>CAWUFW010000319.1:0-2400000 GCA_963921515.1 Calotriton arnoldi
ACCCCGAGACTTTCAGGGTAGGAGCGGAGCGGAGCGCCCCAACAAGTTGGAAACTTTCACGAAGATTCGTCAACCGGCGCCAACGTTATTTCAAATAGAATGTCGCGGATTTCCTTTGGATAATAGGTTGTAACTATAACTATCTACTGGCGACCGCCAGTAGATAATATATATATATATATATATAAACACCACATCCGATTCCTGTAAAACGAACCGGACACCGACACGGGGAGTTTTCTGGCAATAAAGTTTTTTATTCCAAAATTACGCTGCGAAGCGTTTTGGCATCCACTGCCTTGATCACACAGTGATCGCTCCTTGTTAAGCGCGCTTTTGAATTAAAACCAACAGAGTGATCCGATCACATGACCGGAAGCTTTTCAATGAATCGCGAAGACAGACTTTCTTACCGGCACATCCTAACATTTGAATCACTTGTTTAGTTTAAACATTTATAACGATGTGCTCGATAATTGGGCAAAGCATTAAAAATTCATTCCATACAATAAAATTATATATGGATTCATCAAAACAGTTAACAATTAAAATTTCATTGTTAGACTATTTACAGCGTCGGGTTACAAGAAAAGTGCAAGTGCAACAGTTCAATTTCTTTCCTCATTCCTCCATGAGTACTTTAGAAATAGGTGCACACATTAAGAAGTCCATTGATGGGCCAGTGCCTGAAACCAATGTTGCAACCTCACATCTGGGGCACTATATATATATATATATATTTATATTTATATATATATAATATTTTTTTTAATGTCCTATTTATGTCAATTAAAAAAAAGGGTTTTAAGGGTTAAGAGGTGGTGTGAGGAAAGCGGTTTATTATATGGTGTGGTTGTGAGACCTCACTAAGGGGGTCATTACGATGGTGGACGGACTTCAGTCCGCCATCGTATCGGATTTGGGACCGGCCGCCTATGAGGCGGCCTACCCACCACCCGAATTATGATGAGACCGCCACTGTGGCGGTCGCATTACCTATATTTTGTATAGTGGTGGGGATATACATGTACATTACAACTCCTCGATAAGAGAGAAGAGAAGCGTGCATGACTGACACTGGTGATGTAGGGACAGATGCAATGACGGGCTCTCTACAGTCACAATCGAACCAGTCTCATTGCTGACATCAGGTACTGGCGAATGATGAGGCAGAAGCCTGAAGTATGAAGAATCTCACGTAATGGACTTTCCAGGATGGTGTGCAGTCACCATGTGTCCTTTACTAGTTACAACTTTGAAAGGTTCAGCATCAAAGGGAGCATCAGATTTGTGTTTACTCTGTTGTCACACCAATACTTGATCACCTTTAGTGAAAGTAGACATCAACGCTTGTCGGCATATGTTGTCATCTTTTTTTTACAGTAAAAATCTGTTTGGCAAAGTTTACCATCTGTTGTAGATCTTCTGTTGGTCCATTGTGGTAACTTTGTCATCATGGCTCTCCTGAACATCAAGGTGGCAGGACTTTCACTTGTCATTGAATGAGAAGTCGACCGGTAAGCTCGAAGAGCAGCATGGAGAGCAGACCTCAGATCAAGCATCTCCATTGTAGCACACTGGCTTTTAAATGTTCTCATAAACCCCAATGTTCAATTTCTAGGAGGCATCTTGGCTTTTGGGTTGCCAAAGATGGGAAGCACTGCTTGATGATGCCTTACAAGAGTGAAAGCTTTTCCATATAGGAATACACGGAAATGTTCACAAGCCCACACCACGGCTAAGCTTTCTTTCTCTGGTTGTGAATAGGCGCGTTCAGTTTGTGACAAACTTCTGCTTGCATATGCCACAATATGCCTTTGAGCATTTGGGTGTCCACTGTGTTGGACAAGGATTGTACCCAATTTGACCAGGCTGGCATCAACAACAACCTCTGTATGAAGTTTTGGATCAAAGTAGGCCATTTCAGTGGCTTTCTCATTTGCATGCTTGATTTTCTTAAAACTTTATTCACACTCGTGGGACCAGTGAAATTAAGCATTTCTTTTTGTTAAGTCTCTAAAGGAGCATTTACTGTGGCAAAGGCACATATGTATCGGGAACAATAAATGACCATGCCAAGGAATGAACGTAACATTGGAACATTTTGTGGGGGATTGGTGGATGACAAACCTTATACTTTAGCTGGATCCGGTGTCATATTCGAATCAGAAAAGATATGGCCAAGAATTTGAGTTTTGTTTTGTGGAACTCACACTTCTCAGCATTCAAAGTTAGGCCTGCATCAGCAAGTAAACGACACACTTGTGTAAGAGCTTTATCATGTTCCTTTTCAGTAGCTACAAAAACTAATATGTCATCACTGTAATTGAAAGCATTCATGACAGGTTGTATGATATGTTAAAACACATCTTGGAAACGTTCGGCAACTGATGACACACCATAATCTTAATAATTTATATTTGAACAAACCAATATGGGTAGAAATGGTGGTAGTGTACCTGAAATTTTCTTTGAGTTCTAATTGATGATACCCATTGTTCAGATCAAGGACAGAGAAGATTTTAGCACCATTCACCTGTAAGATCATGTCGGCAATGTGCGGACCAGGATGTCTTAGTCTTTCAATGGCCTTGTTGGCTTGACGCATATCAACACAGATGCATAAAGCTCCTTTACTGTCCTTTTTGAGCCTTACCACTATGGGCAAAACCCATAGAGTTGGCCCAATAGATTGCTCAATGATATCATGATTTAGTAAGGTCTCAAGCTCTTTCTCAACAGCTTCGTATAGATGAAATGCAATTTGTCTATGTCTTTGTGGAACAGGACAAACGTCCCCATTGATATGCAGTTGCACTTTCATAGTCTTAAGTTTTCTCTATCCATGAAACAATGTCAGGAACTGACTTACTATTTCGTGATGAGCATTCATGTTGTAGTTCACAGATATCAGGCCCATATCAGCAGCAGTACTGAAACCAAGTAAACAGGCACTTGATGCAGTATCTTGTAATGTTTCATGGTTGCCATGAATGAAACTTGACTCTTTGAGGGCATTGATGCAGCCCACGTATACATTTTAGTTTTTGACGGTGTGAGAAGAGGCAATAGAGACAGTTCATTGTATTTCTCCTCAGACACAATGTTTATCAACGCACAACTGTCGATCATAAAAAGTATGGAGCAACCATTTACTTTTAGTGTCATTTTCGGACAATGTTTGAATGACTTATGTGATTTTACTCGTCAACTTTTCTTTGACTCGTATTTTTCTCTGCATGCGGCCAGTCTGACATGCACACGTTTTTCTGAGGTAAACTTCGACACACACATATGTCTTCCTCACTGTCGCTTGACAATGAAACTGAAGAACTTTTGGATGTAGATTAAGACGACGATTGACTTTGATTAGTGTCAATTTGCCTCAGCATATGTTGCCACTTGGCCTTGTGGGTGTGCATAGAACATCGCTTATGGAATGCACTTAGCGTTTGCATTACCTTGCAAACCGTTTCAAAATGGTACTCCTTCCCACAGCCTTTGCAGGATGTTTACCTTCATGTGGAAATGAAAATCTATATCTAAAACACAGTTTCTTTTTCTTTAGAGACATCACTTTGTATCCTTCAGTTTTGTGTTTCTTCTTACTTTTTACGTTCATGACTGCCTCATTTTGATCACCTCTACCCTCTATGTCAACAGCTTGTCGATCAGCATCTTCTCAGCTTTGGCAGCCATGAGAACTCGCTCCAGATTAAGGGTTTGACTCAGCATTCATCCTCTGAATGAATCTGACAGACATCCGTCGATAACTCGGAAATGTATAGCTTCTTCATCACTGAATTCAGTGAAATCACAGTGTTTGATGAGTGTATTAAGTCTCTCAACAAATTTGTCGATTGGTTCACCAGCTCTATTTCATTCCTGACTGAAAACATATCTTTCATAATCAACATTCGGCATTAGATTAAACTTGAGATTTAACACTTCTTTGATTTGATGGTATGCGACTTCGTTGGTTCACTGAAATTTCTTTATTACCTCTTTTACTCCTTTCCCAGCAAGATTTTGGTGGAATTTCACAATCTTTTTGTTGTTGGTTTCTTCAAGTGCATAGATTAAATCATCAAACGTTTCTATCCAGGTAATCTATTTGTCGCCAATATTCTGCTTTTTAGCAGTGTTGAATAAAGGTGGGGGTTTCAGGAAGGCGGCGGCTGTATAACCGGTTGTGGAACTTACTGACGTTGAGAGTCTATGCTGCTCACCTAGACTTGGACCATTCATACTATCGGCAAGTCCTTGCGACGTGCTTGCTTCAGGGTCGTTATGGCCAATCTACATGGGTAGAGATTCGTTTTGTCTAGCCATAGGAACTTATCAACTCTTGAAGGACTATTGAGTTGTGCGGAATGCACCCAGCACTTTCGGTGGTGTCCACTTCTGGGATCAACAGCTCCAATTTCAGAACTTGGGTCACGGGGGTCAGAGCGGTGGTATAATGACTCTCTTTACACAGCTTTTGGGTAAGTACCAGAATAATTTCTAAACCTGGTTTTCACTGCCTTTAGCACGTTTCTGTATTTGGCAATTTTAGCTGCTAGTGCTTTATCGCCATTATCTGTCGCTGCTTCTAGTGCTTCAATGAAACCTGGTCATTTCCACCTTAAGCGTTATTGTTCCATACGATTTATAGGTCTGTGTTGCATAGTGGAACAGTACCTCTTTCACAGCCTTTGTAGCAGATTTCTGGCCAGCGATGAGTAATCTTCTCTATGAGGCTTTCATTAGCATCAAATGCTTCACAGTGGTTGGAGTTGTGCTTTGACTCCACATATGCCATACGTCGATCTTTCCTTTGACTGAGGCACATGCGGCACGCACAAGCAGTTAGCTGGACCACGATAAACTCTCTGGGAGAGCACTGTCGATCTTCGGGTTACGTATCCCCTATCTTGTCACCAGTTGCAGCATCCTCCCAGCCTGGATACTAGTTAATTAATATGCCACATTCAGAGCTCAGTATTGCACGTCTTTATTCTTGCATGTGTAACTGTGAAATCAACGTTCTAAACATGAAATCTATTCACCACACTCGAAAACGTACGTCATAGTTCTGTGAAGTCTATCAGGAACCAAAAGGGTCCCGTCATCACTAACTCACAAGACACTAAACTATTTTCACTGAGCCAACATGTTTTTTCATCCTTGCATGGCTTCTAATGAGTAAAATACCTGACACTCTAATCACACATTCTGTGTGCGCAATCTGGAAATTAGCACCTTGGAGCAAGTTGTAATGTGTGCATATAAGAATTTCACTCTATTTACCAACAGGATACTCACAAGGTTGCTGTGAACTTGTGGGCAAAATTGTGGAACTTGGCATTTCAAATCAGACGCAAAATAGAGTAGGGACCCGGAATGGAATCAGTTCAGTAAATTTAGTTCTCAAGCTGCCAGTGCTGCTGAGCTGTCTGGCACTCATCTTAGAACTTCTACAGGACTGCATGCCAGAATATCGAGTTTTTAATATCATGCTACCATAATATCATACCAGAAATACTGAAGACCAAATTATTGAGAAGTTAAGCATATATAAGTATAGATTTACTTTTCTTAACTCCAATTGTAGGTACTTTGAAGATGTCTATATCATCAAGATATATATGTGGAGGTAAGAATAATAAACCTGTACTTACCTATATATATCTTCCTGTGTCAATATTTTGGTTGGCAATACTTATACTACAATATTATGTTATCACAATATTAAAGACTCAATAACCTGGTACCATTCATTCTAGAGTTACCATCAGCACATGGGACACTGGGGAAAGATTTTATTGAAATTAAGTATGAAGCTTCCTTCTCCACCTCAGCGTGACCACAGAATGAGATAAGTATATGGCCCCAGGTGTAAAGCCAAATAAACATCCTTAAATGCACTCCTCATTTTCAGAGTTTGTTTTCTACTACTCTTTTGTTTTATTCATATTGTTATCATCTCAAGTAGTCTGTTAGACTACATTTTGCCCTATATGTTTGAGTTAATTCTACAAGAAATGCTCAGAATAAACCGAAATGCATGATTCCACCACCTCTTTCTATAGAATATCTGAGGCCTGTATGCAGAAGGACTACTACTTAGTGAAACCGAGGACATTTTTTTTTTCATTTTCCCCCACTGCTCCCCTCCATGTGCCCGTTCCAACACCCCACCCTGGGGAACCCTCCCAATAATGATAGGCATAATGAATGCCTAAGAGCATCCCTGGGAGGCTTTAACAAACACACACACTAAATACTTAACTGTAGTGTACCCACCCCTCTGCATCCCCCAAACCTGCAACACACCTAGCACCAACGATACAAAATATCAAGAGTTTGCCCCCCTTTTGATAGATTCAATCAATGCATCTACATCCTCCAAGGCATGATAGTTAAACATCTGGTTATTCCACATAATGTGGAGCAGTGCCAGGATTTTTTATTATGCCTTAGCCCCCAGCTTATGCAGCTCCTCCATTCTCCTACCGAGCTCTCACTGCTGCTGGTCTGTCGCTTTGTACACATCTGATCTAATGATAAAGGGGAACCCTTTAATAGTGAAGGGCCCACCCCTTAAGGCAGTGCTAAGTATAGCCTCCTTTACTGCACATGATAGAAAATTTATCCGGATCTTCCTTGGCTCTGACGTTGCAGGTTCCTCTTAAAAGGATCTCTGTGTGCTCTCTGAATCTCTTGCTCGAGATTTATATCTGACCAATCTTTTAGAGCTGTATCCCGCAACAGCGCAATTATGAAGGACTTCATATCGGTACCTTCCTCGGCCTCAGGAACATTCAGAAATCTGAGGTTATTCCTCTGAGAGTGATTCTCGATCCTCTCAAGGTCCTCCCTCAAACCCTGATTTTGCTTGGTCAACAGGCTTATCCCAATGATGTTCTTCTTGACACCCCACTTAATCAAATTGACCTCCTCCTCTAATGCTCTAATACGAGCAGCCACTTCATCGAGCTTCTGGGACAGAGCAGAGCAGCAGGTTTCAATGCCCAACTTCTGAAACCGCAAACCTACTTTTAATCTCTTCTTTTAGGCCCAAAAGGATGGCTGCTAACGACTCCTCTGTCTGTACCCCACTTATTTTACCCCTGTCCGATTCGCTTGCACCCTTGGGGTATAGAACCTTCTCACATCGACCCCCCCTGACAATGCACGCCAACCTGTCCAGACTTTTCCAGTGAGGCTAGAGCTTCAAACCTGTTACTAATAGTAATCTGGGCAATATTTTGAAAAGCTTCATTCTCCTCTGAGTTTCTTTCTGCTTTGAGAGCCTGGGTTGAAACAGTGGGGACATCGGGGACGTCAGTTACCCTGGGTAATTCCATGATCAGGTCCTGCCTACCCGTTTCCTCTTCAAGGCCCCTCTTGACACTCTGTAGGTCAAAACCTTGAAAAAAAATTGAACAAGGGCATTATCTTGATCTTGCGGGTCAGTGGCTTCCTCCTCCCTTCCCCAGACTTTTTAGCCGGCACTTTCACAGACTTTCCTGATTAAGTACCATTGCAGCAGGGTCAGGAGGGCACAAAAAACACCATTGCCGGATAAGTAGTCAAGGCAGGCTGGAGGGATGCACATATTGCGGTGAGAATCACTCCTCTCCCAGGAGCTTGCAGCCGCTCAGTGCGCATCCACCATGTTCAACGCCAAGCAAAGCTGTTTTTGCCCTTGCAGTGATGGACCCAATGGGAGGTGGTAAGAAGATACACCTGTTAACCTGGAATGTTAATGGCCTTAGGACTCAGGGCAGGCAGAGTTGGTGATGTGGTACCTCGAAGATAGTCAGCCCCACATCATCATTTTGCCGGAGACTCATCTAGTTGCAACTGAGAGTAGAGCCCTCTTTTCTAACCTTAGATGGCTGGAGAGCTATGTGGCTTCTGATCAAGCAGAGCATTGCAAGGGGGTTGCGATCCTGGTAAGGAAGGGAGCAGGGGTAGGGGTCTTTTAAAAAACAGATCGCTCCAGTAGGTGGGCCCTTGCAGGTATGAGATGTGGTGGGTTTGAGTTTGTGTGTGTAGGGTTCTATGGTCGAATTCGGACGGCCCCAAATACATATAGAACCTGGAGTGGAATCTGGCGGCTCTGCTGATTCTTGTGGGCAATTTTAATATCTTACTGGAGACCACTCTAGATAGGTCGACCCAGAAAGATAGTACTCAAACACCTAGGACTAGGCAGGCTCTTAGAAATATGTTGCAGGATCTGGGGTTGGTGGATATATGGAGACACCTAAAGGGCCCATTGTGAGGGTATACATTTCATAGCAAAAATGTGGCCACTACTCTAGGCTTTATTACTTTTTTGTTGATAAAGACTTAGCTTTTAAAATAAAAGAGGCCAGTCATATACCTGGGCACATTTCAGATCACTTTGCTGTTGTTATGCTTCTCCAATGCCCAGGTCATAGGCAGGACTCAAGTTGGATGGTAAATCAAGCTCTCCTATTAGATGTAGGGGTTGTATCCGCCTGGAAAAAAGCCAGCTCTGCTTTTTTTCATGATGATGCAGGCTCAGTCCCCCAAGATAATTTGGGATTCTTTTAAAGCCTTCATACGAGGGCCACTTGCTGCTACTCTGTGTTGATATTACTAGAGTAAATACTGCAGCTACTGGTTTGCAAAATCACTTGTGTTAGCGTAGTAATGAGAAACTGACAAATATGAAACAGAAGATAATGAGATAGAAGAATATGATAATGATATGGCATAACAGCAGTCAATTAGCAAATATATTACAGGCCTGCTACGCTATTGTAAAAATGGAATGGTTATATATCACCACTGTCTTTTAGTTCTTAATTATTATGTTTTGGTCAAAAACTGTATTTAAGAGGGGCTAGAAGGATACTAAGTTAAAGATCAAAACTGCTATATTTTAAAAAAGAATTTGTGATATCTCTTAGCTATATAAATTCTCTATATTGTGCTGTCATTCTCTATTTTAACCAGTCTGCACTTTAATCCTCTATTTCAGCCAGTTAGTTCTGTATGATTCTAAATGTTTTCAAAGGCATACATTGTAAAGTCGTGCTTGGTGTTACAACAAGTTGCCACTGACTGCAAATGTGCACCCTTAGAGCCTGAGTCCAAACCCTCGAAAGTTGCACCTGAATCCACTGGACCCGGGAGAGTCATTGGAGTGCTATTTGGTCAGCCAGCATGGAAGTTATCAACAGTTAAAGGGAATTACTGGTTTCGCTGTAACCAGAGAACAGTAGACCAGTGGCAATTGTTTTTTGTCTGGACTTCATCCGGACTTCGAGGGACATCAACTCCTGTGACCAAAGTTGCTTCACCGTGTTCGTGGACTGAGAAGTAGCCGCAGGAAGACCCCCGTCAGAGGTTTAGCATCCTCAGCATCTTCAACATCCTGTATACCTTGCATCAGGACACTCCATCAAAGTCTATGACGGTTCACCGATAGAGCTTGGAAATGGGCTGAAGATTGCTTTGACTGTGAAATAACTTTTCGACTAAGCCTCTTTGGCTCCTGTGACAAGCTGCCTGCTGGCGTTGGTCACCAAAATAGGGCTGGAGTAGTAGTTTACAACTTTATAAAATGTTTCCAAAGTTTGCAAAGTTAACCCCAAATACGGTCCATTACAACGATTAATTGCGCTGAAAGAAAAAGCAGTGATTTATTATTCCCTTGAAAATTCATATCTCTGGAACCCTCAGGAGGATTTTTGTCATTGAGGTGTCTATTGAGAGATAAAAATACAACCTATTTCTATAAACTGGTGTCTGATTTTTATTGAGTCGTGTTTCTTTTTTATTCAACTATTTTGGTATTTCTTAATACTTTACACTTGTTCCTTTGTTAAAGCCTCAGTGCTCAGAGACACAGCTACCCCAGGTTGAGCTAGGGTTTTTCAAATACCTCTGACTGGACCCAGAACAGGTAGAGAGTTTAGTACTTAGGGCCTCATTACGATAACGGAGGGACCACCACCGACATGCTGTTTGTGGTGGTCCCTCCGCCATCGCAATGCAGTTTTCCTCCCGCCATATTATGAAGGCGGGGGAAAGTTGGCCCAGACGGTCCAGACGGGCAGATCAAATCCTCCTGCCCGTCGAACCAACTGCTAATCCCTGCATTGCGGCAGTGCCTGCCAGGCACCGCGGTAGGGATTATGATATCCCTTTCCACCGGTCGTTCTGCAGCGGTCAACCCGCCGCAAAACGGCTGAAGGAAATGGATTTGGGGGCCCGTAGCGGGCCCCCCTTAATCCCTGGGGCAGGGACATGTAACCTGGGGGACACCTATGGTGCCTCCCTCCATATCCCTGCACGATTTGACAGGCACCCCATGGGGCCTGCCACGTAGTGCAGGGATATGTCTACACCCTATTTTTTGTATTGCGGCGGGGGCTGCTGACCACAACCCCGCCACAATACAAAATATAGGTAATGCGACCGCCATGGTGGCGGTCTCATCATAATTTGGATGGTGGGTAGGCCGCCTCGTAGGCGGCCGGTTCCAAATCCGACACGATGGCGGACGGACTGAAGTCCGTACGCCATCGTAATGACCCCCTTAGTGCGGTCTCACAACCACACCATATAATAAACTGCTTTCCTCACACCATCTCTTAACCCTTAAAACCCTTTTTTTTAATTGACATAAATAGGACATTAAAAAAAATATTATATATATATATATATAAATATATATATTTATTATACAACTATTGCATTTATAGTACTTGGTAGCTGCCCTGTAATATATTTGTTAACTGGCAGCTGTTATGCTGATCTTGTATATTACCATACTCTTCTTTCTCTTTATTCTCAGTTTTATATATGTCAGTTTCATGATTTTACAACCCGGCAGCTGCAGTATTTACTTTAGTAATAACAACACAGAATTTGCACCTTTGGCTGTTCATTGATATTCTGCGTAACAAGTGGTCGCTTATGATGAAATAACTAAACAGCTAGACCGGTATTAACACAGTCATATGGACAGCACCAGTTGATGAATTTTATGGGTATTTTTTTCATCAAATTGCCTCTCAGACTTGACTTACGCAACCCTCATTTTTACAGGCCAATAGTTTTTTCAGGGTACATGGCCTATCGCGAATGAATTGCATAACACTAATGGAAGGCTATACTTTATTGGACATATGATGAAACATTTTTTGATTTTGCTTATGACAAGAAAACAGTAGGGCACCATAATAGGCTATTTCATCATATAAATATACTCACAACATATGGGGTAAGGTTACTGCTCCAAATTTCACACATGATCTTTTCTTGGGATGCACATGGTATGCAGCATGAGATTGTTGACAACGCAATTTTTTATAAAGTAGCACATTCTAATGCGTTTAGTATATGCATGTAGATCCTAGGTTATGTGGAAATAAGGACTGCATAGTTTCTCACTGCTTTCTCACACTGAGGTGGAATAAATTCGCCCAATTACTCTTAAAGAAGCACTTTAGTAGACGCCATTAGGAATGCAAATGTTTCTGTGCTCTTTGGTGATGGGAGTCACTAAAATATACAAGTTTGCAACTTTATGTAACAGAAGTCATATTGTATTACTTGTTGGTATCTTTCAAGCCCTGACAAAGACATTGGGTTACATCTACTTAACAAAACATATGCTTGCTGGCTGGAACATCACATATGGTTAAAAAGCAAAGAACAAAAGAAAACCTGAATGAAAGACTCCTGATAATCTGCTTTTTGAAGAGTGGTGTGCGAGCAGTATTTTTCATGATTAGAATGATATATGTTTCGACAGCAAAGTGCTCTA
Organism: Calotriton arnoldi; assembly: GCA_963921515.1. Lineage (NCBI taxonomy): Eukaryota > Metazoa > Chordata > Amphibia > Caudata > Salamandridae > Calotriton > Calotriton arnoldi. Next base: position 11,798 of record CAWUFW010000319.1, read on the forward strand.
AAGTGATCACCCTGTGACACATTGTTGTGGTACTACAGACAACACCACAAATATATAAATACACAATGCTAGTCGTTGAAAATAAAAAAAGAACACAAGGCAACGATAATCAATATTGCAGTCATTTGAAAAAGTAATTTGTGGAATAAGATTAAATTGTATAAATTACACTCAAGGTGAAATCAAATGTATTGGACTCTACAAAATAAATTCTAATATTAATATTCTTATAGTATTACTTTTCCCGTGGTATAAGACCAACTCTTAGCGCATTGAAATGACTTGTGAGCATCAATATCCTATACAAAGTTGTATTCCTAAAAGAGGTCAGTTGCCAATATTTTTCACTTCTAAAATCTAAATTCAGGTCCTTTTTGTTTCTTGTCAAAATAGTTAAATTATGCAACACAAGCTCCATGGAGAGAAACTGCTAAGTCTAGGATGGAATCAGCATAAGGCAATAACATCGTGGTGATTCACAGAATAACACTCCCACGAGATGAAAGCCAGTTCAAAAGACAAGGTGAAAGATCTATAAACTTATGCTAGATGGGTTTGCAAGCCTGCAATCCTTTCCTTCTATTGTCATGAAAAAGGTTTCATCTCGTACAATTGTTCAAGTGCCTGATGACTTACACTTCCTTTGTTTACCACCTGTATATCATGTGCCACTGATCTTTCCTCTTTGCTACTCCTGTAGTATTTCCAGGCCAGAATGGAAACCATAATCATCCCTGGTGCAAATGTTGACACCAGCCCCAAGCTGCAGGGGATAGAGACTGCAATGGTGCCATGGGGCCTTTGAAGGAAGATGGCAGCCCATTCTGCTCAGAAAGCAGTCGCTTAGTCTGCAGCCTACTGGAGAAATGGCAGAATGTATTTAACAACAAAGTGGTGATCGCACGGGCCGCATTCCAGTCCATCATTTTTCACCCACCATGCCACTCTAGACAGAGATCAACCTTATGCAAATAAGTCTTGGCTTCAACAGGGACAGTCTGAACTGCCAGGCCAGGCCACCTCTGGAAGGGGACAAAAGTAATACCCAGACCGGTTTCAGCCTAATAAGGTCTTGTCAGTTAGTTATAGCTTGAGTCCTCTGGCACAACGAGCTAGGGACCCACATAGGGGAATAACCAATATATGGCCTTGATAATTACATTGTGTTATATGTCCTACCCTAGCGAAACCACCTAGACCAACCCAACTGGTTCCAGCTTCAGAGTTATGCATCAAATTCATTTTCTCCTTGTTTTCTTCTTCTCTGACTCTTATCACAGTAAAAAAACTCAGATGATGTCCACTGAGATGATAAACCATCTATACCTGCATATCGCCTTAAATCAGGGGTGAAGCTGTCTTTAGTGCAGCAGGTTCAGTAGCATCAAAGCCCAAAGATCTGAAAGGCCTACCACACGCTACTCCAGGTAGGTGGGTCTGTGTTGCTTATTTGCATTAGGATCCACAGTACCCTTGTTACACCACTCACTCACATTCCTCTGTCACTATTGTCCTTTGTCACCACCTGTGGTTTACTCTGAAATGCTCATGCTATAACTGATCAGAATGACTTACTCACTCACTGATTCATTAGCACACTCATTTAATCTGGAACACCAAAACTAGGATTAAAAAAAATCCTGGGTATATCTTAACTTATAATGATCTGACTCTTGCCATCAGACACTTCAACGCATGCAGGGCTCTCATCAGGACTCTCATCGACCATCTCCTCTTTTTCTGTCAATAAAAATGGCTAACGCATGGTTCGCGTTGGTTCACACATGAGCCACAGTTTCTCCTAAACTGAGAGACTTTCAACGCCCTTTTTTCAGATTAAGTATGGCATATTTGCCTACTATTGAACCACCAGCAAGACTACTTTCTGGTTTTCTGGTGCTCCTGACCCATCTGACACTTTTATCAATTACCTTGATGTGACTTGGTGGAACTGGTTATGATCTATTTTGGTCAATCATACCATAAACAACAAGCAAGCAGGGTTGGACATGTAGGTTGAATTGAGTGCAAGGAAACAGCCTCACGGGGAGGAAATACAGAAGGAAGTTGTGGAAGCAAATAACGTGTGCTCTTATAGCAAACATTGGCAAAGCCAATAGGTCTGGCTGTTCTAAATACAAATGTAAGACTTTATTAATAGAGGAGTTTATGTGTGTGGTTATGTGAATGTGCAAACGAAGAATGGTTGGATAGATGGGTGCAAGGATGAATCAATTAATAAGTGAGTACATGGGTAAGTACTTGGTGAGTGTGTTTACAGACCGAAGAATGGATAAGAATTTGAGAGCTGAGATAGATGGCTGGGTGTATTGGAGTGGTATGAATTTATTAATGGGTGAGTGCATCAATGATGCAGAAGCAGGTTAGGCCAATCATATAGGCAGAAGCCCCAGACAGCGGTTATAATAGTGTTGTAAAAATGTCAAGAATTACCAGTATTATGGCAGTGCAAACAATACCCCCATGCTGGGCATCACTGTACCAAGAATGGCATCAATATATAGAAAGAATTACCAGCATTATGCCAGTTCAAGCATAACACACTGGGTGGGCATCTTTGTTCTAGGCGTGTCAACATCTCAGGAATTACTGCCTTTATGTCAGTGGATACGGAAGGCAGGAGTGGACACTACACTGCCAAGAATGCCAACAGTGTGTCAAGAATAACCATTAACACAGTTATGCACGTTCAGATTTGCCACACTACTTTGTAATCCTTAATGATTGCTCAGATCTGCCCTCACTATTTATTCCCAACTCTGTGTTTAGTTTTGCTTAATTTCTCAGCAATCATTGCTTCTTGTTTAAATTTGCCCCACCGCTCAAAAACTGTCAGTGTATTTTCAAATTCGAACCATCGCTCGTTGATCTCCATTCCCTGTTCTGATTTGCACTCCGAAATCTTGAGCATCAAGCCAAATTTATACAATTTTTTAGAAGATTTTAATGCATAGGAACATTTGCACCAACATTTGTTTATTCTAGTACTTGGTCAAGTTGGCATCATCAATAACTACTCATTACTAGAGGTCATCTCAAGCCAGGGGTGTAAAACAGGCCCCTGCAGCCCCTGCGGCTCAATGGGATCCCCAACCCATCATGGGGGCCCCATTCAGCCTCAGGTCAATGACTATCTGTGAGATATGGGAGATTCGGGGGCACGAAGATGAAATAGGTGGTACATGCATTCCTGAAGTAGTTAAGAAAAGTTAATTCAAAAAGGTAAATCAGCTTTGTGCGTGCAAACAGGGTATCGCTTACTGAGCCAAAACCGTAATGAGAAATAGAAGAAAGCGTCACCCCAGGGGTGACGTCCCCTGAATGCACAGCCACGGTTCCAAAGAGAGGAGTAATCCAATGGTAATCAAAAGTAGGAACAATAATCAGGTCACAGGTAGAGTTTATTCCATCAATGAGATTTATTCAATATTCAAAATTTGTGCCATATCAGCACCAAAATCTTGGGTAAGTTATGCTTGCGCAAACCCAATGCATTTCGGGCAAGCAAAGCTCTTCACCAGGGGAGATTGCATCTGAAAGTAATGAAGTGGAAAGCACATGAGTCAATCGTGGATGCAGGAGTGAATTGAAAAAACTCAGGGGCACCTCATCACATTCTGCAAGGGAGGGACTCATTTTGGGTTACACCACTGTTGCAAGCGAGTAGAAAGGGTGCAGTACCTCAGATCCTTATTAGATGTTTATCTCAAGCGAGCAGAAATGTTGTAGTACCACAGGTCATGACTAGAAGTCCATATCTAGGAAGCCGAAAGAGTACAGTACCTTACTCTACAACCAGATGCCCCGTGCATTTATAAGCCTAACATGCCAAACCATATCAGGAATAGCAACAATGCGATTTCTTTTTGCCTGAACCATTATAAAATTTTATAGGCAGCCCTGCTCCAAGAAACTAAGGGGCAGATTTTCAAGCCCCTTGCGCCACTTTTGCGTCACTTTTCCCATGTTAAAAGTGACGCAAAAGTGGCGCAAGGAGCTTATAAATCTGCCCCTAAGCTTCGAAGCAAAATAAATTGTGTGTTCTGTACTTTGTGTCCAGAGACCTCACAATAACATTTAAGAAAAGATAAGGCAGAAAACTACAATGGTTACATTTCTGTCCACGGACAGCAGGTGAAATTTCAATAAATCAGCGATTTTAATTAATTTACACTCAACAAACACAGTACCCTTTCAACTAAATGTTACACATACAAAAGGGCATTTGTACACAGTGCGTGCTTACTAGACCAAATCAAGGGATTTGAAGATATTTATTTTTAATTGTTTTTCAGCTAACTAACCTTTCATCAAAAGATCAGTGTGGGAACCCGTATCCTTCGCATCCGTCTCAACTACTTGTTGTGTATAGGCAAATAATCAAAGATGAGTGGTGCACTTCATCTTACTAGGAGGAGGCGCTGCTCTGCTCAGCAGTGTGACTATTGCTTTTCATTTTAATTCCTGTTTGTTTGAAGATGTGCTGCTGCTTGATGAATGTGAAATGAAAAATTGTGGAAAGTCGTGCGATGGAGGGGCTAAGGTTACACTGGAACAGAAAGTAGGACCAGGAACCAAAATACAAGTGCCACCCGTTAGAGAATCAGAAAGTTCACAAAGATGACCACATTTGTAAATCGGGGGCGGTGCTGAACTTGGCAAGGCATACCGTGAAGACATTTCGCAAGGTATAGATAGGAGACAGCAAGCATTTGAGCTTGCTGCAGGCAATGTTTGTGGTAATATCAGGGAAATCAACAATAAAATCCAGCCCATTAGGGTATAACACAGGACCACAAACAGATTTTTTTTTTTTAAAAAAGCCCGACACAATGAGCTCAGACCAGCCTTTCTGACACTTCTAGATTGCCCTATAGGCCAGTCTGAACCTGCTGAACAAATTCAATGTTTGGACTAGAACATTTAAACAGCGATTGGGGGGCTTTTCTCCCTTCCCCGTGGCCACCAGGAAACAAGAGTTGGGCTTTCTGTTGTTCAATACAGGGGTCCCTTTGGAAATTAAGAACCCAGGCCACCATGGCTGTAAGGATTGGCATTTCCCCATTCTTCTGAAATGATGCGGTAAGATGCGTTACATTTTGCCATCACATCTGTCATAGCCAAGCATGAAACAAAGGGTGGTGAAGGATAGATTGAGCCAAGTCCATTCAGCCTAAATTAGTGTTCTTATTGGGTGTACTGCCTTATAAATTGAAAGCATGTCATTATGCATATGTCTTAGTGGCCAAGTTGTAGACGGGTTCTGCTATGATATCTCTGAGTCCATCTGACTTTTCATCAGTGAGGTTCGGGGTCGGTCAGTGGGTCCATAGATAGTCATGGAACAGGCGCCAAATGCCTCGTGGTCATGAAGTTGATGGAATTGCTTTAGGGATTGGAACAAATTTCAGTAATGTATTGCTGTATATGAGCTCTGTTAACCATGTGTTTTTTGGTAGGTAGGAGTACTCGCCCTCAGTGTTTGGCCACTTCTGTTTTCACTTGCCAGTGCTTAATTTGAGCAAATTGTTGCTGGTGGGGGCCACCGTCACTTATTTATGGGCACTGGTGCTTATCTTTGCGCTTCAGATATTTCCAGAGTGTAAGAGAGGAAAAGCCCCCACACACACAAGAAAGAAGGAGGAAGAGAAAGAGAGCAAAACCATCACTAAGGGAGAAAGCAGCAGCCCACAGAGCAAGAAAAAGGGGCAAGGGGGGTCTGGTAGACAGTGGCGTCTTGCATAGGGCGTGCTGCGGGGCGGTAGGGCGGGGCGGGGAGGGGCAGGGTGGGGGTAGTAAACTCGGACATATGACGGAACGGAGGAACGTAATAATTACTTTCCTCCATTCCGTCGTATGTCTGAGTTTACTACCCCCACCCTGCCCCTCCCCTGCCCTGCCCCACCGCCCGCAGCACGCCCTATGCGAGCCGCCACTGCAGGTAGAGGATTAAAGACTACCAGCCTTGGTATGCGGCGCACCGACGTTTAATTGCACTGGACTTCGACTTCAGAGCAGAATTTCGGGCATCACCACTCTTTCTTTCACAAACTAAGCACTGACACCAGCAGTGGTGCCAATTCAGGAAATTTTCACACTGTTTGCAGGATGTCTGTAAAGTAGACTAATGGAGATAGAGGATGCAAAGAGTTTGAATAGTCTGTCATTACTGGCCACATTGGAAAAAACTGCAGATCTCTTAACTTTCACCTAGTGATTTTGACTGCTAAAAGCTAAAATACTGTTCAACATTTGAAATAAATGATAGATAGATATGTTCATAAATTTTATATAAATATATCTATCTATCTGTCTATCTATCTATATGCATATACATATACATATATATATAAATAAATAAATATATATATATATCATTTATATTTAACACAAAATATTTTTCTAACTTTTTAAAATGTTTAGTACACTTTTAAACTTTTACCTGGTAAAGGTCACCACCAAGTGTGCAGAACGTCAAACGCGGTCGTAAAGTCACTACTAGTAGTAAGTTGACAGTCGTATGTGATGTTTTTACTGATACCTTATTTCAGGGTGTGGAAGCATATAAGTCTACACTTTTGAATAACTTTACACTAGTAAAAGATGAATAGCCAAAAGTAGTATAGTTACTTACAAGTGGAAGAGTATATTTACACATGTAGACTTACTCACATGCTAGTTTACCTTTATGAGCAGCCCCCTATGTCTTTTTCTTTTGCTAGATGATGCATAAACAAAGAAGGACAGTAGCAGCAGTGAGCATTTTGCACCTGGGGATAAGGGTGATAAACTTTGAAATTAGGTGGTGTGAATCCTCATTGCTCATATGGCAATGCTAGCATCTCTTGTTCAAATCTGGGGTTCTGGAGACATTTTTAGGTAGTGAGAAAGGAACATTAGTAAACAAATTTAGGAAGAATTATAATTTTCATGAGTGTGATTTGCCTCGCTAGGGATAGCCTTCGTGTCGACCATCTTTTAACCTAATCCTCTAGGTTGGAGAATGCAGTGCTGTAATTTTCCCTTATTATGGTGTTTGGGCTGTGGCTGACCAGTAAGCATAGATACTTTATGGACGCTGAGCACCATGTCGTCAGCATAAACTGACAGAAGAATTTTGTGGTCTGTAAAACTCAAAACGCTGTTGGAGCAGCACGGTTGCAATGTGCAAGTGAGTGGTCCAAGTGCTATGGTGAATAGGGTGGAGGAGAGAGGACACCCCTGTGTAGCGCCTTGGGATATTGCCAGTGGATCAAAAACAAGCCCATTAGTACCAATGTGTGTCGTTGGGCTGGCATAATGTAGCATGATACAATTCTGAGGGAGGCAGGGCCAACCAAGATTGCCGACTAGTCGTACTTCTCCATGCTCCAGTAGGCCCCTCCTAAAACATCCTGAATTCCCAGCCTGAATCTATACCCATCTCCCCCATGCTAATTGCTCCTTCCTGGGGGGAATTGATAGTGTTCTGATCGGTCCCGCTGGGAACTGGAGTGGAGCGTGGGGCTATGGCGGCTGGCGCTAGTGATCCTGCGTGGCCCTGTCCGGGCTGCGGAAGAAGAGGACGGTAGGCAGAGTGGAGGGTGAACTCGAAATTGTGCTGCGGACCCCCCAAAAGACATTGGCGAGTGGGGGCTGTGGGGCGACTGGGCGCTGTCGGGGTGGCGGGAGCAGAGTGGAAATTTGGCCCCTGGATGAAGATGAGCCCGGAGTTGCAGACGAGGGAGGACCTCTGAGGAGACGGGGCTTGCACAAGTGATGAGCCACGAGGTGCAGCACGATTCTGTGGGAGTTACCGGCATGGGCCGCGAGCGGTGATTACAGCCTATTTACGCCCTCTGCCGGGTGGAAGAGCAGCGGCAGCGATATCCTGAGTGGAGTGCTGGACGGCGCACAGAGCCAGCCTAGTGCCGTAGGATGGAGACGCCTGGCGGCTGGAAAAGGGAACCCATCTGGACCTGTCCAGGGGTCCTGTTGGAGCCACAGTGGGTCCTGGATCTTGGACTGGAGGTATGACCCATATTTCGAGATGCAGGGGTTCAGGGCATTAACGCTTCTGTGTTGAGCCTAATCCAGGGGCCTTTGGGATCAAACAACCTGGACAATTGAACAGTGGGCAGGCCACTAAATCCTTCACTGCATAACAAAGAAGTGCTTGGGACTGGACTACCATGGGCGTGTGCGCCCATTGTCCCCCTCTGGATGCATTGGGGTGGCAACGGTCTTGGGCCCTTCCCTCCCCCCTGGATGGGGGGCCCCTGGCACCTGCTACTCACCTGGCTGACAATGGAACTGAGGGAGGGCATGACTGTTGTTTCCAGGACCTGTTCAGTGGTGTAACACAGGCCCCCGCAGCTCCTGATTTAGTCCGGTGGGGTCCCTCCATGTACCTTGCAGGGGGGCCCACTCAAGTTTCGTTACGCCAGTGGACCTGTTGTACTTTCGATCCTTAAATCTTGGTCAACAGAGAGAGGGACAGTCGGTGGTCTGGCCAAAGAGCCCCCTTGTTGGATATATGGGGTGAAAATTCCAGGGACTGCCCGGAGGCTTCTGAAGCTGCTGTGATACGACCTGAGAGGCAGAAAGTGGGTCTAGTGGCACTGATTACTGGCCCTCTGGATTGCAGTTTAGGGGTCAGGGAGCCCAAACCAGGGCGGTGACAGTGAAGGGCCCCCAGGTACCCTACATCATGCTGAAGGATAAAACGGCCCGCTCTGGGCAGTCCAACAAGATACTCAACTACACTCAGGCTGGTCAAACGGGCGATCCACCTGCCGATGGCCAGCCTCAAAACTCTGAGTCGTCCTCCATAGAGGCAACAGAACAAGCTCCGTCACTATTTGATGTAATGGTAGCCATTAATGGAACCTGCGCAGAATTAATTTATAAAATTGACTCTGTGGTCGTAGATGTGAATCTTCTTCTTGTGGACCTCCGGAATGTAGCAGAGTGAGTTACGGATATGGAGGACAATGTGGGGGCAGTACAAAAGGATGTGAGAGGGTTGAAAGAAATGGTTTCCTTCCGAAAGAGACTTACCTCCACTTCGTGGGGTTCCCAGAGATAGCAGTGGGACAACTGGCGGAACTGTTTCTGGAGGACTGGGTCACTGGCACCCTGCTTCCTCGGAGTCTTTCCAAATTTTTTACGATTGAACGGGCCATTAGGCATTGGTGCCCTCACCTCTGCTGGGTGCGCCGCCACCTGCTATCATTGCGCACCTTTTCAATTTTAGAGGACGAGATGGTATTTTGCAGCATGGAGGTGTACAGGCCCCCCTCCCCAATTCAGTATTTCCTGATTACACCCAAAAAGTCTAGGACCACAGGAAATCTTTTTTAGTGGTAAAGAAACGAATGAGAGTTCTCAACTTGAGATAGAGTTTGATATTTCCTGTGAAACTGAGGGTGGTCTACGAGGGAAAAGTCTTATATTTCTTTATGTCTGAGGAGGCAAGTGACTGGCTGGACACCCTTCTGAGGGGTCGTGACAGGAACTCTTCACAAAATTATGGGATTGACGCAACTGCACGAAGACAATCCACCAAACCGAAAAAGGGGCTGTGACGGAAAATGGAGCATGACACTCCTGTCACCACTGACAGAATTTTGGTATGCCTAGTTGGCACCCTTGTGGCTGATGGGTGGTGATTGAGCTCCCGGGATTCTTTTCAGCGATGTAGGAGTGATCCATGCACGTAAAGTGACAGGAATAATAAGGGTCCCTCCTAACGCACATATGTGACACTGTAAGTACGATACTGGTGGGAAAAAGGGATTCAAGAGAAAAGGAGAACAGGCCTTACGGGGCCATGGGAACCCTCCAGATTCAGTGACCCACACAGACGTAGGCGGTGAGATGGACTATCTATGCATCCTGTTGTAGACATTCAAAGTATTCATGCTCCTTCAGTATATCCTTGACACTATATATGTGGTTGTGGAATGTTTGTAAATAATATATTCATAGTACTTTGGGGCCAGCAGTGATACTAGGGGAAGGAAGGAGTTCGGATGTTCGAGTGCTGTTTGAGGACACCTTCACATAGCTCATTGTGTTCCATCCTCTAGCGCAGCTTAAAGTATTTGGGCTCCGAATCTGAGCTAAAGTTACAGAAGTAAGTACAGGGGGATGGGGCGGGAGCTGCCAGTTGATGTCCTGCTTAGTTTTGGTCCAGGCGAGTTCACACAACTGCCCAAAGGGTGGAGAGAGTTGGGGGGGAAGTTTTGTTTTGAGATTTTTTCGAGTTTGGGGTATTAATCACTGCTCTCTTCCTGAACGTGTAGGGTGTTTATATCTCTGGTGTCTGGTGCAATGGTTGGTGGAGGGCTTGCTTTGGAGGGAGTGGGGGCTGCTCAACTTGATTCTGAATGGAGATGGCGGCTGACAGGTTTAAGTTCATTACATGGAAGGTGAGAAGTCTAGGCCGCCTGGAGAAGCGTCGACGAGTGCGTGCCTACTTAAAATGATATTGAGATTCTATTGCCTTTTTGCAAGAAACACATATATGGGGAGAATGTATCTTTAGTCTCCAGATGAGATGAAGGGGACTAATGTATGCTACCTTGTACTCCGGATATGCACCTTGGGCTCTGATCTGGGTGGGCCAGGAATTCCCTTTCAACATAAGGCTCATGTGTTGGACCCAGAGGGTCACTGTGTAATCCTGCATGGTACATTGAATGGGCGGGAGATGTGCCTGATAAATGTGTACGCCCCTAATACTGATTGCGGTATCTACTATCGGGAGGTCATGACAGCAGCGGCACCATATTTAATGAATGATATTCTTTTGGAAGCGGATGGTAATTGTGTTCTTGATGGGTGGTTAGACCGGGCCCACACCAAACCTAATATAACACGAGCTCACTGATTTCATGCATGGACTGGACTGACTGATGTTTGGAGGGATAGACACCCCAATACTAAATGTAAAAAAATGTAAATCCGTATTTGGAAAGCGCGAACTACTCACCCTTACGGGTCTCAAGGCGCTGAGGGCCATCGTGGAAATTAAGTGAGCTATTGCCCAGAGTCACATGGTGCTGTGCTGAGCTGCCGCCGGAGCCGGGGATCGAACCGTGAGCCCTGTGCTCCGAAGTCAGCTGCCCTGGCCGTTGCACCACACCTCTCCATATTAGAATGTATTCCTGTATTACATCGGGAACTAGAACTTATAGCAGGCTGGATTATTGTTTGCTAACACCCACCTTGGTGCAGGATGTGAAAGACATCTCCTATTTAGCCCGCTATCTGTCTATTCACTCCCCGGTGCTAAGGGTTTGCGGGAGGGACACGACCGGCTGGCGATCCCGCTCTGGCGCATTAGGGCAGAGGCCCTTACAGATCCCCCTTTTGCAATGGAGGTAGGAGAGGAGTTAACACATTATTTTGCAGAAAATTGGGGCAGTGCGGGAAGTAGGGCCCTTGATTGGGAGACTATGAAGGGGTCATTAGAGGCATTTGCCTCAAGACGTCCTATGGCATTAAAAAGCAACTGGAGCAGGACCTGGGCCGCCGGGAGATTCATTTGGGTGCACTAGAACAACAACTCCCAACTCAGACATCTACACTTATGGAATGGGGGCAAATGTCTAAGAAATTGCTAGATGACTGGCGTAGACTGGAGAAGCACACATACATGGCATGCTGCCAGAGGTTACATGCAGAAGGGGATAAAACTGGAGCAATGTTAGCCCATTTGCTAAAAGCGCAGGATGGTCAAGATCCAGTGCTGACGCCGCAAGTCCCAGCAGGCACCTTGGTTCACTCCCATGCAGATATTAACAGCATTTTCCAGGCTCACTGGGCGCAATATATATGGCTAGTAGGAAGAATACACATGATCAGAAACTCACATTCCTAGCTGAGGTAGACCGACCACGATTGTTGGTGGAGGGCAGAGCTGCACTGTAGAGGCCCATTACCTGAGAGGACGTCTTGGCCGCCATAAAAAATTTAAAGACTGCAAAAACTCTGGGCAGTGATAGCTTGCTAGCTGAATTTTATCAAAAATGTACGGATCAAGTAGAGGAGAAGCTGCTGGAGGTATATCAAGAGGCCCCGCAGCAGGGCTCATTGCCTGACTCTATGCGTGAAGTCCTAATAATTTTGTTTCCTAAACCTGGGAGAGACTCATTGTATGCCTCATCCTATAGGCCAATATCTCTGTTGAATGTGGATGTAAACAGATTCCAGTGAAATATTGGCAGCTGCCATGTCTGCCTGCATTGGTACACTCAGACCAATACAGTTTTATTCCAAGGAGGAGTACTATGCACAATCTCCGCCATTTATCGCATGTGTACCACGCTACTCATCAAGGAGAGGGCAATTGGGCCATGGCCCTTTTGGATATAGAACAAACCTTTGATTCCGTAGATTGGGAATACCTCTGGGAGGTTCTGAGGAAAGTGGGCCTCGGCCCACGATATATCACCTGGATCAAAATGTTATATGCTGCCCCACGAGTCAAGGTACGTACAGGAGGACTGGTCTCTAGTAAATTTTCACTATTCAGGTGTATTATGCGTCAAGATTGCTCCCTATCGCCCCTCTATTTCCCTTGGCTATGGAGCCATTAGCGGTGAAGATGAGAATGGCACTGAAACCATGGGGAATTGGGGTGGGGATACGACCCATGTGATATCCCTATATGTGGATGATGTCCTGGTGTATGTCTGGACCCCGGAATATTCAATCCCTATACTTTTGAATATCATATGATGGTTCAGGGATGCCTCATGTCTGAAAGTTAATACAACGAAATCTCAACTCTTCCCCTTGAGACTCTTGGCAACTGTTGCACCTGAGGCCCGCCCCACAGTGGGCCTCCCATGGGAATCAGAGGGGTCTGGTATTTCAGAATCTGACTGGCTCACACGGACCACACTTTCCTGGATCTTAATTTCGACCGAGTGATGGAAGGTCTTCGGGCATCAGTTCAGTTCTGGAGGGACCTTCCTTCGTCCCGGATGAGCAAAGCGGCACGTTTATAAATGGTAGTACTCCCTTGATGCCTGTATATGCTGCAGAATACGTTACCTGACATCCCCAGGCATTATTATATGGAGTTGGACCATTTGATCTTTGATCTCCTGTTGGCTAACAAGAGGAAAAGAGTTAACTTACCTATGCTTTGATAGACTTGGGAGCGGCGGGCATTGAGGTTCCACACTTAGAACTCTATTACATGGCAGCACATTTGAAGCATGCCGTCCACTGGAATGACCCAGATGATTACTGACAAGAACAGTTGCTGAAGGGATCCCATGGGGAACAGTCGCTACCCACCATGCTCATTTGCCACCCGATACACCCTATGTAGTTGGGCAGGTGTGCTGCATTTGGGAAATGACAGTCATGAGGGTGTTACGGTGTGCACCACATGCACAAGACATGCCAATCTGGGACTTAAAACCATGCTCACAGATTGCAGAGGTGATGTTGTTACAAAAATGGAGGGAGGACAGATGTGATGTGCTTGGCGATTTATACTTGGGGGCAATTCATAACTCGAGATGAAGCATTCGACTACTTTGCATTAGATAGGAGGCAATATCTACAATATATGAGGTTATCGGCAACAGCCCTGCAAGTTTAGCCTTGTTTTCCGGTGGAACCGGAACCCTCACATACGCTGATGTCACTTCTGTCCCTTGTGAGCGGGTGCAGACTGATCTCCCATATGTATCGAGCACTTTGATAAGACTTGCCTAAACTGATACCAAAAGCAGGTGCTGAGTGGGGCAGTATTTTGGGGGCACCCTTATAGACTCAACAATGGAAGAAAATTCATGCAGGTGTGCAAATGGTTAGCTCGAATGCAAGATTTAAATTATTTTAATACAACTTTATTCACCAGGCCTACCTTGCACCAAAAACACTGCATTATGTTTATGAGCATAGACCGGATAGGTGCAGTATGTGCGGAAGTCCTGCAGCTGACTTTATACATGTGGTATGGAGCTGCCCGTGTCTGGCACTGTACTGGTCGAAGGTGGTGAAGGATCTCAATGCGGCGACGGGATGGGATCTACAGCTTACTCCACATGCGGTACTTCTGAGCTTGATACCAACCCCAGAAAATAAGAAACTGAGTAGAAAATTCCTTTTACTGGGTCTCTGACTTGCTAAATGCCATAAGGTGGTTGGACGCTGCTCCCCCCGATACTGAGACTGGCTCCTGATGTGTCAGAATGGGCTATAGCGGAAGAGGTACGGCTGAAGTTGGAGACTGCACCTGCCTGCAAGGGGATGTCTGGGTGGTCCATGGGACACCTTTTACCCTCTGCAGAGGGCTGCTCTCAGGAGGCGCACTGACAGTGCACCACCTTTGGGGTGGTGCACTGTTAGCGCGTCTCCTGAGGGCTTCATTGCCTCTGCGGCCACATCCGCAATACGGCACGGGCACAGAGGCAAAGGGATTCCCTCATTTGCATGGGGCACACCCCCATGGAAATGAGGGAACGTCCCCTTGAAGATAGCGCTGGCGCTTTATGTGCGCCCGCGCTATTGGTATTATAGAAAGGGCCGCACAAGCGTCTGCTGCCCCTTCTGTAATACTAAAGTGCCCTGGGGGCGCGCAAAATGGGCGCAAATGCCAGTTGCGCCCCCGGGGCACTTTTTGTAATACGACCCCAGAAGAGGTAACTGCAAGTTGCCCATTCTCATGGTAGTCTTGACATCACATCAATATTTAGAGACAATACATAACTAATAGACTTCTGCATCACAGACTGGCTGATAACAGTAGGGCAAGCAATGAGGAACTGGAATATTGCTGAGCACCAACAATAATCATATAACAAAGAGCTTGCAACATTAAGAGCAGAAAATGATGATAAATATAACATACATCATATGGCAAACAGCAAGAGAGAGATAGCTGGGATCAGAAAACAGTGTTGACAGTACCCTTTTCTATTCACTCCTAGTCGCTGAGTCCGAGCCAATGGAGCATCATCCCAGCTAGTAGGCCGCTGGTGAGACAAAAAGCCCGATTGTTTTATGCATGTAGCGGCTGGCTGTGGGCCAGAGAATATATGTTGCTTGCCTTGTACTTTTAGTTTGAACCTCTCCGGATATAGCATGGCGTGCGTAATATCCACCAGTTCAAGTTCCTTTTTGATGCGCTGATATTCTTGTCTCTCTTCTTGCACTGCCAGTGCAACAGGAGAGTATAGAGTTGACCCCATGGTACAGGTCTCACTTTTCTCTCACTAGGTGCAACACTGTGACCATGTCTCTGAAGCTGAAGAGGTGGGCTATTATGGGGCGAGCTAGGGTACACGTGGAGGTCTCTGACCCGGAAGCGTTTGGCATGCTCTATTACAAAGAGGCAGGAGAAACTGTCAGGGGTGACCTTTCCTTCCTCGTAGTCTTCCAGCTTTCCAGTGTTCGTAGACTTCGGCACACCTAGAACGAAGAGGGTATTTCAGAAAGACCACACCTGTAGGGCTTGATTTTTGGGACTTAACGAGGTCTAGTAGTTTATCCATGTTGAGCAGTTTCTTTTCTTGCAGATTATCTTCCACATCTGAAGTGCTCTGTTCAGTGACTGTGAGGTGCCGCTCTTGTTTAGCAGTATTTATGCTTAATAGATCAAGTCTAGTGATCAGGGTGTCTATTTCGGTTTTGATTGAGGATAAGTTTAGCTGCATCCCTTGTGAGTGAGACGTCACGAAGGGATTGCCATCTTGAAACAGCAATCCAAAGAGCCAGCTGTAAGCATGTCTCAAGACTCCATCAAGTAGCTTTTTCACCTTGGACAGCTTTCCTTGTCTCTTGATGTTTTTTCCTATTATGGCGGCAATGGTGGGGGTTGTCTGCCTGTGTGTCCACCTGCGTGAGCTATACAAGAGTGCCAGGAGTGCAACGCAACAATGCGAGGACTATCTTGCGGTGATAAAAAAAAAAGGGCTGTTTGGTACACCTCAGTGAACTACTGACACCATTGCTGGCTTACGGGGAATGGTGCAGCAACATCACAGACTCATCATATTCATCACTGGAGAGGAAGCTCGCCCATGGACTACACTTTTCATCCCATTTCCACATTATCTTGAATGAGTAAATTTCAAGCTGTGCCATGAGCACCCAGCATGTCCCCAGCAATGGCATTATTGCTTCACCAGCATCCACTTGTAGGTAGTTGCTGAGCAGAGTGGTAATCAGTGGGTAGCTTGCAGGCCCGGCTCTAGAATATTTTCTTGGGAGGGCCGTAAAGAAGCATGGGTGGGCCACGAAGGTGAGTGAGTACTTGCCAAAAAACAACAAAGTATTTAATAGATCTGACATTTTAGGTATTGGCATCTGTCCACGTTTGATATTTTTATCACAATAATCAGCACCCAAAAAGCTACCTACTTCACTTTCTTTGATGTGCTTCCGGCTTTGAGGGAGGTGGGAGGGATGCTGCTTCTCAAATCTTTAAGATGCAGAACTGTAGCATGCTCCTGTTCATGTGCAGCAGCAGAATTGTTTCTGCAGCCATACAGAGCCACTTTACAACTTTTCATGTTTTTAAAAAGCTTTTTACTTTGCAAAGCATTGAAGTTTAAAAATACGATGCAATAATCCCAGAATCATAATTCAGTTTTCAGGATATCTGTGCTGGTCATTTGTGCATCATAGCAGCTAATAAACTCTGCTGACTTCACACCTCTCCCCAGACCTGAAAGCATCCTATGTCAATGGTGTTAATCATTAAAATAAATGATGAGGGAAAGCCCACAGTGCTGCACGACCCTGCGAAACATTAAAGTGAAAACCACTTGTTTTTCAGTTTTCTATGGCCTTGGGTGGGCCGGGGTGTTCCTTGGGTGGGCCTGGCCCATCTGGCCAGCCCTCTAGAACCGGGCCTGGTAGCTTGTGACATTCAGAAAGAGGGGGAGAGGGTCATTTCCAGTTATTTCGTCCAGCCGCCCACTGGGCCTCTGCTGCTTTCAATGTGGTGGATCCCATCCTCCCTCTAGGGGGCACGAGTAGATACTACCCCACTTCTGTTGTTCGGCTTCACTGTAGAGTTGTGAAAGCAGAGCCCTCCCAGCACATTCGACTCCTTTCGCCCACCTGACTGACCTTCGGCGCCTTGTCAATCAATTGCTCATGGCCCCAGCACCTTACTGAATTAACAGAATGCCTCTGCATCTGGCCTTTGTGTTTCCTGCACCGCCTGAGTTTGCGGTGTACTTTCCACAAGGGGACACAGTTCAGCTTTATGCAAGTGCAGGCGTACCTTGCAAGGTGTGCCAGGATTGGCTGCCTCTGACCCAGCCCACAACCTTAGCCACTCAGTCACTCAGTCACTGTGATGTGTATGAGGACTTCTTCCCTGAGTAGTGGACCGCGGTGTACCACCTCACGTTGTCCCCAGAGTCGCAACAGATGCTGCAGCAGTTTCACACCCTGCCATACCCCAGGGCAGGTCTTCTCCCACAAGTCGGACCAATTTGTGGTAATCCTAGCTGGTCAGCTGTAACTTTTCCATCCAAAACTGATTCAAACAACCATATCATGTAAACTCTGTCACAAGCTGCAGTTTAGGGCTGCATTATGGATGAGTCTGTTGGATGCTGTCTTGCGGCCCAAGGAGCCTCACTGCAGTGCGGCCATCTTGGAGGCTTGTGCTCTGGCACCCCCCAAAGTGCCTTAAATTCTGTTTGTTATGGAGTGGGTAGAGGCACAAAGAATTGCCCTTCTTCCTGACATATATTTCTTTGTACAACCACCTTTAACAAATGCCTCCATGCAGATTTATGGAACGGTTAACTGTACAGCACTAGTGATGGCCTGGTAGATTTGTACTGCTACTAAATGCTTTCATTAAGGTTAATTTTACAAAAAAACGTGAAGTGATAACAAGACTTACAATACTTTAACCACACGTGTTACAATGAAGTGTGATCTGAATTATTTTTTTCTTTTCCCCCTTGTTGGACAAAATCAAAGAATTTAAACGCATATTAAAAACACAATTTCCACAAGGGAGGCCCATCTGTCACTGTGTATTATATGTAACTTTTTAAGTAAACCATCACACCTAGGCGAAAACAAAGCATCAAGAGAAGCTTCACAAGGTTAGCTTGTGAAATAAGGGTAAAGTGACATTCCATTTAATTCCATCGTTTGCCAATGTATTGCAGTTCTCTGGGATGTAAATTGCGAGAAAATATTTCCAGAACAAAAGTCACCCTGACAGAAGGAGGTGATGTTTTGCTGAGCAGTCATATTATCACTGCTTATTTCAAGGTTTAATTGAATGGGCAGATGGTGAATGTATTCATTTCCTTTACGTTCAGCAAAAAAAATTCTGCTCTTATACAAAAAAAAAACCTTTACAACAGTCTGTGTTACATAAGCACTTTACTTAAAATGTTGACAAGGGATTTGTACCACTGCAAACTTTTAGTGAGATGACCGCTGGTGTTACCAGTCATTCTTCTACTCAATATCAGATTTTGACGGTTGTTTTCTGTCATTCTTATAATGGGGGCTGCAGCGGCAAATGGATAAGCATCTGCTACAGGGTCTGCCTCAGGCGTGTCTCCTCCATGAGAGCGGAGGAGTGTCGTCCCGCTAAAACAGTGCCCCCAGAGCTGAAAGACACAATGAAAATAAAGTTTATTTATTATCATTTTATTTTTCAGCAACCCGTCCTGAACCGAGTGTCAGGACCGGGCGGGGCTATTGCAGCAGAGTGGCAGCAGGGAACTGTGCACTTAATTTTAAAGTCCGAACGCAGAGAGTCAGACTTCCACCGTTCAACTCAGAACCCACAGAGATCAGCTGCGGAGTGCCTCAGGGATCCTCCCTGTGCTCCACCCTCTTCAAAATCCACATGTCCCCACCTGCAGCCATCATCAGAAGCCACGGACTCAACATCGTCTCCTACGCTGATGACACCCAACTGATTTTCTCCCTCCTAGACAAACCCACAGCCGCCAAGAGCAACTTGCACAATGGGATGAAGGCAGTCGCCACCTGGCTGGATCAAGGACAGCTGCCTTAAGCTTAACTTAGACAAGACCGAAGTCCTCATTCTGGGCTCCTCCCCCTCCACCTGGGATGACTCTTAGTGGCCCGCAGCACTCGGAACCCCCAACACCCAGGGACCACGCACGAAACCTCAGCATCATCATGGGCTCCTCGCTCTTAATGAACCCCCAAATCAACGCCATTTCGCCCTCCTGCTTCCACACGCTCCGCCTGCTTCGTAAGATCTTCAAGGGGATCCCCACTGTGTCCAGGAAAATGGTCACCCATGCGCTCATCAGCAGCATACTCGACTATGGCAACGCACTGTATGCCATCACCACCCAGAAACTCCAAAGGAAACTGCAGAACGTCCAGAACATCTCCACCAGACTCATCCTGAACATGCCACGCCGCAACCACATCACCGGTTACCTGAAAGACCTACACTGGCTACCTGTCAACAAAAGAATCACCTTCAAGCTCCTCATGCATGCCTACAAAGCCCTCCACAACGCCGGACCTGCATACCTCAACCACTGCCTCTCCTACTACACTCCCACCATATACCTTTGCTCTGCCCAACTGGCCCTGGCCACCATCCCACAGATCCACAAGACCACGGCTGGAGAAAGATCCTTCTCCTACCTCGCTGCGAAGACCTGGAACTCCCTGCCTCTGAACCTTAGGCAATCACCATCACTGCTGCCATCCAGGAAGGTCCTCCAGACCTGGCTCTACGACTGAACAGCAGACCCCCCACTTAGCAACTTGAGACCCTCACGGGTGAGTAGTCATGCTTTATAAGATTACTGATTGATTGATTGATTGACTGATTGAGTGAGCATGTCCCTTTGGCCGGCTGTCTTGCGACGGCGAGCTAGACATGCGTATTTTAAACTTCTCTAGACAGCTGGGTTAGGGAAAGCATAGGCCTCCAGCGCTGAGAGAAGCCACTCCCTCCAATCCTGGCGCATCTCTCACGCTGTTTAACAGCATGAGAGAAGCGCCAGGATTGGTTAGTGCAGTTTCCTGGGTCCCACGTTGGAGCTTCGAAGAGAGAGGAGGAGGACGTTGTGCGGCAAGCCAGGAAGGTAAGTGCCATTTTTAAAATTTTATTATTGTACCACCCGTATTTTGCCTGTCCACCACTGTAAATACATGCCAGCCGCCACTGGTCTGCCTCACATTACAGTTGGGAAAAGAACAGCATGACATGCAGTTATTGTTTCGCATCGTTTCATCCTCCAGCGCATGAAGCCTGCTTGCAGACACCGGAAAGAGGTTTATGGTGTTTCCGGTCTGCTCTGACATACTATGGGTTTGAGAGTACACGTTCAGCTACCTCAGCAGATACGTCAAAAGAACCCGCGCTCGCCTGTCACAGCAGCAGTCTGCAGGGGAATTATGCAAGAGCCCTTCCTGTTTATTTACCTAAATGCCACGTTTTTAATCATAGACCATTGAAGAATAAACCCCCTCATTCCAAGTCAAACGCCTACAAAAAAAGACTAGAGGCTTGGTGATGGGTGAGAAATTGGAAAATCAAGGGCAGGTGATTTCTATAATTATACATTTTCCGGCCCTGCGCTGGCTCACTCTCTGTGAAATGTCAGCCGACGCCGGAGGGCAGAGACGGCAGAGAACAGGAGAGCTGGTTGGGTTTAAAGAAAACTAGTGCTGGCGGCGCGGGAGCATTCAGGTGCATTGGAAATCAAGCTGAAAATGACCGCGGTCTTCAAGTACAGTTTCCGAACCAGTTGAGCCAGCATGCTGTTTCTTTTCTGACTAAAAGACAGAATTAATCAATCCTTTGCTACCTATTTACTTGCATTACTTGATATTATCAAGATTGGCTTTGGGAAAGTACATAAGCATCGCCTGCATCTCTTATCGCGAGACCAGCTGGTTTGATTTATAAAATGTTGCTATGAGGTGCTGTTACGTTCCAAGGCATCTGCCTTCATATATGCACATTTTCAAGACTGAAAGAAGCGATTTTTCATGAGTAGGGGCACCAACTCTGCCTGACCCGGACAGCTCAGCTGAATTCTTTCCGGTGTTTCCGTCTACTCTCAATCAATCATGTCACTTATAAAGCGCACTACATACCCGCGAGGGTCTCAAGGCGCTGGGGGAAGAGGGGGGTGGTGCTGCTACTGATCGAAGAGCCAGGTCTTGAGGAGTCTTCTGAAGGCCAGTAGGTCTTGGGTCTGCCGAAGGTTGGTGGGGAGGGTGTTCCAGGTCTTGGCGGCAAGGTGGGAGAAGGATCTGCCGCCGGCGGTCGTTTTCCGGATGCGGGGGACTGTGGCGAGGGCGAGGCTGGTGGAGCGGAGCTGGCGGGTGGGGGTGTAGAAGCTGAGTCGTCTGTTGAGGTAGGCTGGTCCGGAGTTGTGGAGTGCTTTGTGTGCGTGGGTGAGGAGCTTGAAGGTTATCCTCTTGTTGACAGGGAGCCAGTGCAGGTCTCTCAGGTGGGGTGTGATGTGGCTGCGTCGGGGGATGTCGAGGATAAGATGTGCAGAGGCGTTCTGGATGCGTTGCAGCCGTCTCAGGGAGCTTAGCCGTCGTTCCTGCGTAGAGGGCGTTTCCGTAGTCCAGCCTGCTGGTGACGAGGGCCTGGGTGACTGTTTTTCTTGTTTCGGTGGGGATCCACTTGAAGATCCTGCGGAGCATTCGGAGGGTGTTGAAGCAGGATGAGGAAACGGCGTTCACCTGCTTAGTCATGGAGAGGGTGGGGTCGAGGATGACCCCTAGGTTGCGTGCGTGGTCGGTGGGTGTCGGGGCTGTTCCCAGTGATGTCGGCCACCAGGAGTCGTCCCATGCTGAAGGGTTGGAACCAAGGATGAGGACCTCCGTCTTGTCCGAGTTCAGCTTCAGGCGGCTGGTCCTCATCCATTCGGCGACGGCCTTCATTCCTTCGTGGAGGTGGGCTTTGGCGGTGTGAGGGTCTTTGGTGAGGGAGAGGTTCAGCTGGGTGTCGTCGGCGTAGGAGATGATGTTGAGGTTGTGCTGTCGGGCGACGTGGGCGAGGGGTGCCATGTAGATGTTGAACAGCGTTGGGCTGAGGGAGGAGCCTTGGGGTACGCCGCAGATGATCTTGGTGGCTTTGGATCGGAAGGGGCGAGGCGGACGCTTTGTGTTCTGCCGGAGAGGAAGGATGTGGTCCAGTCCAGGGCCTTCTCTTGGATCCCGGCGTCGTGAAGGCGTGTTCGTAGTGTGTAGTGGCAGACCGTGTCGAAGGCGGCTGATAGGTCCAGGAGGATGAGGGCTGCTGTTTCTCCATTGTCTAGCAGGGTCCTGATGTCATCGGTGGCGGCGATGAGGGCGGTTTCGGTGCTGTGGTTGCTGCGGAAGCCGGACTGGGAAGGGTCCAGGATGTTGTTCTCCTCGAGGTATCGACTGTTTTCCGTGTGTTTTTTATTAAAGCAAAGTTTTGTAAAAACAAATGCCACATTAAAGTAAGGCTAAATTATATAGTGCAATGCGATATTACAATTCAGTTAAAATCAATATGCCCTTCCATAATATTATTTCCAGGTAAATCTGCAGAAGGGAGAAAGAGCAGGAAAGAGAGAAAAAAGAGTAAGGCGCAGGATTTTTGGGTGAATTTGATGGCATGTATATTTTTCCCTTTTTCAGAGAAACAACAAAATCCAATTCAACAAACTGATATTTTTATGGTTTTTTTTATTTGCTTATTGTATTTTCATTTATTTCGAATTTATTGAACACTTGCTCATTGAAGTTTATTTCCACTGTCTATTCTGATTTCAGAGCATACAATAGTAATGTCCTTGTTTAAGTGGAAACACTTGACTCCATTAAGTATCTTCTATTCAAGGTGGTCTCAAGATCAACCACATCATTCATGTGTACAGTGATCTACTACCTTCCAAGAAATGCCGCACTGCCTCAGTCTCACCGGACATTTAGTCTTCGTCTCAAATTGTACTTGCGTAGGTGGGGACATGAACATCTGGAATAGCAGAGGCCGCCCCCAAAGGGGGCCTCGAGGGCCGGCGCCATAACGGCCGCCAGAGCCCGACAAGGAACAGAACTGGTTTGCACCACCAGGAAGCGCAGCGCAGCAAACCACGCACCTAGTGGTGCTAGGTCACCGGACCAATAGGGGGACCCGGCAAGGGTTCGGATCACCCAATGGGGTGGCACCCCCTCCCCTCCCTCCTTTCCAAGGGCAAGGGCGAAAAGTGGAAAAGGGGGGATATAAGGCGACGCTCCCCCTGGGGCAGCTCCTTTCCACATCATGGAGCTGGGGGAGCGGCGCGAGAATTTCTAGTATGGCTGTGCTGCGGCCCCGCAAAGTATCCACCGCGTCTACCGGCTTGCCGGACGAGGCACAGTCACGACCCAGGGAGCAGCGCGGAGTGAAGAGAACAAGGAACCAGCTACCATGAGAGGAACAAGGAGACGGAGGACGGCACGGCCCCCTCCGGGGCAGGGAAGGACGAGACGGAGGGGACCGGAAGCTCGAGGTCGAGAGACGTGGACATGACCCCCAGATCCCAGGCAACGGTGGAAGAGGAAGAGGCTCTCGGCACGAACCGGGCGGCGCAAGGCAGCAGCAGCGGCAAGGTAAGGGATCAATGAGCGAGGGCGCAAGTGTAGAGCCTGAATTTACAAGAGATTACTGCTTCGGTGACGGTTAGTCACTATGGCCTAATGGGGAAAGTCTCGATTTCGTATTCTAAAGGTGACGTGTGCAAAATCTGGGTGGCGGCCATGGAGCCTGGATATCTGGGTTCTAACGCTGATTACATGCTTTTCCTAGTAGTAGTTCTGCGAATGTGCACGCCTCAGTGTTACCGATTCGCCTTGAATGCAAAGCTTGCAAACCGCCCAATGCCGGATAGTACCTTCCAAGGATATGCGGTAACAGATTCGCCCTCTCACATCCTGGTTTGGAATAATTACTTAAGTGAACTCTTCCCCCTCTATCATTTATGTTCATCGTTGGAGATGCTTAGCGCCTCCTCAAAAATATAAAGCGTTCCCCTCCGTGTTGTAATTAATTTTACGTCATTTCGTCGGCAAAAAGGGGATAGACGAATGGAGGCCAAGGATCGCCTCTTATATTTCATACGTAGCACAGGCGCTGAGAGTCATGGGTCTGCAAGTTGTAACGAATAAGTGGATAGTTCAGTACGAGTATGCGAAGGATCGGATGGTGGAGAGGTAGGCCAACCTGTTGAAAAACATTTCCTCAATAGCATCCCCGTCTTTGAGGACAGAGGCAAAAATGCAAAATGGCGACGGGGGCCGCAGAATGGGAAGAGGGCCACCTGAGTTGAGAGACCAGAGTCCGCGCCCTTGGTTTTGAGCGATGGTGTTGCGCCTCACATGCTTATCACCCGCGGCAATACATGCCAACATTTTACAAAAGGAAGGTTGGAGAGTAAAAAAAAAAAAAAAACACGGGGGAATGCATTTCTCCCATTGACTTCTGTTGAAGGTGATGTAATTTAGGGTGAGAGACGGCCAAACTAAAGCCCAAATCCGTGTGTTGGCAGTTTGCTTGCAAGAATTATCGGAACTGCGGTGAAAACGGCACCTTGCCGGTTTGGGCACTTTTTCAAACCGCTTAACCTCTCCATGCCAGAAACGAATGTTGGGGCCTTTTGTTGAATTAGGAGTTGGCGCTATGGCAAGGGAGAAGGCAACTGCTGCAGTGCTCGCTAAGTTCAGGGAAAGAGTGAGGTCCAATAAATAAAAAAATAAAAAAATACTCCTTAGGAAACGCGGCATAACGGCTAGAGCTGCCGCCGGTGGAGTAACAAAATAACACAGAACATGCTGTTCATGCAAACAGGGTTATTTCCGAGTTGAGGAGGATTAAAAAAAACAAAAAAAGGCGGTAGCTGGTGGGCTGACTGGCGCCGGCAGCGCCGGACATGCGCCCCCCTTAGGAATGCTAGCGTTTAAAGGTGTCCGTCTGGAGGCCAAATTCCATGCTTGCCCCCCGGTTTTGCCCAGCGGGTTGGACGCTTCAGGGTTTTCTCCATGGCTGGGGAGCTATGAGGCCCCGAGTTAAAAACAAAAATAAGAAAAAACAATATAAGAAACGCGAGCGGAAATCTCATGACTAAGTATCCGGTGAGTCCGGGCAAACCGCATGATCTCACCCGGCGTCGCGGGTTGAACAGGTCTTGGCGTATGGCGGCTGGTGCTCATGTATAGCGCTCGATTACCTGCGGGCCGAGTCCGCGCTAGACCGGAGCATCAGAATTCAGCTCCGGTCAGGTTGCTTCCTTTCCTGAAGCTGTATGAGAAATGCCAATATTGAACCCCCTTACTCCCAAGTATAAAAAAAAAAAAAAACTAAAGTCATTAGCATAACCTGCATTGAACCCAGTGCCAAGGCGTACCAAATGCCAGTAACGCTCCATCGGTTTGAAATAGCACGCCCCTGCTCATAGCTATTCCTGAGCAGCGAGGGGTACCTGCATTTAATAAGCACTTGTTGCAACGGTAATGTACCGGGTGCCCATGGAAAGCATCCAAGTTTGTGCTACATAAGACGGAAGAATGCTGCCACTGTGACCTATCTCCATCTGTTCCTGCTCACAATTAAGTTGGAACGATCGACAGTGAGGACTGCGAGGCTGCGTTAATATCTCCGCCGCTCCGCTATACCTGTGTCACCCCCTGCTCACTAAACTCTGTGCACTTCACAAGCTCCCTTGTGAAAGCGCAATTAAAAATTATGGTAATCAAAATAAGCATGTGAAAGCTAAACACATGCGTTTTTTATATTGCGGTTTTACCGGCGTAGCTGTAGCAAACGGGCACCTCCAATGGGGGAAGAGCAGTTTCCGTCCACAAAAACTAGGAGGCTTGTGTAATAGGCGCAAGGCGAGAGCAGCCGACCTGCGAGCTGGGTCAACTTGCGTGCCTGACTTATGTGCTGTTGTGCCATTCGGACAGAAAGGACGCATGAAAGGGACAGTAGGTTCCCTCAAAAAAAAAAAAAAGCGGAAGCATGCTCATTGGGCTCAATGGTGCACTGACGGCAGTGCCTCCAGCCAGGATGGTAACCTCACCCAAGCATATGAGTGCTAGGTCACCTGTGCCCCAGCTGTTGCTGCGCCCTGGCCCAACCGAGGAGAATGCGTGAAAGACAAAAAATATGGCAGGTTTGTAACACTATGAATGCTTACAGTAACTCACTGCAAAGTTTCCAGTTTGTAAAGGGAGTCGTTTTCAGCCCTCAGCCAGCAGCAAGCTGGGCCCCTCCTGATGCACGGTTGCGCTGGTCTCCTTGCAGCAGTCACCTGAGGTTCTTCTGGGCTGAGCGATAATGCTATTATTAATAGCTGATGCTAGAGCACGCACTGTTTTGGCCTGGTCACGGCAGGGCGCAGCGTAAGGCAACAGGGCAAGGTCGAGCCCCCGGCGTCATGCCGGGCCCCGGTTGGTATGGAGGGGGGTCCCACCTGGACAGACTCGTTATAAATAGCTGGCTGAGTAAGTCACCAGTGATAGAGAAATGTTAACCCAAACCCCTCCGGCGGGTGCTTCACGTATAAAAGAATGTGGCAGAGACCCCAGGCGCAGGGCGATAGGTGAAAACAACATACCTAGGTCGCGCCCCAGGACCACAGGTTCAAATTCGGCGGCCCCCCCCCAGCTGTTCATCCGGCTGAGGCCCAAAAAAAAAAAAAATTCCGTACCATTGTGTGGGTAACAATAAACAACTGTTATTCAGCGCCAGAATACCCTTGGTTTAACGTGCGCGTTACAAATAGGTATGCTAGGTTGCCTGCGACCCCGGTAGTGTCAACTCGTGATTTGCATCCCTCCAAAGTAGAATATAAGTACAGTTGAGTTGCGTGGTAAGGAAAGTATAACTGTCCAAGTCGACAGTACTACAATGAGATGCGCAATTAAGTTTACAGGCTATAATTAAAGAAGCTAATGCACCCACAAAGCGTTAAAAAATAAATATATATATATATTTGTTAAATATTAGATTAGAATGTGCGAGCTCACGAATACTAAGCAAACGCTTTGCCAAGGCGAACTCTAAGAGAGGGAAATGATTTACGGTATCTCAATAGTGAAAGTCAAAGGCAGTTTTCCGGGGTCAGGGGCGAGAGTGCGTGCTGGGGCGTCCATGCTAACAGATGGTCCGGCGCCCGTGACCCTTGCTCCAATGCGCAGGACGGAAGCGAAGCTGGTTTTATATAAAAAATAAAAAAAACAATAGGATAGGAAATGGTGATAGAAAACACAGTCTGGCGACAATGACACAGCTGGAAGGGAGAGGGGCTGCAGGAGTGCAGTGCAAACGAAGACAGGCCTGACTCGTTTTATTGCAATGAATGTGTAACCTCTCCCAAGCTGTGCATGATGCAAGATGATGTTACTTGGTACTGTATGCGGTATCACGCCTCCATAAGCGGTATCTGACTGTTTCCCAATTTTTGATTTCATGTATGACCCATGGTGAGCGGGGACAGTGCTGGAAAAGGCGGAAAAGGACACATGCGTGCCACTACATAACTGCAAGGATGGAGCAGAGCGCACCACGTAGTTGGGGGAAGGATGCCCCTTTGGAGTTTACCAAATGTCGGCCTCCCGGAGCCACAGCTAAGATTGGTAATATAGCACCCAAAAAAGAAAAAAAAAACAATGGCATTGGCAGGCTGCACATAAAGAGCAGCGTGAGGTAAAAAAGCGGAAGACACAGGGAGGGGGGAGCCGCAAGAAGACGGAAGCCTCCCTGGCGGCGTGGCGGAAACAAAGGGTGTATTGGTTTGGTTATGGAAACACACCCACAGGGCGGTGTGTAGAAGGAGGGCCACTCACTCTGGGATGTCTTACGGCAGGGTGAGTAGGCCTGACAAAAAAGGGGTAGCAAACGGAGACGGCACTCGCAGCCCAGCCCCCGCCAGATGGCAGGGCACAAAAGAGACTAACAATGTAGCGAGTTGGGGCCTAACTCCGGGGGAAAGGCTACCCCTCACACGCAAAGGGGTGTGGAAAACAACAAAGAGCAATCTACGAACTGTCAGGGTGATTTACGACCCTAGGAGATGCAAATGAGCAAAAGACAAACAAGTGATTTATGACCAGCCAATGATTTATGGCTGATGATTTATGACGATCATGCCAAATGATTTATGATGACAAAATGATAACCATTTGTGACAGAATGATTTATGATACCACGATGATTTATGACCCGTGATTTATGGCTGCTGATTTATGATGATCAGGCAGAATGATTTATGACAACAAAAATGACGGCCGATTGTGGCAGAATGTTTTATGATACCCCGATGATTTATGACCCGGGGGGTTTATGATGTCCCACTGACAACTGTGTGATACCCAATGTGTAATAACGTATGAGGATGATTTAAGACCCTGGCCCCAAGAAGGTGTCCAGGGGAGTTGTACATGTATGACGTATGTAATGAGTAATAAAACTGCGGCCAACAATGACCACCAAATACAACGACTGTTGGCTGTGTTTAGTAATACAAATGCATAAGTAGGGTACCTTTCCTGGAATGGGCACAGTGCGGGCATTATAGCAGAGGCCGCCCCCAAAGGGGGCCTCGAGGGCGGCACCATAACGGCCGCCAGAGCCCAACAAGGAACAGAACTGGTTTGTGCCACCAGGAAGCGCCGCGCGGCAAACCACGCACCTAGTGGTGCTAGGTCACCGGACCAATAGGGGGACCCGGCAAGGGTTCAGATCACCCAATGGGGTGGCACCCCCTCCCCCCTTTCCAAGGGCAAGGGAGAAAAGTGGAAAAGGGGGGATATAAGGCAACGCTCCCCCTGGGGCAGCTCCTTTCCACATCATGCAGCTGAGGGAGCGGTGCAAGAATTTCTAGTCCCACCCACCCACACCGATGGAACAGCAGCGTCGCAGTGCTGGCGGAAACAAAGGGTGCATTGGTTTGGTTATGGAAACACACCGGCAGGGCGGTGTGTAGAAGGAGGGCCACTCACTCTGGGATGCCTTACGGCAGGGTGAGTAGGCCTGACAAAAAGGGGGTAGCAAACGGAGATGGCACTCGCAGCCCAGCCTCCGCCAGACGGCAGGGCACAAAAGAGACTAACAAGGTAGCGAGTTGGGGCCTAACTCCGGGGGAGAGGCTACCCCTCACACGCAAAGGGGCATAGAAAACAACAAAGAACAATCTGCGAACTGTCAGGGTGATTTACGACCCTAGGAGATGCAAATGAGCAAAAGACAAACAAGTGATTTATGACCAGCGAATGATTTATGGCTGATGATTTATGATGATCATGCCGAATGATTTATGATGACAAAATGATAACCGTTTGTGACAGAATGATTTATGATACCACGATGATTTATGACCCATGATTTATGGCTGCTGATTTATAATGATCAGGCAGAATGATTTATGACAACAAAAATGACGGCCGATTGTGGCAGAATGTTTTATGAAACCCCGATGATTTATGACCCGGGGGGTTTATGATGTCCCACTGACAACTGTGTGATACCCAATGTGTAATAACGTATGAGGATGATTTATGACCCTGGCCCCAAGAAGGTGTCCAGGGGAGTTGTACATGTATGACGTATGTAATGAGTAATAAAACTGCGGCCAACAATGACCACCAAATACAATGACTGTTGGCTGTGTTTAGTAATACAAATGCATAAGTAGGGTACCTTTCCTGGAATGGGCACAGTGCTGGTGTTATACCAGAGGCTGCCCCCGAAGGGGGCCTCGGGGGCCGGCGCCATAACGGCCGCCAGAGCCCGACAAGGAACAGAACTGGTTTGCGCCACCAGGAAGCGCTGCGCGGCAAACCACGCACCTAGTGGTGCTAGGTCACCGGACCAATAGGGGGACCCGGCAAGGGTTCGGATCACCCAATGGGGTGGCACCCACTCCCCTCCCCCTTTCCACGGGCAAGTGCGAAAAGTGGAAAAGGGGGGATATAAGGCGACGCTCCCCCTAGGGCAGCTCCTTTCCACATCATGGAGCTGGGGGAGCGGCGCAAGAATTTCTAGTCCCTCCCACCCACACCGATGGAACAGCAGCGTTGCAGTGCTGGCGGAAACAAAGGGTGTATTGGTTTGGTTATGGAAACACACCGACAGGGCGGTGTGTAGATGGACGGCCACTCACTCTGGGATGCCTTACGGCAGGGTGAGTAGGCCTGACAAAAAGGGGGTAGCAAACGGAGACGGCACTCGCACCCCAGCCCCCGCCAGACGGCAGGGCACAAAAGAGACTAACAAGGTAGCGAGTTGGGGCCTAATTCCAGGGGAAAGGCTACCCCTCACATGCAAAGGGGCGTGGAAAACAACAAAGAACAATCTATGAACTGTCAGGGTGATTTACGACCCTAGGAGATGCAAATGAGCAAAAGACAAACAAGTGGTTTATGACCAGCCAATGATTTATGGCTGATGATTTATGATGATCATGCCGAATGATTTATGATGACAAAATGATAACCGTTTGTGACAGAATGATTTATGATACCACGATGATTTATGTCCCATGATTTATGCTGCTGATTTATGATGATCAGGCAGAATGATTTATGACAACAAAAATGACGGCCGATTGTGGCAGAATGTTTTATGAAACCCCGATGATTTATGACCCGGGGGGGTCTATGATGTCCCACTGACAACTGTGTGATACCCAATGTGTATTAACGTATGAGGATGATTTATGACCCTGGCCCCAAGAAGGTGTCCAGGGGAGTTGCACATGTATATCGTATGTAATGAGTAATAAAACTGCGGTCAACAATGACCACCAAATGCAACGACTGTTGGCTGTGTTTAGTAATACAAATGCATAAGTAGGGTACCTTTCCTGGAATGGGCACAGTGCTGGTGTTCTAGCAGAGGCTGCCCCCGAAGGGGGCCTCGAGGGCCGGCGCCATAACGGCCGCCAGAGCCCGACAAGGAACAGAACTGGTTTGCGCCACCAGGAAGCGCTGCGCGGCAAACCACGCACCTAGTGGTGCTAGGTCACCGGACCAATAGGGGGACCCGGCAAGGGTTCGGATCACCCAATGGGGTGGCACCCCCTCCCGTCCCCCCTTTCCACAGGCAAGGGCGAAATTTGGAAAAGGGGGGATATAAGGCGACGCTCCCCCTAGGGCAGCTCCTTTTCACATCATGGAGCTGGGGGAGCGGCGCAAGAATTTCTAGTCCCTCCCACCCACACCGATGGAACAGCAGCGTTGCAGTGCTGGCGGAAACAAAGGGTGCATTGGTTTGGTTATGGAAACACACCGACAGGGCGGTGTGTAGAAGGAGGGCCACTCACTCTGGGATGCCTTACGGCAGGGTGAGTAGGCCTGACAAAAAGGGGGTAGCAAACGGAGACGCCACTCGCAGCCCAGCTCCCGCCAGACGGCAGGGCACAAAAGAGACTAACAAGGTAGCGAGTTGGGGCCTAATTCCAGGGGAAAGGCTACCCCTCACATGCAAAGGGGCGTGGAAAACAACAAAGAACAATCTATGAACTGTCAGGGTGATTTACGACCCTAGGAGATGCAAATGAGCAAAAGACAAACAAGTGATTTATGACCAGCCAATGATTTATGGCTGATGATTTATGATGATCATGCCGAATGATTTATGATGACAAAATGATAACCGTTTGTGACAGAATGATTTATGATACCACGATGATTTATGACCCATGATTTATGGCTGCTTATTTATGATGATCAGGCAGAATGATTTATGACAACAAAAATGACGGCCAATTGTGGCAGAATGTTTTATGATACCCCGATGATTTATGACCCGGGGGGTTTATGATGTCCCACTGACAACTGTGTGATACCCAATGTGTAATAATGTATGAGGATGATTTATGACCCTGCCCCAAGAAGGTGTCCAGGGGAGTTGCACATGTATGACGTATGTAATGAGTAATAAAACTGCGGCCAACAATGACCACCAAATACAACGACTGTGGCTGTGTTTAGTAATACAAATTCATAAGTAGGGTACCTTTCCTGGAATGGGCACAGTGCGGGCGTTATGATAACCCAATACATTCATCTAGCCAAAGCATCACTGAACAAACTGGCACACTAGCCTTCTCCTTACTGGTCAATGTCCCAACACATTCAAGAGATCACTTCCCTGCCTACTGTTTTCTGCTATCCCTTATCTCCACCTCTTGGGTATCCATCAGCTATCCTGGTCTGACCGCAGCCACACTGTGACACATGAAGTCAAGAAATAATAAATAGTTGTTAGCCTCACAGAACCATCTTAAAGGCAGAACAAAGTTATGCTATGTGTATTTGTAAAGCGCACTATCACCTGCGAGGGTACCCTGGCACTGAGCAGGTGTGTGTGCCTAGCCCTGCCTATGGTAGGTTGGTTAAGGGAAAAGCCAGATCTTCAGCTTCTTGTGAAATTCAAGGAGAGGAGGCTCTGGTGTGCAGTGGGAGGCCGTTCCACGCTTTAGGAGCGATGTAAGAGAATGTCCGTCCTCCTGATCTGCTTCTGTGTATGCGTGGGGTGTGTTCAAGTAAGAGCCCTGCTGAGCGGAGGTGTCTGGGTGGAGGGTGGAAGGAGATGCAATTGTTCAGGAGGTGGGGCCTAAGTTGTGTAGCACCTTGAATCTGTCTGTGAGAAGTATGAAATTAGTGTGTTTGTGTATCTGGAGCCAGTGGAGTTCCCTGAAGTGTGGTGTGATGTGAGTTCTATGTGGGAGGTTGAGGGTGAGCCTGGCTCCCAAATTCTGGATGGTTTGTAGTCTTCTAGTGATTTACTTTTTGATCCAGATGTAGAGGATGTTCCCGTAGTCCAACTTGCTGGTGACTAGGGTGTGAGGGACAATTTTTCTAGTGTTGCCTGGGAGCAATTTGAAGATCTTTCACAGTATATTCAGGGTGTGGAAGGAGGATGCAGTGACGGTGTGGACTTGTGCAGTCATGTCCAGTTTGGTTCAATGATTATTCCAAGGTTTCTAGTATAGGTGCTAGGTGTGGGTCCAAGTTCTGCAGGCATGAGTTGGAGTTCCATGGTGAGGTGTTCTTGCCAAAGATCACTACTTTTTTCTTGTCGATGTTGAACTTGAGACAGTTTGCCTTCATCCATTTAGTGACTTTGGTCATACAGGCGACAAACTTGTTTCTTGTGTTGGGCTACTTGTCCATGAGTGAGAGTAAAAGTTGCATGTCAAGAGGGTGGGGCCGAGCGATGAACTATGAGGCACACTACCGATGAGTTTGTGGGCTTCCGAGGAGTAAGGTGCCAGGCTGACAGCTTGTGTTCCATCCGTTAATAAGTAACAGTTCCAGCGGAGAGCAGGTCCCTATATGTAAATCTTGTGCAAGCACCTGATGGGGGTGAAGTGTGAGACTGTCAAATGCTGCAGAGAGGTCCAGGAGAATGAGGACTGCCTAGTCTTCTCTGTCAAGGAACATGCAGATGTCTTCTGTGGCTGTGATGAGTGCTGTTGCTGTAATGAGGTTACCCCTGAATTCGGACTGCATGGGGTCGAGACGCTGGTGGCTGCTGAGGTGGTCGGTGAGTAGCAAATAATAAATATAACTTTTCAAATTACTGCAACACCCCCAGCAGCAGCTATGTACACCGTCCTTGGACCCTCTTCCAAACCCAGGTAGTCACAGTTGTCACCAACACTCGGAACGTGAATCATTGCAGGAGAGAGGGGTAGGCAGAGGGAAGAATAAAGGGGGTGTAATGCATTCTTCAGATTGCATCCTATGAGATCTGGGGTAAGCAGCAATTCTCTTCTTGGTAGCAGCCTATGGAGGTTTATTGTCTGAATGTCTACCAAACTCCAACAGGGGGGCGCCCAATGGGGGAGCTGAATCAGTGCCCCTTAATTTGACAAATGATTGGCTCTTGTAGCCACTGCTTTTAAACCAGATGACAAACCCCCAAGCACTGTTGCTGCCTATCTCATGATGACTAGTGTTCTGCCTCATATGGATGGTTTCAAGGCTTTACTCCATTTGGTGATGCCATGGGTTAAGTCTTGGCTACTCCTACCATACATCTTACACCACAGGGCGGGGCATTCGTTTTTTTCAGCATAGCTCTTAAGGTAAGGACTTAAGCTGCAGAGAATGTTGCTACCAATTTTATCAACCTTTCCTTGGTTGCTTTTGAAGGGAAGAACTGCTAAATTATACCTACAGCCATGCTGTTGTATTTTCAGTAGTTATCACTGTGAATAGGCCTCTTTTGAAGGGTATTTGGTTCAGGGTAGTTAAGGACTGAAATACCTCAGGGGTTTCACAACTCCTCAACACAAAATGTTGATTATTCCCTTGAATTTGGAATTATAAATCCACATAGTCATTTCTTTATGCACTGCAGGTGTGCTTCATTTTACAGAAATAGATAATAAATGTTAAAAACTGACTAATAAGGAAAATGTGTTCTAGGGTCTTTCTTAAAATGGAGATGTTTTAATGGTTATAACTAGTTAGGAAGAATCCGCACTGGAGAATTATATTCACCTTGCAAATACAGAGTAGAAAAGCAAATTAGTCAATCAAAAAAATCTAAAGCACATGTGAACAGGTGAGATCACATTAAATATACTGTCATCAGACCAACTTAGCTCTCTTTGCTTGCTCCTTCTCAAATATATTCTTTGCTCGCTGTTTTAAGGTTATGCAATTTGATTAATGTATCCTAAAAAGGTTAAATGTAAATTATGGTTTTGGTGTTTACAATTTGATTGGATACTTTCTCTTTTATTGCCTAACACTTTAATTTTGTTGCTCCATGCAAAAGCAGCTTTGAGCTCTAAGGTCCAACAGTATTGTAAAGCAAAACTGCCTGAGGGCTTTGAGTCCCATCTTGGGTTTAAACGCTCCAAACTTTGTTAACAATTGTTAATGACTGTGTACCAAGTTTAGAAATGCTTGCTATGATTGGTATTTATTTATTTATGTATTTATACATTTATGTGTTCATTTATTTATTATTAGCAGTTTTATATAGCACACAGAACCTGGTTGGTCACAGAGCAATTTACAAAGGAAAAAAATACAAGTTGCAAATTACAAAAGTGACAGGTACAAAATAAATTGATATAGGGAAGAAATTATAGGATGGTGTAACAGCTAATCACATGATGTATGCATGGGGGAAAACATGTAACACCTGTACATAAATGAAGATCAAAAAAAAGAAGAGAAATCTGCATAGATATAGAGAGATCAATCGACCATACTTACAGAATGAATGGTAGCTTTCGAGAAGAATTTCTGCAATTAATAGCTCATGGAACAAACCATACTTAAGGCCTGATTTAAATCTCGGCGGACTGGTTACTCCGTCACAACCGTGAAGGATATCCTATCTGCTGAAATATAAATCCCATTATATCCTATGGGATTTATATTTCGGCGGATGGGATATCCATCACCATTGGGACGGAGTAACCCGTCCGCCAAAATCTAAATCAGGCCCTCAGTCTGCTTCTTTTGAGTAAACAATCTAAATGATAGTTTTTTTTTAGTGTTTTTTTAAATAAATTACTATCCTTTTGATTCAGGTTGATGTGATAATCACAACTTTGATAAGAAATTCGAGAAACTAATATGAGTTTAGATTTGTTTTGCAGGCTAGATTTTAGAACTGTATTACCTCAAGTGTAAGCTCTAGTTCAGTGTGATTAGAATCTGGGAGATATGATCAAACCTTCTCGAGCCAGTTGCCACACTAGCATCAGCATGCAAAGTGACTCGCTTTGAGAGAGGCTAGCTATAACTTGGGAATTCCTATCAGTAGGGAGTTTCTACAGTCCAGCAGTAGTTGCACAAAGGATTAAATACTTGTTTGAAGCATTCTTTTGGGTAGAAGTATTTAATACCGCATAGCCTGGGCTAATAATGTGCGTCTTTGAACAATGAGTTGCATGTTTGTAGTTATAATTTCTTGTCCTCTAAGAAGTTACAAGGTTAGAAGCATCCCACAACAGAGATGAGCTGCCACTTCTCTACAGTGAGTGTGTGGAGCCAGGCTTGAAAAAAGAGCAGTTTCGGGGCAGATCAGGAGATCATCTGTTTTTCAAGCAAATTGATTTAAAGATGATGCAGCAGCATCCAAGATTGGATGCCAGCCAAAACACGGCCTACACATTCAATGTCTTTCGAGGGCGGTATTTTGAAAAATAGCTGAGTATTATCAGAGAGAAGGCAGTATAAGGTGTTGCAGTGTTTTGAGGAGGAACAAGGGGTTCTATATATGATTGAAAAGAATGGGAGACAGAATTCAACTTTGAGAAACACATTGGTGGTACTATAGGAGAAGGGTTACAGAGGGAGCTTGACAATTTTGTGCACAGATACAAGTAGAGTTATTTATGCTGTCAAAAGCCACTGATAGGTCCAGGAGGATGAGGAGGCAGGAGTTTGTTTTGTCTAGTATACAAAGTGAATAATCAACAATGTCTTCCTATTGCAGTGTCTGTCATGCATCCTGACCTGCAGCCCGATTGAAGCTTATGTAGCAGGTCATTTTCATTAATAAGAGCTGGAACTCATCCTCTAAGCAGGTTAAAAACCAGGTGGATTTTATTTAGATACTATGAATCTGCTTCTAGATTTTTCATTTGTGGGAAGGCCTGGCCAATTTTTAGAAAATAGGGGATTGTATCTTGTGCCAGAGAGGAGTTAACCAGAGTCATCAAATAAGGGGTAACATAAGAGCTTATCACTTTGATAAGTGTAGAGTAAATGGGTTCTATGAATTCAAAAGAAGGCCTGTCTTAGCAATCATGTTGAGCATTGTTTGACCATCGAGTGTGTGCTAGGAATGTTCTATATTTTTCACAATTTCTCCCAAAAAGATCAAGAAATTCTCAACTTTTTCTTTGGGACAGTTGGCATACCCCTCTAAAGGAGAGTAGATTTTTATCACAATTTCAAAAGTAGGGCAGTTATGTGCTAGGTCAGTTTCAGAAATGATAAAAGCACATTTTACTTTGTACAAATGCTTTTTGTGCTTTTCCCTTACATACCTCAATTTTGCAAGGTTTTCTATGAAGGAATATTGGCACCATGTGCGCCTTGGTGCTCTGTGAGGCTTGTTGTCCTAGTTCAGGTATTTCAAGTATGATTGCGCTCATTTTATAGTTTTTATTTTTTGAGTACCTTAGGGGCTACTGTCTCTGTGATCTCTCTTATGGCCTCTAAGTAATGGTTCACGAGTCCATTGACTTCTTCATTCAATCAATCAGGGTTTTGTAAAGCGCACTACTCACCCGTTAGAGTCTCAAGGTGCTATGGGGTGGGTGTACGCAGCTCCGTTGGGGTCATTCGAAAAGCCAGTGGGATGGACTGCAATGGTAAGCCTACTTTAGATGCTAGAATGGACAGATTAATGTAGTCGAGACATTGGAGGAAAGTAAAAGGATAAGGAAGTCATCAGACTAGTTCACATGGTTTGGCTGTCTCAACCTTCAGAGTCCCTTCTATTGCAATGGTGATATCTAAAATGGAGCATTTTGTATGGACGGGAGTTAAACATAGTTGAATGAAGATACCACTATGTAAAAATGAAGAAAACTGTATTACATCCGATTTTTTTTAGGTCTCCCCACCATAAATTGAAATCGCCAAGGAAATTATTGTTACATGAGTAGGTCAAATTTTCAGCAGGGAGGTCCAGGAGCAGTTCCACTAAAGTTATCCTGTCCACTAGTGGAAACTGCACGTCAAAGAGTTTGGTCAGGGTTGAGTCTATCGTTTTTATTTTAACTGAAAGATATTGAAACATCAAGAATTGGTATTTTTTGACTCTTGCAATTTTTGGAGTTGTATGGATGACTGCTGACATCCCACCAATGGTTTTCTCAAACCAATCATGACAGATGGTCGAGTATGTAGTGGTACAAGATGCTCTAGCATTTGATTAGAGGATTCATTCAGCCATATTGCAATACAGGACAGTGAATGGATTATCTCATGTAATTAGACTTGCAATCTGAATGCTATGTTTTAAAGTCAACCTGCAATTATGCAGAAGCCAACTGATGTAGGATTGTCTAAAATTGGCCAGAATGGTCATTATTATTTTAATTTCCATCAGGTTGCCTACGTGGGCACCATTACTAGGATGGTTAGTACTTTTTTCCTTATACTGTCAATGATGTGAATGATAGTGAAACCTTGTACTGGCCTTTTTGTGTCATATTCCAGTAATATGTGTTAATTTTGTTTTGGGTGTGCAGAGTGTTAGTTGTGTTGTGCAAAGCTCTTTATTATTTCGCTGTCTGAACTATTTGATTGATTTGCTGTTATAGACTGCATGGGAATATAGGAGTTGGAGATTCACAGTGATCTCAATTGGGAATAGGAAACCATAAAGAGGGTATGTATTTGGGACGGCAGGGTGTAGAGAATTGGGTACTGGTTATACAGCTTAAGGCAGCCGCATAATTACTGATAGCTGATTATTTCCTGGTCAAGGTTGAGAACCATTGCAATCTTTCTTCAGGAAGAGTGGGTCATCGTCTTTGGGATATATGTGCAAGAGGGTGATAATGATTCCTCAGACTTAAAATCATGTCTGGGATTATCTGTGTGAAGTACTTTTGGAGACTAAAGGAACGGGAAGTTAGAAGGGTAATTTTTAGGTCTCAGAAACAGGCAGTTTTGTCTGTCTGTTAGTAAGATGTTTGTTGCTAATACATTACATTTAGAGTGAGCTTTTGGTCAGCCTCTTGCTCATGATTGGATGGTGTTGTTGTCTATCTCACTTCCCTGCTCCTGATTCAATGACTTTTGTCTCTGTACTTGTGTTTGTCCCACCAAACAGTATTTTGGTCTTACTGTATTCTCATTGGATGATGTATCCTTCCACTGCTGACATCAGGTCTTTCTTTGAGTGAAGAGGAGCGAGAGCCAATTTTCTCTTACTGCTCCCCATCTTCCTCTCCAGCCATCTTACCCTCTACTGTGTATCCTCTTGTCGTCTTAGCTCCCTTGTTCTTTTAACATTGTGTGGCCCCATTTGTTTGGCATTTCAAGATGGCGTCCTGCATGTAGATGCATGTGTGATAAGTATCTACAAACCGTTTTGTTTCATTTTAATAAATGACATTGAAAGATAGTCAATTAATCCACAGCGGGCCATCTATCAATGGGATTTATTAAATTAAACCAAAATGCATTCAAAGAGGGCTGCCACTGGTTTTGCATACTGGTTGCCATCTTTGAACAGCATCTGTTAAAACATTACAAATGCATTCATAGACGGCAGCCATAGGTGCACATGAAACCATGGCAGCCATATTTTAATGGATTTACTAATGTTTTAAAAATATTCCAAGATGGCTTTCGCTGATGTGCACACACTCATGGTGGCTGTATAAACCAAAAAATACATTGGTAAAGCAATGAGTTTCACTGCAGAGACCTATTGGCTTTCCCAATGTTTTTTTCAATTTTTTGGAGGCCTATGCTTCAGAGGTAAGAGGAAAGTTGCGGGAATACCTCTGTCTTTAGATTTGTCATACTTGGCAGATGTGGAGTTTGGTTGGGAGGTCCACTCTTCTGGGAGAGGGATTAAGGGACCCATATGAGTTTCAAAGTAGGTTAGAAAACAAGGTTGGTCGAGTCAGGAGGGGTAGAACATGCTATCTTGTCTATTTTTGGGGCATGTCTTTGGTTGCATAAGTAGGGTCCAGTGTGAACACGTTCCTGAACATCTGAGAACATGGGACATCTTTTTAAATAAAGTTGGTTCAAAAAAGTGTGCTTAAGATTGTGATAAAAGAATTGTCTAACATAGCATGATCCTTGATTAACAAAAATAGCAACAAAACTGGTTTATCCAGACAGCAACAGAATTCTTGTACCATGCGTGAACCAGTCAGAACAATGCTTGGGAGACATATTGGACCTGGGAGGGGAGGGTAGTTGCTAAGGGCACTCATCAGGATCAACTGTCAGGAGATTTTAAAGTTGCCCAGCTACACGCAATGCACACATGAGATATATTTTTAAGTAGAAAATGATTGGATCTTGTGAAGTAATTGATTTCTTTTTATCTGTGCAAGTACTGCATATTTATTTGTTTCTAAATAATCAATAACGTTGAGCTTGATTTGCTTTGAATTCCGTCATCTGCTGTGTTCTGCTTCAGCAAACGTTTTGGTTAAAATTTTCTCTTGGAATGACATATATGCACTTGTTAAGGAAAGACTGAGTATTTCCATACCTCCCTCTTCCTTAGAAGGCTGCTAGTACAGAGCAAAATGTGGAAGCTACCTTGCTCTCTCTTCTTTTATGCCTTCGTCTGCTCCTGTTTTCAGCCAGGCACAGGCTAAAATGACTCTTCAGGTACATCAGTATTTTTCTGAGGGACACTAGCTTCCAAGAGACAATGCTCTCTTAGGAGGCGGGAAAAGAGACAAAGACAATCTGAGGGATCTAGTGAAAATTATTTCAACCTGGCTTTACAGCTGAGCGATTCGATATTGATTTTAACATGATAAGGAATGAACAAAATAAGTCTGGTACTTGAGTTGCAGACTCCGGATACGCCTTTGAGAAGATCCAAAGGACACATCAGTTGCTATTACAGAAGAGTAAATGATCTGCTTGCTATTACTATAGGCTTAAGTCAATGAGATGGTAGAACAACCGCCCATAATCTAAAGGGGTCTGTATTACAGTCCATTGTGAGGATATCTTCATCTGCAGAAAATAGGCAGATTCCAGAGGCCTATTAATTCGAGATTTGAGCCTACTGCTGCTATAGGTGTCACATTCCAACAACAGAATCTGAGCACAGTTCTAATATATTTAAGAAGTATAGTAAACCTGACTACTCTGAACAAAGTTCAATGTTATTATTTTTCTTGCTCACTGAGCAACCATATAGAAATTAATCCGCCCCCCACCCCACCCCATAAGGGACCAAAACAGTTTTTTATTTGCATTGGCACAGATGGCACACATGCACTAAAAATATTTGAATGGAATGTGCTTCCTGAAATTACCAGTGGGTAGTGTAAGCATTTCCAACTGTTGTGCCATCTAAGTCACTTTTGTGCTATCTGAGCCAGGTGACTATTGCGGAATTTCCAAGCGTCAGGCCTGAGTTCATTGCATCATTAGGGCTCCACTTTTACCTCAACAGTGAGCTCATCGTTAGGACCCTGAAAGACTTACATATGCTTGGTACCTCTATGTAATGGAAAACCAAATAACTGATGGAACTGAATATGTTCAGGCTAATTGCCAGTAGTTCAGACTGCTTAACGCATTTCGACCATTATGTTTGTGTTCTCTAAGTAAATTAGCTGAAAAGCAATGGGCATGCCAAACGTGGGAATTCGAGCATACTGTGTCATAGAGACTCAACCTGGTTATCACCAATGTGGTCCGACAAGGCCAAAAGACCTCTAAGTGTGCCTGCATTTCTTTTTAGAAGGGCTATTTACTAGCAGTTGGGGCTGACTCTCCCATCTTGGGACAAGGCCAAGACAGCTTGGCATATGACTGATTACTGTAATGGAAAAAGGCGAGATACAAACAATAGAATTCCTTATTGCTGCCATGTTTATCATATTCCACAACAACAGAATCTCAACGCATCTGTAGATATATCTGAAGAACTATGGTCTCCCAGGACCTGTTTGCTCTGGGAAACGTTCCATTCCA
This sequence comes from Calotriton arnoldi, assembly GCA_963921515.1. NCBI lineage: Eukaryota > Metazoa > Chordata > Amphibia > Caudata > Salamandridae > Calotriton > Calotriton arnoldi. The sequence goes on from CAWUFW010000319.1 coordinate 53,450, forward strand.
TTATTTTATCACACCCAGTATGGTTAAAGGTGATGTAGTCTGATTGAAGCATTTCCTTACACCATTTTAGCCGTCCTTGTTAATTTGTCTTACGTCTTTTTGGAATTTGTGCCCCAATATAGGGGCAACTACGGTTTAATATCAATTATTATTTTCACGTGAATCTGAAAAATGTGTCCTATCAGTATTAATTACATTTATTTATGAAGCATATATATAGCACTTTATGCAAAAGTACTTTACAATGAATTACACGACATGCCAAAATATACCGTATGTGTTCGCACAATATGCATACATATGCAGTATATACCCTATCAAATGCGCACACATATATATATATGTACACAGTATATACACTATATAGTATCATCTTATTTAATTTATTATAAAGCACTTTGGTATAAAGCGCTATATAACCTTCATATATGAGTGTAATTAATATTGTAGGGACACTTTTTCATGGTTAAAGGAAAATAATTAGAGAAAACATCTGTAGGTTTGACAATGAAGTGCATTAAAATGCTAGCTAATGAGGGACTTAGCTAATAATGGCCTCCCTGTGGAGCACGTTACTGACAGTGGCGGCTCGCATAGGGCGTGCTGCGGGGCGGGGGAGGGGCAGGGTGTGGTGTTAGTAAACTCGGACATACGATGGAACGGAGGAAAGTAATTATTACGTTCCTCCGTTCCATCGTATGTCCGAGCTTACTACCCCCCCACCCTGCCCTTCCCCCACCCCGCAGCACGCCCTATGCGAGCCGCCACTGGTTACTGACTGCTGGACTCTCAAACTGTAAAAATGGGGTCCTAGCAGCTTTGATAGAGTTCAAATACAGAAAACCATTGCATAATCTGCATGTTCAAAATTGAACAAATAAGCAAATAGATGCTATTCATTCGTGTCTGTCTCTCCTTTGATGTAAACACTGGGATTTCGTCAGTGACTCTGGCAGTGCCGCTAAGATCTACATTTAGTCTTTGCTTTTTTGCTTCAAGCTGAATCTTGAAACTCCAATTCAAGTTTTCACAAAGAGCAGGGACTCAGAAAGATGGGCTGTGTAAATGGAATCATGGACCAAATCTCACTTCATCAAGTCAACGTCCAGTCAAACAAATGTGTAAAATGCTAAAACACAAAGATTTCATAGCATCATACACCAACTGTTGGAAAATGATCCTCTCTGAAGGGTTCCCCAAACATTTTGCCTTCCTCCTCCTCTTTTGATGAATTCTTTTTGTTGGCTTTAGGACTGTGACCACTTACCACTGCTAACCAGTGCTAAAGTGCATGTGCTCTCACCTCTAAACATGGTATAATTGGTTTACTCCTGTTTGGCATATTTAATTTACTGGTAAGTCCCTTGTAAAGTGGTAGACAGGGCCTGAACATTGCATGCTACTAGTGGACCTGCAGCACTGATTGTGCCACCCACACAAGTAACCCTTTAAACCTGTCTCAGGCTGTCACTGCAGAGCCTGTGTGTGCAATTTTAATGCCACTTCGACTTGGCATTTAAAACCTTTTGCCAAGCCTTAAACTCCCCTTTTATTACACATATGTCTTCCCTAAGGTAGGCCCTAGGTAGCCCATAGCGCAGGGTGCTGTGTAAGTAAAAGGAAGGATATGTACTTTAAGTTTTGCATGTCCTGGTAGTGAAAAACACATAAATTAGATGTTCACTACTGTGAGGCCTACTCTCTGATAGATTAACATTGTGAAACACTTAATACGCTTTTAAGCTGTAATGTCTGATTAGAAAGAAGTAGCTGTGTCATGTTGTATATCATTGGAATGGTAATGATATATCCTCTTTACTAGTAAAGTTGGACTTAAAATTACTATTTTAGAAATGCCAATTTTAGAAGTGGGCATTTCTCTGTTCTTACTGCTCTGCATGCCTGCAGTGTGTCTCCCATACACATCTGGGGTGGGTGAAAACTTTACTTTGTGCATTCCCACTAGACAGCCACAAACACAGGAAGGTTAGGTGTGTCTGAGCACTCATCTGCATTCTGATGAGGAAGGAGCTAACACGTGTACCTGAATAGGCACCGTCCTGACCCCACACACAGGGCTGATTACCCCCTACTGATAGTCTCGGTCTAGGGCTGGGAAGAAAGGACCTCTGTGTACTTCAAAGACCCTTCTTTGAAGTCACACCCACTTCAAAGGCACAACCAGGTATAACTGCTAGGTCTCTGACCCCTCCAGACCAGACACTGCTGGATCTGTGAAGAACTCTGTCAGGAGGAAGGACTGCTGTGCTGCTACAAGGACTGCTGCTCCGGAAGAACTGCTTTTCTGCTCTTCTGTGCTGCCTTGCCGCCTGCTACCCTCTGCCCTGCCGAGGAACGGGACTGGACCCAACTCACATGAACCCAGAGTGACTCCATGGGCATGCTAGCTTGCCCCTTGTTCTGAAGTATCAGGCACATCAAAGACTTCTTGCAACCGTGCAACAGCACCTGGACTCTGCCATCTGTGAGTCCCATCCTGGCAAGTGGTGCCAACCAAGTCCTAGGCCCTTGGAAGTGAGTTTTCTGTGATGACCCAGCAGAATGGACGTATCGTCTCCATTGCACCGATTGGAACCGACACATCCTCTCCGACTCATTGCTGCTCAAGGACATCGCTTCGATGACTGCATGGCTCAATGACAATGGACTGCGCCACACCATGATGACGCATTGCCTGGATCACAAAGGGGTTCATCGACAAAGCTTCTCCGACTGCAAGGATCGAAACCAATGCATCCCCTACATCCAAAGGATCGACGACGACGCATCGCCTCCTCTGCGCCTCGCATTGGGTCTTCGACTTCGAGGCTTCCTCCATCCACAGTAGTTTTTCAGTGGGACCTGTGTGAGTCCTGTAGCTAGCCTGCACTCCATCGCGGTCATCCTGAACTTTAGATTTACACAGGTCAAGCACGACTAGATGTCTCCGGTTGGCACTTCATGACTTTAAGCACTATAATTTCATTTGATCTTTAAAAATGCATAACTCTGGTTCTACTTATTTGACTTTTCCCCTTTTAGTCTTGATCTACTCATAAAACTATTGTTATTTGTCTAACCCTGTGTAGAGTCTTTTTGTGGTACTTTCATTGTGTTATTGTGTGTGTGTTGCACACATATTTTGCACATTGCCTCTTTAGATAAGATCTGGGAGAGGTGTGGCCCAGCGGCCAGAGCGTCTGACTCTGGAGTGCGGGGATCACGGTTCGATCGCCATCGGCAGCTCAGCACCATGTGACTCTGGGCAATAGCTCACTCCAAGAAGGCCCCCAGCACCTTGAAACCTTAAGGGGTGATATGTTCGCGCTTTACAAGTATGGATTGTTATTATTATAAGCCTGACTGCTCTGTGACAAGCTACCAGAGGGTGAGCATAGGCTATCTTTTAGCGTGTATCTAGCTTACCCTGACTAGAGTGGTGGCCCCTACTTGGACAAGGTGCATACCTCTGCCAACTAGAGACCCTGTTTCTAACATCAACCAACAATGTAAAGCAAGAAAAGCAGAATTTAAAACAGGTAGGTTTTGAGGCAGCTTTTGGACTGAGCTAATTTTGAGCTCATAAGCAGCCCCAAAGGAAGATAACTCCACCAACTTACATCAATGACCTGCAGGAACTTGTCTCGTAACATTGTACATTTTTATCGTGGGTACCCGATGAAGCCCAAGTTCAGGGAGCTTAATAATGGGTAAATAATGTTTAAATTGGTGTGGATCCTGAATATCAAGTACAGGACACTGTGGGACACTAATATCAAAGACAAAATATCGAGGGACAAAATTTCAAACTGTAAGCATGTACAGATTTTCTATATCGTACTCCACATCTATGTACAATATATATCTTCAATGTACATAGATGTGGAGTTAGTAATAGTAAATATATACTTTGCTATATGCACTTACTTTTCTATATTTTATTTCAGTTTGCCACAATATTCTTGGACTCAATATTCCACAGTACAATCGTTTAAGTCAAGCTTTCCAGCACAGCAGACTGTCCAATTGTAGGAACTTGAAATCGTAACAGGTGCACAAAACTAGTTCTCCTATTATTTGTGAGCCTGTGGATATTCAATAAAATTGGACTGGTGTGCCAACCTTAAGCAGCCCTGGCAAAAATGGTAAAACCAGCCCTGCTCTCTTCCACCTCCCTCATCTCTCCTTTTCTCTCTCTCCCCTCACGGAACCCCTGTACCAGTTGTAAAAAACCTGGGAGTGCTGGTGAATGGGACCGAGTTGCCAGCAGTGGACCTCTGCCTCCAAAAGCTGGTCAACAATGGTCCCATGGAAATAGAAAAGGAGACATTTCGAAACTGCTAGCGTGCTCACATTAACCTAAGAAGCACCATACTGTGATGTTTTAACATGGATACCATGGTACAATTTCGGGACCTCCTTACTCGGAATTACTAAAATGCTCCAGAAGATATCTCAGTTTAAGTGTTTCCTGGAGATGAAGTCAAAGGTTGGACATCGGTTCAGAGACAAATAGCAAGAGATAAGGTCACAGGTTAAGATGTATCCCCACTAGAGAACAACAATGATAAGGCTAAGCATCTGGAAACATGGGCCTTCTAACGCACTGGACCTTTAAAAACATCAACATGTGTGCTACTGTGAATAAAATCAATGAGAATCATGCTTTCAGTAGCAGTCATCTTGACCACACTGCTAGTTTTATGTCATAAATGTACAGGTGGCGTTCATGGTAGCCAATGCAGTCAACTGTATGTGCATGAATGCAGTGTCCATAGTTGGTTGACTTGGCCCAAATGTATGCCAGTTTTTCAGGATACCATCTTGGGAATTATACCCAAGAAAAACAAACTGAATTAATTTGAAAGCATCTACATAGTCAGAGGCAATATCTCAAAATCTTGCATGGATCTAGCTTTCCTGGGTCAACGTTACACCACTTTAATTCAGAACATTCTTATGGTGAAGAAAGCACCTACAGTAGTGGTTCTTAACATCTTGACTTCTGTGGACCCCCACTTAATCATTACTGGAATCCATGACCTCCACTAAATCATTACTGGAAACCATGACCCCACTGAATCTTTATTGGAATCAGGGGACCCCCACTGAGTCATTTTTGGAATCCATGGATCCTGAACTAAGCAATTTTAATGATTTGAACTGCAAAACAATACACACAAATACAGAAAGAAGCATTTATCAAACAAATGCATATATGATGAATTGTTTTATTTAATTCACAAACATAAAAAAACAAAATTTTAATTTCAATGGGAAGGTTGGAGCTTTTCTAAATTCACTTGAGGCCACCCTAAGTCCATTCTATATTCTGTTTGATGCACTTGCACTGTTACTACAAATCAATCTGAGGATATCAACTTCATTTTTAGTCTCCAATGTCAAATTCCTTCACATTTACAGAACGCTTTAAGATGTTCAATTTAATTTTCTAATCAGTCACGGATCCCCTGAGCAGGTGTCCTGGACCCCCTGGTGTCCACGGACCACACTTTAAGAGCCACTTCCTGCTTAGAGGGGAGGAAATTTATCATGGAACCTCACAGTTACAGGTGATCTGCTGAGCTACCTAGTTAGACTCAAGAGCATACATGTCTATAAAAAGACAGAGTTGTCCCATGTACAATAGTGGAAATATTCCTCTCCTTTCCTTGAGCTGGTGCACAATGCACTGCCTTGGGACAAAGCAGGCACTCTTGCACCATGGTGCAAGGGTGCCTGTGTTGTAAGCAGGATTACATTTGTGCAGGAAGGTGTCCCTTCCTGCACAAAAACAATTGTCTGAGGCATTTTTCTCTATGTGTGCCACAGAATGCAGCACACATAGAAAGAGGAAATACCAAGGAGAAATATAGATATTTCTCCTCGTTATGCCTCACCTAGGGAGACAAAGCATTTTGACGCATTCCCAGGTCTATCGGTAATGGTAAATCTGGGAATGCGACAAAATCCATGGGTGGATGTGTGGGAACACCCATGCTACACCCATGGAATGCTTCCCTGGTACAGAGTAATGCATCGCAGCAATTTGCGTTACATCGCTTTACTCTGGATGTATCAAGCCACACAAGGTGTCCTTGCATAGCTTGATAAATATGACTTTCTAGTTGCGTCGCGTGGTTCAAGGAGGACGCAACTCATTGATAAATCGGCCTGCAGTATTTACATGTCCAGGGATCTTTGTGGAATTTATTGTAACACGACTGCTTAAAGGAGTAATGGTGCATAGCGCAATAGTGCAAATAGACATTCTCAGTTTCTCCCCAGTCTTAAACTCAGAGTGATCCTCTCTTGCCTTGAACACAATAGCTCAGTCATCACATCTTTATGGTATTACAATGAAGTCATCACACCGTTTGGATGACGCACAAGAGATGGGACAAATGAAAACTATGCAAAACAATTACCCACCGACAGCATATTTGCATTATGCAGAATTTAGGCTCAGTGGAAATGAATGGTTATGATATAACATCAGGTGTGCCACAGTCATTTTTTTACTAAGTCACACCGTTAAAAATCGATTACTTTCGAAACTTTATTGCATGAACTTATTAAAAAAAAAACACATAAAATACTCTACACAAAGTGTTTAATAGAAGAAAGAATCATTTGTAGGTATTCCTAGTCCTTTCAAGTGATCGTTGAAAATGTCAAAAAACAACTGCTCACTTTATGGGGTTTTAAGTGAAAACAATTATTACAATCGGTGGCTATAGATTGTCATCATATACTTTGCTTATTTAACACCCACAGAAAAAAAGAGTAACATTAGGTCTCTCCGCATTGAGCAAAAACTATTTATATGCAAATGAGCTATCCATTATTAGTAGGAGGGAAGACCTAGCCGCAAAGGTAGAAATAAATTACCATTAGAAAACGCTAGTGCAATCTGTTTAAAAACAGAACATTTACAAGAGCCATCAGTCACTGAATACTTGTGGAGATATGTGGCTGGTTAAGGAGCAAGAATTGCTGAATTTTGCATTAAAATGAGCTATAAATAACCCACGTGTTTCTCATACCAATTTAATTCATAAATGCATTCATCCTCACTTGCTGATAAAAACATTGTGACATCCAAACGATGTAAACTTCTCTTTCCAGTGAGGCAATTTTTACTGTACTCCTGCGCTTTGACCCAACCGGCAAAGGACTGGTCGACATCATTTTGGTGTATTAGAAAATCTTCCAATTTGTGTAGGGAGTTCTAAATCGCTTACACCGATGTCATTAAGTGACCTAATCAGTTATCCCTCTTTTTTCAAAACCTGAGCGCTCTGGAGGTGGGTGTTGAATTTATTTGGCACTAATTAAATGAAACCATCAATTATTCAAGACAGATTACAAGTACTCACCATGCTTCTTTTGATGTGTTTCTTGTTAACACAAAGCTCCCGGAAATCTTAAAATCTGACTTTTTAGGTAGACTTGGATGTTTTGAACCAGACTGAGACCTGCTCAAGATTAGCTTCTGCGTCCCTTGTCTGATATGTCAGGTGTGTCTTTTGTAATGACTTGCCCTTGAACATCTTGTAGCCACCTTTTCAAAATAATTAGCATTATGGAAAGACCTAGTAGGCGTGATTGTAAATATTCTGAAAAGGGGTTCGAAATTCTATTTATAATCTGGTGAATGGCAAAAACATGGTTATATTTTCCCCAAATATTCTTGGCTATGAGTTAAAATAGTTGTTCAAATTTTTTTTATTAATTTAAGAGAGAGAGTATAAATAATTAAGGTACAACAGCATGTAATACATAAAAACCATCTCGAACAATAAATAGTTAATAAAAAGCATAAATATGAGCAATATGATAAATAGTGGATAAACCCTAATACAAGCAGATAAATAAGAACCTATTCGTGTGAATTCATTTGTACTACATTTAAATAAAAGGATTGAACACACAAAAAAAAAAAAAAAAGAAAGAAGGAGAAGAAAAAAGAAATGAAAATAATGAAAAAATAGAGAGCGTGAAAGGAGAAAAGAAAAAGAAGAAAAGAGAAAGAGAGAAAGGGACTCCAGTCTTACTGAAATAAAAAGGGAAAATCAATCAGAGGTGAAAAAAGGATACTGAGCCACTAGGCCCTGAGAAGCTAAATGGATATATTTGTCAAGCGATCTCCAGACACCAGAAGAGATAGAGGGGGTATATTGTTTCTCCTCCATCGAAGTGTGAGCACCGCGGAGAAACGATACCCATGCCCACCATGTATGATATGATAAGGAATTAAAGGATTTCCATTCTGACAAAATAATCTTAACAGCTATGGATAGCAGTAAATCCAGAAGTTGTAAATCTAACTCGTCTTAAGGAAGTGGAGATGGAGCTGCCCAAGGACCCAACAAAACTAAAGGAAAGGAAAGCTCAAAGTGAATATTAAAAATTAGTAATAAATGCTTATGGATTAATTCCCAAAACACTTGGAGAAGGGAGCATTCAAAAAACATATGTTGAGGGGTACCAGCAGCACTTTTACAATTCCAGCAGAGATCAAATGAGTTAAAATAGTTAAAGTAGCTGTCCTAGCGTTCAGATAACCTCAACTGTCCAGCATGCGCAGCTGAAGGCAAGAAGCTCAATGCAGCACATTCTAGAAATGTCCATCAAGGGTGGTTGGCACTTTTCATAATAACAAGAAGTTGGTCACACATCAATACATGCAATATTAAAACTGTATTGCACCAGTGATGTGCCCGTTTACAGCTTTCAGAGTCTCATTAGTTATCATGTGCCAATACTGATGGTACCCATTTAGCTTTCAGGTTAATATATTTCCAAAAGTATGTTTTGACTAAGTTACAATTGCCATTTAATTTACATTTAATCTAAAAACAAATAACCTGTGGTGCTTCATTCATATCAATAGTATATTTCCAAATGATACAACCCTTAACACGCAGATAAGTATATTTTTTTAAATAACATAATTATTAAGTTGTTAAAAAATAGTTTTCATGCAGGAAGTGAAAACGAGACGAAAGGGTGATTTTAGGATTCAGGGGTGGGCAGTGGCGAAGGTAGGTAAGGGTAATTGTAGGGTATGGGGTGGATAGTGGTAAAAGAAGGTAAATGGAGTTTTATGGTTTAGGGGTGGGTAGTGGTGGTAAAGGGAGGTAACAGTAATTTTAGGGTTATGGGGTGGGTAGTGGTGGTATAGGGAGGTAACAGTAATTTTAGGGTTATGGGGTGGGTAGTGGTAAAGGAAGGTAAGGGTAATTTTAGGGTTTAGAAGTGAGGAAGTGATGGTAAAAGGAGGTATGGGTAATGGTCATTTTAGGCTTTAGGGGTGGGCAGTGGTAAAGGGAGCTAAGGGTAACTTTAGGGTTTAGGGGTGGGAAGTGATAAAGGGAGGTAGGATAATTTTGGGGCTTAGAGGTGCACACTGTAAAAGGGAGGTAATGGTAATTTTAGGGTTATGGGGTGAGTAGTGGTTAAGGGAGGTAGGGGTCATTCTTGGGTTTAGGGGTGACTAATAGTAAAGGGAGTTAAAGATAATTTTAGGGTTTATGTGTGGGCAGTGGTAAAGGGTAAAGGGTAATTTTTGGGCTTGGGGTGGGTAGTGGTAAAGGGAGGTAAGTTTAATCTTATGGTTTAGGAGTGGGTAGTTGGAAAGGGAGGTAGGGGTAATTGAAGGGTCTAGAGGTGGGCAGTGATAAAGGAAGGTAAGGGAAATGGTAATTTTAGAGTTTAGGGGTGGGTAGTGGTAAAGAGGTAAGCATAATTGTATGGTTTTGAGGTGGGTAGTGGTAAATGGCGGTTAAGAGTACATTTAAAACCTGGCATGGGAGTTTGGGGTTTTTTCCCGGAAAAAGAAGTGCCTGTGTGTGTTTGTGTGAGAGAGTTAATATATATGTCGGGTTTTAAAAATAAAAATTGTATTACTTAACTTACATATGCTTACTATGCGTGGTAAAGGCAGATGTGGTAAAGGCATGCATGGTAAATGCTTCTGTGTGGTAAAGGCTGCATAGAAAAGCATGTGTGGTAATTACATGCGACTAAAGTCGTACATTTCAATTCCTTATCCTACCAAATAGTAAACAGAAAAAATGCACACAGAGTATGCATGAGGAGATTTTACATGAAATGCGTTTCGGTGGGGCTTAATTGCATTTGTTTGTCATTTTTAAACCTGACTATTATCATAAGATACCTCGACTAACCCACATTCATTGCAAGGAAACAGTCACTATTTATTAGGCAAATTAATCACTGGGAGAGACTTGAGTTGAGGTGAACTTCCCGACCTACCAAAACAACACTGAGGTGTAGCAATATCTAATTGTGTGATTGGCTGAGAACATCACTCACAGGTGCTGTAGCCTCTCTTGTATAGCCTTGTGGCTGGCGATTGTGTACTCGAAGCTGAACCCAAATAAAATTGAGCGTATGTTCCTTTCTGAGGTAAAATCCAATCTCCCTCAACAATCTTTGTTTTTAGTCAGTCGCGGCCGGCATGGCTCGCGGGTGGGGGGGGGTTGGAGGGAGTTGCGGGGGGAGGAGGGGGTCACGCGTGGGGGTTAATTTAATAAATAAAAAATAATAGACTTACCTTTCCGCCGGCCGGGTCCCGCGTCTTCTCTGCTCCTGCTCCTGCTCCTGCTCTCCTGCCTCCGAGAGGAACAGGAAGCAGGCAGCCAGGCTCCCTCCGGACCTTCCCCTAAGCCAATCACAATGCTGCAAGCAGCGTTGTGATTGGTGGGGACGCCGCCCAGCCAGGGGTTTACGGGGAGCCATGTTCTCCATGCAGGCTGCATTGCAGCGGGCATGGAGAAGATCAGAGTGTGCAAGACTGGTTTGGGCGGATCAACTGTTCTTTTTGCATTTGTCACCCCGAGTGGGACGGGTATACCCAGACGTGGGTCCTGGGCTCTCCATGCCACTGGAGTCAAGCTAGCCTGGCTGATGAGTGGTGATACCCCGAAACAGGTCCTAGGGTGCTTGTTTCCAGTCCAGGGAGGACCTGGCTTGGCAGTTCAGGCTGGACTGTTCCCATGGAGAACAGGGTCAAGACTGATTTGCATATGGCTGGGTCTAAACTGGAATGGCATGGGGAACAAACAAACGATGGATTTAGGCCCAGATCTCTGTACTTGGATGAGTGCATGACATTGTTCAGCATTCTGTCTAACAATTGTTCTTTTTGCATTACTTAAATTGTGTCATAACTCCTCCAGTTTAAAAAAAATGTTCTGTCTCTTTAACACCCTTCCCCCCAATACACTCCTTGCTCAGTGTACTTAGCAACCCAGTGGAACCAGTAGGTCACTAGTTCACAGCACATCCTAGAAGGAACATGCTAATTCCAAATGAGATGCAGCAGGTGTGGTTTACCCTACAGATTCAAAAGCATATCCAAATCTGTATTATATTTCTTTTTCTAAACAACAGCCAGTAATAGGACTTCTTGATAAGGCATCCAACACACTACATAGTTTTATTCACTTTCATGCTGAAAGCATCCAAATGAAATATATCTTTTTTTTTTTAAACACCTTCATTTTAACTGCTTTCATTTGGAAAACTACCCCATTCAGCTCCAGCCTTCTCCTAATTACTATTGCTCCTTCACTTCAAAATGCTTAGAGTGTGGATTGTTGGCCACAGCTATGTCTATTGGGCTAAAGAGGCTGCAAAAAAGAGAGGTATTGACAGGAACTTGGGTTTGCCAAATGTGGAGATTACTTGATTTGGCCAGAGAGGGTCAAAGTTTCATCAGTTGCTGGCTTTGGGTAAAACCATTGTAGATTACCTAGCTCCTCACCTGATGATCGTGCACTGTGGTGGCAATGACCTAGGCAAATTGACTGGGGTAGGGCTGGAAATCCTAATGAAATATACTTTTGCAGAACTGATGTCGCTTTTCCCTCGCACTGTCTTGGTGTACTCTTATATATGCCAAAGACAGCAATGGAAGGGGTCAAATCAATTCTGTCCACAGATTGACAAAGCCAGGAAACATGTTAATAAAACTGTTTTTGCATTCCTCAGAGACCATCACATGGGCTGTATCTATAACAACATCTGCATTTTGACAGGCATGGAATTTATAGAAATTATGGAGTGCACTTTACAGACGAAGGCAACAGGGTTGTTTCTAAGTAACCTGAAACCTCCACATCTGGTCTTATGTGTAGCTGTCATATACACACAATCAATCAATACAAAGGCTCGTGTCAGAGCCACTCTAGTACCCAAAATATTGTTAATTTTCTTTATAAAGATCCTTTTTTTGTTGTTTAGAATTTTCTCGATGACGTCGCGATGGTCGCGAATACGTCACAAAATCAAAAAAACAAAAGCAGACATTCAACGGCCACCAGCACATCCGAAAACATTAACTAAAAAAATCCATTCTAAACATTGCGCTACAAATATTACTATATACATGCTTCTTTAAAAACATGTTTAAACTCATGTTTTTGTACTAAGATTCTTTAAAATCCATCTTAAAGACCTATTATACATTTTTGCGGTTATTCGGGAAGTCGCGACGACGCCGTTAACCGCGACGATAGCACCTTTTCCATAAAGTGAAAACCATATATATGCACACATATTACAGTATTTTACACACTAGGGGTTTATTATTGTACTCTTCAAACGCATGTTTTTCTAGTGTATTTCTAGAACATGCACCTCTAAAACCTATTTTCCGTTTTCGAAGTGAGGCCAGAGATCGCGATGACGTTAGTAATCGAGATCCCTGTGGATACAGCGCGAAAGCGGAAAGCAAAAGCAGGAATTTAATAGCCACCATCACATTAAAAATGATATCTATATAATCAATTCTAACCATCACACTAGATAAATCACTATCTAAATAACTCTATAAAAACATTTATCAGACTCTCAATATAACACAATGTGTATTAATGATTTACTGATTTTTTTTATATTTGCACCAATTTTCGCGGAGTCACTGCGAAACTCATGACATCCCCACGATGGTACACGAGGGCCGCGGTGGCGGTCGCAGGGCCGTCGCGGATATTGCGCGATTAAAAAAATCTATTTGGACGCAAAACTTGTGTCACTAACACACCCATTTCTCAAACATGGGACCAGAGTATCTCCACCCTGACCCCTTATTTTAGCTTTCACACAAATTTTCAGCCCTGGGAACCATTCCCGAATGATAAAATGGTGGCTGCAACTTTCTGTTCGGGTTGCGTCCAGCCAATCACAGCATTACTGATGGCTCGCGCATCCACGATTAATCGCTAAACCACTGCAAAATATCAGCGGCCAGAGATATATCTATAATTTTTGGCTTAAATTTCTCAAAAACTACTGAACGTATTTGCACCAAATAACAAAAAGCACAATCTACGTAACAAGATCTACCTTTCTGCCAAATTTGGTGTCATTGCGTCCAGCGATTCAGGCTGTAGGAAACTTTCGCAAGGCTTCATCAAACGACATCAAAGTTATAGGCAAGTCAAAAAAAGCTTTTCCTTTGGAAACTAGGTCCTAACTATACCTACCTACTGGCGGCTGCCAGGAGGTAATATATATGTATACATATATGTGTGTATATATCTCATATTTTGTGTATTTGTTTAATGCATTTTTTGCGTCGAGATTTTGGTCCTAGAATATGCTCAAGTCATAGTCGTATGACTAACTATATACTCACCCACGTATACACTCAATCAAACACATCTACCAAAGACAGTAATCAACACACGCGTTCATATCAAAATACAACAACACCCATAAATAAAACACAGTCTGGCTAAGCCTTTCTGACAGAAGACACTCAAAGATATATTTAAACATGTGTTCACGCATTAATCATCTATCAAAAACTGGCTTTTTTTGAGAGACATGCATGCCCATTCTCTTTGCCTTGTCTCATATTATGTGACAAAACTATGATAGTCTTGCAGCGACAGAAATTCAGAAAGATTGGGGCAGAAAGTTAATAGCAATTGGATGTGAGTTGTGAATGAAGCAGGGTCATCACTAGGAGTGCAGGGGCAGGCGGTGCTGTTTGACCTGGGCCCGCACTTTTCAAAGCCTGTGCTGTAAATGCATTTACTTTTTAAATAATGTAATGCTGCTGCTAGGTGTATCCTTCACTATAGCGCACCACATGGGAAATGCCTGGGCCTCTTATCTCTGCCCAGCCTTGGAGACAGCACAGGCAAAGCCAACTCAGCTGTGCAGCACCACTTACGAACAGTGGCAGCTACCGCTTATGATATATGGTGGGGCACGATGGTGCCAAACACTATAAATGTTTTAGGGTTCAGGGCAGGTGAAGGGCTGGGGCCCGGGGGTGGGGTCGCTCAGAGGTGGGTTTTTAGGGTTTAGGGCACAGGAAGGGTCTTTTTTTAGAAGGATTGGGGGGCCAGGGTGGGGTACACCAGGGACCGGGATTAGGGTTTAGGGTAGGGGTCAGGGGAACCTTTGCCCTGCATATGCCTTCAACATACATGCTTTTACAATGAAATTGTTGTAAAAGCATGCGTGGTCAAGGCATAATAATCAAAATAACATGCGTGGTAAAGGTTTGCATTGTAATGGCATTCGCGTTGTAACGCATGCGTGGTTAAGGCATGCGTTACAATGGAATGCGATGTAACATCACACATCCTTCCATGGATGGTGGCGCAAACCTAACCCAGAGAAACCGGATTCTACTGGCACAAGCTGCACGGATCCTGCAAAGGGTGTTATGATACCCCACACGGGAGAGGTGGCAATTCGACAAGGAACCTGCTGCACCTAAAATGGCCACCGGATCACAAAACATATTATGCTGAGGCACTGGACACTGCTAGTGCTCTAATCTTGAGTGGACCCTGTCGATCCTGTAACTTGGGAGAATAGGACTTTTGTAGAGATATCCACATGAGGAACCAAAGGTGTCCGATCACATGGTGAGCGCCCCGTCAGTAGGGACCATTGCAGAAGGGAGGTGGGGCACTCCTTGTATTAAAGGCCTGTGATTTGCTTCCCTGCTCATGAGTCCTAGTGTGGCTTGAGGATTCGTCACTTGATCCCCGAGACATACATGCTCTCTCCCATGAGCTCTTTAGAGTTTGCGTACCCTCTGCGCAGGGTTCATAGCCTTATGCACTCTGAGATGCTGACTTGCTGAACTGAGTTTGGGGCCATTGCTGTGCTGTTTTGTTCTGCTGACCCCTACCTACTGTTGTGGCTTCCATGAAACATAAGGTGCAAAAGGCATCCGACATAAAAGGCACAGAAAACAAGCTCAGCCTACCTCATTAAGACACAGTACAGACTCTAAGTCACCATCCCTGACAGAGCTGTCAGCCCGCATCACCAAGCACAATTTCAATAACTTCATGCCCGAATTCCAAAAGGAGAAACCTAGCTTTGCCAGGACAAAAATAAATCGACCTATAGAAGCATCTACATAAACTGGAAGGACGCATGGAACAGCTTGACGGTTTGGTTGGAGAATCTGATCAAGAACAAAACACGCTCTTCGAGTAGGTAGCAGTCCTCAAGCGACCCAACACACCTTCATTCGGGAGATCAACGACAGAGAAAATCCAAGCTAAGTAATTTTCGCTTCAGAAGGATCAGATCAACAATTTCAGATTCTGAACTCCCAACATATGTTCAACAATTTTTCCACAACCTTCTCTCGGCTTCCGATGATTTGGATATAATGCTGGAAAGCACTCATAGAGTATATTCCACATTTAAATGCATTCGAAACCTCACTTGGATGTCCTGACAAGGATCCATTTCTATAAGCAAAAGGAAGAGATTTCCAAGCTTCATGCATACAAGGTACCATTTGATATAATGGAGATGGCATCCAGATTTATCAGGACATTTCGACATATACCTTGGTGACACTTAAGGAATTTAAATGGGTGATGGACTTCCTGCATGAGAATAGCATCCCATACTGCTGGGGGCTTCCTCTCTGTATGATCTTTACTTTTAAAGGCAGGCGCTGTATGGCACTTACTCCTGAGGAAGCTGATATTCTCCTTCAACTTAATAATGACACTGATCCATCATCTCCTCAGCCCATCATCCCAACCCAAAACAAATTAGGACAAAGGAGGACTCGTCAAACTCCAAAGTGACGCCGAGCGACACATAAACTGAAAAATCAAGTTGGCAACACACATGCGGGGGCCCTGTTTAATAACTAAGCATGTATCCCTACCCCTTTCAAGGTTTCACTGCCAGACATTTTACCCTGTTTAGATTCATCCACCCTACTTTGCATACCCCAAACACTCTTTGCTGGACTTATGCCAGATTATCCTTTCTAGTTTTTCATTACACAACCTTTCACATATATACTTCTAATTGAAACTTTGCAATGCCTATTGTTGAACCTTGTCATGTTAAATACTCAATATTTTATTTCTATGCTCTTACTAATTGTTTATGACAGCCCGGCATGTGCTGCTCCTGTTTACTACATATCTGCAGAGCTCTTGTTTGTCCATATCTATGTCCTATTTCTTGGGGTCAAAGATTGCTTGAGGACGAAATGTAGCACACTTATATAGGATGACCACCCTTAAATTTATGACCCAGAATGTGCATGGTCTGCACTCACCCATGAAAAAGCATACGCTATTGAAATGTCTCTATGTTAGGTAGGTTGTGGTGCACTTCCTCCAAGAGACTCACCTTCTTTCGGAGGATGTGGCCCACCTTTATTCACCGACATATCCTCTACGGTACCACTCCCCAACCAAAACAAAGACTAAGGGAGTTGCTATTTTATTTTGCAGGGGAAAAAATTTACAAGAGGAATCCACATTTCAGAATGGATAGGGCAAGTTTCTCATCCTTAGGGGTCGCCTGGAGGGAGTTGAGGGTACGCTAGTTAATGTCTATGGGCCGCCAGATCGTAAAACAAAATTCTTTACAGCGCTCTTTGAACACTTGGTGGAGTTGATGAATGGGCAGCTACTACTGTGAGGTGATTTTAATACAGTTCTTGACCCACACTGAGATCAAGTCCATCTTCAAGAAAATACATATGGGACCACACGCACAGCTCTTGAGGGCTTCCAAGATCTCCACGTGATTGATATTTGGAGGTCGTATCATCCTAACAACCACAAGTACACATTCTTTTCCAATGTGCACAGAACTTCCTCAAGGCTGAACATGTTCATTACACAACAATCCACGTTTATAGGACTTTATTGTTAGTCGGACAGACACTCACGTTTTGTCAGACCACACCCCAGTTACGGTTATTTGGGGCTCGGTCTCCAGCCCCACCTCCACAGCGAAAAAGGCGTAGGGACAAAATTGTCTTTAGAGATCCCATAGTCAGACATGTAATTGGGGAGGCCTTGGACAGTTATTTCAGGGAAAACGATGAGCTTTCTACCTCCCTTGTCATTCGATGGGATGCTGCCAAAGTGGTGATGTGCGGCAAACTCATTTCACATTCCACTGGGGTTTTCAAGTGTAACGCATCCCATGAACTTGCCTTAGACTCTCAAATACTTACTGCGACAAAAGAAACTGTATACTCAGTCTCCTGGAAATCATACTGGGCTTTGCTTAAAGCTAGGGGGGAATATGCTATATAGCAAACAGTCATATTATGATAAGGAGAACAAGGCGGGGCAGGCTAATCGCTTACAAAATTAGACTCCTTTAACTTCAGAATTGAAAACAATCCATTGCTCTTCTCGCCAGGGATAAGCTTATACAAACACAGGACATTGTTCAGGCCTTTCATGATTACTATTGGAACCTTTACGCGGCAAAGACAACTTCTAAAATGGAGCATGATAATTACCTGCACAACGTGGCCCTGCCAGCTCTACCAATTTGATACAACCTTTGGAGGAGCTGATCTCTCCTCAAGAGGTGCTGGTGGCAATTAAATTCTTTCCTAATAATAAGGCCCTGTACCCCGATGGGTTTCCTGATTCTTTCCATAAAAGCTTACGAGATGAACTAGCTGCACCCTTAGCCCAGGTCTTTAACTCTTTCCTTGAGTTTGGTATGATTACTGACACTATGACAGAATCTCACACCATTTTGATTCTTAAGCACAAAAAGGACTCGGAGTGCTGTGATTTATATGGTCTTTAGCTTTTCTGAATACAAATTCTAAAATCTTTACTAAAATTCTATTGAATCTATCAGCGAAAATATGGCCTTAACTGATTCTGCAAGCTGGGTTCATCCTTAGTAGACAAACAGGAGACAATATCTGGCTGGTACTCAATCTATGCTAAATGGCAAATGACTCTAACACCTATATGATCCTTCTCTCTTTAGATGCAGAAAAGGCTTTCAACTGGTTGCATTGGCGCTATGTATTTAAAGTATTGGATAAAAAGCCCCTTGGTCCTAGGATTAAGAGTTTTATTAAAAACAACTTTGTTTCCCGATCAACCTGCCTTAAGGTTAATGATCACATGAGTCTTCAGATCCCCCCTGGGAAAGGCACCCTACAAGGCTGCCCACTCTCCCCTTATAATTTTTCTCTGGACTTGGAACCTTTAGTTTGGAAAATCGATCACAACCCACTGATTACAGGCCTACAGGTGGGAGGCTTCACATATAAACTGGTACTGTTTGCAGATGATATCCTGTGTTTTATCACCAACCCTGAGACTTCGTTGCCCGCCCTAATTGGCAAAATTGATTCATTTTCTAAAATCTCCAGGCTTAAAATCAACTATTCCAAATCTGTTGCCATGGAACTTCCAACATGGTTTGTGTAGGGTGTGACCCTCAAAACTCAGTTATGTATAACTAGATCCTCTTCTTCTTTTAAATGTCTGGGCATCACGACCCGTAGTGAAGATTTGTGTGAGGCTAAAATTCCCCCCATTGGGCATCCTCTTTAAAGACCTCTACCGGTGGGTGAAATGTAAAAATTTAGTGGTTTGGTAGAATGGCGTGTATTCAAATTAATTTCCTACCATGATTACTTCATGTAGTCGAGACGCTCCTACATTTGATTCCATGAGATACGATGCAGCTCCTCCAAAGCAAACTTTTCTCCATCATGTTGTGTGGGAAAACCCCAAAGATATCCTACAAAATACTTTGTAGAAATAAATCAGAGGGTGACTTGGGATTCGCCCAGATGGACCAGTATATTCGAGTGGCCCAACTTCGCTCCTTGCTAGATCTTACTAACCCCACTACAGGGAAACTGTGGGTGCAGGTTAATACCCACTTCTCAACCAAACCAATATATTTACTGCTGTGGCTCCTTCTGGGACATCGCCAACAATCTACCCTGCTACTTTTCACACACATCACATTGAAGAACTGGTCAGCCAGTGTCCATAGCGCAAGAATCACGACCTACCCCTCCCCACTATCTCCTGTCGTGAATAACCCTGATTTCCTTTAGAGCTGGTTGGATAAAGGGTTTCACATATGGTTTAATACTGAAACAGCTGCATTAGCCCATCTCTACTACAAGGGTAAACTTCTCTCCCCAACTGCTTCCTATCACTTGATACTGACCACCCGCTTTATATAATGTAATTCCTACCCGGGGCATCTTTAGCTCCCTGTCATCTCCAAACCCAATTGGCCCTTATGCCTATTGAAACATTTATGAGAGAACATACAACCAAAAAGGGTACCACTCACCTATACCATCTCCTAGAGCCCACACCACCAGTCGATAAACCATGGTGTGCCCTGAAGTGGAATGAAGAGTTGGGAGCCTCATTGGATTATTTCTTTTGGTCGCATAGCTGAACGTAGACTATGTTGTCATCCATCTGTTCCATATACAAGGAAAATAGTTACATAATTATAATGAGATGCTACTTAACTCCGGTCCGCTTGATGGCCATATATGGATCTCCCCTGAAATGCTGGCTTTGTAAGACTGAGATAGGGACGATGGCTCATACGTGGCAGTTTTGTGTCCAAGTCTAATTGTTCTGGAAATTTGTTGTATTACAGATAAAGGAAAGAAAATGGACTTAGCCTTAATAATTGGACCCGCCCCCAACTGTATTGTTGGTGGATACAGGAGAATACTCAGATTACCCCTTAATGGCATTTGAGGGGAACATCATCACCTAGCTCCTTATTGCTGTGCGATTAATTGTGGCTTGGCAATGGCGTGCTCAGGCCACCCCATAAACCCTAAAGGGGTGGCCTAAAGTTTAGTCAATATATGTAATGGAAAAATTGACAGTGATGGTGGGAGACAGGGTATCCAAGTTTGTAAAAGTGTGGGCCCCACTTCATATATATACATGAAAAACCAGTGGAGTATTGGTTTGGGTCCTGGTTGCATCCCTAAACTCCTACAGGCATCGGGTCTTTCTAACCCTAGTTCCTCAGAAAACTCTGACGAGGACGTCACTTACACCTGTGATAGGCTTACGCTAGACAAACAAAGAGGGTGGCGCAGGCAGCAACCTAAGAACGTCTACCTCTCGGGGCCACTGAGGGGGGAGTCCCGTACTAATGCGAAAGGACTACACCTTTCACACAAAACAGAATGGAACAGCTGACCATGCTGTTGTATAGTATTAGGGTTGACACCCCCAGAGCGGGTATATTGTG
This sequence comes from Calotriton arnoldi, assembly GCA_963921515.1. Lineage (NCBI taxonomy): Eukaryota > Metazoa > Chordata > Amphibia > Caudata > Salamandridae > Calotriton > Calotriton arnoldi. Next base: position 74,006 of record CAWUFW010000319.1, read on the forward strand.
TGGGATCAGGCTGTCTTTTTTTCTTTTCCTTACTCTGGTTTAGTTTGTTTATTTTAGTTAATATCATTATCTACAGCAGTCAAACAAAGATGTTTTGTTTGCATACTAAGAACGCCTGATGTGAAGTTGTTGGACATACTGTGAACACGACTGAGTTACGCCTTACATCCTTGTATACCTGTGTAGTCTGCGGCCTACCGACCATTGCTCTCCTATGTAATTTGTGACGCGCCGTGCCCTCGTGCCTGCTTGTCTGTTGGAGAATACTGATTGCCCAATCAGAATGCATGATGGGTCAACTGTGCACTGTTGGGGAATATGTCCGGCCACTTTGGCTAATGCAAAGTCTCTTTATTTCTGGCTATTGTTTCGGTGTGCTGAGGGGTATATTGTACTATGAACTGTATGCAATGTACTAATCGTTTTGCTTTACTGGAAAACAATAAAAATATACTAAAAAAATAAATAAATAACAAATCAACGTATATTGATAGTGGGGTCTGGCACATAGCAACATTTCCAGAGTCTAGGACATTTCTTGTATAATTATGTGTAAGGGTTTGGACCACTGGCTATATGGCTAGTAGACAATTGATCCGCCCAGTACGTAATTAAAACCAGGGCCGTCGCTAGGCATGGGCAGTGTGGTCAGCTGCCCAGGGCCTCGCACTCAGCCCACCAGCATGGGGCCCGCACCAGTTTAACACACCACCAGCCCTCTAGTACTCCTGCGGATTCAATTGAAAGAAAGGCATCTCTTTGTAATTGGGCCCACGAGAGGGAGCCATCCCTGGGCCTCTTAGGGAAGGCGTCCCAGTTGCAAGGAGATGAATTTTGCTGGTTTGTCCTGCAATTACACCTCCTGCCCGTCTGCCCATTCAGAGACACTGTGGGATGCCCATTGTCCAGTACTTTAGCGCCCCACAGGTTTAACTCTCAGCCAGCCCCCAAGCAATTCTAACACCTTCAGCCCGAATTGAGCTGTAAAAGAGGTGCTTGTAGGAGGCTGAGAGGAGGAGCTGCAGCCCAGGAGGAGTCTGCACATGGCAGCTTCCGGAGCCCTGAATATGTCACGTATGCAAATTAGAGGGGCCTCGCACATTCCCTTTCGGCCCAGAGCCCCAAAAATCCTAGAATCGGCCCTGATTAAAATCATTCATACAACAATTTCACTTTACAAATGATCTGTTTGATTTTCTTGCAGAGTTGAACTTCTCTCAGTATCAGCCATTCTTTTGAGGTTATCTGCTGTAAATGGTAAAGAATGGAAGTTGAAGATAGAAGATCATTTCCACCTGACAAAGAAGCACTTTGTCAAATTGTTATCAAGTAAAAAGTCCTATTGTAAACATCAAATGCATTAAATATTCATCTAATAGGGAAGAGCCGATAAAGGACAAACACACGTATTGCTGTTAGGTAGGCATTCCTGTTCAAATATATCACATCTCTGTGAATCAGTAACACTACGTAGAGGGAAGTTCTTTATAATAGCAGGGACTTTAGGGAACTATGAATAGAAATTCTGGACTTATAGAGTGTTTTACAGATCTTTAACATCGCAAAAGAAGCACTATTCCTGTGAATTACAAAAGGGTTCCCAACTGATGAGCTGAATGTCAAAGTTGCTAATCCATTAGTGCTTCTTTTGGGAGATGTTACATCATATGGGTCTATCATACCCCTTGCCAAGAATAAATGAGATGCTAGCCTGATCCGTAGATGCTACTCGCTTTAGTGTCATTGGCCTATCGTTGGTATGCTGCCAAGATGCCTTACATCCAGAGTTAATGTCTTTTACCTCATTCATCACCTCTTTTGGATTTTACAATTTATTCAGGATGCCACTCTGTTTAGCATCTGCAGCTGTGGTAGTTCAATGGGTAATGCAGCATATTCTAAGAGACATACGTAATAGTCTTTGTTTTCCAGATGACATCCTGGAATATGGGTTATTTGAATCAGAAACTTGATAGTTCCTGAAGAGAAGTTTACTCCCCTCTTGGTAAAGCAGGGCTCATCATTAAAATGGAGAAGTGTATGACTGGGGTATGCTCGGTAGACTACCTAGGGCATACCATTTACAGGGATGGGTTAAACCTAGATATGATTCAGTGTTAAGAAAGCTCCATCCCCTTTTAATAAGGATGAACTTAAGTCGTTCTTTGGTCTCAAGGAATACATGTCCAAATATATTAAAAAATGTTGGTGACTAAGGGCATTCTTTAGATTGATATTAAAAAAAGTGACCTATAGAAATGTAACCAAGAATGCCATAATGCTTTTGCCAGCGTAAAAAAAAGACATTATAGCCGCTCCCACCCTACAAAGTTTTATTATTAATAATAAAACATTTTTAACTACTGATGTTAGCACTAAAGGATTTGGTGCTACTCTTTCCCAGAAAATTGAGGGGACAGAAAGAATACTAGCATTTTTCTCAACATCATTAAAGAGATCAGAAAATAATTATTCCACCATAAAGAGAGAGGCACTTGCTTGTTGTTGGGCTATAAAACATTTGAAATTGTCCTTTGGGCTTACCATTCAGTCTAAAACAGACCATAAAACTCTGATTCCTATATTTACATCCAAAAGTGTTAAACATGCTACTCTCTGCATATCCAAATGGGTGCTGGGCTTAGCGAGCTAAAAGTTTGGGATGGAATATGTTCCAGGATACTGAAATTTGGTTGCAGATTGTCTGTCTCAGGTGCCTATAGATTGTAGTTTCCAGAAAGACAATCCTGATGAGGTGTCTATTTTGAAAGAGACAATTCCTGCCATACTAGGGAGTGAAATGGAAGGATCCATGAATAATGATGATGCCCTTTCTAAGATTAAAGAAAGTATACTAAATGGATGGCCAGCCAGATGTAGATATCTTCCAGAGGATGTCAGACGTTTTTCGGAGGTTATGAATAAACTGTGATTGGCTAGAAGTCAAGTTATGAGAGCTGATAAAATTACAACCCACAAAGGAATGTGAGAAAGAATAATTTAACTGTTAGCCCACGAAGGACACTTACAAGACACCTAACCAGAAGTAAAGTTAGGGCAAAATATTGATTTCCTGGGAAAGATGCTCTCATTGAGCGAAAGGTGAGAGACTGTATTTTTGTGGATTCATTGATAAATTCAAAGAAACAAGGAGAGCCCTGTTGTCACCAGTCGAAGTTCTGACAAAACCATGAGACAAGTTAGCTCTTGCCATAATGGGTCCACTAAGACTTCTCAAAATTAATAGCAAATATATGATCTTCTTGGTGAGTTACCACTCTCATTGGATTGGTATAAGGTTAGTAAACAATATTACTACCAAGGAACTTATTGAGATTTTGAAGGACATGTTCCTTGTTGAAGTTATCCTGAGTACCTTAGTTACTGATAATGGCATACCATTCACTTCAGAATGGACAAAAGAAGTCTTAGAAGGTATGTCTATACACCATCACAGAACTGCCATGTACTGTCCCAAAGAGAATGGGCTGGTAGAAATGATGAACAGGATGATAAGAGACACTATCTAACTCTCCTGTATTGCTGGTAATCCGTCGTCCAAGCTTTTCAACATATGCTATGTTCATGCCACAACACTCCAAATTTAGTCACTGGAGTTTCCCCATCTGTCTCTCTTAGAGGTCGACATCTGGGTACTAAGTTGATTCCCAGCTGGTTGAATGGTGGAGATCATGTTTAGGTCCACAGAGAAAGGGTGGGAGAAATACTGTGACAATGCCAATTGGATCACGAGATATGATACCGAATTTGGTGTACAAAATCAAAAAGGGAGTGTGGGTGATTGGGTAATGGCTAAGAAACCTGAGACATATGGACATAAGGATAGTGCTTTCTCAAAAGTCAAAAAGATAAGTCAGGTCAAACGAAAAGTCGATGTCATTAAGGACGAACATACCTGGAGCATGTACAGATTGGCTCAATGCCCTGGAGTGACTGTCGGCGATTATCACCCAGCTGTAGAGGCAGAACCCCATTGTGGGTCAACAAATCCAAATGCCAATGCTCCAACAGCCCAAAGAACACCTATGGCATACGGACTATGATATGGATTAATTCTTCTATGGACCTATGGATTGACTTGATTCGATTCAATTGTTTTTATATTTATTATTGTTAATTGTTTCAAGGGAAGAAAGATGTGGGTATTCAGGATACTTTCCCTCACCTTCCCTCGTTCGGTACCTTCCCGTCACCTACCTCTATCCTAATCACAGTTGCCATGTTCTATGTGACAGTTGGAATGGACTGTTGAGAGGCCCCAGGAGGAAGCATTAAAAGCATTATTGAGAAATATATTCAACATCAAACGTACCTGTTTTGATTATTTCAGATTGCCAACTGGACTGTGTGAGATCCTGATAAGTCAGATGGGGCCAGTACTACCACTAGTCAAACAGAATATCTACCCCAGGAGACCTTGGAAAACGAAACGCAGGACCATTGTACCTGTCACCAGAGAACTTGTTCCTTCAGCATGGTGATTGATTTGGGGTCAAGTCCATTATATCATCCTCATAGTGTCATTTATCACTGACAGGTACAAAGCTTCGCACTGTAGCCACAAATCATCAAATATAAGAGGTGCTTGAGCATTTTGCACGTACAGTAACTATTGTTTGCTGTAAGCAGTCAGTATACAGGCTATGCAAGAAGGTAGCATGGATTACACTCAATTAGTTTTGCTTCTATTCAATGGGATTGAGACACTCTCTACAGAGAGAAATGTAGTGACTGTCAAATGTACTTGTTGCTCACTACTTTGTGCATAATCCAACAGCCTGTGTTCACCTATAATCTTCACAATGCATCAAAATTAAAATGTTAGCATAAAGAACTTCATCAGGAGTTGTTGCAATAAATTAAAATGTCATGCAAATGTATTAAAAACATGTTGTGATTATTGTAATGCATGCACAAGGAAACAGTTTGAATATAGTAAAAGTGAGCTTTATATATAGGGTGCACTGCATTATTTAAAATAGTTATTGTTGCCTTCTAATCTATGTGCTCACTCTAAAAAAATGTACCACCCAACATCTCTTTAATGCAGGTTTTCAACTTGTTGTCCAGGGACCCTTGGGGGTTCACGACACCTACACAGGACGTCCGCGGACTGCTTATAAAATGAGATAATATTAACAGATTCATAAAATATACATAAATAAAGAAGTAAAAGAGAACATTGAAAATTTTAAAATGCTCTGAAAATGTTAATGAATTTGAAATCGGAGACTGAAAATTAAGTTGACACCTCAGATTGATTTTAGTGAAAAGTGCAAGTGACAACTGAATTTAGAAAAACTCCAACCTTTCCATTAAAATTAGAGTTTTATTTTTTTATTTCCTTGTGAATTAAATAGAATATTTGTTGTATTTGTTTGAGGGATGCTTGCTTCCGTATTTTTGTGTATTGTTTTGCGGTTCAAACCATCAACATTGAGTAGGTCGGTATCCCCGGATGCCATTAACAACTCGGGCCAGGTCCCTGGGTCCCAATAATGATTAGAAGGGACATGGGGGGCAAATTCCAGTAATGATTAACAGCAGGTCCTCAGAAGTCAAAAGCTTAAGAATCACTGTTCTAATGTATAAAAGTAATACTAACTACTCTTACTGCCCAAGCCGAATACCGATACACATGCCTGCAATCAATACATTGCAGACACCCCTTGCTATACTCAAACAACACACTTCCAATAACTCATATTTGGCCTTTTTTTAGACATCGTAGAGCAGTTGCTACACAACAATTACACCACATACCATTGTCCCAAACATCTACAAATTGTCATACACGGATGGCACGCACTAGAAAGAACCCCCTCATCACAAGGCACCAAAACTATTTGGCAGAGCACTGCCAGATCAATGTACTGTCATACACCACCCCAACATAAATTCTAGAAAAATGCAGATGAAGCCAGTGGTGCAGTGAAAAACTGCCCACTCTCTACACGTCACTAAAACCTAAATGCAAATGATACATGACACACAAAATGAACGTGCACTTTGCACAGGATTCCTACATGTCATAATGATCTATGCACACGTTGCATTTAACACTGATGTTGCAGGCGAATCTTCACTGTAGAATTTACAGTTCTCATATAGAACGTTTACTAATGTCAAAAGGAATACTTATGAACGTTTAACTTCTATACTACATCTATACTGAATAAGTAATGCATTTACTAAAATAATTTACGAACAATCATTGATTTTGATAAATAAAGTGACTGACATGCAGTAATAAAACGTGTATGCTTCACTGCTACTAAATGGATTTACAGTTATAACATGTACTACAATGCAAAGATGAAATTAGTAATGAGTTATTGTTCCAAAAACCATCCTCTTTACTTCACTGCTGACACAATACTCACGATTCCTAAATGTGTGCTATATTGTCTGTGTAACCCTTAGGGATATCGATCTTAGCTCTCAATGATCATTATATGTGTGCTATCTTAGTGCAAGTCGAACAATAACAGTTATTCAATGAATTTATTAATGTTACATGTATGTACTTTCAGTGCAGTTCTCCTTTATACCTACTATTGTGCAGTTTGATTGATTTTTGTGTGATCTATCCAATAAGAACTAAAAGTACTAAAGAAATATTATATTCGTATATGTTTAAATGTGCACACGCATATTAAATGTGCATACTTAATTTAATGTTTTAAGTTAGCATTTACTCAAAAGGCCTGTACTTCATCGTATTTCATCTCATAAATTTCTGGGCTCCTGTATTCTGCTGACTTGTTTTTGTAGGTGTTCTCAGGCTTTGCTAGCTTGGAATAGATAAATTTCTTGTAACAGCAATGGACACATTTCTGGGAAAGGAATTTGACTACGAGCACATGAGAAGCCTGTGGACGAATAAAAGATTATTATGCTCTAGCCTAAGTGAGTGACTTAGATGGTGTTCCCATATGCAGTGTGGGATTTTTCTCTATTGTTGCAGTGTGCGGCATGTGAATCCACCTAGAGATTGAAACAAATACAATGGACTTCTATTTATGATGCAACCAAAGGGGTGTCACCTACAAACTTGTGGACTATAACCTATCGACAACTGTGAAACACCTTCAGAACTCTCTTGGAATGCTGCTGAACCTTCCCTTGCTGATTCCTTGCAGACTGTTTGCTGAATCACTTTATGTAGAGCTTATGCAGAACCTTCCTTGGACTCCAACTCTTAACCATTTCCTGAGTCCCCATTGCCCTTTGAATGGACTCCATAAGACGTTCCCCTATGTCCTGTTGTTTTCCAAAAGTGTGGTTTAGACTGACACTTATTTTCAACCTACTGAAGACTCCTGACCGAGCTTCTGCAATGCTATTGCTGGTGTTGTTAATACTCTTGTGCCTTATCCCTATTGTTTTCAGTAGAGCTATTTGATTTCTGAACTCCGAATATTTCTATGCCTTAATCTGTGCTTGGAAGACTTAGATTGCTAATGCATAGAAAGGACCAATTGAGATTATTATCCAAGCATCAGATTCTCATGTTATTGTTCTGTATTGCAGCAACCAAGCTCCTTCTTTGTTTAATTCTTGTTCACTTAAACTTCTTTAGGAGGCTTGGCCTCCCTTTTGCAATTTGTAACTCTACAGTATGGTCTTAAGAGTGATTAATTTGAACTTAATTACTAATTTGTAATAAACACCCTTGAACTTGGCTACCGATTCCTGGTCTTCATTATGTGTTGCCAAATTGGTTGCACTGTTAACTTAAATTGAACATAGATAAGACAAGAAATGCTAACTCTCTTTCCCCTCAGTGCGACTTATAAAGATCCATTGGAGGACAAAGATAGAAAGTAAGTAAGTGATTTAGTGATCCAGTAAAAGAGGAAACCTAAACTCCTACCATGGGCCAAGAAATGCTGGATCAAATCTGGGAGCATTTCGCATGGTTTTTTCCACTGACATGAGAGAGTTAGGGTGTCCGATCAAGAAATTTCCCAAGCCCAGTCCAAACCACAAAACGCTTATGGTTTGGTAGGAGGATTGATGGAGTATCGCCGATGTGGAGACGACTCATAGGAGAGGAGTAGTGTGAGTATTAATCGGTTTGAGCCTTGTAATTGTTATGCTTAGCTTGGGGTGTTTTGTAATGGCTGTGTAGTGACATGTGCGGTTGATTTAAGTTGAGGTGTGAATGTGGCGCTTAATGCAGACAAGTTGAAGTGGTTATCAGGTCCGTCGTGGCCTAAGATCCGGGCAATATATATATAATTATGTGGTAAGTCTGAGTGTAGAAGACACTGGGTGTAGTTGTCTGCTGTGTTGTGGTGTTTGTCGTTGGACGTCGTCGACAGTATCTTTAAAATAGGGACTTGATCTTTGTGTGGTTGTGAGAAGTAGTTGGTATGGTTGATCTAAGTGCACAGGGAAAAACTGTATCAATCTGAGTGAGACCCCACTGGTCGAGGTTTCATTTGGAGTGACTGCTAGAATAGGTTGGAAGGTATTGTTCCGACTTTCCTTGCGTGTATGGAAATCTTTCATTTCATTAGTGGAGCAGACAGACTTAGTTGTGAAAACTCTTGCATCTGTTGTACGAATTGCTTAGAGAACGCACTTAAGACAAAATTGTAAAGGAGGGTGAGCTGCTGCAAGGAGTGAGATTGATGTCACAGTGTGCCACACTGGTATAGGTCAGTTGGTGTAAAGCAGCGCTGGCATTGGTTATATACATCATCAAGAGCCATGCTGGTATTGGTTGTGATCACAGAACAAGAGAATTGTGGGAGAAATTCATTTCTTGGTTTCAACAGAAAGTCTTCTGTGAACAGTATATTAAATTGAATGAAAATGAAATTCTTGAAAACTATACAACACATAGTAAGGGGAGTTGTGACTGTGCCTATTATAAAAGGCGAAGAAACGCCACTTGAAGGTATGCCAGGATGCATTATTGAGACAGATGAGAGCTTTCACACATGTCTTTGGCTCACACAATGGCATAAGATCACAGAGAAAGATGTTGCATTGCAATTTCCCCATTACAGAACATTCAATTTGACAATTATTGCGAACTTGAGGAGGAAATTGTCTAAAATAAAACTGCCTCCTAGACGTAATCAATATGAAGCACTTAATGCTTGGGAACATGTTGCACATCCTAAGGAAAGAGAGAGGTATCAGGGGAGAGTTAAGAAAGCCACACGCACTTCTGCGGATGCTAGGTGGGATGCACATTAGAAAACCTGGATAGATGACATAATTGAGGGAACTCAATTACATCCTATACTGACTACTGAAGGAGAAGAGAAGGGTAAATGCAAAGAAAAGAAAAAGCATTTAGAGACAGAAGGGAATAGGAATTGTCCTGAAGATAGTTACAGTGACTTAGGTGAGGATAGTGCAACCAAATTACTGTTAAATTGTCTACCTCCATATAACGAGGTACCAATTGCTGGACTGCGTAGTGCTCCTGTTGGTGGAACCTTGGATGCGCCTTCTGCACCATTCAGTGTGAATCCAAATTTAGTCGAAGAAAATTCAGTGACAACATTTCCTTCCAGGTCACATGCTCTAAATCCCCCAAATGCACTGACAGTCCCTATTACTATAGGGCCTGTAGTCCCTTTGTATAAGCCTGGAGCAACAGAAAACATTACACATACTTTGGCTGTTCCTGCTAGGACAACTGCTGTATCTGATCATTCAGCAGGTTCAGTGCCGAGACAAGTTCCCCAGACTTCTATGGTTCCGACACAAGGGAACACTTCTGGTGTTTCCAATGTGACCCCTTCTTTGAATCAGACAGTGATTGACTGGCCAAGAAGGTTTCCCCAGAGCCCGTCACCCTTTTTCATGCCCCACTCAACTCCCCCACCAATGATGAATTACAATCCCCCTAGGGCAGAAATGCCCATGGGAACACTAGCTTCTGATGTGCCCCTTTTGCATACGCCACCCGCCTTAAGTAGTGATACCTACAGTGAAGAAATAATTCTAAATACTCCAGCAGAACAACCAGGGGGCATATTCTCAAGAACGTGTGATAACCACCGCAAGTTTAGCTTAACGCAACTTCTCACATCGCAGTCCATCGCGGGAAAACAACGCCTTGTTAACGTAGCATTCTCAACCTGGCGTCTCCATGCGATAGTCCCACGATAACGCGTCAAATGACCCCGTTAAAAACAACGCAACGCCGAAAAAATGAGAAACACCAACGCGAATAAAGTTGCGATGAGGCCAACCACGAAAAAAAAAACAGCGACAACCAGCGACAGGCCTGCAATCCCCACGTGTCTGGCGGGAAAATGCACCATAAAAGCTGAACAAGAAAAACACACCATAAACAAATCAAACTGCGCAGCAACATGGATGCACCCGGAACGAGTGCCCAGGTCAACGCAAACCCCACAAGCCACACAGACCACCAGCAATGAACCTCGGGGTCGGGGAAGGCCAAGGAGAAGAGGAAGAGGAAGACGGGGTACAGTCTGCAGGAAAACCCGATCGTCGTCACGGAGGTGACAGAGCACCAACAACAACTGTCCGTCACCAACACCGTGTCATTGGCAATACAGACGGAAAAATGGCATCCCATCGTGAATGCAGTCGGAGTGCCGAGGAGGCCAAGATGCGCCGGCACGATGTGAAAAGCCAAACCAAGCAGAAACCCCCTGCCAACATGAAGGCAGCAACGGCGAATGGAGGTGGCAGTCCTGCGCCACAGGAGGAGCTGGAGCAAATGGCGCCCACAGTCATCAGTGTGGAGACGGTGCAAGGAGTCGGGAGTCCGGACACTGCTCGACATGACCTGACACAACAGCAACAGGGTGAGTAACGAACAGGGACTGTGGGGACGGGGGGGACGGGCACAATGGCACACATGCACAACGACGTGTAGCACACCGCACACCCACAATAACCCTGAGTCATGTCCCTGATCCCTGTGGCACACTGCAGCACACATACAAACATCAAGTAGGCCCCCATTCACCATGTGCCCAAAGGGGTCCCACCCCACACAACACCAATTACACAACACACACATGCACCCGTGCGAAACACAGCAAAGATGCGTATGTGAGAGCCACACTGACAATGCAAGTGACACCACATGACCAGCAGCATGGCTGGAGTACAATCACCATGACACTGTGCACGCCACGAGACTGAGGTGGCTGAGTGTGGACCACATCCGGAAAGGAGCAGGTCACACTCTGACACATCCACCTGCACAAACAACCACTGACGTCAACAACACATCTGCAGACAAACAATGCACAAGAGTACAAAAACCATCCAAGAGCACAAATGACCAAAGTCGCCAACATCACAGCACCTCAAACGCACAAAAGCCAAAGGCACACCGCCTCCAAGGGATAAGGGGCAGCAAAATCACAGCTGCAGGTGCGACTCCCACACAAAGCAGCACACACACATAGCAATTACAGCACACCCACATGGACGACAATGTGGTACACAGCCCAACACCTACACTGCAGAACAGAGGACACAACTGGGTCTGCCTGTGTGTAGAAAAGGGCCAATCACATCGAACATAGCAGGAAACTGTGAGATGCAAATATACGTGTACAACCTCACCTACGTCATGTAGTCCAAATGTCCACTGTCCCGCATCAAATAGTCCGCTCCTCCCAAACAGTCACAATGTACATTGTCATGAGGTCTGAATGTAAACTTGAACAATGCGGCAACATACATGCCAACACAATGTCAACAAGCATCTCCCATTCACATTGCAGAGGGACAAACAACACCTCCAGCAGAGCAGACCAGACAACTCTACAGTGATGCTGAAGAGGACCACCACACTTCTGACACCTACGCCCCACAACAGTCCATGGACATCTTAGGCAATCGACCTCCAGGAGCAGGGCAGCACCGCTGCATCGAGGATACCCCACCCCCTGCACAGACAACACAGCTGGATGCACCCACCACCCCGGCTGGCTCCCAGCAGCCCACCCAACCACACATCGCATTCCAAGGCCAGGTGTCAGGCTGCCAGAAGGGGGTGGCTGAACATGTGCGGGTGGGGCACTACCTCATGGAAGCCGAACCAGATCACATACGTGGGTGTCTAAGTCCCATCAGGGCCCACCAACACTCCCCAACGGAGACCCACACTGCGACAGAGACACATGCCTTTGCACATTTCCAGTACTGAACCCCACGTAGGGGCACGGGATGATCATCCACACCCCCACGCCGGACTGGCGTACGCCGGCCGAGTTCACTCCCTTTACGTATTGAGTGGGGGACGACAAAGCTACATGTGCAATGTCCCACCCGCTGCCTGCGGTGACATGGCTGGGTCCTCTGTACACGGCACAGTGTAATATTGTAGTGCCCGGGGCACAAATGCATACATCATGAGCACACGGACAAACACAGATAGTTCGTTGAACTGGCCACGGGCACGTGCGCTCGACACCTTTATTGGCATGGTCACATGTACAGTGACGCATGTGCTGGATGTGTGTAGGGTGAGTGTAAGCCAGCCCTCATGGAGTCGTTGGTGCTGGCAACAACTTGAACAGTGATCACAATTGAAGCACGAGCACAAAACACCAGCACAACAGAAACAACTGCGAAGCATCATGGTGGTAGCCGGAGGGAGTACAGTGTTCAGCCAACATGCAAGCAGAATGTTCCTTGATTTGTGGTGCACTGAGTTAGTGGCACCTGAAGAGCTGAGCAGGGTATCAAGCTGATGATGGCCCCGACGACAGGTGTGAGCAACTCTGACAGTCTGGCAGTAAGACACTTACGACTCTGGCACCTGTCGTTTGGAGTTGGTCCGGGCGGTGGTGGCGTGTGCATCCTGCTGTGATGCGACGCCCGGGCAGGTCAGGACTCGATTTGATGTGTGAGCCAAGGTGGACCGCAGTTGAGGCCGAGGCAGAGGACAGCGCAGGGCCACATGGAGTTGATGACCCCCAGACCATCGACCCAGAGGCCATCCAACATGCCATCAGACTGGGGCCATTGTTTGAGCTGCACAGAGTTAGTGGCCCTGGATGCACTGCGGCCGGCACAGGCACACCGCCATGGGACGGTGACTTGGGATGCAGTGAGTTAGGGCCACGCAAGGTGAGCGGGTCCTCGTCGATGTCGAAGGTGAATGTAGCGGAGGTTTGCGGGGGACAGTGGAAGGTGTACTCTAGGGCATGATGCAGAGGGCAGGAGTCGGCCGGAAGTGGCAAATGGAGGAGTGGAATGCTACAGCCTCGTTTTGGCCACATAGTCAGTATCACCGACATGATGATGAAGACAACCCCCAGTCCATGGACTCAGTCGCCAACAAATCTCAAGAAGAAAGTGTCCATGGTTGTGGGGGAACAGACTTAGTGGCCCCGGAGCTGAAAGGGGGTGCAGTCTGCGACGAGGTCAGTACAATGATATCATGTCTGCCATAAATGAATCATGACTGAGTTCCCAATGTGTGCCCTACTCGACCGATGTGTAGTCTGGAGGCAGCGGCCAGCGAGGGCCAACCGCTGTTCAGCAAGCTCCTCCTGGAACACTGACACACGGCGTTGAAATGGCATGTGGGGATGACTCGTGGTTGACCGAGGCAGTAGCGACAGAGCTGAGCGGGTGTTTAGCCAGTGACGATGCCGTGTCCTGCCTGGTACGGACTGGCATGGATTTGTGTAGGGCCTGCAGGACCGCAGTGTAGTCCGAAGGCGTAGTCATCAAGGGCCCACAGACACGTGTGGTTGGGATGCCATGCACATACTTTGTGTCACCACATCGAAGGGAGTATAGTGAGTTAAACTCAGCCATGAAGTGTGTACTCTGCCATAGCATAATCAAGACTCAGTTCCAAATGTGTGACCTACTTGGGCGTAGTGTAGGCACGAGGCAGTGGTGGAGTACGTCAACGAAAAAGGAATAAAGCGGGCCTGTGTCGCGGAGGCCGTGATGGTCTGAGGAGGCTGCGAAGGTCGCGGGCCTCGGGCTTGGACCTTGCGCCGGCACGTGGTGGGCCCTCTTTGACACACGCCGGTGTCTGCAGGTGAGCAGTGAGGCCTGGCTGCGCAGGGGCGGGCATGACGGGTCCGGGGACCAGCAGCCCGGGGTGCAGCAGGCGCACAGGATTGCAGGCCACACCGCTCATGGCGACTGCGTCGGCCTCGTGCCGGGGTGGGAGGCGCCGCCCTGGCAGACGCGTTGGGCATTCCGGAAGAGAACCACGCCCAGTGCTACATGCTTTTTATTCACACCCCTGTGCTGGCCTGGCGTCCTCCGGGCCAGCCCACTCTGCACACGCTTACAGGGGGGACGTCACAAGCTACATTTCTGCAATCTTCCCCACTGGCTGGGGTGACATGGTTGCGTCCACTACACTCCAAACACCAGCAGTGCATGTAGACATGGCTGTGTCTGTGGTCTGCATACTGCAGTCTGTCGAGCACATCTCCGCCACACTTGGCATTGTGTACATACTCATTCATGGGTCACTTGCCTCCTTCGCACATGCCTGATTCCCACCTCTCCCCACATTCCGGTATTGTGTGGCTGAGGTGCCATGCCGTCGATGGCTCATGTACATGGCTGACCAAGGTTGCCACAGTAAGTTGTGCTGTCGTGTCTGGTGGGGGGGCATGTTGTTTGGCATGTTGTATGTGATTTTGTGACGTGTGCAGTGCCAGAGTTGTGAGTTGCATGATTGTGGGGTTGAGGTGTGTGGTGTGTTCATTTGGTACTTGCCAACGGGCAGTGCATTCCCATGGGTGCCATCCTGGAAGCGCTGGTTGATGTTGGACTGTCGGAAGATGAAGGGATCATGCACACTGCCTGGGTAGTTGGCCATGACATTGGTGAGGAGTGCCCTGTGGTCCACTATTGCCTGCACGTTGATGGGATGCGTGTGCTTTCTGTTGGGGTATTGTGTGCGGTATTGGAAGGGGGCCCAAGTGGGACAAGTGTGCAGTCGATTGCCCACGACACGTGTGGGGATCCAGCTATGGCATATAGTCCTTGCTTGGTCTCCAGCTGTTCCTGCACATTGTGGGGGACGTATGGGTGCTGGGGTCCCTAGCTGGTGAGGGCATCCAGGACAGGTGTGAGGAACTTGGATGGGGCTGGCTGTGGGACTCCTCCGACTCGGGCGGTTGTTGTTTCGGAGGATGCCAGAGGCCAGCAGGTGCAGCACAGCCAGCAGCTTTGTCTGCGGAGGGATGTTGGTTGTCCGCTGTGTTGGTACCGTCAGCCTGTGGGCAATGATGTTCAGGATGCGGAGGATGGTTGTCCTTTTGGGCCTGTAGTGGGCATTGGCATTGTCTGGTGTTAGGTCTGTGGGGCTGGTGCATTTCCTGAAGGTCCGCTGTCTTTGTCTGTGCTGCCTCTGTGGTGGTCTGGGGGGAGGGGGTCTGTTGGGGGGCTGGCGATCCTGGGGGTGGTGGCGGTGTGTGTTGTTGCCCTCTTGGGGCTCCGGGGTGCATGGTGAGTGGCTCCATGGCATCTGCTGTTCTTCATGTGTGGCTCTGGGCTGGGCTCCCTTTCATGGTGCAGCTTGTCGTCCGACTTTACACCAGGTCAGAGCAGGTGTTAATTTCCTGCTGCTAACGCGCCTTATCGCCTGTTTTGTGGTCTTATCGCCGATGTGGCTGGTCGTTGAGAATGTTGAGGTGTGGTGTTGTCGCGGGTTTTTGCTCAGGAACGCCTACTCTGCATCTCATTAGCGTTAGTTGCCGGGGTCATCTGTGGCGATGTTTTTTGCGACTGCTTTCGCAGGAAAACTGGTGTTATGGGCTGTTAGCACCAGCTTGTGAATGGGGCGATAAATTTAGCGCGACTTTGGATGCGTTAAAGAGCCGATAACTCGGCGATAGCTCCTTGAGAATATGACCCCAGGTCTTTCTGCCCGAGAATTTGATGATTGGCTCAGAAGCATAGACACCTCGACAAGCTGTGGAAACCATGGAACGAATGAAGGTGCTACTATTCAAACTCCTAGAGAGAGAAGGTCATGAGTGTGGCTAAGTTGAAGATAGACTTGGAAGAAATGATAGTTAGAACTCCAAGTCCGACTCGATTAGAGGTTTATCAGGATGATGAATTATTATTCCTGTGTAAAGACATCACAACTAGGCGTGCAGGTCAGGCTCATGATAGACTTGCAGAACTTGCTCAAAAACATGGGATCGACATCCAAAGATCTAAAGTCTTACAGAGAAGCTACAGGTTGAGTTTTAGTGACCGAAACATAGCACACAAGCACCCACCTGGAATAAAATTATAGATTAGGGAGTTGATACTATATGTAGGGAGACAAAGAAAATCCAAATACAAATGCCTCTATCTGGAACTGTGGAGGACGATGAAAACGTACACATGCTTCACATGACAGATTTGCCTGGTGGAGGGCATGTACAAGTACCAGAGAGCAGGGCTGATCTTACATCCTTCACAAATGACTTCCCAAAATTGAGTGAGAATCCAGTGGAATGGTACAGACAGGTTGAGAGATTTGTGAAAATATCCAAGGTTTTATGGAAGGTTTGCATACCTTATTTGATATTGTGGTTCCAAGTGACTTGCGGGTAAAATGAAAGGTTGCTGTTGATTAGCCCAATGTGGAGCCGATTAGACATCCTCCTTTAAAAGCTTCGTAGCGATAGTAATGAATAAATATTATCAGGTGATTACCTATTTAAAATTGAAAATATCCCCTTAAAGAGATCAATTGGGTCAAAATTGATAGGACAACCCAGAAATCCACAGAATTAATTCCTGCTTACTATGAAAGATTGAAGCAAACACAAGGAGATGATGGACGGAGCGCTGAAACTTTTCAGACACTCACCCCCAGTCACAGATCTGGGTTGAATCCATCATCGTTCTTTAGCTCACTATGCCACCCCAGTTCAGACACAGCTATATGCAAATCAGTCTTGAACCTGTGCCTCATGGGAACAGTCCAGCCCGAACTGCCAAGCCATGTCTTCCCTGGACCGGAAACAAGCATTCTGGGACCGGTTTCGGGCTAACAGCCCTCATTTGCCAGGCTAGCTTGAATCCTGTGGCAAAGTGAGCAAGGGACCCACGTCTGGGCATACCCTGCCAACTTAGGGCAACCAAAGCAAACACAAGGAGATGATGGACGGAGCGCTGAAACTTTTCAGACACTCACCCCCAGTCACAGATCTGGGTTGAATCCATCATCGTTCTTTAGCTCACTACGCCACCCCAGTTCAGACACAGTTATATGCAAATCAGTCTTGACCCTGTGCCTCATGGGAACAGTCCAGCCCGAACTGCCAAGCCATGTCTTCCCTGGACCGGAAACAAGCATTCTGGGACCGGTTTCGGGTTAACAGCCCTCATCAGCCAGGCTAGCTTGAATCCAGTGGCAAAGTGCGCAAGGGACCCACGTCTGGGCATACCCTGCCAACTTAGGGCGCACAAAGCAAACACAAGGAGATGATGGACGGAGCGCTGAAACATTTCAGACACGCACCCCCAGTCACAGATCTGGGTTGAATCCATCATCGTTCTTTAGCTCACTACGCCACCCCAGTTCAGACACAGCTATATGCAAATCAGTCTTGACCCTGTGCCTCATGGGACCAGTCCAGCCCGAACTGCCAAGCCATGTCTTCCCTGGACCGGAAACAAGCATTCTGGGACCGGTTTCAGGCTAACAGCCCTCATCAGCCAGGCTAGCTTGAATACAGTGGCAAAGTGAGCAAGGGACTCACGTCTGGGCATACCCTGTCAACTTAGGGCAAACAAAGCAAACACAAGGAGATGATGGACGGAGCGCTGAAACTTTTCAGACACTCACCCCCAGTCACGGATCTGGGTTAAATCCATCATCATTCTTTAGCTCACTATGCCACCCCAGTTCAGACACAGCTATATGCAAATCAGTCTTGACCCTGTGTCTCATGGGAACAGTCCAGCCCGAACTGCCAAGCCATGTCTTCCCTGGACCAGAAACAAGCATTCTGGGACCGGTTTCGGGCTAACAGCCCTCATCAGCCAGGCTAGCTTGAATCCAGTGGCAAAGTGAGCAAGGGACCCACGTCTGGGCATACCCTGCCAACTTAGGGCGAACAAAGCAAACACAAGGAGATGATGGACGGAGCGCTGAAACTTTTCAGACACTCACCCCCAGTCACAGATCTGGGTTGAATCCATCATCGTTCTTTAGCTCACTACGCCTATGAAAGATTGTTGCAGGCGTTCAAGCTGTTCAGTGGGACAGAGAATATCTCAGCTAAAGAGATGGGGCATTTCATTTACAGATTCTTGAATAGATTAAGACCTGAGGTTAGTTCCATGATTCAGCAGCATTTTATTTGTTGGCAGAGTAAACCCATTGATGAGATCCTACGACATGCAAAATATTTCAGTGATGAATTGGAAATGAAGCACAAAAAGTTAAAGGAAAAGTTGATTGCACAAATGAAGGCAGCAAAATGAGGTCAGATTCAGCTGTTTATTGATAATTCAAGTCCCGTACAGGGATGATATCAGCTGGTCCTATGAGGCAAGGTGTTAATGGTTTCCAACAGCAAGGGTTTCAGCAGCAGGGTAAAGGACGAGGTGCGCCAATTGATCTAACAACAGGTGTTGATGTGCCAACATTGAATAAAATGAACCCTGCCATGTCTGCGGCAAGTAGGTTTATTGGAAGCACGAATGTCGAATTAATACTGGAAACTTGGTAAATGGAAATCAGGTTCAGAATGGTGGATTTGTGCAGTCTCAGGGAAAGAACATTGTTCAACCACAACAGGTACAGAAACAAAAAGTTAAAAAGCCCAATGTAAACCAAGCGATGCAAGCGCCACAAGCCTGATACCACAGCAAAATGTGAATGTCCAGAGATACAATACGAATTAGGTCCCCAATACAAATCCCCCAATGTGAATCAGAACATGTCCCAACAATATTCTAAACTTCAAATGGATGACTTCAACTTAGACCTGTCACAATGACAGGGCTTGAGAGGGGAGGAGGATTGCGTACTTGGTGCAACCTTAGCGGTAAACCAGAGTGGACGATATGTGGATGGCGAGGTAAATGGGTATTCTGTCTCATTCCTTGTCGATACTGGTGCTACCCATTCTACTCAAAAGCAGTATCTGTCAAAATAGGGAAATAGGCTCCTTCAATGACCATCACCGATTTGTGGTGTGTGATTTGATTCCCATCAATCTACTTGGACGAGACCTATTATGTGAACTAAATTGTTCCATTTACTATACCCCAAATGGTATCGAGTTTCACACTCACAATGAGGACATTGTCTTCAAGCTTACTAGATAGAGATCAGACATTGGAAAGTACCCTTTACTGACTAAAATGATTTGCCCCTCGAATTGAGAAGCACAGTACTACCTGAAGTCTGGGATTTCTAAGGTAAAGACATAGGACTTATCAAAGGTGTCAAATCAGTCCACATTACAGTGAAGCCTAGTGCTGAGTACCCGAGAATCCCACAGTACAATTTGACCCCTGAAACCATTGCTGGGATTACTCCTGTGATTGACACAATGACTGAACAAGGCATTCTGAAGGAGATTATGGGAAGTTCATGTAACTCACCCACCATGGGTTTGCAGAAACCTAATGGCAAGCACTGCATAGTTCAGCACCTGTGAAAAGTAAATTCAATAGTAGCTCCTTGTTGTCCTGTGCTTCCCTAATCCTGCTGTGATATTGTTTCAGATTCCATGTGAGGCCGAGTGGTTCTCTGTCATTGATTTGTGTAAAGCCTTCTTTTCTATTCCATTGCATGAGGATAGCCAGTTTCTCTTCGCTTTCCTTTCGGCAACCATATCTTGGCATGATGCCGAGTCCCACAAGGGTGTACGGAGAAACCCTTAATCTTCAATCAGATATTTATAAAAGATTTTGAATCTTTAGTGATGCCTCAGCATTCAGTCCTAGTCCAATATCTCAATGACACTGTGGTGGCGTTGAATACGCAAGAGGCCTGCAAACCGTGACACCATTGCTTTGCTGAAACACTTAGCTGAAAATGGACATAAAGTGTCCCCGACCAAATTGCTGTTCTGCCAGAAAGAAGTCCTGTACACTGAGAAAGGAGCAAGGAAGGTGTCCCAAGAGAGAATCTCGGCGATTCTGAAAATGAAGCCGCCAACAACCCAGATGGAAGTCCGAATGTTCTTGGGAATGGTGGGCTACTCTAAACAGTGGATTCCCAACTTTTCACTGATGGCCAAACCTCTTCAGAGGTTAACACACAAAGATGTGTCAGATCGGGTAAAATGGGATGACGGCTGTATGTGTGCCTTCTCAGAGCTGCGAAAATGTCTCCACCACGCCCCGCCCTGGGAATGCCTGATTACAATAAATGATTTGCTTTGTTTTGCGGTGAGAGAGAGGGCTGTGCTCTCTCAGTGCTTACCTAAATTCACAGCTATGCTTGCAGGCCCATGGCTTATTTTCTGCCACACTTGACCCTGTAGGCGCTGTATTGCACAGTTGCCTAAAAATTGTTGCTTCTACCTGTGTGAGTATCGAACAATGTGGGAGCATAGTTAGGGGTCACCCATGATAGTCTTTGTACCCCACTCAGCACTCGGACACAGCACCTTACCAATAGTTGGCTTACCAAGTACGAACAAATCATCCTGGGTGCCGAGAATGTCAGCCTTAAGGGGTGTACTGTTTTGAATCCTGCTACTGTTACCCCTTCCTGGGAACGAGACCATGGGTGATGAAGCTGAACACAACTGCCTAGATGTTACTGAGCTATGCACAAAGTCAAGACCTAACATACAGATGTGAGATATGCCACTACCCGAATCAGATCATGTGCTGTTTGTTGATGGTTCCTGGTTACCAGACCATGATGGACATGTACAAGCTGCCTACGCAGTTTGTACTGTTGCAGGCATAGGCAAAGCCTCCTGGCTTTAAGGAATGTTTTCAATACAAGTGGTTAAATTGATTCCTTTTACTAGAGTATGCTGTGCTTCAGATCAGCTGAGAGTGACGATTTTTACTGATAATTAGTACGGCTTTAGTGCCTTTCATAACTTTGGGCAGTTGTGGTCCCAACGCGGATTCATTACCTCTTTGGGGTCACCAATCTGAAATGGAGAAAGTGTACAAAACCTTCTCTAGCTCCTACAATTGTTTGTCGAAATTGCTGTGGTAAAATGTGCTGCCCATAGATCAGGTACAGACCATGTGACTATGGGTAACAAATATGCAGACGAAACTGCATGGTAATGGCCACTACCTTGCACCTTTCATGGGACATACATCATTGAAAGTTCAGATGTCACAAATTGCAATCTGTTGTTTTATGCTGTTGATACTTGGGAGGAAGTTAAGAGATTGCAGGAAGAAGTGCAAGAAGCAGAACAGCAAGTTTGGATCAGAGCAGGCTGTGTCAAAAGAGATGAGGATGAAGTGTTGGTTTCAACAGATAGAAGGCCAGTGTTGTCAGACAGTTTGCTCCCACCTTTGGCAAGACATTTCCATGGTCCAGCACTTGTAGGGAGAGACGCAAACATGGTTCATCCTGAGATTCAGATTGATGGCTGAAAGTTTGTGTCACACATATTTGGTGTGTCAACAACAATATGCAGGCAGGAAAACACACATAACCATGAGTCGAATAGGGATCTCAGGAGGTCCCTTCAACAGAATGCAAATGGGCTTTATAGAGATACCCGTCTATAATGGAATGAGGTATATCCTAGCGATCTTGTGTATCTTTCCACGGTGGGTGGAGGCTTACCAGACTAGGAGGAATGGCAGCCTCACAGTGGGCAAGCTATTGTTGAGGGAGATAATACTGTGTTTCAGTTTTCCGACTACTCTAGAGTCAGGCCGAGGAAGTCATTTTAACAATGAGGTCCTGAAGATGCTATGTGCAGCATTGCAAGTTGAGCAGAGACTACATTGCAGTTGCAGTCCAGAGCCTTCCGGCATTGTGGAGCAAGGCAATGGCACGTTGAAATCCAGATTGGCGAAAGTGTGTGCTTTCACATCTCTGAAGTGGCCTGATGCATTGCCTCTTGTGTTGATGAGTCTGCGAAGTACTCTAGACAGGAGGACAGGATTGTTTCCCCATGAAATCATCATGGGAAAGGCTATGAGACAACCAGCTGTGCCTGCGAATGCGCTTGTGAACATTACAGATTACATGACTCTTGACTACTGTAAAAGACTGGCTGATGTGGTTCGTTCTGTTTTTTGCCAGGTTGGAGAGACAACTGCCCCGCCTCATCAGGAGCAGTGCCATTACATTAGTCCCGGCGACTGGGTTATGGTGAAGAAGCATGTTCGCAAGTCATGCTTGGAGTCTTGGTGGTGTGAGCCATACCAGATGATTCTGGTAACCACAACTACTGTACAGTGTGGAGCTCTACCGAACTGGGTACATGCCGCCCATACTCACAGAGTCGCATGTCCCCTTAATGATATAACAGCACCTGTTCTTGATGTGCCGGTGGTTACAGTGAGATAGAGGAAGCAGATTACCCAAGCTGTTGGGAATCAGCAAGCTGCTGGGACAGCACTTGTTTGGCCTGAGAGGGGTCCGAGAGAGTCAACTGTTGTCAGTACAGAAGGTCCGATCCCGTAGAGTTGACTACGCGAGGTTCAAACCCTGGTGAAGGGCCGAGTGCAATAGTAATACGAGTTGCACCTGGAGACTGATAGCCCAGATGACAGGAGAGAGGAAGACGATGTCGGACTGAAGTGCAGGTGCCTCGCACCATCCCAGAGGGTGCCTACAAATCTGGCCAGAGTGATAGCGAGGAAGAAGGCCTAGCAGTGAGAAAATCAAAGACAGCAGGAGTACCCTGCCAGAGGTACTCCTCACCTGAATGGACTTATTTGGCAGCCAATGATTGGGAGAGAGCATTTCGTACCTTTTGCTATAACAATTTGAATCTACCTGAACCTTCTTGAACTGAACTTTGTGGCTGAACTAAGATTTGAAATTGCATTGCCACTAAACAGACTGACTCAACTCATTCTGGAAGTGATTATCAGTGAATCTGAACTGTGCATTTACTAAGTTGCATTCTAAATTTGGAAAATAAGCCTTTGAACTGTGCTCTGCTGCGTGTGCTAGTGGGAAATAACTGCAAAAAGTAATTGTGCACCATCTTCTAAAACTAACGGTCTGTCACTAGGGAACTCATGGAGCCTAATGCGAAATCCCTTAGCTGCAAACGCTTATGTGCAGGAGTATTTGCTGTTGCCACCATAGTATTAGTTATTTTGCTTATCATTCTGAGTTTGCTGCACCACTTACATGATGAAGAACTTAAGTCTACCCGCACACCTCAAAAGCCCAATCTTACTAGTAATAGTTTACCCGCACTAGATGTAAAGGACTTACACATAGATGCTTCCAGAGGAGATTACTCATTGAATGAATATACAAATCTGCTATATGAATATGTTGACACCATGGATGCTAGGGATTGCTACGTATGCATGTAATTACCTGCACCAGTTACCAAGGGAATCACCTATCACCACCTTCCCTTGACATATGGAGTTACTTGTAGTTTATTGTTGAGTTTATTTTATGGGAAAGTAAGCACTTGAATAGACAGCCTGATGCTAAACATTCTGCAATAATGGGACATTTATTTAGACCCATTATGTCGCTAGTCACTGCCTAAGCACACAGACACAATTTAACCTGTTCTTTAACCAGTGTAGAAAAGAAATGTATTGACTTTGTAGAGGATAGAAGAGCGAAAGCTACTAATCATTAGAAAGTTCCACCCGGGGCAAAGGAAGAGAGTGAACATAGAGGAGTGGAAAATAATGCTGCTCTTGCTCTAGATTGTCAACATAAAGGGAGATTATGCATCTCCATTAGAACATCCACAATTGACAAAAATGTGTAGGAACCAGGGAATGTGACAATAAATTTGAAGTTAGAAGAAATTGGGGATTATATTTGGATGGAGGAGATACCGTGTTCCTTGGAGTTTAACACATTTGTGGCAAAAAGTACCTTCTACAGATTACCCAAGCAATGGTATGGAACATGCTATTTAGGAGTAGTTTTAACAAAAATTTACCATGTGGATCAAATTGAGGACTTGACAGGGGGGAAACATGTGAGAAACAAGAGGAGAGCTAGTGCTAGTGAAATCATAGGTGATATTTTTGGTGCCTTGATCCCAACTGTAGGAGTGATACTCAAATCCCACAAGATTAGACTTGCTTTAGACTTCCTTCTCGCAAAGGACGGTGGAGTCTGCCGGATGCTAAAAGTTCAACAATGTAGTACTTACATCCCAGACGAAAGTAAAGACCAGAAGAAATACATTAGTAACATTACTGACCTGAAGAAAGATTTGAAAGGGTTGACATCAACAGGTGCGTGGGAAGCAATAGGGATTTTCTGCTATAGGCAGATGGTTTGGTAACCTAGGGAGTCGAATAATTGGAAGTAGATCCTTAGTAATAATCTCACTTTGCAGATTACTTTTGCTCATGATTCTTAAAGTGTACAGGCGTGCACAAGTGCGGAAGGGAGCAAAAAGAAAGAGATGTAGAAGTAGAAGAGAGACAGTGTACACTTTATGATGGCATGATCACCAGCATAAACCGATCACATCCCGAAGGTCAAAATGGCCGCACTGGGCATTTTCCCAGGTGGCTGGAAGGGTGGGGGCTTGTTTTTGTTAGTGGGAATCGGTTTTGTAGCAGTGCAGCAATTTTGAGAGCAGTGCAAGTTCCTTGTATATTCAACAATAAAAGTGTCAAGTTAATTTAATAAAATGCAATTTTTTTAAAAACGTACCTTCGCCTTCGGTGCCGGACTCCCACGTCGCGCCTCCTGCTCTCTGCTCACAGGAAGCAGAAGCAGGCAGCCCCCCTCTCTTCCCCTAAGCCAATAACAACGCTGCAATGGCAGCGTTGTAATTGGCTAGGACGCCGTCCTTGCAGGCGTCTATGGGGAGTCCGTTTTCTTCATGCAGGCTGCCCATCAGCCTGCATGAAGAAAACGGAGAGTGCTATGACTGGTTTGGTCGGCCCTGGGGCCGACCAAACAGTCAGCGCCCATAACACTGGGCTAGCCACTCCTCCCTGTCCCGCCCACCTGCCAGCCCCCAACCAGGCATACCCTTCTACTGCTTCTATTTATACCATTTTACGTTTCTGCTTCTCGCACTGCGAGAAAGCAGTGGGGCGACGCTTTGATGCCCACGTGGAGGAGCCGCCCCTGGTCTTCTGTTCTGAATCATGAGTTTGTGCTTCTCCAGAACAAGCACTCTTAAAAGTGCCTGCCAGTATGGATGGCATGCCTTATGTAACATTTTCTTTACACTGATTTACACATGTATGATTCATTGTCTCTGTATGTGTGTGTGACGTAAAGTGCTCCGACACCCTACACTGTTATGAGGTGCTATAAAGTACATGTAAGAGAGGGGCTATGGAGAGATGAGAAGCACTGAGGGTGATCGTGAGGGAATCATTGAAGATCCCCAGCAAAGATTGTTGTATCCTGGTACATAGTAAGGTCATCATTTACTATGCTTTAAAACCTAATACAATTGAAAATAAAATGACAAATGTGTTGTAGAATGCACAATTTTCCCGAACTTTTCTTGGGGAAGAACTCCCCCAAACCCCTTTTGTAGTGGTCAGGCTTGCTTGCTGCACTTGCTATACAATTTACGGGGGCTGGTCTGACAAAATTTGCCAGGGCTGCTTTGGGTACCCAGTCCCGCCCTGCACATCCCTCTCATGCACGGTGCACACTGAGCTGGACTCTAGCGCATACATAATATGTACTTTACTCTGAGTCTAGCTGAAAAATAGTCATTGCAACCCCCAACTGAACGAAGCAAGGAAACATCCTCCCAACAATATACTTAAAATAGCATAAATATTTTCCGAGCTCTAACTCATTTGACTTATTTACGACGTCAAAGAAACTATTTCAAACGTAACAGTAACACACAACAAAACAACATACACTTGAGTCTGTTCCCACTGATGGCCTTTGCAGTCACGCATGAATCGCGCCCAGATACAGAAAGTGCTATGACGCCCTAACAATGGTGATGAGTGCTACACAATATAACAGAAACATACACAGAAATTCCTTCATATCATAGACACAAGTGCAAACGTTCTTCCGATGGCACAAGAGAGCAGTAAAATGCACGTATATTTATCATTGAAAAAATACTTTGATTATGAATATGTCTGGAGGAAGCCTGGGTTTTTCATTAGGTGTGCTATTGTGCTGACACGTAGGAACACGTTCTGCCATTCAATATGGCGTCCCAGTTCTCGAAAATACACTAATGCCCTTAAATGGCTAGACTGTGGTCAAAACCACAGTATTATAATTTATTTGTATTACTCATGCAAGACCAAATGCCCTGCCACTTACTGTAATCAATTAAGGTCTTCCAATAAAAGTAAACATCCCTGTCATTAAAAGTGATTACACAGTATCCACTAATTAATATTAATGCACCATTGTCCATGGCATTATGAAATGGACTACTTGTTCCAGTAGGACACTACCATTACTTACCATCAATAATGTGCACCACAAAGGTCTGCTTTATGTTCAGAAGGTGTACAACCAGGCATGAGTCACAAAAGGACGAGACAACTTGCATTTATCACATGAAAGCCATCTCATATATATGGACCAAAGAATTGAACAGTTTAAAAGTGGCTTTTGCAGAGTATGCTACCTGTGTCACATGTGCACGTGACGGCAGGATACATATTTTTCTTCCATCATTTGATTTTGTGAGTTTATGTCATTTGAAATTGACTATGCTGTTTGATTGTTGTTGATTATGTTGTTTGGTGGTCTTGGGAACACCATCATTTCTTTTATGTACTGGGGGCTAGATAGGGTACTTGGGTCTTTTGATAAGGTCACAAAATTCTAGGGAAGAGAAAGGGTTGGCTATTCTTGCAATCCGAATTTACACCTGCCCACTTCACCCGGCCGAGTGAAATGGTGGAATTTCAGCAGACATATGCAGAGAACTAAAGGTTGTCAAAGAACAATGACTGCTGCCAATGAGGCACTGTCACTTAATGCTCTCTAAATTACTGCCAGTGATTTATATTGAACTACATGAGCCAAAAAGACCAAAAGGAACAAGTTACTGATCTTAGGTAATGCTCTTTGTAGTTAATACTCTATCTATCAGTACATTCCTCACCTTATGAAACTCAAAGGCGCCAGACTGGGCTCGGAGAGTTTTCTCATCATTGCTACCACGTGCCAGCAGGTGGCACTGAGCAGTGTCACGTCCTGGTAGTGACACCAGAGCCAATATATGCGTCACCCTTGCACGATGATGGCAGTTTCTTTCTTGAGTTTGTCAGTGCTGTCAAATGCAGAGCCCTACAATTGAGGAGATGTGACAATGTGTAGATCTCTAGATTAAAGCCTTATAACAGAAAGAGAAAAAAGACCATTCCACAGAAAGAGGAAGTAATAGTATGGTGAGGAATCTATGATTAAGTAGAGTATCCAACAGAGAGCATTACCATCGATAAGTAACTTTTTCTGATAGATAGATACTTCTAACTACAGACTCCTCACCTCGTGAATTGAAACTAAGTCAGTACTACCAAAGGTGGTAGGTCTGCTGAATGGCTCATACCAAAAACTCCTGCAGGACAGAACAGGCAAAGCACCCCTCCAGCCAGATCTAGCATTTGAGGCAGTCATGGTTCATGAGCGTGTGGAGTGACACCCACGTCACAGCATGACAGGTGTCCAGACCAGGCACTGCTCATGCCAATGCAGTGGTATCAGCCTTGGCTCTAGTCGAATGAGCCCTCAGTCCCTCCGTGGGCTGCTTCTTGGCGAGAGCATAGCAGATTATAATACAGAGGACTATCAACCTCGATATGGTCATTTCCTGCACTGCATTATCCTTTGTTGCCCCAGAATACCCCACAAAGAGCTGATCATCCACCCAATGGTCCTTGGTACAATCAATATAAAAACTCAATGCTCTTTTGGGGTCCAAGTTATGAGGGGTGAGGAAGAGCAAAGAATGCCAGTAGAGTGAAGGGCTTTCTGACATGAAAGGGAATAAAAACCTTCCACAGAAATACGGCTTTGAATCTCTATACTAGTTTGTACAGGAGTAAAGAGGTGTATGGAGAGTGAACAGACAAAGCCTGTAGTTCACTTACATAACAAGCAGAGGTTATCACAACGAGAAAGACTGTTTTAAGAGCCAGGAGATGCAGCTGTCCCTTGGCTCAAATGGGGTACACATAAGGAACATAAGAACCAATTAAAGTACCACTGCAGTATCACAAAAGGCCCGGGTGAACAGATATGAACTAAAACTTTAAGAAAATTCATCATAACAGGGGATTTAAATAAAGACTGTAAATCCAGCAAAAAAAGCAAAACATCCAACAACTTTGCTTGCAATTGGTCTCAGTGGCGGGGACTGCAGCAGGCGACAAATTTATCCCAGTTTTCGGTATAAACAGACTTAGTGGATGGGTGCTG
Organism: Calotriton arnoldi; assembly: GCA_963921515.1. NCBI lineage: Eukaryota > Metazoa > Chordata > Amphibia > Caudata > Salamandridae > Calotriton > Calotriton arnoldi. Next base: position 102,513 of record CAWUFW010000319.1, read on the forward strand.
AACTGCTAGAATGAAATTCATGACTTCGGAAGGGAGATCAAAAGCAGTCAACTGTCGCCGCTCAATCTCCACGCATGGAGGAGTAGACTGTGCAGGGCCGAAGCAGGGACCTGCCTTCTTCTGTGATAGAATATCCTCCCAAAGAGGCAACCAGATATTCATGCCCAGAAGTTCCAGGTACCACATTCTTCTGGCCCATTCCGGAGCCACTAGGATGGCTTGAGCGGTTCACTGACAGAATATAGACCTCAAAAATATAGATGAAAAAAATATTGAGGTAAAAATATAGAATGCAAAAATATAAATTCCCTATACTTAAACAGCTAAGTATAAAAATATTGGAAAAAAAATATTGATGTCAAAAATATAATTGTACAAAATATCGATTTATATATATATATATATAAAATAAAATAATAAATATTAAATATATTACATAACATTAATTATAAAAAAAATGATTTAATATACATTTTAACAAATATAACAAATAAACTTAATTTAAAAAAGTAAAACACACATACATAATAATTAATATATATATATATTTACTTTAAAACAATTAATAAACTATTAATTGTAATTTATTTTGTTTAAATATATTTATTACGGCTGTGACCGAAACGCGTCAGAACAAGCTGGAGCGGTTTTGAAATAAACAGAAGTTTGGAACCAAAGTGGAGTCCGTACCCTTTCTTCCTGTTGGAGCATGGATGGTCTGGGAACTTGGTTACTGGATATATATATATATATATATATATATATATATATATATATATATATATATATACCAATAACATAAAATCTAATTTAAAAAAAACCATCCTATTATAAATTAAAACATTAAACTATTTAAGAATCTTTAAACTCAAATTTCTCACTACAGTCAGTGCAACAGTAGGGAAAGTGTTGGATAGCGGAGGGGTAAAAATTACTATTCCCACTCTAATGAGTGCAACAAGAGGGAAAGTGTTGGATAGCGGAGGGGTACGAATTACTATTCTCACTCCAATAAATGCAAGAGTAGGGAAAGTGTTGGATATCGAAGGGGTAAAAATTACTATTCCCACTCCAGTGAGTGCAACAGTAGGGAAAGTGTTGGATAGCGGAGGGAAAAAATGTACTGTTCCCACTCTAGTCAGTGCAACAGTAGGGAAAGTGTTGGATAGCGGAGGGGTAAAAATTACTATTCCCACTCCAGTGAGTGCAACAATATGGAAGGTGTTGGATAGCGGAGGGGTAAACATTACTATTCCCACTCCAGTGAGTGTAACAGTAGGGAAAGTGTTGGATAGATGAGGGGTAAAAATTACTATTCCCACTCCAATTAGTGCAACAGTAGGGAAAGTGTTGGATAGGGGAGGGGAAAAAAATTCTATTCCCACTCCAGTGAGTGCAACAGTAGGGAAAGTATTGGATAGCGGAGTAAAAAAATTTACTATTCCCACTCCAGTCAGTGCAACAGTAGGGAAAGTGTTGGATAGCGGAGGGGTAAAAATTACTATTCCCACTCCAATAACTGTAACAGTAGGGAAAGTGTTGGATTGTAGAGGGGTAACTATTAATATTCCCACTTGAGTCAATCCAAAATTAAAAACTAACAAAATATTAACAACAACAAAATATTTAAAAAACAAAATAAATAAAAAAATATATAAATATGTTAAAAATGTAAATACAAATATATTTCATATTAAAAATGTTAAAAATAAAAACATATAACTAGGGCTCCCGGTTTTATGGTATTTATTTTTTTGCCATTTCCGTCTGTATTTATCCATATTTATTTTTGGGGCATTTTATCTGTATTTATCCACATTTATTTTTGCCACAAGCAAAAGTCGACGCTGCAGCTAGTATTTTTCCACATTTATTTAAATTGACAATGCACACATGCACTCGGTTGTTATTGGCCAACACAATACATTCATCTGAAAACTTTGCCATTTGCAGAATGTCCCAAATACGCTTAAAAGTGCTATCACAAGCCATTTGTCTCAGAGCCTTGCAGTTTCTGTCATCGGCAGAGTGCCACATCCTCTCCCCCACTGAACACCATACTGCCCCCCTGAGAGAAACTCACACTGCCTTTAGTTACAACCCAATTGTGCCCGCTATAAACACCTGGAAGCAACTCAATTCAAATTATGCACTAGACAAGAGTAATATGCTGCCTGAAAAAAAAGTAACAACATACTGGAAAAAGCAAACACTCATAGGGAATACAACTTAAAGCTTTTACACTCATTCAGAAATCAATAAGTGTTTTTGCTTGAAAAGCTAAAGACATGAAAAGAAAAGTAGCGCTTCACTGGCAAACTCTGTAAGGTGGCACTAATGTGTTTCGGTGTAAATATAACCAATCTGGCCACTTTGCGACTACTCTGTTTTGTTTTGTTTAGTTATGTATTTATTGTTCGTATTGTAAAACCTTTTTTCTCTCCTCCTGAAGCTGTATTTTGGAGTAGAAAAATGTCAGAAAAAGACATTTGCAGCAAAAGTGTTTCTTCTTTTGTTGGCTCCATTTCACAGAGGAAGGAATGACAGAAAGGAGAGGAAAGAACAATCACGGTTTTCTACAAGTGAGGAGGAGCGCAACAGAAAGAGAGGGAAGAAGAGGAAGAAAGAGGGGGGCATCAGAAGTGGACACTGTCCTTGTCTTGTCCGGGAAAAAAGGAAGAGACAGCAACGGTTATGGGCTATGCAGTCCAGCCACAAACTCTGCAAACACTCCAGTCAGTGTGGTAGCAAGGCTTTGAGTTTGTGGCCGGATTGTTCTTGCAGCCACACATACACAGTGTACTGCTCTGCAGTCCGGCCACAAACTCGGCAAAGTAACTAGGCTTTGCCGCCCCACGGGGTGCTGGCATTCGATTCCTGCTTTTGCCGCCCCCAAAACTGCATTCGCCACTTACTCCAGCCCCGCCCCCTTCCCCGAGGGTGCTTACTTTTGTTTTGAAATGGCTGGTGCAGAGCTCACCCGAGATGCGGAGCGGAGCCCCGCAAATGGCTGGGGCATCAACAAAAACGTTTTGTGTTACTGTAGGCAGGCACAGCCCTAGAATCAGGAAAAGGGCGTGGCGAGGCAGCTCTCTGCTGGAGAATGGCAGCTAGTATTTTCCCGTTTTTAAATATAAATACAGACAAAGGAAAACTTGTTTTCCGTCTGTATTTATATGTAAAAATCCGTTTAAACGGAAAACCGGGAGCACTAATTATAACGTTAAATACATATGACAAATACCTATAAATATTATATTAAATAAACTAAAAAATATTTTTCAAACAAATAAATATTTTTAATTAGAAAATATTTCGAAACAAAAACATTAATTATTACATAAATTTAGTTTTTTTATTTCCTACCCTATGACACCACACAATTCACAACCCACATCTAAATAAAAAATAAATGTACAACCATACTTAAAATAATTAATTACCAATTAAAGAAATATTAATCATTAAAAAACAAATTAAAACTCATAAAAATTAATTAACTTCCCACACTTTACCCTTATAACCCCCACAACCCACAGCGAAAATTAAACTGTAAAAAAATGTATTACACTATTAAAACTTATTTTCAATTAAAAAACTAATAGTATTATACAACTATTTATAAAGTAAGTAAAATTTATTTACTCCCCACCCTTTACCCCTATAAAAGTAAACCCCACGCACAAAAAAATAAACAATTACCCTAATTGAATATCAATTAATTAATTAAGATTAAAGATCAACTAATTATTAATTAATTAAACATAAATTACTACCCACCCTTTACCCCTATAAACCCCACAACCCGCACCAAAAATTAATTACACACTTACCTTAATGAATTGTCAATTAATTAATTAATGTTAATTAACAACTAATTATTAATTAATTAAAAATAAATTACTTCCCACCCTTAACCCCTATAAACCCCACAACCAGCACCTAAAATTAATTACACAATTACCATAATCAATTGTCAATTAATTAATTAATGTTAATTATCAACTAATTATTAATTAATTAATAATACATTACTTCCCACCCTTTACCCCTATAGACCTCACAACTCGCACCTACAATTTACCCCAAAAAATAAAAACACAATTAACATTATAAAAGCTCAGTTAAATAAATATTAATAAATTAAAAATATTCATGAATTTATTATAATTAAATTACTACTCACCCTATTCCCCTATAAACCCGCAACCCGCTACGGAACTAAAAAACCCAAAAGTTAATTAAAATAAAATTAATAACTGCAAAAAATTTGACACATATATCAAAAAACAAAAACAATACTTATACAAAAAATACAACACATACATTTAAAATATATACTAAAATACATAACACTAATTAAAAAATCGATATTTTAAACAACTATATTTGTGCAAACGATATTTTTAACTCGGTATTATGGTAGGTCGAATTTTTTATCCTCAATAGTCTGTCTCATTACCAACTTGAGCCAGGTGGTTCTTCATCTTCCTCAGAGCTCGAGGAGAGGTGGAGGTGGGAAGGCATACAGGAGTACTGAGCTCCACTCTAGGCGGAATGTGTCTCTGAGAAACGGCCTTCTTTGGAACTCCAGCATGAAACAATGTTGACAGCATGCATTCTCGGCAGTGGCACAGAGATCGAGCCATGGCTCTTCCCAGACGACAACCTGCACCATTTCCATGTATACCCTCAATTCGTGATTCTCTGAGCTCACACTGGTGATTAAAGATCCTGCCAGGTGGTTCAGGCTCAGGGGGGTGCCCTGATCGCTCAGCCAGTCCCAGAAGAACAGAGTCTACTGGCACAGGGCACAAGAATCCACCCCACCCAGTTATAGTTAGCTCAGCTCACTATAACGTCTTAATTTCATAGGTTTTGTACTAGTGAAATGTCAGCCTAACTATAACGTTCCTGTGACCTGTGGTTTTATCCATGAATTTCTAAGGTTTTTAAAATGCTAATTCCTAACTATAACGTCCCTGAAACCTGTGGTTTTTATATATATATATATATATATATATATATAGTAGTTTATATATATTGTGATTTTTCATGTAGCAGTGCAAATAGATCTTCAACAATAGACAGCTAAAACTAACTGTAGGCGAGACCTACAAATGAGGGTGATGAAAAGCTGAGAATAAAAAATGAAAGGATGCCAGAAAACACTAGAGATATTGGTGAAGGGTACCAACTAGGAAAATTGAAAAGAGGGAACAATTTGAAGATCAGTAACTGGAAAAGAGAGAGGTATGCATTTAGGTACAGGGGAAGCTCATCTCCATACTAAACATGAAAAACTGAAGTAAAGGCCACTACCAATAGAACGATTTCACTGTGGTGAACAATATATATTGATCCTGATCATGTTGATCAAAATTTGAATTCCAGCCAAGTCAACTCATCATTTTATTCTTCCTCGTTTGATGCATTGGGTACCATTACATTGAATTATGTTAATGCCTGTTCTTTACAACGTTAAGAAATGACAAATTTGCTATATGAAGTACTATCTTAAGGAACAAGTTAGAGATACGGAGATCAGTGAACTGGAGTCCAGAATGTTGACTTTAGGTAATTCCTATGGTTCTGCGAATTTGAAAATATTTTTTGCCAAAGTTCTAAAGAAAAATGTGCAGCTTAGCAAAGGTCACAAAGTTTTCGGCTTTGCTATTTGCACACAGAAAGGATAAGCAAAAATTAAACTTTCACAAGAGATATATTCTGCATACATGTTCCAGACTGGCTGGAATTGATTAGAGGGAATATTATTGCACTTACTGTACAAAAACACATTCATTTCCCCATGTCTGTCCACATTTCAACTAAATCATGGTTTTCATGTATATTGCAGTCTGCTACCTAGCACCACATGTAGAGGCCATCTTTGAAGTAAAAATGACGGAATGCATGATTAGAAGCATTCGGGAAGATTTTGTGTTTTGTGTTTTTAAATGAATTAAACCAATGAACAAAACAGATTATTTTAGTTATTGTAGAATGCAGCATGCATAGAAGCAGGAGAAATTAAAGTATTTCTCCTCATTGCGCTATTCTTATGCATCTCCTGGGGAGGCGTAGGATTCTGACGCATTCCCAGTTTTACAAAATGTTGTAAATCTGGGAATGCGTCAAGTTCCATGGATGTTGAGTGGGAACACCCACAGCAACACCCATCGAAGCCCCTTTCATGCAAAGTAATGCTTGAAAGGGGCCCATATTTACAAGGCCATGAAAAGTCATGCAGGGTGACTTTACGTGGCCTTGTAGATATGGGCCTATTGCACTGCCGGTGCGTCAAAAAAAAGTGATGCACCAGCGGTGCAATGGGCTTGAAAAAAGCCCCTAAATCTTTATTGCCAAGAAGTTGTACCTCACTGGTGTGATTTCCTACAAGCGGGGATAGCAATACCACCACATATACAAGAACCTTTATGCGCTAATAATAAACAGGCTACATTGTCAAGTGAAATTAATGTTTTTTTTTGGTTTGTCCTTCTTTCTAAAACAGCATAAAACAAACAGCAAGCAGGGAAACATTTTGCAAGCTGTGCCATTTCCATTGTTCTTCTTCAGAGCCTGTGCCAACCGTCATAATTTAATTCAAACACAGATAAATGTTTTGCTGATTTCGTACAATATGAGCTCGGATCAAATAACAATCAAGAACATGAATTAGATTCGTTGTGACTGCTGAGCTGCTGAAGTGTAAACAGAAAGCAAAGTACAAGTTCGCTCTTGCCCAAGGTGCCAGGATATGCATGTCAGCGGCAGGGCCGGACTGAGAACTGAAACCGGCCTTGGCAAACTGCTTGAACTGTTTGCTAGGGCCGGTTTCTGCCGATTTTGTTACAGGCGGCCGATATTGCCTGCCTCCGGTAACAAAAACGGCCCCCAGGGGCCCAAAACAGGCCCCCACCCTGGCGGCCCACCTGGGAAACGCCCGGTGCCCGCTACGGCCAGTCCGGCCTTGGTCAGCGGCTCCCATAAACACAATTACACGTATTCAAGAGGGTCGCTTATAGGGGCGGTGGGGACTTTGGATTCTGCAGTTCACTCACTGAAGAAAGGTTGTGGAAGCATCGTAGCTCTGGAACAAGCAGTGGCAAAGCCAATAGGTCTCGCATTGCCTGCCTTCACTTATTTTTTAGTCATGGCTTCTGCAAAACGTTTTTGCTGGGGGGGGGTTTACTCGGGCCCCCACCAATATAAAACAAGCATTGGCAATGCCAATAGGTCTTGCATTTGCAAGAGATAGAGCTATTGGCCTTGTAAATGAGAATGTCTTTTACCCATGTGTTTTGGTTTGGAGTGGAGTGGTTGTATGTGGTGTGGGGGGGAATTATGTGGGTTGGATTGGAATTGTGTGGGGTGGAATTGTGTGGTGTGGAGTGGAATTATGTGGCATGGTGCATAGATAGGGGTGAGAGCTGCACAGAATAGATAGACAGGAAGACAGAGAGGGATAGGTAGCTTGTGCATGAAGTGCTGAATTTCCAGACAGAGGAGCAGAAAGAGAGTGTGCGAGAAAGAAGGGGAGAGCAGGTGCAGAAGCATAAAGAGGGGGCACCTGTGTACGCAGAAGATACCCCAAGAAAAGGAGGAGAGTGTGGAATTAAGAGACAGAAACTTTGAAAAGGCACGGGAAAGAAACTGTGCTCGAAGTCCTGAAGTAAACCACATGTGAGAAAGAGCGATCGAGAGAGAGAGAGGGGGGGGACTAGTTGCTTTTCCCAAAGAAACCTTATTAAACTCAAAGTAAGGCAGGTGTTCAGAGAGGCAATGACCACTCACCAGCTGATGGCAGGTCACCGAGGATGGGCACCAGACTGAGAGCTGTGTGAGCTGACAGAGAGAGCAAGGAAAGAGATGGGCTGTGCACATCTTCCAGTTTCTGAGTAAAAGTGAGAGCAAAACTGAGACGTGTGGGAGGGGCACCCTGAGAGAGAGGGAAAGGTGGATGAGTGCACAGCCCAAGGAGGTACAGGAAGGCAGCATTTGTGAGCAGACAGTACAGAGAGGAGACAGGGAGTGTGAGGGAGGGTGAGAGGGGGCAGTGGGAGTGCAAACAAATAATAATAAAACAAGAGCATAACACTCACAAAGTAGATGTGTGTAGAGCACCTGCTGTTGAGAGTATGCCATAAATGAAAGAAATATCCCAAGCGCAACATTGAGGTGCACCATAAATGTTGTAGAGATAAATATTAATTTAGACATTTGTAAGTTATTAAGTCTCTCGGCATATGCTACCACTGAGTGAGATAGCCGACTGGTTGTGCATTTGCCGCTATGCAAGGCTATATCCATGTGTAAAGAGGGCCCAAAGTCCTTAATAAAACGAGAGCCTAATGCCCACCGTCTTAAAGGATAAGAGCTATAGGCGTTGTAAATGACAATGTCTTTTACTCATGTGTTATGGTGTGGATTGAATGTATGTGGTGTGTTGTGTAATTGCGTTGTTGAGTTAAATTATGTGGTTTGTTGTCGTCTGGACTCTCCCTTGGACACAATTTATATCATTCTTTCTGTTTTCTTCTTCTCTTGCATCTAATGCTGTGAAATAACCAAAGCACTTAATAAAACGCCAATAACATAAAATGAATCCGTGCTTGTAAATATCTGCAGGTCTTGAGTCTCCGTATTAGGATCTGTCATTTGTGACCACAGGTAACATTTTCCCTTCTTTTACTTAGGTACACAGAAAGCTTTGTGAATGGGCCCATTGTGATTCGTCCTACATAAAGCAAATTGGTGAAATGGAAAAGCTGGGACAAGAACTTGATCAGGAGACCAGTTTCTACTGTCAACAATTTAGCAACTACTATCCCATGTCCCCTCCATTGGCACATATGTATAGTAAAGCATTTCGCATGTTCATATTCAAAATTTCAAATAGCCTCAAGGTGACTGATGCACAATAGGTTATACAAGCATACAATGCATTATGATTTTATTCAAATTTACCCAATATGCAACAAATACCAAATCTATAAAAATAAAAGGATGTGGCCCAGGAGCCCAGGTACACAAGTCCTGAAACTAAAGTGCACTCTTTTTCAGTCACCTTTGCACCTGATCAGTCAAAAAGCTTTCACTCACAGTGCAGGGCAGCCAATGGATAAAGAGGGCTGGCACACTGTCCATGCTATAACGCTGGTAAGTGGAAACTAAATGTGAATGACTGTGGAACAGGCCAATCGATGAATACTGCTGACTGAAAGACATTGTATTTATGCATTTATGAGGATCGGTTATATTTAAAAAGAAAAAATACAGGAGGCTGCTACTACAACAACTAAAGCTGCGTTTAAGTTAGACCTGAAAATGAGCCCTAAAGTGCTCCTTTGGCAAATGGTGCAGCTCACAATGCCGGTGTGGACATTACTTAATTCTCCTTGGTCAGGCCAGCCACAGGCACTTAGAGCTTCCACAGAGGAGGGTAAAGTCTGTTCAATGCCCACAAACAGTAGCCAAAGCGAAATTCACTTTCTCTGCTTTCCAGGCAGCAGAATGTAACAAAATAAACTGATATTATGCATCTGGGAGAGGAGGAAGGGCACACAGAGCTGTTGTTTCAAATATTAACCGTTTGTGACATAATATTTATCTGCAAATTGTGTCAGTGCTGTAACAAAAAGCAGCAGCCTTCCAATGGCGGTCGAAACCTCGGACTGTGGTTTGTTCAGTTAGTTAAAACATCATGGGAACAACAGCCTTCTCACTGCTTTTTGGCCATGTCAGAAGTGGTTTCGCTGAAAGGAAACATCGAAAGGCATTATGTGCCCTTGCTGTAGGAGACCACAGTCCGCTTAAATTGTCACCACATATCCAATGTAGCGTTAATGACCCTTGTAGCGGGCATTGCCATGAGATAAATGCCTGCACATGGCGCTAAAGGAGATACACATAACGAGTGTGGAGGGCCATTTTCTCAAAGTTAATGCCTTCTAGAACTTTTATTCATTATTGGAATGTTTTGCTAAAAGCAACAGTTTAGTAAACTTTTTGAGGGGTACTTTACACAAATGTGTACATGAATAAGGTGATTTTGCCTAATGTACTTGCTAACAGCAACATCATAGTCACTTTAGAGCAAAGCAATAGCAGAACAAGCCTGAAGAGTCACTTCCTGACTGACTAGTGCAATGTTATTGCATCACAAGAGTTAGAGCTGTGGAATCCTTGTATTTTTTTTTTAACACTTAGAGCTTTTACTTTGAGTAATCAGATTGGTTAATTCATGGACTGCAAGTTCTAAAAGAGGAACTGGCCCAGGAAACAATACTCTGTGTTGGTTACAGTAACTATTTAGGATCAAATCAATCAATGGAGAATGTATGAAAAATAACAGCTTTAATACTTTTGTCAAGGCAACGAGGGTCATTTTGAAGCAAATGCACAGGTCCTTAACATTTGCAATATTATACACTACGTCAGGGATTCGAACTCTGTGGGTCATGACTTCGGTGAGGTCTGCAGAACACAGTCATGGATTCATGTTGGTGTGACCAGGTCATTTTAGGAAATAATTCTAATTATGCCACATAAAGTGAGTCTGAATGATCATGAAGTAGTAAGACATGAGCAGTAGGGGTTAAGTATGAGCACCGAGATGGACTCTCGCGCACGTCGGTCTGTTGGCGTGTGAGAATAGGCCCTGCATGCTAGGTTAATCAATTTTAAGCAATAGCCAACCTGGTAAGTTTTAAAAAAGTCACTGGGTCACGGCATGATCAACCTTTAGCTACTAACGGAAAATAGGGACAAATCAAGAAAAAAAAACATAGAGAACCACTTCTGAGAAATTATTTTTGATTGTAGGCGCACTGGTAAATTCATGGTTAAAATATGGTAATTAACTATACCTACTGGCCTAAAAGAATCAATCAGCTAGCTTCAAGTTGCTCAAAATGCCATAACTGGTACTACCTACAGCATCTTTAAGCAAGACAGAGTCTCTAATGCCAGCACAGCATACCCTGGCTTCAAGTTGAAGGTCGGATTGAAATGAAGCAGTTTCAACACTGCCCCTCAATTATAAATTAAGAGCCTATAGACCACTACAACAATGAGATCAGCTACTACAAGACTTTTACACCCACGTGCCTTTGGCTCACAAACATAGGGATCTGTATATAATTTACATGGGAACCTACTTGTGGTACAGTTTATCCAAAATCCTGCCACATCAGAGCTCTCAGGTTTCCATGATCATGCAGTTCATCCAGTCCATGTGTTTTTCCTTTACATTGTGGAGTCTGTTGTCCTACCATAAAATTTGGACTGCAGGTCCCAGAATGCACACCAAAAACCTGTTCGGGATGAGCAATGTACACATGAATCTGGGAAATCTGAGAGCTGTGCTGAACAAAATAACCATTTTGAAATGTAAGGACACCCTAAAAAAGAAGTGTGTGTAATTAAGTTTGTGTTGAAAGCATTGATTAATTTGGTCTTTCTGAATGGCTCTCCTCCCTCTGCGCACACACAAAAGTGGCGAGGGGCCGTAAGAGCACACTGGCTCATGCAGTCACTGCCACCCCCTTCGAAGACTAAGCCAACAAGAAATGGTGCAGCTTCTCCCACCAAACAATAGAATCGTACCTCAGATCATTAGGACATCACCCAGTTAGCTCTCAGATGTTCTCATCCATGTTCTTGAAACTTTTCTTACCCTTTTCAGCTGCTCCTGCAAAGCTCGCACCGCTACAGCCATCTTGTTTCTTCTACCAAAAGGAAGCGAGCACCAGGTGTTTCCGGGTCAAACGGCTGAAGGGCGAGTAGTGTAAGACACAAACCTTTGGTCCTCGCCACTGCACCCAGTTTCTGGGAGCATTTATGACGTTGACATGAAAGGGTGCTATTACACTCGCAAGTGTGATGACGGCCATTCCAGAGTCAGGCAAATAGAAACCATGGCTTGAACACAGCGAGATTTCTTGTGTTTTGTTATGTGAACCTTCTACAATCGGCGTAGGCTAAACATCCTGTGACTCTGGGCAAATCACAACTTCCCCGGGCCTAAAAAAAAAACAAGCTCTCATGGGAGGCGAAGCAACAGCTGGAGGAACGTGAGAGCGAGCGGGCTGCTCGCCTCAGCGCCGACATGTTCGGAAATGTTAGCACAATTGTCTGACATTTGATCTTGGTCTTTGAATGCCTCACAAATGTGAGGAGATAATAACATGTTTTACAACCCTGTTTACAAGGGCGCTGTAGCAAGTGAAAACACAAGCTTTGCCAAACACGAACAGGAGGAGGTAGGAGGGACGAATGCTGAACAGTGGCAAACAGTAACATGATCAGGAAACAAATTTAAAAAAAATCTTCCCCCAAACAACTATAGCGTAAAGACACAGTACTTAGTCCCTGCTCCCTGGGAGGAACGAAAGAGAAAAATGAGGGACAAAGAGGCAGGCCTGAATACTAGCAAGCAAGGATTTCTAAAGGACACTGAAACAAACAAATTAAATGCAGTGAGCGGAGTGCCTACACAGAAGTAAATACTAAAGTATATACAGGAGGTCAAAAGCTCGACCTAAAAAAGACATTGGCTAAAAGCTCAAATATTTTTGGGTCTCAAAAAGCACACATTGCCAAAGTAATCCCTGGAACTGAAGGGAAACTGCTTTTGTGTGCGGATGTGCTCCTTGTGAAAGAGCAGAATGCTGTCGTTCACAGTGACGTTAGCCATTTGCTGAAGTGGACTGACCCACTGCCCTCTGTCTATGATTTAGGGTGTAGAAAAAATATGTGAATTACACAACAGCCCAATGGATAAAGAGGGCTCGCACAAAGCCCATATAAGTAGGCATACAATGTACATAATTTCAGCTAATTCAAAAGTTCTCGGCTAACGCAGTCCTAAAAAGGAAAGCATAAAAAATGTTGAGTATGTAGCTGTCATATATTGATCATGTATTATCTTCATAAAATATAAAATGCAAGTACGTTTACAATGTGGGCACTCGCAAACTGTGACGTAGCAAGGGTGCAATGGGCTTTAATATAAAGAATTGAGCCACCTTTCTCCCGGAATGGGTGGTAAAACAGCCATAAATGGGAATCAGTGAGCCCCTCAAAACCTATGCCCCTGTGCTACTATACCTGCTGCCCAGTAGTGACACACAGATAATTTAAAAGAAAGTTGTATGGGAAGTCCACTCTTTCACTTCCCTATCAGTTTGGCACCCATCACCCAAACAGTGGCAATATAGCAGTACACAGTATTTGCCAATTTACTTCACAGTACTGTTGGAAAAAAAAGGTTGAGTCATCCATAAATTAAGGAGGACGATCAGCACTAATTGTGTAGGACATATAGAATTACAGAAACCTTTTATCCATCAGTATTGGCGCAGATAGGGAAAAAGTTGCATTTTGTAAATGTTCTAAATTAATTGAACTAATCTATGGATACATTTTATGCTCAGTTTATGTAAACCACTACAAACAACTTTACAATCTCAGGGGCGCTTGGAGGCTGAGCTGGAGGGGTGGCAGGTCGAGATATTGCCAAATCCCTTATTCATGGAAGGAGGCAACGAGATCTGGGCAGGCACACCTCTTCATCCCACTGCAGCAGTCCTGCTTGGTGCAGAAATGTCGTAGAGGAGTTTGTAAAGCTAACAGGGGCTGACACGGCCCCCAGCCAGCGCTGCAAGACCCCTGCACTCCAAAGCTTACCTGAGCTGTGTGCAGTGGACCATGGAACTTTAGGCAAGGAGAAAGAGGGTGAGGGTTACAGTACTGTAGAAATGGGGCATAACAAATGCTATTGGACACAGTTATATGGCGTTAAAATTGATACAATGAAACTGTATTAGCCTCTACAGCACAACTCTGGATATCAGACAGACCCTGGGCGTCATGTTGATGTGGAGAAAGATGGTTCTAAACGCAGCAGAAATCCAAGTGCTAAAGGTCCTTTTTTTAAATTAACCTCCAACCGTGCCGCTACAGTGATCAGTTACAGAGTCTGCCTTGCCTGGCATGTTGGGACGAAAACTGTAGCATTATTATTGGAGTCAGGCTTCGGGGCAGGGCAGAAGGAAATACTTAAATAGTCAGTAATAGTTAAGATTCCTGAAATATTATACTACCATATATATAAACTCTGAGACAGATCCTTCAGTTGTAGAACTGGGTGATGTGCTTTGTCCCTCAGTCATGTATACCTAGCTATTATCAAACAGACAATCACCCATCAGGATGCTCCTGCCTTACGAATGGGGAATGACATATGTAGAATGTGTGTCTCAACATAACCTTGTACACAGGGCTTTAAGTGGGATGAAAAAACTAGGGGGTCTCCCAAAGGGGCGTGGCCGATGTAATTAAGGGCGTGGCTTAAAACCATGAAGCTAAACATCTGTGTTTAGCATTGTGTGCCTCAGGCTGGTATTTTGCTGCTTCTGTCATTGCATTCATATATGTGATACAAAAAGTAACGTTATACCTACAACAAGCCAGGACTATTGGCTTTGTCAGTGGTTGTTAGTTGCATAAACATAAATAAGCAACAACTATGGATTTTTATTTGAGTATATAATATTGAAAATGCTTCAGATCTGAAATTATGAGACTGTGAAAGAACAATAACGAGTCTCTTTGAAGTTACATCACAGGCAGTAAAGAGGTACTGCTGCAGAGTTAAGATTTTTTTTCACCGAGGGTGAGGGCAAAAAAGGAGAGCCCCATAGGAACCCGTCTCAGCACCCATTAGCGGCTGGCATGGCTCACGGGTGGGGGGGCAGGTGGGGGGGTCGCGTGGGGAGGGGGGGTCGCACGGGGAGGGGGGGGTTCAATAACAAACAAAAAAAAATTTAAACCTAACTTTCTGCCAGCCCGTGTCCTGCGTGTTCACTGCTTCTGCTCTTCTGCCTCCGGCAGGAACAGGAAGCGGGCAGCCTCGCTCAAGCCAATCACAACGCTCCAGTGGACCGTTGTGATTGCTCGGGACGCCGCCCTGCCAGGGGCTGTAGGGGATGGCTTGTTCTCCATGTAGGTTGCAATGCAGCCTGCATGGAGAAGTGCAGAGTGCGCATGACTGGTTTGGGCGGCCCAGTCATGCGTACTCAGGAGTGGGCAAACCACTCCTGCCCTGCCCGGGCAGCTTCGCCCAACTGCCCCCCGCAATGCAGGAAGAAATATAAAATGGTTATAACCAAAAGTTATTACCATTTTATGTGTTGGCTTTCTCGCACTGCAAGAAAGCAGTGGGGCGACGCTCCTCCGCCCTAGTGGAGGAGCCGCCCCTGTCAGCACCTGCTTTTAAGAACTGCCGGTGCTGAGCACAGACAGGACCCGGCCCACTTAAAGCCCTGCTTGTACAAAATTAACATAATATATATGTGTTTAGGGTGTGTATGTGCTAATACTGTGGTGTTTTTTTAGCACAACTTTGGTCTTTATTATTGTGTCTGTACATACGAAGTCCTCATCACCATTTCGCTTTAATTGAGTGCAACTTGCACGTTCGAGAACGCCTTCTATGGGCCTTTCTTTCCACACGCTAATGTTGTTTGTCTTCTAGTCAAAGTGCGCAGATCACTTAACAATTCAGAAACCACTGATGGACGTGACCTTCCATGTGCACATTAGTCGGTGCTTTCTGTGGCCATTTTAGTTCGTGTATACCGCTTTAGTTTGGTTTGCATATTGCTCGGCATTGCCTCCTGATTCGAAGAGTTTTCAAACTTATTTACCTTTAACTTTAATTCTACAAACTTCTTGGATCATTTTTCATTGCCTTCTCCTGGCTTTCTAAAGCCTTCAGCGGTTTTTCTTTCGTAATTTGAAATATGTGATTGCAACAGTCCACCACCCAGCTTGGAAAACAACTTTAATTATCCAAAAAATGATGCATTTCTTATTCTGCTTATTTCATGAAAAGTAGAGAACTCTCCGGGGTTCACTAAACACGTTTTTTTGTCCAGCCTCTCTGCATATAGAAATGAATCCGCTGTTCCCAAAGAAACTGTAAAAAGCTTTTACGATACTGGACAGACTTTTTGTAAATAAAGTTAATGAGCAGCAAAAAGGGTCAATGTATCAGATACAAGGCAAACGCTAAGGCAAATACATTAGTCTTTTCCCCACACGTTAAAGTCATGCTTTTCCGAGAAGCACTCCATGCCTTAAAAAGCATTCCAGAGAGTCGGGGCTATGGCGTGAAGCTGAGGATGCACAAAACACACAATGGCGGGGCTCCTGGCCCTAGCTTCGCCAACCTTCAGCCACCCATCGTCACGGGGATGAAGTAGAGAAGAGGGGAGAAAAAGAGAGCTTCTCTTTGGAGGGTTCCCGGTTGCCACAACACAGTGACTGAATTCCTGACCTAAGAAGACTCATCTGGGCCAAAAAAAAACCCGAGATGGTACCCACAGTTCTGTGACTAGCATGTACCCAGTGGCGTAGCTAGGGGGCGATGGGGCGGACCGCCCCAGGCGGCACGAGTTTTCGGGCGGCAGCCGGCCCCCATTCCCCCCGCTATTACCTGCGGCCGTTGCTGCCGCCAGAATCAGCCGCTACCACCCCCCCCCGCTCTTCTATCATTTTGCCGAGGGCGGCAAGCGCAGGGGCCGCCACGGGCAGCCTAAGGCCTAGCTACGCCCCTGCATGTACCTGAAGCTAATGTTATGTTATGTTATGTTATTAACATTTATAACGTGAACGGCTACTCAAGAGTGCCCCGGCGCGACAGCCAAAAGAAGAGGAGCTGAGAGCCAATTGAAGATTAAGTAAAGAGTAGAGTTTTTAACCGTTTCCTGAAAATTTTAGGATCCTGAGTACCTCGAAAATCGAGGGGAAGGGAATTCCAAGCCTCCCCTGCCTTGTAAGCCAGAGAACTGCCCCCCATTCTCGTAAGGCGGAAACGGGGAGTCACCGCCAGAAACTGCGCAGCTGAGCGCAGCTGTCTACTGGGCGCATAGAACCTGAAACATTTCCTGAGGTAAAGCGGACCAGATCCGTACAGGGCAGATGTTGCTTTATGCTCGATCTTTCCGGAATGTTAAGAAGAGCCCTAGCAGCAGCGTTTTGAACCACCTGCAATTTCTTCATCTGGTACCCTGGCAAGCCAATGTACAAGGCATTCACATAATCAATGCAAGAGAGGATCAGGGCGCGAGTAACCATTTCCTTAGCTGCCCTGGGTAGAAGGGGTAAAAACTTCCTGAGTGATTTAAGGGTACCAAAACATTGCCCTGCTAGTTTCTTAATCTGAGTGGAGAACCGGAGATCTTCGTTGAACCAGATCCCAAGGTTTTTGACTGGATGGCCGGCAGAATTAGGTAGAGGATAATCTGCCGGCCAGAGCGATTCCCTAAACTGAGGGGGAAAAGTCCCATACAAAAGGATTTCCGACTTGTCCTCATTACACTTGAGCTGAGCAGAGAGGAGCCATTTGAAGACGGCTGTAAAACAGGCTTTGGCACAAGCAGGGGACAAGTCATTTTTTTTCCCAAGTGAATAGGAGCTGGGTATTGTCTGCATACGCGATGATCTTAGCTCCCAACTCCTCCGCCACGTAGATCAGAGGGGTGACATATATATTAAAAAGGAGAGGGCTCAGGGTAGAACCCTGAGGCACTCCCGTAGTCACCCTTTTGGGGACAGATGAGGACGGGGGCAGCCAAACTTGCTGCGATCTATCTTCTAGGAATGATTTAAACCAATTCCAGGCTAATCCAGAGATACCGATATCCGAGAGACGGGCCAGTAGCTGGGAGTGTGGCACCGTATCAAAGGCAGCAGAGAGATCTAATAAAATCAGGGCCGCTCTGGCACCAGCGTCTAAACACTCTCTGATTGCTTCAGAGATTTCAACGAGAGCCGTCTCTGTGCTATAGGTGGCCCTAAACCCTGATTGGGCTGGATGGAGCAGGCCAGATGCTTCAACAAAGTTGGAAAGCTGTTTGTTAACAGCTTTCTCACAGGCTTTCGCCACGGCCGGAAGAAGGGAGATAGGGCGGTAGCTGGCTGGAATTGAAGGGTCCAGAGAAGGTTTCTTCAGCAGAGGCAGAAGCTTGGCCTGCTTCCAATCTAGGGGAACAGTGGCGGTCTGAAGAGACATATTAATCAGAGTGTTGACCTCTGGGTTAACTACCTCGGCAACAGAGGCTAGCAATCTGGCCAAGCAAGGATCCGACGGGGAACCGGATTTCAGTGATTTAAGGATTGCCAAAGAGTCTTGCGGAGCAATATGTGCAAATGCCGTCAGGGAGGGTGATGGGGGTGAACTAGATGTCGGAATAATCGGGAAAAGATTCCCTGCCAGAGCAGTGGTGCTGATCCCGAAATCCGCCTGGATCGCCTGAATCTTGTCAATGAAGAAGCTAGACAGTTTCTCACACCAGGCGCCCGAGGTGGGTAGGGTGATGTTCTCAGCGCTAGGGGCTAAGAAACTCTGCACGATAGAGAAAATGTCTTTGGCATTATTTTTGGAAAGGGCTATGCGCTCAGCATAGTATAGGCTCTTAGCTTGAAGTATAGAGGCGTAATATACTTTCTGTGCCTTCCTTAATGCCACTTTAGTGAGAGGACAGTATGCCAGTCTCCAGCAGCGCTCTAATTTTTTACAGTGTTGTTTTTGCACTTTAAGTTCTTTGGAAAACCATGGTTTAGAGGGGGAGTCTCTAGATCGTTTGACGGATGTGGGCGGGGATGTGAGATCCAACGTCGGCCGCATGCGAGATTCAACTAGTGAAGCTCTCTAGGGCTCCACCCAGATCCTTGGTAGAGGCAGGTCGAGTATCTGCCAAAACCAAGCTGAAGGCAGTAAGATCGATTTTGTGGGAGGGTCTTCTTTGGCGATACTGGTTATGTGGGTGGGAATTCTGGATAGTCCACGAAAAGTGGACCAAAAAATGATCAGTCCAGGCTACTTGGAGGGGATCTTTGACACAGATAGGGAAATTAGAGCAGACTGGGTCTAAGATGTGCCCTCCATGATGCGTTGGGGAACTGACCCATTGGGAGAGCTGGGCGAGGTTCAGTGAGTCAAAAAACTCCCTGGTATCCCCCGCCTCCACCCTGTCCAGATGAATATTGAAATCCCCATGTTGGACTTGGCCCTTATTGTCCTAAAATTTTTCGCTTTTCCCCCCTAGCCTTCTTGACCATGTGTGAAATGATACATGCTGCGCAATGGCGTGCGCAGATTTATTTGTACTGTTGTAAAGAAATGTTACTTTTAAAATGGACGCCATGGCTGTGTGCTTGTGCCTGCCTGCCAGAGGTGGGTTACAAGTCTTGTCGTTTATTTCCCAGCACCCCCAGCTTTTGGAGGGAAGCCTGGCACCCTGGGTGCTCTACACCTCCCCCTAAACCAGTTGGGACCGGTTCCCCAGGGAACCTTCCAGAAGCTTCCAGCCCTTTCTGGTAGGTGGGGTGAGGGGGGCTGTGCCTCCATGTGCTCAGACGAAGCGTGGACTTGACTGAGAGGGGACACTCTGCCAGGAGGTACCGCCACATTGGGCCTGTGTGCTGGCCCCTGTGCCCATCTGCACCCCTCCGCTGTCCACAGGGCCAGTGAGAGCCCTTTACTGGAGTGAAGACTGCTGTGTCAGGAGGAGTGCCACTTTATGGGAGATGACTGCTTCTAGGAGCTGCTGTCCTGTTCTGATGAGTACCCACTGCCTGCTGATCTTGCCCAGTATTGCCTGCCTGCTCTCCTGCCGTCCTAAGCCCAGCACCTGGTGAGCGCTATATCTTACTGCCCAGGAGGTAAGGAGCTGACACGTGCAGCGCTGCGCTGCGAGAGCGCTATATTTCTAGAGTTGAAGTGCCTGTGCTGCTCTGCCTGCACTCTAGCGCCTAGTGGGACTATTTGCGTGATTACCAGAAGAGGTGCGCTATCTGCTGTCCCTGAAGCTGGTGGGACCGAGCCTATCGCAAGCGCTACATCTAAAGTGCCAGGAGTGAGGAGCTGATGCCTGCAGCGCTGTGATTCCAAAGCGCTACTTCTAAAGTGCCAGGAGTGAGGAGCTGACGCCTGCAGCGCTGTGCTGTCTAAGCGCTATATTCAAGGTGCCAGGGGAAGAGGAGCTGGCGCCTGCAGCGCTGTGCTGTGCTGTCTAAGCGCTATATTTCAATTACCCCGTACTGGTGAGTGGGGCTCAGTCATCCCGTGGTTGGGGGGGGTGTCGGGGCACATTGCCGGTGCCCGCCCCCGGTGCCAGTATTCTTTTGGGGGCATTGTATTACCCAGGAGAACAGAGAGAGGAGTGAGAGACCCTCCTGCCCTAGCGCTTTGCGCACCTTTGTTTTCGCTGCCCTGGCAGCCAGCCCTGACTTTGCGGGACATAGGGCTTCTGAGCCCTGAGAGAGGCCAGTTGGCCTGGGCCCAGTTTTAGAGTGTTGTGCCCCCGATTGGGGCGACCGGGGTTTATGCTGGCGAGGCCTATTGCCCCATATGATTTATTGCAGAATAGGGTTGTACGATGCATTTGTACCTAGGATGATACCTAATGCTTTTCCCTCAGGTTTGCAGTGCTGATTTTAGGCCTATTGTGTTCTAAGGGGGCACCCTGCTAAGGTTATGGGAAGGCCTCATGTGCCATACCTCATGCGGAAAATGTGGCTTATGCCCCCCTGGTAGTATGGTTATGCATAAGGTGCTATTGAGATGCCCCCTGGGTTTATGCTAATGGGAGTGATGCCTAATGATAACGCCTAATGCTCCTACACTGAGGATGATGCCCACTGCTGATGTATGCCTTCATGCGCATAGTGTGTTTATATGCCTGACCGGATGTTTTCATTCTAGGCTTCATGTGTATGCCCGATGCTGTTGGCGTTCCGCCTAATGTTCATGCCCACAAGGATGCCTAATGCATGTGATTATGCCTATTGTGCATGTTTAATGCTTTCATGCCACGTTATGAGGCTTCATGTTTATACTCACATGTTATGCCTAATGCTTTTATGCTAATGTGTTTAAACTACGTGCATGGACTTGCCAGAAGCTACTGGATGTTATTCATCTAAATGCTGATGGACGTTACATTTATTTCTTACACTTCATCCTCATGTGCTTGTGGAAATGCCTCAAGTGTTATGGCTATGCTGGTAATGCTTTCCTTCCCCCTGTATATTGCTACCTGGTGCCAGTTGGCACAATGTGTACACCTGTGACTGCATTCTAATGTGTTCTGCATAATACATATGCTGTTTTTTCACCTAACCTGGTGTGGAGTCTCTTTTTGTAGTGTGCCTGGTGTGTCGCCTGTGTGTGCTGCGCAGATGCTTTACACATTTCCTCCGGAGTTTGGCCCGCCCGCTCTGCACCACGCTACCCGTTTCTAACACCCCAGAAATAAAAAATAGACCTGAACAATTGAGTGCACATCGAAGAATTTGGGGCAATGGAGTGGGACGGCACCCAGGAGTTCAAAGGGTGGATCACAGACATCTGAGGTCCGAAGTATGCCTTCAGGACCACTGAGGTGAGGTCAGATGAACCAGGAGTTTGGGGATCATCGATGAGAGCCAGCAGTATTGAGGTATGTCAGCCTCCTCCAACGGCACTTCAGGACTTGGGATGGGCGATATATTTTTCTCCACCGGTGGAATTGGCGGTATTTTGCCCACTCGAGTTCTGGCCAAATTCCACTAACCGCCGTGTGGCGGAGTTTTTTCTTGTTCGCGGCTCAAAAATGGTAAGTTGGCAAGCGCAAGCTAGATTTGGCATCCCCTAGCGGAATTTTCAGTTGATAGCGGGCACCCGAAGAGATTTCCCCAACGTGCGCAGTCACGACCGTTCGCAGTCAGAGAGTTTGCCGCTGAGGCAGCAAAATCAACTTGAGAAGCTGCACCTCTGGTGAGCTGTGTGGTGCTGTTTGCGCTGATTGTTCAGCGCAGAACAAGCTCTGGGCACTAAATCAAAGTGCCAGCAGTGTGACATGCCTATTTCCATCCATTTGTGGAATTGTGTGAAATCTCGCAGAGATTTTTTACAACTACATGGAGTTTTGTGGAGTGAAACCCCCCAGAGTTCCATCCAGGCCTATTTAGGACTCCTGAGGGGTGCCTCACAGGCAACTGTGGACACAGCTGCAGTAACCTACTCAGGATTCACTGCGCAGGTGGCGGCCCATAAGGTGACGCTGTTGGGACCCAGGCAAAAGTGCCTATGTAGCTCTGACGCTGGGCTCTGAATCAAAAACAAGTGGCCCAAGGAAGCACAGCACCACTTTATGCAGAGGCAAAATCAAGGTGCACATGGGGGCATCCAATTCACAATCTGTCCCGGAAGAGCAATGATCGTACAAACTGTTATAACTTTGTGATGATAACAAATGCTCACCACAGTACACAGTGAGTAAGCCACCATTGCAAGGGAAGACACAAAGAATGCTTAAACCATAAGCAGCTACATTACATTATTACATGCTCCCACTCACTACCCTGTTGCACTGGGGGAGAGGTATCTCTAGGCCATCTTTTCTGCAGTGCATGTGAGAACACAAGTCCTGGTAGTGAAATACTAGAAGGTCCCGAATGTTCAGTCCAACAGATCTGAGTCAATTGGAAGCAGCACACATTTTTTTCATTTTTTTTTGTAACTCACTGCCTCATAAAGGCACTAGATCTATTGTGGAGCACACTCAAAATAACGCAGACATTCAGGCTAACAAGGTGATTCTGATGGTACAACTCTAGAGCAGATGTGTGGTTACATTCCATCAAAGAAACAAACTCAAAAATAAGTCACCAGGGGGCATATTATCAAGGAAACGCGATAAACATCGCATTTCCCGCTTTGCGCGATTCCTGTTATCGCCGCGTATCGCAGGATCTAATCGCCGAGATATCGCGTTATTATCAACGCATATCTCCATGGCGATTAAATCCTGCGATAGCGGCGTGAAACAGAATCGCGCAAAGCGGGAATTGCGATATTTATCGAGTTACCTTGATGATATGCCCCGTTGCCTCAACCGTACAATCCACCTGCCATTATAAGTATGGCTAAGTCGGATTCAAACCAGGCGTTGCAAACCCGCGATAACCGCGGTTAGCGCGGTTTATTCTATCGCATCGCGGGTTTGCTCGAGGCTTGTTAATAGTGCGCTGCCGTGTCAGCGCGGATTTCCAGGGAGGAATGGAAAGGAACGCCCACTTTGCATGTCATTAGCGATATTCTTCGCTGACATGCAAAGTGGAGTTAGATGGGCTGCTTACTCAAGGAAACACGCGTTAGCGTGTCCTTGATATTTGTGCGGAGTAAAATTCGCCGCTTTTCGGCCAAAAACGGCCGCTAAAGCGGCAATAATGGGCTTGATGATATGCCCCACGTTCTTTACTTACTCAGCTGCTAATCCGAGGAGGCCTACTGTATGCAGTGCTTAATTTGAACCAGTGGATGCCAGTCGGGCCCACTGGCACTCATTTTTGTGGACCAATACTTATTTTTCTTCATAAGGCATTTACAGAGAGCTGGAGGGAGTAAAACACACAATGGGGAAAGAAGTAAGAATGAAAGATGGACAAATAGTCACAATGGGAGAAAGCAGGAATCTGGAAGACTGAGATAAAGGAGGAGAGATTGTATGGTAGTGGATTAAAGAGGCATGAAGTGAATTCAAGACTATGCAGCCTTGGTTTGTTTTTGGTGCGCTAACTGCAGGGCTTTGGGCACCGGCACTCGTTCTCTTACAAAATAAGCACTACTGTTATGGTGGCATGCCAGCTTCCTTCACCACAGGCACACACACACCTGACGGCATGGCACTCACTAAAGCAGACCTTTTAGCAAACCTACAGCTCTTCAAAGTGGAACTGAGAGAAGAAATTAGGACAGAACTTATCAAGCAAATCGCAGACCTGAACAAAAACTTGGAAGCAAAAAAAATCGCCATACTTCGCTCAGAAATTTAGCTAGACCGCTAGGCGAAGAAACAAAGGTGGAATATCTTGAGAATGCTAAAACTTTCATCAAAGGTACTATAACCACCTTACAAGGGCAAACTGGGAGAATCAACCTAAAGTGAGAATATCTTAAAAATCATGCACAGACTGACAACATCCAGGTGCTGGGACACACCTGGAGTCATTCTTGGTGGGACTATTCTCTGCCAAACTCTGAAATGATCATCCTGCATTCAGACTAGAAAGAGCCCTTCGAGTAGACCCACTGTAGCACGGAGATACTAGTGGATAAGAGACATTCTTGCTAAATGTTAACACTTTAAAATCAATGACAAGGCCTCCGGGCCTCACAGAGCTGGAAGTCAGTCACATTTCAGGGCTTTGAAAACTGCCTGCACCAGGAAATTACCCAAAAGCACTGATGAAGAGAAAACAATACTGACCAATTACTGAGAAACTGTTAAATGAATGAATCCTATACTGCTAGACCTGCCCATTTGGCATCGCCTTCGACTACCATAACAAGACCCACCATGTCAAAGACAAGATTGGAGTGACACAGATACTAGGCATCAAACTCATTGATAACGATCGAAAAAAAGCTAATCCAAATAGGCCGTCGACTGGGGACACTGAGGAGATTACCAGGCAAGGACAATGGATCACCTCCAAGACACAGCAGATACGTGAGGCAAGGTGGCGGACCATAGCAGGGAGAGGCAGCAGCTACAAGTCACCACACGCATTGAGATAGTAGACATCAGAGCTAGCAATGCGACGTAATTAATACTGTCCTGCTAGCTGGAACCAGAGATGAAGGACTGCAGGAGAATGCCCTATTGGCCCTTGTAGGGACTGAGCTTCATCCCCCCCATCTGTGGTATGCAGGCGACACAAATGTAAGATGAATATTGGCCTTACATTTGCTCTCAACTTTAGTTGGTACTCCATCTCAGGGTTTAACTTTGGGGCTTGTGGTGGCCCTGGGGCCTATGGAATAGCTACATATTCCCAGCATGATAGTGGCCTGCTAGAGTCTGACCCACTTTGGTCCCTCTGTAAATCTTAAATCATACACTGTAGGTTTTTGTAGAACTGGTATTCTGAACTCATATACTTGAAAGTGCTTTTATACAGGATATTGAAGAAAAAGTAGTTTTAGTGAAATAAAATATGTGCCTAAGATCACACAATTTAAAGTGTTTAAGGTTTCTAGTTACACTTTGTACAAATCAGCAACTAACTAGGTATTTGTTTGTCTTTTCTTTTTTCCTTGTTAAAGCTTTGTTTTTACCTCCCTGTGCATTGTTCTGCAGTTTTTGTATAGCCCGACCTCAACCAGAAAGTATTAGAACTCTTTACGTGAAGACCAGTTATATTACGCAAAGTCACATACATTTTTCAAAGGCGTGAGGAAACTAAGTGATTTGCCCGGAATTACAGGATGTTGAGCCGACATCAAGACACAAAACTGGTCCCCCAGTTCCAAAGTCGGCAGCTGTGGCTGTAACACCACACATCCTGGGTAGAGGGAAGGTAGCAGGCAGAAGCCACAGGAAGGCTCGACTCGTTGTGGGTTTCAGGTTCCAACAGGACCTCGAGCTGAGGCCGGCTTCAGGCTTGAGGCTGGCTCGAGTTTTCAGTAGCTCCTCCACCTCCAGATACAAATTACAGAACACAAATAAACAGGGCCAGAAGATTCGAAGGATGAAATATTTTTTCAGTCAATGGGATTCTTCTGACTTTATATTCTTATACGAACCTGCATGGAGGTCAATTCACCAAACTCACTGGTATAGCAGAAATTACAAAGTTTACAATTTAGCCCTGGAACATCAAAGGATTGACCCCGTCTACCACCCTTAGGTGTCAATTACTAGTGCTCCAGTGTTTGCCTCTTTAAGACTGCACCTCCCACCCCAACGTTACCAATACCAGGTGCATCAGAAACTCCAGGGGGCAGACTGAATGGGGATTGCATGTGGGGCCCTGGAGGTCTCCTTAATAGTGAAGAATTACAGGGAGAATCAGTACTTCCGGCTCCAGTTGCCGTGGCTAGTCCTCAGTACTCCTTGGTATTTCACCTGGAGACTGGAGATGCTTTCAGAAACTGAAACCTTTGAGTGAAATGACAGGATCCACAGATTTTACAGAGGATCTTGTAATAACAGTAGGGTCAATAACTCCCATTAGCAACCACCCTGGGATTTCTGAGGTACTTGTAATCGGGCGGTTAGCCTCTCAATGGCCTACAATTTGCTGTTGAGCAGCTGCTTGAAGAGCAAAGTGGAAATGACAGAAAATAAACAAGGGTTTCTGAACAGTGTTTATTAGGTTCTGTTGCTACCACTATCTTCATGAAAATGGAGACTTTGGATAGCAAGAGCAGTGCCATGGGCACCGAAGGGCAATCCAGGCACTGGCATTCCAAACTGTGCCATCCTGGCCTTGATTACATTATAATGAGTTTCAACTTGATTAGCCGTGTGGTTTGCAAGTTATGTTAAGTGTGGTGACCCTTCTGAAATGATGTTTCAGTTCGACAGAGGACATGCTGAGACTAGGAAGACTGAAAGCTTCAGTAAAGTCCACTCTATAGTCTTAGTACAATCTTTATTCCACCACTGTATGGTTTGGACTATGCAATACCGTTCACTATTAAAAGGGACACAGTCCTTTCCACTCACCAATATTGAGGGAGAAACTCTAATCTCTGGCAGGGATTCCTACACGACACACACAGTAAAGCTCGCTCAACTGTCTTTCACCATCCACTCACTAACCAAGTCATGATGTGGAACAAAGGATATTTGTGCCAGTTTTGTCTGGTGCATATTTACAGCTGGATACAAATCGTGTTCAATTGCCTATTAAATTAGCTGTTTCCCCCTGATACAAAAATAAAGTGGAGTAATAACATGCAAAACCAACACAATAGCCATTATTCACCAATATTACTAAGAATCGGTAAATTAGATAAAAAAAATAGAAACTGCAAGCGTCCTGCAATAATGTAATTGGATCAGCTGTTTCAGCACCCAGTATTACTGATCTGATCTAAATGAGGATGTAGATGTTCACGGTGGTTAATTTGTAAAAAGATAAGTGCCAGGGTCCTCATCAGGACACCACTGCAGCTTGCACCACACATTGCCCATGCCAGCGCTACCAATGACAGAACCAACACAGCTACTAACCATCACACTCTCACAAGTGCGGCAATTCAGACTATTTCAGGCCCCCAAAGCTATAAGAATGGCTTGGGCAGCAGGTAATAGTCATTTTTAATCTACTGGAAACCAGCGGCTCAAATTAAGCACTGAATGTTCACCTTTTGCTGTGCCAATATTGGGTAAGAAGATCATGATAGCAAATGCTGTTCTGCAATAAATTCCCAAATTACTTTTATCAAGGAGGCAATAACACCAAGGTAATTTACGACCTCACCCAGACAGTCCTTACTCACGCATAAACAACCAATCAACAAATCACCTCCATATTTTTCACCAGATCCACGCATTAGTTTGACAGTGGAGCTTCAATTTTATTTAATTACATTTCCTGTGAATCTCAGTGATTCAAATTTATAGTTACAATTTGCATGGAAGTCAGCATGACATTAACACAGACCACATACATCTAATGTTGAACCACCCCAGCAAAATAGATTTCTGTGAGAACAAGTTCCTGTTCATCAGGTAAGGTGCAGTGACAGGTCACCATTCTAGATGTTGTAAGAAACCTCAATGGAAAGAGATTGTGTCATGCTCAGATATCTCTATAAATAACAGAAAAAAGAAAAAAAGCAAGTTTGTCCTTACAAGTATATAATTCAACCAAGGCTTGTTGGTGAACATTGGTCATTTTAATTTAGAGTTACCCACACAGGGTGTTTTGTGATCAGGTGTCCACACCAAGGACATAGGGCCCGATTCACAAAAGTAATCTGAGACAAAATCCTAACTTTACGACTTTCGGCATTCACAAAAGGCATTTAGGAGCAGTAAAGTTAGGATTTTGTCTGAAGTTTGTCTTAAGTTTTGGTCTTAAGACAAAATTCTAACTTAAGTTAAACTTAAGTTAAACTTAAGTTAGGATTTTGTCTTAAGTTTGTCTTAAGTTTTGGTCTTAAGACAAAATAAGAATTTCGTACATCTGGTCCTCCATCCCTTCCCTCACCCTAATTGCCAGTTCGATGCTCAAAATATATCAGGAAATAAGTCCCATCCTTTTCAATGTGAATCATGTAATGCACATACACATATCATAGATTTTGAAGGTACCGCCAACATGTGCTCCTAACACTCTGGAATACACCACAATAGGCTATTGAAAATAGCACGCGTCAACTATTTATATCATCAAAAAATTCACATCAGGATACTGTACCAATACTTGAATGAATGAATGATGATAACTTTGTAGAGCACAAAGGTGATCTCAGACGAGGTATGACGGCACTTATCTAGATACCAGTCACACACCACAAAGAGGGGAAAGCTGTGAAAAGCTAGGCCGTGAAATAACCAAGTGATTTACCAAAGAAGAATGAAGGTTGCATGCTGGAGAATAATGCCTCAATCTATCACAGAACACAGACTAAAAGACCTGTATTTAATTTATTTAAAGAGTTTTATATAGCGCTGGCATGACCCGGGGTATCAGAGTGCTTCACAGAACAGAGACAGAGGCAAGGACAATATACAAGGCAGTGTTGGTGAGCATATATTATATAGTTCAAGTCGATTGAGGGTCGGTTGCAATAGTTCGTGGAGGGGGAAAATGAGTGACACGAGGAAAAGAGTCTAGCGGTGCGCTAGGTGTTGAAGTCTGAGGGATTGCGGTGTCAGTTGAGGACAAGATCTTTTACTAGATTTTTGAAGTTTGCAAAGGAGGGATGTGTCAAATATTTTGGGAGCATTGCCTGAAAAGAAGCGCAAGAGGGCTTTTTGTTTGTGCTTCTTTGGTATGATGAGAAGCAGGGTGACTGGCTTGCCTTAGAGAGTTTTGACGAAAGGGAAGCTAGTTTCCCGGTGTGGAGGACTTTGTGGGTGAGGCAGGCCCTTTTGAAGCAGCAACGAGCTTCGATCTGGAGCCATTTAAGATTTCTCAGGGAGAGGGAGAAGTGATTGTGTCTTCTTGCTAGCAATTTCTTGTCGAATTCAAGGTACCTAAAAAAAAACAGTTTTTGAACTGGCAGCCACTGAAGCAACCTCATATGTAGTGGTTTCCTTTCAAGGTCCAGAAGGCCGCAAGATCAATTGGGCAGCCACGTTTTCCATTATCAAAATTGCTCAATCATGTGCTGTAGGAGACAAATCACAAAAAGTAATCTAGCCTAGATAAAATCAAGGTTCAAACTACTTGCAGAAAAGTAGGATCTGCTTCTTATGGTTACCCCCACTTTTTGCTTGATGTGATGCTGTTTTTGACTAGTCTGACTGGGATCCTGCTAATCAGGACCCCAGACTATCTGCTTTCTCCCTAAATTGTTGTGTTCAGTACTTAGGTACATCCCCGATTGGATACTGGGGTACCCTTGTCAGTCCCTAGTATATGGTACCCATTTACCCAGGACATAGGTACCCCAGAGGTCTCCCATGGGCTGCAGCATGTATTATGCCACCCATGAGAGACAATTCAAAATGGAACTACAGGCTGCCATTGCAGCCTGTGTAAGTTGGAGCATGTACCACTTACTAAAGATATAGGTTTACTGTATCTAAGGGTCACTGCACTTAAAACCTATAAGTCACCCCTATAGCAAGCCTTTACAATCCTGAAGGCAGGGTGCTTGGTTCTAAGTGAGATGGTGCCCCTGCATGAGCAGGACACCCCTGCAGCCTATGGAGTTCATTCTCCCGGGTTGTCAGTGAAGCAGCCATATACCATATAGAGGGGCACTGCGTAATCGCTCGATGACCATCTCGAAAATGGCTGCAACTAATCCTATCATGTTTGGTATCAAACACATTGGAATCATACCCCCACACCGTAAATGGTGTGGAAGGTATGATTCCAAGCACTGGAAGAGCCCTCCGTTAGGCTCTCAGTGTTCCCGGTACCAGCCTTCTAGTCCCAGACAGCACAAAATGGTTGCTGCCGACCAGAGACACATTTCTGCCCCCCTGCTGCTGAACCAAGCTCGAGCAGGGGAAGGTAGAACAATAGGCATCCTGTCACAGGGAGGTGTAATCACCTCCCAGACAGGATTTAGTGTGTTAGGGCTGGGTGGGTGCGCTTGCCAGCGCCACTAAATTCTGCATGAGGGGCACATTTGGTGTCCCTGTGCATAGTCCAGTTCAAACCAGTCCTGGGAGCCGTTGGCTCCTGCTCTGGCGTGAAACTGGCCAAAGCACATGGGAGTAACCTCCCCCCTGTCCAGACCCTCCCCTGGGAGGGTCCCCTGAATCTTCCCAACCCTTTCCCAAGGGTACCTAAGAGCTTACCTGGGTGTAGGTCCCTAGATTAGTCATGGGATAAGATTCAGAACTGAAACCACTGCACTTCTACCGTCTGGGCACTCTGGACTTCGCTGGACTTTGTTTGGGCCTGACTTCGTCTCCCTTCCAGTCTGCTGCATCGTCTGTGCCTGTGCATCATACAGGAACCTTCCAGGGCCTGTGAAGCATCAAGGACAACCGTAGTAATCTCCCTTGGACTGAAGGAGTCACTCCCCTGCATTCGCAGGCACCGCAACTAAGTCGACCGGTCTGCAGATCCCGAGCTCCTCCAGACTCCGTGGGCTCTGCAACACAGGTGATGGTTTTCCTCAGATCCCAAGGCCTGCTCTACCCTCTTACCAAGTTTGAGGCCAGTAGTCCTTGTGGGGGTTGCAATAACCAAACCCCTGGGTACCACATCCCCTTTGCAGTTGCAAAGTCTTGTTGACATCTTTGCTAGAAGATCTTCGGGCTCCAAGTAGCCCCAACCTCGAGCACATCCAGTAACCAGAATCTTTGGCCACACCGTATCCTGTGCATCTTGGCCTGCATCTTTTGGTGTGCTGCTTGAGGTCCTCTCACGACTCCTGTGCCTTTGGCCTGTGGGTCCATTTAAGGGTCACCTTTGTTTTCCTTGGGCTACCCTGATTGCTCCAGGCCTGCCCTGACTCCCCTTCTTGTGGTGAGTCTCCTGGACCTTGCTGGTCCCAACCGTGCACCTACTAGACTTCCTGCATGGGTTGCATTTGCCAAGGCTTGTTGGTGCTCCCGCCGGACACCAACCCCTCAGCACTTGACATCCTTCGTGGGACCGCTCGTATGTGGGTCCTGGTCATCCTCAGCATCGCCTGGTACTCGCAGCTGCAGAGTCATGGTCACAAGCATCTTTCCTGAAGCACCAGACATCAGAGGTCATTCGTCTTCCAAGTCTCTTAGTCAC
Source organism: Calotriton arnoldi (assembly GCA_963921515.1). Taxonomy (NCBI): domain Eukaryota; kingdom Metazoa; phylum Chordata; class Amphibia; order Caudata; family Salamandridae; genus Calotriton; species Calotriton arnoldi. Next base: position 133,776 of record CAWUFW010000319.1, read on the forward strand.
CCCTGATTGACATACACTCTGTCCCCTCTGTTTTCAGGTACTTCTCTTCAAGAATCCACTTTTGGATTCCTTCGGACACTTTCTCCTCTTCCAGCAGCAGCACTTTCCTGAAGTCCTCCATTGGGTTCGACGGCGGTTTCCGACGCCACTTCACACCTATGCACCCGGCTTCCCTGGGATAGGTAACTTGGGTACCACGGTATCCACGGGTGGGGTGGCTCTCCAACCTTCTGTCTTCCACGGGGTTTCTTCAGGGTCCACTGGGAAGGGTCCCTAATCTTTAACACCTTGACCGCGGCGCGAATTCCGCTGCGGTGCGGGTTAAATAATGAGTGGGCGTGTCTGGGACGGCCCCCGGCCATCCTCCGCAGATGCCCACCGTGACGTTGGACGCATCGAACAGGTTAAAACTTCAACCGCGACTTGCACATAGACTTGTACGGAGCACGCAGTAGTGTTCTCACACTGCACACGCTCTCCGTGGGGTCCCCATCTACTTACCTTGGGTGGTTCTGTGGGTCCCCAGCAATTCTACGTCCTCTCGACATTGTCCTGACTCGAGTAGTGGTTCTTATACCACTTTCTTAGTATATGGTTTGGTCCTCCCCAGGGGCCCACTGTGTATTAGTGCTATTTACTGTGATTTATTTGCTAAGGTATTGTATGCTTTGTATCTATCTCCGTGTGGGAGATACTTGAACGTACTAGACAGTATTCTATAATAAATACATATTTTTATAAATAATTGGTGTGGTTCTTTTTCATTTAATCTATACTATAAGTTTGCATTCTGGTAAAAGAAGTTGCTTTACACTCCTTCAAGACTAAGCCTGAAGGCTGCTCTCCACAGCTACCACTTGGACAGCTTTCTAAGGTTGTCTGAGACCGCCTAAATCCCCATAAGGGTTGTCTGGACTAGTGCAAGGTGCCCACTTACATTAGTGGACATCATATACCAGGCCAGTTTTTCACACTACTCTTTTTTGAAAAATAAAAGGCTGAGAGGGGCACAGCTTTTATGAATGAAGAAACAATTAGAAGTAAACTTGGTGATTTGTGCTCGGATGACCAGTAGATCAAAAATAAAATTGAAATGTCGAGGCTAACTGACAATTGCAGGAACTGCGCCAATTAACCAATAGAGTAAGTGTGAGTGGTATAGGAAAATACCCAGAAGAACCAGCACTGTTGGCTCTCCAAAATCAAGAAGGCTGCAGAGATCATCGAACATGGCTACAAACACATATGCCACGATTTGGTCGTAGTTCAGCCACCAACAAGTTATCAGTTTTGCACACAGACTGGGAAAGGGAGTATTCGCCAGGCTCAGGAGCCTGACTTCTGGATGCCCTCTAGTTATCCTTGCATTAGGTGGAACAGTGTCCCAACTGTATTATAATAATTATAATAATAATTATTATTATTTTTATGTATTTATTATTATTATTGTTATTATTATTATTATTACTACTTACATGTACTCAGTTGTAGGCAAGTTTGGAAAGTTCAGTATTCATCGGTTTTTCTGAAATGCAATTATTTGATTCAGCGCTCAGGTCCAGGGCGTTCCATAGCCTAATGCCCTAAGCTGCCCAGGATGTGCCTCATATTTTAAAAAGAGAATCACAATACGCTGTGCCCCTATTCTCCAAGCAAGCCGCCGGATGGACATTTTAGTGAGATAAGAAAGATTAGGGGCATATTAGCAAGACCGGCGATAAAATTATCGCCGCTTTAGCGGCAGGAAACTGCCGCTAAAACGGCGATAATGGGCTTGCTAATATGCGCTATAGAATTCCAATAGAAGCCCAGGTTAGATGTGCAGGACATCTAACCTGGGCTTCTATTGGAATTCCATAACGCATATTAGCAAGTCCATTATCGCCGTTTTAGCGGCAGTTTCCTGCTGCTAAAACGGCGATAATTTTATCGCCGGTCTTGCTAATATGCCCCCGTGTCTCTCTATAAGATGGCTCAGGCACCTAATGCACCAATAAAATGGCTGTTTGCTGATGAAATGGTAATACTCCATATGCCATGAGTGACAGTTACAGCAACCAAAAACGCGGAAGGAGCAGCATGTGAATGACATTTTGAACAATCAGAGGCTGAGGGTGCTGGCCTATTTTCCCTCCTTCCGTTTATTCATGGTTTAAGCTTGTAATACGTGCACTTGCGTCACAGCAGTGCCAAGGTGGGGGGGCGACCACTGCGCATCTACGTATGCATAAAGGAAGCATTTTTAGTTCCTGTTTTTAAATGCCTGCATATGCAGAAGCTCTAGAGCACTGCAACTATTGCTTTCACATGCCTACAACCTGGCTCCTTCACTCATGTCTTCCCGTGGAGCAGGTACACATGAGGCCTTACTCTTCTGGCCCTGACTTTACTGGGCTATTCTTAAGCCACTTACTTTGACCAGTTTCATCTGCACACTTATCCTGTGAGGTGCCAGAGTTTAATGCCATTATAAACAAGCATTTTCAAAGCAATCGGTCTCGCATTTGTGAAAGTTAGAGCTCTTGGAGTTGAAAATGACAATGTTTTTTACTTTTGTTTTCGCCATTGTTGAAGATCAAGCGAGGCGTGCTGCGCTGCTTATAGTGCCTTGAATTTACAAGACCGAAAACAGTGCTCAATAGCCAGGTTCGGGAATATCTTTCAGAAACATTTTTTATACACACTGGGATACTTAAAATGAATCTAGGTTTCAAAACCATCGGGGCAGCATCTACATCAAAGAGGGAAAGAAATTAAACAATTTCTTAACATAAGCAAAGTTTAAATATTCATTTAAATGGGTGAACAAGCAAATCTATATTAATGTGATTAAATATATTTAAATATGGTAAATAATGATGTCTAACTTGGAATAAATGCAATGATAGCATATATTTAACACGGACTTAATGCGCTCACTCCTGGTAGGCTGCTCTCATAACACTGTAGCTTATAACTAGGGCTCCCGGTTTTATGGTATTTATTTTTTTAACATTTCCGTCTGTATTTATCCATATTTATTTTTTTGTCATTTTATCTGCATTTATCCACATTTATTTTTGTCGCAAACAAAAGAAGACGCTGCAGCTAGTATTTTTCCACATTTATTTAAATAGACATGCACACTTGCACTTAGTTGTTATAGGTTGTTGTAACTGTTTTTCAAATTGGAGCCCATGCTAAGTGCAAATGTACATATTGGGAACAAATGTCTTGCCTGGCCTCTAAGAAAAGATGCATGAATTAGTGTTATTGATTAGGTCTCGTTTGCACAGCTGTCTAGCAAAAAGTCAAAACATTACTCCCTCCTTTACTTGCATTTTATAAGCCATCACAGAGTGTCTGCTTGAAGACATAAACATTCAGTGAGTCTTGAAGTTCCAGGGCCCAGACTTTGGGAGGCCCTCTCTCCAGCCATTAGAACGCAGAATACTTCCTGACACCCCAAACATGAAGAAACCTTTTGGCGGGTACCGGTTTGTTTGATTTTGAAGCTTGTCTTTGTGAAAGGGCTGCTGCTGTCTGTAGACGAGGGGCCTTTTCAACAGATTAATATGGGTCACCTTCAAGATACAAAGAGAACTGAATGCGAATGCTGGTGCAGCAAGAGATACCGAAATTCATAAGTCACAGGACTGCAGCTATCCATGGTGGACAAGAGTCACAGGCCTTTTAATCAGGCAGAACTAGCCCTTTTCAGCAGGGTTTCTATGATTTTAATGGTCTGCACAATCACTTCATGGCAGAGAGCAGATACTTTGTACATAAATGCTGATTAAGACATATACTTTTAAAGGGCCATTTGAGTTTCCTTAATGTTTTACATAGTAATTTTGGTTTGCTCAAAAAATGAAGCACTGAATATTGAAACCTGTTGATCTGCAAACACGGAGCTCCTGACTGCCCTTATTCACCCCTCTCCAGAGAGGCAGTTTGACTGCAGCGGTTTCATATTTCTTTCCGCAGCCCCTGTGTGCCTCAGACACAGATTTTCCAAAAGAGCACACAGGCAGCAGGAGCATTTGGTTTCAGTATTTTTCCGTTTTTATATATAAATACAGACAAAGAAAAAAAAGTTTTCTGTCTGTATTTATATGTAAAAATCTGTTTAAACGGAAAACCGGGAGCCTTACTTATAACAAACCTTTCCAAAAGTCGTGCATTTCCAGCACAGGGACACACGCAAGGCATTGCTTGCCAGCATTAAAGTGTAATTTAAGTACACGAGAAAACACAACAGAACAAACTGTACTCTCAAAAATGGAAAAGTTACTGCAAGCGTTAATGAATTTTCAACACCATGATGTTAGAGAGTTTTACAGCCCCTTGATTAGTGTCTGTTAATTAAATTGAAAAGATGTCGATTTTACCTCCGATCACAATATCCTGCTCCCCAGGCAGCAGCATTAGGTGCTGAGAATACAAATCAAACATCTCCGCATACAACGTGCATTTGGTCAAATAAACTGCGGGTTCAGGATCAACTGAAACTCTATACCACAGCATGAGATAATCATTATGGATGAGGCTGTGCGGTGGCAGTGCAGCAGTCACACAAACAAGCGTGCCGTGCAGCTCTTGTTTTAAAAACATATAATATTTTAAAAGATACAGTTGGATGAGCTGCGTAAACTAAAAAAAGGACCGTGGCTGGCACTGTCTCTGCTTGCTTTCTAGCATGGGCGGGGTGGGCAGCCGGATGTCCATCACACACAGTGGAATGCTATGCACTGAGAGAGAGAGCCTCTGTGAAACATATGTAAAGAGTTGGGCGAGCCGCCGCGCAAAGGAAAAGAAGGGCGCGCGGCCACCATTGTTTAAGATTAAGCGTGGCGTGCCATGCTTGTTAGAAAAAATATAATATTAAAAAATACAGTTGAGGGATCCGCGCAAAGTAAAAGAAAGGCGCGCAGCCGCCGTTGTTAAAGCTAAAGCGCGGCGTGCAGCGCCGCTTAAAAAAATACAAAGATATCATGTACACACCGGCCACGGATCAAGGAGGGTAGGGAGCGTCTTTCAACAGTAGCTAGGAGAAATTCATTAACAAATCACAAACTGTAAAAATACATTCTAAGTAACAACATATGTGACAGGGACTGTCCTTATGGACTGTTACAAGTGGAGAAAAGGAGGTACTAAGCAAGGACAACTAAACAAATAAACTAATGGAAAAAAACCATTTCGAAAGGACAGTCAAAGGAGCCAATAAAATACAGAAGTGGAAAAATGGGTGGAGCTTAAACCCCATATTCTGAATACAACATGTCTCGAAGAGACAGAACAAGCGCTACATAGACGAGACCTAATAAAGCAACTTCAATTACAGTAGCCTCTGCATCACTCATTCATCCATTCACATACCTGTTCATTCAGCAAGCCATGCAACCAGTCAATCACATTGTATTTGAAGTTATCTGTAGATCACACACCTAGCCCAGGAGCAACAGAACGCTGATATTTTTCCACAAATGATCAGTCTTGTTTATTAATCCAAACATTGACTCATTTATGCATTCATCCATTCATGTATGCCTAGCCAAAAACAAACCCTAAAATCAATGAAAAACCACGTTCAGTTATAGAAAGCTAGATCTTTAGATTTTGTCAGATTATTTTAATATGTATGTGCTCAGATTATAACCAATTTATACAAATCTGAATCAGTCATGAAACATTTATAATGGCACTTCCTTTGTCATCAAGATACTATACTCTGATTCACTTACTAACATAATTCAATGTTGTTTTAGAAATAATTTGTGTAAAAAGAACACTTTTTCAAAATTGAGGAAATGAACATTACCTTCTCGTCCCTCTTCATTATCACAGTTAATATGAGGTTTCCCTCACTATACAGACATAATTCCCCTATCCAAATAAAAAGAAAAAATAGAGGGATACACTTTTTCCCAGATCTCTAATCTAGACTCATTCCACTTATATTGTAAAAGGACAGCGTAAAAGGGGGCCTCAACATACCAACCTTTTTGATTTTAACACCTATCATCAAATGAAAAGGTAGGAAATGTTCATTACATTTATTTGATGTCTATGTGAGTCCTACTTTAGCCGTTTCATTGTTTTTTTTTACAATTCTTGGGTGAGGCTTCCCCAAGGCTGTACTCTAATCAGTGTAGGAGTTTTTTTTTACTTTCCTTGTGTTTTTATGGAGTTAGGGTCCATTTTATTAGATCTAACTACTATGTGGGGTGAGTTCCACCCTCCCTGACAGTTTATCTGCTGTTGGGGTGGTAAGTCTTACTACTATTCTTGAGAGGAACAACCCTTTTTCTACTTGGTAGGTGAAAGTGTGATCACCACTTTCTTCATTTGTGGCTGCTGCCAATGCCTGGATCAAGTATTGTGTCAGTCTTGTGTGCTCACAAGCAGCCACAATACATGGTTGCTAAAAGATCTAATCAGTACAGGAACTATCTGTTGGTTTCTCTCAGTACTGCTTGTGGCTTTGGAGGTGATAAGCCATTGCAAGCTGAAGCATTTCCATACTTTCCTGACTCTTCTTTAGTACAGCGGGTAGAGGAATAGCCTGTTAATCCAGAGTTAGCCTTTCTTTTTGCAACACATGGTAAAATGGTGGCTTCTCTTTTTAAAAATCAAGTTAGGGCCCCTGGCTCCCAAAGAAACTAGAATTGCCACTTCAGAAGAGGAGGTTTAAGAAGCTGAGGAGCAAGAAGACCGCAGGGGTCCCTATATTCAAGATGCAGAGTTGTCTGAAGAGTTGCAAAAATCTACTCAAAAAGTTATCATTCCTAAACTCGATATGACAGGATGGAGAAGAGGACTTTTTCTGTATTTTCAAAAGAAAGTTCCAAAAAGTCTTCCACTGCATAAGACTGTTTAAAATGTGTGTCTAGGGAATGAAAGGAAGTCACCTGGTTTCCCTAGGTTCCTATTAAAAGGACATCCTTTGGTGGATATTTGGTGATGGATTTCCATTAGTGGTGAAAGTTGATTCATTAATGGCTGGTCTGTCTTCCCAATGCACTATCAATTGATGGGATTCTTTCCATCAGATCCAGTCAACAAAATGTGGCTGTAGCTGTCAAACAAACCCATTAAGCTTCCAATTTTGATTTTAAAAATGTCAATACCTAAGCCACATTGTGTGTGGTCTTGTTGAGAGGCTTTCACACAGTTTCTGCACAGTTAAAACAGTGTATGGATTGCAGTTCTATGCTGTCCATGATGGAGCAGCAAGTACCTTTCCAGTCCAATATTTCATTTGACAGCCTGTGTGCTGCAGCAGATGCATCTTGTTTTTTTATGCCTGCGCAAAGACACATTTGGATGCAAATTTGGAAACATAATTCCTCTAAAAAAATTATCTGATCATGCATCTTTGTTTTTTGAGATCTAAGATGTTTAGTTCTCAGTCGGAGGAATAGGTAAAACAAATTGTCTGGGAATAAGTAACTCATGGCTCCAGTTCATTCAGCAGGTAGAGGGGCATGCTCTTGATTCCAAAAGATTATATGGTCCTGCATCAGCCTCCAAGGTTTGCAGTTAGCCCTTTAGTGAAAGTATCCGGGGGAAGGGGTGTATCCAGGAGTTGGGGTGAGGAGGGAGGAGGTCCAGGGGGAGGAATGGGCCTTTTATCTGGCAAGTCCTAGCAAGCTTATGCTGTTCAGCATGTGTCTTCCTCCAAATAGTGACTAGACCAGAGATATGTCAGTACCAGTGGGAGGTGGGCTGAAGAATGTTTTCAATGTTTAGATCGATGTTTGGATGTTCAATTTTAGACCCAGGTCGTGGAAGCATTACAATCAGACTACAAGATCCACTTCCAGGACTCTCCTGTGGAATGTTTCTGTGCCACTCCAGGTTCATGTTGTCCTCGCCTTTGTCAAGCTGTCCGCCAGGGAGTGAAGGACTTTGTTGCCAAATGCAGCAATTGTTCCAGTGCCTTTGATCGTGAGGGATCAAGGTTTTAACTTGTTCCTGTTCTGGGTTCAGAATCCTTTGGGGGAGTATCATCCAGTTTTAAACTGAAAAAAGTCAATTCTTTCTTCAACCATTCAAGATAGTAACACTCCAGTCTAACAGTTCCCTGAGTAATGCCAGGGGATTTTCTTTAGACACTTTTCCTGCATTACCCAATCTATGCAGACTTTCAAAGTAATCTATGCCTGAGAAAGGATTTTCATTTTCAAGTGTTCCTGTTTGATCTCACCTCAGACCCAAGAGGTTTCACAAAAACCTGTGTACGCTTGGTGGGTATAAGGCATTCACTTTATCCATTTGTAGTTGAATAGCTAATATGACAATTCTCTTTTTCAAAGGGGGTGCAATGATGTGCAAGAGGTTAGTAAGCTTCTCCTAGAAGATGGCTTTCTTCCCAGCCTTCAGATGTTTCATTTGCTACCTTCTCAGAACATGCTGTTTAATGGCATGGTTTTCTATGAAGACTAGAGTCGCATGCTTCTTCCCCTTCCAAGAAAGCAAAAATTGAGGTCTCATCTTTCTGCCTGTTTGGCTTACACAGAAGCTTCAGCTCACGACCGGTTAAGAGTACAAGGAAACATGGCATCAGGTCTGACTGTGGCTCCGTGGACTTGTGTATACTTGTCCAGCATTTTCTTCATTGGTGCAGCCCTGCCATGGAAGATTATGAGATCATGGTGCCAGTGCCAACTCAAATCCAACAATTAGTCATTGAGTCCAGACAAAGACCTCCCATTTGATTCCATTCATCCTTTCATTCTCAAGCAACCCTGGGAAAAATCCTGGTTCAAAGTCTTTGGAGCCAGGGGTAAACAAACAATTATTCCAATGGATGGGAATCAGCAGCAGTTCAAAGTTCTCTAATAAACTTTTTACCTCTCCAAAGGGTCAGTTTGTACAAGCCAGGATGGACAACACAGTAGCACATACTTATATCAACTGGCTTGGGGGATCACGAGTTACTCAGTTGTCAAACCTAGTGCAGGAAATATATACGTGGGCAGAAACATGACGGTCCAGTGTCTTGTCTCTTACATGGCCCAGAAACCTGCCATATGCTTTTCGGCCATTCCTCATTGATTCACAAGGTTCTAAGGAAGATTCAGAGTGACCATGCAGAGGGTTTACTGGTAGGTCTATCGGGTCTCATCAATCTTGGTAAGTGTTGCTCTGTTACAACTCTGCGTATAACTGTCATCTCAACCACATTGGGTGTTTCTAATTTCACAATCATTTCTCTGAGTTCCCCTTCTAGCACAGTCATCTCCACTGAGGCTTTTGTCAGGGGTCTGGAGTTTAAACAGATCAACTTAGAAACCTGAGGCTGCTTGAAAGATGTGGCTCGAGATATTCAACAGTTACACAAATCCGCAACTTTTTTGCCCATTCTCAGCATTAGCGTAATTTTGAGAGGTGGTGATCTGCAAAAAATATTCCTGCTGCTTCTTGTGAACCGGACATTTTTAATTCCCTTGATGATTGATTCATTCTGCTGTTCGCTGGGTCTACCCTAAGAGTCAGTGGGCAGCTATTAAGCCATTTAAGGGTTGAGGTGTTCTTTTCATGTTCAAAATATTTGTATTTAATTTTATAATAAGAGGTCAACAACACAAAAAATAGCACCGAACTAGGTACTTATACAAGATCATTAAAAATAGTAACAATAGAATAATAGTACCTACATACAAAGAGTAAAAGACATCTGTAATAATAGGTGATAAGAATTGTAACGAAAATTAAAAGAAAAAGGGAGGAATATAGATTATCATCAATGCAAAAACTTAGAATAGAGCTACTATTAATAACCATAACAAACCTTATAAATATGGAAATAAATAAAGCAGTAAAAAGGAATGAATTAAAAATGGGTAGTTATATAATGATCAATAGGTTTGCAAAATCTATGATATGCAGAACTATTATGAACAACACCAGATAAAGATAGGCTAGCACCTCTTCTAGTAAGAACTATCCATGACCACCATGTGTGCACTGATAATGAGGAAGAATCTTTCCAACTCGGCGTAATAGATTTAAAGGCTGTTAAAATTAAAAAATCTAACAGTTTAGATTCTAGAACTGACATATTCATAGAAAAGACATCAGATTTGCAAATCAAAGTAGTATATGAAATTGGTTCAGAAAAATTGAATATATGTTTTATAACATCCCAAACCTCCTTCCAAAATTGAAATACAATATTGCATTCATAAAGCATATGTTTTAACGAACCTGTATTCAATTTACAATGCCAGCAAATAGGAGAAGGCAAAAGCTAAGCTTGAAATAACTTTAAAGGAGTCCATAAACAGTTAAAGAGAATAAAATAATTGGTTTGATATAATGACACAGGAAGCCATCCTGAAATCCCATTTAACCAGAGTTTCTGCCAAATATCTTGTGATAATGATAATGATAATTCTTTATTCCGGAAGTTAGAAATCATACCAATATTGCTCCCTTGAAAATTAAACATCTTCTTATAGATTAGGGATACAGCATGAGTTGAGGTAGTCACTGTTTGAATATAAACTTCTAAGTCAGAATCTATTATTTGAGGGAATATTACCAGAAAAGGAATCTAAAATAGAATTACATAGGAGCTCATATTTGGAAAAATTAAAAGGAGGTAAACCAAACTTTTGTTCCAATTCTTTAAATGAGAGAAAGGCATTATTAAAGTATATATCTTTAAGAAAGAAAATACCATTCATTATCCAAGCCTTCCAAAATGTACGGTTCTAAAAAGTTTGAAGTGTGAATTATACCAAAGTGATAAATTCAAGGTATGGGAGACAGGAGATTGAAATAACGAATCTAAATCATGTAAGATCGGTTTAGTGGATTTTAAAATAACAGATTTATTAAGTAATGTTGATGTATTAGACATAGTTATTAAAGCAGTCAGAGGAAATGGTGCTATTAACCCTTTTTCGATAAGAAGTCATGTGGGAGGGTTAGTAAGTTGAAAATGAGTAAACCAAAGTGAACTTTGCTTTAATATAAAAGCTTTGTGTTAATTACAAAAATCAGGTAACCCAAACCCCCCATTACATTTTACCATTTTTAATTTATTATAACTGATACGAGGAGTTTTATTATTCCAAATTAAATTAGAAAAAAGCTTATCAATAGTTTTATAAAAATAACCTAGGGAATTGAGTCGGTAACATAGCAAGAAGATAAAATATTTTGGGAGCAATTACCAATTTAATTGAATCTATTTTCCACCACCATGAGAGATGTAGAGAAGATCATTTGGACAATTTTTCTTTAATGTAATTTATAATGTCATCACAATTTATTGTGACTAATTTTTTTATATTATGTGAAAAAAGACACCTAAATATAAATATTTCTCCCTTTGCCAAATTATATCTTGAATAGGTAGCATATCAGGCGTACAATATACATTTAAAGGAAAAAATCGGTTTTGTTTGTATTTAACTTATATCCAGAAATTTGAGAATATAACCATATTACGTTAAATAAAGGAGGAATGGATGGCTCCGGATTACTAATAAACAAAAGAATATCATCTGCATAAGCTAATGTTTTTATAGTAATATCCTTAATATTAACACCATTAATTTCTGTACATTTTCTAATAGCAGTAAGCAGAGATTCTATAACTAGAAGAAAAAGTAAGGGAGACAAAGGACAGCCTTGTCTTGTGCCCCTTAAAAGAAAAAAATGATTAGAAATAGGACCATTTATAAAAAGTCTAGCAGAAGGTCTAGTGTAAAGAACAGATATCATGTGAATAAATGAATCACCAAAATTAAATATAGTTAATGATTGAAATAAAAATTGCGAATGAACTTTATCAAAAGCTTTTTCCGCATCTAATGCCAGCACTCCAGAAGGTATTGATAATTTAGATCCTTGCTCAATAGCATGTAGCAACACTCTGGTATTATGTGCAGAATATCTAAGTTTCATAAAACCAGACTGATCAGGATGTACGATAGAATCAAGCACAGAGGTCAATCTAGTTGCAAGTATTTTTTGCATAAAGTTTACAATCTTGATTTATTAAGGAAATTGGCCGATAATTTGGAACAATAGTGGGATCTTTGTTGAGTTTTGGAAGAACAATTATTAATGCTTCAGCAAATGAACCAGAAGTTGTTCCTAATGTACTAAAAGAGGAAAAAAGTTGAAGCAGGTAAGGTAGGAAGTGTGGAACAAAAACCTTATAAAACTTGGCCCGGATTCCATCAGGTCCAGATGATTTATTAAGTTTGAGGGATTTAATAGCCAAATCAATTTCCTCTAAAGTAATTGGTGAAACTAAATTATCGTTGGTTGATTGTGATATTTTCTATAAACCACAATTGCGCAAAAAATTGTCAATCAAGGAAGAATCAACAGAAGGAGGTTTATTATATACATTTTCGTAGTAAGTTAGAAATTCATTAACAATATATTTATGGGATAAAGCCACATCACCATTAACCCCATGGATCATAGTGATATGAGTCTTATCTTTTTTTATACGCAAATAATTTGCCAAAAATCTTCTTGATCTCCTAGCATTAAAAGAAAATGTGGCCTTATTATTAGAAAGTTGAATACCCACAAGTCTACTTAATATGGAGTTGAATTCATAACAGAGTTTTTGTAGTTGCATTTTGTATTTAAGGTGATTCGATGAGATAAATAGTCTCTCTAATTTTGCAATCTGTTTGTCTAATCTTTAATTTTGGCATTAAAAGATTTGTTTTTATGAGTCATAATAGAAATGGCTACACCTCTCATGTATGCCTTAAATGCATCCCATCGTGTTACCAAGGACACAGAGGGGTCGATTCCGATTCGGGCCGGAAATTTCTCCGACCGAGCCGGACCCGGAGAGATTTCCGACCGAATCGGACCCGTGCAGTCCGACCGAACGAGTACGATGCGTCCGTATGTTATCGGACTCGAGTCGGTCGGACTCCCATTGAAGTCAATGGGAGCCGGTCGTACAACGCGTACGCGGGCTCCCATTGACTCAATGGGTGCGAGTCGGACAAGTGCGCCCCCTACAGCGGGTACGCGGCGAAGCGACTCGCGCCGTACACGCACAGGTAGGGGGGACCCATGGGTCCCCCCTGTGTGCGACTCGCGCGGCTACGCGTACAGGGTTGTCCGACACGGACCCCCAAAGTACGGCTCCGACAGCTCTTTCGAGCCGGAGTGCGCGGCTCGGTCGGACTGCTCGCGGCGCGCATCGTACTTACCCGGCCGGGGAACGTCTCCATTGCGCGGTGCGAGTCGAGTCCGAGCGAGTCGGTCGGAGCGGTTCGAGCCGGGAGCGAGTCGGTCGGAGCGGTCGGGACGCCCGGACGAGTCGGTCGGCGAATTCGCATCGTACTCGCTCGGCCGGACCCGCGTACGGTTCGGTCGGGAAACAGGGCTCCGAATCGGATCCGGTAAAGCCGAATCCGATTCGGAGCCCTACCGGCCGAGATCGGAATCGGCCCCAGAATCTTCAGGATTAAAAGTAAAATAATCCTGAAGTGCAGATAAAAGTTTTGGTGTATTATTTTCATTAAGAACAGTATGCCTATTCATACGCCACCTGGATTGAGTAGAAAGAGTAGGGGTAAATTGAACAACGGCTGAAATAAGGGCATGGTCAGAGATGTCTATATTATGTATTAATGGAGTAGAGACTGAATAAATTAATTGTTGGGATACTAATAAATAATCCAGTCGTGAGTAAGAATTATGAGGATTTGAGAAAAAAGAAAAACATTTTTCAGTTGGATAGTGTAATCGCCATATATCAACTAATTTAGTTGTTTTAAAAAAAGATTTTAAGGTAAAAAAGGCTTTAGGTGGACGATATTTAGATTGTGATGATCTATCTAACACAGGATCACAAATTAAATTTAAATCTCCTCCAATAATGAGTGGAACATTACCTAATTTGAGCACCTCTGTCATAAATAAGGACCAAAATTTGGGATCATTTGTTGGCCCATACATATTAATTAAATAAATAGGCGTAGTATCCAATTTAATTTTAACAATAATGTACCGACCTTCTGAAGCTGAAAATTTACTCAGTATTTGAAAATGTAATTTTTTTGCAAAAAGAATAGCCACTCCATTTTTCTTATTAATTGCGGTGGAAGAAACAACAGTACCCACCCATTTTTTCTGCATATACGATAAAACCTTATCATCAATGTGTGTCTCCTGTAAAAAACCAATATCCGTTTTGTGACTTGCTAAATAATCTAAAATTTTAACACGTTTAACGGGATGTCCTAACCCTTTAACATTGAAAGAAACAATTTTAATATGATTGAAATTAGCCATACGTTAATAAAGATGTCAGTAGAAAGAGACAGAACAAATAAAGATAACATATCAAAAGTAGCTCTAGATAAGATGAATAGGGAGAAAAGGAAAGACAAGGACAAACATACATGAAAACATAAATAGAATTGTAGAATCACATACACGCATGACCAAGAATAACCCTCCCAAAAAGAGCGCCCATATAGCTAATCTGAAAAAGAAAAAAATAGGGCAAGTTAAATTATAAAGCAAAACCTAGTTAATGACCCAGGAAAAATGAATAGAAAAATAAAGTCAAGTATTCGTGGCATTTGTTTCCATGGACATTGATGATTGTTGATCAAAGAAAGTACGTAGGTCTTTTGGTTGCTGAAAGGATTTTGAGACACCATCTTTCCAGATTCTCATAGTAGAAGGATCAAAGAGACCATATTGAAAGCCCGAGGAGCGTAGTCATGGTCTCAGCTCAGTAAATTCTTTATGTATTTGAACAGCTTCTTTGGCAAAGTCTTGGTGTATGTAGATTTTATTTCCATTTACCATTAAAGATGGAATTTCTCTAGCTGCCCTCCTAATCATCACTAAATGATTATGACGTAGAACCTTAAATATAATTTGTCGTGGTTTGCTGTGACGAGGGTTTCGGTGGGAAGGAATTCTATGCGCTTTGTCTATTTCGAGTTTTTCTGAAAATTGCAGCTTTAGTAAACTTGGCAGCAGTTTTTCTAAGTACTGCCTACAATCATTTCCTTCTTTGTCTTCTGGTAAATTAAAAATACGTTAGTTGTATTGACGGTTGCGATTTTCCAAATCTAGCAGTAACTGACTCATTGGTGAAATTTTTGCTACCATAGGTATAAAGCTATCAATTCTAGCCTTATTATCTTGTATTTTAATTAAGTTATCTGAAATTTTCATCGAGAAACTAGCCATGTCTTTACGGATATTTTTTACTTCTGACGCAAGAGTCAGTATTTAAACGTACAGCTTGCAATTCCACCAGTAAAGTAGACAAAGAAGGTTCATTTGAGTCTACAATCTTAGATTTAACAGGTGGTGGAGAAATAGCTTGCTTACGTTCGTTATTTCCTGGAGAGATGGTTTTTCCTTCCATTTTACTGAGTTAGAACAGTTAAATATATTTTTTTTAAAAGGTGATTTTCAACAAAAGCTAAAAACTAGAAGCTAAACAAAGAGATATTCACCAAATAATGAAGCGTGCAGCAGCTAAAACTGGCTGTGGGAGTGGTTCAAGGCCACAGCCTCACCCTTTCTTAAAGTAGAACTCTGCCCTCTTGACAGGAATCTCAGCAAAGCAGGAGCAGAGCAGCCGATGAAAACAGCAACCGAGGAAAACGCTTCAAACCTGTCAGTAAAGTCTTCTCAAACCAGCATAAGGGAAGCGCTGGGGTGAACAAGCAAAAATCTGGGCTAAAGGTGAGTAAAAAATGCCCTAATCGTCAGAACTTTGTCATCGGTAAATATGGCTAATTAGCGCTTCAGCGGAGGCAACCATCTTGGTGCGTGCATTCGAGCGACTCCGGAGGTGTTCTTTTAATTTCAGTGCTAGCTTCTAAATTTCAGAAGTTTTTTCCTTCTCCACCAGGCTGTACATTTCCCTGTTCCACCTTCGGATCTTCTCTTTGTTTTGTAAAAGAATAGGTGGCGAGGTCCAATGTTTTGCTCGGAAGTCTGCAGCCAGCGCTACTGAATGTCATGAGTACCAAATACCAAGGTTGCATAGCCTTGATTCCACCTCATGCCTCTTTCATCCACCAGGAGGCACTACCTGCCACTTTATGTCACTCTTGCAGGTTCTTCATCATCCTTGCTCCCTCCCTTTGTCACTGTTTATCCGTCTTTCTCTTCCTCCTTTTTCCCCTTTTGTGTTTTTTTAATCCCTTGCATGGGTCAAACAAAGACTGATTAAGGAAAAATAAGTGCTAGTCCCAAAAATGAATGCTGGTGGGTCCAAACTGCAATTGCCGATTCAAATAAAGTGCTGGAAATTCCTTTGGTGCAAAACTGTCTACACTACGGGAGAGAGGGCTGAGACAATTTTACGATCCACCACACTTCCAGCTATTATACCCAATCAAACATGATGTGGCGTTCTGATAACAGGTGGCATCATAACCATATTTGTTGGGGGGTTCTAAGCCCTCTGATATCTTTAGGTATAAAAAATATTTATTTAGTGAATGCAATGATCCTCATCCCTTATAGTGGCATGCGTCATTATTGAGTCTTTCTCCATTTTGGGTGGGGTACGCAAAACCCAACTGGCTCCAAATTGAGTTCTTTATGGAGATCGCTTCTTGTTGTAGGAACCCCCAAATATTGAGGTACTCTTGATTTTATGATTTAGATTGCCCCCTATTTTTTAAAGATATAAAATCATCTGTGATTAAAGTATGTAGTTGAAATTGATTAATCTCCCTTTACCAGAATAAGGTTAAAAGTGAGGAGATGGACTTAGTAGAAAATGATTCAATAAGTCCTAGTGAGTTTTCATCTGGGTTGTGTGGAAATAAAATCTATAATTATGCCCCTTCGCTGCCCTCTGCGCGATCTAATTATGCCCCTTTGCGCGATCCCCTTTGCGCGATTAATAATTGCCCACATTAAAAGCCGGCACCATTTTGTTTTTAATTCACCCTTTGGTGTCCCAAGACCCGAGCACGAGCACGACACCCCTGCACCTGGTTTTCCTCATTTTCACCATCTGTCTCTGTGGTTTCTGCCAAGTCCGGGAAACCAGTACATGAGTTCCTGCTCCCCGCAGAGATGGTTCATGTTTCTGACATGAAGCACGAGCACAAACCCCCAAATGAGGAAGCCTTCCCTTTCCAACTGTCAGACTATTTCACATCGCAAGTCCCCTCACGAAGCCTAAGACACGCCCCCATTTCTTCACACTCTGCTCCTCTTGCTGAATCTTTGTTCCTCTATCTGCCACGACCTGTTTGTTCCTCTATTTTGCCTCGTGACCAAGACTGTATAAATATTCTGCTGTTGAAAATAAAGAACCCCCACTTAAAGAGAGGGACTTGAGAGATTGCTCCTGTGCCCGCTTGGTGCTGGAAGCGCTCCCTTTAACTCGAGTTATTGGTCTTCTCCTCCTTCATTTGAGCACCACGGACTCCTCGCTTTGCATTGACAAGAAATTATGATTTATTAAGCATAGAAATTCAGAAATGAGGTAATAAGTAAATTTAATTTACCACAGTAATTGGCGCCCGAACAGGGACCTTCCCTTTCCCCACGCGCCGGCGATATTGGACCCGGTACTGTCCCCTCCTGACCGTTGACGGACTTCAAAGTGCACAACGCGGGGAATTCCCGCTAACTCCCTCGAGGCGAAGAGGGGACCGACTGCGGCCCAGCATCCACACGAGGCGGTGAGGAAATAGCGGAACGTCCTGAACCAAAGCCCAACCTGCGAAGCAGACGAGTCCGAGGTTCTACAAATCCCACCTTGAAACTGCGCGCCGCGTTTTCCCAAAATCTTCAAGAGGCCTTCCAGTTACTTTTCGGTGAGTACTGCTGAAAAGTATAAAAACGAACCCACAGCTTTTGTGGGAGGCGGTAAAGATACGCGTTTTTTGGTTTCTCACCTATCTTTGGTGAGGACTACTAAAACTAGTATAAAGACGGACTCACTACCTTGTGGGCACGGTAAAGATACATGTTTTTTGTGGGTTTCTCACTTATTTTGTGAGGACTACTAAACTAGTATAAAAGACGGACTCACCTCTTTCGTGGGTACGGTAAAGATATTTGTTCTGTTTATGTTTTTCTCACTTCTAAAATCTTTGAAAGTCTTGCCATCATGCCTATTTTCTCGAAAATACGTAAGATGGCAACCAAAAGGAGTATTCTTGAGAAGGAAATTCCCTTCCTCCTCGGGATACTCCAGGACACTTCATGTATGCCAAACATGGTGTCGGTGCACTTATTTATTGTGATCTATGGGTAGAATATACTAAAGACCTAGAACTCAGATATAGATGGCCTGAAAATGGTAGTTTTGATACGGAGTGTATTATGAAATTAGAGGAACAGTTATGGAAGAAAAAGAGAGTCCGCCAGTCACAGAGTGACTCAGTAGAATTATGGAGAAAAGAAGCCCATAGGAGGCAACAGAAGGAATTGCATAAAGTTGAAAAGGGTAAGAGAATGTCAGAGCAGGCCAAGAAAGAACAGTTACAAGAAATAGGGAAAGAAGTAGTTAGTGAAAGGAATAAAGGGAACAATCAGCCATTTCTACTGGTTTTTATCCTGTATTGCCATCTGCACCTGAAAACCTTAACATTGCATCAGCACAGCCTACAGCCCCACCACCAGAGGATACTTTTACTAATTTTCTCTTAGATACTCCACCACCCTATGAAGTTCCAGTCATTCAACACCCTCTGCCTCCGCCACCCTTTCACAACATAACGCACCACCTCTCACTCCAGAAGGGGGTGCCGTAGGTCCAGACCCAGGTAAAACAATTCCCGACTGCCCCTATGACCCGACTCCGAGCAACACAGGGGAGGCGGGCCGAATAAGTAAAATACTTCATGACTCCTGGGAAGAAATAAGACATCTACCAGCAATTGACACGTTTCTTCAAGCGGCCTCTGAGTTTCTTCGTACTGGAGAGAACTCACGAGCCATTAACGCTATGACTACAAGAAGATCACACCCTGTAAAAATGCACATGTATAGGTTCCTCCTTTGCTGTTTCATAAAACACATACAAGCAGAGGAAAGAAATGTACCAGTTTCACTTTTTGACTTATTAGATTCCGCATCCGACCACACTAGTCTAGAACTTATAAATGATGCACTAGACAGGTTCACCCGTAATGTGACCCGTATTCTGCAAAACTTGCAAACAAATGAAGAGAATAAGAAACTTGAGGAGGAAATTACTGAACCTACTGAAAAAGTCCTACCCGTTCGTTCTTCCGCCCCTAATTCACGAACACCCCCGCCTACATTCCTCCAAGGTCACTCTGAACGGTCATCTCCAGATGAGTTATTTGAAAATACATCCAATGCATTAGACTACTGGTTAGACCAGGAACCTCCGCTTACACCGGAGGAGGAGGAAATAGCCAGAACTGCGACCCTATGGGTCTCTCAATATAAGATATATGACAATGATCTCATAGCCCAGCTTTTTCTAGCATTACCACGCTCACATCAAAGATTAGCAAGTCTCTACATGGTACAACATCTCATCACACTCAATGACACTCATTTTAAACATGATCCAAGACTCGAAGATTTTCTGTCTGACTGCGCTGATAACATGTTCCTCCACAATAGTTCAGTTTTTCTTAACACATTTATAGATTTTAGACAGAAATACCAGAAAGTGACTGGATATAGATCTCCCCATAATATGTGTGGATCAACTAATAGACTTCCTCAAACACGCCAGTTCCCCATGAGAGAGGTCCACCCCAGAGCTGACACGAATGGCGCGCTACAACGCGTCTTCATTTATGTACCCTTGACAAAACTTGAGTTACTAAGGATGAAAGAGATGGTTCCCTCCCACTCAAAGGATCCTGCTGGATTCTTTAAGGAATTAGGAGATGTATTAATGATGGGAACATATACTCTTTCTGATATCACAGCAATTCTGAAATTATTGTTGCCATCAGGTATATATGACAAACTAAGAGAAAAAGATTGGGAAGTAGCAGGTGAACACATTAAATGGACTGAACTTCAGAATGACGAAAATACTAGAGTAGCAGGTCAAGGTATAGGAGACAAACTAAAAGCACTTCCTGGCACTATTTTAAAGGTGCTACCACAGTTACTAACAGTGAAAAAGGAGGACTGGGATGCCATTTCCTCCTGCAAACAGAAACATGGTGAAGACATAGGAGATTATTACACTAGACTTGAAAAGTGTTTTGCGGTAAATAGCGGCCTTACGCCAACAAGTGAAGCTTACCCGCATCTGTTTGTTTCCAAATTAGTAGATAACGCCTTGCCAGCCATTAAGGACAGAGTACTAAAAGTAGAAAGTACCTGGCAAGCACATACACCTCCACAGGTGTTACAAATGCTACAATATCACCAGAATCGCATTAGGGATGAAGAAGAAAATGATAAGAAACGCATGAAAGACACCAAGATGAAAGCATTAGTAGCCCAAACTGCATCCCAGCGTCAACAGACACCAAGTAGCCAGACAAATATAAAAAGCACTTGTAATTATTGCAAAAAGATGGGACACTTCGTTAAAGATTGCCCTGTCTTAAAGCACAATTTGGCTACTGGTAAGACCCAGCCACGCCCATATCAGCCAAAACAGAATGATTCCCTAGACAGTTCAACACCTTCAGTTCCACTGACAACACAAATGGCCCAAATGAATATTATAGACAGCGCCTACACTGAATATTACCCAGATTTCCCATGATGTTGCCCAGAGAGAGAAGATGACAAACTGCCCCTAATCCCCATTCCAGTAGATCAGACAGGTCCATTTATAGAGGTCCGACTTCTTGGGGAGGATAGGAAGTTTCTACTAGACACTGGGGCCAGTAAAACAACAATAAGCCATCAAGAGGTCCCAGAGGCTCCTCTCTCGGGTTCAAAAAGTATTTCTCTGGGTTTCTCGGGACAACCTGTGACAAACGTCACGTCAAAGCCACTGCCCTTGCAGGTTGGTCCCCTCATGACAACTACAGATCTTATATTGACAAAATCATGTCCAGAAAACTTGCTTGGTATAAAAACATTGAAAGAATTAGGAGCTGTCATTGTTTGCTCACCTACAGATGTCAGACTATTTCTGCGAGATTTCAAGGGCCACTACACAAGTAGAGAATTAGATGAGCGTTTGAAAGATTTGCCACACACCCTGTGGGCCACTGATTCCACCACAGTAGGATGTATGGAAATAACACCTCACAAGGTTACACTGAAAGAGGGAGCCCAACTACCACGCATAAGGCAATACAAAATTCCACCTCAGGCTGAACAAGCATTAATGTTAATTATTCAGGACCTAATACAGTCAGGTGTGATTAAGGAAACAACTTCTAACATTTGCAATTCCCCTGTTTTACCAGTTCATAAAAAAGTGGAACCAGGAACACCACCTGTCTACAGACTAGTGGTGGATTTGAGAGAGCTCAATAAATGTGTCGTTCCACAACACCCTGTGGTTCCAGACATCTCCACCCTACTCACAGCCATAGATGCGGAAGCAACGCATTTTCAGTCATTGACTTGAAAAACGCATTCTTTAGCATACCTATTCACCCAGACAGTCAATACCTTTTGGCTTCTCCTTACAAGGACGAAGTTTCCAATTCACAAGAGCTCCTCAAGGTTTCACAGAGAGTCCAAGCGTATATAGCCAAGCATTAAAAAGACAACTAGATACTGTTCAAATGCCCACGGATACAGCCATACTACAATATGTTGATGATATCCTCATTACGGCCAGATCTGACGCAGCATGTGCTGAAGCATCACTACTAGTACTAGAATTCCTAGCTGCAAATGGCCATAAAGTTTCCCCTGGTAAGCTCCAATTTTGTTTACAGCAAGTGGCATACTTAGGGCACTTGCTGTCAAAGGAGGGGTCCTTACAGATCAAGGCTGGATGACACCTGAAAGAGCAGTATGGTTTCTACCGGTTGCCATGGTACAAGTTATGGTAAACACCATACATGGACCAGCACATCTGGGAGAAAAAGCAATGTTAGACAGCATACAGAATATATGGCACAACAAACATTTGAGAGCTGCAGCCAAACAAAAAGTTAAAACGTGCATGATTTGTAATCAGTTCAACCCAGGAAAAGGCACAAAGGTGGAACAGGGAGGATTCCAACCCCTGACCATCCATTTGAAGTTCTCCAGATGGACTATATCCAGATGGAGAGATGTAGAGGTCACAAGTATGTGCTAGTTGTAGTGTGTGCTCTGACCAGATGGACAGAAGCCTATCCCGTCCCAGATTACACTGCAACAACAACTGCTAAACAATTAGTTAGAGAGTTTTTTCCGAGGTATGGGTTGCCCCGTGTCATCTACTCAGATAACGGCCAACCTTTTTCCTCTGAACTCATGAAGCAAGTGTCTCTTCTGTTAGGGTACACTTGGAAGTTTCACTGTGTAAGACATCCTCATGCAGCAGGTCTAGTAGAAAGGCACAACCAAACTTTGAAGACAAAATTGGCCAAGATATGCACTGACAAAGGCGTGGACTGGATGGTAGCCTTACCGGTTGCCCTCTTCTACATGCGTATGGTAGCCCATTCCAGAACTGGCTTATCTCCATATGAAGTGGTCTTTGGCAGACCACCAAATATGTGGGGTACGCCAAGGCCTAAAAGAATAACTGATGTTGACAGTACTATGCTGACTGACTACCTGGCTTCCTTGATGTCTGCACTCCAATCTTGTCGTTCTCAGGTTGCTGCCACCTTCCCTGACAAAACCAACCCGGAAGAACACGCCATCCGACCCGGGGACTGGGTCCTCGTGAGGAACTTCGACCGGACCAGTCCCCTCCAACCCAGGTGGAAGAAGCCAAGACTCGTACTACTAACAACACGGACAGCAGTGAAGGTCGAGGGCAGGAAGGGCTGGCTCCACGCAAGCCACTGCCGGAAACATTTTGGACAAAAAGACACTGTTGCTGATGGCCCAGCCAATCCCACTGACATTGTGACTGAACAATCTTTATTGCCTTTGGAACTAACCCCACAACAGGATTACAAATCAAAGTTAAGGTCTGCCATTCGGACTCTGGCTAATTAAGTCCATTGGGCGTCGGTCCAGTGGTGAAGCGGTTGGAGCATGGGAATGGATTTTAACACCTTGACTATGTGGGAGAAAAAAAAAATGAACTCTAGAAAAAGACATAATGGTCCTATTATATGTTTGACAGTATTATTTTTCCTCATGGCAGTTATGACGTGTCTTGGTTGGATTCTCCACACTGTTTTTCCCCCAACACAACACACCTCTCATACACCCAACAGCACTCAGGAACACACCTATCACGACCTACCCCCTCATGAACAAGCCCATAGACTAGCCTTGCGAAACAATACCTTCATACAGATGCTACACCACACTCAGCAAGCCAGTAATAGCACCAATTGTTGGATATGTGGCCGCATCCCACCTCATCAGAAAAAGGGAGGGATGCCTCTTTTTTTCTTTCCCATTCTCTTATAATGGAACTTGTGAAGCCTGGTTCGCCCTAATAACAGCTGACGCTACTACCCCCACTTCCTGCCCTGACGGAAATAATTCATGCAAGAATGGGTGGCCTTGGGGGATTTAAACAAGGTACTCAATACTGCCTGTTACCCTAATAAGGAGGGAGATCCTCAGGCGACCGGTACAGTCCTAGAAAGTGAAGAATACAAGCAAGGGAACATGACCATGTCCTACAAGATGTTAAATACCAAACCTAAAAAGAATGCTGGTTCCCCTTCCATCTCGGTCTCACCAGTAAAAGGACACCTGTGCATCCAGAAAAATGGCTCTGTTCCATTAGGACACAGTGACTGTCATACCACTATAAGTTTTGAAGACAGAGGAAAGTCCTCATTTCTAGCATCTCGCCATACTTATTTCATCTGTGGCCAAACGGCCTATGTGCAGCTGCCCTTGAACTGGGGGGAACTTGCTATATAGCATTCCTGTTACCCCCTGTCTTTGTGGCCCCATCCACTTACCACAGAGACCTCCTAGTGCCCCATGTCAGACATAAAAGAACGATCGATACCTCCTTGGTTGACCAAACGGAAACCTCATGGGAACAGTATACAGATTTTAACAAAGGGTTCTTCTTCTTTGTTGGCCCTGTACAGAACAGCAAGCTTATATGCAGGTTGACAAGGACCTTAGAGGCTGTAGTAAACCAGACGGCGTCTGCCCTGGGGAGCTTAACCCAGGAGCAGTCTGCCATACGATTGGTTACTCTCCAAAATCGCCTTGTCCTTGACATCATCTTGGCTGACAGAGGCGGAGCCTGTAAAATTATAGGCTCTAGCTGCTGTATATTTATTCCTGATAATTCCCCATCTGTATACACGGCCATAACAAAATTACACAAGATAGCCGTAAGTTTACATCAAGAACCTGGCACTTGGACGTGGTCTGACTGGTTCTGGAAGATAATATCGTCCTGGGGATGGCAACTGCTGTCAGCAGCAGGCATAATATTCCTGATAATAACTGGATGCTGCCTTTGCATCCAATGTGGTCCTGCCCTATGCGGTCTATGCGCTGCAAAATGCATTCCTAAACCACTTGTCCAGCAGAGAGAAAGGGAAAGAATCATGTTACAAGAATGTATAAATGATCTCATGCAAATTGAGATATAATGTAGGTACACTCTGGGGCAAGGAGGGAATGTGGAAATAAAATCTATAATTATGCCCCTTCGCTGCCCTCTGCGCGATCTAATTATGCCCCTTTGCGCGATCCCCTTTGCGCGATTAATAATTGCCCACATTAAAAGCCGGCACCATTTTGTTTTTAATTCACCCTTTGGTGTCCCAAGACCCCGAGCACGAGCACGACACCCCTGCACCTGGTTTTCCTCATTTTCACCATCTGTCTCTGTGGTTTCTGCCAAGTCCGGGAAACCAGTACATGAGTTCCTGCTCCCCCGCAGAGATGGTTCATGTTTCTGACATGAAGCACGAGCACAAACCCCCAAATGAGGAAGCCTTCCCTTTCCAACTGTCAGACTATTTCACATCGCAAGTCCCCTCACGAAGCCTCAAGACACGCCCCCATTTCTTCACACTCTGCTCCTCTTGCTGAATCTTTGTTCCTCTATCTGCCACGACCTGTTTGTTCCTCTATTTTGCCTCGTGACCAAGACTGTATAAATATTCTGCTGTTGAAAATAAAGAACCCCCACTTAAAGAGAGGACTTGAGAGATTGCTCCTGTGCCCGCTTGGTGCTGGAAGCGCTCCCTTTAACTCGAGTTATTGGTCTTCTCCTCCTTCATTTGAGCACCACGGACTCCTCGCTTTGCATTGACAAGAAATTATGATTTATTAAGCATAGAAATTCAGAAATGAGGTAATAAGTAAATTTAATTTACCACAGTTGACATGCTTGTTGTTTGATAGAGTACCTCCCTTTGGGGCTACATGCATTCCAGGGAGTGCCTTTTGAACCAGTAGGTATTGCTAATCAAAGTTATCGCTTTTTTACCATCCCATTCCCTTCTATTACCTACCCTCCTGTTGTCCACCCCCACCTGATTGACAAAGCCAATAGCTAACCCATAGGTGAGACCAATTGGCTTTGCCAATGCTTGTCTTTGTCAATCAAAGTTAACCCCTTCGATGCTCATGACGAGCTCAGCTCGTCATGCTGCGCGGTCGCGCTGTGCGCATGACGAGCTGAGCTCGTCACGACCACACCCGCGATCGGAATGTCCAGCACCTGGGCGAAATTCCGATCGCGGTGAAGCGGTTAAAGGCATGTGGAGCATCCAGCACTGGATCCTGCTTTCGAATTTAAGCAAGCACACCTGTAATCAGTGGTGGCCCGTCATTAAGGGGGTAGGGGCTCCGCTCCCCCCACCTTTTTCCCAACGAGAACAGTGTCTGTCAGGCAGAGCAAAGGTCAGCCTGACAAACACTTTTCATGTTCAGGTCAGGCAGTCAGGCACTGTACTTGCGCTAAATGTGCAGGAGCCTGGCTGCCTGAGCTGAATGTTTTCAGGCTGAAGATACCACAGCTCTGTGGGCGTGACTTCCTAAGCCCAGCAAAGCATTTTGGTGGTCCTCCTCTGATGACGAGGGGGAGTGTCACTGATAGCCTCGGACCTGGGCATTTCAGTTTTAAGCCCTGAAGTGCTTAGGGCTGAGTGTCTATCAGTGAGGCTCATCGCGGAGTGGGGTGGGGTCAGCAGTCTCAGTGACCCCATCCTAGTCTGTGATGAGGTAGGGACTGCTGCCTCCTCTCTTTGGCTGAAGGCCGGCAAAAAAGAGGAGGTGGTAGTCCCAATCCTCAGAAGCCACTGAGGCTTCCCTCCCACCACCCGAGATCACCGCTGCAGCCCGGTAAGTGTTATTTTTATTTTT
The DNA here is from genome assembly GCA_963921515.1 of Calotriton arnoldi. NCBI lineage: Eukaryota > Metazoa > Chordata > Amphibia > Caudata > Salamandridae > Calotriton > Calotriton arnoldi. The sequence continues at coordinate 160,125 of CAWUFW010000319.1, forward strand.
TAATGTTTGGTGCGTTTGCGTTTGCATGTATGAATGAATATTTGTGTATTTGTGAGTGCATGCTGTGATGGGTGTGCGTGTATTTGCTTGTGAATTGTGGGTGAATATGTGCACGTGTGAATGCATGGGTGTGTGTGAGTGTGCATGTGTGCGTGGCACGCCCACCCTCCACCCCCACCCTCTGCTCGAATTACCACCAGTCACTGCTCAGTAAGTGAAGCGACTTTAATTATTCCCGTTAACTACCTTCTGAAAAAACACTGTAATGCAAACAAGTGTACAGTACTCTTATGTGGCAAAATACATGCTTGGTGACAGCTTTTCATCTCTCTCGCATCATTCGCCCTAAACTCCGGGTCCCGTCCCCAACAAATTATTTTCAATTTGATGGCGTGCTTGCGTTGTACTTACCAATATGAAAAAGTGTAATGAGTTGGAACATATCATTTGAACCGCCTCTTACTGTTTAGTGGAAGAAGATGAAAAAGAGAAGACGCGGTATATATTTCAAACAAATTTGAATTGTTAGACTATCCGAATGCAATAAATGTAATTTATTCCATTGCAAGCATCTTGACTGGAAAAAGCGGTTCGCCTGGCTGCGCTGTGGACTCTGCATTCCAATTACAGAGTCATGGGATGACTGCAATCACCCTATAGCTATAATCCCCGCCTGACACGCTCATCTGCTGTTCTGACTTTATGCTGTACTATTATCTACCTTTGTACTGAACACAATTTCGAACTCGATAGAAGTCTTAAACTCAATGATAAAATCTCTTTATTCGGCATCAAAGCTGTCATTTTCCCCTCGTTTGCCATGCTATTTCGGTTCCTCTGTTAGTTTAGTTACAGTAACAAACGGGCGCTTTTCGGCTTCTTCGAAGTGCAAATAATGTCGAATCTGCGGACAAAGTAAACCGGATGTTTTTCTATAAAACCTCATTGTTCCGATAGGCACTGATCTCTGTTTACCATAATCTGGCAACAGTTCGTATAAGGAGAGATCACAATGCCCGCTGTGCTGGACTCATGATTGCGATACAAAATGGCTTCGAGCTATGGAGAGCAACGGAGAGGGAAAAGAGCTTTGAGGTAGAGTTCTGGATCTACCTCACAGGAAAACGATGAAATGTGTACAGTGTGTTGTTAGGTCGGTACACTGTAATAATTCTTGCCTAAAACTGTTTTCTCATGCATAAAAGGTGTTGTCTCAATGAGCCCCAGCCACATGTTGTCTCCATGAGTGCCAGCCGAAACGTGTTGCTTCGTTGAGCGACAGCCCAGTCTACCAGGCTGTTTTCTTAACGGCAGTGGTTAATTTGTGAAAAAATAAGTGCGGGGGCTCTTGTCAGGAGGCAGCTTGCACTAGCGCTTTGCTCCTATTAGCGCCGCCCATAACAGAACTAACTACTAACCATGATACCCTACAAGTGGGGAGAGGATGTGGCGTAATGGCCAGAGCTGCTGACTTTGGAGCTGGGGAACCAGGTTCGAGTCTCTGCGTTAGCTCAACATTCTGTGATTCTGGGCAAATCACTTAATCTCCCTGTGCCTACAAAAAAATAATTTGTCCTTAAATGATGCTCATGAAAAGCGTCTTTGGGTCGAGTTTGCACCATAAGCGCTGGTGTTGACGATTAAGTGCAGGTGCCGAACACCGGAAACCACCAACTCAAATTAACACTGCTTAATGGAGCAATATAGCGTAGGCAGTGCCTAATTTGTAAAAGAATAAGTGCCAGGGTGGGTCTAAAGTTTTTGCTTAGAAGGCTGCGGCTGGCACTATCGATTGTTGTAGTGCGAAAACCAAGGCATAGTCTTGATTCCACCTCATCAATCCTTCATACACCACCAGACACTCCCTGTCCTTTTATCCAACTACTTCAGGTTTTGTTCAATTCTTTCTCATCTCTGCTTTCTCCCTTAGCCTCGTTTTTCTTTTACTTTCTCCTCTCCTGTTCAGGGTTTTTCTATCTCTGGATCAAAGTTTGTTGAGAAAAATAAGTGCTGGTCGTGTTGGTAGGCCCTATTTGCAACCACCAGCTCAAATAAAGCACTGGACGTAGGTTATGAGGTTACACCACTAACAGAAGAAAACTGTGCTCAGTGTGTGCATGATTCTATTCTATTCTGGGTGGGATATAGTGCGCATGGCTACACGAAGGCTTCCCATCGCTAACAATCAGAATATAGGCAAATAGTCTGGGATACCTTCTGTTCGGCAAATCTCAAAGTTTATTTAACAAACAGCCATGCTTTTATGTGCTTTCTGAAACTATCCTCATTTTGGATTTTACAGATCCTAACAGGAAGGGTGTTCCACATATTTTAACAAGATATGAGAAAGACCTGCTGCCGGCCCTTGCTTTACGAATTCTGGGAATTGTAAATTGAATTGCGTTGGCAGACCTTAACTGTTAGGGAAATAAATGCACCTTAACACCCTGCGGGGGTGTACGGCTGTATTAGGGGGTAAAACAGTTGTGAGCCTCATTTGTGGTATATCCTTTGAGCTATACAGCGGGCATTGAATTTTATTCTCTGCTCAATTGGAAGCCAATGGAGTGAGGCCAAGGCGCTCATGGCTGATTGATGCCTGGGGACTTTTAGTAATAGGCGTGCAGAAGCATTTTGTGCTGCAGGCAGTCTTTCTGTCACAAATTGTGGAGAAATCAGATAAAGGGAGTTTCCGTAATCAAGTTGTGAGAGGACAAGTGCTTGTACAACCATCCTTCTGGTGGGGAATGGAAGGAGGTCTAATAATTTCCTCAGCATGCTGATCATACCGAAACTGTTTGCTGCAACCTTCCTTATTTGGGTGTCGAAAGTGAGAGAACTGTCAAAACAGATGCCCAGGTTTTTTATTGAAGATTTGGGAGATGGAGCACTTCCTAATGGGTCTGGCCAGATAACTTGAATGTTATTTTACACCACCATAACCTCAGTATTCTCACCCTTAAGTTCAAGGCAGCAGTGTGCCATCCAGTCGTCCACTTCCTTTAAGCAGGATCCCAATTGTGGTTCTTTAGTATGGTTATCAGGAGTAACAGACCGCACCAGCTGTGTGTCATCTGCATAGCTAACAATTGAGAGGCCAAAGGATTGTACTATGTCAGTCAATGGGCGGGCATAAAGATTAAACAATATGGGACTCGAGGAGGAGCACTGAGGGACCCCACATTTCAGCGAAAAGGCCTCTGAATAGCAGGGGTTGTTGCACACCTGAAAACGCCTGTCCTCTAAAAAAGAGGAGAGCCAGTCCAGAGTGATAACTCTTATTCCTGCCCTTTCCAATCTCAATGCAAGAGTTGAGTGGGCTACAGCGTAAAATGCCGCACGTAAGTCCAGTAATATAGCTGCCGCTGAGACCCCCAGGTCAAGGATTTTTTTCAATTCTTCTGCTACTACAAGCAGCGCAGTCTCCGTGCTATGATGGGCTCTAAAGCCTGTTTGAGATGAATGCAGGATTTCAATGTCTTCAAGAAATTTTGTTAGTTGAAGATTCACGTTTTTCTAGTATCTTACCCGCACTGGGTAGCAAAGAGATTGGTCTATAGTTTCCCAGTTGCAGTGGGTCTAAGGTGGGCTTTTTAGTAAAGGTTTAAAAACTTCAACTTTTCAATGGGAGCTTGTGCTGCGGGTGGTTTCGGCCCGCCGCACAAGCTCCCATTGAAAACTTGAAGTTTGCGGCCGCACCATGTGCAGTAGCATTTTAATTGCGGTGTCGGAACCGCCGACCTGAGGTCGGTCGGTTCCCAATGTGCAGCGATGTCTGTCGGAGGCAACTCCGACCGACATCGTAATCAGGGCCTTAATGTAATAGTTTTTGTAATTATAGTAGAAGTTGTGGGGTTTATAGAGGAATAGGGTGGGAAGTAAATTAATTAAAAATAATTAATAACATTTTTAAATTAATATTAATTATTTAATTGATAATTATTTATGTTAATTGTATAATTAATATTTTTTTAGTTAAGTTTTAGGTGCGAGTTGTGGGTTTTGAAGGGTATTGGGTGGAAAGTAAATTAATTATAATTAATTAATATTTGTAAATTAATATTAATTATTTAATTGATAATTAATTATGTTAATTGTATAATTAATATTTTTTTTGTTACGTTTTAGGTTCAGGTTGTGGGTTTTGTAGGGGTATAGGGTGGAAAGCAAATTAATTATAAGTAATTAATAAACATTTTTAAATGAATATCAATTATTTAATTGATAATTATTTATGTTAATTGTATAATTAGTATTTTTTGTTTTTAAGTTTTAGAAGCGGGTTGTGGGTTTTGTAGGGTATAGGGTGGGAAGTAAATTAATTATAATTAATTTATAATACCTTTTTAGCTCCTACTGGCAGCAGTGATAGCCAAATGAAACATTGCAAGACTATGGGGGGCGACAAATGCGCCGAGGTTGTCCGACTGGGAAAAGGACCTGGACTGGTGCTGTCTAGCAGAGAAAACAATATACAAAAGCAGGGGTTGTCCCAAGAAATGGGAAAACATTTGGAGCTCGTAGGAGGCCTATCGGACCTGAGGTGATGGAGGGCGAGAGGGTTGGCAGAGCTGGGGTGGAGGGACTGTGGGAGGGTTTAGGTAATGTACCCAGGATGTGAAACAACGTGTTGAGATAATATATATTCCACTCCTGTAATTGTCCAAAATGGTTTTGCTTATTATCTATTGTCTGTACTGATGGATTGCACTGTTGTTTTAATAAAAGAAGTTTAAAAAAATATAATACCTTTTTAATTATTATTAATCATTTAATTGATAATTATTTATGTTAATTGTATAAATACATTTTTTAAAGTTAAATTTAACGTGCGGGTTGTGGGCTTTGTATGTGTATAGGGTGGGAAGTAAATTAATTATAATTATTTAAAAATTATTTATTATTATTAAAAATAATTATTTAATTGATAATTAATGCTGTAAATGGTGTAATATATATATTTTTTGGTGGGTTGTGTTTTTTGTACGGGTAAAGGATGTGAAGGAAATTATAATAATTAAAAAACATTGTTAATTATTAATAATTGTTTACATGATAATTATGTAAATATGTAATTAAAATATTGTTTATATGTGTGAGTTGTATTTGTAGGAGCAAAGGGTGAGAAGTTAATTAAATATAATTAATTTATTATTAGTTATTTAGTAATATTAATTGTATAATTGAATATTAATTATGTAAATCATTTAATAAATGTTTTTTTTAATTTATATATTAGGTGTGGGTTGTTTGTTTTGTACAGATAAAGGGTGGAAAGGTAATTAAATGTAAATGTTTTATTAGTAGTTAATCACTATTAATATTAATTGATATTCAATTATGTAAAATGTGTAAATATAAATTTTAATATACATTTTAGATGTGTGATGTGTACCTTGGAGAGGTATAGGGTAGAACGTTATGTAAGTAAATTAAAAGAGTAAACATTTTTAAATTGTAATTTAATATTGTATGTGTTAATTGTTATACTTTTTAATTGTAAATAATATTGTATTTATTGGTTGTTATTATTCTGACAATAGATATTAGTATTTTGATAAAAAATAATATTTGTATTAATTTATAATATGTATTAAGCATTGTAATAAATTCGTAATTTGTTAATTAAAAAAATATATTGATTTGTTATATTTAAATATTTTTATTTTTTGTCATTTACTATAGTGTTGAAATTATTTATTTTACTTGAAGTGAAATAGTCTGTTTCTAATGCCACATAGAGTGCAGAGGCAGTAGTGAATTTTACCCCTCCGCAATCCAACTCTTTCCCTACTGTTGTACTGACTGGAGGGGGAACAGTAAATTTTACCCCTCCACAATCCAACAGTTTCTCTACTGTTATATTGAATGGAATGGGAATGGTAAATTTTTCCTCTCCGCAATCTAACAATTTTCCTACTGTTGCACTGGCTGGAGTGGGAATAGTAAATTTTACCCCTCCAAAATCCAACTATTTCCCTACTGTTGCATTAACTGGAGTGGGAATGGTAAATGTTACCCTTCGCAATCCAACACTTTCCCTACAGTTTTACCGACTGTAGTGGGAAAAGTAAATTTTACCCCTCCACAATCCAACACTTTCCCTACTGTTACACTCATTGGAGTGGGAATAGTAAATTTTACCCCTCCGAAATCCAACACTTTCCCTACTGTAGTACTGAGTGGAGTGCGAATAGTAAATTTTACCCCTCCGACATCCAACACTTTTTCTACTGTTGCATTGACTGTAGTGGGACTTGTAAATTTTACACCTCTTAAGTTACATGCTTTGTCTACTATTTATAAGATTTAGTGGGAATAGTATATGAAGTTTACTTTATGTTGTTTAAATTTATATTAATATGTTTTAGGTTATTTAAAATGATAATATTTATAATTATTAATGTTTTTAATATTCTATTTATTTTTAGTAAATTCTAAATTTGTATTTTGTTTGATTTTTTTATTTGTAATTACAATGGTTTGTTTTTTAAATATTTTTGTTATTGGATATATGTATATAAATTTATTTTTTATATTATTACATTAACAAAACGATTAAAAAAGAATATAAATTAAAAATATTAATGTAGTGATATTTTTAAATTAGATATATGTAAATAAAATATGTATATTAATATATATGTTTTTGTTTTTTTAAATAATAATAATAGTTATGTTGTTCAAAGTATTAAATATATGTTATTTTGATTATATTCGTATTAATATTTGATTTAATTAATGCTTATTATTTAAATGTATATATATTTAAAAATCACTATTTTAGACAACTATATTAGCGAAAACGGTATTTTTTGTGTGAAATGTTTGTAATTTTAATTATAAGTATAGGGAGTCGATATTTTTAAAATCAATATTTTTGACTCAATATTTTTGTAAGTAGATATTTTGTACTCGATATTTTGTCACTGAACCAAACACTATGTCCAGTTGTCTTTCACAGATAAGCGCGTAGATATCTAATTTGTGGCGCTGGAGTGGTCTGAAGACAAAACATGAACCATTTATTATTTCCCTTAGTGGTTACGCTGTTGGAAGGAACCTCATTACTTATTGCAAAGTTGCAGGTTAAACATTTGGGGGCTCATCGACCGACATCGACGCGGTCTCGGGACCAACCGACCTCCGGTTGGCAGTCCCGACACCGCAATTACGCCATTTCTCTATGGGAGCTTGTGCTGCAGTCGGAAACCGTCTGCAGCACAAACTCCCATCTTGAAATGGGAGTTTCTGTTGTCACACGGTGCAGGAATTAACAGGGGTGCATCACAAGCCCACCCCAGGCCCTCAACCGGAGGCCACTGAGGCATGGGGGCCCTGCTAGGGGCCCCCTAAGTTGCTTCCCGACAGGCTTTTCATGTCAGAAAGCCCAACATGAAAAGCCTGTCGGAAACTGACATCATACTCCCCACGGCGGAAACGTCGTCCATAGGGGATTATGTGCAGCCTCCGACTGGCCGATGGGCTACTTGAGCCTTCGGAAGCCAGTCAGTCCGACCGGCTGGTCTAAACTCCGATCACCTACATTGTAATTAGGCGGTCGGACTTTAAACCTACGATGTCCAAGGCTGACCGACCGACATCAGTTCAGGCTTGACTGTTCCCATGAGGCGCAGGGTCAAGACTGATTTGCATATGGCTGGGTCTAAACTGGGGTGGCATAGTGAGCAAAAGAACGATGGGATGGATTTAACTCAGATCTCTTGACTGGGGATGATTGTATGATTTATTCAGCATTCCGTCCATCATTTGTTTGCGTAACACGAGGCAGAACAGCACAACAAAGGAAGCGGCCGGAGCTGCTCATCAATATTCACAATCTCCCAGAAGGGAGCGCCCTATAATGTCTTGTGGGGCTTGTGCTTAGTCCAAAGTCTTGTAAATGTGGTGCCCCATGATGGCAGGGCAGCACCAACGCACCAAAGAACATGAGGGGGGGGCTTCAGGAGTGCAGTAGCGCCCCAAAGGAATTTATTGAAATTGCTGACTCCAAGTTTGGAGAGTCTGAAAAAGGACGACCAACTCAGATTTTCCTTTGGTCTTTCAAGACTTCCAAACCTGGAACATGGACTCTATACCTGGGAGTGCAACACCCTCTAGGGGATAAGTCAATGGCTACATTATTTGTGGCCTAAAGGTTGTTAAAAAGATACAGACACGTGGTGTATGTGTAGAAATGCTTTATTTAAAAGTGTTTTTGTAATGGTTTAAGCAATGCTTTATTCACAAGTATTCATGATGGTTTTGCACAATACTTTATTTTAAAAGGGTATTCACCTTACTTTATTTAAAAGTGTTGTCAGTACTGATAGTAACACATATTCCTGGAAGGCTGCAATGCATTATTATTACTGATAAGGTGGTCACATAATTTCAATGCTCGATTATTCATAATAAAGGCAGAGGGATCATGGTTACTGAAGTCAGTGATGGAATGAAATATTAATGTGACATGTGTCTCTGGTCTTGATGTGTGACCACTTAGACCTATTGTAAACTAACACCCAAATATATAATTACGTGCTATATTGTACACGAATGGGGGTGTACTATGACTTTTGGGTCATGACCCTTTATGGATCAAATGTAATGATGCCAAAGGTATTTCCACCAACCTTATGTATATTTGTGAATTACTGCATAGTATTGAGTAGTGTGTGTGTAATAAATGTACTTTTACTTTTCTAAAGAAAAGCACAGACTGAACAAAATATTTATTGAATGTTAAATATTGTGTGCGAGTGAATGGTAATTACTAGCCCACACCACTTCCCTTGAGTAGGCCTTGAACTGCTCTGCTTCCCTACCCTAGGAGAGTCAACTATGGTGAGGGTTGTATTATAGGTCATCCTTATGTCTGCAAAGTAGTCGTAAATGGGCAACATACCTTTAGACAGTGGCTGTCTACAAACAATAATGAATCCTAGACTCTGTACCTATAATGGGGACCTGAAGAGCTACCCCAAGAAACAAATCACTTTGGACATAGAATGACAGATCTATTCGCTGACAATAGACATACCTGCATTACCGAACCAGTAATGTGAGGAACTGACATTGCCAATTTCGAGGAACTGTTCTGCTGACTCAGTCACATAAAGCACCTTAAGCAACAGCTAAGATGAAGAACATATCAGAAAAAAACATTGAAAAGTCAATGAAATTAGTTAGCCCTTGGGATACCACATTGAAAGGTTGCGTCCTTGGAAACTGCTTGCCATGTCAAAGACAAGCAGAGCCAAACTCCCAGTTCCTAGCATGCACTGAGAGCTAGAAATGAACAAGAAAGCAAGCTCATACCTAGTTGACAAACAGCCTCCACTTTCAGCTTCTACCAGTTCTACAAGTTCCTTTCCAAATCAATATGGTGGGATCATAGGTGCCACATACCACACCCATGAAGGTAGGGCTCTTCCATAGGGTCACATCTGTGGCATGGTCCATAATCACCCTCCACCACTGCAGCAAGGTTGGCAGTGGGGGCATCTTTGCTTTTAAGGGGTCTGCAGGTGCATGAATGAGGGTGATTGTGTATGAGGCTTAACAACTGTAGGTGTATCCACTTGGAGGCATCCTACTCTTGTGAGTGTTCCCTTATTTGCAGCATTCATTTGTGCAATATATTCAATTTCATATGTGTGTGCTACACTGTTGAAAGCTTTCCCTCACACGTTTCTTTTGTCTTCTCATTGTGAATCACGTACTTAGTACTTGCCTGTATGCTGTTGAGTGGTTTTATAAATCAAGTTTCTCGTGTTCAAGTTTTTCTTTTGCATCTATTTTGGGTTTCTTGTTTGCAGATGTCGTCTTCCTTGCATCGTGAGAGCAACATCTCATGAAGCTGCATCTCCCATTGGGTTTGTGAAAAACGTGCAGCCAGGAATGCCGGCCCTGTCAGGTCAACATGGTGGACACTTTCCATGTGCATCACAGTGGCTCTTCTGACTATAACCAGTTGATTCTCAATTCCAGTGCTTAATTTGTAACACAATAAGTGGTAGGATCCTCGTTAGGAGGTCACGGCATCTCGCACCACTCGCTGACCCCTGCCAGTGAAGCAACCTCTCCACCCTTCCTCTGCCTCTTCTGATCATGACTGTGTACTTCTTTTTCTTGTCTCATTTTAGGTCCCTGCACACCGATTATATTAATAATGGCATTTGGTATTCTTTTTCTCACTTTTTCCCTATGAAAAGTGGGTATGCGCGTTTTCATCGTTAATATTATATTTTGTCTTCTATATATAATCATGGTTTTACCATTTCACGCAAAGACAAAATCCTTCAATTAAATAAAGGTCAGCTTGAAAAGCTATGTCTTCTGGCTCTCATAAGGTTTATGTGGTCTATCAGTAGTCATGCATGTGCTAGTCCTAGTCATCCATTTGTCAGTGCGGGGGCTGGAACACAACAGGCTTTCCATTCCTAATAGGATCTTTAAGGGAGAGTCGTTAGCAGCCTTATCTGCTGTTGCAGATTTATTTTTCCTGTTGCCTGTTAGCGTCTGGAACCAGGCTGTCACTTTTCATAATGCTCTCTATCACAAGGTGTTAGAGAAGGGAGGACAGCAATGATGAGAGACCATCAAACAAGCACTGGCAAAACCAACAGGTCTGGTTTTGGCCGCCAGCCTTTTTGTCAATGATTGTTTCATTTTTTCATGGTTTTTGTAAAACTGTATTGTTGCAGGGGCTGCTGGGCCCTCAACAATATAAAAACAATGGCTAAAATCAAAAATATTTTTGGGTCTCAAAAAGACAACATTGGCACTGAAGGGAACTCCATTATGTGTTCATGTGCTCCTTGTGAAAGAGAAGAATGCCGTCACTCACTCACAGTGACGCTAGTCAACAGCTGAAGTGGGCAGACCCATTGCCCAATGCTGTTTGGAGTAGTCAGCAGGAGAAAAATGTGAGTGACACAGCAACAGACCAATTAAAAGACTGTCTGAAAGCCCCTATAAATAAATATATTACACAGGTGATTTTACTCAAATCAAAAGGAATTGGCTAAAGCCAGACCTCAAGAGTGCACTGATTTTTTGATCCTCTAAGTTCAGTGTCTGCTTTACAGAAATACCTTTTTAGCAGTTTTCTTTGGTCAAGTTTAGAGTGGACTACAGTGCTAGAAATGGTTACATAGTCAGGTTAGGGCAAAAAACAGGGGTTCGCTTGGAGCCGCCTATATTATAATAAAAGATAATTTGTAAATTACAAGGTTTAATAGACGACTTGGAAATCCAACCACCGTCTTGTATTTTGCTTTGGCTAACACAATTTGGCTGTAATTTATCACAGCTCCCAAATAGTTCCCAAGGTGTGTGATTGTGCAAGACAGACACACTGCAGTAATGCTGTTATATTTGGTGTCACTGTACACGAAACACTATACTTGTGAACAAAATGAGCATACCTTTGTCATTTGCCTATTCCTTTCTGCGCTCGCCAACCATGAACTATAACAATACAGGCTGGTTCTTCTGCGAAACCTTGACGACAGAAACTCATACTAAGGGGCCGATTCCGATTCCGGCCGGAAATCTCTCCGACCGAGCCGGACCCAGGGAGAATTCCGACCGAATCGGACCCTAGCAGTCCGACCGGACGAGTACGATGCATTCGCATGCTATCGGACTCGAGTCGGTCGGACTCCCATTGAAGTCAATGGGAGCCGGTCGTACAACGCGTACGCGGGCTCCCATTGACTCAATGGGTGCGAGGCGGACAAGGGCGCCCCTACAGCGTGTACGCGTCCACGCGCATCGCGGGCGTACATGCACAGGTCAGGGGGACCCATGGGTCCCCCCTGTGTGCGACTCGCGCGCTACGCTTACAGGGGGTCCGACACGGACCCCAAAGTCCGGCTCTGACAGCTTTTTCGAGCCGGACGGCGCGAGTCGGTCGGACTGCTCGCGGCGCGCATCGTACTTACCCGGCCGGAAACATCTCCATAGCGCGGTGCGAAGTCGGTGTCCATGCGAGTCGGTCGGAGCGTGTTGAAGCCGCTTTCGAGTCGGTCGGCGATTTCGCGGGTGCTTGCATCGTACTCGCTCGGCCGGACCCGCGTACGATTCGGTCGGGAAACAGGGCTCCGAATCGGATCCGGTGAATCCGAATCCGATTCGGAGCACTACCGGCCGAGATCGGAATCGGCCCCTAAGTTGCTAGGAATGAACTACAGGAAATTCATGTAAATTGGCTTTCATTTGATCTGATTTATCATTCATGGAGTGTTTGACGTTTAAAAATAAGGATATCAAAATGAAGGAGCTAAATGTGAGTATTTCTAAGAAAACTTATGTGCTTGGTAAGTAAAAATGGCAAAACGGAAAAAGACATTCAAAAAGCATATAGCACAGTCGTGTTAATATGATACAAAAGCAGCAAATACATTAAATGGTAACACATAAAACAGTGGCTCTTTCTTCCAAAGACCAAAGAGAAAAAGAGAGAGAGAGTGTGTGTAAGAGAAAGCGAAAGAGAGAGAGCGAGAGAGAGAACCTTATGTAATGGCGCGTTCCCTTGTGGCTACCACACCATGACAACGTGCTGTGTGAAGGGCGTTTTATCGGACACCTTTTCACCCGTCACCTGTACAACTTTTATGTCAACATCAGGGGCATAGCTTCGAAGGGGGGGATTTGGGGTGTTACACCCCCCTAATAAATGTATTTGTATTTTCTTTAAATAGTTGGGTACAGGTGCTTTCAGTCGGGTATGGTGAGGTATCTGTTGGAATTTACGAGGAAATTTTATATACACACAAAAACTCACACACACTCTCTTCCTATCTGCTTTGAAAGTCCTCAAAAGTGTTGGTTATTTTACAAAATGTTGTGTTTTCTCCCACTTCTCCCACTCCTTCATGCACTCTGCCTGTCGTATAATGTATTCTAACATTATTTGACAGAGTGATTGTTGGAAAATCTGAAGCTCACCCCAACCCCCCAATCTTACTGACCAAGCTGCACCCCTGATCATTATTACTAGATTTGAATATCATACAGTTTGGCAGCACGTGGTAAATTGCCTTTGATATCAATATGTACCACTGCACTACTGCAGAGTAGATTCTCTGTAGCATAACTGCCCTTTTCGATTCCACGTCCTATCGCGAGAGAGCATTCAGTAATGATAAAGTCACAATCAGTGGTCGTTTTAATGTCGTTGCTGGGAAAGAGCTATGGGCTGACCCTTTCCGTCTGGGGCGCTTAGGGGCCAGTGCCCTCAGGTTCTGTGTGTGATTGAAAAGTGTTGTGCAAATTGCTGTTTTTCACCAACCAATAGAGACTCCACTCCTGTTTCTTAGGTATTCCATTCGTAAGTAGGCTTAGGAGTTGCAACTTTCAGTTACAGTTGACACAGTAACCAGAACCTGGATCAAACATTACCTTTATTACAACACATCATCTTATAAACACTTCGATATGAGATCTGGATAACGGTAATTAAAACACATTGCTCTGCAGATGAGGTTAGCCTATTACACATTCTTGTATCACTCGAATTTAGCTACAGATGTGATGAATGGGGAAATCAAGCAAATTTGGTCACCTGTAATCACACATTACACATTGTATGAACGTTTATGTATGTCATGCTCCTTATGGATTCCATCCCTCAGCTGTGATTTCAGAAAAATGTTAAATCAGGTAGATCAATCAGTTCAACCCAGGCTTCGCCTTGTGCCTACGCCCTTACCTGTGCCCGGTCCTCTGACTAGACCCAGCCCTCTCGGGCTCAGCTCCAGACCATGTCACGAGGCTCCCTGCCTCGATCTCCTATCTCTCTCTTCATGGCCTTCTGATTCGCGCTCTTGTTCTGAGGCACTCTCTGCCATTTCATCACTTTCTCTTTGCCCTTTGACCTCCTCTGCTGCTTTCTGCACTTTTTCAATTTCCTTTCTCTTTTATTCTCCGCTGCTTTCTTGCACATTTCTCACTCTTTTCATTTTCTGTGCATATCTCATTCTCTCTTATTTATTCCTTGCCACATTTTTGTGCATTTCTCAGTGTTTCTTTGCCGCTTCTCTGTGCATTTCTCATACTTTCTCATTCATTGTTTGCCACTTTTTGGTGCATTTCTCATTCCCCCTCTGCCACTTTTCTGTGCTTCACTCATTCTTCCTCACTCATTATTTGCTGTTTTTGTGCATTTCTCTCCCATTCTCTGCCTGTTTTCAGGGCTTCTTTGAGTCTATCCCATTCATTCTTTGTTGCTGTTCTGTGCTTTTGCCTTTCATTCTTAACATGAATGCCTTTTTCACTCTATCCTTGCAGCCCTTTGGCTTCTTTAAATCTCAGCCCTTCTGCTCTTTTTTTGAGTTTCACACTCACAAGTGCTCTCTTACCTTCTCTTAGCCTTCCCTCTTCATGCACTTTTTCTCTACTTCCTTCCCCAGTGTTGGAATAAAAATGTTTTAGCTGTGCTGTTTATGTATTGCACGTCTTAAGTTAGCATTCGCCGCACCCTTTTATGTTTAGCCGTCATTTTGAGTCATGATCGAAACTAATTTTTCTCTCTGCCTCTGCTGAAAGCAGCTGTGGTAGTTTTCGTTTCTCCAAGGTTGGGCCTTGCTGTACTAATGAATACACTGTCCTTCTTAGCGCATACCTTTCCCACTAGATAGGGGCCTGCTCCCACCTTTAGAGTGGCGGGCACAGGCAGAACGAACTTGGCATTAAGATAGCGTGTGCCCGGTCTCAGGATAGAAACTCATCCTTCTGTACCTTCTTTGTCTAGCTGCCTCCAACTGGAAATTTCCAGTCAGGGCATGTCTTCATTGGTTCTGAATTGTACATAATGTATCACCATGTTTGCTGAAGTCAGTCCCTCTGCAGCAATCCCAGGAGGCTGGTCAGACTGGACTCTGCTCGAGTGTACCTGAATAAATATACTTAGTTTGTATTCTCTACTGTCTGACCGACTCTTCATTTGTATGGAAGGCTGAGAGGTGGTAGCGAGTGAACCGGGTGGCCCATATCGGGTCACTTCCTTCAGTTGGCGCCCAAACAGGGACTCCATCGGGTGACCCATCCCCGCCCGCGGACGGGTGGGAGGTTGGGGCCATCCTCGGGTCGGACGGGCGCACCAGGGATCCCTGCACGAGAGTTCCTGAACTCGCAGCTGCCCCGTCTGTCTGACCGGTCGGTGCCTCACCCAGCGGTCATCCCGACTGGGGTCCTGAACGGCGAAACCCTTGGATCTGACCGTTTGGTCCGAAAAGTCGGCAGTGGAGAATAAATTTGTTTGACCTGTGTGCACCAGGTGAGTTTGTCTTGGTTCTTTGTGGATATGGTACCATTTTGGTTTGTATTTGGTACGGTGTGAGGACCGATTTTGGTACAAAGTGTTTGTGAACACTTTGCCAGGCAACATAACGAATTTGGCTTACTTTTGAAAATGCCTGGGTTCAGCCGGCTTTTGGTTTCCTGTTGTTGTTCTGCTGATGCTCGACTGGAAGAAAGTCAGCCAGCGACTCCAGAAGGTACTCCGAATTTTGATATGTATGTGAAGCATGACCTTGGCCCTATTATGTTTAGTACGCTATGGCACAAATATACGAGGGACAATGCCGAGGGTTTTTACAGGAGAAGTTGTTTGCAAGAAGAAGTAGGCAGTCTATGTTTGATTCCCTCAATACATGGCAAAAGGAGGCTAAACAGAGGCGAATGAAAGCACAGAAAGAGGCCTGGAAGGGGAGAATGCAAACATTGACTCAGAAAGCTGTAGCACATGATAAAGATAAGCAAGAGATAGGGATTGAACGTGAAGATAGGAGATTCTGATTACAGATTGATAAATCTTATGTGTCCCAAGAAGAAAATTATTATACGTTTGTGGAACAATTGTTAGATACTCGACCTCCACTTCCGTATGCCCCCCAGAGGATATATCCCGCTCTCCCCTTACAAGCCCAGCCACCTGGTTCTTCTGTCTCCGCTGTTTCTGCTTCTGTTAGTGTTGATCAGACTGCCTTGGCCACGGCACCGCCTATCCTTTCTTTGCCCTCGCTGTCTGTGGCAACTATGACTGTTAGTACTCCTGCAACACCTATTGCTTCGGCATCTCTTTCGCCAGCTCTTACACCCGCGACACAGCCAGCAGCGACGTTAGGGCCTACTGCCTCTGTCATCACTCCCACTGTGTTCTTCCATTCCCCGACATTGTAGAGTAGTGGGACACCAGTACGTGGTTTTGAGGATAGAGACTGGATGAAATTTAAGGAGCGTATGGGGCGGACGTTAGTCCGATCTGATATGAGAGATGAAGAGAAAAAGGTGGTTGCTAATCAGGCTATAAATGGGCCCAAAACCCCATTTATAGTGTGGAAGATGTGTGGAGTGTGATGAAAGAGTATGAGCCTTTTGTACAGCAGCATGCCCTTAAGCATATGTTGGCTACTTTGATCGGTCTTTGGGAGCAGTGTTTCAATGGTGCAGCACCGCAGATCATATATGATATTAGGGATCATGTGTATGTTACTGATATGGCGCCTGCTCATGTCTTTGGTAATGTTGTAACGTTGGTTGCTTATTGGGGTAGACTGCTTGAGAAGAACCCCACCCCGGTATCTCAGTTTCCGATGCGGGAGGTTCATCCTATCTCTATCCCGAAATACCAGCGCTAAGGGATCAGCATGACAATGTTGTAAGACAAGGTGTAGTGGCCCGTTTCCAAGAACAATGGGTTTATACTCCATGGAAAAGGAGTGAAGTTTTGTCTCTTAAGACTCAGTTACCTGACCCTAGGAAAAATCCTACCGCTTATTATAAGGAATTGACTGAAGCAGCCTCTTCAACAGTAATGACGCTTGCGGATATTGAAATGTTTTTTGGTTTACTAGTTCCGGTTGATATTTGGAGACAAGAACACACCCAGGATCACGTTGCGGAATTAGGTGGTACCTGGGATAAAATTAAAGCATGGGATCAGGAACGGAAGCCAGGTGATAAGCCTAGAGCGGAGATACTTGCTTTGCCCAGCCGTATCATTACGTATATGCATTCTCTTATTTCTCCGAGAAAAGTTGATTGGAACAAGTTACAGGCTTGTCGTCAGAAGAAAGATGAGAGTGTGTCTGATTTTTTCACTCGGTTTGAAGGTGTGTTTCTAGATTATAGTGGACAGGATTTGTCGATCGAAGGTGGTGTGCGACTGTTTGTTAACAGATTTGTTTCCAATTTGCTTCCTGAAATTGCGACCCGATTGCAGGCTTCCGAAAGCACCTGGTCCACCTCCTCCCCTTCTGTTATCTTGAATATGGCCCAGTACTATGAGCACAGGGAAAATGAGGATAAGGAGAGGTCAGAGAAGAAGCACAAGGATTTAAAGACGAAGGTGTTGTTGCAGCAGGCTTCTAGGGAGAATGGTAGAGGACGTGGTGGTTCAGCCCGACAGCTTCCACGCACTAGCAGGCCCGCAAATACCGCCCCTTTAGGGGCGAATCAGTGTGCGTACTGTAAAGAGGAGGGACACTGGCGCAGCAAGTGTCCGGTGCTTTTGCAGAAGGTGGCGGCTCCTAGAGGACGAGGTTCTTGTGGACGGGGTCGTGGAGCTGGTGGCCAAGACAGGGCTCAGAATGCTGTGGCCTCGCAGGGTCGCTCTGATCAAAACTATTTTGATGACGCTCGGGGTGGACAGTATTATCATGATGATTATGATACGGATGAGGTGACAGGGCTGTCTTATAGCTAGAAGAGCCAGGGACAGAGTGAGGGACCAGTTCCGATACCTGTAGATCAACGTGGTCCGTATGTTAGTGCAGATGTGCATGGTTTGGCTAAGGAGTTTTTGGTGGATACAGGTGCAACGAACAGTTCTATTTCTCGTTCCTTGGTCCTGGGGGCGGCTCTGTCTGGCCATAATAAAGTTTCTGTAGTTTTTTCTGGTGTACCGGTTGTGAGCCCCATTTCAAAACCCCTTGCGTTGACTATTGGTCCTTTCACTGTGGATTCGCCATTCTTGTTGACGTCCAATTGTGGTGAGAATTTGATGGGTTTGGACTTGTTGAAGAAATTGCATGCTACGATTTAGCAGGTGTCTATATAACGATGGGTCCTGATGTGGTGTGCTGTAAGCAGTGTCTATCCAAAGATGCACCCCTCCCTGCTGAATTTAAGGATGTGCCACCCACACTGTGGGCAACGGGCGACACAGATGTGGGTTTGTGGCAGATATCGCCTGTTTCGATACGTGTCAAGGAAGGTGCTATTTTACCCCGTATCCCTCAGTATAAAATACCGCAGGCAGGTGAGTGAGCTTTGTTGCAAATTGTGCGGGATTTGATTGAGAAAGGAGTGGTTGAGGAGTCGCCTGCTAATGTTTGTAATAGCCCTATTCTTCCCATTCTCAAACGGACACCTTCGAGCACCTCTGAGGATCAAGCAGATGTTTATCGCTTTGTGATTGACTTGCATGAAGTTAACAAGATAGTGATCCCCCAGTTTCCGGTGGTACCTGACATTACGACTCTCTTGACAATGATTCCTTCTTCTGCTAAATTCTTTTCTGTCATTGACTTGAAAAACGCATTCTTCAGTATTCCCATTCATCCTGATAGCAGATATCTGTTCGGGTTCACCCTAGCTGGTAGAAGCTTTAGATTCTGTTGCGCTCCTCAAGGCTATACAGAGAGTCCGAGTATCTATAGTCAGGCATTGAAAAATCAGCTGGATTCCTTGTCGCTCCCAAGAGCTAATGAATTGCTCCAATATGTCGATGATCTGCTTATCACCTCGGATACGGAACAAGGTTGCAGAGACACTACGGTTAAATTGTTGCTACATTTAGCTCAACATGGCCATAAAGTATCCCTTTCCAAATTTCAGTATTGTCAACAGGAGGTCACCAATTTGGGTCACCTACTGTCGAAGGAGGGTAGGAGATTGACCCCTGAGCGCATCAGTACCATTGTTAAAATGCCCATTCCGCAAACTCAGAAAGATGCACGCGCTTTCATAGGTATCACTTCCTATTGCAGGCAGTGGATACCTGGCTATTCGCTGCTTATTAAGCCCTTGCTTGCGTTAACACTAAAAGATGTGCATGAACCCCTGCCTTGCACGCCTGAGTGTCAGCAGTCTTTTGAGCAATTAAAAACTGCGCTTTGCTCGTCTCCAGGCTTGGTACCCCTAACTACGCTAAATGCTTCGTATTGTATGTCCATGAGAAGGGTGGTTGTGCGCTTTCTGTTTTAACACAAAAATTTGGGGATAAGCAACGATCGTGTGCTTATTTCTCTGCTGTGCTTGACCCTGTCGGGCGAGCCCTCCCGAGCTTAAGTGCGGTCGCGGCTGTGGCTGTCTCAATAAGACAATCTGCTGGACTTGTACTTGATACTGACCTCACAGTTATGGTACCCCATGTTGTGGATACACTTTTCAATAAGACAAGGACACAGCACCTCACCAGTGCACGTCTGACAGGTTATGAGCTAACGCTCTTTGCGAAGCACATTACGATCAAACGCTGTGCCACTCTGAATCCAGCCATGTTACTACCCCTCCCTTCTGAGAATGAGGAGATTGACATACATGATTGTATCTTCCTGACGGAAGAAGAGACGAAAGGACAGGTAGACCTGACCGATGTTACCTTATCTGACCCTCAATGGGAACTATATGTCGATGGCTCTTGCTTTAAGTTACCAGATGGCACTACAACTGCTGCGTATGCCATTACAACACTGCGTACAGTAGTTGAAACATCACGAGTTCCCTATCAGTGGCCCAGCTGCAGAGCTCGTTGCCCTTATTTGAGCCTGTGAATTGAGTGGGGGACTAGTTGTCAATATTTATACTGACAGTCAGTACGCCTTTGGAGTCGCCCATAACTTTGGGCGGCTCTGGGCAGAGAGAGGGTTCCTCACTTCCCATCGGACAAAAATTCAGCATGGTCCTCTTTTATATAGGCTTCTGTCCGCTTTGACACTCCCCAAGAAATTGGCAATAGTGAAGTGCAGCGCCCATAGGAAGGTTACTGACGATGTGGGTAAGGGGAACGCTTTTGCAGATCAGACAGCTAAGGAAACAGCCCGAACTAAGATGAAAAGAATGTTTGTAGCAGGTCCCGCTAGGTGGATGCCCGAGGTCACAATGTTCGAGGATACACTTGAAAATGTGAAGGCGATTCAGAGTGAGGTTACAGTGGAGGAATTAGCAGTGTGGCAAGAAAGTACAGCAAAATTGAACGATGAGGGATGTTGGATTGACAAGTCAGGGAAGCAAAGATGGATGTTGACAGATGCATATGTTCTTCCTGTAGTCACGATGGCCCATGGCCCAGCTCATATCAGTGCTAAGGGTATTTGCAAGTTGTTAGACCCCGTTTGGCAAAATGCCAACATTTCGAAGACAGCTGCACATTTAGTAAAGTACTGCATGGTGTGCATGATGCACAATCCTGGCAAGGGTACCCCTACACCACCCGGCAATTTTGCACCTCCCAGTTTTCCTTTTGAGGTCCTTCAAACGAACTACATAGAGATGGATCAATAATTTGAAGTATGTGTTGGTGGTTGTTTGTGCATTCAGTAAATGGGTTGAGGCTTACCCTACTAAAGAGAATACAGCCATTGCGACTGCAAAGGTACTCCTGAAGGAGTTCTTTCCTCGCTTCGGCTTGCCCCGTTTGATCTGGAGTGATAACCGAAGTCATTTCAATGCCAAGGTTATCCAGTTAGTTTGTGATGGTTTGCACATAAAGCAGAAGTTTCATGCTGCGAATCACCCCCAGTCAGCAGGTTTGGTTGAGAAGTACAATGGTACTCTCAAGCTGAAATTGGCAAAGGTTCAGGAAACGACAGGGTTACAGTGGCCAGTTGCTTTACCATTAGCTCTTTTGTCAACGAGAACTACAGCACATTCTAGGACAGGATTGTCACCCTAGGAGGCCGTGTTTGGACGCCCGGCAAATGTCTGGGGCGTACCGTGCCCACGTAGGTTTTCTGAGATTGAGTACCCTTTATTGATAGACTACCTGTGCCATTTAACTGAAAGTTTGTATTCTATTCACCAACAGATTTGTGAGTCACTCCCACCCATACCAGAGGGGCCCAGTCACAACATCCAGCCTGGGGACTGGGTTTTGCTGCGAAATTTCCAGCGGAAGAAGAGCTTGGAGCCCCGGTGGAAGGGGCCCGAGCAAGTCCTCCTTGCAACTCAGACCGCTATGAAAGTCGCCGGCCGAAAGAAGTGGATTCATTCCAGCCATTGCCGCAGGATACCCTTACTCTTACCCTATCATCAGTGGGTTAGGGACAGCATTGGGGATGCTGAGGGTGAAAAGGTGCCTCAGTTCATCCCTTTTGGTGATGCAAAGCTTACATGGACCCAAACGGATGCAGAGAATGATGATGTGCTAAATGCAGCGGTCCCTCCGGAGATTCGAGCCATTAAGGAACCATTATTTGTTGACCCCTCTGTGCCTGGAGTCACCAGGTACAATTTGCGCCCTCGGCTGAGGAATAGTGCACAAAAGGAGAAGTCAGACTAGTCAGGGATGGACTGTGCAAGTTAGGGTGTACTTTGCTATAGTACCAAAGTGTTAGTTTAGGGTGAGGTGAGATTAGTGCACTGTTCTGGCATTGGACAGGATAGATCGAACTTGCTCCCTCGGAGGGGGATACGTTATCCTGTGCGACGTGGGATTCATCGTGAGCTAGGACTGAGCAAGCTCCACCGCCGGTGCTCAAGAGCGCCAACGTTGATGAACAATCGGAGCCTGTACCAGTGAGGTTCAGACGGACACTGGGAACAATTGCATTTGCTATCAGTTTTATTGCATTCCTTTTCTTGCTTCATAATGCATCAGTTTGGTCGGCCTATTAATGAGGAGGAACAGCCATTTGCACCACCGCGTCTAGCGCGAGGTTGGCCCACAAAGAGTAAAATAGTTTTCGCGTTAATAGTTGTGATTGCACTAATAACAGTACTTGGAATATCCTGGTTCCTGGAGGGAAAGTATCCTGTACATTCCTTGGTTGGTACAACGCCCACTTCCCCATAGCACCTTTTTGTTACTTTGGCCCCTCACAAAGAAGAGCAAAGAAAGTCTTACACAGACAATGTATTTATACAAATGTTGCATCAAGCCCATGATGTGTACAATACAACAAATTGTTGGGTTTGTGGATTGCTTCCCTCAGTTACTCACAGGAGCGATAATTTGTTGTCCATGCCATTGTCATATATTGGTAGCTGTGAAGGTTGGTTTGAATTGTTCGTTATGGTGCACTACCATTTCCAACTCTCTACTCAGGTTATGACATCTGCTGACTCTTGCACTGTGGTAGAGTATATAAGTTTTCATCACGGATTTACTCCCATAGGACAGGCAGGAAATGGGACCTCCAGTACATTGTCCCTAAAATCCTGTATGAGCATATATGAAAAAGTGAAGAACGAAACATGGCTTAGAATGGAAATGGCTGATATCCAAAGGTTCAACACCTCTGAATATTTCCAATCTTTCCAAGATTGTAATGTTACTAAGTACAGACCGATGCCGGTGTCCGTGGCCAACATGACAGCTATTTTCTGTGTCCAGAGAACAGGGGAGGTAAAGGTGGGGAAAGTAAATGCAATTTTACCTACAGACTGAGAACGATTAATAGTCCGCCCTTGATCCTACTCCAGAATGTCTATTTTGTCTGTGGATCCCAAGCTCACGTCTGGCTTTCGAGGGGGTGGTCTGGCAGATGTTACCTCGCTTTCCTCCTCCCCCCTGTGTATGTTACCCTGTCCAATTACCATAAAGATCATCGGCTACAACGTAGGAGTACATACTTGCCCCGAGTCAGAAGGGTTGTTGACATAGAGGATATAGATCAGACAGATGCCACCTGGCAACAGTTTAACGATGCTGTAAGGGGTCTTTTACCTTTCTGGGGCCCCATGGCTAATAGTCTTCAGCTTCGTCGGCTAACAAGAGTTGTGGAAGGGGTTATTAATACAACAGCTGGGATACTGACAAACATCACTGCTGACCTCCAGGCTACGAGATTAGTTACCTTACAGAACAGGATGGTGTTAGACATCATCCTTGCTGATCGGGGAGGGGCCTGTCGCATCATTGGCAGCAGCTATTGCATTTACATACCTGACCATGCCCCAGTGTGTATACAGCTATACAAAAATTGCATAGACTTTCGTCAGACATACACCAAGAGACAGGTACTTGGACACTATCAGGGTGGTTCTGGAATATGCTAACAACGTGGGGTTGGAAGATCCTTATCTTTTTGGTTGTAGTTGCCGGTATTATCTTTACCTGTTGCCTCTGCATACACTGTCTCTCGGCTTGTTGCACCTATTGTATAACTCCGACACCTAAATGAAAAATATCTGTTCATAATACTAATGCTGCGATCATGTTGCAAAAACACATTGATGACATCATGCAGATTGACAAGGGTATCTTTGAATATTGATTATGTACGCACCAGCTTATAGTGATGTTTCTTATCCTTGCAATATGTTATCTGTTTCTAGATAGTAACATAAAAGTTGTTACCGAATGCTAAAAGGAGGGTCTGTTGGAATAAAAATGTTTTAGCAGTGCTGTTTATGTATTGTACGTCTTAAGTTAGCATTCGTGGCACCATTTTATGTTTAGCCGCCATTTTGAGTCATGATCGAAACTAATTTTTCTCTCTGCTGAAAGCAGCTGTGGTAGATTTCGTTTCTCCAAGGTTGGGCCTTGCTGTACTAATGAATACAATGTTCTTATTAGCACATACCTTTCCCACTAGATAGAGGCCTGCTCCCACCTTTAGAGCGGCGGGCACATGCAGAACGACCTTGGCATTAAGATAGCGTGTGCCCGGTCTCAGGATCGAAACTCATCCTTCTGTACCTTCTTTGTCTAGCTGCCTCAAACTGGAAATTTCCAGTCAGGGCGTGTCTTCATTGGTTCTGAATTGTACATATCATGTATCACCATGTTTGCTGAAGTCAGTCCCTCTGCAGCAATCCCAGGAGGCTGGTGAGACTGGACTCCGCTCGAGTGTACCTGAATAAATATACTTGGTTTGTATTCTCTACTGTCTGACTGACTCATCATTTGTATGGAAGGCTGAGAGGTGGTAGCGAGTGACCCGGGTGGCCCTAATCGGGTCACTTCCTTCACCAGCGGTGGTCTTTCCCGAATCCTCTCACGTGCCGCAATCCCTTCCGACTTTTCACTGCTTTCCACTTGCTTAGTCATGCCCACCACCCGAAGCTTCTCCAACTCCTGCTTAGTGTCAGCCACAGAAGTGGCATCGGCAACTTAACGGGGGTGGCGGGGCGGGCGGGCGGGGAGGGGGGTGTTAGGGCTGTACACTAAATAAATAAATAAAACACTTACCTGCAGGCCGGCTGCCGCCTCTTGGTGTTCTTCACCCGCTTCCAGGGACAGGAACCAGGAAAAGGAAGCACCAAGGATTCCAGAATCCCCTAGCCAATCACGACGCTGCTGATAGCAGTGTCGTGATTGGTCTGAGTACCCTGGTTCGGCGGTCAGAGAGGGACTGGGGGCCTGGGCATGTTCCTCACCCAGGCAGTAGTTCATCCTGGGTGAAGAACATGCAAAGTGCGCATGACTATTTGGCTGGCTCGAGAGGGCCGGCTAAACAGTCCTGTGCACTTAAGTGAGTGCCTGCCACTCCTCCCCTGTTCCTGTTAGAGCCAGCCCTGCCCCACCCCTAACCAGCAGAGTCACGGAAAAATAAAATGATAATAGCATTCGTTCTTATCATTTTTATTATTTCTTTTTCAACTGCTCACAGAGCAGTGGTTTGACGCTCCTCCGCCTTAGTGGAGGAGCCGCCCCTGAGCCACAGCACAGGCCAGCCAGCTTTGCCGGTCCCTGCCTTGTGCCTTACCTGTGCCTGGCCCTCCAACATGGCCCAGCCCTTTTGGGCCCAACTCAAGTGCTGTCACACTGCTCCCTGCCTCAACCTCCTCTCTCTCTTCTCGATCTTCTGCTTCTCACTCTTAATCTCCTGAACTCTTTGCCATTTCACCATTTTCTCTGTGTTCAAACCTCCTTTACTGCTTTTTGGGCCTTTTCTCTTTCCATCTCTTTCTCATTCTCTGTCACTTTTCTGGGCATCTATCAGTCTTTCTCCTTCATTCTTTGTCACTCTTCGGTGCTTTTACCTTATATTCTTTAATGTTTCTTTCTCTGTCTCTTTCACTCAATCGTTGCTGCCTTTTAGCCTCTTTTAGTCTCAGCCCTTTTGCCCCTTTTTAGTGATTTGCATCCTCAAGTGCTCTCTTACTTTCTTTTTCACCCTCATTTTTCTCCTTCATGCCCTTCCATCCCACCGGTGGCCTATTCAGACTCCTCTCACATGCTGCCCTCCCTTCCTGCTTTCCGCTCGGCATCCTGAAGCTCTACCACTGCCTCCTCCTACTTGATGGCGGCTGCAGCACAGACCAGCCACTGAGCAAGCTTCGCCAGCCCCCGCCTTAAGCCTTACTTGTGCCAGGTCCTCCGACCAGGCCCAGCTCTATCACAGTCACGAGGATCCTCGTCACAACCTCCTCTCTCTCTCTCTCTTCTCGATCTTCCACTTCTCTCTCTTATTCTTCTGGTCTCTCTCCCATTTCACCACTTTCTCTGCCTCTTTGTGCTTTGACCTCCTTTGAGCTTTCTGGGCTTTTTCTCTTTCCTTTCCTTTTCATTCTCTGCCTCTTTCTTGCAAATTTTTAATACTTTCCTTGCCATTTTCCGTGCCTCTCTCATTCTTTCTCATTTATTCCCTGCCTCCTCTTTTGCATTTTCAGTCTTTCTTTACAGCTTCTATGTACATTTCTGATTCTTTCTAGTACATTTCTTACTGCTTTTTGATGCTTTTCTTATACTCTTGAATACTTTTCTGTGCTTTTATCATTCCTTCTCATTCATTCTTTGCCAGTCTTCTGTATTTTTGCCTTTCACTCTTTAATGTTTCTCTATACCTTTTCCTACTCAATCCTAGAAGCCTTTTGGCACTCTTTTAGTCTCCGCCCCTTTTTCACGTTTTGTTGTCTTATATGCTCCCTTATCTCCTCTTCTCCTTCCTTTTTCCTGTTGTTTTGCTCTCCTTTGTGTCCTTCTCCCCCCTGAGGCAGCCTTTTGGCCTCCTCTCCATGGCACACTCCCTTCCTACCAGTCGCTTAGCCCCACCCACTGCCCCGAAGCTCCTCCCCATCCCCATCCCACTTCTACTTAATGCTGGCGGCAGCACCATCATTTTCAAAGAGCACATCCAGTGCTCTCCTACCTCGGCTAGTACCAACAGCAACATGGAACTTCTGACGGCTTTAAACTTCACATATTCACAAACTACAACCTGAGCGTGCACTTATCTACTGGCCCTACCCAGCTTCGGACGCACAATTGTGTACTTCTTCGCTGCCATGATACTTGACCCCTAGCACCTTCATCTTCCTTGGCAACCTCAACTTTTACCTGGAGCACCCCGCCGACCCCATCACAACGAAACCACCGGAGGACCTGACAAATCTTGGACTCACCCAGTGAGTGGAAGGCCCCGCCCATGCTGCCAGACACCCTCTGGACCCAATCTTCACCAGCTTCAGGTGAAATCACAGTAGACAGGCCTATAACCATCACCTGGTCTAACCACGCCCTCTTATATTTCAACATATCCATCCCTCACCACAGCAGAAATGCCACTGCGAAACCCCCACAACTGTACAATGTCTCTGAAGAATCCTGGATCGCAGAGTTCCTACACCACCTACAGCAACACCACAATGACCTCCCCCGATCCAACTCCAAATTCAACTTCTAGATTCTTTCTTGTGCAGACACTATGGCCCCACTCAAGACAATCAAGGGCACCAGAACCAGACCACAAGCAAATTGGTACACAGAAGAGCTCAAACTCACCAAGCACCACTGCAAGCAGCTAGAATACATGTGAGGACTGTTGGACCTGGCCCTCTCTGCAGGCTCGCCCCCAATCTTTTTCTGCCTTCACTCCTCCTGTTTTCTGAATTTGTGTTTGTTAGCATTAGGACTGTGTGCACTTTACCACTGCTAACCAGTGCTAAAGTGCTTATGCTCGCTCCCTAAAACATACAAATCAACTACACCTGATTGGCACATTTAATTTGGTTATTAGCCCCTAGTATATGGTATTGCACGTACCCAGGGCTTGTAAACTAAATGCTACTAGTGGGCCTGCAGCACTCATTGTGCCACCCACTAAAGTAGTACTTCAAAACATAGCTCAGGCCTGCCATTGCAGCCTGCAGTGTGATTATAAACTTCCATTTTGACATGGCAATATAAACCTTTTGTAAGAAAGTGGGAACAAAGTTCCAACATGCAGCGCACCGCTCACTGTCCCTAAGGTTTCATCATTAAATCAAAACTTCTTATAGCTCATTAATATACAAACATAAACAAATTAATAATCAAAGTGAAACCAAATTTAACTTGCTCGATTTTTTCATCGAATTTCTGATTTTGAATGAAAAAATCGAGCAAGTTAAATTTGGTTTCACTTTGATTATTAATTTGTTTATGTTTGTATATTAATGAGCTATAAGAAGTTTTGATTTAATGATGAAACCTTAGGGACAGTGAGCGGTGCGCTGCATGTTGGAACTTTGTTCCCACTTTCTTACAGAACTTGACGTTATAGGGCCACAGGCAGGACCCCGAATTTGCAGCAGCACGCACAGATAAATGTTTGAAACATTGGTAATTGTGATTTAATCTTTTAAACCAGGTGTGCAGGTTGAAACCTATTTGTTTTGAATATAAACCTTTTGCCAGGCCTAAACCTACCTTTTTAATACATAAAAGTCACCTTGAAGTAGGCCCTAAAGGCCCATAGGGCAGGACGCACTGGGGCATATTCTCAAGGACTTATCGCCGATTTATCGGCACTTTAGCGCCGCAAAAGTGGCGATAGATTTATCGCCCTATTCTCAAGCTGGTGCAAACTGCCGATTTCGCCAGTTTTCCAGTGATAGCTGCCGCAAAAAACATCGCCACGGATGAGAGCGACAACTAACGCTAATGATATGCAGAGGAGGCGTTCCCGTGCAAAAACACACAAAAACACCACTTTGCGATATTCTCAACGACCAGCCAGATCGGCGAAGCGATCCAAAAACAGGCGATAAGGATTTAACACCTGCCTGATTACTGGTGTTAAGCAGGACGACAACCTGCAGTAGAAAGGGAGCCCAGCCCAGAGCCACATCTGAAGACCAACAGATGCCATGGAGCCAATGATCATGCAGCTTGGAGACCCAAGAGGGCCACAACACCCACCGCCACCATCCACAGGACACCCCCCCGGGACTACCACCTAGGCAGCGCAGAAGAAGACAGCGGATGTTCCTAAAACGCACCAGCCTCAGACACTCAAGGCCAGAGGATGCCATTGCCCACTACAGGCTCAAAAGGACAACCATCCTCCGCATCCTGACCCACATTGCCCACAGGCTGATGGTACCAACACAGCGGAGAACCAACATCCCTCCGCAGACAAAGCTGCTGGCTGTGCTGCACCTGTTGGCCTCTGGTACCTTCCAACCAACAACTGCCAGAGTCGGAGGAGTCTCACAGCCAGCCCTATCAAACTTCCACACACATGTCTTGGATGCATGTCCACAAAAGCAACGGTGGGCCCCTGTATCCGCACCACACGCTAGTTCCAATTCGTAGTGTTCCTGCGCAACCAACCCCAACGCCAGCCGTTGCTTGACGCCTCTGTGCTCCAGAAACAAGATTGTAGTTACTGAAATGGGGGTGCTCCAGGTCATGAAGTCTAGTAGTCAACAGTAGTGTAAAAACAGTTCTTTATTACAAATACATAAATCAACAATACGAAAAGCTCAGCCAACGCGTTCCATTCCCAACGGGGAACTTCATCAGGGCAACGTGTGGATTCAATTAACTGCATATGCTGCGGGAACTCCCCAATACAATTCCATATTCCGAAAGTCAGTATTCAGAAACCTGTTGGATAAATGGTGACAATGGTCAAGCGTCTGTATAGTCACAAACGTAATCTGGTACAGTGTATTGCACTTGGACAAACCGGAATGCTTACAGGTATGATAAATCCTGCATAAAAAGACCGTAACAGAAGTTTGTGTGGGCGTAACCTTCGTAGGAAAGAAAAGGAAGGTTACGACCACACGAACTTCTGTTACAGTCTTATTATGCAGTATTTACCATACCTGTAAGCATCACGGTTTGATACCCCTGCACCTTCACTTCCCCCACACTGCGCAGGAACAGCTGGAGACCAAGCAAGGGAACTACGCCATAGCTGGCTTCCCGCACGTGTTAGGGGGCAATTGACTGCACACATGTACTACTTGTGCCCCCTGCCGACACTGCACACAATAACCGCAACAGAAACCACACGCATTCCATCAATGTGTAGGCAAAAGTGGACCACCGGGGCCTGTTCACGAATGTCGTCGCAAACTTCCCAGGCAGTGTGCATGATTCCTACATCTTCCGCAAGTCCATCACCAACCAGCGCTTTGAGGATGGCACCTATGGAAATGCACTGCTCGTCGGTAAGTACCAACTGAACACACCACACACCTCAACTCCACAATCATACAACTCACAACTGTGGGAATGCACACGTTACAAAATCACATACAACATGCCAATCAACATGCCCAACTACCAGACACGACAACACAAGTAACTGTGGTAACCGTGGCCAGCCATGTAGACAAACCATCCACGGCATGGCACCTCTGCCACACAATTGCAGAATGTGGGGAGAGGTGGGAACCGAGTATGTGCGAAGGAGGCAAGTGACCCATCAATAAGAATGTACACAATGCCAAGTGTGGCAGTGATGTGCTGGACAGACTTCAGTATGCAGAGCACAGACATGTCCATGTGGGCATGTACTGCTGGTGTTTGTAGTGTTGTGGACAGTGGACGCAAACAGGTTAGAGCAGGCAGTGTGGAAGACCTTGGACATGGAGCTTTGTCACCCCCCCCCTGTAAGCGTGAGCGGAGTGGCCTTGGCCGGCGTATGTCGTGAATAAATAGCCCGGGGCTCTGGGCGTGGTTCAGTTCCGGGATGGCCACCAAAGTAACTACTGCGTGTGTCTCTGTGTCCGCCATATCCTGTCCATAGGCCTACACACACGTGGCCAACCACCTTCAATGGCCAGATTTACACTGGAGACGAGGTGGCTATGTCCCAAGCCAACCCGCGCACATCTCGTCATCGCATGCAGGGTCGTATCTGCCAGGGCGGCGCCCCCCACCCAGCCACGAGGCCACCGCTGTGACCGGTGGTGCCTGCGCGATCCTGTGCGCCTGCTGCACCCCAGCCCTGGTCCCCAGACCGGTCGGCCACCCAGCGATGACTGGCCGCCCCTGCGCACCCAGGCCTCAATGCTCACCTGCCACCACCGGCGTGTCTCCAAGAGGGCCCACCACGTGCCGGTGCAACCCCCTCAGCCGATCGCTGGATTCCGCGCCACAGGCCCCCAGCGCACCCTGCGGCACCACACCGTGGAGTCATGTGTGTGCTGACTGCTGCCTTCGGCGTACACTGCGGTCCAGCAGGGCTCTCAATTCACATCGAATCTTGATTGGCAGGACAGCGTATCGAGGTCTACGCATCATCGCAGGCTGCACACCCGCTCAGCTCTTCAGGTGCCCCTACCTCAGTGCACCGCAAGTCACCGTCCCGTGGCGGTAGGCCCGTGCCGGCCGCAGTGCATCGGGTGCCACCAACTCTGTGCACCGCAAGTCACCGTCCCGTGGCGGTAGGCCCGTGCCGGCCGCAGTGCATCGGGTGCCACAAACTCAGTGCACCGCAAGTCACCGTCCCGTGGCAGTAGGCCGGTGCTGGCCGCAGTGCATCTCGTGCCACCAACTCTGTGCACCGCAAGTCACCGTCCCGTGGTGGTAGGCCCGTGCCGGCCGCAGTGCATCGGGTGCCACTAACCCAGTGCGCCACAAGTCATGGACCCTTTATGATTGAGTCTCGTGGTGCGGACGCCATCATGTCACCTCCGGCAGTGGGGAATGTGATGTGGTAGGCCCCTTTTATTGGAAGGGTCACATGTCCTGTGACGCCTGTGCTGGATGGGTGTGGTTTGGGTGTAAACCAGCCCTCAGGGAGTGGCTGTGGCATGCTGACAACTAGACCAGTGATCAGCAGATCACTACAGGGAAGACCTGGGACATGTAGCTTTGTCCCCCCCCCCTGTAAGCGTAAGCGGAGTGGGCTGGGCTGGCGTATGCCAGTCCAGCGTAGGGGAGTGAACAATGAGCCCGGGGCTCTGGGCGTGGTTCAGTTCTGGGCTGGACAAGAAAGTAACTAAAGCGTGTGTCTCTGTTGTAGTGTCGGCGCCACCCGGACCGCAATCGGCAAGGTTGCACCCTGTGACTCAAGTCCCACAACATGAGCAACATGGACGTAAGGGGGAATCACTGACCCTACATTCATCCATACTTTCATACTTGAAAGATCATAGACATGACACATCTGTGTGAATTTGAATGTTTTATTCACATTCAGTGGAGTGTTGAAGCTGGAGCAGTACAGAGCCATGCAAACCCCACTTTACATTGTTGCCCCGTGGAGGGCCAGCCAGAGTCGTTTAGGGAATGACAAGTTCATCGGAAGAGGAAGAGTTCAGTCCGCAGTCTGATTGCTGTGTCATTGGTAACCAAACAGAATATGGCAGTCCATGTCGAGGTCCAAGGTGAGTGTCGCAGAGTGTATCGGGGGACAGTGGAAGGTGATGATGCAGAGGGCAGAACCAAGCAGAAACTGGCCATATGGCGGAGATGAATGCTACCGCTTCCTTCTTACCACTAAGGCAGAATCATCCGCATCTTCGTCCTCTGATGTTTCATGTGCCTCACATGTGGGTGGTGGTGTTTTGTCAGCAGCACTGTGTGGCACTGACACATCAGGGGCCGGAGGTGGAATGTCTGCCGCACTGTGTGGCAGTGACACATCAGGGGCCGGAGGTGGATTGTCTGCCGCACTGTGAGGCACTGACACATCAGGGGGCGGAGATGTGGATGTAGAAGCAGCAGCAGCATTCATCGGCGCCAGGCCTTGTGGCAGCAATGCCATGATGAGGATGTGCAGGGCATGGAAGATCCCAGCTACATCTCTCTGGTGTGCAGCCGTGGCAGCCATTCTTTCCGCCTGCATCCGCTCCCTGTTCTCCATGATCCTCTGCATGTGTCCCAACTCCCGGCTGACATCGCTGGAGCCACTCTGACTAGACAGTTGTCCTTGTCTCAGAGTCAGGACTCCAGCGATGTCAGCCATGGATCGTTGGAGAGCATGGAGCGGACTGTGGGTGTCCGTTAGGGACTGTAAGTGGTCCCTGATGGGACTTAGACACCCACGTATGGCATCTAGTTTGGCTGCCATGAGGTCGAACCCCACCCGCACCTGATCAGCCATCTTCTCCTGGCACCCTAACACACGGCGTTGGAAGGCCATGTGTTGTTCGTGGGGGTCCTGGGAGACAACCGTGGTGGTGGGTGCTTCCTGCTGTGTGGTCTGTGCAGGGGGTGAGGTCTCCTCGATGCAGCTGGGCTGCCCTGCTCCTGGAGGTGAGGTACCGAAGCTGTCCATGAGCTCTTGGAGGGCGTCAGTGTCGAAGGTGTAGAGGTCCTCTTCGTCATCAGTGAAGAGATGTTCGGTCTGCTCTGCAGGAGGTGTTGATTCTCCCTCTGCAATGTGAAGGGGAAATGCAGTTTAACATTGTGTTCACATGTATGTTGACGCATTGTACAAGTTTACATACAGACTGCATGACAATGTACATTGTGACTGTTTGGGAGGAGCTGCCTAATTGATGCGGGACAGTGGACATTTTGACAACATCACGGATGTGTGTGTTTGTACTTGTACATTATCATCTCACATTTCCCTGCTATGCCAAATGTGATTGGCCAGTTTCTACACACAAGCGGCACCAGTTGTGTCCTCTGTTCTGTTGTGAACGTGTTGCAGTTTGTACCACATTGTTGTCAATGTTGATGTGCTCTGAATGTTATGTGTGTGTGCTGCATTTTGGGAGAGTCGCCCCTGCAGCTCTGATTTTGCTGCCCCTTATCCCATTCAGGCGGTGTGCCTTTGACTTCTGTGCTTATACAGTGCTGAGATGTTGCATACTTGGGTAAATTGGGCTCATGTTGGGAGTTGGGACTCTGGGGCATGGTTTGTCCGCAGATGTGTTGTTGACGTCAGGGGTTGTTTGTGCACGTGGATGTGTCAGAGTGTGACCTGCTCCTTTACGGATGTGGTCCACACTCAGCCACCTCAGTGTCGTGGCGTGCAACATGTCATGGTATATTGACTGCAGCCATGCTATTCGTCATGCAGTGTCACTTGCATAGTCAGTGTGGCTCACAGACACGCCGCTTTGCTGGGTTTGGCACATGTGCATGGGTTGGTTGTGAGATTGGTGATGTGTGGGAAGGGCCCCCTCTGGGCACATAGTCGACGGGGCCTACTTGCTGTTTCTAGGTGTGCTGCAGTGTGCCAAGGGGATCAGGGACATGATCCAGAGTCATTGTGGGTGTGCACTGTGTTATACTTAATTGTGCATGTGTGACATAGTGCCCATCTCCCCCCGTCCCCTCAGTCCCTGGTCGTTACTCACCCTGTTGCTGTTGTGTCAGGTCATGTTGAGCAGTGTCCGGTCCCCCAACTCCTGCCACCGTCTCCACACTGATGAATGTGGACACCATTTCCTCCATCTCATCCAGCTCCTCCTGTGGCGCTGGACTCCCACCTCCAGTCTGCATTGCTGCCTTCTGGTTGTTGCCGAGTTTCTGCTTGGTTTTGCGCTTCACATCATTCCAGCGCCTCTTGAGCTCTTCCATTGTCCTCCTCAGCACTCCGACTGCATTCACCTTGTCCACGATGGACTGCCATATTCCATTTTTTGTTGCCAATGACACAGTGGAGGTGACGAACAGTTGTTGTTGGTGTTCTATCACCTCCGTTATCAGGATCCTGTTTTCCTGCCGACTGAACCGCGTCTTCCTCTTCTTCTTCTCCTTGCCCTTCCCTGACCCCGAGGTCCCAGGCTGGTCCTCCGTGGGGCTTGTGGGGTTCTGGTTGTCTTCTGTACTTGCTCCGGCTACCTCCATTGTGCTTCGCAGTTGTTTTGGTTTTGTTTGTGTTTTTTTTTTCTGCTTTTATAGTGATTTTTCCCGCCTGACGTGTGTGAATTGCAGGCCTGGCGCAGCTTATCGCTGATTTTTTTATCGCGGTTGGGCCCATCGGCACTTTTTTCACGTTCGGCTTTAGATTTTTATCGCCGTCCCGGTAATTTTATAGCGGACATTTGACCCGTTATCGGGAAACTATCGCATGTTACAGCCGTGTTGAGAATAAGACGTTAACACGGCGTTATTGTCACGCGATAGACGGCGATATGAAAAATTGCGTTAACCTATTTTGGCGATGATTATCGCACGTTCTTGAGAATATCCCCCACTGTCTTTAAAAAGTAGGACATGTGAGTTTAAGTCTTGCATGTCATGGTAGTAAATTTGTTTTTTCGCTACTGTAAGGCCCAACCCTGACATAGAATTATATTGGGTTGCCTTATTACATTTATTAAGTTCTAACTTTTGATTGGGAGCAGGTAGAAATGCCATGTTTAGTCTTACATAAATTGTAATTTAAAATGGTATTTAATGGTAAAGTCGGATTTTAAGCCACAATTCTGAAAATGCCATGTTTAGAAAATTGGCATTGTCCTGTCCTAACCATTTGTGCCTTCTGCCAGTATCCTGGGTCACATGACTGTAAATGCTCTGCTGTTGGGGTTTCTGTATCCCTCCCAGAGAGTGACACAAAAAGGGGCCAGGTGTTGGCAGGATGGGTCATCCTGCCAGGATGGATGGTGGCACAGCTGTTCCCTGCTCTACTTGCACTTCAACAGGTTTGCCTCCAGCACACACAAAGGAAACTGACACTAGTATTTTGTCAATAACTACCAGGTAACGAGAGGGTCCTAGGGAGTATTTATAGACCTGCGCGGATAAGTCCCCAAACCAATTATAGTAACAACAAAGGATCCGCGGGTCTAGAGAAATATATATGTAGACAGAGAAATCGAACAGCCAAAACTGGGAGGAGTGATATCTTGTAAAGGAGTCTCATTTAAGAGGACGGATTCCCATCACCCACCGAAGTGGCATGCTTCATCATTTGGGATCTCCTCTTGGCTACAAGCTACTGCAACCAAGGAGCTGCAACTCCTTGCTAGTGTAAAGGAGGAGCTCGCGGATGTTTTATTAGATGATTCGGGACTCAATCACCTAGGATCGACGAAGCATGGAACAGTGTGGTGAATAAGTGGTGCAGTGTTCAAAGTGAATTAAAATTGACTAACAGGAGAGAAATGAGTTTATTAAGTGTCTCATGTTGTCAAAGATTAAAAAGCAGTGAAAGCGCGATCTGAGTATATGTGCGAACGCGCCGGTAATGCGGTCTACATGTTTCAGCCAAACGAGATCAGATTGTGATCATGGCTTTCTTCAGGACCTAGATGTGACTACTGCACTATAAAGTGAGTGAAAAAGTTATTAACACCAACTAAAATAGAAACGATACAACCATATACCTGTGTACATCACTGTTTGGGCACAGGTATTGTACTCCTGTTGGAAAAGAAAAAGAAATTCATATGTACAGGCTGAAAAGGAAGTCTCTGTCTTCAGTACTTCCAGAACCAGTCTTTTTTAGGACAGGGCCGGGGACGTTCCCGAGGAAGGAGACGGGGTCAACAAGCCCAAGTGCACTGGAGCCCTCCCACCTCCCCCGGAGTCTACGCAGTATGAAGAAAGGTCCACCAGTGGCAGGATCGAGCAGCGACTAGTGGTCAATTTGAGCACACACATTCTCACAGGAATGGAGGAAACAGTCCTTAACAGAGGCTTGGGATTCGTCCCCACCAATACTGGCGATCCTTTCCTCATTCAATGCGAACTGGTACGCTTTTTTCACAAAATCAGACTTCACTTCTTTTTTAAGGACCGAACAGTTGATGATATTGAGCCTCCCGGCGAGGACATTGACAGCGGACTGAGACCCAAATCGACTTTCTGTCCTCCTATTCAATCTATACCTGATCAGGTTCGAACCTTTGAGAAAGCTGTCACCTCTGATGTTTCCAACTTGAGCGCGGACTCTAGAAATCACTACCATAATCTCCCTTTGTTGGAGAAGCAAGCCCTTGACTCCCTTTCCAGAAATCCCTTAATCACCATCAAGCCTGCCGACAAGGGAGGGGCCATTGTCATATTGAACACCTCTGACTATCGAGACGAATGCCTCAGGCAATTGACGGACGCCAGGTCCTATCGCTTGTTGTCTACAGACCCGACAGACAGACTCACGAAAGAAATCAGTGAGTTAGTTGAGGAAGCCAAAATCGAAGGATGGGTGTCGACTCATGAGGCCAACTTTCTTGTAACCTCCCACCCTGTAATGCCCTATTTTTACGTGCTTCCTAAGGTGCACAAGCCTCAGCGTCCCCTCCTGGCAGACCCATCATCTCGGGGATAGGCTCGTTGCTGGAACCCCTTTCCACCTTTGTTGACCACTTTTTAAGACCCCTGGTCAAAACAATGCCCACCTACCTTCAAGACACGAAGGATGTTTTACAACTACTACCAGGGATAGAGTTTGACATGGAGACGGATTTCCTCGTCAGTTTCAACGTAGAATCCCTCTATACCTGCATCCCCCAGGTAGAAACATTAGATGCGGTCAGAGTACTCCTTGACCAAAGACCAGAGGCTACCAGTACACCAGTTCCTTTTATCATGGAATGCGCCAGGCTGGCAATGACTGAAATGTTTTTCAGATTTGAAGATCAAATGTACCTACAAACATTGGGTACTTCGATGGGCAGTGTTTTTGCCCCCAGCCTGGCGAACCTCTAAGTCCATCTTTTCGAACAAAACTGTGTACTTTTGGATGCGAATCCCTTCCGCAGCCACATCATTGAGTGGAAACGCTACATAGACGACATACTCGTCATATGGAGAGGTGACATGGCTACACTCAATACTTTCCATGTTTGGCTCAATGCCCAAAACAACTACTTGAACTTCACAATGGATGTGAGCAAGACGAGTTTGCCGTTTTTAGACCTACGCATTTACTCATCATCTAGGGGCCTTGAAAGTGAACTTTATACCAAGCCCATGGCCAGAAATTCGTTGCTGACCTTCGATAGTTTCCACCCGAAATCTCTACGCGAAGGACTGCCATTTGGCCAGTTTCTGCGGTTGCGCAGAAACTGTTCCTCCACTGAAGATTTCAAGAAACATGCCTCGGTGCTTTCACAAAATCTCAGAGCAAGAAAATATCCCAAGAGGCTAATGCGACAGTCTTACAAAAGAGCTGCAAATAACAATCGTGAAGCACTCATAGAACCCACGGTGCCTAAGCCTCCATTCACCAGACTTACTTGTGTTAATACATTCAGCACACAATCTAACCAAATTCAAAAGATTGTACGGAGACATTGGCGCATTCTTAATGTGGGGCACACTAAAATACCTCCACCTCTATTCTCTTTCAAACGCAGTAAGAATTTACGTGATTGCCTTGTACACACACGACCAAGAGATGTTCCGGTATCAGGGCATAATACACTCTGGAATATGCCAGCCGTCCAGGGACATTACCCTTGTGGCACCTGCTCTGTATGTCCCCAGACCAGACACACTACTGAGCTAGACATTGGAATCCAGAGACCATGGAGGCAAACCAGGCATACCAACTGTAATAGTGAGAGGGTTATCTATTTAATTACATGCCCCTGCTCTAAAAAGTAGGTTGGCATGACCACACGGAAAGTTAAACAAAGAATAATGGAACATAAGAGCACCATTAGGTGCAAAAAGCAAGCAACACGACTGACTAGTCACTTTTTAGAATACAACCATAGACCTGAGGATATGAGCTGGACCATTCTTGAACAACCACACTTACCGAGACAGATCACTGATATCACTACATTCTTGTTTAAGAAAGAGCAACGTTGGGTGTTCAAATTACGTAGCGATGTAGATGGGCTCAATGATGATATCCCGTGGACCCTGATCTAGTCCTACCAATCCCAGTTTTGAGTTATCGACCATTATTGTCTGCACCGTGTTGAACATCATTGTATCTGTGCTTGTTGCTTCAATACTCACTTTATTAACTATGTGAAACTATCGAGGGTCCTCAAGCCATACATAACGTCTTCAATAGATGTAGGCCCGAAAGTGAGTTAAAGTTTTCAGTTCAAGACTATTTTTGGTGGGATGTCCAAAGGTCTATGTAGCTAAGCGCCGCCTTTTCGTGACGTCCCATGTAGTTGTACCTCCAAAAACATATATTTCCAACTTTGTCTATAATTTCCGTTGGTTTCCAAACCCTCTGTAGTTCAAATGAGGTACACATCATGCGCCATCTCAAATGAGATACTAGTGTCATAGAAGATACTGACTTTTACAATTTATCGGTATAAAAACTACAACTCCCCATATTCCAAAACTCTTTTCGTAGTTCCAACACGTCATGCGTCATCAGCACGCGACGCATTTGACGTCTCCCATATGATTCCACCTTCCAAAACGTTTGTTTTCATCTCTTGACTACACTTTCCGGTAGTTTTTGAACAGTTCGTAGTCTTAATGAGGAACATATTATGCGTTATTGATACATGAGGAGGCTGATATATCCCATACACAAGATATCGACATTTACATTATTTCGTCAGATATAAACTACAATTCCCCTTTTTGTAGTTTTACGCGGGTCACGTCATGCGTCATTAACACGCGACGCAACCGACGTAACCCACACAGGTAACGCTAGTTACCAGGAATCGAGACTTGTATTTAAACTTTCCACCCCGGCCGGAGGTCACCGCTTGTGACTCTCAGGATTCGGCCCGGGGTAACGACGGACGAGGTAAGGACGAGCGCTACCACTGCCCGCGCTACGCTCTTTTCTGCAATGCTCTGACTCCCAAGTGGTGTTGTGAGGTTAGGCAGGAAGCGCCCCCTTTGACTCGCACGTCATGCCGAGTTTTGCACTGCCTTCACTCCCAGTTGGCTATGCGGAGCTGGAACAAGTGTTTGGAGAGTTTCTACTCCAAACACTCTATCTTACAAACGCCTCCCCTGATTTAAGCGATGTGCCCACTTCCATACCGCTACAACTGTTACTGAGTGTTTGTGGTTCGGGGCAGCAAGTATCTGCACAGTTCCCTCGCTTTAACTCCTCCAGTTTGATAATAAAGACGCAACACTGTCATCTCTTGACCGATGTGCCATGCCTATTTCCATATTGCCTTAAACCTTAAGCTAGTTATGTGTAGCTGGCCATGCAGTGCCTGTTAAGGCTTCTCTCGGAACATCCAACTTTGTCTATAATTTCCATTGGTTTCCAAACCCTCTGTAGTTCAAATGAGGTACACATCATGCGCCATCTCAAATGAGATACTAGTGTCATAGAAGATACTGACTTTTACAATTTATCGGTATAAAAACTACAACTCCCCATATTCCAAAACTCTTTTCGTAGTTCCAACACGTCATGCGTCATCAGCACGCGACGCATTTGACGTCTCCCATATGATTCCACCTTCCAAAACGTTTGTTTTCATCTCTTGACTACACTTTCCGGTAGTTTTTGAACAGTTCGTAGTCTTAATGAGGAACATATTATGCGTTATTGATACATGAGGAGGCTGATATATCCCATACACAAGATATCGACATTTACATTATTTCGTCAGATATAAACTACAATTCCCCTTTTTTGTAGTTTTTACGCGGGTCACGTCATGCGTCATTAACACGCGACGCAACCGACGTAACCCACACAGGTAACGCTAGTTACCAGGAATCGAGACTTGTATTTAAACTTTCCACCCCGGCCGGAGGTCACCGCTTGTGACTCTCAGGATTCGGCCCGGGGTAACGACGGACGAGGTAAGGACGAGCGCTACCACTGCCCGCGCTACGCTCTTTTCTGCAATGCTCTGACTCCCAAGTGGTGTTGTGAGGTTAGGCAGGAAGCGCCCCCTTTGACTCGCACGTCATGCCGAGTTTTGCACTGCCTTCACTCCCAGTTGGCTATGCGGAGCTGGAACAAGTGTTTGGAGAGTTTCTACTCCAAACACTCTATCTTACAAACGCCTCCCCTGATTTAAGCGATGTGCCCACTTCCATACCGCTACAACTGTTACTGAGTGTTTGTGGTTCGGGGCAGCAAGTATCTGCACAGTTCCCTCGCTTTAACTCCTCCAGTTTGATAATAAAGACGCAACACTGTCATCTCTTGACCGATGTGCCATGCCTATTTCCATATTGCCTTAAACCTTAAGCTAGTTATGTGTAGCTGGCCATGCAGTGCCTGTTAAGGCTTCTCTCGGAACATTTTACTTTACCCACACTATGATGTTCCTGCCAAAAATCTCGACAAACCTAATCAATGACAAAAATTTAAACACTGATAGTGGTTGAGCAACACCAGCCCACCACTTTTTTAATTGTAATTCAATCTCCAAGTAGATTGAGCTTTGTCGTTCTCTCTTTTTCCATTCACAGAGCGTTGCCTCATGCCCTGAGCAGTTGCCAGGAGCGGTGGGTTCCCTCCCGATTTGACACGTGTAAGGTGTTTGTTGCATATAGTGTTATCTGTCCATTAGGAGGACATTGATATGTTCACATTGTAAGTCAATGTGGTTTTTGTATATAGACAGAGACTTCCTTTTCAGCCTGTACATATGAATTTCTTTTTCTTTTCCAACAGGAGTACAATACCTGTGCCCAAACAGTGATGTACACAGGTATATGGTTGTATCGTTTCTATTTTAGTTGGTGTTAATAACTTTTTCACTCACTTTATAGTGCAGTAGTCACATCTAGGTCCTGAAGAAAGCCATGATCACAATCTGATCTCGATTGGCTGAAACATGTAGACCGCATTACCGGCACGTTCGCACATATACTCAGATCGCGCTTTCACTGCTTTTTAATCTTTGACAACATGAGACACTTAATAAACTCATTTCTCTCCTGTTAGTCAATTTTAATTCACTTTGAACACTGCACCACTTATTCACCACACTGTTCCATGCTTCGTCGATCCTAGGTGATTGAGTCCCGAATCATCTAATAAAACATCCGCGAGCTCCTCCTTTACACTAGCAAGGAGTTGCAGCTCCTTGGTTGCAGTAGCTTGTAGCCAAGAGGAGATCCCAAATGATGAAGCATGCCACTTCGGTGGGTGATGGGAATCCGTCCTCTTAAATGAGACTCCTTTACAAGATATCACTCCTCCCAGTTTTGGCTGTTCGATTTCTCTGTCTACATATATATTTCTCTAGACCCGCGGATCCTTTGTTGTTACTAGTATTTTGTCACCACAGATTTCTTAGAGCTTTGAGAGGGGAAGGGAAGAACTTTCCAGAACCAGATGTGGGGGTCACATAGAAATTCCCCCTACTTCAAAGGCTGTCACCAGGTATAAATATCAGACTCTCAGAGCAACTATTCAGTACACTCCTGGACCTGTGGAAGACTTCAGAAGAACTACTTGATCCCCTAGAGGACTGCTACCAGAGGTCTGCCCTGCTGCTTGAAGGCCTGCCCTGCAGCTCGAAGGAGAACTGGACCATCTCCTTGAACACAGGACCACCAGAAGTGACTCCAAGGACTAGTTAGCTGGCCTACTGTGTGGGCTACAGGGACATAACAAGCTCCTTAGGCCTTGAACTCTGCACTTGGCTTCTGCTGGTGTGAGTCCTTGCCCACCAAGTGGTGTACCCAGGTACTGGATCATTGGGAATGGTGTTAAAGGTGTTGCTCCTGCCTAACCCTAACACTTGGAACTTAAAAAGTTTTTCACCAAAAAGTGCCCTGAGAACGGACAGAAGACTGGGATCTACCTGTCAGTCAATCCGCCCATGGTATATCGCTGGACGGCCTTACTCCCGCTACGTTCTTCTCCGCTGCAGAAAATCCGGTTCAGCAGGACCTCTCAGAGAAGGTATCTGGCCCCAGTCCGAAGGTAAGCCATGACCAGGTCCAATCTACCTTGTGTATCCGACCCATGCTCAATCGTGGTCGGCCTTAACTTTTGACTTTGCCCCAGTCTTGTGCGACCAGATACCTGTGGTTGGCACATTGATCTTTTAGGCGCTATTGCACTAAAAGCTTTAAAAATTCATAACTCCAGTTCTACTGTTTTCATTTAATTTACTTTGATGTAATTTTATTTATTTAAGTTTACTCTGTTTTTTTCTTGTGTTTTTACTTAATTACTGTTTGTCTGGTACATAAATACTTTACACATTGCCTCAAAGTTAAGCTTGACTGCTTTTGTGCCAAGCTTTGAGAGAGTTAAGCCTAGGTTAATTTTGTGACTTTTTGTGGTTCACCATGACAAGGATTGGAGGTCTTGCCTGAGTGGGGTTTCCACATCCCTCAACCACTAACCCAATTTCTTACAGGAACGAAGTAAGGACCACACTGAGAAGATCAACTACAGATCTGCCCTCAGACGATACTACCAACAAATCTGAGTCACCAAAAGCTCTGCCCTCACTGAGCGCATAGAAAACAGCACCAACTGTGCCAAGGAAATCTTCAACATTGTGAAAGATTTCACCTTTCCCCGCAGCAATCTCCACCAGTGTCACTTCCTCACAAGACCTCTGGACTCACCTGTTCCTCTTCTTCAGCAGCAAGATCTACAGCATCTCCGAGAACTTGGAGCCCCAACCAGAGCACTCCACACTCACAGCCACTCTACCTGTCACTTCCAATGCCTGGACGCCCACCCAGACCACCTGGACCACCATCACCACTCAATAAAACAGCAAGAACCATGCGCTCCATACAATTTGGAGCACCAACAGACCCCTGCCCTCATCACGTATTCACTAAAGGACTGGACCCTATCAGTTCAGCCCTCACCCTGGTCCTGAACCGCTCGATAAACACAACCACTTTCCCGGATGCCTGAAAGCGTACCACAATTCTCCCTTTCCTAAAGAAACCCTCAGCGAACCCTAGAACGCTAGCCAACTACCAGGCTACCTCCCTGCTACCCTTCCAGGTGAAAGCCATGCAGAAGATCATGAACAAACATCTAGCCACTCACCTCAATGACAACAACCTCCACAACACCACCCAATTTAGCTTCAGACACACCACAGCACTGAAATAGCCCTCATTGTCATCCCAGGCGACATCCAACTGGTAATGGACAGGGGAGACACCACTGCTCTCATCCTCCTGGATTTATCCACCGCCTATGATACCATCTCTCACCCCATCCTCATTCAGTGCGTACATGATATAATCATTCATGGGCCATCGCTCTTCTGGATCTGCTTTTTCCTCACATGCTGCAGCCAGTCGCTCAGCCTGACTCCTTTCACATTGGCTGCCAACAAACTCATCTGCAGAGTACCACAAGGATCCTTGCTCAGTCCCACTATGTTCAATGCCTACATGGCACCACTCACCAGCATCATTCGTGTCCATGAAATCAATGTTTTATCTTATGCAGATGACACCCAGTTCATCCTCTTCATCAAAACATCAAACACTCAGACTAACTTCTGCACATGCATGTCCGAAGTCGCCTGATGGATTCAAACTAACTGCCTCAAGCACAACACAGACAAGACATAAGTAATCATCTTTGGCAAATGGGACTCCACCTGGTGGCCTGCTGATGTCGGACCCTCACCCAACCAACCATGCAAATAACCTCGGAATAGTAGTCGCCAGGCAGCTCACTATGGCAGGTCAAGCGAACGCAGTGCTCACCACCTGTTTCCAGACACTCAAAATGATCAAGAAAATTTTCAAGTGGCTTCTTTTCAACACTCTCAGAACCATCACTCCGACCCTTGTCACGAGCAAGTTGGACTAAAGCAATGCAAGACATGGTGCACTGCCATTTGCCCCCCAGGGCCTAAATAAGAGGTCCAAGTGGTAGTGATCTGAGTGAATTATGGCAAAAAAATGGCTATTTGTGGAAGCCCAAAACACATACTTTTGAGGAGTGATCCAGCAGAAGCCAACATTTAAGTCTGGGAGTATTCAGAAAGTAAATAAATAATCTCATGAGATATGAGCTGCAATGGAGCAATAGGAGGTGGAGCCCAAGGAGACGGTTTCAACATCAAACAGGGGCCAGGGAATCTGAGAGGCGATAAGCTCAGGAAATTCCAAAAATC
Source organism: Calotriton arnoldi (assembly GCA_963921515.1). Taxonomy (NCBI): domain Eukaryota; kingdom Metazoa; phylum Chordata; class Amphibia; order Caudata; family Salamandridae; genus Calotriton; species Calotriton arnoldi. The sequence goes on from CAWUFW010000319.1 coordinate 204,396, forward strand.
TTTCACAAACACAGGAGAATTCTGGTGGGCTGAGGCCAGATTCGTTGGCAGCTAGGAGATTGGTAGCCTAAGTAGGCCAGCCCTGTCAATATGGGAAGACAAAAGACCATATAGATTTCAGTGGAAGCTGTTTTAGAAGCTGGTAGTTCACCTGCTCCCTGCTGCGTAGAAGCAGTATTTAAGTACTGAGTGTTAGCAAAAACAGAGAGTTCATACATCATCTAGGCTGTGGGGGAATTAGAAAGCTCTTTTGGGATTGCAAGGCTGTCCTATTCTAAACAGATTGGCCTAAGGATTTTCCGACAAGTAGAAAGAGATGAAAGTAGGTGAAGATTACTTTGGAGAGACTAGAGGCAGGGAGAGTAGAACTGGCTAAATAGCTACTCACATAATGAGATCTATTCACTGCCCTATACCGGCTAGAAACCATCAAAGTGAATCTCAGATAGATTTAAGTGGCATGTATATATGAAACAAAGGTTGTCATGTCCTTTAGGCTAGTCCTGTCATGTACACCCCTATTTACATACATTGTCCCATTCACACGACAATAACATTCTAAACAGGTGACGTTTAACCTAGTAGCTTGATCTTGTCTCTTCGACACCAGGCTCTTAGTATTCTATCATAATCCCTGTACCTGACGTACATAAACATGTTCTCAGGCACGGCATAATTATTCTGTATGAGGGTCACCACTTTTTTCATCCTTGGCCAACAGCCTGCTGTGCATGATCGCATTTGTTTGGAAAAACATGTATGATTGTTTTCAAAACATTTATGATTGTTTTCAAAACATATTGATTCTAGAAGAAACCCTAGAGTGACCACTCTAGTTTAAGACCCTTATTGCCCCTACAAATTAGAGGAGAATTCCTTCCAAGCTGACACGGGGTCCTGAATGCTGAATCTTCTAAACGCAGCGGTCTGACATCCCTTGCGGGGTGTAATCCTCGAAGCAGAGATGGGGTCCTTCATTCTCAACCATCAGGTGAGGGGGTTGGAGCTTCCCTAGGGGTTTCTTGGCTATAAACACATATACATGCTACACCTACATATCTAGGCTAGGTACATTTAGGCAAATTAATTAGGGCGCGCATTTTAGGAATATGCAAGTGCTACTGTTTTTATCTGAACTGCTTATGTTCATCTTATTAGCACTATGGTAGGAATGTATCTACTGTTTACTATATTGGTACTTGCAATCTCTTTCGTATGCTTCTGTCTCCTGATTGTCGCAGCAAATATATTTTACACAAGACTGACGCTGGACCAATAAATACTTATTGAAACGTCCTAATAGCCACCCTGTGTATTTACTGAGAATAAGTGAGCACGAGTACTGAGCAAAAAGTACTGTACTGTTTTCCACAATCTCTGAGGAATCAGGGTTGTCATGTTCAGTGGTTGCCAGAAACTACCTACACCCCTGTAAGATACAGGGGGGTGGTAGTGGCACTGTAGAGCTAGCTGGTCTAACTGCTGACATATCCTGTGGGGGTGTCCGGAAGTGGTTGGGACACCAAGCGCTCAGTTTAGGTCATCCAAAATGCGCAGGTCCTGGGGATTCCTAGAAACTACACGACATGGCGCCCAACGTTGGCTTGGTTCTTATATTAACAGTGACAATTTAAGTAGGTCAGTCGTGCTTTCTCAGAAAGCCCTACTCACACTTTTCAGAGACGTCTGAAGTGGGAAGGGAAATCCACCTCAGCTGAGCAGATATACTCTGTGTATTGGCTGAAGGTTTAACCAAGCTTGTAAGGAAGAAGGTTCCCACATTGTGCAAAACCCTAAAAATTTCAAAAAATACCTTTTTCTTCTCTTTTAAAAATGACTGAGTCCACGAGTAGTGGTTCAGGCACGGGGGAAGAAGAATTTGCTAACGCTCTCAACATTACAGAGAACTGTAGAAATGCAGTAACTATTAAGTTGATGGAACACAGCGTACCCGCAACAGGTGGCTGTGTTACCTTCGTGATTTAGGCACATTAGGTGTTCAGATCAGAGGTATTCTATTATTAGGTTCAGTTCCCACCTGCAGATCCACAGACTAAATTGTTTCACACATACATTGTAGTTGAACCACCGGAAGAATACATTCCATACGAAGACATTGAAGTCCTGTTAACTTACTAGCAACACAGAAACTAGTTTAAAGGCGCCCTCCCACACACAACATCTGTCGTAAGATTCGGTCCACTCAGCATAGAAGGAGTGACCTGGCCGGTCTTAGCGACATACACTCCACATCCAGAGATAGATTCACTACCAGTGGATGAAGTCCGTACGATATACAAAGACATTGTAAGACTATACAGGCACATTGTCCAGTTCGTTATGCGAACATTAACAGTCCAACCTACGAGAAATGCTTCAGTCGGTCCACATCAGACCACACCTACAATTAACCCACAGACACTCAAATCAGTGATGGGAACAATACTCTCTAAACGGGAGAAAATTCCGTTCTGGATAGCACAAAAAATAGCACAACTGGAAGCAGTATTTTCCCATACGGGTCCGCAGGAGAAATATAGAATGCTAACCATTTGCTTGCCAATGGGGATGGTTCCCTCAATTGAAGATTGTACCACCTGGGGCAAAATGTTTGCTGCCGTATACATCAGAATACACGGTACCCCTTCCATAGCAGCCGTTCCTGAGGTATTGAAACAGATACAGAATGAGTACGGGGCAGGACCTGCCCTGGACTTGAGAATGAAACTGATGGGTAACTTTGCCCAATTCGCTGCAATCATGCTGAGCAACATAAAAGTGGAGGCAGCGGCAGTGGCTATACACCACCACCTAAGGGAATTAGCTCCTATAAATAAGGAGCAGGAATTACCAAAAATTATCGAAGAAACCTATGCTGCATTTGGTAGAGATAGTTTGGGAGCCAAACCAGGGAAGCCACAAATGGCGGGTTGTCCCGACAAGGACAACTCGAAGCAAGCACCCTCTTCTTCTAAAAAGAAATGGGAAAACAAAAATTCTAAAAATAACAATTCAGAAAAGAATTCACGATCAAGGGGTGGGTCTCCCCAATGGGATTCCTCTGAAAAGAGGAACAACCTTAGGAATTGTGATAACATTAGGAAACCTGACAGGTATCAGGACACTGATACACGTTCCTTTCGTTCCTTTCAGGGTTCATCAAAAAGCTCGGAGAGGGATGGGCGATCAGAACAAAAGCAAGAAGATCGACCAAAGACAAAAAGGGAAACACATCGCAATTCAGATTATATTATCAACCAGGAAGAACAACCTAAAACAAAACCTCAATTCAAAAAGAAGAAAGTAGCTGGCTTGAAAATTAGACACGCCCAGGTTACTGAGGACTCAGCTTCTGAACGGGAAATGGGCTCTGACGATGCTAGACAGCGCAGCAGAAGTAACAATAGCTCGCCAGAACCTGAAAGATTTTCTGGTGATAACAGTATTGAATGAACATATCATGGTGGATCACCTGATACGAGAGTTAGTGTCCCACATCGATTACACGAAATTACACTCCAAATAGAGGGGGACTTCTCGAGAAAAGTTAAAGGTCTCTTTTGGGAGAACTTAACATATGGATATGACATCCTGTTAGCAGAAAAAGATTTTCCGCCAGAATTTGTGATGAATTGCCCAAAAGGGGAAAGTGTCATTTTGCCTGCTTTCTCTGACCTCGTTCCAGAATCTCTAAAACATTCATACGCGCAGGAGTGGGCGCTAGCGCTACCTCCGGTATTATACCGCAACCATGTAGGGTGAGTCGTGAAGTCTACTCACCACGAAATACCATTAAAATCTACTCCAAATCCACAGAGACAGTACCCTATTAAAAACGATGCAAAAAGACAGGTCAGAAAAATCTTAGACCAACTTGAATACCAAGGTGTGATTGAGACATGCACCTCACCAATGAACAATCCTTTGTTTCCCGTAATGAAACCAGACAACACATATCGTCTAGTTTTAGATTACCGACATTTAAACACATGCACGGGGACCTTTCCCGCACTCCTGCCCTCTAAAGCCCTGCGGGGTCAGGTTTGCTGCATGTCCGCCACCGGGGCGGGACGCCTCTCCGGTGGGGTCCTCTGACACTGGTATACTTCTATGTTCATTTAAATTGTTTTAATGCTGATCCACTGCTTATCCATTCTTCTGGAGGGGTCCTCCACGCAACCAATCCGAGCGTTTTAGTTTGGTCTTGTTAAAGGGGGGGTCGACAGATGCTTCCGTTCTCGAAGTGTAGGGTGGGGGGAGGTTTGGTATTGTTTTTTCCCTAGGTTGTTGTTCCTTTTGTTTTGCTGTTTCAGCTTCCACGGACCGACATATGCATCTTCCTCATGGGCTGAATTTGTCCTCACTGCATGCGATCACCCATATATTTGTCGGCTCCCACACGCACTCACACACCCCTGTGGGATGACACGTCCTGGACCCAGATACCGCCCGCCAGGACCGAGAACACCACGCCTGGGGCATCTCTCCATGTCTTGTCATGGAATGTTAATGGTCTCCTAGACCGGCTTAAGCGCACGGCAGTCCTGCGCTACGCGCAACGCCTTCACAGAGACATCCTCATGCTTCAAGAAACACACCTCCTGGGTAATTGTTGCCCCTTCCTGGCTCGCTACGGGTATGACAGAGTGTGGCATTCCGGCTTCTCCAGGGGCTCCCGTGGGGTGGCCATCCTCATGAAGCGCACTCTGCCCTTCGTCCTTTCCCAGGTGACCCATGATCCTCAGGGCACATTCGTGGCAATTTGTGGCTCCTTGGCTGGCTCCCCCCTCAATCTTGTGTCTGTGTATTCTCCCCCCTCGATGCTCGCACCCACACTTACACATACTGCGGCCCTGCTGAACACTCTCCCTCTAGGCACTACGGTCGTTGGTGGTGATTTTAATGCAGTCTCCTCCCCGGCCTTAGACACAACGGGCCCTCCCTCTGCTTCCCGTACGGTGCAAGCGAAACAGCTAAGGAACTGGTCCGAGTCGTTGGGCCTCTGTGATGTGTGGCGCACGTGGCACCCTCGCACCACTCATTTTACTCACACATCCGCGGCCCACCACACACAGGCGCGCATAGATGCGATCTTTGTCCCCGCTACTGACTGTTCTGCAATTGTAGACACTCACATCCTGCCTAGAGGAATTTCCGACCATTCCCCGGTGCTCCTTAGTACAGGGGCTCCCCCTCCCTCAGCCCGCCAAACATGCAGGATGAACGCATGATTCCTCCAAGACAAGGAATTTAAAAAGGTGGTAGGGACGGAACTCGAACAGTATTTTCTTACCAACGAGGGCTCCGTGTCCTCGCCGGGTACCCTGTGGGAAGCGGGAAGGCGACCATAAGAGGCATAGCAAAGGGGCAGCTTAAGAAACAGAGACAGGCACAGTTGCGGGAAATTACCTTGAGGGAAGCGCAGGCGCTTCGCTTGGAGCAATCACTCTCCCTGTCAGAGGACGCCGCCCAGGGCCGGCAACTCGCTCACCTCCGGGCCGAAATTAGGCAGCTATCCCTAGATGCGGCCAAGCTCCTTTGGAGGTCGTCGGTAGCGAGAGTATATGGCTGGGGAGACAAAAACGGTACGATCTTGCAAAGGTTAGCCACTTACCCCAGGGCGAATCGTATAATTCCAGAGGTGGTAGACGAACAGGGTATGGTGCACAGTGCCCCATTGGCAATGGCCCACACATTTGCCGTTTATTACCGGAGTTTATACGCAGCGCAAACCCCCGACCTACCGCTCCATGTTCTCCTTGAACGCAGTAACGTGCGTCTCCCTCGGTTGGAGACGGCTGCCCAGAAAGACCTGGACCACCCCATCTCTAGGAAAGAAATTGAGGAAGGGATCTCCCTCACCTCATCGGGTAAGACCCCAGGACCAGATGGCCTTCCCCAAGAATATTATGCGTTGTACCGCGACACTCTTGTGCCCCATCTGGCCGGCCTGTTTCGGGAAGCTTTGGAAAAAGGTTCCTTTCCATCAGAAACGGATATTGCCACCATTGTGGTCCTCCCAAAATCTCAGCCCCCCTCCCGTCACTGTGCGGACTATCGTCCCATCTCCCTCCTCAATACGGAGATCAAGTTGTACGCCACCATCCTGGCCCAGCGACTGAAGCCTTACTTGCCCTTGCTGGTCCACCCGGATCAATGCGGCTTTATGCCCAAGCGTGCGACCCGCCACTGCCTTCGGAGGTTACAGCTGGCTCTAGCCCATCGCCACTTGCTCACCCCTTACTTAGCTCTTCTCCTCATAGACTTTGAAAAAGCCTTCGACTCGGTGGCTTGGGCATATCTACAGGATGTGTTGGCCGAGATGGGATTCGGACCCCAGCTTATGGCTCTGGTCCAAGTGCTCTATGCACAGCCGCGCGTGCGTGTGCTGGTTCAACGGCGTACTGTCAGAAGCCTTTCCCATTTCTAGGGGCACAAGGCAGGGATGCCCCCTCTCACCCTTGCTGTTCGCCCTGGCGATGGAGCCCTTGGCGTCCCTGGTGAGGGCTGAGGTCCGCATTAGGGGCTGGGAATGGCCAAATACTGAAACGGACAAGATCGCGTTATATGCAGATGATGTCTTGCTCTTTCTGGCCGAACCCGCCTCCTCGGGACCGTATTGCCTCCGGATCTTGAAGGCATTTGGGCAAGCCTCAGGTCTTTGATTGAACCCAGGGAAATCGGTGCTGGTCCCGCTCCACTTATCGAGGGACTGCTATGATTGGCAGTCCAGCATACCGCTTCGGCGCAACTCTTTTAAGTATTTGGGGATATGGGTCACCCTGCTTCCCGAATTGGGCTGGTCCCTCAATGTCACCCCACTGGTTAAAAAGGCCAAAGAAGACCTTCAAAAATGGAAAACGTTACCCCTAAACCCACTGGGCAGGGTTGCTTTGTTTAAAATGATGATCCTCCCCAGGTTTCTTTACATCCTTCAAAATACCCCCTTCTGCTTTCCCAGGACCTGGTTTAGGGAACTGGACAGCCTAGTGACCAAATTCCTCTGGGGCGGGGGGAGGGCGCGCCTGGCCCTGTCCACATGCCGGATCCCCTCCTTTGACGGGGGCATGGGGATGACACATCTGTACCTTTACTTTTTAGCAGCACGTCTTCTGGTGGTCCATGATTGGTTCAATGGGGGATGGTCTGACCCGGCCTATCGGCTGGATTTAGCGAGCTGGGACTACCCAAAGTCCAGGCTATGATGTATGGGGGGCCTATCCCGTCCCAACTTCCAGATGCGACGCGGTCTGTGTTGCTGGCCTGGCGGACATCGCTACGACACACTGGCTGGACGCATAAGTTGACTCAATGTACACCCCTCTGGCATGGGGCTTGGCTCCGGGAGGTCAGTGGACTGCGGGGTTTAAAGCTTGGGATCTTATCGGCATCACGCAACTGGGGGACGTGTGGGCTAGAGGCCATATGCTCTCCTTCCAAGACATGTGAGCCCGCTATTCCCTACATCCCACCCAATTTTATAAGTATCTACAGCTACGACATGCCCTCCAGACGCACATTACCGATGACACTAGGCTCCCGGAATACAGCCCTAGTGAGGCACAGACTATGTTAGGAGATCTGGGTAAGGGGGGCATCTCCTGCATATACCGCACTTTAGTCAATAACACTCCCACCTCACTGGACAAGTTGAGGGATCAATGGGTAGAGTGGGTGGGCCCCCTGGATGAAGTGGACTGGCGTGACGCCCTCATGGCACCCAAGACAATCACCGCCTCCGCCAAACTTAGGCTAATCCAACTATACTACCTACACGCTGCCTACCTCACTCCCCTGCGCCTCCACCGAGCGGGCTCATGCCCGGACGCGTCATGCGCAAGGTGTGGCCAGACCCCGGCTGATTTTTTTCATGTGGTCTGGTCATGTCCCAACCTGGAGAGATTTTGGGGGGCCATTGAAGAAGAGCTCACAGAGGTCCTAGGATGGGAGGTTCCCCATGACCCACGCCACTCACTACTAGGGATCACGGATGGGCTGGATGGGTCCAGAAATGACAAGATATTCTTCAACACAGCCATGTTTGTAGCCAAGCGCGACATAGCGGCGGCATGGAAATGTCCCGACTCGCCGGACCTGGGGAGGTGGCGCAGAGGGGTGGACTGGTGCGCGACCCAAGAAAAAGCCTTGTACCCGACAAGAGGGTGCCCTAAGAAATACCGTAGGGTGTGGGGTAAATGGCTGGGCACTGTGGAAGTTTCGGAGTGATTTGCTTCCTCACTTTGCTGGTGTATATCTCATGGGGTGTGGAACTGTGGGATCAATCAATCAATCAATTATAGCATTTGTAGAGAGCACTACATACCCGTCAGGGTCTCAAGGCGCTGGGGGGGGAGTGCTGCTACTGCTCGAAGAGCCAGGTCTTGAGGAGTCTTCTGAAGGTCAGCAGGTCTTGGGTCTGCCGTAGGTGGATGGGGAGGGTGTTCCAGGTCTTGGCGGCGAGGTGGGAGAAGGATCTGCCGCCGGAGGTCGCTCTTCGGATGCGGGGGATTGTGACGAGGGCGAGGTCGGCGGAGCGAAGCTGGCGGGCGGGGGTGTAGTGGCTGAGTCATCTGTTGAGGTACGCAGGTCTGGTGTTGTGGAGTGCCTTGTGTGCGTGGGTGAGGAGCTTGAAGGTTATCCTCTTGTTGACGGGGAGCCAGTGCAGGTCTCTCAGGTGGGGAGTGATGTGGCTGCGGCGAGGGATGTCGAGGATCAGGCGTGCAGAGGCGTTCTGGATGCGTTGAAGCCGCTTCAGGAGTTTGGCAGAGGCTCCAGCGTAGAGGGCGTTTCCGTAGTCCAGCCTGCTGCTGACGAGGGCCTGGGTGACCGTTCTTCTCGTTTCGGTGGGGATCCACTTGTAGATTTTGCGGAGCATGCAGAGGGTGTTGAAGCAGGAGGAGGAGACGGCGTTGACCTGCTTAGTCATGGAGAGGGTGGAGTCGAGGATGACTCCTAGGTTGCATGCGTGGTCGGTGGGTGTTGGAGCTGTTCCCAGTGCGGTCGGCCACCAGGAGTCGTCCCAGGCCGAGGGGGTGGATCCGAGGATGAGGACCTCCGTCTTGTCCGAGTTCAGCTTCAGTCGGCTGTTCCTCATCCATTCGGCGACGGCCTTCATTCCTTCGTGGAGGTTGGTTTTGGTGGTGTGGGGGTCCATGGTGAGGGAGAGAATCAGCTGGGTGTCATCGGCGTAAGAGATGATGTTGAGGTCGTGCAGTCGGGCGACGTGGGCGAGCGGTGCCATGTAGATGTTAAACAGCGTTGGGCTGAGGGATGAGCCCTAGGGTACGCCGCAGATGATCTCAGTGGCTTTGGAGCGGAAGGGGGGGAGGCGGACGCTCTGTGTTCTGCCGGAGAGGAAGGAGGTGGTCCAGTCCAGGGCCTTCTCTTGGATCCCGGCATCGTGGAGGCGTGTGCGTAGTGTGTGGTGGCATACCGTGTCGAAGGCGGCTCACAGGTCCAGGAGGATGAGGGCCACGGTCTCTCCGTTGTCTAGCAGGGTCCTGATGTCATCGGTGGCAGCGATGAGGGCAGTTTCGGTGCTGTGGTTGCTGCGAAACCCGGACTGGGACGGGTCCAAGATGCTGTTCTCCTCGAGGTAGCGGGTCAGTTGTTTGTTGACGGTCTTCTCGATGACCTTCGCCGGGAACGGGAGCAGGGAGATGGGCCGGAAGTTCTTGAGGTCCTTGGGGTCCGCCTTGGGTTTCTTGAGTAAGGCGTTGATCTCGGCATGCTTCCAGCTTTCCGGGAAGGTTGCTGCCTCGAAGGAAATGTTGATGGCTTTCCGGAGATGGGGTGCGATGGCGGTGCTGGCTTTGTTGAAGATGTGGTGTGGGCATGGGTCTGACGGAGATCCGGAGTGGATGGTGTTCATAATCTTGATGGTGTCGTCGTCGTTTATGTTGGTCCAGGAGAGCAGGCGGTTGGTGCGGATGTTGGTCGTGGGGGCGGAGGTCTCAGTGGTTGTCGGGGCGGTCGTGGTGTTGAAGTTGTCGTGGATGTCAGCGATCTTGCAATGGAAGAAGGTGGCCAGCGAGTTGCACAGGTCTTGCGAAGGTGGGATGTCGTTGGTGTTGGAGCTGGGGTTGGAGAGTTCCTTCACGATGTTGAAGAGCTCTTTGCTGTTGTGTGCGTTGTTGTCTAGGCGGTCTTTGAAGGAGGCCCTTTTGGCGGATCTGATGAGGTGGTGGTATCTGCGGGTGGCGTTCTTGTGGGCTGCGTAGCTGTCCGGTGTTTGTTCACGGTGCCAGTTCTTCTCTAGCTTTCGGCAGGTTTGCTTGGAGTCCCGGAGGTCTGCAGTGAACCAGCTGCCTTTCTTGCTGGTGTGGTTGTTGGAGGGTTTCTTGAGCGGGGCGAGGGTGTTGGCGCAGACACCAAGCTACTGCTGATGCTTTGGTTCCCCACTGCCTCATTGTTTTAAACTGTTTTTAAATTTTGTTTTAAAGCTTTGTGGAATATATTTACTGGTTGCTCTTACCCTACTGCTGTTCTCTTACTTATTTGCACACTCTGTTTGGAGCTCCCCGCTTTCCTCCACTTTCTCGGGGGCTCGTCTCCTTCTCAACGCTTCCTTTCATTTCGCCAGCGCCCCGTTCCACCGCGGGTTTTCCCGTTTGTTGTGGAGGGCGTCGGCGTACATTCAGGCTCCTTCCGGTGTTTGGGGGGTGGAGCCAGGGGTGTTTAGCACTCTAGTCTTGCTCCTCTACTTAAGCAGCATGGCCAGCTCGTCGCGCAGCGGGTGCGCCGCCGGCGTGCCGAAGGCGCGCCAAAGGCAAGCTTGTCTGTGCCCGTCCGCGCTAAGGCCGCGCCTCGCGCAGGAGATGCTGCCCTGTCCATCTCTGACCAGCGGGGACGGATTTGCCTTTCCCGAGAGTTATTGTTAGATCTGCGGGCAGTCTGGGCTCCACAGTACAGACTGCAGGGCTATCTTATTAATGCAAGATCCCTGATTAAAAATAAGGTTGCCTTTAGAGACTTTGTATCAGCTAGGAAGCCAACCTGGGTTTTTATAACCGAAACTTGGGCTACGGATGCCTCTGGTCCTGACCTTGTAGATGCCATTCCTACTGGATACACCCTTGCGAGAATGGACAGGGTAGATCGGCGGGGAGGGGGTGTGGGCATTCTATATAGAGAAACCCTGATTTGTCGCACTCAGGCTTTGTCCGCTCCTCCTGATCTCTACCAGGCCTTTTATTTTTCACTTAATCTTCACCCTACGGAAAGCTTCTCTGGCATCCTCTGTTATAGGCAACCTGGCTCTAGGGCGGCCTTTAGTCAGGATTTTAGCAGGCTTTTAGAACCTTATTGTGAAAGATCCAATCTCACTCTTCTGGGGGATTTTAATTTTCACTTTGATAACCTTGATTGCAAGGCCACCCTGGGTCTTTTGGATACCTTGAATGGCTGTGGTTTTCCACAGCTGGTCAAGAAGCCTACCCATCAAGCGGGGCACATACTTGACGGGGTCTTTTCTAATGACCACGTGTAAGTGTGGGGGAACCTATCCCTCTAGCTTGGTCTGATCATTTTGCCGTCCCTTTTGACCTACATTTTATGTCTCCGGCGTTGACTATCTCTGGTGACATGACTTTGGACGAAAGGAGGAACTTTAGCCTCATAAGTAATGAGTCTCTTTCAAATTTTCTTAACAATCTTGAGCTCACTAAGCTTTATGATGCTAATCTGGCAGCTGCAGAGCTATCGCAACAATTGCTAGCAGCAATGGATACCCTTGCACCTCTTAGTAAATACTATTCAGCAAGGAAAAAACCCTCTGCTCCCTGGTTTACGGAGAGGCTCAGAACGCTGAGACAGGGCTGTCGCAGACAGGAGAGACATTGGCGCGTAGACCTAGATCCGCTGAATAAGGCACTACATAAGCAGGGCCTCAAAGAATATAAAACTGCCGTCATGGAGGAAAAGAGATTATACTTCTCTAAGACTACTGATTCTATGAGATCCTCTAGGGATCTCTTTAAGGTAATAAATTCTCTTACCTCTCCCCCTGCTTCCGACCCTTCAGATTTTTCTCAGGAGCGCTGTGATAAAATATCTGACTTCTTCCATACTAAGATTGCAGATATTTACTCCTTGCTTGAAGCCTCCAACTCCATCGCGGGGTCATCTGTCCGATCCACCTCTCATCCCATTGGGGCCGCACCCATCGAGGGGTCGCCCAGTCTTCTTACCTTCCCTACTATGTCTTCCGAGGTGACCGATCGGATCCTTGAAGGGGTTAAATCGGGTTCCCCTTTGGATCCTTGTCCCCTCAAGGTGCTAAAACATGGTCGTGAAGTTATTATTCCCCATTTGACTGATGTTTTTAATATTGCCATTTCTGAGGGGCAATATCCCACTCTGTGGAAGACGGCTGTAGTGAAGCCACTTTTGAAGAAACCTTCTCTGGATCCTGGTGAACTGAAGAATTATCGCCCGATCTCCCTACTTCCTGTCCCAGCTAAGATTCTGGAAACTTACCTTAACTCTCATCTCAGTACTTACCTAAAGGATTTCCATCTACTAGATGGCTCGCAACATGGATTTAGAAGCCATCACAGTACGGAGACAGCATTGACGGCTGTATTTGATAATATCCGGGTTCAAGTGGATGCAGGGCACACCACCCTCCTTGTTCTACTGGATCTTACCGCAGCCTTTGATACCCTGTCTCCCTGTAGATTGATTGATCGCCTCAGAGAGATAGGTATTGGGGGCTCGGCTTTGGGACTCCTTGCTTCCTTTCTTAGTGAGCGGGCTCAGATGGTTAAGCTTGGTCAATTTTACTCAGCCCCCAAACCCTTGCTGTGTGGTGTTCCTCAGGGCTCCTCCCTGAGCCCTACTCTTTTTAATATCTATGTCGCTCCTCTTGCAAAGGTTGTGAGATCCTTTGGGTTGGAAGTGCTGTCCTATGCGGACGACACCCAAATTATGGTGTCCATTTCGCATAGTATAAAGGATTCGGCCCTTAATTTTAGGAACTGTATGCAGGCAGTTTCCTCCTGGATGGTGGAGAATTTTTTGAAATTGAATGGAGAGAAGACGGAGGTCTTGATCTTCGGGAGTAAACAGGAAATATGGTCCAGCGACTGGTGGCCGGACGCGCTTGGCATCTGTCCCTCTCCGGTCTCCCATGGTAAAAACCTGGGGGTTATCGTGGCTAATTCACTGTCCCTGAACTTGCAGGTTAGTAGGACAGTTTCCACGTGTTTTGGGATCATTAGGATCCTACGGAAAATTTCCCACTATCTCTCTTTTGATGCACGTAAGCAGGCTGTCATTGCACTGGTAACATCCAGATTGGACTATTGTAATGCCCTTTATTTGGGCATTAACAAAGGCTTAGTGCGACGTCTGCAGATGGTGCAGAATGCCGCAGCCAGGCTGGTGATGAATTTACCTAAATATCATTCAGTCACAGCCGCTATTAGGGTGCTGCACTGGCTGCCTGTGGACAGTAGGATCCTTTTTAAGACCTTGTGCATGACTCACAATGCCTACTACGGGTCAGGTCCTGAGGCGATTAAGGCCATTATCCATCGTTATGTTCCTAGCAGGCGGCTCCGGTCTGCAGATAAGAATCTGCTTATAGTACAGAGATTCAAGAAGGTTACATGGGGAGGTAGAGCTTTCTCCACTGCTGCTGCTAGACTGTGGAACTCCCTCCCGGAACAGCTCTCAAGTCAGGTGTCCTATTCTCTTTTCCGCAGGGCCATAAAGACCTGGCTTTTCTCACAGACCTTGGTATGAGCACGTCTTTTTGTCTGCACCCTTAGGTCCGCTTATAGCGCCTTGACGCCCTTGGGCTTAGTTCGCGCTTTACAAATTTCATATTCATTCATTCATTCAGTCGTCGATCCACTGTCTGAGGTTGCGGGCGGCGGTGTCGGGGTCGGTGGGGTCGGTGAGTGGGCTCCGGGCGAGGGTGGTGGTTAGCTGGTCTGAGGTGACTTTGCTCCAGCAGCGGCGAGGTATCTGTTGGGTGCGGTGGTGCGTGGTGGCTTTCTGGAAGGTGAAGTGGATGCAGCGATGGTCGGTCCAGTGGAGTTCGGTGGTGTGGCTGAAGGTGACGTGGGAGCTTGCGGAGAAGATGGGGTCAAGCGTGTGGCCGGCGGAGTGGGTGGGTGTTGTGACGAGTTGTCTGAGTCCGAGGTTGGCGAGGTTGTCGATCAGGGTGGTAGAGTTGTTGTCATTGTTGTTCTCGAGGTGGAAGTTCAGGTCCCCGAGGAGGATGTAGTCCGTGGAGGCGAGGGCGTGTGGGCTGACGAAGTCGGCGATGGAGTCGCTGAACTGTGGTCGGGGTCCGGGGGGTCTGTAGACGAGGGTTCCTCTGAGGGTGGTGTTGGGGTCGGTGTGGATCTGGAAGTGCAGGTGTTCGGCGGTGCTGAGGGTGTCGTCGTTGTTGGTCGAGACTCTGAGAGTGTTCCCGTGGACGATGGCGATTCCTCCTCCTACTCCGTTGGTGCGGTCCCTGCGGGAGATCTTGTAGCCTTCCGGGATGGCAATGGCGATGTCGGGTGCCGAGGAGGGGTTCAGCCAGGTCTCCGTCAGGAAGGCGACGTCTGGGGAGGTTGAGTCGAGTAGGTCCCAGAGTTCAACAGCGTGTTTGCGGGCGGAGCGGGTGTTGAGAAGAATGCAACTGAGGTAGTTGGGTTCGTTCCTGGTCGGCGGGTTGGCGGGCTGGGTGCTGGTGAAGCTGCAGTTCCGGCAGGAGAAGGGTCCTTGGGTGCACTTCGGGGCGGCCAGGAAGCAGGTGCGCGATCGTCCGGCGTTGAGTGCGTGGAGGGTGCTGGAGTCGTAGCGGAGACGGGCGTTGTGGCGTTCGCGGGGGCCAGGGGTTCTGGCGCAGGGCGCGGTCCAGGTTCGGACGGGCGCAGACGGGCTTGCCTTAGGCATGCCTTCAACGCGCCAGCGGCGCGCGGCTGCGCGCGGCTGGCATATATGGGGAGGTGGGAGGGAGGAGCAGCTGGGAGGCGGGAGCGGGGTGGCGAATGGGCGAGCGGGGGGGCGGGGCCGCAGGGACGCAGCGGCGGGAAAAAACAGGTGAGGAGCGGCGGGGGAAAACTGAGGGCAACGGGGCACAAGATCACAGGGGGGAAAAAGAAAATAAAGGCAAAGCTAAACACAGGGCACAAAAATGAAATACAGGGCACAGAACAAAAGGAGGAATACAGGTGGCAATACAAAAGGCAGTACAGAGCAAGTGCAGCGAGCGAGCCTCGAACTCGCGACCGGCAGCAGTAGCGAGCTGGGGGAGGCGCTCACACCAGGAGGAGGTGAGGGGAGCGACATGCCTGAGAGCAGGGACAAAGGGATGCAATGTTCTCATGGATTTAATTGATCTATTGTCCTCCGTGTTTTTGCTGATTTGTTTTTTATGTTCTAAAACCAATAAAATTGATTATAAAAAAAAAACACATGCACGGGAACATTTGCAGTTCAAATGCACATACGGTGACGATGAATTACTTGAACACTTGTGCAGGGTGAACAAAATAATTGTGGGATTTGCCAATTTGGGCTAGAAATTTAATTTCAAAATCAAAAATTGGCCATCTCAATGTCCTTTTTTGGGATATGAGCTCTCAAGTGAAGGCAAGAGCCTGGAAGCCAACTTTTTAGAAAAGTGCACGCTGCTCCAACCTCCAAAGACTCTCCAAGGTTTGCAATCCATATTAGGGTTTCTAAATTTCGGCAGAACATACATTCTGAATTACGCAGAAAAAGTACAACCTTTCTACGACTTACTCAGACCTGATTTCACAGCACGTCAGTGGACAGAGCAACATGCAGATACTCTCCATTCAGTTCAGGCTGACATGATAGCATTGAAACATTTGCACACACGTGTGAATTCTACCAGCTTGGTGATCCGAGTGGTCCCTGGTTTATCAGTATATACATACATCACTTTCAATGAAGGTGAGACAGTCCCAATTGCATACAAATCACATTTATACACAAATGCTGAAATGCGATTTGCGGCCACAGAAAAAATACTGACAGCAGTACAGACTGCTGTAGTGAGAGAAAGAGCACTAGCACAGGGGAAACTCATTATCGTTGTAACCCCGGTACTGACTTTAGAACCTGTTATCAAAGCGAGTATTCCAAATCCAAAAGCACTGCATCCGCGATGGATACAATGGGCTAATTCTCTCACTGCAACAGATGTATATTACAAATACGATTCTACATTAAAAACACAAGCGTTCCTACAGTACGAACAAGAATACCCTCTCCCTAATGAAATCTTGCGTCTAGAAAAATATGAATACATCATTTATACTGATGGTTCCACTCAGCCTGCCATTGGAAGTAAACAGTATAGCACAGCATGTGCTATAGTGAAGGGACGTATGCGGGACGGTAAGTTCCATCCCAGCAATACGACTACGCAATCTCTAGGAGATTGTACAGCACAGTTGGCAGAGCTGAAAGCCCTGATACTAGCACTTCCATATACGGATAGGGAATTCCCCACACTGATAGTGTGCGATTTGTTTTATTGTGTGCAGTCCTATAATGTATATTTTCATTATTGGGGCCAGAATGGGTTTAGAGATTCCAAGAGTTGCACAATTAAACATAAATTGTTATGGGAACAAGTGGCAAAGCTGAAAGCATGCCTGCCACGGGCTCAAGTTATTCACACCTTGAGTCATCAGTGTGTTGGTGTACACGTTGAAGGGAATTCACTGGCTGATGAAGCTGCCAAGGCGACAGTACGAACTGCTGTCATTGCTGCAATCACTCGTTCTAGCACGAGGATAAACAGTGACATACTGATAACTGTCAATGCCTCAAAGAACGGCTCTGCCGTCCCGAAAGGCTTTCCACTCAAATATTCCCATAAATTAGATGCGCAAAATACACTGTATGCTCAAATTCCAGGAGTTATACCAAACATGGATCGCAGATTAGGTTTAATTCTAGCTGCACATGAGGTTCTGGGCTCAGCACACGCAGGAGTCACTGCTACAATTTCATTACTGAAGCGGCGATGCTGGTGGCCAAGTTTGTCTCAACAAACAAAGGCTTATGTCTTAAAGTGCGACATCTGTCAGCAGTTGAAGGGTTCCACTGTAGCACAGCCACCGGAAACACCATTACTCATTTCAGACAGACCTCTTGCATGTGTCTATTTGGACCACTGCGGCCCCTTAAATTCGGACCGGCTTACAAGTACCTCTTGGTGGCAGTGGATTCATACTCTAAATTTCTATGGGTTTGGCCTCAGCACTCGGCTGACGCTCGAACTGTTATAAAGGATTTGCGAGTCTTCATCGGGACATACGCAATTGACAAGTTACATTCCGACCGTGGCCCTGCGTTTAGCTCTCTGGCTTACAAGGAAGCCATGGAAAGTATGGGCGTGGCCTTCCGGTACTCCTCCCCCTACCATCCCGAGGGAAATTCGGTAGTGGAGAGGAAAAACCGGGACCTAAAGCAATCCTGAACAGCAAGAGTATTAGGTGCGGGTGGTAGTTGGGTCATTCACCTATACGGAGTTCAAGAGGGCACTAAACAATATGCCAAGAAAATCCTTGGGAGGTCGTACCCCCTATGAGATCCTGTTTGGGACAACAATAAGGGGACCTGACCTCGATTGTGCCAGCACAGTGGCGTATGTAAAACCATTTGAATTGAATGGTCGTTTGGCTGTTTTACAGGAACTCAATGAATTCCGGGCATTACAAAGCAACATCCAGGGAAAACGCACCGCCACTGGGGAAGTGAAACCGGTCCGGCAAGACCTGTCTGGGTCCCAAAGATTGGGGACCTGATCAGAGAAAAGATTGTGGACAAGAAGGAGTTTGGGCCATCCTACAGAACACCTGTACCTGTCCTGGCGGTTCAAGGAACAAGAACAGTGCTTCTTCCGCCTCTTGCCTTCAGAAAAGAAAAAAGATTTGTCTCCATTGATCTGATCAAACCACACTATGTGACCGATCCTCAACAGTAGGCAGCGTGGAATCCTGGGTAGCAGCAGATCTCCTCTGGCTACTATACAGGAAGTTCAGATGGAAAGATTAATAATGTTTTAAGACTCCTCTGCGCAAGATGCCAGAGTAGCAAATAATTGAGTACGAATTACACCATATGAAACTGGACAACATCCAAATACAACTGAAACGCAAATTGCAATTCGGCCCAATAATGAAATTTACATCAATGTGCCTTCACAAGAAGCAACTGCCAGTTCTACAAACACTGCTGAGCTCCCAAAGATAGATCGAACTGCGTCTGGCTGCTTCATCAACTTCGATGACTTTTCTTCAGATCCAAGTGAACCTGAGAAAACGCCACGCATTTCCAAAAAAGAAAAATTATGACAATTCTATCTCTGGCTGAAAAAGACTTACTTTGTGTCCACTTGGTTGCAACTTTGGTTTGCATTAGGGATTCTGTTCCTGTTAATTTGGATTGGTATAGTAACCGTGTTTTTCCTACTACTGAATGGACATTACCTCCCACAAGGCTCTGCAGTGCAATCTGTAAACTTGGTCCTGAAACCTCACACGTCTTCACACCGTGAACAAAGAGACCTGTCTCTAGTGAACATTACAGCAGTTCCAGTACCGGATGCAATAGTTTGGGATAGGGTTTCATATGATGTATTTGGTCCTACTGAACATTTCCAAATTCCACATGTATTTAAAATTTCATTGAATGATTTCATCACCCGAGTACACTCTCTGATGATTGGGACATTGAGACTGTAAATACTATGCTCTCAGATTATTTAGAACTATCTGCTGCATTTTCTTACAGGGAATTGTATAAAGATACATCTGAGTTTGACAGTATGCATTGTTACCACCATTGTGGTCATCACTTTTTGTATCTTGTTAACACTTACCATCAATGGGAACATTGCCCGACACCAGCAAAAGGTAGTTCTGCCACATTCGCACAGAAATTTGCATACTTTTCAGGGTTCAATACATCAGACCCAACGTCATACTATTATAAGCTTGCACAAATTAATGCAACTGCGAAGAAAATGATGCTGACAAACACCAAGCTTATATATTCAGCACCTTTTATCTCCCAACTGTCTAGACAAGGTTTCGACTATTCGAGGGACACAATAGACACAAAATTAAACTGGGGGATGAAAGATTGGCAGGTTCAGGGAACAGGGGCTTTATTTAGAGCTTGTCTCATACCATTACAGATAATTTTCCTGAACAGAACAATGCAACAGACTACCTGCTACGGGTTTGCAAAAATAAAAGACCTGAAACCACCACGCATCCCCTTGCCCACACCTATTGAAGGTATATTAAATGACACACTAATAGGTGAAGAGATGCTGGGTGCAATGATACAGAATGGTACATACAATTCATCAGTTCCCAATTGAAAGGGTTGGTTGGTTTGGCCTATCAACACGAATAGTGTCAGTCAAGATTCAGGGGTACCACCGAAGAGTTTAGTATCCAGAGGCCTGACCCACGCTATGTACACACAGACGACCCAGGGGTAGTGACTTTTTATAATGTTGAGAAGTTATGCCTAGAATGGCTGAAAACCTCAACACTTTTACAGGTGAAACGACACTTATCCCTTCTATCAGATAACATGGATCTTACAGATTTCTTGCTAGGTCCCAAGAAACCGCGTAAAAAATGCTTCTTATATGCCATCTACAATGAACTATGGAAAGTCTCCCAACAGGATGCTGCTGAGAGATTACGTGAGATTGATAGAATTAACCTAGAAAAAGCCTTAGCTGTGGTGGACAATGGAATGACCACACGTTCATCACGTATTTATTCACTGGGCAACATTGTGTCCTCAGCAAATTGACATAATGAAACAAGATTTGTCTATTTTACAACACGGGCAATCTCAATTGCGCTCCATTATGCTTTCAAGCTGGAGGCTACAATCATTGTGTTCTGGCCATGTGCCATGGCGGTACATTAATGGCACAAACCTGTTTTCGGCTTATAATCTGACCGACAGACAAATGAACATGGCAAGCAGAGATGCAAAGTACACCATGCTGCTCATAGAAAAATTAGAGAAGTTACCTTTTACAGTAGCAGAGTCACCATCTATGGAATGGTTAATTCATGGCTATATCACACTGCCAGTCACGACATTCCAGTTCCAATACTGCCTGAAATACCTCCAAATAGGCAGGTATGAAGCGTTGGGTGAAGGGTACATACAGGAAACCTGGGAGTTACCGCACAGATGTAGGTGTAGAAATAAGGACACTGAAGTTTTCTTAAGTAGTACAGACAGTGAGAAGGCTTTAAGTGGGTCTTTAGTGTGTAAGGAGGTCTCGCTTCACGGAGCATGTAATGCTTCAATAGCGAACTTATCTTGCTACTTAAAAGGCTCCCCAGCTGCAGTGATTCATCCAGTTTTTGAGTTTCTCTCAAATGGGATTTATTTAATGCTGAATGATCAAGGCTGTTGCAGGATGGCGCCAGGCATCGCGTATCTTGTCACAGTATACTCCAGGGTTATTTGTTGTAAGCAAATATTGTTTCGCCCGGCTCGACTAATTAGGGACGCACCACTGTGGCCTTTCAACAAAATGTGGCCTTAACTTCAGCCCGAGAGACTTGTGATCTCCAGTTTGCAAGGTCTTCAGCAGAGATACAGGCCCCGGTCCGTACGAACTTCCCGATCCATTTTGGAGAAATGGTTCATCGTATCTTTAACATGTCTGATACGAGTGGGATAGTACACTTATTTAAGCGTCTTGGATCAGGTCTCTTAACCTTAACCTCCTTTCAGACCATCTTCGGAGTAATTCCAGTTTTCATACACTCCATACTTGGAAGGGTTTTTGGAGCGCTTCCTTTGGTCCTACTATCAGTGGCGGGCATCTTGATTTTAATCCTATTGATTCGCAATGGACGTCTCAATCCCTCAAGACATGGAGAGAACACTGCTGGAACTACGTTGTCGTGAGCGTATGGTGTTCTACCTGACTACGCTTCGGCTTCGAGAGCTGAGTGAGCATTGGTTCCTGTCTTTTAGACCAGTCTGGCTAGACTGTGTCCTGCCTGTGTTCCGCTGCCTCTTCTGCGGATTCAGATGCATGTTGGATCTTTGTCTGGCACTTCCATCGGTTGCGCCACAGGACATAGATGTGCTCCTGGAGCCCTTGCAGGCCCACTAATACAGTTGTCCACACCGTATTCCCATGTTGATGACGGCATTTCTAGAGCCTCCAAGGGATGCTTCCACTCCTGTTGGAAGGGAAATCGGCTCTGCCCCCAGAGGTGCAGGTATCGGTTCCAGGCGTGCAGACATCTAATTCTTCCTCGGCGACTGCTGTGGGAACCAGAGATGACCATCTTTGCTCACTCTACATTATATTGGAAGTACTGGAGGGATTGCCACCTGCTGATGCAATGTTCAGCAATGTTGAGTATTCGGCACAGGATTCATAAACAATCTGGCCTTTCCTGTGCTGGGAACTATTGGGCATTTTTTAAATATTTACAAAATTAAAGGTCATAACTGAATTTGTTTTTACCCTTCTCTGCTCTAACTGAGCATAATGGCTTTCAAGGTGCTCAGTATAATAACCACCACATATACAAGTTTAGAGGACCTTTTGAATGCTTTTAGGTAAAAAATGACTTTTCTTTTATGGACATTTTTCAGGCTTTTTAAAGTGCTTTTAGTATTTTTATTGTAGATGATTTTTTATGCTTTTTAATGGCCTTAGCTTTATCATTATCTATCTGACCTTGTTGACCTTTTGATGAGGAGTGGGTGTCATGTCCTTTAGGCTAGTCCTGTCATGTATACCCCTATTTACATACATTGTCCGATCCACACGACAATAACGATTCTAAACAGGTGACCTTTTACCTAGTAGCTTGCTCCTGTCTCTTCGACACCAGGCTCCTAATATTCTATCATAATCCCGATACCTGTACCTGACGTACATAAACATATTCTCAGGCACGGCATAATTATTCTGTATAAGGGTCACCACTTTTTTCATCCTTGGCCAACAGTCCGCTGTGCATGATCGCATTTGTTTGGAAAAACATTTATGATTGTTTTCAAAATATTCATGATTGTTTTCAAAACATATTGATTCTAGAAGAAACCCTGGAGTGACCACTCTAGTATATAAGACCCTTATCCCCCCCTACAAATTAGAGTAGAATTCCTTCCAAGTTGACATGGGGTCCTGCATGCTGAATCTTCGACACGCAGCGGTCTGACATCCCTTGCGGGGTGTCATCCTCAAAGCAGAGATGGGGTCCTTCATTTTCAACCATCAGGTGAGGGGGTTGGAGCTTCCCAAGGGGTTTCTGGGCTATAAACACATATACATGCTACACCTACATATCTAGGCTAGGTACATTTAGGCAAATTACTTAGGGCGCAAATTTTAGGAATATGCAAATGCTACTGTTTTTATCTGAACTGCTTATGTTCATCTTATCAGCACTATGGTAGGAATGTATCTACTATTTACTATATTGGTACTTGCAATCTCTTTCGTATGCTTCTGTCTCCTGATTGTTGCAGCAAATATATTTTACACAAGGCTGACGATGGACCAATAAATACTTATTGAAATGTCCCAATCGTCACCCTGTGTATTTTCTGAGATCAAGTGAGCACGAGTGACTGAGCGAAAAGTACTGTACTGTTTTCCACGATCCCTGAGGAATCAGGGTTGTCATGTTCAGTGGTTGCCAGAAACTACCTACACCACTGTAAGATACAGGCGGGTGGTAGTGGCACTGTAGAGCTAGCTGGTCTTATGGCTGACATATCCTGTGGGGGTGTCCAGAAGCGGTTGAAACACCAATGGGCATATCAGCAAGGGCTTTATCTCCGTTTGTCTGGCTTTAAAAGCCAGAAAAACGGAGATAAAACTATCGCCCTATCAACAAGAGGGTGCTAACATGCATAATCGCATGTTAGCACCCTTTTTCCCAACACCTCCCTTTGCATCTCCAATGAGATGCAAAGTGGGCGTTACTGGGCGTACCCCGGATGGACTACGTTGCAAATATCGCTGATGTTCACATCGCAATATTTACAAGGCAGCCCACATGATTTTAGCAGAGGTTAGATTTTGACGAAAACGGCCGTTTTCGCCAAAATCTAACGTCTGCTAAAATCCTGACTTAGCCATCCCTAACATAGGAGGTGGATTCTGCTGATACGACCAAAGGGTTGTATCAGCAAGGTTATCGCCGTGTTGCAGGGAACATCGCTGGAAAACCAGCGATGTTCTATGCAAAACGGCGATTTCCCCGCTATCGCAGGAATCTTTATCGCCTTGGAGATAGGCGTTGCTAATAACGCGATATCTCCGCGATAAAAACCTGCGATAGCCGGCGTTAGGAAAATGAGCGCTAAGCACGCTTTGCGATAGTTATCGCAAAGCGTTGCTAATATGCCCCCAAGCCCTCAGTTTAGGTCATCCAAAACGTGCAGGTCCTGGGGATTCCTAGGAACTACACGACAAGGTGAGATCGCTGCTTACAATCTGTTCAGTTCTCACAAATAAAAATAGAAAAAGTCCTAAGCAATTGTTCAAGTTATCAAATTTGAAATGTCAGTTCTCCTCACGAATTCCCGTCCTGTATATTGCTAAAGACTTCTCATTCTCTTTTCAATAGATGAAGTCACTAAATGTGCTAAAGCAATGGCTCTCATCATTCAGCAATGCAAAATATAATTTTTTTTCCAAATATTTAGAATTTTCTGTTGCATCAACAATTCAGAATAACCTTCAGAAACCCAGGAGATTATTGCAGTCTCTACTTTTCATCCAATCCATCCCAATATAACTGTGCTGACATTTTCGGTCCTCTGGTTTTCTTCAATTGTGTTAAAGCATCCTAGTGGCATTGTTCACACAACGAAATGATCAAATTCTAAGGATTATAATAATAAAATTGCAATCATTTGCATTTAAAGTCCTTTAACTGAAAAATAAAAAAAGAAAGAACATTTTGTTCTCCTCTGGAGGAACAGAAAAATATGCTCCAAGATTAAATCAATGCATTCTTCTGGTGCTAGTTCTATTCTGAACCCTCCCTTAGGGCCTGATTACGAGTTTGGTGGCTCTTGGAGCAGGCCGCTATACCAGCGCCACGCTTCAAAACCGCCAAATCCGTAGTCAGCTCGCCCGCCGTATTCCGACTGGAATACAGGTCGGGCGGTCTTGCGGTGGCAGTGCCACAACGGTGCCTTTCTAAGGCTCATAGGAGAGCCTTAGTGTAGTGTGATGGTGAGGAAACTCATAATATTCTTGGCGATGATGCAGCGGCACCGCCAGCATATTGCGGCCTCTGACCACTGCAAGACTGCCGAGGAATCAGGGATCCCCAGCAGTAGAAGTGGTCTTATGGCAGTCCGACTGCCAAAGCTGTAATACGGCGGTCGGACCTCCAGTGCTGCGGTAGCTGCACTGCCAACGCAGGACCACCAAACTCGCAATTAGCTCCTAAATCTTTACTTAGAAATACCTCAAAAGTGACATAGAGAAAAACCAAATGCCCAGATATATGGTGATCTTCTTACAATAGAGTTTTAAATATTCAGTTTAAATTCTGCTACAGCCTAAACTTCTCCATCCATCGTGTTTCGGAATATTGTGGCCTAATTATCGTCAGTCAAAATATTGCGACCTAAATATCGTTTACAAAACCATCGCAGAACATCTCACCCAATGAAGCATTAGAGTTGTAAATAATATTTAAACCTCAATAATAACTTCAAACAATATTTTTGTTATCAATATTCTGGCATACAAATTCTCTACCTATTTCCTCCACAATCTGTGACAAGCCTTGCAAGTCATGATAGAGGTTGGCCCTACTTGGAATCTGGAGCCCCACAGACAGGATAGATCTGTCAGTGTGATCCTCTTAGACCTACCCTGTACATTCAGAGCCGGAAACACACAAAGGAGCCAAGGTATCTTTGTCACTTTGATAGCTACACGACCCATCTAGGAAATAAGGAGGCAAATCCAGATCTCAGTTGATCCCGTCAGCTCTGCTATCATCTCAAGAAGGTTATGTTTCAGCGTCTCTGGCTGTGCAAGATGAATGTGAATCCCTGTACATTTAGTGGAGATCGACTATCTAACCTACCGTATTTTATCTGGTTTATCTCTGCACATTCCAGTGTATTTTGAAACTTGGAGTGCCTCTACCGAAAACCAAAGTAGCAACATTGGCCACCCGTGTATTATGCTTCTCCGGAGCACCCGGGTTTTTAAATGTACCCTTGCCATATGAACCATTGCAATGGGTTGTATTATTCCGCTCTAATCCTACTTCAAATTGGAGGCCCCTACTGAACTTCTTCTTTTTACAAATAAGTCATACCAACTCAACGAATCGCTGAGCTTCGTGAGATCCAGACTGGCCATTGATACTGGAGTTAATGCATCATTGGTGTTTCCCTCTGGTACAAACTTATATTCATTCTCGTGAGTCATGTTTGCCAATCATTGTGCCATGCACCACAGAATATGTGTTATGTAATGACAGTCGCTTACAGCGGAACAGGAACAATTTTCAAACTGAGGGTGCTGCCATCGATGTCACATCACTGAACACATAGGGATTCTGAAAAATCCAAGCATCGCACAAACAACGTGTCGCATATGAGCCGCCCCCATTCAGCAGAAGAATGGTGAGGGTGTAGTATGTAGCTGGTGTTGCGTTTAAGAGCACGGTGTCACAAATATATCACTAAAGCATGGTGTGGTAGCGCACCGTCATTTAATGGCAGAACACTTTCCATTGAAATGACCACTAAATTTGCACAGACATGCGATTTACTGATAAAACTGTATAGCCCACAAATTATAATGTGTGGACATTGCGCTTCAGCAAACATTTGTCATTTGCGCATCCCTAAGAAAAGTGTCTTGATTTGTTTTGATTCTATTGAAATCTTTGTTTCCATCACACTTCAGAGTTAGAAAAAATAACTTCATTTGTGTTTTCCAGATGACATATTGAAATACTTAAATATTTAAATGTTATTGTGTCTTCGAAGAAAATGACATCCAACAGCCTTTCATTTCACACCAACAAGATTGCCACATATTTTACTTTACAAAATCCTCACACTTTGCAGAAAGAGAAAATATATTAAAAACCAGTCTACATGTTAAAATAACTTTACATTTTCTAATGGACCAACTTTTAATTTTGTTGAAAAGAGCAAACGTTTTTACAGCTAATATAACTAAAGCACTGTAGGCCAGCAACAAGAAAATATTTCCAAAAGCAACATATTTTGCATTGGCTTGTGGTTGTTAATTTAGTTGTTAAACAACGGTGACATGGGGTCAGCATCGTAGCGTCCTTTTACATAGTCCATGCCCACTCAGAGAAATCAAATAAAGCTAATGTGTACCCAGTACTTTTTATTAGATTGCAAAATGTGTAATCCACTCATAGTCTGGCCTTGCAATTTTCCACTTAATTCTGAATGAAAACAAATAATGTCTGCATATTTACAATGCGTGGCTCGTTTCAGAATGTGCTCTTCCAGTTTGCCACTGCAATGTTTGCTTTTACTTTTCATTATGGGGACTCTGAATACACTGCAGTCCCCGTGGAAGCACAGTGTATGGTTTCCAGTTCTATAATAGCTTCACACTTTCTTGGTGTTTTATTACTCAAATGACTTCCATAAGGATTGCTCGCAACATCAGCCAAGTAAACAGGAATACAATCAGCATAAAAACTCTGCCTGTTAACGATCACTGCTGAAATCTGATGGCAACGAGTGTGTACTGAACTTTCATCTTTCTGAGGTCATTAAACTGAGTGCAATTAAACAGGGTAATAATAACTTCTGTTATTAACAGGGCTCACACAATTGTGGTATAAAATATTATTAAAAAGATGTTATTTTTCCATAAATTGAGTTACCCTCAAGAGGAGTGCCATTGTGTAAATGTCGAGGAATGAAACCGATAAAATGGGGGCACGACATGACCCTCCTGGAAGAGAAAGCTGATTGTCGCCATACATTCATAAATGTTGTACCAACCGTAAGGGCCTCTGTGTGTCAACAAAAATGCCTAGTGGGCCTGTCTCCCTGAAAGTGTAGGCAACATTAATTTGTCAGTGGCAAAGGTGCCCCACCCAAAAACCAATGGTGAAATTCTCCAGAGACCCCTTTATGCAGACCAGAAACTCCAAGCCGGCTGCCACTTTTACGTTCCCATTGGCTGGGAGCCCTTGAGAGATCCTGTTGGGCAACACAGCTTTTGAACTTTCTAATCTATCATTGATACTGACAAACTCCACTTGGGGGGCCACAGGGCAGACAGAGGCTACTGGTTGGGGTTGTTTGCCTCTGGTGTCCTTGGGTCCCTACTGCTATGGTTTTACAAACTCTACCCTTTCCTCACTTGACTCTGAGGGTAGCAAGGGCAAGCAGGCAATTGTTTGTCAGAGAGGTAGCTTGGGGTGGTAGCCTGGCAACTCAGCCGAAATTTAAATAACACGTAATTTAAGCAATTTCAGGACTTTCACGGTACATCTGTTACGCAAAAAAAGTTCTATAATTACACGCCATTCATGGTAAAATTTTACAGCAAACGCGCCATTTGAGGTAGAAAACTACAGCAAATGCATGAGAACAACGGAACGCAAGCAACTGTTGTTGGTGGTGCTTTTATTTTTTGCACTTTTTTGTAGCATGAAATGCATCCTCGCATCAAAAATGTACACAATATATTTTACACTTAAATGTAGTTCTAAATGATGGATTTGCATTTCAAGTAATTTTTCGTAATTACTTAGACTTAATTTTGCCAAGATTTTGTCTAATTACGTGAAAGCAAATTATGCAAATTTGGTACACCCCTACCCACAACTCAAGCAGTCAAACAGCTCAGCATGTTGCTTAATAAAAATAGAAGTTAGGGATTCGACCACAGGGTTCTACATAACACAATTATGGGGCACTGGCAAAGTTCTGTAGGAATCTCACACCATACCATAGAGTTCTGACAGCAATGAAAAAGATCATAGGCAGGATTCAGGCACAGGTGTGAACACACAACTGGGATGTGAGAGCAATTACTCTATTCAGTAACTCATAGGCCAATTCGTATCGTATCTGGATCAACAAGAGTTCTTGAACTTAATTTCAGAATGACCTTCCTGACACAGTCTTTCAGTTTCTAGATTCAGGCTTTATGTTATCTGTTTGATTGGATGCGGTCTGGTGCTTGGTTTAGTGGCACACTCTTCTCGTTCCCACAGTTAGCATTTCTTTCAGCATGAGCAGCATCACGGGCAGTAGCTCGCCTCTTGGGTCTGGAAGTTGGATGCGGATAAGCATGGCCGGCCTCTACCACGGGAAAGCAATCAATGCACATCCACTGTCAGAGGTAGTGTCAGAGCCCGTTTGGGGGGAATGCAATAGGAAGGGGCTACTTATGCACAGCTGTAGGGGTTGGGGTAAATTGCCTCTATTGTTCCGCGATCTGTCCTACTATGGCTCTGAAAAACGGAGCCAAGTGTAATCCCTTCAGCACCTGATCCTCAGTGGTAGCAACGTGGGGCAATCACAGGCTTCTCAGGGAGGCTAGTCCGGGGTTAAAGCGGGAACAGAACTCTACACAACATTCAACAGCACAATAAAATGATTGTCCAGCCCAGTGCTTCTTTTTATGTGAAGAAAAATACTTTATTCTACTACTAAGCACAATTCTAAACACAACACTAAAGTTATAAGATATGATATGCAAGGTTGCGGGTCCAGTACACAAGCAAGTTGGCGCCACTCACTCTAACCACCTGCCCTTTCTAGTAATCTATAGTCTTGTGGTGTGGTAGCTGGTGGATGTGCAGTGCTTCCCCTCATTAGCATACAGTCTCTATGGCAGGAGCAGCCGAATAGTCTCTAACCTGTTGTCTCGCTCAGTCTGTGATGACTGGATTGTGCTAGGCCATGGTCGAGTCATGCAGCACTGCTGCTCTGGCCCGGCGTGTGCGGGCTAATTGGAAGATTTCCAAAGACAGTGGTGTGGGTGGTTGGCTTCCGGCAATGGCTCTCTTCTTGGCTTTGGTGGTGCCAGTAGCAGGTGGGTTTTTCCGTTTCAGTGGGTGTGGTTCCTCTAATCTGATAAGTCTTGATGGTGGTTTCACTCGTCCTCCCTGGGAAATGGCAATATTGCAGTCCTCTTTCCAGGTGAAGGACTCTGGTGGTGACTTATTAGAGTTGTGGTGCTTTGGGATACGGATAGTTAATGCTGAATGGGTGCTCAGGATTCCAGTGCCACGGCAGCCAATCAGAGCTTCGGCACAGAGTGCCTTGAGTCAGCAGCTTTGGCTTTAGAGCGGTGTTGTCTGTTTGCACACTCTGGGTCAGTACCGGCACCACAGGTTCACAGGATTCTTCTTTGGTGGCAGGGTTCCCTTGGGTATGGGTCAGTAGGGCCACAGTCATGCCAGTCACAATCACAGGCACACAGCAGGTGCCGCAGGGCATCCTTCTTCAGTTGGGCAGGCCTATCAGGCACACTTGGGCAAATGCTGTGGCTGTGATGATGGAGGAGACGCGTTGGCACGCTTAAGAAATGCAGTTCAGTCGATGAGTTCAGTGACTGATTCCCAAGCTTGAGCATCAGTTGTGCTACAGGTAAGTCTCTGGTGGACAGATGACAATTATCAGCAGGGCTCGAGTCGGGGGTACACGCAGGTACACGGCGTCCCCCCACTTTTTTCACAGGGTGGACGCCGTCCCCCCTGCCAAGAACGTGGGCCCCACGGGGCGTGGATGAAAAAGGAAACCGTTCGTATAAGCGGTATTGTCCTAATTGCAGTAATATGAAACGGCGTTCATTTGCCGTCCTGTGACTTTAAAACACAAATCGGCGAAGGACTGGGTTAATCGCGCAGCATTCACGGCGATTCTTTGCTATCTAGTGTGGGTATTCGATTTAGCCGCGGGGCAGCTTCCTCTAGTAATGCAGAGCCCCCAGCTTTACCAGAGTCTTGCGTGAGTAGTTCCCTTAGTCCAGGTTTTTACTTTGTATACGATGTCTTTATTTGCACATTTTCTAATGGGATAAGCAGGACTACAAGTTCCATAATACAGAGTAAAAACTTGGACTGGATGTAGGAAACGTGCGAGCTCTGCTTTTCATGACGTCATGAGGTCATTTGCATATTGTCAGTCCCCCCACTTCTTTTTATAGGACTTGTGCCCTGATTATCAGGAACAAGTCCTGTCCGCACCAGCAGTCAGCTACTCCTGCAGGGTTGGCTTACTACTTTCCTCTTACTCAGGCAGGATTCCATTGATTTCCAGTAGGGATGTTGTGAAATTTGTGTAATTTGCTTTCTCGTAAATATGCAAAACTCTGCACAAATTAAAATTTCAAAAAATGCAAATTCGAGATTTAGCAGTATATTTTAGCATGAAATATGCCTTTGCATTCATTTGGAACGCAAGGAAGTATTTTGCTCGAACAAAAATAGCTCAAAAAACACAAGTGGTGCAGAAAATAGCCACTCATGTTGTTCCTGTACTCCCACATGGAATAATGGCATCATTTGGGGAATTTAAAATAACAAGCATAATGTGGAATTCGCAAAATTATGCCAGTTCACGCAGGTATAATAGTAATTTGACCCGGGCCTGGTTTCCAAGACAAGACAGGCAGTTTTTCCTCCACGTCAGATTCCAGGTGATGTCCCCTTATCTCTGGGAAACAGGCTGTGAGGCAGACAGCACCTCTGATTGTGCAGTAGTCTTCTGGGTACCTTGTGGAGCATTCACTCCTTGATCAGAGAGAACATGGAACTAGAACTACAAGTAGGTCACCAGCTCCCACTATTATACAGGGATGGCAGACAGGATGTGGAGTCTTTTTGCCCTTTTAAACAGGTTTGGGCTGATTCTCCTTTCATGTATCCTTCTCAGGCTGTCTTCCAGACTCAGACTTTGTTCTGAGTGATGCTCTTCCCAGCAGGGTTGTCTCCAGGCTGTTACCCCACAAAAGAGGCACAAAGAGGTGCGAGCACTCTGCGGCGGACTATTAATGCCACACCTGACAGTGATCAGTAAGAGAGAAAGAGGGCCGGCCCCTTCCTAAAGGACCCTTCGCACCTTGACAACAGGAACTGCAGCCCCATCCTTTACCTCTACAGATCACCAAATTGTATTTCAGGAAGACTAATCAGCAGTCCTCTGCAAGGACCTAATCAAATTCCTAAGGTGAAGCCTGTCTCTTCTGTCCCACTTCCTTGTCTGTTTTCCCTCCCCTTCCTCCGGAATGTCAGTGTAGGAGGCTGGCTTAGTATATGGTGCTCACTTATGTAAGTGTAGCACCCTGCACTAATCCAGACAACCCTAATGGTGATTTTAGTGGTCTTAGACAATCTTAGAAAGCTCTCTAAGTGGTAGCTGTGGAGAGCAGCCTTCAGGCTTAGCCCAGAAGGAGTGTAAAGCAGCTTGTTTTACCAGTACTAATCACATAGTGTAGGTTAGGTGAAAAAGAACCACACAGTGTAGTTATAAAAATATGTATTTATTATAAACACTCACTAACACATTGCAATATCTCCTACCCGGAGATGTAACCCCAATACACACAATACTTTGATAACAGAACACGTAAGTGGCACAAATACACAGTGGTCTCCAGTGGGAGACCAAACCATATACTAAAATAGTGGAATGCGAACCACAACCTAAGCCGAGACTGGACCCAGAAGACATAGAAGAGTCGGGGACCCAAGGAACCACGCAAGGTAAGCACCCAGGAACCCCACGGAGGCCTTGTGCAGAGTGGGAACACGACCACAGACTCAATACAAGTCAATGGGTAAGTCGCGGTAGCAGTTTTTAAGAAGAAGGACCTTTCCCAGAGGACCCTGAAGAAACCCTGTGGAAGATGGAAGGTTGGAGAGTCACCCCACCCATGAATACCCCGGGAACTATGATACCTACATCAGGGAAGCCGGGTGCATAGGTGCGAAGTGATGTCTGAAACCGCCGTAAACTACTATGGAGGACTTCAGTGAAGATGCCGCTGGCGAAGATGGTGAAAGAGACCGGTGGAACCCAAAGGTGGATTCAAGATGAGATGTGCCTGCAAGCAGAGGGGACAGAGTCTATGCCTCTCAGGAGTGACCAGGAGGCACGGGAAACGAATGCCCATCGATGTCGGAGCTGCAGGTGAGTTGACGGTGCCCTTGAAGTTGCAGCTATGCGGACCAGGCGAAGCTGTGGAAGACCAGGAGCCATTCGTGAGCTGTCCCACGTCGGATATCAAGAGCTAAGGGGTCAGGGTCTGGCAGAGGCACCAACAAGCCTTGGCAATGGCAACCAATGTAGTAGTCGAAAAAGGTGCAGTGTCGGGACCAGCAAGGTCCAAGTAACTCACCATAAGCAGTTAGGTCAGAGTAGGCCCCGAGCAAGCAGGGGAGCCCACTAGAGCCAAAAAAAAAAAAACCTCAAGAGGACCCATGGGCCGAAGGCACAGGAGTCGCAAGAGAACCTCAAGCAGCTCACCAAAGAATGAAGGCCCACCGTGCAGAAAGTGTGGTGAAGGTGAAGATCATGGTTGCAGGAGATGAAGGAGGCTGGAGCTTCTTGGTGCCCGAAGATCTCTGGTGAAGAGAGTCAACAAGCTTTGGCAACGGCAAGTCGATGTGTTGTACAGGGGTACCGCTCCAGCGGTTCCGACGATGGATACTGGCTTCAAACTTGCTATAAAGACAGTGCAGGCCTCGAGGGAGTTGCAGAACCACCAACTGTGCTGCTGAACCTTTCAGAGTCCGTAGGAGCTCAGGAACAGCAGACCGGTCAGCTTCATTGCAGTGCCTGCAGATGCAGGGAAGTGACTCCTTCACTTCAAGGGAGATTCCTTTGAGTGTCTTGGATGTCCACCGGCCTGTAGAAGAACCTGTATGGAGCACAGGCATGGACGACGCAGAAGACTGGCTGGAAGACGAGACCAGGAGCAGCAGGAGTCTTCCCAGTTGCAGTCTCAGTTCCCAAAGCGAAGTCCAACGAAGTCCAAAGTGCCCAGACAGTTAAAGATGAAGTGGTTTCGATTCAGAATCTTGTCCCATGACAAATCTAAGGAACCACCCACAGGTAAGCCCTTAAGTACCCTAAGGAAAGGGTTGGGACGATTCAGGAGTCCCTCCCACAGGAGGGGCTGGACAGTGGGGAGGATACTCCCATGTCCTTTGTCCAGTTTCACACCAGAGTGGGAGCCTAAGGCTCCAACTGGAGAATGCAAGGAGGGCACCAAATGTGCCCTTCAAAGCAGTCTAGTGGTGCTGGCAAACGCCCCCACCCTGTCCCCATACTGTCCCTGTTCTTGTAACACCTCCCTGTGACAGGAACCCTATTGTCCTGCCTTCCCCTGCTCAAGCTTGGCTCAGCAGCAGGAGGGAAGAATTGTGTCTTTGGTCGGCAGCACCCATACTTTGTCGTCCGGTCTTCAAGACTGGTACCGGGAGCACTTAGGGCCTCCCGGAAGAGCTTTACAGTGCATGGAATCATACCTCCAACACCGTTTACGGTGTTCGGGTATGATGCCAAACAAGACAGGGTTTGTTACAGCCAGTTTAGAGTAATGACGCATGGTCACTCTATATATGGTAATGGAAGATGCATTTACAACCCAGAAGAATGGACTCCGTGGATTGTAGTGGTGTCCTGCTCATGGAGGGGCACCCTCACACTTACAACCAAGCACCCTGCCTCCAGGATTGAAATGCCTGCCTTAGGGGTGACTTATAGGTTTTAAGTGCAGTGACCTCAGATATAAGGAAACTTATATCTGTCGTAAGTGGTGCTAGCACCAGCTTACACAGACTGCAATGGCAGGCCTGTAGTCACAATTTGAGTGGTCTCTAATGGGTGGCATGGGTTGCATGGGGGATCCCTGCTGTACCTATGCCCTGGGTACCTTAGTAACATATACAAGGGACTTTTTTGGATACATCAGTAGCCAATCTGGGGTGTACCTAAGTACACACCATGTCCAATTTAGGGAAGAAGCACAGAGACTGGGGTCCTAATTAGCAGGATCCCAGTCAGACTAGTCATAAAAACAGAGCAACACCAGGCAGAAAGTGGGGGTAAACATGAAGAAGGATCCTACCTTCCTACAGTCAGCAATAAACTTCAACTGTCTGGGAAAGCAGCGTCACTGCCATCTTAGGGCATATGAACAGGCTAGGGGTTTCCAAAATAAAATCCACAGGCCTGTGTCACTCTGATCCACCCATACAATATGTAACACACTTCTTGCACACAAGCCACATTCCTCCAAGAGTTGAGCATCTCTGTCTAGGATTCCAGGATCATGGTTAGAAGCTGAAATATGCACGAGTTGGCCAGTAGGCTTCCACTCCTGCGACAAAGATAAAACAAGGCGTGGTCACACTAAGATCAATAGAGAACACAGTATGCTGCCAGCAAAACACATGAACCCATGACAAGGACAGAAGCTGTCTGACACTACTGAGGGTTTACTTGATGCGCCACTCCAGGTCCAGGAAAAAGTCTAGGACCAGTCTCACATCACAAACAGGCCTAAGCCTTCAGACACAAGCCAGGTTAGCAAGAGGCTGGGTTAAAAAAAATCCAGAAATGGGGATACCAGATATTTTATTTGGGCACACATGCAGGGGACATGAGTGTATGCCATGTAGGGTTTAATCCCATCCCAATTGGAAGGTATACTCCAACCTCCATCTTGTGCCATGTAAAACCAGGGGCAATTCAAAATGGATCCTGTTGGAATCATGAAACATACACTCACAACTATGTGAAGTCCTGCTACCATCTGCAATTCACACACGTATGTGACATACGCACAGGATGTCAGTGTAAGGGCCTGGGTGCCATGTATAGGCAGAAGTTTACACAGTGCAGCCTGTAGGCACTGCACTCTGTCTGAAAAGAGAACAAGGTCTGTTCAGTACCATTACTGAAAAATGATACACTGCCATCACCATTTTATGTCAACAAAGAGGATTTGTCCATTAGTCCCATGAGTCCAGGCCACAAAGCAGGTTCTAGACTTCATAATCACTCTGGACAGGACTAGACCTCAGCTTCGATGCCAGATTAGCAAGTTAGCTGGCCAAAGGAAAGTCAGGATACCAGTTTTTACATGCAGTCATTTAGGGCAGGGAAGCACACCCATTTATCGTACAGGGACCATTCCTGTCCAATCAGATGCTCGCGAAAAGTCCAATAAAGGGTTAGAATTTCTAAACAACTTTTGAAAAGGGCGCATACATTTCATGGAAATAGAATGCATTCTTTCATTAAATAATAAGGTAAATTACTAGTGCAGTATTTTCCAAAGAGGCATCTCTAGTTACCTTTATGCAATGACACAAAAAGCCAAAGAAACACACGTGCTTCTTCCTGTTAGATGGGTCTAGTAGTAGGTATAAGGATTTCATTATTCATTTGCACAGGTATGCTTTACATAAGACATTAGAGTACTTGGAGCAAAATTACAGTCACATAAAGTAATATGAGATGGGCCTAAGGGATAATCATAATGACGGCTAGATGAAATATGAAAAGTATCTTAAAGATTTATGAGGCAGGATGGAGCAGTGCTTGTTAGTAGTGTTCTCGAATGCCATTCTGTATTTTGAGAGAGAAATCTGGTTAATCTGTCAGTGATGACTTGAGTCAGTAGCAGGGAAAAAAGCTTATTTCGTTTGATTTCTATGGTATCTTGAACAGACCAATAATCTTTGCATAAATCCCAGCGCACCATAGAAGAAGGAAAAACAGCTTCTTGAACACAGCGGGCCGATTCACAAAAGTAATCTGAGACAAAATCCTAACTTTACGACTTTCGGTATACACAAAAGGCATTTAGGAGTAGTCCTAACTTTACTACTGCTAAATGCCTTTTGTGAATACCGAAAGTCGGAAAGTTAGGATTTTGTCTCAGATACTTTTGTGAATCGGCACCAGCATATCTGGCTTTTGAATAAAGACACCTGCGATTAACAGAAGCCCCAACATGGCTATATATAAAGCTGTGTGGTTGCATCTTGTTCAGAAGGAGACGTGGCGCGTTAGAAATCCACCAGCCTTCCCTAGAATTACATTTTTTTTTTAATTGTATTCTTGACCCCGGAGAGAGTTGTTGCAATTTTAAGTCCAAGTGCCTTTTGCCTTCTTACCTGTGAGCACACAAGTCTCAGGGATTAGTGTAGAAGATATGTGTGTGTGTGATGTGTGGTGGAACCGTCTGCGTGCGTGTGTGACGAGCTGAGGGTGTGGATTTCGAGTTAAGATCTCATTAGTGTGACGTTCTCAGTAGTGTGGCATCAGTCACTGTAACCAGAGCCTGCTCTCCTGCTCGCTCTACATATATTCCCTTTTTCCAAGCCTTAGTTGGGAGGAGTGAGTTGAGAGAATCTGCTTGTGCCATTGGTGTCCTCGGGTAATGTTGTACTAAATTGACCCATACAAGCTATTATAGACCCTTAATCACCAAATTCCTTTATATGTGACTGATTCTGGGAATACAAGGGACCTCATCTACAAGAAAATGACGCAGCGCGGAACTGCAAGCCATTTAGCTGCGCCGTGCTGCGTCATTTTCGAAGCACATGGATGCATCGTATTTACAATACAACGCATCCCTATGTTTTCCCCTGTGCTGGCGCACAATTGGCTGCCATGCGCCAGTGCAGGCACCTTTGTGTCATTTTGCAAGGGTGCCTGCACTGCGGGGAGGATTGTTTTTGTGAAGGCAGGGACACCTTCCTGCACAAAAAAAATGATTAAAGGCATTTTCCTTTTTCTATGCATGCCGCAGAATGCAGCACACATAGAAAGAGGACAAAAACGAGGAAAAATAAAAACATTTCTCCTCGTTGTACCTCCTTACTCTTCCAATAGGAAGGTGTAGGATTATGACGCATTCCCAGTTTTACAAAATGTTAGAAATCTGGGAATGCGTCAAGTTCCATGGATGCTGCTTGGGAACACCCCAGCAACACCCATGCCCCTTTCACGCAGAGCAATGTGTGAAAGGGGCCCATATATACAAGGCCATGAAAATTCACGCAGGGTGACTTTATGTGACCTTGTAAATATGGGCAAGCCAATTGTGCCATCGTTGCAACAAAAAAAGCGATGCACCGGTGGCGCAAGGGCTGGTAAATAAGTCTCAAACTCTCCATTCAGATTAACTGCAAAGCTGTGGCTCAAGCCAAGCCAATGATTTCCACATGAAAGTTTACACTTGTCCCTGGATGAGCTCGGTATAGCACTCCCAGAGCCACTTGAACGATATTTGGAGAGTACCAGCCTTTTTTGATGTGTTGTGAGATTCCAGAAGGCCTGAAAGGGAGTTAAAGTGCTGGATATTATCAAAAGCCATGAGGCACATGGAGTGATTCGTTGTTTTTGAGACTCTGTGATGATGTCCTAGGAGCGATACCAGGGCCGGACTGGGAACCGAAACCGGCCCTGGCAAACTGCTCGGCTGAGCTGTTTGCTAGGGCTTGTTTTGGCTGATTTTGTTACAGGGGTCCGATATTGCCGACCACTAGTAACAAAAACGGCCCCACAGGGGCCCAAAACCGGCCCCCACCCTGGCAGCCCACCGGGGAAACGCCCGGTGCCCGCTACGGCCAGTCCGGCCCTGAGCAATACAGAACATCATAAAGAGAAAGCTTGATTACGGCAACTCTAGGTGTGCAGTGTGGTAGAGCCACGGAAGGTCATTATAGCTAGCTACAAATGATGAGGTGAGAACAATTGAAATATTACCAGACCATATATAATGCCTTTAATCTCTTTATGCTTGCAGTCATCCACACAAAGGAAGAAGCTTCAGAAGAGGAATTTGCATGCAGTTTCAAAGTCAGTTAATCAACTGGTGAAAATTCCACCCAGTGTTGGGAAAAGTCATATCTGCTTCCGGCACCCTATTTCTGCACTAAGTCACATGGAATAAATCACAGAATATCTATCATACTGAACTGGTGAGACTCTGTCGCTAAGTTAGCTAAGTTCCATTCCATCTGCTGTCCTGCAGTGGTCTCAATGGAAAATGCAACTAGCAAAGAAGACCATCAGAGACTAAGGACCATATCTATCATTTGGTGGGTGGACTGCCAGCAGGTCAGCTGAGGTTATGGCCTCGGCTCCCAATCTTCTCTTATACATGACCAATAAGGGCCAGAACTAGTGTTGAGCTGGTGGTCCTCCCAACCTCCAGCACGTCAGGTCAGCAGAGGCTAGGCCTCCACTCTTCTGGCAGAGAAACACCGTCCGGCAGTGATTTGTAAAGCCTTATTTGCATCTGCTGGTGCAGCGGTTACAATGAAAGCTGTGAACTTCACCAAACAGGTTCCATGTTTGTTGTTCAAAGTATTTTGTTTTTCAGCAATAAACCCCTGAAGCGAGGGTTAGGAAAATAAAAAAGTAACCTACGGCCAGTGCTTTAAATCGAAACATACAAGTGCGGCTGATCACTATTTAGAAAACTTGTTTGCTTCTGAGAGGTGCCGGTACTCTCCTTTAAATGTATTGGAGCAGGGTTGAGAAGTGCAGGTACTCTTCCTTTCAAATTAAGGAAGTACAGGTACTCAGTACCGGACAATACCTCCCCATTTAAAGCACTGCCCATGGCCTTGAATGGATTTTTCTACCTGTGACTGCCATGTTGTGCACGGCAGACCCAGGGAGGGAAATCTAGTGATGTTCCTGGGCCTTAAACAAGGAGGAAGGACCTTCACTGTGACCAGGCGGCTGAGTGGCAGATGGGCTGTTAGGTCAAAGGTTGGCACTGGTGGAGTCAACTGAAGCTCCACTGTTGCACATCTGGAGCTTCATCCATCTCTAAGTGGGTGGGGGAACCACAGGTTTGCATAGAGGCGTAGTAAGAACTTTTGCCACCTGGGGCGGTCCCTGAGTTTGCCGCCCAGGGACGCCCAGTGCAGGTAAAAGCAGGTGAGGGGAGTTGACAAGATGATGACGAGGGAAAGCACACTTACCTTGCGCTCGTTGAAAAAGCTCATCTCACCTGCCGCCCCAACAAAGTGCCGCCCGGGGCGACCACCCCCTCCCCCAGCTACGCCACTGTGTTAACCCAGGGTTTGCCTTCCGGAGGGGATTTCCTAGGTCCAGTGCTTTATATGGGCCGGTAGAGTCATTAGTTTGAACGCAGAGAACCAGCACTTCCCAGGACTGGCAGCAAACACTTGTTCTGGGATATTAAGTACCTGCTTTTCCCTATTTCCATTTCAAGCACTGCTAAGGGCATTTCCTCATTTTTTAAAGTTTATTGAAGTAGCCTCAAACAATTGACCCCTATACACCCATATATTCATCCGTCCAATGATAGTCAAAGGTCACATCGAATCGAACGGTCAAACCCTGACATGCGCCAAGGTGTGGCTTTACTTCCTGCAATCAAATCAGCCTAAATTTACAACACATGCCAATATCCGGCACAGACCGTCTGATGAAAAGATGCAAAGAAAAACACGAGGCACTAGAAACTTTTAATTTTCATTGATCCTCTTGACAGTACATTCCACCCGAGCTTCATTTATGCAATCTGAATTCAGTACTTAGGCAAAAAACACTTCCCCAAAGTATCAAAACAAATCAAGGGTAGACAAGACCGTATGCATTTTCCACAAGTACAGATGCTAGGGCTCCCATAAACGCATAACTATATTTCATGTTCGCTTCACAATATGTTCAGGAAAAACTAATTTTTTAAATCACTGAAGCCGGATAGTACTGTTTTCATAGCTGCTGCGCCTCATTACCTGTAGCGTGCGTGAAAAGTAATATTCACCCTGTTTTGTAAAACTCGATCATAAACATCCAAAATGCTATTAAAAAGTCTAGCACATTCCACGGCAATCACAGCACGACGTGGAGCATGAGAAATGGAAAGCGATTCAGTTACCATGCGCTGCAATAACGGTGAATGCAGGTGGCACTGTGAATGAAAACATATCTTGGGGTTCCTTGGCATGCTGTATGCTTTTTTGGCTTCTGTATCTAAATTGTGCTTTCTCCTCTGCATCCCCATATCCTTGACTAGTCCAATAGTCCACTCCTGACCTCTGTTAGTGCCAATGTCAGATCGGTCGGTGCTAATTATGTTTCAGGTTCATACCCCTAAATTGGGCGGCATTTGCTCATGCACTAATTGCACATGTGCTAATAGCACATATGTAAATTGCCTACTCTGCGCTATGTGCCCCCAACGTTTTGAATGGTAAACCCTGATGAGAATCTTGTTGGCAATTACAGCGGCTGCTCCTCCGCAATGGCGGAGGAGCGTCGCCCCACTGGCTCAGAGCCATCAGCTGAAAAATAAAACGATATTTTACTATCATTTTATTTTTCAGCTGCTGGCTCTGTGCCAGCCTGTGCAAGGAGGGGCGGGTCGGGCCATGGGAGAGGGGAGGAGGAGTGGTAAATGTGCACTTTTAAGTGTGCATGTCAGTTTGGCCGGCTGCATTAGACCAGCCAAACTGACATGAGCACTTAGGTTTCTCCAACCCGGCTGGAGAAACAGCACAAACTCCCTGTGCCTGACCGAGCGTTAATCCAGCCCGCTCAGGCCAATCGCCATGCTGCTCTCATGCTTGAGAGCAGTGCAGGGATTGGATAGGGACAGGGCACAAGTCCTAAAAAAAAGAAGTGGGGGGACGCTGACGTCACGACAGGAAGTGACGTCACGAAAGGTGGCTTGCACCATCAGACTCATTGCCTCCCCTCGCTCACCCCTTAGATGCGATTGCATCAGAGAAGCCAGCGCGTGAGCAGCATTCTGAATGAGCTCCGATCTCGCCCCAGAGAGGCCAAAGAGTGAATGTGTGGCTCCATTTGCTCCAGTTATCGAGCTCCCGGTAAAATAAGTGGAGGGACGGCGTCCACCCGCGTGGTACCCCGACTCGAGCCCTGGATAGGGAGTCTGTGATGCCAGGAACTGGAAGCAGAGGAGCGCAGCAGCAGGTAAGTGTTTTCCACTGGTACCCCTTTACCACCCCGTTACCCCTCCACCCACCCCGCTAGTATTTATCTGTGTCAGCCGCCACTGTTGGCAAATTGCAAAAAATGCGAACTTGCACGCAATGGAATGTACACATGTTCCCAGGTGGGCAACTCAGTATTTTGCTGTTTGCCAAAAAATAAATATTTGTTCTCTCTTGCCTCTTCAAGAGACTGTTAGGCTTATTGTGGTAGTTAATGTTAGAAGCAAGGCAGAATATTTGGGCTCCGCAGTGCGAGGATGCCTTCTAATGTTGAAGCTTAACAGGATAGGCTGGACTTATTATCATTATAATGAAGCACTTTTGTTTCAGTGTGTCCCACCTTACTCTTGCTCATTGTATGTATGTATCTAGTAGGATTTTTTGAGTGCAACCCTGCCCACCAATCAATGGAACCTTGAATAAACAGGATGCTAAGCAGGTAAGGTTTAGGTGAGTCTGACTGCCACAGTTCACCTACCATCAGACAATGGTTATCTTGTTCGTAAGTTAACTGGATCTTGCTGAGCGGTAATAGAAGTCTGGTAAGTGGTATTTTTGGATGATGGTGTAAGACTTGAAACGTATGGCATTACCATTGAACTTGTATACATGTGCCAAACAGTGGAAGCTCAGCCAGTCAGATTTAAAATCCTTCTTCATACTCCCAAATCATCCCATATGCTAAAAAAAACTATATTTAGAACTGCCATTTGCCATCAAACTGAAGCAAGGTGTACACTATCACTGGAGGCTCAACAGATCTACATGAGAAGAAGGCCGCACAGCTCCACCCACCTAAAGGACCTCGATAAACACTCACTCAACTCATATTATGCAGCGAGGCAATTTCATGTGCTTTATTTTAGTTTCTCCATATGTTTAATGTTGAACACTACTGGGGGGTGCCAGAGAGCTGAGCACCAAGTTGGCAACCTAATCAGTGTGCTTTGCAGGTCTGTCTTTCCAAAGCAGTATTCCTAGCCGCTGAAATCTCGGGACGCGGACTCTGGGGTATGAGTTGACTCGAGGAGGGGGACCACAGACTAGC
Source organism: Calotriton arnoldi (assembly GCA_963921515.1). Classification (NCBI taxonomy): domain Eukaryota; kingdom Metazoa; phylum Chordata; class Amphibia; order Caudata; family Salamandridae; genus Calotriton; species Calotriton arnoldi. The sequence goes on from CAWUFW010000319.1 coordinate 246,450, forward strand.
CAATCGCTGCACCTTTGGGACGATTACACTGGTGGGGCCAGTGCAGCCTGTTGAGGCCTGTGGGTGAGGTGGCCCACCACTCCTAGTTGGGGCAATTCAGGTTCCCGTTACCCCCGTCGGGTGGCCGACCGAGGTGCAGTGTGGGCTTGGTGGGTGCAGGTCTCCTCTGTGTGTTCTTGGACCTGCGGCCTGGTGGGGCTGGACCCTCTTGAGCTGTCCCCAGCCTGAATAATTGCTACTGATGGAGGCGCTGCCTTGGACACAGTGGGGCCATCCGGCTTCACTGATTGGAGGCACTGAGCTCACAAATGGGTGCAGGGCATGTCAGCGCTCAGGGAAGTGGCGGCTGTGGCCTCTGCTGGGGGTTACGACTGGGGGCCTGGTTGGTTACAACCCGCCACCACTTTCGGGCAGGTAGCGGGGCTGCTGGGCCCCATCTACCTGGCGGTCACTATGGGCCTGATTCACAGAACTAACTTACGTCAAAAACGTAAACGTAAAGTTAGTACTTTTTAGGTATTCACAGAATACACTTACTCATTTTGGTATTCACAGAATGAACTTACTCATTTCGGTATTCACAGAAGTTAGTAGTCCTAACTTTAGGACTATGCTGACAATGTAATTCTATATGCCCAGAAACCTGATGCTGACCTGTCCTCTTTTGTATGGGAAGTTATCAAATTTGACGGCTTCTCTGGACTCCAGATCAACTGGAATCAGTCTGAAAAGTTTACCCTTACAGACACCACAGCATCCACGTGGGAATATCCCTTAAAATGAGCGAAAGGTGCAGTCAAATACCCGGGTATACACGTCACAAGAGACATTGCAGACTTAATACGAGGCAATTTCGAGGCCATGCAGGAACACTTTAAAAATCATGGAACGATGGCTACATTTGCCCATTTCAATGTGTGGATACATTTCCCGAATCAAAATGGTAGTCATACCAAAGTTTGATCTTTTCGTAAATATACCTTTTCGACTCTGGAATTATATAGTCAACTGCGACAATTGCTCACTCGCTTGATCTGGGGATGGGTGGGGGGCAGTCACGAATATGATGGACAGTGCTCACCCGTCCCATTAAGGAAGGAGGCTCTCAGTCCCCAACCTCTTGTTTACTACTTGGTAGCACAGACTCACTATGTGAAATACTGGCTACAACCACCTCCAACACTCATGCACGCGAGGATAGAATACATCCGGGTGCGCCCCGCCTCTCTACTCTCCACTATCTGTGTTGGCCCCCCTGCCCTTAGAGACTACATTAGAGGGACAAGCATGACATGCAGAGCTTGCTAGTCCATAGCATGCTATTTCCAGTGTGAAACCTCTTACTTCCTGTTGTTACCTGTGATACATAATCCTTTCCTTCTCTCAGAGAATGAACCTACAGCGGAGACCTTTCTAACGGGCGTGCAAGTAAGAGTTATGGGAGACTTGCTTCTTGATGGTGATTTTATGTCTCTTCAGTAATACATCAAAAGAGGCGGATGCATACCTCTGGCCACTTTCCCGAGTTTCTCACATCCCCACAAAGCGCTCACACTACTAACCACATATATGCATTGGGCTGACACTGGGAGTTCCATTTCCTTTCTATACTCAGAAAGCATGGCAGGCAGACCACTAGACTCGCTCCGTTCGTCAGGACTAGGAGAAGAAGCTTGGATCCCCATTTCCTGGTAAAGTATGGTCATTCCGTTGGGTACAACTAAAACAAGTCCTGTTTAAAATCAACATAAGTTACTGCATTTTAAATTCCTGCGCCGGTGCCATTACACCCCGGGGCGTACAGCCAAATTCACTCCTAACACAAATGTTGCTCATAAGAAATGCATAGCTGCCAAGGTTTCAGATGGCTTATGTGTGACATTTTCATAATTTCAGTGTAATTATGAGTGACATTCAACGACTATGAGTGACACTTTCTCACGAGCAAAATCAAGCAATGAAGACAAAGGGAACATATAAATATCAGAAATTACACCCAGTTGAGCAACGAGAAACTCTGAGAAGTTTATTAAATTGTTCCAAAGCACCAGAAATAAAAGGGTACTAGGATGTGAGAGAGGCCCCAGCGAGGAGCCTGAGCCAACCTCACTGACTCTGAACTCAACTTTGTGCAGACAGTGGCGTAGCTAGGGGGGGCGATGGGGGCGGAGTTTTGGGGCGGCAGCCGGCCCCCCTTCCCCCCCGCTCTTACCTGCGGCCGTTGCGGCCGCAAGAATCGGCCGCTACCCGCTACCACCACCCACCCCCGCTCTTCAATGATTTTACCGATGGCGGCAAACGTAGGGGCCGCCACGGGCAGCCTAAGGCCTAGCTACGCCCCTGTGTGCAGACTACAGACAGTGACTGCAATGCAGAGCTCAGCTCAGGCGCTGTAACTTTACTTACACATTTACATAAACCGTGTGCCGAACAGGGCAACGCACATGAACCAGAGCCAGAACCAGAATCCAATAACTGACGCCGCCTCCACCTAAAAATATTTCTATTCACGTACTTTTGCAAATAATGACCCCGCTATTAAGGAGCATGTACAATCTGAACTGCCTTCAGGCATGGATGATACTTGCTTTTACCAAATGCAATGACACTCAGACCTCTGAATCTGAACCGGAAGCATACACAGCTCATGGATCTCTAGTTCATGTGTTATTCCACTAGCTACACAAGCCATCTTGCACTCCTTAGTTTTAATACCTATTGCTTTTAAGAGGAACAGGATTGATTAATAAACAAGACGTGAATCACTGATTTTTCATCATATCTCTTTGACCCAGACCAAGAGGGAAAAGGGAGAACGGAGGAAGCGAAAGCAAGGAAAACTGAGAATGGGAGAGCACAGTGATGAAAAAAGATCTCATGATTGACATAAGAGTCAGAAAGTGCGGAGCGGTGGAAGAAAGAGTATGCAGGGGGAATCAAGACTAAACTAGACAGCTAGGCTGCTAAGAAAAACTTTGGGGACCTGCACTTACCTTTTTACAAATGAAAGGCTGGTTATTAGTATTTACTAGTTGCTTAATTACCCAACTAAAACACTTTGTATGTGTATGGCAAGAAGTAAATAAAGTGCTTGCTCTTATACTTTTAAATATGGCAGGCTTTCTCTCGTTCAGCTGCAGCACAGAAGATGTGCTGCTGAACTCTTGTTTAAAAGCACAGTTCACCTTTAGAAATGCTAAGGAGCAGTATCCTGAAATAGATCCTAAACCAGAAGAGCAGCATTAGACAGTTCGTTTTATTGCTTATATTCCCCCTGAGTTAGCCCACTCTTCCTTGTTTTTGTCCACTACAATCTCACCCCGCCCTCTTCCCCAAACAACCCGTTCTCCCCCTCCCAGGTATCCGCACTTCCCCTCAGTATGCTCGATTTAACCTAAGCCTGCCCCTTTTCAGCAGCCAGCCCCTTCCTCTTCAAGTCTGTTTGTTACCACTTTCTTCTCAGCCTGCCTGCTTTCAACCAGACAGACATTTCTCCCTAGAGTCTGTCCGCATTCAGTCTGCCCATATTCCAGAGTCTGCCCACTTACCTCTCAGCTTGAATATATCTGCTTTCCTCTCACCCTACCTATTCTCTCCAGTTTGCCCATTCTTCCTTGATTTTGTCCACTACTATAACCTAATCCTGCCCTCGTATGACGTGAGGGTTACGTACTATATTCACCCCTGTTTAATAATGTGAACATGTGTTATTAGGCTGGTAGCAGCCTCGGTGAATAGACACTTGGTTTGTTTCGTGCATGGAAGGGTGTGTAGCAAACCAGTGACGGTCCTGGGGTCGTGGTAAATGCTGGTGTATGCAGAACGGGGAACCCCTTGACACTCCTGTGGGTTGTTACCTGCAACAATCTCACATCCATGCATCTCCCATACCTGGCATTGCACAGCGTCTCTTTACAAGTCAAAAGTGACCCGATTTGCAAACATGGGCCACTTTTTTACCTATCTGATTCACTAATGGGGCCCGGGTCCACTTTTATTTTGGGGCCCGGGCCTATTTTCTGTCTCAGTCCGACCCTGGGACCTTTGCTCTCACCAGGCCACCCCTGATAGGGCAGGGCTAGTACACACCTCCCATGCCAGGGGACATGTGCGGGCCTTGCACTCACCCTACCGGGCTCAGGGGCCAGAGAGGCAGCTGTTCTGTACTTTCCTCCGGCACCAACATAAGCAGAGCTGGGACTCACTTCCCGCAGAGGGAGGGGAGCAGGTTACACGAGAGGCAGTTTGTATGCAGAGAACACACTAAATGTGACCCGTCAAGCAAAAGAAAATGTATCAGCTGGTGGTTGATTATTAAAAATGTGATTAGTTAAATAATAATACAGAAACCCAATGGAAGAAAATGTGATCAAAGAAATGACAGTATTCTACTGGCTGGCTGCTGCCTCAGGTGGTCTCAGTGACGGTGCTGGAGGCTGCGGTACTGCTAGCGGATTTACCCATGGCGAGGAGTCACACGTGTGACACAGCAGCTCTCGCCTTCAGCACAAGATACATACAGCAACAAACAAGTTGCGCATGCCCAATCCTTCACTTCCTATCAGCAGACATGCGAAGTACCGCGCTCCCCAATTTGAACATGCACGACATCAGAGCTGCGTAAATGGAGAGCATGTAATGCCTATGTTGAAGCCATGACGCAAGCGGTAGGCCCCTCCTTCGATCCCCCAGTGAACTGCCTACAGCACCATCTGCACAGCACTCGCCACGCCTCCATAAATTCTGCTCGACAGCAGTCATGGTTACTCCCAGCTTTTCCCTCACAGCGCACAGGTGTTGTCAAGGCACTAAAATGCGTGATTAAAGCATTTTAGTGCAGTGATGCGGACCACCACACTAAAATGTGTTAGTCTAACACCTGATGCATGGCACTTGGCAGGACTGGAAATGTGGGCAGGTGAACATGAGTGTAGGAAGCTGGCTCTTTATATACTATACCAAAATTAGGTATAGTGTGCACAGAGTCTAGTGGAACCCCAAAGGTAGGCAGAGGTAAAAGTAGATAGCAGCTTACTCTCTATTTGTGGTAGTGTGGGCAAGCAGTAAGGCTTTATCAGTGGATAGTGTTAAGCATTTGTTGTATACACTCAATCAGCAAATGATGTCACACACTCAAAGACTGAACTCAGACCTATTTGATTTGTACAAAAATATTATTTAGTTATATTTATTTTCTAGAACCAAGCAAGCCTGGTACAGGTAAGTGTAAATGGTACTTTTCAAGGCAGGTTGAACAATACAAGAAAGCTGAATGAAAATGACTTTGTTACAGGTTTGTAAATGCTTTCAATACAGTGGAAATTACTGTTAGATTACTTTTGATTACTTTACAGATTACTTTAGGATTTACTTTTTCTGCGCAGTGTGATATGCCTAAATATCACACTGAGACATTTCCTAGAGAAAAGGTAAGTAAAACAGTTTTTAGTTATTTGCAGTTTTTCAATATTTCAGACAAAACCAACCCCATATTTAAAACAATTTTTAGGAAACAGCAGTCAATGTAATCCCATGGAAGGAAATTGAGTTATTGGTTTAAAGGTAAGTACGAGTTTGTGGGAGTTGGTATTCTGGGGTTAGAACCAGGGTTCCCCAGCATCAAGGATGCACTCTTAAAGCACCCTCAGCGGCACTAGGGCGGCCGGGTGCAGAGTGCTGAGGCCCAATGTTTTCCAATGGGGGATAGCAGGCCTCCGGTTGGTGGCTGCTCACGAGCAGGCCACAAGGTTGTGGGAGCAAAGCACCTGGTGTTAGGCTCAGGGCAAAGGGGGACCCGGTTTAGCACACAAAGTGCACCCGCAGCAGCGCAGAGGCGGCTGGGTGCAGGGTGCTGTTTTGGCGTTGGGTGCCCTGTTGCTTTCAATGGGAGTTGCCGGTTTTGGATTTTGGCTGCAGGCTCGGTCCAGGAAGACTTCTGGGAGGAACCAACAGCTGGGCAGGTTAGTTAGAGGGTTTGGGGACGCAGGTGCACCTCAAATTCTTTTCTTCAGGGCGTAGGGCGCAGGGCGGCTGGATGCAGGGGTGTCTTTTGAGGTCAGATTTCACCTTACCGGGCCACTCGTGGTTGGAGGGGTCTCAGTGCAGAGGCTGCAGGTGACGTCAGGGAGTCCTGGAGGGGTCAACCCACGGTTGACTCAGACTCTGGAGTGCCTCGCTGGGACTGGTGGGCCACTCGAACTCGGGCCGTAGTCGACGGGTGCAGTGGTGGCTCCAGGCGCCGGGTTTCTTTGTCCTCAGCAGGCTCCAAGTCTTGCTTTGGAGATTCTTTTGAACAGAGCTGCTGTTCACAGGAGATCCAGTCTGTGTTGAAAGCAGTCAGTCCTCCCAGGGGCTCTGGAGGTCCCTTGCTGCAGGACAAGGCGACTTTTGGCGCAGGATCTCTGGAAACTGCATACGGGCCGGTAGGGCTGGGGCCAAGTCAGTTCTTCTCTGCAGTCTCCTCTGCTGGGCGTCTTCTATCGGCCTTCTTCTTCTTAGGTTGCGGGAATCTGAATCTTGTTTCAGGGCTGCCCCCTAAATGCTTTATTTGGGGGGCGTTTTAGGGGTCTCGAGGTCAGTAGCCAATGGGCTACTGACCTTAGGGTGACTACACCCTTTGTGTGCTCACCCCACGTGGGGACGTGGGCACAATCCCTAATCCTGATTGAAGAGTGCCTGCCATCTGCAAGATGGTGGGCACTGAAGAGTGGGCTTCCCTTCGCCTCCCCCACCTGAGGGGTGGGGTTGGCAGAGGTGGGCACACTTTCTGGGCTGTACTAACATTTCCCGCCTGTCTTCCCACCGAAAAGGAGGGTAGACAGGAAGGGGGCCTGCTCCTGATAGCAAGAGAGGCCAGGGGTCACATTACAAAGGCGGCAAGGACTTTGAAGCTCCCCTGCCACAGATGGCTCTTCCTGGCCTGGGGGAGGTGTGACCACCTCTGCCCAGGAAAGGCTTTGTTTCTGGGCTCAGGGAGCGAAGGCTCCCACCCCATGGGTCCAGAAACATGTCTTGTGGTGGCAGACAGGTGTGTAGCAGTCAGGGAACCCACCAGAGGCTGGTTGTTTTTCAGGGGGGCATCTCTAAGATGCCCTCTGAATGCATTTTTCCTTAAATCCCACACTGGCATCAGTGTGGGTTTAATGTGCTGAGAAGTTTGATACCAAACTTCCCAATTTTCAGTAAAGCCATTATGGTGCTGTAGAGTTCGTAATGACAAACTCCCAGCACCATATACTCTTAATGGCATTACTGCACTTACAGTGTCTAAGAATTGGTCTAGACACTGTAGGGGTACAGGGCTCATACACATGCACCCTCACCACTGGTATGGTGCACCCAGCTAGAGGGGTGGCTGACCTATGCCAGGGCAGTGGGTTCTAGGCTTGGCACACAGGGATGTGTGCCATGTCGACTCTTCACTTTGTTCTGCACCAAAACACGCAGCCTGCAATGGCAGTGTGTGTGTGTGTAATGGTACAGGGCCTAAAAGGGTGGCACAATAAGTGCTGCAGCCCCGTAGAGGCCTTCCCTGGCCATGGTGCCCTTGGTACCCATGGTACCTTTTACAAGGGACTGACATGTGGCCAGAGAGGTGCCAATTGGGGATACAAGGTACAGTTTTGGGAAAGAACACAGGCCCTGGGAACCTGATTGGCAGGGACCCAGGGCACATCAAGTCAAAGTGGATCAGTAGTCTGGCAAAAAGTGGGGGGGTTACTACAACAGCAACCCAGCCTCCTACAGTGAGTTTTATACACATGGCATGGTCCTGTCCTAAAAAGAGTGCTTATTGGACACTGGTATTTGTATTGTTACACATCATGACTTGGGACTCCGATGGCGCCAGACCTAAGGCTGGTACTTCTCAGGACTACGGCTGATGTTCTTGTAGTAGCAAGACAATTTGTCAGCATGGCCTGCTGCTCACCAAGAGGCAGGCGATGATGTTCTCCAAAAGTCGATCATTGGTTCCAGGAGATTTTGCAGAGAACAAATGGACATCTATGCAGAGGGACTTCACCCCCAATTGGAGATCCAAAGACTTCTGGGTCCACTGCACTCGTACTTACTAGCACAAGACTTGTCAATTAACTGTGCAGAACCACATAGCATGCTTCTGTTATGGTAGCAATGTCTTTGTATACATCCTAATACTATGTCATTACAGCTAGGTGCTGTGCACACTTCTTGATTACATCTCGATGGGGGGGCTCCTCCTCAGGAGCGGAGACATATAGCCCCGCCTGCTGCGAGCGCAGCAGGCACACAAAAATAAATAAAATGGCATGTCAATGCCATTTCATTTATTTGCCACTGCAACAGCTCGCGTTGTGTACAGCACGAGAGTGGGGGCGGGTTGAATCCTGCAAAAGCAGAATGACAGCACTGGTCTACCGTGTGCATGTCGGATTGGCCGGACATCTTCCGACGGCCAGCCCAACATGCATACTGTAGACCAGGCAATCCAAAGGCTGTGAAACAGCCTAGGGATTGCTGGCATAGGGCCCCAGCCTCAAAATGAGTGCTGGGTGAGCCTGCTCCCACTAATCTTGGAGCTGCTGTCACAGCTTGAAAGCAGCTACAGGTTTGGTTGGAGTTGTGTTCCATAAACAGGATTGAAGTCCTTCCTATTCCTTGCTCGTGGACAACAAAGAGAAGTGCCGCACCAGTCATGCTCCCACTCCCGAATTTATGGTGAGTCATGCGCCTTCGCTTCCCTCCATTTTTTATTTAAGCTAGCCGCCACTGCATATTGAACTACTTTATACATCGCTGTTGTTCTTGTTGTCACAATCATAGTTGTAATATCTTAGTCATTCAATAACACTTTTTTTAAATGAACACTACTGTTCTCCAACAAACCTAGCAGAGTTATATTTCCACCTCCATTGCTTTCCAGCTAAAAGTGTCAGAGCATTAGCACTTAAACCATATAGGTGGCTAAAGTAACATAAATTAACCTTCAAGCCTGCCTGATGGCATCACAAGAGAGAGAGGTCATATGATCTTTGGAAGATTGTATGACATCATATGTCTTTTTAACAATGCTTAGTGAAAATGGGAAGCTCAGTATGTTAGAAAAGAGTGATTGATTGCAAACACAAGCATCCACCTACTAAAAGTAGCGCTAGTTGAAGGCATACTTAAAGATTAAAAGCCACATCGAATAAACTAGAGAGAGAGGTTGCAAGTAATATGTGTGTGACAACAACAGGAACATAAATACATTTTTTTAAAGTAAAAGTAGCAGCAATTGCTAGCACAGACAACCCAAAATAGTACTGTTACCTCAATTAGCAGCATTAAGAGGACAGGTGCTAAAAGAAATATTAATTTTCGCAATTTTATCTAGCTCGCCTCGAACTCGACCCGAAGTTATTGGAGCGCTTTGTGTGAGCATCAGTTACATTTACACAAGGCCACGTTCATATACTTGTAGGCACGGGGAGATTAAGTGATTTGCCCAGAATCACAGGATGTTGGGGACGTCGCCATGTCTCGAATCTGGTTCCCCAGCTCCAAAGACGGCAGCTCTGGCCATTACACCGCAACCCCACAATCTGTACTCATGCATTCAGAAGTTAACTGCAAATTTCTCTTTCACTCATTTTGTGATCTTGGTTTCCGGACAGGTCCATAAGGGCAGGGTGGGGAATTAACTGTGGTTAATGCCCTCTCGAGAGGCCATTGACGGCTTATGACCACTTTTTACGTTTTCAGCAGGGGCAATAAGGCTAATTAAAACACACTGATGAAGCGTCCGCAATGCTCTCCAATAGGCAAAAATAAATATGAATATTAAAATGGTGTGCGGCTGATCAGTCAGGCTTTATGCCACAGCGCTCCACCAGACACAATATCAGGCGAGCCCACAATGCTATCGCGGGGGCCTCCAGCCTGGGTCGGCCCGCGGCGGTTCTACTGGCTGATATTGACAGGGCGTTTGACTCGCTGAGCTGGACTTACCTTTTTAAACTCCTGGAGGCCGTTAACCTGGGTCCACGGTTCATAACGTATGCGAGGCTGCTGTACACGGACCTCACCGCCTCGGTTCGTGCGGCCGGATGCTGCTAGGCCCCCTTTCCCATCCGTAGGGGTACGCGCCAGGGGTGCCCCTTATCTCCGCTTCTATTCGCCTTGGCGATAGAGCCTCTGGCCGCATGGGTGTGCCGAGACCCCCTAATTAGGGGACTAGACTGGTCACAGGAGCATTCCGACAGAATTGCGCTTTACGCAGATGACGTCCTGTTCTTCATGTCAGACTCGTGGGCCTCGGGGCCCCGTGTCCTCCAAATTCTCCGTATCTTTGGGGAGACCTCCGGTCTCTTTGCCAATCCGTCAAAATCTACGCTGTTTCCTATTCACTGTGAAGAGAGGAGCCAGGCCTGGGCTTCGGAGTTGATTATCGCAGAAACAGGCTTTAAGTACCTGAGGGTATATATCTCGCGGTGTCCCACCATTGCCTGGACGCACAGCATTGCTCCACTACTCCCGGCTGTTCGTGATGAAACGACGATTTGGTACCAACTACCCCTATCGTTGAACAGCAGATCTGCGATTTTTAAGATGGTGTACCTACCGCGCTTACTCTATAGATTCCTTTGGCAGGGGGGCGCGGTTCGCGTGGTGCTCTCAACGTGTACGGAGTCCACGTATTGTGGGGGTATCGCGGCTGCAGACGTTCGCGCGTACTACTCTGCCTCGCACCTCCTGGTGATTAACGAGTGGTGGTACGGATCCCAGACGGACCCGGCCTACGTCGTGGAGCGGATTGCCATGGCGGGTACACCTTTGCTCCATTTTTTATATAGCAGCACGTCACTGGATGTGCTCCCTCCCGCTTGTCAGATAGTCATCCAGACATGGAGGCGGGTGGTTCGGTCCACTGGCTGGTGGGGTAAGCTGACGGGCGCCACTCCCCTCTGGCAGGGTACTTATTTACGGCCGGGGATTCCGTAGGTGGGACCTCATCGGTATATCTACGCTTGGGGACATTATGCAGGGGACCACTCTTAAATCCTTTCAAAGGCTGCAGTCTCATTTTGACCTTCACAAATTGCAGTTCCATCGCTATCTGCAGCTCTGCCATGCCTTGACCCCCCTGATTCGGCAGTTAGAGTCTTTACCAGAGTTCCACCCGCTGGAGGGCCGCCTACTGATGGGGGATCTTGGGGCTCACAAAATTCGGCAAATTTACCAGACACTCAGGGCCTGATTCACAGAACTAACTTACGTCAAAAACGTAAAGTTAGTACTTTTTGGTATTCACAGAATACACTTACTCATTTTGGTATTCACAGAATGAACTTACTCATTTCGGTATTCACAGAAGTTAGTAGTCCTAACTTTAGGACTCCTAAATGCCTTCTGTGAATACCGAAAGTCTTAAAGTTAGGATTTTTCTCAGTTTAGGAGTAGTAAAGTTAGGACTCCTAACTTTAGGACTCCTAAATGCCTTCTGTGGATACCGAAAGTCTTAAAGTTAGGATGTTTCTCAGTTTAGGAGTAGTAAACTGAGAAAAATCCTAACTTTAAGACTTTCGGTATTCACAGAAGGCATTTAGGAGTCCTAAAGTTAGGACTACTAACTTCTGTGAATACCGAAATGAGTCAGTTCATTCTGTGAATACCAAAATGAGTAAGTGTATTCTGTGAATACCAAAAAGTACTAACTTTACGTTTTTGACGTAAGTTAGTTCTGTGAATCAGGCCCTCAATACACATTCCAAGACCACTATCCACAAAACCTGGGAGGCGTGGGCCGCTGATCTGCCGGCCCTCACGGATGACGATTGGGCCGAGGCGTTGGCTAGCCCTCGGTATGCCGCCGTATCTACCAGATATAGACTAATCCAGTTTAAATACCTCCACAGGGTATATTACACTCGTCTTAGACTTTGGAAAATAGAGGCAATCCAATCCTCGATCTGTCTCCGCTGCAGTGCGTACGAGGGGTCGTTTTTACATACGGTCTGGGGCTGTGGGGCGATTCAGCGATTCTGGACCACGCGGTGCCTGTCACCTTGTGCATGCTAATGCACGACGTGCATTCCCAGCATTGTGGCGGGCGGTGCTGTGAACACCGCCCGCCACAATGTTGGGAATAGGGGATGCCACCGCAACCGTGGCGGTGGCATCCTAATACTCGCGGCGGGACCGCCGCTCCTATGGCGGACGGTCCCATTCACCGCTACGGTGGCGGGCTGACTTTGTCCGACCCGTCATCGTAATGTGCCCCTAAGTTACTGGATTATTCCGGGTTTTAGTAACTTAGGGACGCTCATACCACTTGAAATCTGACTATGAACAGACACATAGGTGCATACAATGTTCTATTTCTATCTGAAATGCATTTTCTGCATTCCTTCGTTTGCTATGTGGGGTTCTTGACTTGGTGTATTTTATGAAATTTCCTGACTCACGCTAACAGATACAACACAAGAATTTTGCCATTACTGACAATGTAAGACCTGAAAGCTAGCAAGAGGACTGCAAGACGCTGTCTATTTAATCTCAGTCAGCTTTTTGAAGAGGACTGGATGGTGTCAATCAATGAACAATTCACTATATATAAGTATATAACAGTGGGTTTTTGACTAGAACACAAATCTATTAGCACCGTGAATACAGAATTTCTTTTGCTGACTACTGAATTGAATTGTATTGTATTTGTGTTTATATAGTGCTTCATAGCACTAAAGAGGCACTGAAACACACTAGCAGACGGATAGTGTGGTATGGCAGAGGTTGTGTTTGTTTGGAGGAATGTTGAGTTTCAGGGTGGCCTTATTGTGCCTCATGATCTAGGTGGTGCTCTTATTTTGACATTGGTCTCTACACCGAAGGGAATAGTACAGCGCAGAGACATGAGCGATAGAATGCATGAGTTTTTATTTCGTGTTTGGTTGGAAGGGTGTTGGGTTATGAGGCTAGACTATGTGGGGAGTGTTTGGGTGTTTTGCGTGATTAGAACTGGAGTGCACATCAAGTGTCATTGAATAGCTGCAATTATGTCTGGAGTTGAATGGTGTTGCGTGAGGTATAGTTGCAGATGTAGTCGTGGCTACAATCCTCGAATGCCTGTTTCTTGTGTGAAAAGGCCCTGTATCATCATCTCCATACCAGTGGCGGCTGGCAAGTCCCGAGGGTGGTGCGGCGGGTGGCAAAAAAAAATAATAATAATAATACACTAAATAAACGTACCTTCCTGCAACAAGGCGAAGTCCTCCGTCATCTTCTGTCCTCGAGGCAGGCTCCCAAGGCAATCCTGGCTCTGCCCTCATGCTCATGAGAGCAGCTCCCTGATTGGAGGGAGCGGCCCCCTTGAGAGGTTTAAAGTGCGCATGTGTGGCTGGCCATCACAAGATGGCCGCCAAAGAGACATGCACATTTTAAACAAGTGCAAAAGGTAGCCCACCCTCCTCCCTGCTGCTGCTGACACTCGGCAGCAGCCCCGCCCCGCCCCGTCCTGACACTCCGTGATAAAAAATAAAATGGTAATGAATTAGCTTCATTACCATTTTATTTTTCATCTCTGGGGGCATTTCAGTGGGGCAATGCTCCTCTGCTATAACGGAGGAGCCGCCCCTGCGCCATACTTTCCTTGTGGATGATGGAATTTGCTGTTATTCCGCATCATTTGTGTGGAATAGCAAGGTCTTTACTTCAAGCGATCTTGGTTCACTTATGGGATCAGGGACAGTTTGGTGTCTATGATCACTTCCAGATTTCTTATGCTGTGTGATGTCGCTGGTAGGACGTTTAAATCCTGCAACCTGATGGTTGTTGGCTGGAAGCTCAGCCACATGTAAGGATATCATTTTGGGAAGAATCACATTTAAGCTATTAACCCAGCATGAACTCCTCTATGGCTCAGAGGCCACAAAGAAGTCCCGAGGCGTCTAGCCCATTTGGGTAATCTAGGATTTAGGATGCTCCTTGTGTTGTCAGCATAGTGCTGGCAGATCAAGTCGAAGGGCTTGATGAGGCTCAGGAGTAGTGTGAGGTAGAGGCTGAACACGAGTGTTGAAATAATCGAACCATGAAGAAGGTCACAGTCAGCGGTGAAACAAGCCAAAATACCTGTATCTGAGAGATGGTGCGGAGACAGCTGTGGAGATAGGGTTATACCCATAGGATGCTCAGCTCTTCTGCTGTTAGTAGTAGATTCTAATGGGTGGGCAGGGGAGGTTTTAATGAAGAAAAAGTCAAATACTAGGAGACCAACCTTCTTTCACAATGCTGAGTAGTGTAGGTGCTCACTTCTCTAGTAGTTGTTCTGATGGGGGGTTCACAAAGAAGTAAATAAATTGATGGTTGCTCCAGGTTATAGGACGGTTTCCTGTTGCTGTGGAGAGTGACAGCAGTGGGAAACATTGTCTCCAAGGTGTGTGCAGCTGGATGTGTCTGTCCAGAGAGAAGTTGGGATATGATTATGTGCTCTAAATTTGCCTAATGGATCTCATTTGGGTGAGGTTGATGCAGTCAAAACAGGTTTTAAGGATACAGAGGTTAAAAGTGATGTCTGAGATGGCACCTAGAAATGCACCTGCGAATGCTCTGTTATTTAGTGGAGGTGTGTATAGCAGCATGTGGCTTGGCAGATGAAGATGAGGCACACATATTATTCTTCTGCCCGAATTACCATGACCCACGCCGAAAATGGATTATTCCAGTATGCCAAAATCTGAAATTAACAAAATATATAGTGGCCCTTAGAATATCAAGGAGCGACGCCACTCCAGTAATAGCCATTGCTATGAGTAAATGTTTACAGGCGGTATGGCATAAACGTGGTAGACTACTGATTGTGCCCTCAAGCGACTAGGCCAAAGTTTTTAATGACTGTTTTATTCTGTCAATATTGATTTTATATGTATAGCTGGAGATAGTTTTCATGTGTTTTTTATGTATTTATTGCTCAATTTGCACACAGTTCTGCTTGATTTCTGCTTCCATTTTGCACATTAGTAATGGCTAAAGAAAATGAATTTTTGAATAGTGATGTTTTTTAATGAATTGTGCTGTGACATGTCTTAAAATGGTTTTATGATATATCTCTTGTAATGTTTTTGCACCTGTGCACTTTGATGGTACTCGGTTACCGAATAAAGTTCATTACTACTACTATAGCAGCAATAATGAACAGGAAAACAGGGATGAGTGGGAGCAACAGAGGAGAAGAGAATTAAATACTGTTGTTATGATCTTTAAACCTTGTAGAGTGTAGGTGTTTTTAAAGATAACTGCTAAGCTTCCAGCAGTTTCCAGGGTCGTTTTTGGTGAGGATTTCATATGGAAGAAGGATGGTATGCAGAGAGATCTGGAGGAAACCTCACCACGACACCATTTGGATTTCAGCAGAAGGCCATTCCTTGTGGATAGATGAAGACACAGTTCAGTTGGCAAGAACTAGTCAACTGGGGTTGGAGGTGGTTAATGGCAATGGATGACGGATGAGAACTAGGAGTGATGCACGAAACAGGGGTTGAGATAGAGGTGGAAAATTCGTCATCTGGGCCCTGGAGGTGTGCACCTATGGCATAGAACACTTTCTCTTTTATAAAGGTGGTTGGAAAATGGGAAACATCATGGAAAGCTATTTTCTGTGTACGCAACAATTTTAGTAGTGAGAGAAAAATTATATTAATTCATCCAAATTGGTAATTCCACTTCTCTGCAGGAGGAGCCGGTGACCAGCGACACCACCGAAAAGCTGCTGCTCATTCTGCACCTTTAGATGTCGAAAAACAAAAGGAAACACTTTTATGTTATTCCATTTTAATATTAAATGTGACTTAATATCAGCCATTACCAGATGATTGGATTACATCATATCGCTAACCTTCTGTAAATGAGGGCCTGTGTGTATGAAGTTTTAATCAGCTGAAAAGGCAGGTTTGTGTAAAGTGATAGAACACTGCAGACAGACCTTCACTAATGTGGAGCATGCCAGTAATTAGAATCTCAAAGTCACCATTAAAACAGTGAAAATATGACAGGGACCAACACTTAACTAAGATCTTCCCAATTCTAAGCAAATACACGAAACGAGGATGTTCTAATAGCAGAATTCAGTGATTGGACTCACAAACAATGTTGAGAACACTAATGAGGCCAAAAAACAGGAAGTTGAATACCTTTGAGGGGTATTTTTTTTAAATCAATTACACAAAGGCGATACACAACTCAATGTTGATTACATTTTATTGCCTTCTTTGTTCACTCCTATGGTACAGCAGCACCACACAAGCTTCCTCGACGCTTGCACAGTGTCACAGAACCATGTGGCTGAAGCTTAAGTGGCTACTCTTGCTGGAGTACTGCAGTACCTTATGGGAGGGCTGTGCTGGTTCCCACAGGAGCACCATAGTACTCATGGCCCGATATTCTTTTGTTTATTTGGCCTCTGTGGGGTCTCGTTCACAAGTGCCAAGGGGTCAGGATGTCCCTACCCTGCCTGATGTACTCAATTTTTTTTAACCTTTTCTAGGACACAGGGTCTGAGTCCTGTAATGGCAACCGCAACATTTTCTTCAGGGTTACAGGCAGCCAATTAGATCGTGAAATGATGGATGGGAGAAAAATCTCCCTTGGCCAATCAGAAGGTCCTACTTTTGGAATTGTAAGCACAGTAGGTATCCCGCGAGATCCACCATTAAGATATGTCTAGCTTTTTAACCCTATATACACCCCAAAGCACCTATCTACATGCAAATTTCTCGAAAATGGCTGAACAGATTCACATCAAATTACAAAAAGCATGCTTTTTGAGTGAAGTTCTAACTTTCTGCGAAATTTGGTATAATTGGAATTGATTGTGAGAATGGGCAATGCCTCACAAGCAGTGATAAGTTCTTATAATATACCAAACTTTAACATTAGTGGAAATTATTTAACTGATTAATTCCAGTTTCCTATGACGGACACTTGGCCACATTCATGGGGCACTGATTGTAGCAACAGTCACTATGGGCCTCAGTATAGATCCCAGGTTGATTCTGAAAGACTGGTAACAGAATTTGCCAACCTCATACATTTTAGAAGATGTGTGTTAACTCTATGGACCTGGTGTTTTTCACAGATGAAACTTCAGGGAAAAATGGACAAATATTGTGGGGCTTGGGTGCAGTAGTACAGATTCCACCTATTTTTAGAGGACCATCAGGACGCAACTTGTAAAAACCCTACCTCCACGGGATTAGTAATACCCATGGCATTGATGACTCTGGGGAGGAGGAGAAGGACACCGGGCCACTTTCAGGCCCTCTTGAAATGGAACACTATGTATGTTAGCCATCAAGCAGACTGTGGCTTACAACTGATGCAGCAAAACCTCGTGGTCAAGATTTGATACTTTTGGCTGAAGCCAACTTTTATTAAGCAATCTATTACAGAATGAGTCAATCTCATAAAAAACCTGGCCACTGGCTTGGCACTTGGAAGACATCTTTGTGGAAGATACACCACAGATAGAGTTATAGTAATTGTTCATTTCTTGGCATAAACACTGGCTGCCGGATTAACACAGCAAAACAAGGTACCACATAATGTTCGGCACACAAAGACACAAATTTAGTGACAATCCGTGAAAATGAAGAGAGGAATTCAAGGGACCAAGCCATTATGCTGACACCTAAAATGAATGGTCATAATTGTCTTGGGAATATCACTGATTTCTTCTGCCTGGCTAAAACTGCGATGTCTCACGGAAGCTCCCCACAGGCACACTCTCGGGCACAGTCAAAAGCCTTAAAATAATTATACTATGCTTCTTAAATCTACTGGTCTGATGTCATATTACTTATTCCGGAAGCAGAGACATTTTAAGGCATGGGCAAAGTGGGCTCAGGCCCAGGGCTCCCACCTTTGTAAGGGCCCCATCATTGAGCTTTCAGGACAGTTCCAGACAGTGGCATAACAAAACAAGCATTTGCAATGCAATAGGTCTCGCATTATTAAAGTTTGAGCTATTGGCATTGCTAAATAATGCAACACCAATAGCTCAAACTTTAATAATGCGAGACCTATTGCATTGCAAATGCTTGTTTTGTTTTGTTGTTAAGGTGGGGGGGCATCAACAATGTGCTGCCTGATCCTCCCACCTAATAAATAAAAAGACAGTGGGTGTGGGGGGCTACTGAGAAGCGGGTGGGGGGGAGCAAGGCAGGGGAAAAATAGCATACGAGCGAGAGCAACACGAGGGCAGTGGGAGAAGCACACAAGTGAGAAAGCAACACGGAGAGTGAGGAAGAAAGGGAGTTTGGCAGGGAGGAAAAGGACACACAAGAAAACTTGCAACATGGGGGGGGAGACAGCAACACACAACGTAGTGTGGATATTTGGAGGGGTAGAAGCATATGAAGGAGAGAGCTGGAAAACACAAGCACTCAAGTAAAACGAAAAAGTAGTTTCCTAGAAGTGTGCAATGGAAAGCCAGAAGCCAGCAAATCAGACAAAAGGCAAAGAGGTTATGCTCCAGGGACAAGCAAGACTGACAGGATGGGGCAAGGAAAGCCATCTAATAAGAACCAAGCAATTAGAGTGACAACAAAGCCAATCAAAGGTAAGCAATGGGTGGGCTGTAAGCCATTAGACGTTCTTGACGAACCCAAAACTCGTCCTTTGCACCCAGACAACTTGTGCTGCCTAGCAGGCCCAATCTAATAAGGAAAGTGCTACTTCCCTGTCTTCTGGTTTCAAAGCGTCACCTAGTGAATAAAGTCACAATAGGTCTCAAAACTCAATCAGAAGCCATGAAACGAAAGGGCATTCTGCAGTCCTTATTACTGCCGATTTAGTCATCAGAACTATTTTATCGATTTCGTCATATGGCTCCTTTAACACTTCCCTCCAAAGTGAAAGTATTAGGGGTAATTAACTCACCGTGCAAGGCGGAACTTAAACACGCAATGCGGACAGGACTGTTCCCTTCTCCACAATGATTGTGCTGAGGTGTGTACCAGCATCTAGTAATGACCGACTACGACAATCAAAACAAACCTCTACATTGGTGTCTGAGGAAAAATCCGTGACTTTCTACTTGTCTTCAAATTTTACATTAACCGCATATGACTCGCCAATGAAAATAAATGCAGGCTAATAAAGCATTGTTTGGAACAAGTGTATTAATAAACCGAAAGTTGTGTATTAATACAGTGCAAAAAGTCAAATGCCTAGCTAATACCATCGTTCATAACTAACTACAATGAATGCTTACAAAACCAGTGGTGCGCGCGCACCAGAGGAGCGGGGGCTAGGGAGCGCGGCAGCAAAGCGAACGCGCGCTGCTGCGCGTGCTGGCCACCAACGGGAATGGGCGGAGCAAAGGCGGGACATGTGCCCGTCTTTGCCCAATTGCGTGCTGGCTTTTTTTTAAAAAAGCACGCGAAAGCCAATGGCAGCCGCGAAAAGCAAAACCACACGCACGAGCGTGTGAGCAGCTTTCAGAACCCCATACAAAAGGGCTCTCGCTGCGCGAGCAGGGCTGCGCACTGCAACGCAGGCGCCAGCCCTAAAAATGATGGGGCTCCCTGCACAATATGAAAAAGGTCTCCCAGGTATCTAATATCTCATAAACATTCAAAGGCTTTGCACTGAATAGAGGCCCCATGAACGACTGGGGCCCCTTTAAAGGTTTGGGGGCCAGCGAAGAGGGTTGTGAATGATCAGATTATAGTTGCTGAGGGCGTGTGTGAGCTGAAAATGGATAATAAATTCAGAGTTTATACGAGCAGGGGGTCCCAAAGTATGTTTGGCCTGGGCCCCCAAAATTCTTAAATGCTCCCTGTCCGGAAGCTTGCAGTCACGTTTTTTATATTTTTCTATGACCCCCCCCAAATCATCTTTTATGGGGGCTTGCGCTGTGATGATTAGTGTTTGGGAGCAGCTTAGCCAATATTTTTAACTTACTAAGTGAAAAAATAAATTGCAGTGTCCAGACTTTTCACTTCCAACGTGAATCAATAAATCGTGGTTCTATTTCAGAATGAGTGGCTTTGCATTCAAAGAAATAATGCCAACATAAATATACTGTGAAAAGGGCATGAGCAGACGATCAACTGTCTTATAAATCCAGTACTAATTCTTGATGTAAAAAACAAACTTTTAAAACGTGCATGACGAAAATTAGAGAAATAACAGTTTGCAGACCCACATAGTTGCATCCGAAAAAATAAATGAAACAGACTATGATAGACTGCCTCCTAAGACAGCCGCCCCCAGCCCCCCCCCAAAAAAAAAATCAACAATACGTGTCCTTTTCCGTCCTCTAATGCATCAGGCAAATGTCGCATCAACATGTTAATACCTCATTATCCAATACAGATGGTAATGCAAGTCAGTGGCTTTGCCAATGCAATTTTGTAATTTGCTTTCCATGATATTATTCTCTGTAAACAGCAGCAGTACTTTCAAGGGAAAGGGTTTCAGGACCTGATAATATTTTCTATATTAGGGTAAATGTCTATTAAGTGTTAATTAACAGTGTTATTGCGCATTTTATATCAATTCTCATTTGCCTGTTTCCTGGCAAGACAAACATGTTCCAAAAAATACAATACCAAGCATAATTAAAATCACGCTTTAGCAAAATTAGCAACACGGAAACAAGCATCCTTTTTTCAGATTTGGAGCCATAAGTCAGCACTTAATGGTTTTCAGGAGGGCCAATAATATAAATGAACACTGCTAATCTTATTGTGAGAATAAAAAACAATGGCTATATAATTGGAAAAACAAGTGAACTAATGATGTCATTTACATATTTTCTAGGACAGAGGTTTATGGTTTTTCCATTAAAATGACAAATTTGCTCAGAACTGTAATGTCAGATTTATGAAATATTTCTTCATATAGAATGTCATAATTTGCTAAATTATTCTGACTTGAGACAGGGCTTTATTAAAAACCTAAACCGTGGCTGACGTCATGGTACAGAACTCTGAAAATCCGTACCATGAAGAAATCAATGCTACCCGGCTGCCATTTTGTGTAAGCAGGTCTTGCTCAGGAGCAAGCTTGTGATACTTTATACACAAAAGCTTAAAGGGGTAGCTATCAAATGTCTTCTACTAGAGTGAACAATTGAAGAATGTACTGACCTAGGTACAGTCTCACATCCTTGAACAAGAATAATAATATATCCCTCCAAGCCTACATTTCCTTCCCAACACCCCATGCCACTTTACACACTATCTCAAGCATTCTTGAGATCAGGAAAGCCCCTTAAGACTTATACATCCTCGCCTGTTCACACGTTTTTAGTACTTGTCTACAACTCTAAGAAGTATCCCTGTGCTGAAAGTGTGCTTGGATAAGCAAAATGCCAAAAAAAGAAAAGACTTGTTGCCTTTCTCCATTTATCTGCAGTCCTCCAGACCTGATCTTAAAAGATTAAGGCAAATCCTTCTTTGACCAGAGTAAAATCCAGAATATACAGACTGGACCTGTGTGAGCCATCTGTCTAAACATATTGAATTTTGCATTAAACGTAAACTGGCAGGTACAAATGAAAAAATTAGCATAATTGTTCTTTTGTGAAAGGACATATCTCTGTTAGTCTCAAGATTGACATCCATTTTGAGGCCTTTTGGAACAATTTAGGATACAATGAAGAGAAAAGGAGCTGACAGGTCCACTCAAAGTTGCCAAGGCACATTTCTGGATGACCCACATCCTTCAATAGGTATTCTATATAACAGCAATTCTCGCCGCTTTTCATTTTCACCATATATTCCTTCATTACAAGAGGGCCTTAATTCTCAATGGGGCCCACCGTCATTGTATGCAACTTCAAATTATCCTTAATGTCGGGTTGGAGAGTCAAAAATGGCATTAGAAGTAGCAGAACAGAGGATATACTTGCCCTCCCCTTTTGGCACAGGCTTTATGACATGCAACATGATGCATTCATTGGGGGAAGCACACTGGACCCTGAAGTTCCTAGACCCTGTGGCACTCCCGTAAGTAACTATTCAATACATACAAGAAAATATTGGTTGGGGTACGCATGCTTTGCAGTTGCTGCTCCTAGAGTTGTTTGTATGTCGGCACTCCCAACAAAGAGCAACTGGGGCAGTACATTAATACACTTGTTTGTTGCACACTGTATTCTGTCAAAATACCATCTCAAGAACATCATGAGAAACAAAAATTGTGTCTGGTGTATCATCTTGTCAAAAATATTGTGGGTCAGAAAATCACAGGTAAGAACATCATTTGGTTAATATTGTTGTTACAAATATCATTGAGTGTTATATCATTGTAATGTGTATCATGTTTAAGAGTATTTGTGTATTAATTTCTGCAATACTATATTGTATTTGTTAAAAAAAAAATGTCTTTGTGTAATAATTTTAGGAGCAGGATGTTGAGTTTAAAGGAGAATAGAGTGGGGAATACATTTTTATTGTATTTTATAAGTTTGTTATCTTATCAAAATTGAGTGATTTTTTTAGATGTAAATTTTTGATTTGTTATCAAATAATATATGGAATTTCTTATTTTTTAAGTATTTAAAATGAAGGGCCTCATTACGACGTCGGGCGGAAACTTTCCGCCCAACACCGTCTCGGAATAGGGAACCGACCGACTCGCGGTCTGTGGTTCTGCTTGATCGATTATGATGCAACCGAACACTGTTTGGTGGGAGTCCCATTGTTCCCTATGGGAGCCTGTGTTCTGCCCGACAACACAAGCTCCAATGGGGAAATGGGGTGTGTGTGTGTAAAACCCTGCACCCTGTGGCAGGCACCCCACTGTGCCAGCCACACAGTGCAAGGTTTTACAGGTACCCTTAGGTACCCCCTCAGCCCCCAACCGGAGGCTGCAGGATGAAGGGGGCCATGCTAGGGGCCCCCAAAGCCACTTTCCGACAGCCTTTTTGTGTGGGACAGGCAGACTTAGAAAGGCTTTTGGAAATAGATACCGCAATCGGTCAGTCGGAAACGCTGTTCATAGAGCTGCGCGATGCGGTTCAGACCGACACGACTTGTTCGAGAGCCAGTCGGAACAGATTCGGAAGGACCGCGCGGTTTACAATCCGACTGCGAACATCATAATCGGTAAGCGGATTGTAAACCGACCGGGTCGGTCTGAAAGGTTGCGACACGGTCTAGGAAATTCTGACTGTCGGGCGGATGCTTTCCGCCCGACATCGTAATGAGGCCCTAAATGTTTTCTGTGTAATTGTTTTGAAAAATGTATTATGATTTCGTTTAAATATTTTTATTGGTTTTAAAATGAATGAGCAATATGTTTTTGTGAATATACTTTTGTAAAAAATGTTGTTCCTTTTTACTTAAAATGTTTTTTAAAATATTTATGTTTTAAAATGCAAGTATTTCACTATTTCTCTTTTTTCTCATTTTTTGTATTGAATAAAGGTGTTTTTGTAATTTGTTTTTTATTCGGAGTTAAACATTTATGTAATTTGATTTTTAAATATAGAATATTGTTAAGTTATAAATTGTAAAGTTGTAGTAAATAATCACATTTTTTTTGGTCTGACTCTGGATTTACCTTATGAATGTCATGTGGTTTACTTTTTTTTATGATAATTAAAATGTCTTCCTGTAAAGTAATATATCTAGTGTGATGTCTATTATATGTGTGTGGGAATAGTTAAATATAAGCCCGAAAATTCCAAGACTTTCCACAATCCTGTTACGTGGGAACAGTAAATTTGACATCCCTCCACTCCCAATGGTCAAGACTTTTCACAATTTGGTAAAGATTTTTAGTGGGAATGGTTAGTTTGAGCCCCCACCAAAGTCTAACACTTTCCCCAGTGTGGTTAAGTTTACAGTGGGAATAGTAAATCTGAACTCTGTAAAGTCCAATACTTTCCACACTGTGATGTGATCGGTAAAGTCCAACACTTTCCCGAAGCAGTTATGTTTGATGTGGGAATAGTAAAACTGAAGCCTCACCCCCTCTCCCCCTTCAAGAGCAATACTTTCCCAGATGTGGTTAAGTTTGGAGTGGGAATAGTAAATCTGACTTATCCATAGTACAAACCTTAACCCAATGTAGTAGAGTTAGGAGTGGGAAAAGTAATTTTGAACCCCTCTAAAGGTGAACAATTTCTCTAATGTGGTTACGTTTGGAGTTGGACTAGTAAATATGACTCTCCCCAAATCAAGCACTCGCCCCAATGTGCCCCCAAAATTTTACCCCCCCAAATTCCAACACGTTCTCCTGTGTGGTTAGGTTTTGAGGGGAACTATTACATTTGAAATCTCCAAAGTAGCACACTTTCCCTAATGTGATTCAGTTTGTAGAAGAAATAGTAAATCTCCCCACAAAGTCCAACACTTTCCCCAATGTATTAAGTTTGGAGTGGGAATAATATGCCTGCCCCCCCCCCATCCAAAAGTTCATCATTTTGCCCAATGTGGTTAATGGTTAAGTTTGGAGTGGGAGTTGTAAATTAGGGGTCTATTACGATGGCGGGTGGACTGTGTCCGCCCGCCACCGCAACGGCAAACAGGACCGCCCGCAAGAGGTGCGGCGGTCCCGCACTGGCAATTAGGATGCCACCGCCACGGTGGAGGCGGCATCCCGCATATATTGAATTGCGGCGGGCGGTGCTGTAAGCAGCACCCGCCACAATGCTAAATATGCATGTTGTGCATTGGCATGCACAACCGTGACAGGCACCGTGCGGTGCCTGCCACCTTGTCTATGCCAATGTTGGTGGGTACCATAGGTACCCCCCAAGTGCAGCCCCTCACCCCCCCACTCCCCTGGGGGCCAGTAACAGGCCCCCAATGCGAAAACTGCATGCCTTTCCATGGCGGAGTCTCCGCCATGGAAAGGCATAACACCGCCCACATCATAATATGGATGGCGGTGCCTGCAAGGCACCGCCACCATATTCTAGGCCTTTTCCGCCCGGTAGGCAATCGTGACGATTGCCTACCGGCGGAAAAGCGGCGGACAGTCTTTCCGTCCGCCGCGGTACCCCCGCCATGCTAATGTGGCGGGGGTAAAAGGATGTCCGGCGGGGTGTTTTGGCGGGCGTATCGCCACCGCCGGTCGGGTGGTGGCGATCCACCCGCCATGCTAATAGGCCCCTTAGTCCTTATTTACAAGAGGCCTGCGCCACCGGAGCATCACTTTTTTTTACACTTCGGTGGCGCAGGCCTCTCAATCATATCTATGAGGCGCAGCAAAGCCACTCTGCATGGCTTTGCAAGGCCTCATATATATGGATTAAGGCAAGGCAGCGCAAAGCGCTGTCTTGCCTTACTCTTCGTCAAGGAGGTGTTCTATGGGCATTGCGATGGGTGTTCCCACACATCATCCATGGATTTTGACACTGCCCCAGATTTACAAAATCAAGTAAACCTGGGGCAGGGCCAAAACCTTATGCCTCCCAAGAGCAGGCGTAACGAGGATAAATGTTTTATTTCTACTCACTTGTTTCCTCTTTTTGTGTGTGTTGCATTCTGCAGCACACCTAGAGCAAGGAAAACACCTCTCTGTATTGCTTTGGGAAGGAAGGTGCCCCTTCCTGCACAAAAGCAACCCTGCCAACAACGCAGAGACCCTTGCACCATGGTGCAAGGGTTTCTGCATAGGCGCTAAGCACCAAATTGTGCACCGGTGTTGACTCAAAGGACAGGAATGCACTGTATCTCGTAAATATGGTGCATTCCTGCCCTTTCATATTCGCGTAGGGCAGCACAGCAAAAAGGCTGCCGGCGCTGCCTGACGCCAATTTTTGGTAAACGATGCCCTTAGTTTGTAATGTTTCTGTGGTGGAGGCAGGTCCTTAGACTTAGATAGGCTTGTCTTTGGTTCTGGATGTTGTTTTAGCATATTGTTTTAAGTGCTGCATGTGTTAGTTTACAGTACTGAGGTAGCCCTCATTGTGAAATGTAGGGCCTGATTTTGAATAAATGTTCACTTTTACCACTCTCGGTATTCACAAACTCTGCGTGTCAGTTACAATTTCATTTTTTTTAAACTGTAGTAAGTCCAGCACTACACATGGCCAACCACGCGTACTGCAACACCCTCCCATGTAAAATAATGGTGGTAGGGACTTAAAATAAAACTCCAAAGGGAATAATGTTAAATTAAATATAATTATTTAAAATAGTTAAAAATATAAATAAATATGAATGAATGTTAAAAATTTATGAAACTAGTACATATTTACTATTTAATTATAAAGTATTTTAACAACCTATTTTGAATAAAGTAAGAATAACATTTATTTAAAAAATAATTTAACTAGTTTAAAGTCATTCTATGCATCACTTTTAATAATTAATAATGCGCATACATTTTTTTTAGGTTGGAATTTATTTTTCAATTTAAACTTCAGAACAATCATTTTAATTTAACATATTTCTATTACTTAAAGTTTTAATTCAAAATTAATTTAATAGTCTTGTAGCATTTCCTATCTTGTTCTACATTTAAAGTAAATATGTAATGAATATACAATAATGCTTAACATAAAATATTTGTAATATTTATCTTCGAGTTTAATAATTTTTGTAATTTTCTCTACTCTTTACTACAGGGAGATTCCGCAGTCGGGTCAGAGGTCTCAGCAACATTTATGAAGCAGTACCCCACTGAACCATCAAAGACATTCAAAAAGCTGGGCCTGATATCTCAGTGGATTGCACACTAAGGGCCCTATTACGTGTCTGGTGGTCTGAGGGCCGCCAGACTCGTGGTGGCACAGTGGTGGCTGATCCAGACACTTCCGCACCGGCGGTCCGACTGCCCGATTACGACTTGGGCAGTTGGAACGCACTAAGACTGTCAGCTCTGCCAGGGAACCGCCATTCCCTGGCGTAGGAGCGGCGGTTATAAGCCACAATATGCTTGGCGGGGCTGCCACAGTCCCGCCAAGCATATCCCGAGTTTCCTCTCCGCCAGGCTTTTCATGGCGGTTCCACCACCATGAGAAGCCTGGCAGAGAGGAAACAAAGGTGGCCCTACAGGGCCCCACTGTGCCTCAAATGTATTTGGATACACACAGGGGGGCATGACATGTGTCCCCTGTGTGCATGCACATAGATTCCTGCACCGCATGGACGTTCGAGTCCATGCCATGCAGGAACCTTGTGAGGAGTTCCCATTGCGGTGCCTTTTTACACAGCCGCCTTTGAAAGGGCACCGTAGCGGCAACCGCCATGCTGCCCGCCAGACCACTGAAAAGTAGTAATCTTGTGGGCGGCGGCGACTTTCGGCAGAGCGGTGGCCACAATATTCTTGCTGTCGATATTTCTGAACCACGATATTTCTGACTCGATATTTGTGCAACTCAATATTTTAAACTCGATATTCTGTCTGCACACCCCAGAGAACACGTACAGCTTGTATCCCATCACAGTGACAATAACATGGTACTGTCATTCATCAGATCCGCTGGATGTTTCGGATGATGAGGGGAAGAAATTCAGGGAAGTGGAGGAATATGGGAGGAGGAGAGGGGGGAAGGGTCTATTCTCGCGAGAGGTAAGAGAAACAGAGGGTATATGGAGTCAATGTGGTATTAAGATTAATGTTAATTGGCAGACAGTAATGCATCTTATACTCGCTACTGACAAGGTGACTGTTACTAGGGCCTGGAGGGGCAATATTCTATAGGATGAGATGTAGCTGTTTGCAACTCAACCCCTACCTAGTATGTGAGTCAAAGAGATGTAGGGTGAGGCATTGTGGGGTGATGTGTTGGTATTCTAGCCATGACATAGAGGGCCTTATTACGACTTTGGCGGTCTTCAGCTGGGACTGCCACCACTGTGGTCCCAGGAAAACCACCAAGGCTGTGGTGAGCCCGCCCGCCAGATTACGTCTTTATTCTCGGGCGGGTGGGTGGTGCTGAGGCGGCCTCACGTCGGTTGTATGTTAGGCTCATAGGAAAGCCTAACAAGCATACCGCCACTGTGAGAGAGCCTGCAGCACGTTCCTGCATGGTATGGCATGCACCATGTTGCGCATGCCACACCGTGCCGGAACAAGGGTGCAATTCCAGGGGGCACAAAACAATGGGCCCGCCGCATGCACCCCCAGGCCCAGAATCAGCTGAGAGCCGGGTTAGGACCCCGTTACCTGCATGTCCACCACCCTTTTCATGGCGGGGTCTCGCCATGAAAAGGGCGGTGGATATGCAGGTAGGAATAAGCCAGGCGATGCCTGCATTGGCACTGCCAGCCTATTCAGGCCATTGTCAGACCACCACCACAACTGGATTCTTGATTCCGGTGGAGCCGGCGGTCTTGTGGCGTTCCCACCACCACACTAATACTAGGGCAGACGGGTGGTGGTGGCCGGACCGCCATCGCAAGTACGGTGGTCCCAGGACCACCGTACTCATAATAAGGCCCGTAGTCTATTAGTGGTTTCCAAATGCAAGAGAATTTATGACTGAAACCTGGTTGTTTCAACCAGTATATCAGTAAACTGCCTTTGATTAGAGTGGTCAACAAGTCTGCTAGTGCCGGGACACTCTGAGTGGCAGTGCACTATACAAATCTCTTGATTGATTTGTTAAAGTGGCTTTGATTTGTTATATGGCGAGTACCTGCCATATCCTATGGAACCACAGTGAAGTGGGAGGAGATTCCTGCTTTTTCCAATTCAGAGCTATCAACTCTGTTGCTGCTCCAGTCATGTGTCGATGAGTATGCTATCAGAGCGTGTCATAGTGCTCATAGTTTACGGTGTCATGCCCAGGAGTACTGTGCGCAGTTCATCTGGGATGGGGTATTGAAGGGTCCCTTTAATATGGCTCAGAATCTATTTCCAAATTGTCTGATTGAGTGCACAGGTCCACCAGATGTGTATGAAGGTTCCTTGTCTGTGTGGAGGTATGATTACCCTAGAGTCTTGATCGGTGCCCAGATTGTGTTATCAGTTTCTATCTCTATGGTCCTGGATTCGGAGCTCTGAATACTCCGATGCCTAGCTCAGTTACTAGCTCTTGTGGTGTTTAGACATTTGTATTCTTCTCTTGCATCTTGGGCCTATTTTACTATGTAAGCATCTACCAAACATTTACTGTAGATTTGCTTCAATGCCTATGTGAGAAATCAACATACGTAGGCTGTGAAAGCCTACTTTCAGTCAACCATTTGCTACCAGCCCACTGTTAGTCAGTCATAAACTTTATTCGTTTTTTTTTAAAACCATAAAAGTCACATATACACACAAAGATGCCAAGTTATAAAAATCACAAATGAAAGATATAAAACCAAACCCTGAGCAGCCAGCCCAGGTGGAACACATAAAAACAAAACAAAAAGAAAACATTGTCAATTCTCAATTTTCAACACGCCGGGCCTCAGCAATAAAACGATCATTATTCAAAGTGCATAGTGCAATTTTTTAGTGCAAACTTTCTTGACCAGGAAACAATGTGTAAACTAAAAACATGTAAACATTTGATAAAGTGCGTAATGGCTTTACACTGGAACTACAGGTTTCAAGCATAAAAAAAAGTGTTTAGTGGCTTTCCAGTGAGGCTGACAAGATTCAAACGGAATTAATTCTTTTTCATATTGTTCATGACTTACAGAAGAAATTTAAAATTCAGCCGAAGAATAAAGGCTGGCTTGATATCAGTCAGTTCATTAAAGAGCAATTTTGCTTAATTAACAAGACCAAAAATGATCAATACGAACAATGTGAAAGTCTCCCCTCAAAAGCATGACAGACACGTACTCAAGTAAAAAGGATCCCTTATTTTCCAACTAACCTCCTTAAGCGAATAGCAGCAGCAATAAATCTATATATCATTTCGCAAATATATTCTGATTGGAGAAGTTGGAGATAAAACAACGCTGGCCTACATTTTTTAATATTCAAGACCCTCAAAAGTGGTAGAATGTGTTCCCTGCATGGTTTATTGTATAACTCGCAGAAGAAAAGAAAGTGCAGCATGCTTTGGGCTGATTTACAATCACAAGGGTAGGGATCCAAAAGGGCCTCGTCATAAGTTCGGCTCGGATACGAGACCAATAGGTGAGCGGAGCTAAATCTGAATCTTGAAAGATAAAATATTTTAAAATGACTAAAAGGATACAAAAGATATGGCTCAATTCCTTTGGTCGTAATCAGGGGTAAATACTCGGCTACCTGCTTTTTACTGCGCTCCCTATATTCTCTGTAGTCTCTTAAGATATTCAAAAAATCTCTTTGTAGTTGTGGTTTTGTAACAGAGATAATAAGCTGGGGATTTTCAAATAAATCCTGCCTCCCCAAACGGGTCAACTGGGTCTTCACATAATTTAGCCACGGTATTTTAAAAGCACGGTCGCAATTTAAACAGTCCTCGATTAATCCTGGTTAAGGGAGGGTTCTTCATTGACCCAGATCGAGCGCCATAACATGATAGGAGTGCTTTCTATGCGGTCCACCGGGGGGTTAATCCTAGTTCCCGGTGACAAATGATAGATGGCAAGCTGGGGGGTGGGGGAGGGGGCGACAATAATCTTCTGAGAAAAATGTTTTCAGTTCTGTGTAGGGTGGACAAACTACAGAAACCCCACACCCCAGCACCATACAAAATCACAGCAGAACAACGGGCAGTATAGATGTTAATGAGAGACTCAGTTGGTCTACCACCGAGTTTCTTCGAAAACCTAAAAAGGGCCTTGAGCGTCCTATCAAAACTCCTCTTTTTGACATCTACGAGATGGGTCCAGGAACCATTTTGATCAAATGGAATGCCTAAGTAGCAAAAGGTTGACACCTGAGCTCGTTTTTCATTTTTAATAAAACAGGGTCTCATTTTGCATTTGGCTCTCCCCACCACCATAACCTGTGACTTGGTGGTGTTGGTCTGTAGACCCAACCCGCTCATAAAATCATCAAATCTGTTTAAAAGGGTCTGCAAGCCCACACCTGTTCTTGAGATCAATACGCAGTCATCTGCATACAATAGTGCGGGGAGATATCTCCCCCGCACTTGTGGCACATCAATCGGCCCCTCATTCAGAAAGCTTTCCAGATCGTTTATATATTAACAAAACAGAAATGGGGCTAACACGCACCCTTGTCGGACGCCACTATTCATTCTAATCGGTCCCGAAAGTTCTCCCTCCGCCCCATATCTTACTCTTCTCGTGGCATCCTGATGCATTTGCGCTAAAAAGTGGACCAGGGGGGCATCTATGCCCATACGTAACATTTTTTGCCATAGTTTTCCTCTCATGACACAATCGAAGGCCGATGTCAGGTCCATGAAGCCCAAATAAAGGTTAGTGTTTTTGGCCATGGTATACTTGCCGATTACCAGATGAAGGTTAAGCCCACTTTTTTACTGCATCATTGTCAAACACTGTTAATGCCCATAGACTCTAAGGCCAGCATCTATTTAAAATTATTTAAAATCTGGACCCTATCCTATTCCTCAGGAAAACCCTGAAAACAGGCCCGCTTTAACAGTGGACTTTCAGGCATGAACGAATCCCCACTTTACCTCCATCCCCTCTGCTGACCTTGTGACTAGAGGCGATCCATGTTGCAGTATATACGTTAAAGACTACATAATATGTCAAACACAAAACTTAAGATTTTTCTTTTCGTATGTTGTCTAAGAACAACGACGTTCAAACCCTTAATTCATATTTGCATATGTTGAATGGAAGCACTATTGTGTTAATTTAAGTGTGCCACAAAAGTGTGGAGAAAGCTGAAGTAGGGTCATAAAACAGCAATACTTTATATAAAGTGAGAATGAAGTAGGGCATGGGTACTCACAAACTTTCTCTCGGGGGCCAAATTTACAGTGTGGTTTGTGGCCGAGGGCTGCACCGGTGGGGGCGGGGTCAGTGGGGGAGGGGGTCGGGGCTAGAGCAAAAAAAAAACTGTGACCATGAGGTTGAACACAGGCCCCTGCAGCGGACGCCTTCATCCACTGAGCCACCAGACCCGGCATACACACATCTTTCTCTCTCTCGCTCTATCTCTCTCTCTGTCTCCCTCCCTCTCTCTATCTCTCCCTGCCTCCCTCTCCCTCCCTCCCTCTCCCTCCTTCCCTCTCCCTCCCTCCCTCTGTCTCCCTCCCTCTGTCGCCCTCCTCCCTCTGTCTGTCTCCCTCTGTCTCCCTCTGTCTGTCGCCCTCCCTCTGTCGCCCTCTGTCTGTCGCCCTCCCTCTGTCGCCCTCTGTCTGTCGCCCTCTGTCTCCGTCCCTCTGTGTCTCCGTCCCTCTGTGTCTCCGTCCCTCTGTGTCTCCCTCTCTCTCTGTCTCCCTCTCTCTGTCTCCCTCTCTCTCCCTCCCTCTCTCTCTCCCTCTCTCTCCCTCCCTCTCTCTCTCTCTCCCTCTCTCTCCCTCTGTCTCCCTCCCTCTCCCTCTCTCTCCCTCTGTCTCCCTCCCTCTGTCTCCCTCCCTCTGTCTGTCTCCCTCTGTCACCCTCCTCCCTCTGTCTGTCTCCCTCTGTCTGTCTCCCTCTGTCTCCCTCCCTCTGTCTCCCTCTGTCTGTCTCCCTCCCTCTGTCTGTCACCCTCCCTCTGTCTGTCGCCCTCTGTCCCCGTCCCTCTGTCTCCGTCCCTCTGTCTCCATCCCTCTGTGTCTCCGTCCCTCTGTGTCTCCGTCCCTCTGTGTCTCTGTCCCTCTGTGTCTCCCTCTCTCTGCCTCCCTCTCTTTCTGTCTCCCTGTCTCCCTCTCTCTCTGTCTCCCCCTCTCTCTCTGTCTCCCTCTCTCTCTGTCTCCCTCTCTCTCTGTCTCCCTGTCTCCCTCTCTCTCTGTCTCCCTCTGTCTCCCTCCCTCTGTCTCCCTCCCTCTGTCTCCCTCTGTCTCCCTCCCTCTGTCTCCCTCCATCTCCCTCTCCGTCTCCCTCTCCCTCTCCGTCTCCCTCTCCCTCTCTGTCTCTCTGTCTCTCTGCCTCTTTGTCTCTGTCCGTCTCAGTCTCTGCCTCTTTGTCTCTGTCTGTCTCAGTCTCTGCCTCTATCTGTCTGTCCCTGTCTCTGCCTCTATCTGTCTGTCTGTCCCTGTCTCTGTCTGTCCCTGTCTCTGTCCCTGTCTCCCTCCGTCTCCCTTTCCGTCTCTCTGTCTCTGCCTCTATCTGTCTGCCCCTGTCCCTGCCTCTATCTGTCTCTGTCTGTCCCTGTCCGTGTATGTCTCTATCTCTGTCTGTCTCTGTCTCCCTCCCTCTCTCTCTCTCTGTCTCCCTCCCTCTCTCTCTCTCTATCTCCCTCTCTCTCCCTCCCTCTCTCTGTCTCCCTCTGTCTCACTCACTCTGTCTGTCTCCCTCTCTCTCTGTCTCCCTCTGTCTGTCTCCCTCACTCTGTCCCCCTCCCTCTGTCTCCCTCAGTCTGTCTCCCTCACTCTGTCTCCCTCCCTCTGTCTCCCTCTGTCTGTCCCCCTCTGTCTCCCTCTGTCTGTCTCCCTCTCTCTGTCACCCTCTCTCTGTCTCCCTCTCTATCCCCCTCTGTCTCCCTCTCCCTCCCTCTGTCTCCCTCCCTCTGCCTCCCTCTGTCTCTGTTTCCCTCCCTCTCCCTCCCTCTGTCTCCCTCCGTCTGTCTCCATCTGTCTCCCTCCGTCTGTCTCCCTCCCTCTGTTTCCCTCTATCTTCTCCCTCCCTCTCTCCCTCTCTCTCTCTCTCTGTCTCCCTGTCTCCCTCTCCCTCTGTCTCCCTCTCTCTCGGTTTCCCTCCGTCTGTCTCCCTCCGTCTGTCTCCCTCCCTCTGTTTCCCTCTATCTTCTCCCTCCCTCTGTCTGTCTCCCTCTGTCGCCCTCCTCCCTGTCTCCCTCTGTCTGTCGCCCTCTGTCTGTCTCCCTTCCTCTGTCTGTCTCCCTCCCTCTCCCTCCCTCTCTCTCTCTCTCCCTCTGTCTCTCCCTCTCCCTCTGTCTCCCTCTCTCTCTGTCTCCCTCTCCCTCTGTCTCCCTCTGTCTCCCTCCTTCTGTCTCCCTCCCTCTGTCACCCTCTGTCACCTCACCCCGCGCGTGTGGCAGCCCGGGCTGAGACAGCTTCCCGGGCACACACACAGCCGCACCGAGTACTTCACAGGTCTTTAAAAGACCATTTATTTGTTAATGAGGCTTTGTTGTATTTCACCTCTTCTTAGCGCCCCTGAATCTCCACTCTGACTATTGCTGGACTCGCCCAGCCCCCATAGAGCAGAGTGTCTCGGAGTCCGCGCTGCTGCTACGGCGGTGTTTGCTGACACTTTAAAAAAATAATTTAAAAAAACAGGTACAATGTCTGCAAGGTCCGCGGGCCGCCAAGGAAGGCTTGCCGGGCCGCTGGCGGCCCGCGGGCCGTACTATGAGTAACCGTGAAGTAGGGTGTCATTGAATTAGCAGTAGATGTAATGTATTCTACTAACCTACAGTGACATTAGACATCAGAGGGAGGCATGATTTTATGACTTCCTTTCAGCAGCAAGCAGGCAGTAATGTCAAAGCACTAACGCACTAATGGTCCTCACCTAGAAACAGGGAAGCGGGAAACTGACATGCATTTAATTTAAAATGCAGATGCGGCAACTCGAGCTAATTTGCATGGCTTGAGTTTTGTTGGAAAATAACAGCCAATCTACATTTTGGCCATTAACTCTGATTTAGATGTAATGTGGGTTTCGTCAAAAAACACACAACGGATTAGATCAACGCGTTCTCTGCTAATTAGCCAGCCCTAAAAACGTGTCTGAACTTTCATCACTTTCGGTGATCGGAAGTGAGTCACTTGCGCGTGCCCCCGCTGATATTTTGCATTAGCAAATTCACACAATGTTCCAGAGAACATTCGATGTGTTAGTGGTGGACTCCATTTACACGTGTATTGTTTAAAAGCATGTATAAATCATACCTTAATTATCGTTCACGGGAGGCTGTAAATTCAAGCCTCAGACTGGATTTGACAGCAATTTCTTTCCGTTGACTACGCAGTAAATGTAATGTAAATGTAAATGCGAATCTAAATATAAGGGATTTGTAGAGCGCATGGCTGCCCGAAGGCTTCCCAGCGCTAGAGAGGATCTGTTAGTGCAGCGATGAGCCTAACGCGTACTTAGCGGGGAAACAACCAGGGGGCATATTATCAAGAACGGCGTTAAAATTATCGCCGCTTTAGCGACGCCGTTTCTTGATAATATGCCCCCAGGTCTTTAATTTTTTCCTGAAAAAGGTTTCTTGTACTCCGAACCCGCTAGAGTGACAGGCACTCATTTAAATGTAAAGTCAGCTATTTTTTCAAGAAGTCATTTAGAAGAATCGGAAGCTATCCAAATAAGGCCATCTTTGTGCAGTATTTTTGTCTGTGGAAATACCACGGGATTCGGTTTTTAACCAATAAGGTATTACCGCCCTATCTGGATTCCACATGTTCGAGGAGGGGATAATAGGATAGTTGCACATGTTTTCCACCATTCCAACACACAGAAGTAGGACCACTGAGGTGTTTCCGCCACCACAAGCAGAGTCTGTGAACGAAAATTTGTAGAGGGCGTAGAATTTCACTTTGGATGGCTGCCTCACACACTGAAGAGTCGTAGTTTGACTGCATACCAGGATGCAGGGGCCCACGTTGATCGACAGACCCAAACTCTCATGATCCTGTTGTAGATGGATAGCTGAGAAGTATTTGATCATTCAGAAGAAGCTTCAGAATCAGTCAAGCAAAGATCCAGGTGGGCACGTGGCTCGATAGTCTGTCAAGCTCCCATCTCTGAAATCCCATTAGACGCGGGGAAGATCTGAAAATGGCCCGATTTAAGTAATCCTGCATCTTCTCTCAAGCCTCTGAGTGTTTTCAATTTGTCACTAGCACTGACTAAAATGGCAGTCAAAAGTGTGCTGGTGTTGGCATCAGGTGGCAAGGTGGTGCTTCTTCAAACACTTTCCAAAATATAAACATCTGTAACTAAATTGTTATATATGACTTCCACAGGAAGCCGGGAAGCATCTAACAACCAGATCGAAATCCGGTTATTCACTGCAGTGATGCAACAACAGAGGGTAAGCATAGTGGTTCTCCACTGTCGTGACATCGGTACAGGAGGAAATCAATTCCTATTTTTTTCCGACCCCTGCCCAGGTCTACAGAGACTCAAGCATGCAGGCCTTTGTGAGAGATTGCAGTCTCATCCGCCTTCTTCCATCTCTCCAGGGTCACCCTAGACTCGGGGGAGGCCGGTCACACAGGCGGTGCCGTGCTGCGCCAACCGCCTTCTTCCATATCAGCACAACTTTCTGCAAACCGTTTCAGGCATGACAAAACAACCCATGCTCACATGTGGGCCTCTCACAGAGACACTGTCAGCGAAGTGACAGCTCTTCACTTTTCAATGTGAGAGTAGACAATGCAGCTTTGGACAGATAGGTGCAGGATTGCACAGAGGGTAGTGGGGTGGGTGGAAGGAGGCCAGGTCTTTTTTTAATACTTATCTTTGGTCTGGGAGGGGCAATTTTCAGAGGGTAGTCATAGTCAGTGGCAGAACCAGTTTTATTTTTCAAATGCGGAGGGTATATGTTGAGGGGGTGGTGATATGTAGCAGGAACAAAGGTTTGTTTAGCGATTGGAGGGCAGGTCATATTATTTGTGGGCCCTCCATTACTCCTCTGCCCATGCTTATGTGCTAGAGGCAGATGATTTGGGGATATGTATAACATAACATTATCGATGGCTAAAATGTGAATAACAAGGCTGTTTTTCACATCTGGATTCCGAGTGATGCCACAGACACCTCGAGCTTCACTCTCATTGCATATTTGAAGCCACTCAAAGCCCTTAGTGAAAAATATCCATGGGAATCACAGCTACCCATGTATAATTCTATATGGTGTTTGCAAAGTCTAGTAAAAACAAAGGAAAAAACGGGGAAATAATAACAGGGTTCACAACCAAGAACCAGCCTACATGAATCACCGCCTGACCTTCCACCAACCAACCAGAAATCTCTGCTCCACACACCTCGCCCTCCCACAGACACCACATACCCGCCTCTGCCCAATCCGGAGGACGCTCTTTCTCCCACCTCGCCGCCAAAGCCTGGAACTCTCCCCCTCTACCTCCCCACCGCACACTCGCTGACCAACTTCAGGAAGGGACTCAAGACCTGGCTCTTCGACTGATACCTGCAGCACAGAATGTGGATACTCCGAAGGGTGATTAGCCGTGCTCTACAAGTACAAAAATTATGATTGAAAAAGGAATGTCAGCAAAAACAACAAAACTCTGCATTTAAAAGCTCACCTAAAGTGAGAGCGTTTCCTTCATGTGGGAAAAACTGGCAAATTTTCAACTGTGCCTATGGCAAGCCTCAAAAACGAGTTACAATAAATAAAAAGTATCCTACATCCACCCATGGATGTAATAAAAACGATGGAAGAGGCACCTCATGAGAACACCAAAAGAGAGGTCATATATGACTTTGCACTCCCCCAGGCTTCTTGTCATTGGTGTATGCAATCAGGACTCAAAGAGGGCGGGCGGGGACAGTGAAGGCCGACTTACACTAAGACTAGCCACTGACTTTCCGTCCCTAAAGTGAATGACAGTGGTGCACCACCAACACTACCCAAACCCTGTAAACTTTCCCTATCCAGTTAGTTGAGGGTGGGGAGGGGTATGCTAATTGCAATAGACTGTATTAATGGTATGGCCAATACCACAACAAGGCTAGTATTTTTCTGAATGCAATAAACTTAGACTCAGTGTCTCAATATAGAGTCTGCAAGGATATGAAAAGTGAAAAACCTAAAAGCAATTGTGTCTGGCTATGCTAATCAATTTTAACCTACCATTTAGTTTTAACCAGATTTCGTAGGCAAGTCGCCTTCATAGGATATCCTAACCAGGCGGAGTTCATACAGACGCGCCCAGCTAAAAAGCCGCCTTTTTGGGGTACGACCAGTTGTACTGGGATCAATTTGATGGACTTTGCTACCAAGCTTTTCAAGAGAAGATCTTTAATTGCCGTGTATTCAACTAAAACTACAGAATTTTAATTTCAGCAGGTTTTCGATTAGACGCTCCCTTTAAAATGTATTTTGTTGAAGCACTTTGGTACCTTCTTCAAGTCACATGATGTAAAGGAAAAAAAGATACTCATGACGTCACATCCCTTACCTTCTTCTTGGCAGGACTGGCACTGTCCCATTAAAAATAATGCAGACCTTCTCAAATGTACGCAGGAAAGAAGAAAGGTACTGACCCCGAGCATGAAAATGCTCGCCCAAATAAAGCACAGACATCAAGAATCCATTTCAGGACAAACACAAACCTCTCCGATTTCAATCCTCCCAAAGAACAAAGAACATAAAATGAGCAGCCAAGGCCTATCAAAACTCGAAGACGGGAGGACCTGCAGACAAATCACAAGCAATAACCCCTAAATAACTCCCTGCTTTAAATAATGCTGGCTGAGTGGAGCCGGTGTGCGCCACAACAAAGCGTGCTCAAAGCATTCAGTGCGAGTAATCACGAAGAAATCGCTGCAGACAAAAGAGGGCCTGTTTGAAAAGTACAGGCAATGTTCAACAAAACAGCACTGATAGCAAGGACAACGGGAAGATATTGTGAAGCAGTTAAATGAGACTTTGCGTAAATGCCATATTTTATTTCAATTGCCAGTGTGGCGGAAGCTTTTTAGCCACGGTATACGGTACATTACCGGCACTTTGCAGCAACAGCGAGTGCTTCTTGAAACACTTGATTATGCCATTATATGGAAGACGCCTCGTCACTAACCTTCCGCTGCGTTACCCGTTTCCCGTTGGCAAAGACGCCTGGCATATTTGAAAGTGGGTCAAACATTCGTCTGTTTTTTGTTTTCTCATTTATACATTTCGTGCTTAGCGGCGGCAAACACAGTTTATCTTTTCAATGCTTCGCCTTATGATAATCAGTATGAGCTCGTTTTCAAACAAATTTCAGCACTTTCCTCTGAAAATCACCGGAATAGTCTACAAAAACTATTCTCTAGCTGAAAGCTTGTTCCGACCCTATTCAACAATTTACGAAAAACCAACAGGTTCAAAGAAACCGAGGACCACCAGGGGGTGCTTCTAACTTTACAGCCCCATTGTGGTACTATGAGAGTCCGCAAGAGGGCACCAGATACCAACTCATAGCCGGAAAATTATGGCCCGCCATCAGGAAGAGTGGGAGGGCACAAATGGCAAACTGCCATTTTACCTGGGGCTCCGACAATCAAGTGCGTCGGAGCTGAGGCTATAGTGCAAGAGCAGGGCAGAACATGATAAAGTACAGGAGAACGGCAGTTCTTGATATCACAAGTCAGTACACTAAAATAAGTTACTTACACAGGTGCCCTTTTATTAGCAGGGCCTTCAGTTTCGAAGCTACGATTGTAAAAACTATAATAAAGTAATAATGGGCAAAGGGTTGAATTTCTTAACAGTTCATGCTCAGAGTGGCGAACTGAACCCAAAAGTCCCATTAGCAGAAGGGTAAACGTTCGGCCAGAGAGCTATTAATGCGACTGACTAGTGCTTTTCAGAGAGGGCGGACGTCATTTCAGGCATTTGTCCTTCCCAGGGAGCCATCATTATTCTGCGAATCGTACAAAAAGGTTTGCAGTAGCAGCTCCCACAACAGCAATTTTCTGACCATTTATGACCGCTACAGTAATTGTTGAGAAAATGTGATTTCATGACACAATGTTCCAGTCAGGGGAAAAAAATATATTTCCAAACATGATCTAAAGGACTGGGTTTCCTGAAGTGACTATTGTAAAGAAAAAAAATCCTGGTGTCAGATAAATTGGGAAGGAGGCAGGTCAGTGATTAAATCATGAAAGTTACAGGTCGCTTCTCTGTGCTAAATACTCATTTTGAACTTCAAAAAATGTCAGATTTGACAAAAGACCTTCAGGGCATGGAGCATAAAACGTTCTCAGAAGAGCTCATGTCAAGCGATGATGGCAGCATGGACACGTGTTGCCAGGGAACTAGGGCCTGATCAGCCAATAGGTCTCGCTTTTTGGGCTACTGGTTTTGCCA
Organism: Calotriton arnoldi; assembly: GCA_963921515.1. Taxonomy (NCBI): domain Eukaryota; kingdom Metazoa; phylum Chordata; class Amphibia; order Caudata; family Salamandridae; genus Calotriton; species Calotriton arnoldi. Next base: position 286,389 of record CAWUFW010000319.1, read on the forward strand.
ATGCTGTTTCGGGGGGTTAGGTGGTTAGAGGAGGGAGGCACATGAGGGAGAGACCAACACGGAGCAGGGGAGGTGTTTTCCAGGAGGGGAGAACATGGGTCACAGGGGTGATTGCAGAGGAGGCACACGAGGCAGAGAGCAATACAGGTTTTGGGGGACCACAAAAGGAAGAGAGCAGGGCCAGACTGGCCGTAGCGGGCACCGGACGTTTCCCCCGTTGGGCCACCAGGGTGGGGGCCAGTTTTGGGCCCCTGGGGGTCCGTATTTGTTACCGGGGGCCAGCAATATCGGCCCCCTGTAACAAAATCAGCCGAAACCGGCCCTGGCAAACAGCTCGGCCGCACCCCCACCCTCCCTCCAGGGGGGCCGGCCGAGCAGTTTGCCAGAGCCGGTTTCCGTTCCCAGTCCGGCCCTGGAAGAGAGCAACAAGGAGTGCGGGGCAGTGGTGTTCTCAGGGTATTGTATTGTATTGTAATTGCATTTATATTGCGCTTACTACCCCTGACGAGGCGTCAAAGCGCATTTTCGGCGAGTAGCACACTGCTCCGGAACCCATAAAGGATTAGTGTTGAGTTAGTATAGTGAAATATGAAAGTATTTTGAGTGGTGGATAGGTTAGTCAGTTATTTAGATTTAGAACGATGGCGGAGGGATAGAAGAGGGGAAAAGGTTTGCATTTATATAGCGCTTGTTACCCCTGATGGGGTGTTAAAGCGCTTTTTTCGGCGAGTAGCACACTACTCCGTAACCCATAAAGGATTAATGGTGAATTAGTATAGTGAACTATGAAAGTAATTTGAGTGGTGGATATTAGTCAGTTATTTGGATTGAGAAGGATAGCGGAGGGATAGAAGAGGGAAAAAAGGTTAGGGTAGAGAAGCACACAGAGGGGGGAGAGAGTAACACAAAGCATGGAGGGAGTTTGCAGGGGGAAGCACACGAGGAAGAGAGCAACACAGAGCAGACGGAGTATCTTCTCAGGGGAGAAGCACAGAACGGAGGGAGGAACAGAGATCATTGGGCAAGGGAGGTTTGAAGGGGAGAGAAGCACACGAGAGGGAGAGTAATACCGTAAAGGGGCAGAGGAGAAATGAGCAAGACAGGGATTTGCAAGGGGAAGCACACAGGAGAGAGAGCAACACGGAGTGCAGGGGTATTCAGAAGGTGAAGAGAGCACATGATGGAGAAAGCAACACAGAGCAGGGGAAGCAAATGATAGAGAAAGCAATAAAAAGCATGCAGTGTGTGGACGTTTTTGAGAGGAGAAGCACATGATGAAGAGAGCAACAGGGAGCACGGGCGGGGAGTTGTGAGCTAGACAAGTACATAAGGTTGAGAGCACCAGAGAGCACAGGGGAGTGGGAGTGGTTTGTGTGGGGAAGGAGCACACAAGGGAAAGAACAACACACAACGTGGGGGCTGAGGAAAGCACACAAGAGAGAGAATAACATGGAGCCTGGGGGCAGAGGGTATAGCGGAAGAAAAGCATACGAGGGAGAGAGCTGGAAAACACATGCACTTTCATAGAATGCGTAATCAAACAGAAAACAGGAGTTCCTGTAAAGTGAGCATTGGAAGGATGTAAGCCTGCTAAGCAAACATATGGTAAAGAGACTATGCTCCAGAGGCGGGACAAACACAGGATGGACAAGATGGGACAAGGAAAGCCATCAAACTACCGAATAGGAGTGGCAATCAAAGCTAACCAATGGTATTTAATGGGCAGGCTGTATGCCCACTGTAAGTTCTTGGCAAGCTCGCCAGGGGTGACTGGTCTCCATGGGAAAAATGGGCGGTGCCCTGTCACCATGGGGGAAGAGGCAAGAACAGGCAAAATAAACACAGAGCAGCTGAAAATAAAATACTGCTCTGAGGTGGTGTGAGGAATCTCCTGGATGAACTCTAGTGAACTTTACAGATGTCCTACTGGGCAAGCGAGGTTTTCTTCAACCTGTAGGCACAAGCTACAGCAGTGACATCACTGGAGAGGGAGTGCTGAATTAGATGGTTGCTTTTGGGGTGCATGAACAGTGGAGGAGTTAATTCCATGCACTTCAATGGCTGGGGGTGGGGCAAGCTGATGATGACAAGGAGGGAGTGGGTGGCAACAATTTGATTATCACAGAGGGGCAGGCTTTAGGAGGGGTGCAGGGGCTGCTTTCCAGGCAGTAACACATTTAGTACTGCATTTGGTTTCACTTTGAAAAAAACATTATGGAGCTGAGCACACAGAGTGCTCCTTATCGCAACCATAGAGGCCCAAGAAAAGGAAGGAACAAGCTGCGGACAACAATTGCACTAGTGGACTAAAAAGTAAGTGTGCAGTTAAACCTTTGCATCAGGGACATCGTCCCCCCCACCTCACCCTCCTCCCTGCTTTAGCAGCTGCGAAGAAGTAGGGTTCTTGACCGGCCTCTTCTGTCTGCAGCTTGGTAGACAAAGGCTCCTAATGAACTTGCGAGGGTGAGTGAGTGAAAGGAAGGATGGGTGGGTGGATGGATGGATGGATAGATGCATGGACGAATGAGTGAAAGGATGGATGTAAGAATGGAAGAGCGAAAGGGAGAGAGGGTGTATGAGTGGAAGCCAGGGTGGATGGATGGATGGATTTGACGTAGAGCAGCACAGCAAAAAGACTCGCGGTGCTGCCCTACGCCAAATCTTTGTAAATGAGGCCCTTAGTGCAAGAAACAGTGAGAGAACTCTTCGAGAAGAATCTCACTGGAATTTGAACCAAGGATTACGCCCCACCACTTTCAAAGGTCACCAGTTGCCACTGAAGCTCACAACCAGGTCTTTCACAAGCAGGCAAATGCACTGTTTCATAGGCAAGATCTAAAAATGACATACTCTCTTTGTGCACATTTGCCATTGTAACCACCCTATTAAGGGTTTACTAGTTGGTGTACATGTTGGGAGGAGAAATTGCTCTGGCTCTGCCACAGTTTGGAGTTAACTTTTCCAGGCATGTTATCTATGCAGCTGTCCAATGCAGAATGGGTGACCCACCAAACTCACTTAATGAGCCAGCTCCATGGAAGACCGCCCAGCAATGACATGCTGTGATAACCCCTATGCAAATTAATGATACTAGATGGAAAGTATACCCCCACATTGTGGGTACATTTTGAGTGGCTTTGTTAAATTTCCCACCACTGGTTGTCGCATCAAAGTGACCCCTCCCATGAAAATATAACCACTTAAACTGAAAAACCTCCACCGCTTTGAGGAACCCTTACCACATACAGGATGTATTGCTGCCACCTTAGAAGACGGAAAGCCTGCTAGCCATACTCTAAATCAGCCCATTAGCCGTAAAGGAAGATGTATTTTTCAGAGATAAAGCAACAGCCCTCCTAGACTTAAGGAAGCAAAACAGTTAGGGTGGAGAAGGTGAGGCGAGCTGTGCTGAGGAGGGGGTCATCCTCCATCTTGGCTTTAGCCTGTGCTCCAAAGTTGGAGTCTTTGACAGTGGCAGTACCTGGCATTGGGATGTCCGAAAAGGCACATTCTGGAGGCAATGTGGTTCCAATCACTTGCTTCATGGAGCTTAAGATGCTACCAACCTTTGCTGGTTGTTCAGAGAACAATCAAGATACCTCCGCTGCGATGTGGGGAGAGATGATTGTCCTAAGGTTAGCCACACAGCGACACTGCATGCTTATGGAGATGCAGGAGCAATGATCACGGTTTGATGAGACTGGTCCAGCAGACCAGGCAGGAGAACCTCCCTTGCGTTTGGAAGGTAGGGGGAGAGAACTGTCCCGCGTTGTTCTGTTCAGCATGGCATCCACAGCCCATGGAAAGGCATGATTGATGCTCCAGTGGCCAGGGGGGCGTCTTTGCTCTCTTAATCAGTGCTGGGAAACTCTTTGGGATTCTGCTTGGATCATCACAAGTGTTTTGAACACCAGAACAGAGTGAGAAAACCCCAATAGTTCATCATGTTACCAAAACAAGCCAGAAGTGAAGGAGGAAAGGATCACTTGCTCGTCCCTAGTATCCATGGGTGCCTGAAAGAATCTGGAGGCGGGCGGTGACTGTGCTTCTCGCAAGCATAAATACATGGTCATAGCAACATTGAAGAAGCTTCAGGATACATTCCGTACTATAAGTGGAAAGACAATATCTATGGAGGAGCAATCGGGGACAATCATGGGTAGGCAGGCGGACGCAGAATGAGTACTGACCAGATCTGCAAGAAAAATGAGGGAGATGGCTTCAGACATGGAGGGTAAGGACTTTGCTGAATTTCAAGAGTGTGCAGTCCACCCTGTTCTGCAATAGGAGGTAAATGTGTAGCATACCACTGTAGCTTCATAGCCTCATAAACCAGATGTAACAGCTGTCCGAAGAGATCATCCCTCAGGAAACAGTGCACAGGTAGTTAAACAGGAAGTAGTGCATGCTTAGACCAATGTCACAAGGTCACCGGAATAGTCTGGTTACTCCAGTATGCGAAGAGTTGCAAAGCAAAGGGGAACATTAGTTTACTCATGCCCCTAAAAATAGAAAAGTTAACTCAATAATTCATACAACTGGTCCATGCTTTTTTTCTGTGACGGTGCAATGACACCAACCTTGGGTAGTAGTGGTATATATAAATACTTACAAAAATTCTAGACAGCTTCTTTGAAGATAAGTTCAGGTTGTCTTAGAACAAGCAATGACAAGCAGGCAGAGATGAGCGTCCTCACAGAAGGCAGCAAAAAGGCACAGGGGGGAAGTGAGTTCACAGTCATGACATCAACATATCTTGTGCTAAAAAGGAAGTAAGGTATTTAAGGGACCACAGACGCTAAACAGAGAATTGTTTGAGGCAAAAGATGAAACATGTTTAGATCAGACAATCATCTAAAATTGGGCAGACTTGATCTGGACTGTGCAAGAGGATTTGCCACAGCCATATTGCCCTTGGAAGAAGTCCCTAAAAATAGAAGAGGACCAGAGGGTATTCACAGTGCAGGTTGGTTTGTATTATCCACTATGGACACCAAAAAAGACATTACAGGCCTCATTTATGAGGCCCCTTGTGGCACTTTGGCGCCGCCGGAACATCACTTTTTTGACGTTCCGGTGGCGCACTGTGCCACGGCATATTTACAAGGGCACGTAAAGCCACTTTCATGTAGAACACTGCGTGAAAGGGGCGTTCCATGGGTGTTGCCGTGGGTGTTCCCACGCAACACCCACAGAATCTGAAGCATTCCCAGATTTACGAGGAATCATAAATCTGGTAATGCGTCAGATTCTAATGCCACCCTAGAGGTGGCATTAGGGAGGCGCAACGACGAGAGATGTTTTTATTTCTCCTTGCTTTATCCTTTTTCTATGTGTGCTGCATTCTGCAGCACGCATAGAAAGAGGAAATCGCCTGAATTGATTGATTTTGTGCAGGAAAGTGTCCCTTCCTGCACAAAATCAATCAGCCCCGCAACACAGGCACCCTTGCGTGCATGGCAGCCCACTGTGTGCCAGCGCAGGGGAAAAGGGCAAGAATGCACCGTATCCTAAGGATACGGCGCATTCCTGCCCTCTTCTTTTGACGCAGGGCAGCGCAGCAAGATTCCTTGCAGTGCAGCCCTGCACCAAAAGCTCATAAATGAGGCCCTCAGTATCCAGACATGACATGAACAAAAGAAAGCTGCATTTATGATCTAAATCGTGATCTCTCGCCTCATGGATGGGCAGTGTGCAAGGCAAGGTACCCCTTCCTGTAAGTAGGATCAATATAGAATCTATCATTATTTGCTCAAGAGAAGATACAAAAAATATGGCTCTGAGGGAGGAGGGGTCATACTAAAGCGACAACCCAATCTGCTTTTTTCTATGTATCTTATTTCACAAGCGACAACTCAGCTTTTTTTTTTTATATTTGTCTTATTTCACCTTTGTCCTAATTAAAACAGAAAGTATATATTATGAGAAAACAATTACTTGCAATCCATTGGAAAAGTACATTTACGTGCAGTGGCGGCTCGCCGAGGGAGTGCTGCGGGGCGGTGGGGTGGTGCAGGGTGGGGGGGTAGTGGAGTCCGACATACGACTGACAGGAGTAAGGTAAGTAATTAAATAAATAAAACTATTTACCTTGCGCTCGCTGCATCGCCAACTCGGCGATGCAGCGCGCGCAAGGTAAATAGTTTTATTTATTCAATTACTTACCTTACTCCTGTCCGTCGTATGTCGGACTCCACTACCCCCCCACCCTGCCCCTCCCCCGTCCCGCCCCGCCCCACTGACCCGCTGCACTCACTCGGCGAGCCGCCACTGTTTATGTGAGACGACCACCAATCTTCTAAAACAACTATCGCCAAGAAAGGTAACTCAATAAAATCTTTTATAACGAAAACAAATTTTTCATCTAAGATCTTCATCCGAATCTTGACGCACTGTTACAGAACCTGTAAAAGGAGTATGTTTGGTCAGGTCATGATTTCTACATACAATGGGCACAACATCTTCATTCTGAAGGATTTAAATCTCTCTGATCCAGGGCCGGTTCTAGGATTTGCGGGACACCGGGCCAAAAGGGAATGTGCGAGGCCCCTCTAATCTACTTAAGTGACACAGCTCTGGAAGCTGCTTTGTGCAGACTCTTCCTGGGCCGCAGCTCCTCTCAGCCACCTACAAGCACCTCTTACAGCTCAGACCAGGCTGAAGGTGTGAGAATTGCTTGGGGGCTGAGAGATAACACTGTGAGGGCGCTAAAGTGCTGGACAATGGGCGTCCCGCAGTGTCTCTGAATGGTTTCCTTGCAATTGGGACAAGAAGAAGTGTCTCCCTCCCCTAGGCCTCCCGACACCATCCCTGAGAGGCCCGGGGAGGGCCCCTCCCATGGACCCTAATTGCAAGGAGACACCTTTCTTTCAGTTGGATCCGCAGGGGAACAACAGGACACACCATCAGTGTGGGGCCCCATGCTGGTAGGCTGAGTGCGAGGCCCTGGGCAGCTGCCCACACTGCCCATGCCTAGCGCCGGCCCTGTTCTGATCAGTTTGGACGATATGTCAGACTGAATTGACTACTGGGATTTCACCCTCTGAACCTTGTTACTCAAGTAACTGATCTGACGCTTGCGTGCTGGTGGAGAGTTCTGAAGGCAGACCATCTCTCTCTCATTATGGGGGTGGTCCTTAACCATGACAGGTGAGGTTTCAAAGCTGCTGTCTTCACCACGGAAGAAGCAATTTGGAGTAAAACCCCCTGTCACAAAATCTGCAAAACCTGTTTTAGATGGTGGAACATTTGCTGGTACACCGCTGGTGGCGCCTAGCTGGTCTATCGAACATGCTGTCCGAGGTTCCAGAAGGCTGTGGGCAGTAGCGGCCCGTGGAGGGAGTTCCGTGGGGCGGTGAGGCGGGGCGGGGGAGGGGTAGTAAACACCGGAATATGGATGAACGGAGGTAAGTAAACAATTAAATAAATAAAACGAATCGCGCGCACGCAACGAAATTCGTTTTATTTATTTAATTGTTTACTTACCTCCGTTCATCCATATTCCGGTGTTTACTACCCCCCACTCTGCCCCTCCCCCGCCCCGCCTCACCGCCCCACGGAACTCCCTCCACGGGCCGCTACTGGCTGTGGGCAATGTATTTGCCTTCAACTGAAAGTCCGTTGTTACCCTTTCCATGAGGGTCTTTCACAGAGGTAACTATCTTAAATAGTGGCAGATCAGACTCTCAATCAATCGCTGTTAATGATCGGATTACATCCAAGCCTTGGAAGACCCGATGGCGAATAAAGACTTCTCTCTTCCAGCATGATGGCCACCTTTTAGGAATATTGCCAGAGGAGAGTATTGAGAATTTGATGTTTGAGGAAGATGTGCTGTGACTGTAAAATGTAAATCCAGTATTTGTAAAGCGCGAACAGCTACCCGAAGGCATCCCGGCGCTGGGGGCCGTCGGGAAGATTAAGCAAGCTATTGCCCAGAGTCACATGGTGCTGGGCTGACCTGCCGCCGGTGATCGAACCGTGAGCCCCAGATTCCAGCGTCAGTCGCCCTGGCCGTGGCGCCACACCTCTTCCCTGTCCGCTTCTATTACAGATGCCTAACTATGGGCCTGAGTTATAGTTTTGTGGACAGGTTTCTCTGTCACACCGTGATGGATTATTTTAAGTGCCTTAGGATATAATGCTCTTGTATTAAGGCGGACAAAATATCCGTCCCATTTGTGACTGAGTAACCCGTCCGCCAAATTCTAAATCAGGCCCTATGCCATTATTGCACTTTCTTTCTCGTTCCCCGTGTCAACCTGTATCCCAGTTAAAGATAGACGTTTGCAGACCCTATATAAAACTTAATGACCATCTTCACCTCTGGATTCTCCAACCTTTCTTACATTGACCAATGGTCATTGTCATCCTCATTAGGAATCTCAGCGACTGGGCAAGGATCCATTTTTTCCAATATGAAAGCCAACATACTACTGATATGTTGGTCTCTCGTCTATTTATTTTTCCACTTGTGATGCACCACAATACCAACTGCGTGACAATCGTCTGGTACGATTGTAAGGTTGAGGCAAGGTTGCACTAGGGCAAGCCCATCATGTCTTTTTAGAGGAAGAGAACATTGTACTTTGGGGGTTTGGAAGCATTGTGTAGTGAAGATACGCTGCACACAAACTATTACCAGGGGAGGGAAGTGAATGCACTTACATTTTGAGCAGCACAGGACATGCATGAGTTAGCAAGATGTACAGCACACACAGTTTTTTCATAGTGCTCTATCAACTCTGATTCAGAGTGTTTCTATAGCAAGCAAGATTTATTAATATGGGGCGAAAGCAAATCAAAGGTTTTATTTAAATGTAACCCTAATTGGGGGCGGGTCATCCATACCCTTAATACTAATTTCGAGAATGAACATGTTGCTGACTCATAGCAATCCCAGCAAGCATTGGCAAAGCCAATAGATCTCGCCTTTGGGACCATTGGCTTTGCCAATGGTTCTAGCCATGATGAACAGCATCACCAATGCTGTGCAGCATGGCTCTTAAAAAGAAAAAAAGGCATTGGCGTGATGCGTTTAATTTTGTAGACATGCATCAAGCATGCATGTGCCTACAAATGACAAAAGCACTTCTTTTTCTTTTTGTTTGGAAAAAAGGCAACGTGGATGGGGGAAGCATCACAGAAGGGAGGAAGGGGTAGTGGGAATCACAGATGGTTGGGGAAGCAACTGGAGGGCAGGAGTGAAGTTGCACAGAAGCACTGTTGTACAAGCAACAAGGAGCAAGGAGGGCGCACGTGGGGGGAAGGAAGACAGAAGGCACGGGTGGGGGAAGGAACACATAGGGCGTGGGTGGGAAAAGCAAACAGAGAAAGAGGAACATGAGGGAGAAGCACACAGGTGAAAAAGCAACGCAAGGGAATTAGTACACCAGGGCATCAGAGGAGGGAGGACGAGATTTACAAGAGCAGCAAAATGGTAATACAAATGAGCGCGGCAGAGGGGGAGAAGTACAGGAGGGAGACAGCTGGAAAACACACACACTCTGGTAGAGTGCTTAAGCAAAAAGAATAAAGTAGCACTTGAAAATGGAGCAGTGGAAGGACACGAGTAACATGTCCATGCTCCAGGGGAGAGGTAGAGGAAGGAAATCTCACACACGCTAACAAATAAGAAGCAAGAAAATGAGAGTGACAATGAAGCCTATCAATCATAAGCAATGGGCGGGGTGCAAACCCACTGTAAGATAACAATATGTCTTTCAACAGAGAGCAAATGTGCTGTCTAGTAGGCGAGACGTAAAAATGATCCTAGTAAAATTCAAAGTCTTTACAAGAAATTACAAGGAAGCAGAATTATGAGACAAATAATCTACATATATTCAATGTATATTTTCTTTAACACTTGAGCCTGTTATCCACAGAAAATGGGGAATAGGATTTGTTCTGCTGTATTGTTGACTTAAAGGCTGCTTTTGACAAGGTGGATAGAGCAAGCCTTTGACCTATATTGAAAGCATGAATTTCTGATGATGCAGTTTAACAAAGAATGCTATACAAATAACTGTGCTTATGCAAGCATAGGTGAGTGGGGCCTTACAAAAAGAATCATCTCAAAAATGCATTTAAAGCAGGGGTGTATTCCTGAACTGCTGCTATTTAACCTTTTTTTCAAAGTCTTTGATTACCATCACAAACTTGGGATCGCAATAAAATGCCAGCCATGCCATCAAATGCTAGTTAGAAAATGTCACCATAAGTTAGATAATGTCATTACATGCCAATGAGGGCCAGCACATGATTGGGAAGATTAGCAAATGCCAGGGATAACCAATCTATCCCAGATACTGCTATCATGTCATAAATGACCATCACATGTGAGTCAAATGGTACCCTACTCCGGGTTGTCCATGCAAAGTCAGGGAGGTCAGTCTTAGATCAGGGACCTTTTAGTACCAGAGACTGGAAAATGTTGCCAGGGATGGACATCTTATGCCAGGTATGTTCATCATCTTGTGCCAGGGATGGCCCCCTTTGTGTTAAAGATGCCATCCTATCTTCCATGTTTGGTCATCCGAATGACAAATGACTATTCAATGTCGAGGTGGATCACCATAATATACCACATAATATAATTTACATGCACAGGCAGCCAATCAAAAATACATGCAGGCATTTATTTATTTATAATATTTGTAAAGTGCACACTCATCCCTAAAGGGATCTCCCGGCAAAAATGAACGAAATCAAAAGAAACCACAATGCCCTCAAAAAGGAGCACTACTATAAAGCAGAACGGCCACATTTTCAGAAATCTGTGGAATGCAGTTAGGTCAGAGGTTGGCACAGTTTAACAGGGGGAGCATTCCAATGGGTGGCCGCCAAGTAAGTAAAGGAACGTCCACCCTTACAAACACTGGTAATGCATCTCCGAAGGATGATGGCCTAGTTAGATGATTCAAGAGCTCCAGAGGTAGAATAGACTACCCAAAGCACATGGCACAGCAATTTGAAAACAGCTCTCTTGCGTACTGTTAGACCTGACCCTTTTGACAGGTTTATCCCCAAACATTTTGCCTTTTGCCTCCTATTTTTTCTGACCCTGTTTTCGTTGTCTATAGGATTCTGGGCACTTTACCACTGCTGACCAGTGCCAAAGTGCATATGCTCTGTGTGTAAATTATGATATGATTGGTTATCCATGATTGGCATATTTGATTTACTGGTACATCCCTAGTAAAGTGCACGGTGTGTGCCAGGGCCTGTAAATCAAATGCTACTAGTGGGCTTGCAGCACTGGTTGTGCCACCCACATGAGTAGCCCTGTAATTGTGTCTTAGACCTACCACTGTAGTGTCTGCACACGCAGTTGTAAACTGCCATGCTGTCCTGGCAAGTGCACCCACTTGCCAGGCCCAAACCTTTTCTTTCCTTACATGTAAGGCACCCCTAAGGTAGCCCAAGGTACCCCCATGGGCAGGGTGCATGTATGTGAAAGGTAAGACAAGTACTAGTGTGTGTGACATGTACTGATAGTGAAATACTGTGCATTTCATTTTTGACTGTTGAAAGGCTATCTGTCCCATAGGCTTATCATTGGGGTTGCACTGTAACATTTTCACATGTGTAACTTTCCATAGGGACAAGATCGGAAAATTAAGTTTAGACTCTCTGAACTCAGAATTTAACACACCTTTTGGTAAAGGTGTTTTTTAAATCCTGTGTTTGAAAATTCCACTTTTAGAAAGTGTAATAGCAGCGAGGGGTTTGGCCCTAGGCGGCTGGACGGGGCCGTATTAAACTAAGAGCAAGAAGTGTCCTAGCTGTCACCTTTCAAATGCTGCTACATTAATTAAACAGACTATGAACCAACAATTCAATTGATATTGGCTTGAGGCATTTATATGAGCAGCAAATAAATGCCTCAAGCCAATATCAATTGAATTGTTGGTTTATAGTCTGTTAAATTAATGTAGCAGCATTTGAAAGGTGACGGCTAGGACACTTCTTGCTCTTACTTTTAGAAAGTGGGCATTTTCTTACTTTACTATTCTGTTTGCCTCTGGCTGTTTGTGTATTCAGCGTCTGGTGTGTGAGTGACAGGAGCTGAGATGTGCATTCACTCTAGACAGTCACTGGGGGGGAGGTTGAGGTGTGCCCTGCCTTGCATGGGTGACTCATCAAACAGCTGAATAGACCTGGTCTGCATTTAGAGTGGTGGGAGGAGTTTCACTAGCACATGAATAGGCTGTGTCTCCTTTTTCACAATGCTGTCTCCGCCCCCTGTGGTAATGGTGCACCAGGGAGGACAGGACTGGTTTGGACTGGGTTCAGAGACCCTTGCCACAAAGAGATCAAAGACATTTTGGGGTATAGATATTACACCTAAAACCCCAGGACATTAGATTACTTCAAGGAACAAGGGGACCCTGCCAAGAATAAGAGCGGAAGGACTGTGTGAGGGGCGCTGCCTTTTCTGAGTGAGGGGTGGGTAGGCCTGCAGTTGCTGCTTCTGTCTGTTGTCGAGGAAAAGGACTGACTCTTTTTGCCTGCTGTGGTATCCTGCTTGAGAAGACTCTGCAAGGGCTTGTGTGTGCTAGCTTCCTGATGGAATTCTCAGGGAATACAAATATTTCATCCTAAAGTAACCTGCCTGGAAGGAGGGCTGTGAGCTGTGTGAGGAGTGCTGCCCCTGATGTGTGTGGGGTAGGTTGGCCTGCAGTTACTGCTCCAGTCTAGAGAAGAAAGAGGACTGGACTGTTCTTTGCAATTTTACTTTAACACATGAAAGGACCACTGTATTCTTTGTCAGCTCAGCGCAGGGGGAGTGCTTGTCTTTGCCCCCAACCTCTGAAAACAATAGTACTGTGCTTCCCAGTCTAGAGCGTATGGAGAGCTCTTTGCTGGTGGGAAGCACATGGTAAGCGCTACAGTGGGCCAGTCCGTTTTTGTCTTAAATCTAGCACAGGATGAGCACTTCTATTTCTTTTTTTTTAATTTAGAAAAGTGACCACCGCCCTGTGTACCTTGAAGCGTGGCCCATCTTCCGAGGCAGCCGCACCAGGAGGGGGCAAGGCTCATGCCTGATGCAATGGTACCGGAAGGAGCCCCAGACACAGCCCCAGCAGGTTGCCGTGGAAACGGAAAGCACCACTGAGGCGACACAGCATGGAGAGGGATCCGCGATGTCTGAAGCCAGAAAGACGGAAGAACAGTTGCCGTAGCAACTGTGCCTCACTGACCAGGAAGCGGAGGAGCCCTACAGCTGCTAGCCGGCGAGGTGGGCCGAGCCTGCTCTCCAGCCCGAAGGGCCCCGGGGTGGCCTCAAGCACCAACAGCCGGGTTCACTCCCAGTAGGAAGAGCAACAAGCCTGCACGCGGGACCGTGTCCCTGACCCGCGCAGCACTTCGAGTTCTAACTTCCAGTTGCGGGGCCGCCTCAGTCGCCAGCGGCCCAGGGAGGAAGCGGAAGAGCTCCGCATCCTGCTGTTGCTGGGGCCGAAGGCCCGCCGGTAGTGTGGTGAAACCGGGAGCCCGGTGAGCGCTCCGGGCCTGTGAGCGGCCCAGTACCTGAAACATTGACATTACGGGGGGTACGGCTGGCGCCATTGGCCCAAGCAGAGTGTCCGGGCACCTCCCCATTTTCCTCAGTGGCTGTGCCACGTGTCGTGGGCAGCTGCCACTCACCTTTGGGGGCATAAGAGAAGTTGCCCTAAGAGAGCAAGATGGGTGGCGACCCTCGACGGAGGTCCCGGTCCTGCTCAAGTTACTCTCTTGAAATTACTGTACTCTCTGTAAAAGGCATTCAGGAGTTACGGTGCCCTACAGTGTGGACTGAGATGGGCATATAGAGTGTAATGGAAGCCCAGGAGCACAGTGGCTCTGTATTGAAGGTACAAAGTGGTGATTGATTTAGGTACAGTGTGAATTACTGGTTGCTGTATCCTAAGTTCAGTATTTATGTCGTGTTTATGCCCTATCAAGACAACCTAACTAATACTGTTTCAGGAGCTACCTAAAAGGTACAGTGCTGGTGTAGGGTGTTGTGTTTCAGGATGTTCCATGGCGTTGGCATTCTGTAAGTATTTACTTTACTGCACCATATGTAATGTTGTGACAATGGGCTTGTGGCAAAGTGATTATTGATTTATGGAAAGGTGGTATATGTGTTTAATGCACATTTTGATGACAAGTGCCTAGTGGCACAATGATTTATGTGAGTGGTGGTCTAAATGTACTTTACATACTACCAAGTGATTTATGATCTATGTGACATCATGATGAGCGCCTGGTGGCGCAGTGATTTATGTGATTGTGGTCTAATGCGTTTTTATGAATAATACAAAGGCTATTTTTATATAACCATGTGTGGAGTCTCTTTTTTGTGGTGTGCATAGTGTGTCACTGGTGTGTGTGTTTTTTCGCAAACGCTTTACACATTGCCTCTGGGATAAGCCTGACTGCTCTGCCAAGCTTCCAAGGGGGTGAGCAGGGGTTATCTTGGGTGTGTAACTCCCTTATCCTGACTAGAGTGGCAGGTTCTGCCTGGCTTAGGTGAATACCCTAGCCAACCAGAAACTCTATTTCTAACACGTACGGGAAGCCAATGAAGAGAATTCAAACTGGCAATACGGAAGATCTAGTGGAAAGGTTGCAGAGCATGCACGCAGCCATATTTTGAATGATTTGCAAGTGAGTAAAAAGATAGTCGACCAACCCTACATTTAGAGCATTACCATAGTCAAGCCAACTAATAATGTGTGCAGGTACTATAAAATTTCTCCAGTGAGTCGGGATCCAATGAAAATTTCTGCGGAGTAAGCGCAACATGCCGAAACAATTCCCACACGCAGCATTGACCTGGTCTTTCATAGAAAGTGAATCATCAATCAGGAAGCCCAGGTTCTTCGCCGCTTGTTTGGGCTTAGCGACAGCGACCATGGAAAATGGCCACCAAGAATTATTTCAAATACTGTTGGCCTTCTCCAATAGTAGGATCTCAGTTTCCTCTCCATAGAGCTTTAGACAATGACACTGCATCCAGTTTGATTCTGTGAGACATCCCATGAAATTTCCTCTATTAGCTTCACAGTTCTCATCAATGGAAACAATTTCCTGAGAATCATCCTCATGCAACGTAATATCTTAACATACTCACAGACACATGCACAAGCAGGTGCACAGGGACACAAATATCCAGGGCATGCACAACACACACACAGACATAAATACACATACATGCTACATACATGCATACCCTGTCCCTTCACTGACACATACCTTAGACTTCGGCATCTGTCTGTCCCATGCTCCCACTCATCTCATGAGTCTATATAGTGGTGACTCCAACATGTAGATCACGCGCTACCAGTTGCTCGCAGGCTGTCTTAGAGTAGCTCTCTGCCTGCCACTCGAGGCGTATTTCAGCAGACTTTAAACAGAGCCGGTCCTGATGGTGCCTCAGATCATAGTATGTTGTTAAATACATCTCTGAAAATCATCCCGGAAAAAATACTGCTTCTTTGGATATTTAACCTTCTGACCACGAGTCTCAATCACAGGTTTTTTTCTTAGAATCATATACAGTAAAATATTTGAAATGTGATTAGGCAACATCCAAAGGTGCATTACTGAAAATGCAACTGCATCAAAATGTATTTTAGGTAAAACGAATCAAAATTACATTTTGCGTTCCTTACCACTTTCCTTTTTTCCTCGCCTTCATTACTTATTTCCTTTCCTCCTTCTTCTTTACTTTCCTTCTCCCCTTTCCTTTCATTTCA
Organism: Calotriton arnoldi; assembly: GCA_963921515.1. NCBI lineage: Eukaryota > Metazoa > Chordata > Amphibia > Caudata > Salamandridae > Calotriton > Calotriton arnoldi. The sequence continues at coordinate 302,132 of CAWUFW010000319.1, forward strand.
TTCTCTCCCTTCTTCCTTGTCTGTGTCTTTCTTATTCCTTATTTCCTTTCTTTTTCTCCTTTATTCCTTGTTGCCTTTCCTACTACTCAGCTTCATTTCTTCATTGCATTCCTCTTTTTTCCTCCAATTGTTGTTTACTTTCCATATATCCTTCTCTGCTTTCTTCCTTATTTCTGCCTCTTCTTTATTCCTTCGAGTCATTCCTTATTTCCTTCACTTCTTTATTCCTTTTTTCCTTCTTCGTCATTCCTTTCCTTTTTCCTTTTACATCTCTTCTTCATTCCTTCTTTCTGTTTCTTTTTTCCTTACTTTCTTTGTTCCTTCTATTTTTCAGTCCCTTTTCCCTTTCTTTCTTTCTTTCTTTCTTTCTATTTCCTTTTTCTCCTTCTGTCCTTTTTTACTCTTTCTTTCCTCTCATTCTGCCCTTCTCCCTTTCTTCCACCCCATCAGATCTCTCATTCTGTCCTTCCTTCATTCACCCTTCCTTCCTTTGTCCCTTCTTCTCATTCCTTCCTTCCTTCTTTCTTTCCTTGTTTTCCTTCACTTTGTTCTCAGTCTTTTTCACTCTTTTTCTCTCCTCTTACATCTTCAACTTTCTTTAAAAGTACTTAACTTCATGTAGCAATCTCTCCATTCACTATTTTAAGTTTCAACATTGCCTCTTAGGTATACCCCTGTTTGCTTATGGAGTTCTACCTAGTCTGCACATGGTCCAGTTAAGTGTGCAAGGCATATGTTACAAAGTAACTTTCTGACGTAGTTGTGTTTGAATTTATGCATGTTGGACAGTACTTGAACATTTTCTCCTACAGCCGCAAAAATTCTAGGACTGGCCTTGCAGAGAAGCATTGGAAAGATGTATGAAATTCCTTTTTGCATTTCCTAAATAGCGAATTCTAAGACATCACTATTTAGGAAATGCAAAATGGAATGTACAAAAATAGAGATATCCTAATAGCGATTCCACCTCTGCAGGAATCACTATTAGGAAATCGGTATTTAGGAAATGCTAAACCATTCGTTCCAATGGAAAGGTACGAATGAGTTTTGCATTTCCAAATTTTCGATTTCCTAATAGGAAATTTTAAATTTGGAAATGTAAAACCAAGGGTGCCTATGGGCCTAAGGCCCCCTTGATGCGCCTAAAAAAAAAGTGGTGCACATGTAAAGTGCATAAATGCCCTAGGGACAAATGTGCGCTTTATGGCACTATAAAAAAAAGCATTTTGGGGTGCTTTTTTCAAATGCACATGGTTACCATCTACTTGGAGTCGATGGTAATAGCATTTCCTAAATGCCTATTTCGCATTTAGGAAATGCTTTGTACATGTGCTTAGGAAATCGCAAATAGGAAATCCCTATTTGTGATTTCCTATATAGGGATTCGCAAAATGTGATTTTTACTAGGTTGTACAATTGCACTTTGTACATGTGGAAAGGCAATTTAGCATTTCTTAACAGAAGGAAATTACGATTCAGTCTGTTAAGAAATGCTAAATCCTTTCATACATCTGGCCTATTGTGCTTGCACTATGGCTTCCACCAAGCCAGATCAGTTTCTGGATGTCAGCCAATGGACTTTGGGGCAGTAGCTAGATCATGGGAGTATTTCCTCTTATTAAGAGAGCAATGTCATCCCATGTATTGCATGACCAAGAGACCACAGCCCACAAGGAGACACTCACTTGTCATAGGTGATTCACAAACAAGAGCAAATGGGCAAAATGGTATTGGGGGATCCCACACATAAATCTATCAAGGTGCGTCATTAATGCTGGGTGCTCACCGCAGCAGAACAGATGCCCAGCATTTAAATGACTTCACCTTTATGTATCCTTAGTTATTCTATGTACTAGGCACTAGCTCCGAGTGGTTTTCATTGATCGGAAGTAATTCTTACTAACAAAATGGATGGAGACCCCCTGGGTATAGTCGGGATGGAGAGAGTTATGTAGGTAGGATGGATGTTTGGAATACTCCAGGTGAGCGGCAAACACACCTGTGTTTTTATTTAAGATCAGTATAATCCTTCCAACTAATAAAAATAAGTAATAATGTTTCAAAAAAAGAAATGGATATTTGTTAGATATTAAGGTTTTTGCCTCAGTCGCCCCACTAGCCCCAGAGCTGAGAAATAAAATAGTAATAAAGTTTACTTACTACCATTTTTATTTTTCAACAACCTGTCCCGAACTAAGTGTCAGGACGGGGCGGGGGCCAGTGCTGCAGAGTGGCAGCAGCAGGAAGCTGTGAGCTTTAAAATGCGCATGTCTTGGGACGGCCAGTCAAACAGACATGCGCATTTTAAAGTTCTCTAACCTAGCTCTCTTTACAGCTGGGTTAGAGAAAATACAGGCTACTAGTGTTCTTAGGAGCACTGAGAGAGCCTGTTCTATCCAATCCTGGCACTGCTCCCATGCTGTGAGAGCAGCACCAGGATTGGCTAGTGCAGTTTCCTGGTCCGGAGCTTCCAGGAGGACAGAAGAAACCCAAGGGAGAGCGACGTCGCGCTGCAAGTTAGAAAGGTAGGTAAATATTTATTTTTTTGTGCCTCCCCACCCCACCTCACCACTCTCAGTAAAAGCCAACCGCCAATGCCCTTCCATCTTCTCTTTGCCTTAATATATTAATATTAATTTCATATACAGAATGGTGTCACAAGGAGATTACTATTGTTGCTGCCTGATTCTACTATGGACTTCAAGGAAAAATCACTTCTTTTCATTTGTGCAACATGACAGCCATACGAAAAATACGGATTTCATTAAAAATGCCAAGTACCTTTTAATTCACCTGATAATACTACTAGGAATAAGAGTTACTTTTTTATCACTTAAAACCATTTCACCCACAAACAGCAAATTTAAGGAGTCTAAACCTCCAATTTGAAAATGTTACTTGGAGCCCTAGATCCTCTTATTGTGACAAAGTGTTCTCGTCCCAGAAGTCATTTCCCACAAACCTTGGACAGATCATGTCCTGGAGGTACAGCCCTTTTTGCTCTGTTTCCCGATTTCTACAGATTCACTGACACACTTCTCCCATTCTTCTTTGTCTCTGCTCCAATTCATACCTAATTTCTAGTGAGTCTGTTTTCATTTGTATGCCTTTGGGCGTCTGTAGTCCTTCCTTCTTCCATCTCTGTGCAGTCTTGTCTTACCTGCTGAGACTCTGCTCAAACCTGACCTTTTGTTGCAGCAGTGGTTACTCATTGCTTTCTATCTTTTGTAGATTTCCGGATTTAAAGTTTCAGCTGTGTTGCTACGTCTTATTTTCATAAATCATATTCTGGTGTTATTGTACCTTCTGTTCCTCAGTCCTGTCTCAGTGCAAAAGGCACTTCTGTTTGAATACCTATGCATATTTTTAATTCATTGGTCTCTGCTCCTGTGCCTTTATGAACAGAGATTCCTTGTCCCGTGTTCCAAGTTCCTTTTCTTTCCACATATTCTGTGTCTTGCTTAGGTTTGTTCTGTCTGCTCTTTTTGTGTTATGTTAATATTCCTCTTCTTACAACCCACTCCTAAGTTTTCCTGAACCATGCTTCTATATCCTGTTACTCTTGCTCTATTCCCTTTTTTTTAAATCCCTGAATGGCGGCCGTTGAAGATGACGGTTGCTCTTTGCTGAGCTCCGTTGCATCACAGTTAAATCCATCATAATCCAATCGGGGAATCGCCTTAATATTGCCCCAGATGATGCACCCTGATGACTGGTGAAGGTCTGGGGGAGCAGGAGGAGCACTGATTGTGTGGCCGGGCACAGAGCGCTGATACACGACGGAGCATCCTGAGGCCTAGCTGGGCCAGTCGAGGAACGGGCGAGGACAGTGGGGCGTGGGAGGCCCTGAGGTGACGCTGACTTCGGGGGCCTGTGCATTGCTGGTGCAGCCCCGGCTGCCGGAGTGGCGAGAAGGTGAGCAACTCGCTGGACAGGGAGACCCCCATGCCTCCCTGACGTGTGACACTGGATTAGCCGGTGCTCGCATAGAGGCAGAAAGAGGCCAGCTCGCCTGGTCCAAAAGTGATCCGGCCCGGTGGTGAGACGCAGCTGCATCAGTGCTCCCAAAGGTCCGGGCAGATGGATAGGCGGGAGAGCCCCCTGCAGTGCAGGAGATCCGGTATTCAGATCGGACTGCAGCAGGGCAGAGTGCCCAAGAGCGTGGAGGCCCCAAAGTACATGAGAGGGGGCCAAGCCTGTCCATTTCCTGGTCGCTGGGGGTGGCCTATGCCCCGAGTGTCGGTACCCTCCAGGGAGTGAGTGAGAAGCAGGGGTAAAGCCCACCCATGTGTGTGGGGGGGGATCAGCGGCCACTTTGGGTCACGGAAGGGGTGCCCTGCATTTCCCCTGCCTCAGAGAGGTATGAGCTAATAACTGGTGGCCCCTGGAGCCGTGGGGGTGGAGGCGGCGCTGTTGGTGTGACGTGGATTAGTGAATGTGGGCCTGGGACTGGCAGTGACCCAAAGGCTTGACAGTGGCCTGGTCAGTGGCTTGGGATCCTTGGCTGGGTGCTGCATGGCGCCGGCCTTTCTCCCTCTGGGATGGTGGGGTCGGTGGCTGTTTCGGGCTGTGAGGGAATGCACCTGGAGGTGCACGCAGGTAGCACAGCTACAGGGGGTTGTTTGGCAGTAATTTCAGGCCACTTGATAAGGGCTCTCTGCCTGTATCAGCAAAGGCCTAGTGTCCTATGGTTTGCCTGGCGGTCATCGGGGGCCCCGCATCGTGAACGAGGGAGTCTCTTGTCCAGGCCCTTCTTTGTCACCACCCACTTTGCTCACGGGGGAGCTGGTGTGGACTGGGCCGCCAAGAGGTCTGCCTAGACCAGATGCCATGGGGAAAGACAAGCAACCCCAGCCCCCCACGAATGACAAGATAGACTAATTCACAAAACCTACCTCCTCTGCTGAACCCCTGTCTGGTTCTGCTGGTGCACAGGGAGGAGATCCTCCTCTGGCGGCTGTATCCTCTATCCTGCAGGCCATCCACGATCTCCGTTCCTCTGTTGAGGGAAATATTGGTGAACTTCGGACTGACCTCTTGTTTATTTGGCAGGATCTCCGCAATATGGTGAATCGAGTCACAGCTATAGAGGGCCGGATATTTGAAGCAGATGATTTCTTTCAACCCTGCCAATCAGAGATGAAGACTTTGCATTGCTCGGTGGCCCTATTGGTGGCAAGAGCAGAGGACGCAGAGGGCAGATCCAGGCAGAACAATATGCGGGTGGTGGGATTTCCGGAAAGGGTGGAAGGGTCAAACCCAACCACTTTCATTACCACTTGTTTCCGCTCGTAGCAGCTGCCAGACTCGGCCTTTACCTACTTCATAGCGGAGCGTGCCCACAGGTCTTTAAACAGCTGGCCCCTGCCCAGGTCTCCGCAGAGGCCCATAAATGCCCGCATAGTGAACTACGCAGATTGTGATGCCATAATTCAGACTTTCCAGGGGAGAGACTCATTGCACTGCGAATCATCACGGGTGATGGTCTTTCCTGAGTATATCCTTAGAGTGCAACAACAGCACTGCTTCTTTCAAGGCGTCAAACAGAAGTTGAGAGCAATGGGCGTCCAATACATGTTGCTTTTCCCCACCCATCTAAAGGTGTTTTGTCTGGGGGAAAGTCCCCATTTTTTGACACGCCGGAGGCTGCCTGGGAATGGGCAGAAGAAAGGCCTTGCCTGAAGAAGAATGCCGCACAGGATAGACAGGACTCTACCTCAGACCAGGAGGTTGCAGCCCTGGCACTGAAAAACCTGGCGTGGAAGGGGCTCCCAAGGCACGGGTCATACCAAGATCCACAATTGCCAGATCTGATGGTGATGTTCCATTGACTACTGACTCTGCTGCTGTCCCCGGCTGGGACCCCTAGTCCTGATGACCATCCTGGAGGACATTCATACCTTTTTTCTTGTTTTCTCAATTCACAGGCTTTCTACCGTACTGATATTGCTTTGACAATTTGTTGGTAAAAGTGTGATTTTCTTACAGTATGTATGTTTCTTGCAGTGACAGCTCTTCCGGCTTGGCTGGGGGCTGATGGACCATGCTCCTCACTTCTTGGGGGGGTTTATGTTAAGGTAAGCAATGTCCAACCTTCTGTGGGAGGCGGGGTCTCCTGTACCCCCAGTAGGTGTCTCCCTGGTGTTGACATCTCGGCAGATACTTCCAGTTTTAGAAGTATAAGGTGGGGGGGATTAATGTTAGGAGTTCCTCCACATTGTTTTCATCTATACATCTCACTGGCAGCGCCCACGGCTACACCCAGGATGCATGCACTTACTCACTGCCTTTGTCTTTCCCCTATCATGCTCTGCTGTTTCCATGGCAGATGAGACGCGCCGGGGCGGGGGGGGGTGGCTCTTTGCATGAAATGTTAATGGTTTACTAGATAAGATCAAGCGAGGGGCGACCCTGCAGGCAGCCCGCAGTGTGTGCCCGGACATTCTATTTTTGCAGGTGACTCACCTTGTGGGTAATAACTGTCCCTTCTTGGCTCGCATGGGTTTCTCGAGGGTGTTTCACTCTGGGTTCTACGGGGGGTCCAGACGGGTTGTTACATTGCTGAGGGTGCACGCCCCGTTCCAACACATACAAACTTGGCATGATAAATTGGGTCAGTATGTGGCCATATCTAGCATGCTGTTGGGTAAACCAATTTCCATACTTAACGTATACTCTCCTCCTCCTCCTCTGCCTGAGGCATTTTTACATACCTTCCACACCATCCTCTTGGAGTTTCTGGTGGGGTCCTGGATCCTAGGTGGTGACATGAACGGTGTCGCTAGCACACAACTGGATTGTACCTCTGAGTTATCAGGGGCTTATGCATCCTACACGGGGCTGGCACGCTTCATTGACAGGTTGGGGTTATTAGACACATGGCGGTTTTGCCATCCCACGGAAATGGGTTACACATTTTATTCTGGGTTGCACAAAACCTTTTCAAGACTGGACTACTTTCTCTTCCCCGGGTCTTGTGTATATATGGTACATCATGTGCGAATATTGGCACACGGTTTGTCGGATCATGCGCCGCTGGCGCTGCTGGTGGACTTTGGGGGGGCGGGGTGGCTCACCCCAGTGATGTTTGAATCACTGGACCTTGGTCACTAGCAAGTTTACGACGGCCCAATATAACACTACCTAAGATTACCTGCGGCTTGGTTACCTCCCCGGGGACCCTCTGGGAGGCCTGCAAGACTACCTCTCAAGGATTTATCAATAGCTTTTGCACTGCCCACTGCCAGCAGGAAGATGTTGCAGTGGAAGACCTGGAAGCCAGACTTCTTGACTTGGAGTCACTATATTTAGGGACTTCGGGTCCGGCGATCCATCGGTGCTTGTTATATACCAGTTCCGTCCTTCGGCAAACCCTGATGGACGAGGCACAGTCGGCATGGATGGCGACCCGGAGCCGAATTTATCAGTAGGGCGACAATTTGAGCAAAACCTTATATTGGCTGTGCTCCGCTTCGTCCTCCCTTGAGCCCATCTCACATATTACGACCGCCCGGGAGGAGACAGTGGTCGGATAGCGGCCCATTGCCGATGGGACTTTTGCTTCCTATTATGGTGCATTAAAAGCACGCTACGAGACAGAGAGCCCCGCTAAGATGGCGGCATTTGTGTGGGACCTCCCGACTAGATTTATTTCGACCAAAGACAGGGATGCCTTGGACATGGCCATTACAGTGGATGAACTGATGGGGCTTTGGCGCAGCTTCGTCCAGAGAAATCGCCAGGCCCTGATGGCTTCCCGGCTGAGTTTCACAGGGCCACCTGGGTGCTTACGGGGGCCCACTTGCTGCGGGTCTTTCAGGAGGCACTGGGGGGGTAGATTGCTCCTCCTGGCCTTCAGAACCGCAGATATTTTTGTCCTCCTGAAGCCACATCAACCGCCAGTCCTTTGTGATTCGTACCAGCCGATGTCTCTTCTACCTATTGAAGTCAAGGTGTGGGTCATGGCTCTAGCAAATAGATTAATGAAGTATATAGGCCCCCTGATCCACCCAAACCAGTCTGATTTCATGCTGCGCAGGGCTATGCGCCAAAACATCCGGCGGGTGGGCAATGCTATAGCTCTGTCAAGGCACCATCATAGTGACAGTGCATTGCTGCAGGTAGATTTTTGTAAGGCTTTTGACTGGGTCGGGGGGCCATTTTTGTTCTCACTGTTGGCCAAAATTAATTTTGGATCCCGGTACATCAGTTGTTTGCATCTCCTCTATACAGAATTATTTGCCCAAGTGCGGGTGGGAGGGGGCACCTCTGCACATTTCGAATTGAGCGGGGCACCCGTCAGGGGTTTCCCCTTTCACCGCTTCTCTTTGCTCTGCTTATTGAGCCATTGGCGGAGTGGGCCAGAGTAGATGCGCAGTTGAAGGGGTTCCAGTGGGGGCCGTGGGCGGAGGAAAGGACTGTGTTGTACGCTGACGACGTGCTCCTGTTCCTGACAGACCCAAGTGTTTGGGGTTGTGTGCATTGCAAATGTTGAAGGTCTATGGGGCTTCTCAGGACTTCGGGTAAACCTTGGCAAATCCTCGGTTTATATAGTGGGGATGGTGTCCCTGAGTTGCCGTAGGCCAGGGGTCTTGCGGTTCTACAGCAAGGGTTTCACTACCTGGAGGTCTATATCACCTCGGATGCGATTCGGGCATGGGAACAGAACATCCAGCCCCAGCTGGACAGTGGCATTTTTATTCAAGTTTTGGGCCTGTCTTCCTCTTTCCCTTTTTGGGAGATCGGCTATATTCAAAATAGTGGCCCTACCTCACTTGCTTTAACAACTTCAAAACTTTCCGTTCACTGTCCCAGCCTCCCTCTTCACTTGCATTGACTCGCTTTTGCGGAGTTTCCTGTGGCGTCAGAACTTACCTTCGATTGTGCTGTCCAAATGTTGCAAGTCAGCTTACGATGGTGGTATCGCTACACCGGATGTGCGGTCCTATTATAGGGCGGCCCAGTTGCCCGTCCTAAATGACTGGTGGTTTGGGGGATCCGGGATATGCGTCAGAGGGGCAGGCGCTTGGTGAGACACCGCTCCAGAATCTGCTGTATGGAGGCAGTTGCTCCGAGTCCTCAGCGGCTCCCTCCAGCCACAAGCGTGGTCCTTAAAGATTGGAAGGAAGTGACGGTGTCTATGGATTGGAAGAGACGACTCACACTGGGGACTCCCCTGTGATTGGGCACTGTCCTGTGCCGGACAGGTTTCGGCGCTGGGACCTCATCGGCATCTCTTGGCTGGGAGATGTATTCCAAAACATGCAAATGGTGGGAAGAGATGGACTACGTGCGTTTGCCTCGATAAGGCCCTTTTTAATAGCCATACTTTTACCAAATTCTACCCAGAAGCTTCTCAACATGAGAATATTCCTGTAGTTCGATTAAATTAAAAAAGCACCATCCCAGTATGCTCATTGTCCTGTTTCCTCTTTATGCTCCCGCTTTTTTAGAAACCTAAAATAGTTTATTTTTCAAACTCTACACTTTCCCTTTAGCGTGGGCCGGCTGTTCTAGAAACAATTTGAAATGACTCCTCCTAACAAATATTAATCCGAAACAGATGGGAGTAAAGATAAAAATACTGAGAAAAAACTGAAAGGATCTCGTTTTCCACATGCACATTTGTGGCATTTACATAAATGAGCTCTGTAAAAGGACTCCACCTGCATTTTTAATAAAAGCATTGTTCTGCAAGTATGAAAGAAATTCTGTGACATGTGCTTATATTAAGAGTAAGAACGCTAGAGTAAAACAAAATGTGATTCAAACTCTCCATGCTAACATTTGGTGCTTGCACAATTCTGCTCTAAATGAAAGATAACAATACCGAGAAATCCCACTGAACGCAATTGTTGGAACTAAACACCAAAGAAGGGGCATTAAAACATTAGAGAGAAAAATATTCAGAACAGGTGCAGTACTACTTGTTCTGTATTTGAAGTGGAAAACTACAACAGAGTGCTACGCAATTCTTCAGATAATGACACAGCAAACTCTGGGCGCTATTCTATTTTTATTTGATGAGTTTTATATAGCGCTGGCTAGACCCGAAGGTATAAGAACGCTTTACATAAGGAAACACCAAGTTGCAAGTTACAAAATTTCACACAAATTACAGAATGATTACATAATCGAGACAGGAGTTACTAGCGAACATAAAAATCAAGACCCAAGAAGACCAACGAGAGCTGGAAGTCCATTGGGAGGAGACAGCAGCAGAGAAAACGACGAGACAAATGTCCGAATTCCGGCTGGGTAGGTGACGGCCATAGCGGTGTGCCGGAGCCAATCTCCCCTATAGCTGTCGGTGCAGCTCCACCGGGAATCGGCCATGTGGTTCAGGCTCCGCCGGGTTAGAAAAAAGATCAGGAAGTGACCGAAGGTCATTGAGTCCAGAAACGGGCGAGGGGAGATGACGAGGATGGCAGGATAGGAAAGGGTATAAGGAAACAGCTAGTTGCAAGTTACAAAATTTCACACAAATTACCGAATGTTTACATAGTCGAGACAGGAGTTACTAGCGAACATAAAAATCAAGACCCAAGAAGACCAACGAGAGCTGGAAGTCCATTGGGAGGAGACAGCAGCAGAGAAAACGACGAGACAAATGTCCGAAGTCCGGCTGGGTAGGTGACGGCCATAGCGGTGTGCCGGAGCCAATCTCCCCTATAGCTGTCGGTGCAGCTCCACCGGGAATCGGCCATGTGGTTCGGGCTCCGCTGGGTTAGAAAAAAGATCGAGAAGTGACCGAAGGTCTTGAGTCCAGAAACGGGCGAGTGGAGATGACGAGGATGGCAGGATAGGAAAGGGTATGTAGCTTGGCAGTCATCTTACAGTCAGGCAAGCTGAGTCTGTTTATCCCCGTGACTCTGCAGCTGGGCTTGCCTCTAGTTCTGTGGTTCGTATTACTCAGCTATGCCATTTATCCAGATAGAACATCGGGACCCCCTCGACTAATGGGACATCTCCCCTCTCTGGTGGAAATACCTTGGCGGTCGCCATTATAGGGACATCCTCCCTCTCCGGTGGAAGTACCTTGGCGGGCACCATTTTAGGGTCAGGCTCGGCGAGCTCAATTTAAGAGAAATTGCCGAGGTTTCTAGGGGATTCATTTTGGTGCCTGCCGGTCCTCTGAGCCCACATTGGGATTGCATGTGGCTGTTGGCCGCTCCGCAATGCCCCCAGCGATTTTGAACAAAGTGACTAGGCTCCCGCAGCGAGAAGATCAGCTCCGCCCCTACCAGTGGGGATATCCTCACATTAGTATCGCACCCAACGCCATCTGTTAATCCGGGCCGTTTGTGCAGGAGGATTGGTCGCGTCTCACTCACCGCATCACGGAGCCAGGAACGCCGCGGCATCCGCACACTTTAATTACAGCAGGGCAGGCACCTTCTTTGTCACGATGCCCGGAGACAGCTCCTCTACATATTCCGGCGCGGGACACCTAGGTCCTCCGCCGCCGCGTTGGAATTCAGCCGCAGCCCCTCACCACAGAGCTCCAATATCTGGCGCCTTCTGTGATCGTGGGGGGCCCACTCACACGCTAGCCCTTCGTCAAGTTTCCGCTGTTCAGGGCTCAGGCCGCCTCATTCGCGGAGCGCGCTCCGTCTTCCTCAGCTCCATGGTGTGTTGCGGCTCGGTCCAGCCACCATTTTGCGCGCCCTTGAGGCCGCAAGGAGAAAACACGAACGTAGTGTTTCTGGCCGGTCGATTACGGAACCCAGCACTGCAGCATACTGGGCGGTTCCTGAGGAGGTCAGCTACAATGCGCTGACATTCGCAGGGCGCGACCTTCGGTGGATCCGCAGATTTTTAACGGATCATGAACCCGGCCGGCAGAGCCTCCCTACCGTGCGGCCATCTTGCCGTGGGCTCCACCCACTTAATTCACAAAGGGAATCGTAAACCTGCTCTGTAGAAGTACCATTCCTCAGGGGAGCAGATTTAAGATTTTCCCCAATTCACAAAACTCACAACTAGAGCGTGCCAGTTGCAGCTTTCCAGGCTACTAGTAACTGTGTCGTGCTATTTTTAAAGTCTGCTATCTCCCCAATGCATAATTTTATGCAGTGTACAACTACACACTGTGGAAAGACATCCCGATGTGCAAATGCACTTTTTTTCTCCATTCGGAATATTTTTTTTCTTATGGGGAAACCCCTCTCCATACAACCCCACCTAATTAATGCGTGATACGTTACTCTTTGCAAGCTGCTATGGGAATTACTAAAGCCATTTGCTGGAGTAAAACTCTGACCATTTCCAGGGTGGGCAATGGTCAGGTAGAGGTCTGTGAATGCCAACAAGCTCCCAAGCGTGGGCATTCACAAACTCAGAAGGGAAACCGTGTTTTTTTCCGCCTACTCCCCACTACTTGCTCAGGGTTTACATCTATGTAATTTTATGCACTCAGTGTAGACACTTACTCTGTGGAAAATCCATTTACGCCAGGCCAGTGAATACCTGTCAGGCATAAATGGAGCCATTTACATCCATAAATGCGGGTTTACGGCATAAGTAGCCTTGTGACTTAGGCTCTTTGTGTTAGAGATCTGTTGCCTCATTATCTCTTCCATCCCACTATTCATCCTAGAAGGGTACCATGCAGAACGTTAGAAGGCTCCACTCTCCTGCTTGACAGTCCTACAGAAGAATATAGCATGCTACAACGCATGCTTTTACTTCACGTTCCATTACAACGCGGTCGTTACAACGACTGCGTTGTTAGAACGTGATACCTTTACCACGCAAGTCATTAGATTGACTTGCTCTAGATGGCGCTCCAACCTTAGGAATAGTATAATTTACTATTCCAACTCCACCCTGCGCAACAGTAGGGAAGGTGTTGGAATAGTAAATTACACTATTCCATAGGTTGGAGCGCCATCTAGAGCAAGTCGATCTAATGACTTGCGTTGTAAAGGCATTGCGTTGTAACAACGCGGTCGTTGTAACGACCGCGTTGTAACAGTAACGCGATGTAACAGCCGCGTTGTAAAGGCTGTTTTTCTCTACAGAAGGCTGAAAACTGGTTTAGTGTGTCCCTATTATATAACAATCTAGGATGCGAGACTCAATCCAACCTTCATCTTGCAAGCAGACCACACTTTAATGGTGATGAGCACACTTCAACATTCTGGGGCATTCTCCTGGGTAACTCCAGTGCTCGCATCACAATAGCTCTTTCCAATTTGTTGTAATCCTCGAGGGGTGGAGGTCATGTCTGGTATAAATGGGCTACAACTTATGAAAGTAAACCATGAGAGAGATTCTTGATCTCTCCCGTCTGCCACAGAGGATGAGGTATAATTCAAAAAGAATTTGCTATAAGTAGGTGTGACTTACTCTTGTAGTACTCCTGGGGCCGTATTACGGCAGTGGAGCATTTTCCTGGTTAGCACTGGGCACACCCTTGTGAATGCGCTACCCCCAGGGCAGCTGTGAACTTGTGCTGTTCTGGGGGCAGGGCATTCAGGTGAAAAAGAGAGCTGCTGCTTTGACGTCACTCCGTGTTTCACAGTGCATGCGGCAACCTGCCTGCACTTTGAAGGGGGATTAGAGATCCCCTTGCAGGCATGTGCAGTGAGTGACTGCAACCGCCTGCAAGGGGATGTCTGGGGGATCCATGGGACCCCCTTTTCCCCTCCCGAGGGCTGCCGTCAGGGGGTGCACTGACAGTCTGCTACCTTTTAGGTGGCGTACTGTTAGTGTGCCTCCTGACAGCTTCTTTGCCTGTGCGCCCGCATCTGTAATACGGCACAGGGGCAGAGGCAAAGTGATTCCCTCATTTGCATGGGGCCACGCCCCCATGCAAATGAGGGAACACCATCTGATGAGAGCGCTGGTGCTTTACGTGCGCCCGTGCTATGGGTATTACAGAAGGGGGTGCACAAGCGACTGCGGCTCCTTCTGTACCAAACATCTGTTGTGTCACCGGGGCACTCTGGTAATACGTCCCCTGGTTTACTCCGAGAATTCAAAAGTATGCCAGGAGTACTACAAGTGTAAGTGGCAGTAAAATCTTTGTGACTCAGGCTCTGGGACTGGCACATAGCTGCACCACTATAATATTAGTATCAGTGATGATATACAATATTGAACACTTGTCTTATGAAACTCAGAGTGCCAGGGGGCACAAGTAGAGTTTTCCATCCAGAGAACTCAGAAGTTAGTGATCATGTTGTTTTATTCTTGCTCTGAAGCCTGACTGTGTGAGAGCTATATAAAAATAAACAATAAACTAGACATTATCAAACAAAATGTGAAAACAAATTTCAAAAATAGAATTACCTATTGCAAATCGTAGTGAATCTTTTCTAAATGCTTAGCGGTAGTTGATCTTTTGTGTAACACAAAGTGGCAGCAGTTAAAAACAAGCACTGGCAAAGCCAATAGATTCTATTGACTTTGTCAATGTTTTTTACATATTGCAGAGCAGTTGAGCTGCTGTGCAATATATTTTAAAGTAAAAAAGCGCCATGACACGGACAACAGGTAAAACCTATTAGCTTTGCCAAAGCTTGTTGTACTCACCGTGGCATGGAGGTGTTTTACTATTTGCTTCCTTCCCCTCGAGCTAATCTCAACAAATAACAATCACATCCCAAAGACAAAAAATGAATCGGGTGAAATGTGTCAGTCATTAATAAACATCTTTTTCGAGATGTATAATTTTGTTGACAAAGTCACATTTGAAAGCGACACTGCCTTTAAAATTATTTACATAACCCAAAGATTTTCTTAGAGGATACTGACTTGTTTTAATGACCAGCATTGGCCAAACTAATAGGTCTCATCAATGCCCGAGCTATTGGCCTTGTCAATGTGAATCTCTTTTAGCCATATTGTCTAGCAGCACATCTGTTGTTCAGCATGGCTGAAAGTCACTGAAAGCCCAGAAACACAGGATGTTGAGCCAACCCTGAGACTCTTCGACCCCCCCCCCATATTGAGTTTATTGTCCTGCCCTTCCTAAGACAAAAAGCTCTATGCCGTGCCCTGCGCTGGCCGCATCATAGCGCTTTTTTCTGTGACTTTCAGCCATGCTGAACAGCAGATGTGCTGCTAGACAACATGACTAAAAGCAATTCACATTGACAAGTCCAATAGCTCAGGCATTGCCTAGATCTATTGGCTTTGCCAATGCTTGTTTGGTAGTGACAGGGTCTTGCTGAACAAATTTGGAAGTGATAGTAAGAAACAGTTGAGGAGCTTTGAAGTGAAGCGAGGATGTGGTATAACAGTCAGGGCTGCCGATAGGGGAACTGGCGATCCAGGGTTGAACCTTGCGGTCAGCTGAACAGTTTGTGATTCTGGGCAAATCACTTACTCTTCCCCCTGCATACGACAATGAATGTGTCATTGTGTAATGTAAACGGTGAGCACTTAAAGCGCTCCAATACCATCGGCAGGTGTTAGCACTATGGCAATATGGAGGACGGAACAAGCGCTCCAATACCATTGGATCGTGCAAAAAAAATAAAAATAAACAAGTGCTGTTCGTATTTTAACAACTTTTTAAGAAATGCATTTGTTTATGTTCACACGCATGCATTTTAGTGGTATGTGTGTATGTGTACAAGGGAGATGGCCTGAAAACACAAGTACTCCCATGGAGTACTTGAAAACAAAGAAACACTATCTGTGCAAACCAGGAGCAGTGTAAGGAGACATATACGTGGTCCATGAGCTATGGGACTGCCAAACACAAGAAGAGGGCATGACACCCGCATGCCATGATGAATGGCATCTAAGAAAATGAGAGCGACGCTTAAGTTTACCAGTGGTAGGAGATGGGCGGTCTGTAAACCCACACAGAGAACAACAATCTCTCAGAGACTGCAGCGCATGCGCTATGTAGCCGAGACCTAATAACAATAGATTTTGCACAGGCGAAACCTACTGGCTTTGCCAATGCTTTTTTTGTTTAGAAACGGGGAGATTAAGTGATTTATCCATAATCACAAAATCTGGAACTGAGGCCGAGGCTAGGGAGATGATGTAGCGTCCTTTCGGGAGAGGATGTGGCATAAGGACCAGAGCTGCCAACTATAGAGCTGGAAAACCGGGTTGGAGTTTCGGTGTAGGCTTAACATCCTTGATTTTGGGCAAATCCCTTAATCTCGCCCTGCCCACAAAAATGAATGTGTCATTGTGTAAAGTAACTGGTGCTAATGTAAAGCGCTCCAATACCTTCGATTGGTGTTGGCGCTCTATAAATCTGCACACAAAAAAGTAACAAGCTCTTATATAAAGCACTTCAACACCTTCGGGTGGTGCTACATAAAACTGCACAAAAAAACAAATGTGAAAAATAAGAGTCGGGAGGAGGGGATTTGGGGGAAGAGGGGATCTGTGCAACTGGAGTCCAACGTGGGCATACAGCGACGGGTGGGAGGTTGACAGGCAACCAACAGCAAATGCAGGTTGCCTGGGATAGAATAACTGATTTGCCTAAGTATACGGTGTCCTCCTGAAAAGTAACTGGTGTTAATGTAAAGCGCTCCAATACCTTCAGATGGTGTTGGTGCTATAAAAAACTGCACACAAAAAAGTAACTGGTGCTAATGTACAGCACTGCAATACCTTCATTGTTGAAGGGTTTAAAAAGTGCATAAACAACCCATTTGAGCGATTCGGAGCTCTTGCTCTCTCTCTGAAGAAATACATAAATATTTTCCACGGGTTTGTTTGAAATTTGCAGATTGTTGCCACCTGAGTAAAGAATTCAAAGCACATTACTAATCATGCCTTCTTGGTCATACATGAGTTGAAACTGCTGCCTGTCTAGCTTACCAAGAACAAAATGTGTCCTTCTACAAATCCATAAATGACACTACTCACAGAACCATAATCAAAAGTGACATTTTACTTAGACCTGCAAAAGTTCCAAACCACTCAGAGGGAGTTGGAGCCAAGATTCTTTCATAAGAGGTTCCAAACATTTAAGGGGACTTTGGAATCATTGATTAGATGCCTAATAAAATATCCCTCTTGCTATTCCAGGGAGATTCTGATAAGCAAGGTAGAGAAATTCACCTGAGGAGAGGTAGCCTCAGCTCTCTTCTCCCTTGACTCAGAAACATCCTGTCTCACTGGAAGACTTCATAGGCAATGTAAGATATTGGGAGATATTTTTTGAGCCAGTGAAGATGGAGCAACAATCAAGCAGAGGAGCAGAAGCAAAGAAAGCTTTGTGAGGTTTGCATTTCACTAGATGAGGCCAGGATGCACGACATCTGGTTGCCATGTAGGTCTAAACAGAGGCAGTCACATCTCAAGATGTCAGCAAGCGTCAGGCACATACCAGAAATGTGCCTTACTATGCCACAGCTCAAAGTGACTTTCAGCTCTGATGTCCTGCAGAAAATCACCAGATTTCCCACAGACTTTTGAATTACCATTTGTGATTAGAATGTAAAGAAGAAGACAACAACATATTAGCTCACCTAGAAGCCATACTTCCCGGCGCCAAAAATACTAAAACTATGGGGAACTGTTGGAACTGGCCCATTCTGCAGGCTCACATCAGATTTTTGCCTTCCTCTGCCTCCCAATTGCTGAACTCGTTTTTGTTGGTTTTTAGTACTCTGTGAACTTTGTCTCTGCTAACCAGTGGTAAAGTGCTTTTGCTCTCCCTTCTAACGTGGTAAAATTGACATACACCCCGGTGTAGTGCGACCAGAAAAACTCGAGTGGTGCTTTGTGCTCCTTGGTGCCATTTTCACCTAAAACTTTAAAAACTCATATCTCCAGGTCTACTGATTGGATTTTGATCGTCTAGTATCATTTCATTTAATAAAATTCACTCTATTTTTCCAACTTGGTTTGTGATTTTTCTTGTGTTGTGGTTTCACTTTATTACTGTTTGAGTGTTGCAGAACTACTTTACACATTGCCTTTAAATTAAGCCTGACTGCTTTTGTGCCAAGCCACCAGAGGGTTAAGCACAGATTATTTTAGTGACATTTGTGGTTCACTCTAACAAGGACTGTGCTTGTTATCTGAGTGGGAACTCCACCACTCTCAACTAATAACCCAATTTCTTACAGGAACTCTACACTCCCTATGACAAAACAGAACAATTCACACAGTGCATGTGTAAAACTGTGGGAGTGATCCATATTTTTAATGTGGAATAGAAATGGATTTTTGCTACAACCTGTGTATCCTCGTTGCTTTGCCAAGCAGCAGCACTCCAATTCAGTGCAGTTGGCCCCTCTTCACTAATAATATGTTTTATACCATATAGGAGAATATCCCGTGCCAAACACATAGGAGAGGTTTTACTGGATGTGAGAGAACTGCAGTACAGGCTATCCATGCGCCTCCTAAAGTAAATCTTTGCACCAGATGAACGAAAGCATGAAATTAAAATTTGTTCTGTAGCTCGGTGCTCCAAATCTACAGCTGCAGATGTTACTTCCTGTGGCAGTAGATTAATCTTTTGAAGAGAAAGGCATTTAAAACGTACTTTGTGGATCCGGTGTTTCACAAGGTAGTGCACAGCGTCCTGAGATACAAAGTCACCTCTGGAATTTTGCTTTCATTATAGGATACTTTTCTCCAAGGATGATTTCATTGGCAAAAAGCATCCCTCCATTTACGGATATGGCCGGTACTGCGCGGATGCGACCCGGAGCACCGCAGATAGCCTACGAGTTATTTAAATTCTGCTGGCATGCTGAGCATGCAGAAATAAATCCACTTTGCAAAAAGTCACCTTGCATTTCATCTGAATTTTTAAAATGATAATGCGGTGCATCTTCTATTCCGAAAAGTACATACCTTTTACCAGACTGAACTGTTAAGCAATCACCATTCAATTAGGCTAATCGGTTCCCATTTACAATGATCTCGGCTTTCAGAATGCACTAAAGTATATCACAGTATAAATACCAACTGCGGCACAAAGAAGGGTACTCCTGCAAATTAGGTTCTCATTGAAGGGACAGTCATGGTCATGACGCACTCCCTCCTCTTTGCAAGTTCTGTATTTTCATAGGATAACTTCCTACACTCTAAGAAAACAAGTGCTTCATGGAAGTCTCCTCAGTTCCAATGGTTCTGTCGGATCTCAGTTTGGTTAGTCGTACTCTGTGTCCGACACAAGCACCGAGGTTCTCCCACCCTTGCTTTGGAAGGGGTGACATAAGTAAATGAGTTTGGTTAGTCGTACTCTGTGTCCGACACCTGCACCGAGGTTCTCCAACCCTTGCTTTGGAAGGGGGGACATAAGTAAATGAATTTGGTTAGTCGTACTCTGTGTCCGACACCTGCACCGAGGTTCTCCCACCCTTGCTTTGGAAGGGGGGACATAAGCAAATGAGTTTGGTTAGTCGTACTCTGTGTCCGACACCTGCTCTGAGGTTCTCCAACCCTTGCTTTGGAAGGGGGGACATAAGTAAATGAATTTGGTTAGTCGTACTCTGTGTCCGACACCTGCACCGAGGTTCTCCCACCCTTGCTTTGGAAGGGGGGACATAAGCAAATGAGTTTGGTTAGTCGTACTCTGTGTCCGACACAAGCACCGAGGTTCTCCCACCCTTGCTTTGGAAGGGGGACATAAGTAAATGAATTTGGTTAGTCGTACTCTGTGTCCGACACCTGCACCGAGGTTCTCCAACCCTTGCTTTGGAAGGGGGACATAAGTAATTGAGTTTGGTTAGTCGTACTCTGTGTCCGACACAAGCACCGAGGTTCTCCCACCCTTGCTTTGGAAGGGGGGACATAAGTAAATGAGTTTGGTTAGTCGTACTCTGTGTCCGACACCTGCACCGAGGTTCTCCAACCCTTGCTTTGGAAGGGGGACATAAGTAATTGAGTTTGGTTAGTCGTACTATGTGTCCGACACAAGCACCGAGGTTCAACAACCCTTGCTTTGGAAGGGGGGCATAAGTAAATGAGTTTGGTTAGTCGTACTCTTTGTCCGACACCTGCACCGAGGTTCTCCAACTCTTGCTTTGGAGAAGGGGGAGGGGAGGTCATAAGTGAATCCCATTCAGGGACTTCCCTCCTGGACACACCCGATTTATGGGATAATCAAACATATACTAAGAGGTGGCTACCGATATGACATTTAGGAGAGGTGGTATCAAGAAAGAAAAGGTAAGGAATAAGGGGAACTAAGAGGTTGAACGGAACTCATGGGATAGGTTAACTTGTAAATAGGTGGGTGGCATTGTCTGCAGGGCTGGATTTTAGCATGGGTGAGCTGGGACCACACCAGGGCACTGAATTTCAGAGCGGCGCAGAGGAGCTTGCAGCAGTCTCCCTTCAACCTGACTCTAAAGAAAAGTGTAGTAAACACTGCTCTGAAGTCTGTTTTTCTCCTTCCTACTATCCCTCTCACATTCCCCCTGCCCCTCCTATTTTACCAACACACTGATGAATAAAGAGGGAGGGAGGTGCCAATTTTTTTTTCATCCGTGGTCACGATTTAAGCAAAGGCCAGCTCTGTTTCTTCTCATTGGCTCTGCCATCCTCTTAGGATGTGGTAACTTCTTTCAGTCTCCAAGTGCCCTAGCAACGAGGTTTCAAGCACATTCTTCTCTCCATGAAATGTGTGTCTTTTCATATACTACCTGTCTTCATAAAGTTAGAAAAACAATACTGTCTTGTTTTCAAGGCCACAAATTCTCTTTTTGCTAACTCTACAAATGTTCTCGTTAGATCAGTAGCCGGACATACATATATTAAGAAGTGAAGTGAACAGCAATCACATTTATCAATCTTATAGGCAGCTTCAAGAATTAGTTTCCTTCCATGTTCGTCCCCGTCTTGGGCATGATTGGTGACATTAGCCAAGACCTTTTGATTTTACTAAAATTACTTTTATAGAATACTTACTTACCATGGCTTTCAGCCATCCCTCTTCATCAATTGGCCTTTTTTTTTAGTAATTAAAATTTTCCTTCCACCAACTACAACATACAGCATGGAGCAGTGGTCAGCCAACTTCAGCCATTGGCTTACTTCACTGTGAGTGATGGCACTCTGTCCTTTCTCAAGGATCACGACCATTCACAAAGTAGTTCCCTTCAGTGCCAAGGACTACTATGTCAATGTTTGGTTTTGTGACCCCAAAAATATTTTTGCCTTCAACCATGTTTTTTGTTAAAGGTTGCTGTGGCCTGTCAGCTTCTCCAAAAACGAAGTTTTACAGAAGGCATGACAAACCAAAACAAGCACTGACAAAGGCAAAGTAGTGGCAGTCAATGGCAGACCTGGTGGCTTTGCCAATGCTTGCAGATGTTACTGTGCCAACCCTATAGAATTTGTAGAGACTCTCTCACTGCAGTCCAAGAGAGCAGACCTCTCTTCTTCCTCCTCTTTTTCACCTATTCCCTCGATGCAAATGTTTATTGTTCTTTGTTTGTACATTTGAACTCGAATTAATTTGTGTTTTGGTGTTTTATTGAAACAGTAATACTTTCTCTCGCCCTCAAGGCCTCCCATTGCAGGCATAACCTCTTCTGTAGGGAACTGTGCATCTTCAACGTGGTCCGCCATGTTTTCCATTTTGGTTAATATCTGCTGCAATTTGTAGTTGCAGTTAGTAATTAAGGGAGTTAGAAGTCTAATCAAACTTCATTAAAATGTGCACTATGGTAATTCTTAAGGGCAAGGTCTCTTATATGGGTGATGGGGTCACACGTTAAGGTTGCCTTCTGACGTCGCATAATCGCGTCACACTAGATGAGAAAAAGGTGCACAGTTTGAGTGCCCAGAACACTTACTCAAAAGCCATTCTATTCCACACACTCGCAGGATGGCGACCCACAAATTACATAAAGTACACACAGATTTAAGCAACCTGATCCATCAATACAAACAACTATACTCATCCTCACCACCAGCACGGTAACATCACACCAATGAAAGTGAAACTGGCAAAAACCAACCCACCTAGCTCATAAAGGCCATGTTCAAATTGTCATCATCCAAATAGGGAGATGCCCTGTGAACTCTTGACACAGGTTAAACTCCACTACACATGGAGAGCCACCAACAGGAAAACACACTTGAGGAAATTGACAGAAGCACACAACAATTGTATCACAAAAGAGGGCGTCAATGCGAGCGGCCATGAAGTGAAATACCAAAGACCATCACTAAAGAACATAGACTACTGTTGCACCAAAGAGAAAATCACATAAAGCCTCCAGCGGACAGACCTCGCCACGGTGACCCAACAAATGTGTGCATGTTCAAAGCCAACACAAGAGTGTCCCTTATTAGTCAACAAACCATACTCTATCAACTTGCCCATGTTTGATTTGATTGGAGAGCTCTTCCTCCAGTTAGTGAGGGCCTCTTGGTACTAAGCAGTACCTGTACAATGTGCAGGTATTCTTTTTTTACCGACCTTAACAGGGGGCGTTCCAGAGATGCAGCACAAGCCTACAAAACACATTTTCCACCTGCTTTTAGAGATGTAAGAGAGCAGGAAGGGGTCAGGTGCAATAGAAAATGCCTTTAAATGTGAAGTAGACTCTGTGGGTGAAACAAAGTTTGAATCTAATTAGAAGAGACAGTAGGAGCCTGTTCATCAACTCTAAAGCAAGTGAATTTCGGTCCCCGAGGCAATGACTGATTTTCTAGAACAAGCAGACTGCTGAATTTAAAATCCTCTGCACTTTCGGCACAATCAGTCCAAGATGTAGACAACAGCTGTAATCCATTCATTAACAAATCAGGGAGTTTACCAAAGTGAACCATTCCTGAAAGAAACTTGTGTCAGTCATTTTATTCACCGGTGGCGTTGCCCAAAATTCGTTATGAACCACATTTCCTAAATATCTCATGTAGAAGTACCCATTTCCTGGGATCAGTATGCCTTAGTCCTGGTTTCAATCTGCCTCCCCTACATTTAGTTTTGGACTATTTGCTTGCACCATTCATTGCTGAATCTCAGTGCTTAATTTGTAATAAAATTAAGTGCTGGGGCCCAAAGTGTTTCTCGGGAGTCCACTGCACCTGGCACCACCCAGCTCCTGCCACTGCTGCCTAATACCAGTGACAGAAGTACCTACGTATATTAAATAGCAACTGATGATTTCTGCTACAAAAAAATGGGCACACAGTGGGTAAATCTGTGCCAGTGGTGGGTATGTGCCAGTGTTTAGAAAAAGGTGTTGGTGCCAAGCACCATCAAACACCGGCGCAAATTAAGCACTGTTGCTGATTAAATGACAGCCTTTGTCTGAAATCCATACATGACCACATGTATTACTATATGACATATACATGACCATGCATGACTAGATCAAGTAAGCCTCAACATATCTCCCTTAGTTCCCAATCATCTGACCAAGGTCAGTCTCCCCAGGCCGTCTTTTTCTGTGCCCAGTAGGTATGGGGAAAACCCTGTACTCACAGAGAGCTCCACCAATTCAAACTTGATTCCTTTCCAGCCCGTGCTTGAGACGCACTTCGGGAAATACAAGATGGTCTTCAAGGGCCGGACTAGCTGTAGCGGGCATCGGGCGTTTCCCCGGGAGGCTGGAAGGGCGGGGCAGGTTTTGCAGCTGTTGGGGCTGGTTTTGTCACTGGGGGCCGGGTTTGGAGCAGTGCTGCAATGTCGCCCCCCTGTAACAAAAGCAGCAGTGGTTCACACTTGCACCCTTCCCAACCCGGGGGGCTGGTCTGACAACATTGCCAGGGCTGCTTTTGGTTCCCAGTCCGGCCCTGTTAAAGATCCTCTACGCTACCCGGAGTACGGACAAGACGCTGCATAACTTTGTGTGATTGTTCCCTCCACTCCCACTACCCCATTCCTGTCAGAAACTAGCAAAAAAGTGGCGTAAACAAGAAAAAAATATAAAATGAAATACATATGAAAATACATTATGCCATAAGCATTCAATAAGCCCCCAATATGTCTAAGCATCAGTGTGGCGCTCCCATTAGTATTCACACGTAGCAGGGCAAATTGTATCACACTATACCTGTGGACAACCCCTGGTGCCCTTGAACGGTCGCTAAACTGATTTCTGTTCAGCCACGCTGGTGTCGGTCTTTCATACACGGATGCAGGTTTAGTCCTTTAAAGTCACACCCCATGCTTCTGTGCAACAACACACGAGGCAACGTGCTGGCACCAGCTTGTCAAACCTCGCACACCTCACCTAATATGTTCCACAAATATCAAGCTAAAAACATATTTTCAAGCAGGCACTCGGAAGTGTGCCCTGAAAACTCAATGCAAATCGGAGCGCTGCGTGAGCTCGCCAGGGGTATGAAGTGCAAAACAGATACGACCATCGGAGCACACAGAAATCGCTTTGCGCCTTGCAAGGGGTAAGAAAGTGCTACACAAATATCAGAGCCATACAATACTTCTAAAGTTTGCACGAGATGAGTGCTGCCAGGCAGGACAAGAGGGTTTTGCCAGTAAGTATTTCAAAGCCTAGCCACTTAGGGCCACTGACTGGCTAGACACACATCATAAACCAAATGGGAAAGCGGGACAAGAACCCCTTCCATACTTGAGCCAACAGAATAGCTCATCTGTTTGGGCATACATTAATTCAGTCCCAGACAGCTGACTTGTCAACTGTGTATTATACGTCATATTTAGAAACATGGTGACAGCAGAAAACTATCCCACCAAACCCCCATCCAAAATTCTCACCCCTCAACAAATCTCTTCCACGACAATGCATCATCCTTACAGCTCATTCTACTGAACATCCCAGCGCCCCCTCAAGCCCCATTCCTATTCCCAGTTTAGCTCCCACCAATCTCGTATGGTAACCTTTCATTCATGCACCAGCCAGGGCCGGATCTAGGGCGGTGCGATCGGTGCTACCGCACCGGGCGCTGACTTGGGGTGGGGGCACCATGCTTATTGTTTTAAAAGCACCTGATGCCATGTTCCTTGTCCCAGCAATTTTCAAGCATCAATAAACATGTCAAGATAACTCCGGTGATTAATGTTCTTCCTGTAGAGAGACTGGAGCTTTGTCTGGTAGAGGAAGTTTTGACTCATCATAGCGCAGAGGGTTAATATGTCTGCTGCAAAGAATGTGTCCCATTCAGATCACAAAGTGCATAGGCTATAAATAGGTCAATGGGTTATCGCTTTTGGCAGAGCGATCCTTTTGTCACTTGCAGTTTAAAAGTTACAATCCTAATATAGAGCAGAGGGCTATTAACTGTCTTCAAAGTTCTGCATGCAAACTACAAGGAATATATTACAGCTACATGTTATTTGCCCAGTCTTTCCTTATCCTAATTTTGCAAAAAGGGTTCATTTGGGTAGAAAGGAATTCTTATTATGAAAGAAAACCCCTAACAATGGAGTTACATTTTAAATTCTGAATTTGTGCTTTTCCAGACCGAGGACTCTTAAACTATACTGCCTACCAGCATGGATGACATGTGACTCCTGCACCTTGTAGGCCTCTATCTTATGTAACATTTCCTATACACTGATTTACACACGTATGATTGTCTCCGTGCTATGTTTGTGTGATGTAAAGTGTTCTGACACCTTAAACTGGTATGAGTGGCGCTATAAAACTAAATGAATCTAAGAGACAGTGGGGTTATGGAGACTTGGGGGGGCCTCCCTCGCCACAAAATGAGCCCCCAAGTTCTATTTTCAAATGGTGGTAGTGAGGGAATCCGTGGCGAGGTGGTCATGGGGGGGCACCAACAAACATTGTCGCACAGGGCGCCACCAGTACTAAAGCCGGCCCTGGCACCAGCAATCACTACACCTCACCTCACACCAGCAAACAATCCACCCTCACCTCCAATTAACAGTCCCGCATTCAACTCAAGTCCCACTTATAATTGTCACCACCAGCTATACCAACAACGAGGCAATTCACACAATGCCTGTCGGTATTCTAACCCAACACTCCAGCTTCCCTCCTTCAGCCTGTATACTGGCGTTCAGGCTTTCCCTCTGAGCGAACTCATAGAAAATGGGTTCTGGAGAACAATATTAAAAAGAAATATAGAAATAAATGTCTTGTTACACAGATTCATGCCGCTAACAGACTGGTGTGCAGCTGACACTGACTGTTGGCATAAAGTAGGACCAGTGTGAGAGTGCACGTTGCATTGACTGTCTCACACATAGCCACTGTGGAAGTGAAGGGATTGCCGTTGTTAACAAAATAGGTTTGTTTTAACATAGCTTTGAGCATGCGGAGGTGTGTGCACCCTGTTAGATGGTGAAGAGGTGTTGTGAGTGTCCAAATGTCCCGCATTTGGAATCGCGAGACCGCCATTTTGGGAGAGTCGGGTCAGCGGGCTAGTCTTTTCGCCCCTGACTCCATTTAAGGTCAGGCTGGCGCGAGCGCGCTCAGTAAAGTCCTCCTGAGGCTTGAGCCGGGAGTGACCGACGGAACGGCGATTGAAAGTGTACCTTGATTGTATTGCACATATTTTTAGATTGCTTGAGCACTGCTTTTAAAGAAAAAAACTAATTTGCTTACTTTGCACATAGTTGTGGACAGCTCTTTTGACTCCCGGGATCCGCATTTGGAATCGCGGGACCGCCATTTTGGGAGAGTCGGGTCAGCGGGCTAGTCTTTTCGCCCCTGACTCCATTTAAGGTTAGGCTGGCGCGAGCGCACTCAGTAAAGTCCTCCTGAGGCTTGAGCCGGGAGTGACCGACGGAATGGCGATTGAAACTGTACCTTGATTGTATTGCACATATTTTTAGATTGCTTGAGCACTGCTTTTAAAGAAAAAAACTAATTTGCTTACTTTGCACATAGTTGTGGACAGCTTTTTTGACTCCCGGGATCCGCATTTGGAATCGCGGGACCGCCATTTTGGGAGAGTCGGGTCAGCGGGCTAGTCTTTTCGCCCCTGACTCCATTTAAGATTAGGCTGGCGCGAGCGCGCTCAGTAAAGTCCTCCTGAGGCTTGAGCCGGGAGTGACCGACGAAACGGCGATTGAAACTGTACCTTGATTGTATTGCACATATTTTTAGATTGCTTGAGCACTGCTTTTAAAGAAAAAAACTAATTTGCTTACTTTGCACATAGTTGTGGACAGCTCTTTTGACTCCCGGGATCCGCATTTGGAATCGCGGGACCGCCATTTTGGGAGAGTCGGGTCAGCGGGCTAGTCTTTTCGCCCCGACTCCATTTAAGGTTAGGCTGGCGCGAGCGCGCAGTAGGCGTGCGCAGCGGGTGCGCCGCGGGCCCGCCGAAGGTGCGCCAAAGGCAAGCCCGTCTGCGCCCGTCCGCACATGGCCCGCGCACAGCGCCAGCACCCCTGCTCGTTTTGGACCAGGCAAGCCCATTTTAATACAATACTCTGGCAGTACTCTGCATAGTTTAAACGCTACTAATCCAGACACTAGATGTCTATGTATCATACCATGCACTAGGCCTCCACACGCCCAAGTGACTTGCCCTGGGTGTGACACTAAGCTACCTGAACTAATGTTCCGGTCGGTGGAATCTTTACAAAGTCCCAGCAAGGACAGTAAACGGCACCCATACAATAAAGAATTGAAGTGTGTTCTGCTTAACGCAAGGTCATTGGTGAAGCACAGTACGGAATGTGCTTCCCTAATTGAAGACGAAAAAATAAGTATTGCATTCATTACTGAATCATGGACTGATGATGCATCAGGTCCAGATTTGGTCAAAGCCACACCCCCCCGATTACTTGTGCTACACTCTAAATAGGCTAGACAGGAAAGGTGGGGGCTTAGCGATTATTTACCACAACTCAATAACGGTATCCTTTAATACATCGTCTAATGCGGAATACGAAGCTCTGGATTTTTGTTTTTATTTTTCACATCATCACACTTTTAGAGGTACCCTCATTTACAGGCCACCGGGACCTAGATGTCTGTTTCTAACTTCAGCAGGCAGCATGCTGGAAAATGGGCTTTGCGCTAGCTCATATACGATATTGGGAGATTTTAACTTCCATTTGGAAGCACATTCCGATCCAGTTACATTAAATCTGATAGATCTGATGAGTAATGCTGATCTAAAGCAACATGTCATTGGTGCTACTCACCGGGCAGGACATACATTGGATGGAATTTTCTCTAACAACTCACTGCAGCTGGTTACGGGCCTTCGTCCTTTAGTCTGGTCGGATCACAAGGCAGTGCTAATTGAGCTTACCATGACTGATCGACAGGCCAGGAAACCAGTTAAAAAACAGCTGGTGAGTAGAGCGTGGAACAAGGTAGAAGCTGAGGAACTACAGGAGCTGTTAACCTCTACATCAAACAGTCTACCTACAGACCTTGATGAGGCTACCATGTCCTATGCCAATTGGCTGGAGGCAGCCGGCAACAAGCTAGCTCCAAAGAAAATCATCCGTCCCAATAGGGCACTACCTTCCTCCCCTTGGTATTCCCAAGATCTTAGAGATCAAAAATTGATCTGTAAGCGCCTAGAAAGAAACTGGAGGAAGGAGTATAACGATAGGGAAAAGAATGAGTATAAGCAAAGTTTAGTGCAGTATAAACAGCTTCTTTTAAAAACGAAACAAGAGTTTTTTGCCCAAAGATTAATTTTGCTAAAAACTCGACTAAAGAGCTGTTCAAAACTGTAGCCAACCTGGCACACCCACGCTCTCCTACGATTCCGGCTAGCCAGGATCTTTGTGATAAAATAGCCAATTTCTTCTTCAATAAAGTTGAGGCTATCTTTTCTACTTTCACTAACTCAACGACCAGTATGACAATGGACCATACAGTAGGTCTCAAGTCAGGAAAAAGCCCTTCGCTGACTTTTGACAAATTTGCCCCAGTGACTGCCATGGATACACTCAATCTCCTTATGACGGCTAAATCTGGATCCCCTTACAATCCGTGCCCAGTGTCAATACTAAAATTAGCACCTGAGCCTGTCACACTAGCATTGACTTCTATCATGAATGCTATGTTTGCCGAAGGCTATTTTCCCAAAGCCTGGAAAAGTGCATCTATATTGCCCCTGCTCAAAAAGCCGAGTCTAGATCCTAAAGATACAAACAACTTTAGACCTATCTCAAGACTCCCTCTTCCTGCGAAAATTGCAGAGAAAAATATTAATGTACAACTTAGTTTGTTTTTGCAGGAAGCCCAGGTGCTGGACCCCACCCAATATGGTTTTAGAGAGGGGCACAGCACGGAGTCTGCGCTTCTTAAATCCACGGAAGAGATCAGGGCAATCCTAGACCGGGGAGGTAGAGCCGCAATGATTATGTTAGATCTTTCAGCGGCCTTTGATACGGTCCATCATGACCTGTTGATGGACCGTCTGCGAGAGAGTGGAGTCCAGGGCAGCGCCTGGAAACTACTTAAATCCTTTCTGTCAGATAGAATACAAACTGTCTCTCTAGGCGACTTCTCTGCCAAACCATTTTTACTGCCTTGTGGTGTTCCCCAGGGGTTGTCTTTAAGCCCAACTCTTTTTAATATTTATGTGTCGTCATTGGCTCCCCTGATTGAATCATTTGGCTTTAGTCTGACATCATATGCGGACGACACCCAAATTGTGGTGTCGTTACTGCCAGGGAGGGAGCTGGGAACAGCTACTCGACTCCATTATTGCATGACAGCGGTGGGAAACTGGATGGCCCAAAATTGTCTCAAACTCAACTCCAGTAAGACGGAGGTTGTGCTGTTTGGGAATGACCCCAACTTCTGGACCCCTGCTTGGTGGCCGGATATGCTGGGTCCTCTTCCTACTCCCATCAGGAAGGTAAAAAATCTGGGAGTCTGGATAGATAATAAACTCAATTTCGGGGATCAAGTGAATGCTGTGGCCTCAACCACATCATTCATTCTTAGATCCTGCAAGAAAATTATGCCGTTCTTGCCAAAAGACAGTCAGCAAACAGTTATTACTGCTTTAGCCATGTCCAGGCTGGACTATTGTAATAGCCTTTAAATTAATATCCAGGAAAGGTTTATGTACAGACTTCAACTTCTGCAGAATGCAGCTGCCAGATTGGTCACCGGCATACCAAAGTATGCCTCAGTCTCCACGGAGATCAGAAGGCTTCACTGGCTACCTGTTAGGAAGCGTGTACAGTTTAAATCTCTGTGCATTGTTTACAAAGCCCTTCAAGGCACTGGTCCCGACCACCTAAAACAGCAATTTCAGTGGTATGTACCAAAAAGATCACTTCGCTCTTCAGAAGCAAAATTGGTGACAGTGCCCTCTGTTAAAAAAGCCAGTTGGGGTGGCAGAGGCTTTGTGGTCTGTGCGGCCAAGGCATGGAACAGTCTGCCTTACCACTTAAGATGTATGACAAACTTACTGGCCTTCAGGAAGGCCTTGAAAACTTGGCTTTTCCCTGCATAACTCCGGCCTTATCCCTTTGTCTTTAGGTTTCAGTAGGACTTTTACAGAGCGCCAGGACACCTTTGGGTAGCAGTTGCGCTCTATAAATGTCATTAACATTAACCATGTAGCGGCTGCTCCTTCACTAATGATACACCAAACTCCTGTTCATTTAATCCACCACAAATAAACTGGAGTGAATGCATGGAATGGTTTGTAAGAGCACACAAGACTAATCCTGATAACCAACTGTAATTAATAGCACTGGACTACTCACTAACCTTGGGTTCCAAAGCAGCAAAGTGCTTAAACGCCTCTTCGAGGTTGGAAAGTGCCCCATAAATGCAATAACAATACAATACAATGAGTGTCAAGGGCACGCATGAGTGGTGTATGTTATGCCACTCCCTGTTGTGAGAGTTATGTGACTCTCTTCTTTTTGCAGCTGTTTTATGTTCAGCATTGATGCTGCTAACGGGGTGCCTTACTCGATGGATGGCACAATGCAGATGCCGGGCCAAAAAGCATTCTACTTTGCCCAGTCTTCAGCTTCTGCTGGGCGGTGGGCCTCCCGACATGTTTTTCCTGCACAGATTATGGTGTGGCTACGAAGCCACCTTGGAAAAGATCTGCCTATGTTAATTACCTGAGGTAGAAGCCTCATCCCCTACTCCCTTGCTGCTACCAGGAGGTTATCGAGTCATTCTGCCACAATACCTTGTTGTTTGCATGGGCATCTACAGAATTTTTTTTGGGGGGGGTGAATAAATTTTAACGTCACCCATTCTTCCACCTTTTCCAAATAGCAGCGAGATCTTCAATTTTTTTTGAAGGACAAGTGAAAAATCCAGTGCGTGGGGGGGCAAGCACCCCCTACTGTGCCCCCCTCCTTGTTTGTGCCACAGGTGTGGAAACTCAAGGGCAGTCGTTCACATCCTGGTACAGTGTTGAGCTTTCAGCTGTACCCTGCACCGGAAGCTGCAAGGTCACGGAGATCAGCTGCTTATTCAGAGCATGCAGATGCGCCATTTCATTCTGACACGTCCATTTCCTCTGCAGCACCTGTAAATTCAGCATTGTGCTACATAGTCTGGCACTCTCACACTACCTAAGGCTCCATATTCTTTTGCACCTTGGCTCACCTTATGTGCAAATGAAACTTAGGCCCTGATTTTGATTGCAAGCTTCCTCTTCAGTACTGTTGGCCGCGGACCCCCGCAGTCGTCTACCTGGCGGGATTGCAGTGGCATATTTTGATGTAGCTGTTTATGCCACCTAGCACAGTGCTGTGTCCAGGGAGGGGTGGGGGGGGTTAATGTAGTGCTACACATATTTTCACGTCACAGCGCTTGATACTCCATCACAGCTCTCAGCAGTGCACCCAAGACGCGTACGATTGTGGCGGGGGCTCTTTTATTCAGACCTACTTGCTTTAAATGCCTTTTGGGCATTTGGTGAGCGATATATTGCTCTTATGTGCTACTCATAAATAACAAATCCATGTCCAACTAACACAATGAGCCTGCACATCAGTTCATTTCAAGCACATATGGGCAGCCCCTCACTAGTCATGTGTCCATGTAAGGTCAAAGATAATTTCAAGAAAAGCCAAACTGAATAAACATAGCCCTATTCACTTTCATGTCTGTTGTGCAAATCCATTTGTTGCACAGTTCAGCATGAAAATACCACTGTGTATCTCCATGGGAAAATGCACCTCTTCCACCTTCAAGGAATACAATGGATCAAAACTATTGTAGCTGCTGTGAGAGTTTCTCCCAGTCCCGATCAAAATAAGGAATTGAAAAGCAGTGAGATGCATTGTACTGTAGCATCTCTGTTGTACTTTCTGATCTTTTTGTGCCTTGGTGTGTCACATTTATGGTTGGTACCAGCTTGTGCATGGGCATGACTCCTGCCTCCTCCCTAACCAATGGGGTAAAAGTTCATGGGGCAAACCTACCCACGTTTGCAGCAGTGCTTATTTTACCCTACTGTGTACAATCTCACAGTGCACCTTACTCCTAAAATTCCAGATGGAGAAACCCTTCCACCCTTGGGCAGAGCCTGTGTGCCCAACCAGACGTGTGGCCAGGGAACTGAGCAGTCCCCTACTCTGGGGTCACTCACCACCTCCCCCCAACTGAGTTTGATGTCAGCCTGGTTGAAGATGCAAAGAGTTGCCTTCTCTGGTCTCACCTTACATTTACTTGTCAAAAGTTCCTGTGTCCACTCTAACCAGTCTTCCTGCAAGGGAAGGAAAAAACACCCCCACACCCAGGCCATTCTTCCAGCTCAGTGAACAGTTCTCACACTTCAATAAGACCAAGCACTAGGCTGGACAGCTGCTGGAGGGTTAATGCAAATTAGCCTACAGGAGCTTCATGCAGGGAAAGGTAACTTTCTAAAAGTTACTTTCCCTGAATATTTATTACAAATCTAACTTTTCTAATTAATTGGACTTTTAATATGTATTAGTCTTTGAGTGGCTATTTTAGCCATTTCCTGTCAAAACGTTATGGGTTAAAGGTTAA
This sequence comes from Calotriton arnoldi, assembly GCA_963921515.1. Lineage (NCBI taxonomy): Eukaryota > Metazoa > Chordata > Amphibia > Caudata > Salamandridae > Calotriton > Calotriton arnoldi. The sequence goes on from CAWUFW010000319.1 coordinate 334,939, forward strand.
AGATTATAATGTGCACTTTGACATTTTAATGATCCAACTACAGCCCTGCCAATGAATGTAGCTTTTGGGGGTCTAGTCACTGGAGGAAAATGGTAACTTTAATATCACACGTTCCACTTTTAAACAGCAGACACCCTACCTTGTATGTGACAACGTGTACATAGGAGTGACTTAATATTTAAAAGTAGGGGTTCCCATCTGTCAAAAAGGGTTATTTTGACAGGTTTGGCTGCAGGGTTTTAGGCTTCTGTAGCCATGTTTTACAGGCCCACTCTGAGGGTGGGTCAATAGTTGCTACAGTTCACAAGGGGCATATAGCTTCCAGTCCCTGGGTGTATTTGCTATACGATATACTAGGCAAGTTAAATATGTCAATCAGGGAAAACGCCAGGCACTTTACTCCTGTTTAGCAGGGGTAAAGTGCAAAGAGTTTAAAAACCAGCAAAAATAAGGCCCAGAAAAAGGTGAAAAATTGGGGTGATCATGCAGAAAAAGTGGATTTGCTGCAACCTTCAACACCCTAAGTGGGCCGGACCCAGAGCCCAGTAGATGCTCCAAACTTTTGGTAAACCTACAGGCTTAGGCATCAGCTTCTCAAAGCTGGTAGTGTATCCATAGCTGCGGATGAATGGGACCTGCGCTTTGCTACTGATCTGATGATCACCACAGAAGGCTTTCAATACCAGGGGGCATATGTAACTAGAGAAAGGACACAAGCCTAGGAACTCAATTTAAAACCCCAATAGAAGAGACCAAAACATGAGCTGGCCTCCTCAACCACCTCCTATTGCCACTGATTGGGAAAGAAACCATTGTTAATATGGCCTCTTTGCCATGCTTCCTATGCCAACTCTAAAATAATCCATGACATATTTCAGCCATATTTTCCTCTGGTTGGAGTTTTTTCTGGAGTGAGTGGTGGCACCACACCCACACAAGTCACCTTGCTGTAAATCCTAACATTACAGAGCAATAGGGGCTGTAGAATTTGCAACATATTACAGCATGGATCATCTAATTTTTGTGAATGAATAGCCTAATGACTCCCAGATGATCCAGCATATGTGACAGAGAAAAGGATAATGGGGATATGCACCCAATGCATGTTCTCTATGGGGCTAAACTGTTCCAGACCTTCCACCAACAAAAACAGTAATGATTTCATATGGCAGGAGACCCTGCAATGTACTGGCTGGCTTAAAAATGACTAAGGAACCCACATTATGTATGGAAAATATGCTTAGACACGTCCATGTCCTGAAAGATTTCTGTGGGCCTGTGAGTTTTGGAATCTCTAAACTGGCCAATTATAACATGTAAAAACATCAATTTACCAAATACCTTCAGTTAACACATGCTTTGCTTCCATATATCCAATACCTTACCGAACTCCCTGATTTTAATCCACTAGAAGCCAAACTACAAATGAGAGACATGGGGTTACAGATGATAACCATGTTTTATCGTTCATTGATCATTCACACTACAGATACATTTTTATTCATTTAAGCTGGCATGAGAGGAGGACATGAGTGAACTCACAGATGAAGAATAGCTACAATGGCACGGAAAGTGGCTGCCATTGTCACCCAACTTCAGATAGTTCCTCTGAAATATTTGTACCAGGTATACACAGCCTGGCTCAAGCTATGCCTCTTTGACTGAATCGACTCCCTGGAGTGCCTGAGAAGTGGAAAGAGCCCAGGAGATTTCATTAATACCACATGGAGATGCCTCAGAAATTAGACCTTCTCGGAGGCAGTAAGTCGCACCCTAGGGAAGGTAATTGGGTGACAGCTTGATGATAACCCTAGATTTTCTGTATTCCACATACCCTCCAACTGGGCTACAAACAAATAAAAACTAGTGCTTCTACAGTTGGGGCTGGCAGATGCTAAGTGAGACATCTTCAAGAACCTGGGGAGTGTAGATTTCCCTAGGTTTGAGTGGTGGGCATGGGGGATGGGCCACTGTTTGACGTTGAAGCGTTCTATATACAAGTCCTGTGGCTGCCCAAAAACATAAACGTTTGTAGGGAATAGACGTTTCAATTTTTTGTATGGAGTGTTAAGGTAATATCTTTCCTTAACTAAATTGTTAATCAAAAAATTGCTACACGGAAGGAACAAATGAGACTAAAAGACTGGCAAGAAGAAGATCAGATGGTAGGAAATAATGACCTTGAATTAATTGATTTTTTGAGGACCTTACCTGGAATATCAATATCACCACCAAGGTAAAGACCTCTAGGTGCTGCACTCAGGAACGAGTTTTGCTTTCTTTTTGCCTGTATGGTACGGGGCGGCATATACTGACGTTTACCATGGGATTTCTCAAAGGATTCTTGAACGTCATAGGTTCCAGGAGGTGGAGTATCCTGTAAAACAACAAAGCAAGGAAACAAATGAAGGTGATTTGGGAAACAGAAATGCAGAACAAATGACCTGATTATCAAGTAAACAGCACATATATTTATTAGAACAAAAATACCATAGATAACTTCATGAGAACTTCTGTAGGAATTTATTTTGAAATAAATGTAAGTCCTTGTCCAGCACCTCAACTTCATAGACGTTTTTGTGAGTTTATTAATATTTGTGCATAATGAACAATGTGCAGAATAGTATTCTACACACAAGCTTACATGTGTGTTTCTATGATGCCATTGCCACTGAAACTATTTTACTATGACCTGTTAAAGTGCATTTTCTTGATTTATGCTAACTAGGCCTCAGTTACGTCTCAGTGCCATCTTGCCCAAAATGGATGTCTCACTGTGCTTGTTCACTGTTTAATATTGTTTCTGCACATATTCAAGCAAGCCATCATTGTTTATTTCTGAATGAAGCTGTTCTCGAAAAACACTCTCCAGCATAGGTTTGGTAATGTTTCATTTCTCAAGGTTGCTTCCGCCTGCTCGCAGTATTGTGATCATTCACAATGATTCACCGCTGTTTTGAAACGAGTTTGTTATAACATATCTGAATGCCATTAGTATAGAGGGGACTGAATTAATATTTATGTAGTGGGATAGTGCTTAGGTGGTAAGGTTGCTCTATAAAGCAAAGTTCTGATTTGTTGAAATTGTAATTCATTTACTCACACCATGATGAGTCTACAGTTTCTATGATGTTCTATGAAAATATTTCCTATATAAACCCTCAATTTTGGGAGTGAGCCAGAACTCCTCTGATACCTTTCTGATGCTTCTAGGGTTGCTGTCCGATTTATTGGTGAGTTTGCTACTCTTTGGGGACTTAGGATATTGGGAAATGCTCATTGTTCCGTATTGCCCTATTACTGGGAGCCTTCATGGCAATGGCTTTATGCATCTGCACTTTACAACTTCTGTACTGTATCTTTTAAATTTTTTGTAATAAATCTTTATAAATTTTCTAATTCCGCCCTAGAACTCACTGAGTCAGTCCTTTCTTATTTAACTGTGTTTTTGATGTGCTGATTTGTACCATATCTTGGGGCACATTGCTTCATGAAATTGAGGTTTAACGCCATCCCATTCCAACCCTCCCCCGTGGGGGAACTATTGAGGTGACTTTTAGAGTGGTAAGATTCTAGAGGTACTTCGAGCTCATACTGGTCTATTTTGCAAATTTTTATTTGTAATTATTGATTCCTTTTCTATCGCACTAAGTAAGTGCTGGAGGACATCAGACGGCTATACATCACGGATCACAGTTATGTAATTACTACTGGGGCCAACTGCAACTTTGAATCCACTCACAGAGTGATATGAAGGAGGAATAGAGAGAAACATGCATATTTCAGTATGGTAGTACTATATGGAGAGCAAAGTATGGGCGATTATCGAACATAAAAACTAAAAAAATACAAAAACAAAAATGTAGACTGTATAAAACACCACACACAAAAGTATCCAACAGCAGAAATTTTGATCTATTAAAAATGTCCTATCTAGTCACACTCACTTCTCATTTACTGAGTTGCATAAATTACCATTTTAACTCAACTCAAACTAAGGCAACAGTTTGACTCTGATATTAGATGCTTAGTGTTATTTTTCTGGGTAAATATTTCTGCATGATCTTTATTTTTGTGGTCTCTACTTTTTAATATTTACTTTAGGATTCTGTATTTATCTAGGCTACAATTACATATAACTAGATGTTTACGTATATTGTAGAGGTAACACATATGCACACCAAATTTACTTCATCATGTAAGTCCAGCTCAGTGTAAATGTACACTTCAGAATCCATTTACAGAATATGGATGATTGAAACAGTTTGTGAGTGAGATTCTATATGCGTGATTTTTAACCAATTAAAAAGAATGCTGATTTATCAGCATTTTGGGCCAAGTCTCACACATAAATTTTGCAAATGTGTGGCCCCATAAAAGACTGTGCTTGGTTTTTTAATGGTTAAGGACTTTGCTTTATTTACACATTGTGAAAGAAGTGAATTATTAACTGGGGTGTTTGTAAGAACTCATTAAGTAATAATGTCACTATCTTGTATCATGCCCAGCTAGATTTCTTTATCTCAAACACAGAGCAGTTAGGCTTAACTCAAAGGAAAACAAGGGTAAATCATTTATCAATACCAAAACAATGAATAAGTAAGCAACATGACACAGTAAAAATCCCACTCCAAATTATATTTTGTATTTGTATTTTGTATTTTATTTATTTTATGTTTTTGGTCAATAAAAACCGCTACACAATCATTCATTCATTGCATTTCATAAAATTTGATTATAAGCTTATGTTTCTGACAAATGTTTTAAAACGGACATATAACTCTAAATTAAAAATGAATAGAAAATTACATTAATGCAGTTCTTGTGTGGCCTCAATTTGAAAAACTCGCTACTCAGTGCATGACAATTTTTCTCAGGGCTTTATGCGATCCCGTTATTCAATGTGCAATAGCTAGTGTTTAAAGTGCTATTATGCAGAGGTACATTTTAATTCGAGTGTCTTCTTTCTCGTTGTCCCGGGCTTAAAAGTGCGTTGTCTTTGTTCTTTTGTTTTAATCACTCTTTTAACTCTAATTTCTATAGATTTGACCTCAGTTCTTCAGCTCAGCTAAAATACTGTTCTTTCCTTGTACGTTACGTAAACCCTTTGTTAAAGTGCAGATACAATATACTTCCCAGTTATAGTTCTTTGTCAAGGTGCTGATGCCCTAAATTGATTGCTTTAATGCTTTCATGTTTACTTTTACAAATTTTACTCCCCGGCATATAAGCGGTATAGAGGAGCCACCCAACCAATGGGTTACAGCTTGCCTGCATGTTCGTATTTCTAGTTCTCTGAAGATTCTTTTCAGCATTATCTTTCTTTCTGTCAGGTAACTCGGGCAAACGCAGAATATGTGTGCAAGAGTTTCTTCCTTATATTTGCATAAACTACATTCTTTGTTCGATGTCTGATCCTTCCAGGATGGCATTAGGTCTTTTGTTTCCCATTTTCCAAAACGGTACTGCATAAACTGGAGGTTTTTTTTTGTTTTGTTTTTTTAAAAATCTTTTTTATTGATGAAAATCAAAACAAAAAACACCACATAAATCAAAACAAATACAAAACAAATCCTCATCAAAATTCACAATAAGACATTAAAATATAAGGTGGCCAATAAAATAAATGGGGACATTACCTAAAACATATCAAAATGGAGCCCAACTTGAGGAGTCGTATTCACAAATAATTTCAATGAAGCACAATTACAAAGTTTCATTATCAACCGCAAACAGGGAGTCAACATTAAAGGGGGCGCACAGCCAACCTCTGTTCTTATTCCAGGGGGCCCAAATTCTCATCCATTTGTTCGGGCAACCTCTACTCTCATACACCGCTCTCTCAGCCTGCATGCACCAGTCCATATCGGACTCCCAATCAACGCGTTTCAAATCAACCCCTCCCTTCCAAGTTCGAGCGATGTTCCGCTTAGCCACCATACATCCCAAAGTGACCCACCATCGCTCCGGTCTAGTCAGATCTGAGGCATCCCAAATGTTCAAGAGACACAACCTCGGGGTAGCCTCCACTTCTTTACAGCAAGTCTGAGATAAAAAAGCGATGATCTCCCTCCAATATCTCTGAAGAGTCGGACAATCCCACCATTGATGCAAATAAGTACCCACTTGTCCGCAGCCGCGGGGACACAACGGAGAGTCTAAAAAACCCATTTTAACCATACGGAGCTTGTGTAATAGGCCCTATGCAGTAATTTAAGTTGAATCAATTTAAACCGGAAGCGAATCGCCACTTCTCGGGGGCCTCCCTCCATTCCTCGTCAGAGATCTCACCCACGTCCGAGCACCATTTCGTATGGACTTTATCAAGGGGGTCAGGTGAGTTGTTGAGGAGTTTACGATATGTGAGAGATATGGCTTTGTTGGGGAGATAGTCATCCAATAACCTATCCTCCAAGGGGGAAGACACCAGCAACTTCTCGTCTCTAGAAAGCACCTTGGTCAGTACGCTACGTACCTGAAGATAGCGAAACGTTTCCCCCTCGTGTAGGTGGTATTGTTGCTGCAAATCAGTGAAAGGCACCATACCGCCCTTAACCCACAGGTCGCCCACCCTAGACAGGCCAATCAGATCCCATTTGTCAAACCCGGGTTGCCGCCCAAGCGGACGCAGGCGACAAGAGTCAAACAACGGAGTCGCCTGCGTAATCCTGCCCCTCCAGCCCAACGCTGAGTTCACAAGGTGCCAGACGGAGACTGTCGTGGAGGTCGGAGTGAACTTGGGCTCCTGTTTTGACCCACCATACAAGGCCCTTAAGTAAGTTCCCGGTAACATATTGTGTCTATCCATCCGATATGCCGGATCATCAATTGGTCGATGCATCCAGTGGTTAAGGACAATAAGTTGTGAAGCCCAATAATATGATCTGATGGACGGCAAGGCCATGCCGCCATCGTACCAGCTCCTAATAAGTTTAGCGAAGGCGATTCGGGGTGTGCCGCCGTTCCACAAGAGGCTGCGAACTTCGAACTCGATAGAAGTGAAATACTGTGTTGGGACTAAGTGTGGAGTGTTCTGCAACGCATAAAGGAAGCGAGGGAGCGCCATCATTTTATAAAGAGCTGCTCTCCCCAAGAGTGTAAGAGGGAGAGCCCTCCAGTGTTGTACATCTGCCTTAAGACGTTGAAGGGGGGCAGCAAATTACGCCGATAAAAGACCGCCTCGTAGGTCGTGATGTAGATTCCTAAGTATTGGAAGCCTTCAGTAACAATCTTAGCGCCACAGTCCGATGGGAGGAGCGGAGGGCGTTCACTCAGGACATATAGCAGAGATTTGTCCCAGTTAATCGTATAACCAGAGTACCGTTGAAATAGAGTGAATATATGGAGTACTCTAAGGATCGAAGATCGGGGCTTGGCAAGATAAAGAAAAATGTCATCAGCGTAGAGGGACACTTTGTCCATCCACTCCGGTGACCAGTTTAAGCCCCGAATCAGGGGGTCTCCCCTGAGCCATATAGCAAGAGGTTCAAGTGCTAAGGCAAACAACAAGGGGGACAGTGGGCACCCCTGTCTTGTGCCGCGCCCCAATTCAAAGATGACCGACCTACTTCTGTTCACCGCGATTCTCGCCAAGGGTTTCGAGTAAAGGAGAAGTACCCACAACAGAAATCGGCCGCCAAAACCATATCTTTCCAGTGTTGCAAAAAGAAAAGGCCATTCGATCATGTCGAACGCCATTTTGGTGTCCAAGGACATAATGACCGAGTCTTCTTGGATAGTGGAGGCCCGCCCCAAAACCCCAAACAAGCGGCGCAGATTAAGTGCTGTGTTCTTGGTTGGCATAAAGCCGGACTGATCCGGATGAATCAATTTGTGAAGGAGGGGCGAGAGGCGCAAAGCCAATACCTTAGCCAAGATCTTGACCTCAGGGTCAAGGAGGGAAATGGGCCAGTAGGAAGAACATTGGTCTGGAGGTTTGCCTTGCTTATGAATGACAACTATATGAGCCAAACGTTGCGTGGTTGGGAGAACGCCCTCTTGCACACTGGCATCGTACATACTCAGTAGATAAGGGGTAATAAGGGAAGTCACGGTCTTATACAGTTCAATCGGGAGGCCACTAGGACCCATGGCCTTCCCGGATTGCAGGGAGGAGATGGCCTTAGAGATTTCGTCAGTCATTAGCGACTTCTCTAGTTCCGCGACCTCTTGGGAGTCAAGACACGGTAGCGGCAACGTACCGAGCAGCTCTGCCGCTTCCACCTGGGTAGTGGCGGACATGGGGGAGTAAACCCTGGCAAAATAAGTGGCAAAGGCATCCGCGATACCCATTCTATCATGATGACGAACAGCAGTATCATCCACAATTTCAGCAACCCATCTATTCGCTAGATCCTCCTATCAAGCCAGGCCAACAACTTACTGGCTTTATCACCAATGTCGTAGATCCTGTGTTGAGTGGCCCTGTAATGAGTCCTAGCTGTATCGTCTGCAATATCCCTGTATTCTTTCTGCTTAACGGCCAGTTTATGCGAGTTCTCCTCCGACCTCTCAGACACTAAGTCCTGTTTGAGGGCCCTAATCTCACTTTCAATAGTCTTGAGTTGTTGCTGCTTTTCCTTCTTATGCCCTGCCACAGCCGCCACCCCACACCCCCGTATCACGGTCTTGAAGGCTTCCCATAATACCACATCCCACTGGACCGAGCCCACATTTTCTTCAAAATAGTGTTGGGTGGCCTCAGTCAGCTTGGAGCGTATTTCTGGAATTCTAAGATACCAGGGATGAAGAACCATATCCCGTCGGCCAGCGGTGGGCACACCACGATAATAAGTCCCAATAGGCGAATGGTCGGAGATCCCCCTGGGAAGAAGGGATAAGTTATCGAACATATGAAGCTGAGTAGCCTTACAAAAGAGGTAATCAATGCGCGACAGACTGCCATGCACACCAGAATGGAAGGTATATTGTTTCGCAGTAGGATTGCAGACTCGCCAAACGTCTATGATACCAAGAGCCCTCAAAAATATCGGCCAACAATTTACCGGATATTTCGCCCGGTCTAGGGGGTAGGCGGTCCAACATTCCATCTAAGGCTGTGTTGCAGTCACCTCCCAGTAGCATGTCCCCTTCAGGCAGATTCAAAAGATGCGCATCCAAGTCATTCAAGTTGGTGGTTTGAAGCTTAGGAGGGACATACAAGGATGTGACATTGAGAGCTCTACCCTCCCAGCTCCCCGAGACCGAAACAAACCAACCCGAAGGGTCACGTATAATTTTCTGAACCTGAAAAGGAAAGGAATTGCGTACAAGGATACCAACTCCACTGGAGCCACGAGTATAACTGGCGTGGGCTATGAGTTTATATCCCCACCTGTTGAGCGAACAGTAAGAAGGACCCTGAATGTGAGTTTCTTGAAGAAGCACAGGTCGGGAATCTGTCGTTTAATATACTGGAATACTACACCCCTCTTTATTCGATCGCCCAGACCATTGACGTTCCAGGAGAGAAGTTTGAGACGGCCCAGCGGCAGACCCACACACTCAACCGCACTCAATCCGCATAGCTAGAGGTGGGGCCCCCCAACACAGAGGAGGGATATTACTGGCATTGCGGAGAGTAGCCCCTGTATAGACCATCCCACAAATGATATTCGATTAGATGCAAAATAATCGTGTGCTCCTACAACAAACGCCCCCACAAGTAGACGGACTCCGATACACTTTAGACTCTTAAAATCGACCACTTGAAACACACTACACAAAAAATAAAATGAAAACACCCAAAGAAAACCCCGAAAACTACTCAAAAGGACCCCCCACCCTGCCTCCCTGCAACGTGGACTTAAAACTGCCCACCCCCCAAACTTGTAGAGTGCCTGTATACCCAAACACCAACAGACTATATATAGGGGAACGTTACTCAGCCCAGACAACTCAAGAGCGCCGCCCATTAAAGACATTTCCCCTCCATTTCAAAACCATAGACTTGCCCAATAGCAAACGGCATAGCGAGCTTCTCATCATAACTGCCCAACATCGTTCAACAACATCGAATCGCCACCCCGCCAGCCCCCCCGAACCCCAACCAAGCATTCCGAGAAAGAAACAGTGCAACTAGGTCATCAAGAGAGTCCTGTAAACTGACAAGTCTGCTATAACTCGCACCAATTTAAAACTGAATAAGAATCCTCTTTAACCCTCAGCGGCACACCCCAACAGTGCATACATTTCTACAGTAATCGAGGTACTGTTCACACCAGCAGGGCCCCCAGGGCCTCACACTTCTCCAGAGCGAGGGTCTACAGATGGGGAGGAACGCTTCCACGCCTCAGCCGATCTCCAACCCTCCAACCAGTCCCAAGCATCCTCTAGGGTTTGGAAGAACCATGTCCTCCCAGCGTCCTGCACCCGGAGTTTCGCAGGGAACAGCATAGCGTACTTTAAATTATGACCTCTGAGTGCACGCTTAACTTCCAAGAAGGACCGACGCTGTAATTGTACTTTGTAAGTGAAGTCAGGGAAAAAGGTTATGGTAGAATTGTCCAACTTAATCGGTGGAGCAGCCCTCGCCATCTGGAGGATAGCATCCCTATCTCGGAAATTGAAGATTCGAGCCAGGAGAGGGTGCGGCGGGGCCCCAGGTTTGGGGGGCCCCCCAGGGACCCTGTGAGCGCGCTCCACGGAGAAAAATTGCGACAGGGATCGGGGCTGCAAATGCTTTTGAATAAGATCCTCCACAAAGAGGTCCCCCGTCTGCCCCTCCGCCCTCTCCGGAGCCCCCAAAATTCGAACATTGTTCCGGCGCACCCTCCCTTCATAGTCCTCCAGCTTGGCCGCAAGATCCGATGTCTGCACTTGAAGGAGCTTAATCGTGGTTTCCATCACTGTCGTAGATTGTTGAAGGGTGGAGATGGAACCTTCATTTGTCTTGACCCTATCCCCCATGTTTCTCAGGTCAGCGCGGATCAGGGTGATCTCGGTAGTCACTGTATCAATTTTCCCCTCTAGTGCCGTGCGAACCCCCTGGATCGCCGCCATTACATCGGCCAAAGTCAGGGCTTCATCTTCCAAGTGGTGCTTTGCGTCCGGTGAACCCTTATGTCCCTCAGCCCCATCCGATCTAGTATGCGCATATTTGGCGAGCCGCGCAGCAGGGGGCTGCTTGGAGCCCTTAGCAGTGGCCATTCCAGCAATCACAGGGTTTATGATAGGGACCAAACACGCATGACGCAACTACCTGCAGGGGGTAGTGGACCAAAAGAGTACAGCAAGTCCTTAATAACAAGCTCTCCAATCCGCAAGATGACAAAAAAAAAAAGCACCACCTTTTAATGTCACTCACCACCTTCACGGCCACACAAAGCACTCAGGCCGACGATTCGCCCAATGAGGGCCACCACTAGTGCAAGCAGAACGAGCCAGTGTCCGAAATGCGTCGTAGAGGGCAGGGGGGGAGATCGGGGGAGTGGGCAGGAAAGCCCCCGACTTATCGTGAGTCCCAATAAGTAGCACGACTCCCGCAGCGCCCACACACAATGGGCCCCCGCAGACCACAGCTCACTCGGAGCACCAAACCAGAGGGAACGGGGGACCCGAACGGCTCGGCCCGTCCCAATCAGGAAGGGAAGGCACAAAATGGCGGCTGCGCCAAATGCCGTTGTGATCCTCAGGGTCCAAGCGGGAAAGCACCATGGGGGGAGGCGGGAACCCAGATCCAGCCCCCAGCACTCACCTCCTCACGAGCATACAGTCGTCCGGCTGGTAGATATCCAAGTGACCCTAGGGCCTGAATTTCACGATGTTCGCCGCACCTCCCTCCAGCGGCAGCAGGCACTGGAGCGGCTCGTCCGCCCACAATAACGGATCCGCGGGGGTCCCACGAGTGGCACCGCCGCGGGGCCATAGAAACACAGCCGACGCGACTTCGGATGTCCCACCGGGTCTCAGCTCGTAGCCCGCCGCGGAGAGCCGTGCGACGTCACAGCTGATGCTCCGTCTCCGCAGCGGCTCAGGACGCCGGGACCGAGTTCCTCGGGTCCCGACCACCAATTCCCTTCACGCACACGGCAGGTGAGACCGGACGTCAGGGGGGGTCTCAGTCGGTCACACTAGAGCAATAAAAAGGATTTTAGTGACGGATATGGGGGATTATAGCTACGGCGACGGTCGGAGCTCTACACAAAAGTGGCCATCCTGGGTGCCGGCAAGCCACGCCCCTGGAGTTTTATTTTTAGTAAAAAGTGTGCTGTAAGGTAATCCTGGTGCCGTAATTTTTTATAGGAATTAATCACTGTCCAGGCGTGACGTCTGAGTGCAAGGCTTGTCTTGTCTGTTAAGTATGCTTGTTAGTAGCTTTTATCACTTTATAAAAAGCCTGTTTCCCAATACTTGCACTCGAGGTGTCTTCTATTCCAAGTTCCTCGATAGCCTGTTTTAGATATAGCCCCCAGAATCTTTTTTATTTTGTTGTAATTGCACCTCTATTTCCTTCCAGCACATATGGTTGATTGACCCTCTTTCTGACGCGCATAATCTCCAACATAGTTTTATAAAGGCTTCTTTGCATTGGTATTTTTGATTCAGCAGCCCAAACTCCAAACGCACCTGTGCTGGAGATGCCGTTTTCGTGATGCTGAACACAGATTTATATACTCTTGTTTGGATTTTGTTTAAGATGCCTTCTGCGCGTCCTTTCAATGTTTCCATACCATAAGTCACTGTTGGCATTAACTGAGCACTCATCACTGTTAAAAGATGGTCAAATGAAGGACAGCTCAGTTTCGTTCTTAACGTTCTGAAGCCGTAGTTTAAGGATTGCGCTTTCGCCTGCATTGTTTCTATGTGTTGTTTACCTTTCATTTGATGCTCCACGATGAATCCTAAGTATTTGTATGACCTAACTTCCTCAACTTTGTTCCCTTCCAAGAACCAGGTGTACTTCTTGATCTTCGAGTCTACCAACTGAACCACTTTGGTTTTCTTCAGAGTTAGCTCTAGCCCATTACTATCCATGTATGTTTTTAAGCCGTCCATACTTCACTGAAGTCCTATTGGCGTTTGACTCAATAAGACAATATCGTCAGCGTACTGTAGATATTCCGTTGCTTCTTGAGCCAGTATGGGTGGATGAGCGTTGATGTTCCGTATAGTTTGTGCTAGGTCTGCTGGATATATATTACAGAGGCGTGGGGCCAATACACACCCCTGTTTTAATCCTTTATTTGTGTAAACTTTGTTCGTTACACTCTTGCCATCCCCAATTTTGACCCGGGCCCTTGTTCCTGTATATAGCTCTTTGATTGCCTTTAATAGGCTATTCAGTCCGCCCCATGCAGCCATTTTTTTCCACAAGTCCTCCCGTGGCACTCGATCAAAGGTAGACTTGAGATCTACAAAGCAGGCATATAGCTGCGTTTTTCTTGTTTTGGCCTTTTCTGCCAACAGTGTCAGGGTTGTTAGATTTGTTAAAGTCCCCATTCCTGCCCTAAACCCTGTTTGTAGTCGGGGCAAGATGTTGTTTACTTCTAGCCATGATTTCAGGTGCTGCAGAAGACAGGCTGCATATAGCTTTGCCTCCACATCCCTTAATGCTATGAGTCTATAGCTTGTTGTTATTCAAGGATTTCCGATTTTATATATAGTCTGGAAGATGCTGCCTTTCCAGGAATCAGGTTCATAATATATAGCTCATTAAATAATGGAGTAAAGTATTCTGCCCAATAAGACGGATTTTCTTTAAAAAGAGCGTTGGGTATTCCATTCGGTCCTGCTGCTCCCTCTGATTTTAGATTCTTTATAGTTTTTTCTAGTTGGTCAATTTCCACGGCCGGTGTGAAGTTTTCCAAGCTGTTTGTTATATTCTTTTTGTCCATTTTATCATTTGGTGATGTTACCAAGCTTGTTGATGCTTGGCATATACTCGTTTTTCTGTCACTCACCATGTGATCTTGCATTCCTTTTGCCACTGTTTCGGCGTATATTTCCCACACGTGTTTTCCCACGTGGCTGTGTTTATACCTGAGTTTTGGTGTCGTGTGTGCCCTACAGACAGGCCATTTATCACTTGCCAGAATTGTTTACTATTCCGTTGTCGTCTTGCCAAGAGCAATTTGTTCCACAGATCCGTTTGATATCTTATTTTCGCTTCCCAGCAGTTTTTCTTATACTGAGTTCTCAGTTCCCTGTTTTTATCACTTCTTTTCCCTTGCTTAATCTGTTTCATTTGGATTCTGCTTTCTCGTAAAATTTGCATTTTTTCTCTGAGCAGTTTTTTTGCTGTACCATATTTGCTTTTTTGTTCCGTTTTGCTTTCTATTCCCATTGATCCAACATGTCTGCCTTTTTATTGTGAATTTTTCTAGTAGTGTGCTTATTAATCATTCCCAAGCTATTTTTAAATCCCCTTCTTTTATTTGAATATTTTTCTCCCTTTTTTGTTTATTTTTTATTGTGTCCGGAGTCCCAGCATGCGTATATACCTCCTTCAGTATCTTCTCTATCCCTTTACCCCTCCATCTCAAACTTTTTAAATTATATGTTTCAGGGGCCGAGAGTAGGTCGTTAGATGCGTGATACAGCTCTGTCTTATATTTTATTCCAATGATCTGTGGAAAATGATCACTCTCCATACGGGAACAAATTTGAAAGTGACATATCTGCTGCATTGGGGCTTCACTTACTAGGGTGTCATCTATAGCTGAGCTCTTATTCCCACTTAGAAATGTAACGGCGGCCGGTGTGTCTTCTTTTGTATTTCCGTTCAGGAGCCTCAATCCCAGCTTTTCCAACTTGTTTTTATAAGTATTCTGTTTCTGGTGCTGGTTCTTTGTCTTCGTGTTTTTACTTAGCTTAATGTTGAAGTCGCCTGACATTATGTAAATTGCCTGTTTGTATTGTCTCTGAATTGTTTTGAATATTTCATATAGAATTTTCATCTGTTTCTCTTTTAGATCCTTACTTGGGTGGATAGAGACATTTATTACTATAATGGCTGGCTGATCCATGCTCTCGTTCTCTCTTACTATTCTTATTGCCTGGACACAATTTGTCCCAATTTCTAAATGTTCTATTTGCCATTTGAACCTTGTTGAACAGAAGAGTGCTAATCCTCCTTTTGAATGTCCAAATGTTGACGTTTTCTCTGCCGATACATGATAGCTTGTGTATTCAGTAATTTGCATTGGCTCTAGGCACCATGTTTCCTGCATCAGAATTATATTGTGCCTTTGGAGAAATTCTGTTGCCTCTTGATACTGTAGGAGATTCTCAAGCCCATGAACGTTCCAGGAGCAACTGCTCAGCCAGTCTTGCTCCCATGTTGACCTGGTAATTCTTTTGTCAGGGCTGAGTTATTGCTCGTCTGATGTACTCCCCGGATCCTTCCTGGATTGTTGCCCTGTTGATGTTAAAGTTCTTCTGATCTTCCTGCTTCACCTCTTCTCTGCTGGAGTACTTGATGATCCTTAAGTTTTCAAAACTGCCCTGATTTGGGCCTGCTCTTGTAGCTCCCCTTAAGATAGAGATACCTCTTTCATTTTCAGGCAGTAATGGTCCTGGGTAGCAGGGGGGTTCAATTAATTGTAACTCTATCCCCAATGCCCTGAAAATACTGTGATTATTCATAATTTGCACTATTATTTCCTTTGAATCCCAGTTGGTCATTGTTGCTTCTCTATTGCTTCCGCGAGGATGAGGCAATAATTCCACTGATGTCAAATCTGAGGATTTGATGTGACAGAGGTCTCCTATTTCCTTAATTAGTTTTAATATTGTGCCTCTATTCAGGTTGTCGAATGGTCCTCGTGAAACATAGTTTTGTATTAATAGTAGCTTGTTTTCATTAAGCTCTGTTTTTGTTTTTTGCCTCTCTAAACTACTATTCCTATGTGGTTTCTTTGTTAAGTTCAGCGCAGTGTTACAATCTTGCTGTCCTTTGCTTCCTTCTCCCTGTCCGCCTTTTATCCGTCGTTGGTTTGTGTCTCTGTTTTCTTCGAGTATTGATTGCACAATTCTCTGATTCGGTTCTGCTATTTGCCGTTCCTTACTCACTGTAAAATGTTGTTCGTCCTTATGTATTATTACGCTCCGTTCTTCTCTTTCTTTCTTTTCTAACATACTTTGGTGTGTTATAACCTTGTGTTTATTTTCTTTTATCTGCTGCAATGCCGCACCGCCCGGTGAATAATTCATAGTTTCTATTGCTAGGCCTGGGTTTAATTACTCCTGGTATAGCCCTTCTGGACAAGATGCATATTGTTCGTTCTTTACATAGGGTTGCGAATTGCACCTAGGATCCTGTGATGCTTCCAGTGTGCTTTCTTCCACCTTTTTGGGAGTCCCCACCACCGTTGTCTGTTTATTTTTATTTTTATTGAATAATTGCCATATGTTTTTTGTTGCGGCTGTTTACCCTTCTTTCTTTCTTTTCTTTGTCTTTTCTTTTCCCTTTTTGTAATAATTTGTTCTTGCTCTTGTACTTGTACTTCCGCTCCTATCTCTCCACTCTCCTTATTTAACTGGCCGATGTTAGGCGTTGTATGGAGATCGAGCAATTTTTCATTTAGTACTTTTTCTAATCCTCTCCCTGTTAATTGTCTAGGGGGAGTGAGCTCTTCTGCTCTATGCAAGTTACTTAGACACTGTTTTCTTTCATTTGTCCCTGCTGTTTCTTTAGAGTAGAGTATATTTTTATCTTCAAATAGACACCAAAACAAAAAAAAAGCTGATGGAGCGAATGAGTAATGATTTTTTAAAGCCTTTCATAAATCAAAGCTTTTCACTCCAAAAAGTTTGGAAAAGTTTTTAAAAGTTTGCAAATCACTACTTTTCACTCTTAGTGGTAGTTTATGTGCTCGAATGTGAGGGTCCAGGGCAAAGTAAGAGTTTCTGGCTGACCGCAATGGAAGTCGCGGTAAGATGCGGGTGCCTGGTTGGTCCGGTCACGATTTTACCTTTGCACTTAGAAACTTTTATGGTTCTTTTTCTCATTGACATTGACGGTGAGATCAGTGAGGTCCACTACAGCTGAGGTCTGGCCTTGGGTTCAAAGTCGATGGGTCAGTGAAGTCCAGGGGTCTTGTGAAAGCCTTGGCTCCCAATGGTGTTGGAGGCTATTCACAATCTAGCAAGTAGCGGTAGTCTATGAGCTCCGGACTCTGTGTTAAAAAAACATTACATTTCAGTTTGGCTCACAAGTCGCCGTCCTGTGCAGAGAAATACTGCACTGTAGCACTAGCTAAGGGTCCAGGACATTAGAGGGATCTCTTGGGGCTAGGACTCGTTCTCTTGGTACACCAATGGAGTTCAGGGCAAACTGGTCAGCAGGGCACTTTGCAGGCGCAGGGATTCTTGCGCTTTTGTGACCCTGAACTTTAACTGGAGGCTAGCCAACTAGCCATTGGAGTCCACTCAGCAGGTCCAGCCCATAGGGTCTCACTCAATGGGGAAACGGTCGAAACAACATGGGCTCAGTCACTCGTGTCTGACAAACGCAAGCACAACCATGTTTGCCTTAACCACACATATGCCTTAACCATGCATATATGCATGGTTAAGGCAGTACGTGGAATAGCTGCTGGAATGTGCGGGCCCAGGATGAGGAAGGATCCAGAGAGGACGCAGTGAGGTACGTGGGGCTGGGGCAGGGTTTTGTGGGGAGGTGGGGGTCGTTTTTATGGGTTGTGTGGACGTTTTCAGGGCTGGGGATAGAGGTAGTTTTCATGGCTGGGGGGCGGGAACGTTTTTATGGCTCAGGGGGGTCAGGTTGCCTTTAAGGCTCGGAGGGGAGCAAGGTAGTTTTTTAGGGCTTTGGGTTTTGGAGAAGTTTTTAGGGCTCAGGGGGATCAGGGAAGTTTTTAGGGCTGACGGGGCAGGGAAGTATTTAGGGCTTGTGGTGAGGGGGTTGATTTTCAAGAGGGAGGGGGTAGTTTTAGGTCTCAGGGCGGGCACCTGGGGGCTGTTTTAGGGCTATGGGTGGGAGGCAGAGATCTGGGTATTTTTAGGGGTTGGGGCAGGGACGTTTTTACTGCTCGGTGGAAGGCATTGGTTTTCAGGAGTGAGTGGGAAGTTTTAGGTCTCAGGGCAGGGATTTGGGGGGGCATTTTAGGGCTCAGAGAGGGGGGCAGGGATAGTCTTAATCATGCAAATATCTTTGCCATACATGCCTTAACAATGCATATTTCATAGCGGAGCGCGCTCCGACAGAATGACACGCTGATGCATCTAGTAGCACATATATTACTTGTCACACCACTTGCATATGATGTAAAGACTTTAATAATTTGGTATATGGTGTACTCAAGCGAGTGATAGATGTCCACTTCTGTCATTGATAATTGTTGTAATCCACGTAAAAACCTAATAAAAGAAATAAAAAAATAAAAAACAATGCATATTTCATTGTGAAGGCATGCGTGGAAAAGGCATACGCTTGGTTAAGACTTGTGTGGTTCAGACCACGTGGAACCGGCATGTGTGGTAATCGCATGCATGGTTCTGTCACACAACCCGCTCCATGGATCCAACATCAGGAGCAATGGGGCGTGGCTTGAACGCCGAGCAAAATGGCCGCACATCGCTGAAGCTCCGCAATTTCCCAGTCTTTGCCTGCCCATAATCCGTTAAATTGATCCGAAATCACCCAGAAACGTATACATGGAGCGGTAACTCACAGCGGTGGAAAGTCCGGAGAGAGGGAACGGACGGAACGTGATCCAAAAAGCGAGGATCGAGCTGCGGCCTAGCGAATCCTGAAAGCCGCGGAGTGACTGCAGATGCCGAGCCGGGCCTCCGACTGAGTTCAGCTCGGAGGTTGAAGCGGTGCGGCAAAATACGGCAGCAGACGGGGCGCACCGTGGGGAGCACCAACTACCACAAAATCCGCCTGGCAGTGGATAGAAGATGGCCTCCAAGCTGAAAAAGCCGTGGTGACTCCGTCTGGAACCCACATACGAGAAGGAACCGGGAGCGGCGGGAGACGGGCAGTGGCCCGATATCAACCAGCACAAGGAGAAGCTGTAGAGAGCGGCCGACGTGGGACTTCAGTACACCACTGAATTGCTGAGAAGGTGAGCACAAATCACAGGGGCTCCAGGCCGGAATTTAATGTTACTACGCAGTAGATTAACGGCAGGCGTACTGGTCAAGTAAAGGGCGGCGGCAGCCCAGAACATCGGGCAGCGAAACACCGCATAACCCCCCATATGGTGGTATGCGTGAATAATCATAACAGATAGGCATTGAGGGAGAAGTGAAAAATGGACTTGTTAATAACGGGCCCAGATCCAACCATGGGCGGCTCCTCCACGTGGGCGTCGGAGCGTCGCCCCACTGCTTTCTTGCAGTGCGAGAAGTAGAAACGTAAAATGGTATAAATACCATTTTACGTTTCTGCTTCTCGCACTGCGAGAAAGCAGAAGAAGGGTATGCCTGGTTGGGGGGGGTTCCGGGAGGAGTGGCTAGCCTAATGTTAAGGGCCGACCAAACCAGTCATAGCACTTTCCGTTTTCTCCATGTAGGCTGCTGCTCAGCCTGCATGGAAAAAAACGGCCTCCCCATAGATGCCTGTACGGACGGCGTCCTAGCCAATCACAACGCTGCCATTGCAGGGGACATACTTACTGACACCCAGGGAATAGCAAACAAGTTTGCTAACTATTATAGGCAAATATATGGCTCGCATACTACTCTTCCTAAGGAAGACTCAATGACCCTATTATCAGACATGATACTTTCTTCACTAACGGAAGAGGACAGGGCACTGCTGGAAAATGATCTCACTAAAGAAGAGGTGACACAAGCCATAAGGAGTTTGCAATCTGGGAAGGCGATGGGCCCCAATGGTCTCCCGATAGAGCTTTACAAGCTAAAACCTGATGCCATCGCCCCCTATCTCACAGCCATGTATATGGAAAGTCATGAGGCGGGTCAACTTCCCCCAGACCAAAGATTGGCCTCACTGGTAGTCATACATAAAGACGGCAAGCACAAAAATAAATGCTCCTCGTATAGACCCATCTCATTATTGAATGCAGAAGCCAAAATATTGGCAAATTTGTTGGCCTCTTGTCTGGTGGGGGTGATATCGCTGAGAGAAGACGCGGTGGTGGTGTCCTTGGATGCAACCATGGCATTTGACACAATCGAATGGCCATACCTTTTCGCTGTGTTAGAAAAATTGGGGTTCGGCCCCAATTTTGTTCGTTGGATAAAACTCCTATATTCCAACCCACTGGCGCAAGTAGTCGTAAACAATAAAAAATCAGAAACTCTCACCCTGCGACGGGGGACAATACAGGGTTGTCCCTTGTCCCCACTGCTCTTTGCATTTACGCTTGAGCCCCTGCAGCTTGGATCCGTAGTGACCCCATCGTCAGAGGCTTGAGATGGTCGGAAGAGTGGGAGGATTGCATCTCCCTTTATGCCGATGACATACTGCTATATTTGGCGTCGCCAGGACCTTGATCCATAGGGCCCCTAATATCTTTACAAATTTCGGCAAATACTCGGGATACACTATCAACTGGGCCAAATCACTAATATTTGTGTTGAGGGGGAGGGTACCGTCCCTCCCCAGGGACTGTAAAGTGACAGAGGCCACGGAAGGGTTTAAATATCTGGGGATATACATCACCAAGGATCCCAAGTTATATCATGAGCATAATCTCCTACTACCGCTGCAAAGACTACGACGTGATTTAGACCACTGGAAGACTCTCCCGCTATCGCTCCTAGGTAGAGCAGCACTATTTAAGATGATGTCCCTGCCCCGCTTTCTATACGTCTTGCACAACTCACCCAATCCTGTCCCCGCATCATATTTCTCGGCCATAGAAAGCACACAAAGGGCGCTGCTCTGGGTGGGCGGTACACCCCGAATAGCATTTTCAAAATTGGTAAGGGGATGGTATGACGACGGGATAGGACTCCCAGACATCAAGAAGTACTACTGGGCTGCCCAGCTGGCTGCCATCAATCAAGGTATATTCCAGCCTCAGGATGATCCGGGGTATAAAATGGACAGGTGGCTTTTTGGGGGGATCCTATACCCAGGCCCTGTACTCCAGACCTGGCAAATTGCAATTAACGGGACCCACATCGCACTCCGTCCAGATATGGCATACCGCTCACAAAAGTCTGGTGTGGGCCAGAAATCTCACACAGGCCACCCCTCTGTGGGACTCGGAAAGGCTGGGTAACTTGAGGAAATCAAAAGGATTCGACAGTTGGGACACCATAGGACTGTCTCGGGTGGGAGACCTGTGGATGAGGGGGGGGTAGTAACATTTTCTCAACTGCAGCTAGAATATGAGCTGGCAAACTCAGAAAGATTTAGATACTTGTAGGTGTGGCACGCCTTACAAACAAATATTCCGGCGGGAGAGGCACTCCCTCTTTTTTCTTGTTTGGACTTTCACTTCCTGTTTTAACCCTTCACGGTCCACTGACCCTCACTTCTTACATCTACACCTTTAGGCCCCTCACACCCACGGCACCAAACGGCATGGAATAAAAGATCTCCGCCAAAGAGCCCCTCATAGGGAGCCCGTCAGTTATTGCAGTGCCGACCTGACGAGGAGCACGCCCTATGATGACACATGACACCCAGCTGGCTGGGTGTGTGAGGGCCCTAATTCCAATAGAAGGAATTCCCTTTCCCTCCTACTATTAAGTGAGGGCACATTACCACCTAGTTGACCTGTCTCCCCTTGCCCAGTTAGGAACTGCATACCTTCTTTTGATTGACTACAAATATGGGAAAAATGGAATGCATATGGAGGGAATATCTGTGCCTCGCCTCTTTTACCCTCCCCCCTTTTTCCCTTGATAATTGAGAGCTTGTAGGACAATGATGCGTAAATAGATTAGTGTATCTGACAATGGTGGACTTAGTATAATCCGCAGGAGAAACTGATGTGTACCCCTTCTTTTGAGAATGTGAAATGTGTAATGTTATCTCAATATGTTCAATAAAAAGATTTATATTAAAAAAAAACATCAGGAGCAACACCTTTCTTTCTGAAGTCTTGTCTTACTCCAGTAGATGCAGCAGACAGATGTAGTCTTCTTTGGTGTAGCCCTTCTTTCTGGAGTGCACAGGTTCAGCAGGTGCAGTCCTTCTTCTGTTCTTTCTGAGCCCAAAAGACTTCGGAAGCAGGAAGCCAGGGGTGCCACTTTTATGCGAATTTCAAGTTTGATGGTAGCAAGGACTTCCTAGCCAATAGGGCTACAATTCCCAAGGGGCAACCCAATCCGTTCTAACATTGTTTCCGTTGTGATTGGCACTAGTCAATACCACAGTGCATCTCTCTGCCCAAATCCAAGATCTCTGGACCCTTCTTCCCTAGGTCAGAGCTATGGGCACACCCTGAGGTGTGTCCAGTATAATGAGCCACCCATCCTGGAAAACCAGTTCTGTAAAAAATGTTCCCCCTCTGCAGGAGATGCCAGTCTGTCTAGTTACTCAAAAGTGTGGGTTAGTTAAGGTGTGACTCGCATTGGCCTCTCAGCCGGTAGCCACTTTGAACCGGGTCATCTGTGGCCACCGCTTTACAGCCATCCTGGCAGGAGAAGGTCACATATACTCCCTCCAGCAGCGCTTTTGTTCCCCTCCCAAGGCTGTCTTGGATGACAACTGCTGCAGTTAATCAGAAGCGGCTATTAGAAGTTTAGGGCAAGAAAGAGGTGACTTTCTAAAGTCGCCTTTGCATTAAAAGTTACTTTAAATCTGACTTCGGCATCAAGTTGGGTTTAATTTAACAATTAATTTGATACTTTTGAGTACTATGTTTTGTGGTCCCACGTGGGCTAGTGTAGCTCCATGTTCACCAATGGGACTATCAGCCTTGCTATAGTAAAAACAACAATTTTGAGTTTTCAGTGTTAGGACATGTCAAAGAGAAAAGGGCCATGCCCTACGTTTTAACATTTAGCAGCCTGCCTTGTGGGCTACTAAGGCCTTCATTAGGGGTGAATTATAAGTATGAAAAAGGAAGGTTTCACTTGACAACAAGGTTTTTTTTATGCATTGGGTTGGCAGTTTAAAAGCTGCCCGGCTTGGCTCAGGGGCAGACATTGAACCATGTTTGCAACTTGTCACTGTAGTGGTGGCAGAGTAAGTGCTGCAGCCCAGTAGTGGCACTTAACCTACTAGCCCTGGGTACACTTCGTACTGTATACTGGGAATGTATAGGTAAGCAATTTAGCCCTCTGAATGAGATCTAATTACTAGAAAGGTATCCTGGGTGCTATTTAATTTTTGGTTTATCTGAATCTTTGACCTCAGGGGACCAAGTATCTTGTACTGCATTTTATCAAAGAATCGGTTTCTGTATGTAATGAATTGTGTAATGGTTTTATGAAATTTTATTTATTACTGTTTTTATATATGGTAAACTTTTATGGTTTTACATCTGAAAACCGAATAAAGTTATTTGATTGATTGATTGATTGATTGGTATAGGTAAGTTAAACATGCCAGTCAGGGATTAGGGAATTGCACATACACATTTGAGGGGGTCAGAGCACATGCACTGGGGCCCGGTCAGCAGGGCCCAGTGCACTTCAGATTTGGAAGGTGGCCAAACAAGGAGAGGCACTTTCTTACACCCTTGTAGTGTCATTACGAATTAAATTATTTATGAAACTGCGCAACACACAACTCATATAAAAAACAAATCAAAATAAGAGATACAAAATGAAGTAACACATCCAGCTATCTGGCAGCTTATTCCAAAAGCTTTAGGTACAACAGCTGGTCTTGTCATGTATCTGCACCAGCATAAAGGGCTCATAGTAGCTAAAGAAAATGTAAGCATTTAAGAAAAGAGTATCATACTTGCAATTGTCTTCAGGAAGTGACATCACCCTCTTGCTCTTCATTAAACATTGATTCTCCTACGCCTAGTTGAATTAAAGTAGGAGGCTGGTGAAACAGCCAATACAAAGCCATTCTTCTCCTGCCTCGTAGTAGCCTGAGGGTTCTACTATTCAAGGTCTCAGAATCCATCTTTTGTACTGGGTTAATACATACTTTGTAACCTTGGAGAGCACAGCATAAAAAAGGGAAACAACAAAAGTCAAATTCGGTTGGTAGTGATACACCAAATGCAGTAACTCCGTCCTCCTGTTACCACTTAATGTGCGGACCTTAGAGGATGACTGTTCAATGTAGTGGAAGATGAATTAAAGTTTTAGAACCAAAGTGAAAACTGTAATTGTTTTCATTTGAATTTAGCCAAAATACGTGTTTTTACTTTGATACTTTCAATTCCCATCTAGGCCCTTCACATTTCCCACCACCCCCAAGATCTATGAAATTTGCAAAACATTGTGGCACTTACTGTAAGTGAAAGAGCTCTCTGCCCTCATCCCTTCTAATGAGGTTTTAAAAGAAGGCATTGTAGATCTTGAACATTGATTTGTAAGTACTAGAAATCGTACTATAGGAAGTGAAATCTAAGGATATATCTTTCATGTAGTTCTTCTAAATTATTAAAACCGATGCTCACTGTAAGAATTTGGAGTATTAGTTGAGAGGGGTTGAGAAACCACCTCAAACACTAATCACAGACCTTGCAAAGGTGAACAACTAGAGTCATTAAATAAGGCTATGCTTAACCCTCTGGTAGCATGGCACAACCAAGTCAGTCTTAACTTAGAGGCAATGGGTAAAGTATTTATGTAGTACTTAAACAGTAATAAAGTGAAGCCACAATACAAGAAAAATCCTAAACCAATTTAGGAAAATTTAGATAATTTTAATAAATAAAATGACCCCAAGTCGACAAAATTCCAATACACAGAACCAGAGATATGAATTTTCAATATTTGAATTAAATAGAGACAAAACGCACAAGGTGCCAACTGCTGTTACACTGGGTCAAAGTCAAAAGTTAAGGCCGACTGCGATGGAGCGCGGGTCAGATACAGGGACCAGGTTCATCCCAGTGGAAAGTTTACTTTCTGATGTAGAAACTTTATGGAGTAAAAATAGTCATCGACGAGTAGTCGGTGGGGCAAGCTGGATCCGAAGTAGGGCTCGACGACAGTGGGTTGTTGAAGAGTGGGGTCTCGGTGCAGTCGTCGAGGTAGGTGGGAAAGCTCAGAGCAGGTGAAGTCCAAAGTCTGTGAACAGGAAGGCCTCGACGTCGATCGGATGGTCCTCGGTGTTGGCACAGATGAAGCCTTCTACATTTTAACTTACAAAATATTCTGGATGCCAGATCTCCTTCGGCAGGGCAAACCAGCAAGCTGAGGCTGACCAGCGATTCGATGTTGATGGCTGCAGCATCTACGGCAATCCCAGTCTCTGTTAGTTCTCCAGGCAGAAAGTTGGCAAAAAGTTTTTAAGTCCCAGATCTTGCGGTTTGGGGACAATAGGGGTACACTCTAACACCAGCCAAGGGTTCAGGACCTGGGAGGCACCAATTTGGATTATGACTCACCTCAACAGAGGCTAGCAGCAGGATACAGGTCAGGTCCCGTTGGCACTGGTCAGCTGGGCAGTTACAGGAAAAGGGACTATGAAAGCTTGTTGTTTCCCTGTTGTTCAAACAGGAGGTCAGCCAAATGATCCTTGGAATCACTTTTCGGGTCCTGGGTTCAAGGCAAGCAGGTCCAAACTTCATTAAGGGTCTTCAGACAGCAGGGTAGTCTTTCTGATGCTTCACAGGTCCAAGAGTGTTCTGATGAGATGTTCTGGGGCTGTCACTTTTATACCCAGTGTCACCCCCTAAACCAGTTCTGTTATGTTCCTCTCCTCCCTCTGGGTTTGGTGCCAGCCTGACTAGAGAGACAAAGGTGAGGCAGGCCTAAGTGGGAGCTTCATCGGCTAGTGACAAGGTAGGCATCTTTTGAAGCTCTGGAAGCGGCTTGGCACAGGCCTCAGGCCATATTGTCAAGGGTGGAGTCCCCCTCCCCACACCCAGCACCCTTTATCCACTGTCTGGGAGCAATGCACATCTCACTACAGGAGAGCCAGTAGGTGCCAGGTGCCAGATGAACACTGGCAGGAAGCCTGTTTGGTTTTAGGAGGAAAATGACAACTTTCTTAAAGTGTAATTTCCAAAATAGCAATTTAAAAGCTGACTTGACAATTTAGTTGGATTTTAAACTTCTATTAAATTAGTCCATGAACCAATTTTCTACCTACTCCCGAACTGAATTTAGCATGTAAATGTAATAGCGTAAACCAGTCTTAGCCTATTGGAGAGCCAGCCTTGCCACCGTGAAAAACAACTTTAAAGGTTTTTCACTACCAGGACATGTAAAACATTAAATACACATGCCCTTCTTTGTAAATGCTATGCGCCCTGGTCTGTGGGCATTTAGATCCTACCTTAGGGGTGACTCATAAGCATTATAAAGGACGATTCAGGCCCGGTAAAAGGGTTGTTTTGCTAGATTGTAATGGCAATGGTTTTTTTATTAAACATGTTTTTATTCATTTTCAGGTATAAGAACCAAAACGCCAATATGTCAAACTTACAATGCTCATGCAATTGTAGCGCATACCGACCCTCGGAAACAGTCGGGGGAGCTCATAGAAAGATAAGCTGGAGGGTGTAGCACTCAAATCAATGACAAAGTTCAGCCAGTATTAACAATGAAACAAATGTATCCACTCCTATTGTAAAGGAAGGGGTCAACCCCAAATCCCCTGGGCCAGATGTCCACTTCCACCCATTCCATTTGGGACAGTGCAGGCTGCATGCTCAATGTGCCACCTAGAAGGTACTAAATACAAGAAACTCAGTGTTGACCCTGCAGGGGGTACAAACACCTAGGAACCTTGTTTGGGGTGAAATATGTTGTGCTGACAGGGAGGGACTTGTGTGCAGTATTAGAAAGATAACTCCTACGACAGGTTGAGCCTGTAGTGCTACTGTATCCCAGGAGGTGGTCATCTGTACTGAGAAGACAACTCCCCTCTGCCTGTTGTGGTACTATGGGTCATGTGGTGTACCGTTATGTGGCCGTTTGAGTCTGGTGTGTCCTAGGGGTAATGGGCGAGGGATACGTCTCTCATTGGAGGTGTCCCCCGCTCTACAGAATGTAGCCTTAGGGTATCTTTGGCAAGCCGAGGCCGCACCTCAATGATCGAGAAGAAAGACTGCTACTGAGTGGTCTCTCTGGCAGTGGTGAGGGATGTGGAAGGGAAATATCTCCTGGGAGCAGGGAATTGCCCCACACCCTCTCAGATTTCTCCATTTGGTCATTAAGTCGATGTATGACATTCTCATAGGCGGCTATGTCATGCACTGCCTGATCCCATGTGTGAAAAATGGCAGGTTAAAAATGCACACTAAGGCTCCAACAGCAGTCCTGGAAACAGGTTTAACAATGTTACCTTAGTGGGTAGCATCATTAGAGCTTCAATCTACTAGTAGCATTTAACTGGGTACACGTAGTACCGTATACTAGGGATTTACAAGTAAATTAAATTTGCCATTTAGGGCTCTGCCAATTCTAACATGTTTACAGAGGTGAGCGCAAGCACTTTACCACTGGTTAGCAGGAGTAAAGTGTGCAGAGTCCTATAGCCAGCAGAAATGGGTTCCGCATAAAAAGGCAAGAATCTTGGGGAATACCACCCAAAAGACAGTAAATGATTTACAGCCAATTGTGAAGTGAAACTAGAGGATTTTTGTCAAGTTATTCTCAGGATCCACATTGCTTTGGTACACTTACTAAATAAATAACTAAATAAATAATATGATGACCATATTAGGGGACAACTTACTAGAATTTGGCATCACAATTTTCATTGTTTTCACTTATGTTCTGGATTCACATCCAGTAACCAAGATTTTGTGTTCTATCAATAGATATTAGTGCCTTGCTACCTTATTTGTCAAGGGACACATATTTGGCAGGGCCCAAGTAGTTGATTTTGCTACAAGCTTGCTTATAACTTATGAAAGAGCGGACTGCTAATCCCTACTTAAGGCAGTTTGTATGACAGCAAATTCAACTTAATTTTGGGACACACAATTACTATCTAAACATGGTCTAAAAAAGCCATAAGGTGAAGCTGGTGCTGGATTTGAGGCTCCTTAAAACTTTTAACTTAACACTAACCTAAGACCTCATGCTTACAATTGCTTTTCAGCGAGCAGAAGCAATGCAATAGACAACCTATACTATATTTCAAAATAGCAATGGTGTTCTGAGAACTGCGATTCCTAAATAGTGATTTTTAAGGAATCGCTATTTAGGAATTGCAATTCCTTATGCATGTAGGAATCGCATTAAATTTTGCGATTCCTAAACATTACCTAATTGCGATTGCAAATTGCGAATCGCTAATAGGTAATGTCACTCCATTCATTCCTATGGGCCTATAGGCCCATAGGAATGAATGGGAATGCATTCGCAAATTGCGATTACCAAATTGGTAATCGCAAATTGCGAATGCAATTCTAAGGGTGCCAGGGGGCCTAAGGCCCCCCATGCACCCCCTCTAAAAGGTAAGTGTGCACATGTGGTGCACACACATGTGGGCATGTGTGTAAGTGCATTTTTCAAAGAATGTGCAAATTAACATCAACTTGAAGTTGATGGTAATTAGTGTTTCCTAAATGCACAGTTTGCATTTAGGAAAGACTTGATGCATCACATTTTGAGAATCACAAATTGCGATTCCCTAAATGCATTCGCAATTTAGGTAATCGCAAAAGATTGCGATTACCTAATTTGCGAATGGAAAGCCTTTGATGCATCAGAAAAGGCCTTTTTGCCCTCTCAAAGGGGCCGATTCTGCGAATCGGGCCGTTTGCGTGGGCAAAAATGCTTGATGCCTGCGGGCGACAGTTCTGTTACAATATTACTTGTTGCCATTGCAGATTTCATCTCTGAGTGAAACTGAAAAACTGATGAGAGACTCATAACAATTTGAATATTAAATTGCCACTGTGAAACGTAAACTGGACAACTTAGTTTACCCACTTGTTATTTAAAATGAAATTGAGTTTTCCTTAAGCGGTGAGCTAAAGGAAATAATGGGATTCAATTTCTTTAGTGGTCTTTAGTAAGCATATTTCACGCAACAATAAACACATGAAACATTCAATAATTCTCATATTAGCATAAGAGGAAAACAAGAAGTTGTTCTCATCTGCTAGAGCCAGAGATGATTATGCAAGAGACTATGATCTGACTGGTGATCCTATTATGAGGTCGTACTGCTATTACGATGCTCACTTTTGTAACGTTTCATTTGTTTTTTCTTTCATTCGTTGTGGGTGATAAGGTTATATTATAATTTGCTGCCAGAGTAAAAGTAAAGAAGATTTTAATCATAATTGAGGCTTCAGTCTTGTAACAGAATCAAACTTTTTAAAGGATTACGCAGTGGCGGCTGCCTCGGAATGGGGGTGGTGGGATGAAAAAATAAGTAAAACAAACTTACCTTCCCCGCCGCCACACGCCTCTCCTCTGTCCTCTTCTCTCATCACCGGAAGCATCCAGGCTCCCGGACTGTCCCAGCCAATCACGACGCTGCATGAGTAGCATCGTGATTGGTTTGAGCGGCCTATTTGGCCGCTCAGGCAGTGCCTGGGAGCCTGGGCATGTTCTCCACTGGGCTGTGCAACACAGCCAGGTGAAGAACACGCTAAGTGCGCATGACTGTTTGACCGGCCCTAAACAGTCATGCACACTTAGGTATTGGGCCGGCCAAACAGTCACGCGCACTGAGGGAGTGCAAACCACTCCTCACTCTGATCTGCCGAGCTCAGCCCTGCTCCGCCCAGACCTGGCTCCGAGTCCCGCATAGAAAAATAAATTGATAATAACGTCTTGTTATAATTTTATTTTTATTTTTTGCACTGCTCCAAGAGCAGTGGGACGACGCTCCTCCGCCTTAGCGGAGGAGCCGACACTGGGATTCAGTCTACTTTGTCTTGAAAAAGCTCTGAGAAACAACTGCTGTGCATTTAACATTAGTACTATGTGGACACTCAATTAAAAAAACAAAGACTTCAGGCTGGCATCTGACCTAACTAGAGAGGCTGATCTTTGTCAAGTAAAATAGAGTGGCAAGACCTACAATTTCAGGGAAAGGGTTATTTGCCTTAAACCGCTGTACTTTACAAAGTAGGTTTTTATTGGATTTTAGTCATAATCAAAGCACTTACTTGGAGAGATTTTATTAAATTTACCCAACTAACATTTCTTGCCGTCTGTCAGACGAAATAATAGAATATAGGCAAGAAAACATGGTGTTTTGACAAACTATCTGGAGTATAAGGTAAATCAATAACACCAGAAGCGCAGAGCTCCAGTGCCTGTCAATTATCCGGCAAACTCTCCCTGCTTCTTATCCTTGTTCGCGGTACTCGCAATGCCGAAGGCAATAGTGAAGCGCGAGCGAGACCGTGAAAGTGACCAGCGTCGGTCTCCTGTTGTTTGACGCCGGAAAGACAAGAACGTTCGAATTACCTTTTGGAAGGTTCTCGAAAACGTTGTATCCGAGCCAGAGAGCAAAGAAAATGTGACGCACCGCACGAGAACTGGAATGCAGGGATGAGCCTGAAATTGCGTCTGGGACTGTTTTGGGTAAATTCGACATTCCACCTAGTACAAGGGTTCGTATGCAAGGCATGGCCTAGCATTGCCAGGCAATTTTATCTTGAATAGAAAACAATTTTACCAATGCCTCCATGCTCAATAAAATCAGATTGCGTCGCTTTATGAAAGCATTAGGCATTAATAACACCGAAGAGTTGGAATAAAATAGATGGTTCGAGCATCTCCTGAAGTGTTTCACAGGCTCCCACCAAATTATATTTTGCATTATTTAATCCATATTTATTAAATGCATTTCCTTATTAAATGCATTTCCTCGGCCTTCACAATTCTTATTGAGGTTGCATCATTTCAAATATAGACATACTAAATGTTCAGACATTTTAAATATATTTATGCTGTTGCATCCGAGTTCCATCTTCAAAAAAGAGAGACAGTGAGCCCGGGGTGTAGTATCCTTTCATAGCATTATTATTAGTGGTAGCAGTTCTTACAGTAGCAGCAGTAGAAGTATCACTAATATTGTTAATAATACTTGCTTACAAAATAATATACGCCTCAATCCTTCAAGCATGGTCACAAAAGTATTATTATTTTTTTTTTTTAATCTACTGTTACTCCTTTCTTTCCATTGAGTAACCTCTCCTTATCCCCCATCCTCTGCCAGCCTCCTCTCTCTAGGTATTGCCTACTCTAAGTTTCACGATTGCATGCATTGTTCTGTATTATTTTAGTGCAATAAATTGCCCACAGCCTGTTTCATAGATTGCACCCCCCTTCTTTGAAATAATTTCCTGTATCTTAACTATATTTAATCTCCTCCAGGCTCTCTACTACTACTTCTTAAAAAATGGCCCATGTTTACACAAATATTCATTTCTCCAAACATAGAGAGGAACAACATTGCTGGCCTTACTTGTTGAAACTGAGCCTCTCTCAGGATGGGAACCAAAAACTATTTCCTTGGAAGAGCATATAGACTACAGAACATTACAACAAGTAAAATGGACTGAGCTGAAGTATTATCACACTACAAGGGCCTAAAGAGCCACCTGCAACCCAACCTTTAGGAAAACTGACTAGCTGGAGAAAAGAATTCAACCTAAACCTGGATAAAAGCTGACGATGGTAAACGTTATTAACCCAGGTCAGGTATGGTTCGATAGAACGAACCGTTTTTATCAGACAGTGTGCTTGAATAGCTGATTTATACAATTCCTGGTCCTCCTTGAGAACAGAGAGATGAGATAAGAAATTCTGTTTGACCCACAGATAGTCAGCCTTAACAATTTCCTCAGTCTGCGTGAAAAGGCTGGGACAGCCCAGAGCTGTCCATGAAGACTGTATGTAACGCAGCCAGAGAATTGCTTTATATTGGCTAAAGAAAGACAATCCCTGATAATCAGCCTATTAAGAGTTGGCTTACTCTTATACCAAACCGAGGGCAAACATACTATATGCCTAAGTTTAACAGTATCTGAGATGTACCTAAGGCCAATTTCCTCATGTACCGCAGCTGTTGGTGAACTCTGGGGTACACCCAACAACTGCCTAATAAACGTATTTTCCTCCTGGCGTGTCCACTCAGCCTTTCATCCATCTGAGGTCGATCAAATGAGTACCATTGAGTTGGGTAACAATAAACATCTGTTATTCAGCGCCAAGATACCTACGGGGGAACGTGCGCTTTACAAATACATGTTATGTTACGTTATGTAACTGAAGGAGGCCACAGTCACGATACCCCCAGATATCACTGCCGTAACAGGTAGCAAAAACACACTTAGCCTTATAAACATGAATCAGTGCTTTTACGGGTTTCCTGCCCACCCTTAAACTAAAATCCAAGACCGCACTACACAGTCTGGCTAAAGTAAGACTTTTCGATTGAAAAGAGGGGCCTCATCAAATTAAATTCCCTGATAATTAAAGGAGCAGACTTGAGTGCTCTTAGCTTTAAGGCAAAAAATACTCTTGATTTTAATGGGCTTGACACCCACAACCAACACAAATGTTTTCGAGGTATTCACAGAGAGGTACAGACCCTCCATAATCTTAACATATGAATCTAAAAGCCGTTGAAGGCCTAATACCGTCCTTGACATAAGAACGGCATCGCCAGCATATAGGAAGACTGGTAACGCCCGGGAACCCGTCCAAGGGGGATCACTTTGTGTTCCAACAAAGTAGCCTCTAGGCAATTGATATAGATGGAGATGGGGAATCTATTTGTACAAGCGCCATCCTCCCTGAATCTATCGGAGGCAGACATATCCATGTGGATGTCTGCCAGAAAAGAGACCAGGGCTTGATCTACCCCTAAAGACAGCAACAGTGACCGCAGCTTTGAACGGTTCACCCGATCAAAGGCCGAAGAGAGATCCATAAATCCTAAAAAGAGGGAACCCTTTTGGTCATTGTGTATTTTTCGATCAGGCGTTGTAAGTTTAAACATTGTTTTATGGTGCCCAGACTGGGCCTAAACCCGTACTGAGAGTCAACAATGATGTTCTTTTCTTCGGTCCAGATGGAAAACCTTTTTAAAACAACCTGACCCAAAACCTTGACTCTAGTGCCAATGAGTGAAATTGGCCTGTAGCATTTTGGGACCCCCCGGCCACCTTTTTTTAAATACTGGCACTATGGGGGATAGGGACCAAGAGCTTAAGGGGCCAATTGATGTGGCAGCATTTAAGCATTTAAGATGTTAGTCAACAAGTGTGCCCAGATGGCTACATCACACTTAAAAAGGTTAGCCGGCACACTGTCTGGCCCAGGGTCCTTATTACAGGGCAGGCGTCTAATGGCATAAGTGATTTCCATCATAGAAAAAGAGAGGCAGGAATGACTGACCGCCTTCAGGCCGGTATTAGAGGTCACTAACTCCTTCCTATAATTAAAAGAATACATTTGGTAGAAATGGTCAAATGATTTATCCTTCTCCGGTACTGTGGTGGCCAAGCTAGACATAACATCCTCAGCCAGGAAAGGATGATTACGGCTCTCTAGAACGCTGCACAATCATTAGAATCACTAGTGCAAACTAGTTGATCCCAAATATTGTCCTTGAGAGAGATTTTTCTCTTCTTCACCACCTTCTTAGAGTGAGTTCTTGTGCTCTGTATCTCCTTCCTGTCTCGCGGGCAGCTTTTGAGGGCTGATTTTAGGATGCCATGGGCTTTAGAGCATGCCTCATTAAACCACTGATGTCTAGTAGAAGCTGAGGTGCCTTAACTTGATGCATTAAGGGCGAGCCTTATCCCTGCACAAAGTGCTGAGAAGGCGGTAGGAACGTCCTTAGGACAAAGGTCAGGATTAAGACAGCATTCGACCTCAGGGTTAACTGCCTGAATAGAGTCCCGCAAATTTCCTCTGGGTTAATCTTAGACCACTTCAGACATCTATCCTGTTCTGTGGGAGTCAAGTGTTGCAGGCTAGAGGTCAGTGAAGGAAGCGTTTTGTATAAGTGCATACGTTTCTCATTGGCAGATGCATGATTTGATGAGACTGAAAAGTAATGTTCCTGGGTACCATGGCAGGCGGAAATATACCCCTAAGTTCTCCTGGAAAATGCCAGTCTACCTCGGTGTAATGTGGAGCTGTTACGAAAATATTTTGCCAGGCCTACCTCTGGTTTCCAGTCCGACCACGACACAGTTTGAACTAGTCTTGCAGGCCGTTTAGCACTAGCAGATGTGCCAGCTTGAAATAGCCAGTACGTGAGATTTTTTTGTGGTCCCTTGGGCCATGACAAGGCCCAAAAAAAACAGCCTGCGCACTGGCCCACCTAGCGGAGCCAGACTGCCCGAAAGGTCAGTACAACAGAGCTGCAACACCTTCATAATGAACTGGTCCATGATCCTATGATCTTCTGCTCATTTTCAATAAAAAATATGGTGTGCAGGTCAAACTTGAATCAGAATTACATGGACCAGAAATATATAAATTATGGACTTTGCCAAGTTAGACAACCTCCTGTTTGCTTGCCTCTTTCTAAACCGGGAATTCAAAGATGCAAGTTAACTCACCTCCGCCAATCACAATACAATGATGACATTTTAGATGAATAGGCTGCACCCATTTCAACTCAGTAGTACTCATTTTATTGACCCCCGAAGAATGAAAGGCTAGGTGGATGCACTGGGAATCAATCCTGCGACAGGGTTAAACGCAGGTCGCTGCAGCGGATGCATTAGTCCACTGAACCCCAGGATTTGGCTATCTGGGTTCAACAGAATTAGTTGCAGGGGTTGTAAATGCATACAGGACTAGGCGTGTAACACAAGGCACTGCTGCCTCTGTGGTGCAGCGAGACCCACAACTCCCCAACTATACAAGAGAGTCCTATTCCTACGGGAGATTCTGTGGCCCCTCATCACATTCTGGAGGGGCCCCATCATTTTGTGTTACGCCACTAGACAGGACGGTCAGCTTCACACTGTAAACATTTTTGTTTCTTTTTAAATATATAGGGTCAGATTTAGGAGTTCAAGCAATGCAGTTCAACAAGTAAGGTTGCAGCGCTGTGTTGTGTGAATAGGGGAGAGAAGAACTGCACCATGTCTACTAAAAAGTGGAGCAGTTTGGCTCTCTCCCTGCGCTGAGGCACGTTTGGCAGTAATGCGCCAATGCAGGCACCTTTGCGCCATAGAGCAAGGGTATCTGCGTTGTGGTCAGTATAGTTTTTTTAACAAGAAGGGGGTCTCCTCTGCATGAAAACTATGGGGCTTATTTACAAAGCCCTTGTTAATAAGCCCCTGTGTTTTAAGGCATGTTCCTCTTCCTATGTGTGCTATAGAATGCAGCACACATGCAAAGAGGGAAAAAACTAGGAGAAATTAAAGCATTTAGGGATTTGCGTCAAAACCCATGAGTGTTTGCATGGGAACACCCATGCACTACCCATGGAATGCCCTCTTGATGCAAAGTAAAGCAAGGCAGAGCATTTCAGTGCTTTGCGTTACTTTGGGTTACAATCCAATGAAAGTCGGAATTTGCGTTGCATTGTAAATACCAATCCTGCACTTTGAGTCGGGTTTGCATTAAACATATAATGCAAAACCCGACACACAGTATTTGCAAATATGGGCCTTAGTTACTGAAACTGCAAATCATACGTGCGCCCGAGATTTAGCTGCTACTTTTGCAGACTAAGTTAAAATAACAAAGGTAGCTGAAGACGAGATTTGTCTTTCACTGCTAAAAATGGCTATAAATTTCTATTTATTCGAAAACTAAAGTTTTAAATGGAAACGGTGCTTCTTAAATCCATAAAATGTCCTATATCTGCTGTACTGTAAGTTATAATGCAGTATTACTAGGCACAGAAAAATGCCTGCTATTTAGATTCCTTCAGATTAACAGTGTTAATAACAGAGACATTTATTACCTCTCTCCAGTCTCAATTCTGCACTCTCAGCATTCATCTAATTTAAATATTGTTAGACTCATTTAATAAGTGGATATATCATTCTTTAATGATCTTCCATCGCACCGCCATAAAAAACACACTGCCCCATACAGTGACTGTAGAAGGCAATCTATATTTCTGTATGTTAATGTCATTAATGGTATATTAAAAATATATATATATACAAGCTAGAATCAGTCCAATGACCTGATTCATTAAATTTGTCACGCAGCTGGCGCTTGTGCAGAGAGAACAAAGTGCATTTTAACACAAGTGAAATTAACAAAAGTTTTTTTTTTCATGTGCAAAATGCGCTGTGTGTAAATATTTTTGCTCACTCGCACCTGCCCCCATGGCAAAATGTTCACTTGAGAGCATGTCAGGTGCTGTGGCAGCAGGTCACAACCTGCACCCGACACACATCTGCCTCCCCTACAGAAGTCCTAATCAGGCAGGGGGAGTAGTGAAACAGGAATGGGATGGAAATGTCCCCTGCCTGTATGGCTGACCTCCTGCTCAACCACTCATGAAAAGAATACTTGGTGGAGCACAAATTTACACTCCCAAATTTACAGATTTGCCACCTTATGATTTTTTTTTCACCATGTGAGTAGGACAAAGTCCCTTGGCGGGTCCTTGTACTTAGCAAAGCCTGAGGTATTTGTGCACACCGCCTCACCACTCTGGCTGTAAATAAGAATAAAAATTCCACCAATGTCCTGGGGAGCTTTGACACCCCAGAGATTATACACAACGAGCTGGAAGCATGTTCTCTGCAGGGAAGTCCAGCTCATTTGTGCACACCATGTGACATTGGCTCCTCGTCGTGGCCATGTGAAGGGAGCCGATATCGTGTGACACCCTGTGCATTGGAAGTCTGAATTTAGGGAGGAAATGTGAATCGAAGAATTGGTATGAATGGACCCTCTGTAACCATTACATGTTAGTGCACTCCCATGGTGATATCGGGATGCAGGAGCCTGTTGACATCAACAAGCTGTCATCATCATGCCTACATATATCTCATTAGAGCCAGTGCATACCAGAGCAGTGTGTGCGTCGATCGTTCTGTTATGCATCAAGGGTCTGAATGAAACTGGAGCGTAGCACCTGCACATGTTGTCCGGCCCAACTTCAGGTAGTGGGTGCCAGTCGTGAATATAGGCCTGTAGGCTCTGGAATCGTGGTCATTCATCTTTGATGGGCTTTCTACCCTAAAAATATATGCAAACATCGTTTTGTGAATCGTGATGCACATCCGGCTTAAAAGAAGCCAATCCATTTTCAATCCTAGTTATGGTAGAACAAGTGGAAAAGGACTCAAAATTGTATTGAAGCCTCTATGACATGGTTTATCTACAAAACTGATCAACCCCGGAAGGTAAAATGCCTTCAGTTTCTGTGGATGTTATGGTAGATCTTTATTACTTCCCCTGAATTGGCAGACACATGACATGGCTATCCTGCCACACCAGAAATCTGCAAGAATAAAAGAAACCTGCTCTAATAGTAGAATCTCAGTGCAAAAATTTAAATACGACCCTCACAATGACCTCAATGACCTTGGAATTTATTGGATTGGCTCATTCAGATTTCATCCTTGACCCACTCTTTTTAGACTATTCCTTTGTGCTCCCCTATTGGTCATTTCTATTGAATTCTTTGCTACTTGGCCCTGAACTTGGATTTTTCACCTTGATCCAAGAATAAATTTGCCAGATAAGAGCAAGAACACATTTGAGAGACATAACTATGAACACAGAGAATTTCAACCACTGAATGCTACAGGCTCAGCAGCAGCACCAATACCACCGCAGTGGTACACAGCAGGTTTTAACTATTCCTTGTAACGAACAAGGAACTGCTACTGCTACCATTCAAATGAGGCTCAGGAAAGGGAACAGCACTGCTAATGCCACCATTTGAATGAAAACCTAAAGTATCCAAAAAGGTGATGGATGGAATGCCTGAATTAATCTCAGCCACTGGTTATTGCTTGGGACGCATCCCAGTCCATCAGTATTTTGCAGACCATACCATCTCAGTTTGAACCAAGCCATATGCAAATCAGTCTCAACCCTGCTCCATGAGAACGGGAACAGTCCAGCCTAAACTGCCAAGCCAGGTCCTCCCTGAACGTGAACACAAGCAGCCCATGCCTGATTTCACCCTCATTAGGGCTCATCAGCGAGGTATAGCTTGATTCCAGTGACAGAGTGTGCACCGGACCTATGTCTGGGCATATCCGTCCAACTTAGGGTGACATACTAAAGTATACAAAAAGGTGATGGAAGGAATTCTTGGATTAATATCAGCCTCTGGTAATTACTCGGGCCGCATACCAGCCTATTGCTAGTTTTCACACCATGCCACCTCAGTTTGGACCCCACCATATGAAAATCCGTCTCGACCCTGCTTCAATGGAAACAGTCAAGCCTGAACTGCAAGACCAGGTCCTCTCTGTACCAGAACACAATCAACCTGGGGCCAGTTTCATCCTAGTTAGGGCTCACCAGCCAGGTATAGCTTGGCTCCAATGACACAGGGCGCACGGTACCCATGTCTGAGCATACCCGTCCAAGATAGAGCGACACACTAACATTTACAAACAAGCATTGGCATAGCCAATAGGTCTCGCCTTTGGGGTCTTGTAAGTGTTTAGGCAGAGTTATTGGCTTTGTCAGTGTCTTTAAGCTATGTTGTAGAGCAGCGTGGGTGCTGTGCAACATGTTGAAAAGTTATAATAAAAACGTATTTTAAGCATTTTTGTTACCTTATATATAACCACTAACATACTTTTTAAACTTTGAACACATTTTTGGAATCATTGTTTTTGTACGTGTTTAAATAATTCTTCAAAATAAAGTGTTTTCATAATTTCATATTTAAAACTTCTGATGTGTTGATGCTTGGTAGTGTGTTTACGAGCTTAAGTGGCATGTAGTGCTTCCCGTCCCGTGCATGGCAAGGTATGGAAGTAAACACGAGTATGTTGGAATGATAATCTAATTCTTCAGGACCAACCCCCATCAGCTTTCCTTGAAGTTTTTGGTCACTCTGTTTCTTTCCGCACCTCATAATTTTGCACTTGTTACCTCACTGAATACACAAGGGAAACACTTCAGGCAGCATGACCAATTTAAGTGTTAGTGGCATGAAGAAGGAAGGCTAGTCTGGTTGTAGGCTTGTTGCTCCCTTTGTATGTTTGTGTCCTTGCCTTGATTAGCTCGTGTCCATAGGCTTTCAGAAAACTCGTTCTTTGAATTTTAATATCCGTTTTCAGAAAAGCCAGTTCACATTTAATACAAACACAAAACGTATAATGCATGCTAATAAAACAAAAGATGTTTAGAAATGCATTATTCGCAGACTACAGAAAATAGTTGTATTTCTTCTGTTTGGGACCAGCACCTTCCGCAATAAATAGTTCTTGTTTACTGTAGAAGGGTGATTGTGTTTACAACGTTAGTTTGCTACGAGAATGTTCAAGACATGCAGGTAGTTTTTAAATATTGGGGTGTTATCTTTCATTGTCCGTCTCTCACTAAAAATTGCAAAATTAATACGATGTAAGGCATACAACCAGGTTTTCGGAAATGCTCTGCTGTGCGGTGCACTCAATCTACGGTGGTGAGTTATGCATGCATTGCTTCCCGTCCCGTGCATGGCAAGGAATGGTGCTTTGCTGTGCGGTGTGCAGACGCATCGAAGAAGCGGTCCTTGTGCCCACAGATGAACGCTATGGCCCCTGTGCAAGCTGTGTACCCTCTCTGCTCGGCGGTGACTGCTGGGAGCGCGCACAGTGAATGAATGAAGCGCTCTGCACTCAGTGTGTACAATGCGAGTCACTGGGCAGGCTCAGAAACGGAGTGAGCTTAAAAGCAGCAGCACTGACCTGATATAGGTCGCCGCGAGGAGGAGCAGGAGGAACGGAGCGAGCAGCAAAGCCTAGCAGGTTTCCATCGATCCAAGCCCGGGCACAGACTGCAGGGGGCGAGGCGGAAGGGGCATCACAGGACTTGTAGTGCAGTCCACACCAGGTGGCAGCCAATGGGAGGTGTGCCTTGTCCACGAGTCCTGGGAGGTGCTGTAAAGGCACCATCTGAAAGTGGGAGGCAGACACAGAGAGGGAGGCGGCGCGGGAAAAAGAGGGAGTGAGAAGGTGCATGCGTGTGTGTGTGAGCGCGCAGCCTGCTGTTTTTCGAAGCACATACTCGTGCTTGTGGCGCACTCCTGCTCGCTCCCGCAAGGTGTATGCCGCCACAAGCACGAGTATGTGCTTCGAAAAAGAGCAGAACGACGGCTAAAGGTCTCCTATGCAGCGCATGTGCGCTGCGTAGACGAGACCTAAAAACTATGGGAGTCTGTTATCAGGCTAGTGTATGATTTAAACAGACACAAACTTTGTAAGCGCAGAGAAGAGGAGCAGCCTACAAACACATGCAGCTACTCGGACTACTTTATTATTCTGTACCATTTGTTTGGTGCTATAAAAGGAAGCGCCGAACTGTAAAACAAAGTCACAACCTTCTTTAATAGTTTGTGCCGTTTGTTTGGTGCTGTAAAATGAAGCGCTGAATTCCAAAACAAATGAAGGCAACAACAAAGGCATCTGTAGGACGGAAATTAAAAACAACCCAAAGGTGTAGCATGGAAGTGGAAATGATGATTAGAAAATGGGGAAAAAAGTACCCTCAATCACAGCA
Organism: Calotriton arnoldi; assembly: GCA_963921515.1. NCBI lineage: Eukaryota > Metazoa > Chordata > Amphibia > Caudata > Salamandridae > Calotriton > Calotriton arnoldi. Next base: position 375,544 of record CAWUFW010000319.1, read on the forward strand.
CGAGTAGCGGATGCTCTCGAGAAATAAAAGGAAGTGACTTGAGACAGAGTGACCAATTAGGAGGCAGCTAAAAAGAATGACAATCAAGCCAGCAGTGAAAATGGCAAAAAGTAATGGGCGGGCTCCAAGTCATTTATTTTATACAATACCCCTCGCAGCAACAGCGTTGTTGGGCCCGACCTAAAAACACCGAACCTTGGTTTCCCAGCTCCCAAGTCGGCAATCTAGCCGTCAGACCACATCCTCTCCCCAGGTAAACAAATACACAAACATACTAATGTGCACGAGGGGGAAACTATATAGGATACTCGCCCGATGTTATACATAACTCTCTGCAATGTACTATCCGAGCCGCTCTGTTCATCCCATCTTCGCGATTACACTTAAATACACGACTGATTTCACGGACTAGAACGCGGGGCCACAAAATGAGACAAAGGGTCGGCCATGTTAGGCGTGGGTAAACCCAGGAGTTCGTGTGATGCACAAGGCATGCAAGGTGAATAACAGAACTCTGTGTGTTACGCGATATGATTCAACAATGACAGGTGACGGCATTGTCGAGTGTGAATATGCCTACCAATTCCTCAGTAGGGCAGTGTATAAACTACAGATATAAGGTATGGCCCTTACTTCCACATAGTTTTGACTATAGTTTGGAAAGCTTCAACGCGCACGTTGACACTGTACTTGTGCTGTACCTGTTTCGTCGCTCTCCAGCTTGCCTTCATCATTGGCTTCTGAAGGCTGCTTTTGGTCAGACGAGCCATCGACTCCTGCTTCTGAAGCCAAGGTAAAATATCTGCAGCGAAGTGACCATGACAGGTGTGGGGCCCGATTAAGCCGAATGGAAGCCCCAGCACACGCTGTTCGTGTAGCGCCTGCAGCCCAGACTCCCAGCTGCCGGGCTGCGGGTTTTCTAAAAGTCTGCAATAGATGAGTTTGCAGGGCTTTTCTGCAAAGAGATAAACAGCGATTCCACATCGCTCGACCGCTGTGGACCCGACCACTACAAGGACAGGCAACTTGAAGGCAGCAAAAGAAGTGGTACACAGTGAAATGTTAACAACAAAAGCAAGCATTGGCCGCGCAACAAGCAAGACTTGCGGCCGCGAGTTGTGTGCGCGCGCGCAAAAAGAAAAAAAAAGTGAAAGCGTTTCACTTGCGGGAGCGAGCGGCGCCAGGAGCGATAATTGCTACCATATGGCGCCGCTCGCTCCCGCAAGTGAATCGCCAAACGTGCACGCGTTGCCATTGAAGGCAATGGAACGCGTGCACGTTTTTGGCTGAAAAGCCGAATCCATTGCAAAAGGTCTTTTTGCCTATGCAGCGCATGCGCGCTGCGTAGGCGAGACCTGAAAAGTGATGGGTGTAATGTTTGAATATATATAAGTCACTGGTAATTATTAACATATCTCCATCCCCTGAATGCAGTAGGAGACCCTACTTTACAAGTGTAAAGTTACTATGAGTAGAAGGTCGCAATCACCAGGGTGAAGATCTCCCTTTGGTTGTCACGATTTGCTCCTTGTGCTCACATGCTCATCCCAGGGGGCCTGCCTGCTTCTGGACCAACCACTATATCTATGTACTGACTTCCAGCCGCTTGGGCACTATTCTGAAATTCCAATTCATTCTAGATTCATCCCGTGTTTTGTGGAAGCCAGTCTGCTTTTCTTGCTGAAGGCTCCAATACCTAGAATTTCCTGCTCACTGCTTCATCTCCAGTCCTGCAGGCCAAGGATTGGTGGAGGAATTCAACACATGTGTGGGTGGCCGGTGCTAGTCTGCTCACACCTGAAACATTTGATCATAGTGAGCTCATTTAAGCCCCAGTTTCCAACGCTGGTCATTGTACCAGTGATCCTGGTTGACGACCCTATGTTTCTAGAGTTCCTGAGCTTTTGCTAGCCCTTATTTCCGTAACGTTCCTGAGCCTACGTTTATCCTTGTTTTTTGAGCTAGCACAGCCTGCAGTGCTACCTTTATTCCTGAACTATCACTATTTTAGTGCATCATGTTTTTAAAAAATATATATTTCATACAATAATCATTTAACATAGGTGTGTGGGTCATCTGATTGGAGACACAGTCTGAAAATGTTTCCACCATTTTACCCATATCTTATTGTGATTTTCTGGGCAGAGGGCATTTTTGATCCTTGAACTTTCACTCTTTCTGTAGTTACCCTTTTCCCAGTGCCTACGTTTCTTTCCTTTTACCATAGTTCCAGTTGCTAGTTTGCTACCTTCCTTTCCCTGCTCTCCTAGCTTTCAGTTTCCTTGTGTGGTTTGTTACTTGCTTTCTACTAAGTGCTCACTTTGATTCCCTTCTTTCCTGTTGAGCACTCCTCTTCTCTAGCTCATTGCCTACTGTGGTTTTGTACTTTAGTTCTTCACCCTTGCTGTTACCTCCTTGCATGTTCCTGTGCGATCCCCAGGATTCATGGGCATAGCTGACAACCAATGTGGTGTTTCTTGTCCACCGTGAGTATTGTCTATCTATATGTCACTTTTATAACATAGATATGTTACCCCTCGTGAGCGCTTGGCAGCCTGGCACCTTTGGTTTAACCGCCCACACTTACCATGTGATATCTTGTTCCACAGTCCCGACAAACCTTTCTCTTTCCCCAGGACACGCTGAATCCACGTGTCTTTACCTGTCGGACACTGATGGGGCCAGGCTATTTTAGCCTTTAGGTGAGTCATAAGGTGCACTAAATAACGAAGCTACCTTTCTAATACAGGAGACCTATCCTGATTGTTTTTTAGCACATGCACTATCATTTTTAGCTCACTAGCGTCATAGCGACCATGACGCCAGCTGCTTTGCATCATGTGGGTCACAATATGTATTCAGACATGGTTAACATAGGAGAGATTTATTTTAAACAGGGAGCCAAACCATGATCATTGTTTAATCGTGTTATTTGTTTCCCATAGGTTGTCCATCACATCTTCGGGTACTCTACCTTTAGATGTACTACATGGTAGATTGAGGTTACTTAAACTGTATACCATGGTGTGTAGATTTAAGATTCACTTTTTGGTCCTGAAGAATTGCCGTTAGATCACTCTGACATAGAGGCAAGCAACACGTTGACCACATAGAGCAGAGCGCAACATCCTGACACATAGAATCAGGTAGTCGCCACTCTTATATATTTTTAATCAGTTGGGAAGCTAGCCACAATAAAACTCCTTTTTGGACTTCCTTACCTGTTTTAATCCAGCACCTTCACTTCACTACATCTTCACTTGGTAGGCCCCTTACACCCACAGCACCATACGGCAAGGAATAAAAGATCTCCGCCAAAGAGCCCCTCATAGGGTGCCCGTCGGGTATTGCAGAGCCGACCCGACGAGGAGCAGGCCCTATGATGAAGCATGACACCCAGATGGCTGGGTGTGTGAGGGCCCTAATTTCGAAACGAGGGATTCCCCTTTCCCTTCCTTCGCAGTAGGACCACCTACCGCTCTTGTTTTGCACTCTCTCTCTCCATCTTTTACTGACCCACTCAGGAACTGCAAACCCCTTTCTGGCTGTGTGATTATCTGGGCATGTATGCTGGACCTTATAAAAGCCCACAGCCCCCCTTCTGGTTTGACTATATGCACGGGCAACCCCCGTGGGACTACTTCTTGAGGATACCAGGAAAGCAAATTGCCTTCCCTGGCCCATTCTCGTAATTTTTTGAGCCCTACCTTTCCAAAGTGACCTCCACCAAAATGGAGAACAACCAGGGACTCAGTTTTAATAACGACATGGTAGCAGAAATATTGAGAACACCTTCCATCCTAGGGACCGACGGGAGCTCGGCATCGGGCACCCAGTCGGAAGATTGGACATCTCTTACCTCGATAAAAAGGGAGTGGCTTAAAATTACCATACACGGGGCAATGATGACTGAATATCTGCGGGCAAATATAGCCCCCAATGGTCTCATTGTGAGTAACTTCCCAAGGTTATTTTTGGAGGATGCTGTGTTTAAGAAAGAATAGTCCCTAGTAGCATGGAAGTGCACTAGGGACTGGCTCATCTTGATCATTAACACTGCCAAACGAATAGCTGACGCCCTTTTGGTGAGGATTCAGATTGCAGAAGGTGCACTGAAAACAACGATCCAAATCTCCGCATTTAAGTCCAGACTAGCGGAAATCAATAATGAGATCGCAGACAACAAAGAGTTTCTGATGAAACAAAAATTAACCAAACTGCAGAAGGATACCCAGAAATTCGATAAAGAAAAAGTTTACCCTTATCTCAAAGCAGAGTTTACCTCAGCTAAAAACAGCTATTCCTCAGACAAAGGCTCAGACACCAATAGAAGGGGGTCATCCTCTAACAGTGATTCTAGCACTGGAAGTTGGGGTAGCAACAACCCTAGACGGGAGACACGTCCCGCGTACCCCAATTACAGTTTGCCACCCTACCAGGGGCCACCCTACTGGCAATTCCCCATGTACCCTCAAGGACAGCCACAGTTCTTCCCAGGAAACAACCCGCCTTTTTTAGACAGAGGCTGGGGCAGAGGAAGAGGGCGAAGAAGAGGGGTACAAAAACAGGTGCAATGGCAGGAACAACCACCACACCCAGTAGAGACACGGAGCGGGACCAGGGGGAAGAAAAATTGATAGTGAATCTTTCCCCAGGCCATTGACTGACCCTGAAAGAAGGGTATTACAGAAGGGCCTTGGCTATGTCCCCACCCCTAAGATTGACAAATTTTGTGATCATTGCGAGATTCAAAACTTTTTTTGCAAAATACGCCTCAAAGCGTTCTGTCAGAACAAACCGGCTTCTGCCTTGGAAGATACAGGGTTGCACAACCCGTCTACCTTTACACCTAACAACAGCATGATACCCAACGAAGTACTCACTTTTGAGCAAGCTGTGCTCAAAGAGCTAACAAAAGGCATCACCCCCTACCCCCTTCCACAATCTTTCATCAACAGAATTGGCGGCAGTCAGATCTCTCGCAGACGACTCCAGCATAACCATAAAACAAGCTGATAAGGGAGGGGCCATAGTGATCATGTCCACCAGTGACTACGACACAGAATGCCTACGACAATTGAGTAATGATAGTTACTATACTCCTATTACAGAGAATCCCACAACACGACTTGCAACCAAGATTTCTATGATGGTTTTCTCGGCAGAAACAGATGGGTGGATCAGTAAAAAAGAAGCAGACTTCCTGATCACAAAAGAGCCAACGGTACCATATTTTTACATCTTGCCCAAAATCCACAAGGGCACAACCCCTGTCCCTGGGAGACCTATTGTCTCCGGAATTGGTTTGCTTCTTGAACCATTATCTAAATTCTGCGACCACTTCTTGCAACCTTTGGTTAGAAACACCCCCTCCTTTTTGCGTGACACAACTGATGTCCTGCGCTTAATAGAGGAAGTACAGAGCCCTGAAGAGATCAGCCTCCTGGTCACTCTGGACGTTGAGGCTCTTTACACTAATATACCGCAACGTGCCACTTTGACTGTGATTGAGGACGCACTCAACAATGTAGACTGGGACTCCCTTACACCAGTCTCATTCATAATGGAATGTGCTACGTTGGCCCTCACGGAAAACTTCTTTGAGTTTAAGAACCAGCTTTACCATCAGTCCCAAGGTACATCTATGGGCAGTACATTTGCGCCTAGTGTAGCATGTTTGTACATGGCTGCCTTTGAAGAGAGTGTCATCTTCCACCCCTCCAACCCTTACATCGACAATCTCAAACTTTGGAGGAGATTTATCGATGACATCCTTGTGTTCTGGAAAGGAGACAGATCAACTTGCGACCAATTCTGCCTATGGACCAATAGCCAAAATCAATACTTACATTTCACCAACACCATCTCTGAAACCAATGTCCCATTTCTCGACCTCAACATCAGAATATCAGAAGGTCGATTCAACACTACTTTGTATAAAAAGCCTACTGACAGCAACAGCCTGCTGTTGTTCAGCAGTCACCATCCCAGAGCCCTGAAAGAAAATTTACCCTTTGGCCAGTTCCTCCGCATCAGGAGCAACTGTAGCTCTGTGGAAGACTACAAAGCTGAGGCAGCTAACCTGGAAGAGAATCTGAGAAAACGTGAATATCCACCACGCCACATTGCACATTCCATGAAAAGGGTGAGGAATAATAACGCGAAGCCCTGTTGGAGACAATCCACAAAGAACCCACAGAGGTCCTTACCTGTGTTACCTCATATACACCTGACTCTAACCGCATCAGGGGTATCATAAAAGAAACACTGGGGGATTCTTGCCACTGGAACATTGCAACTACCTACACCCAGGTTTGCGTTCAAGCGCACCAACAACTTAAAAGACATGCTCATACACACAAGACCCAGGGTCCAGAGAGCTAACCAACAAAGACTACTATGGGATCTCCCCCCTGTAATGGGCCATTACCCATGTGGCTCATGTGCTGTCTGTCCTCAGACTGCACCAGCCAAGGAAATAGTCTTTTCTGAAAAATTCACTTGGAAATTGGGGAGACACACAAATTGCAACATTATCAATTGCATATATATGATTACTTGCCCCTGTAACCTGAGGTACATCGGGATGACTACCAGGATGATTAAGACTTGCATCACTGAGCATATGAACAATATCCGTTGTCACCGAGTCACCACCAGAATGTGCACACCCTTTGAGACACTCAAACATCCACCTGACACTCTACGCTGGGTAGTACTTGAGGCAAACCCACAGATGACCACTGGGGCACTGTTCAGGATTGAACAAAGGTGGGTACATCGCCGGGCCACTGACCAACAGGGACTTAATGAAGATATTCCTTGGAGCACTTTAAGTAGAACCTAGACCATAACCCATTGGTCTCTGCCTACAGCTATGTTCTTTTCACTGTACCTGTTTGACTGAATCCTCGTGAACACACTATAAACCACCTTTAAATATGTTCCTCTTGGGGCACAGCCAATACGGCACTAGAGATTGACTTTTTCAACTTCCTGGCTCCATCATTTACCCCGCCAGTAGTCTTAAGAATGTTGTGCCCCCCCTTTGGCATTCAATCATACCTCACGGTAATTTAGTTCTACTATTCCTCCATCCCCACATGGCCTCTAATATACACTCCAAGATGGCCGCCGCGATACCAAATTATAAGAGCCATCTTGTCGACCACCTGGCTATGCCATTCACCTCGCCAGGAGTCTTGTTTACGGCATCACCGTTGGCACCTTTCTCTAATCGTGGACTCCACTTTGGCAGTCCACGTTCTAGTTGATCGACGTTAGGGATTGGCTGCCTTGCCTGACCCCGGAACCGGTTGACTATATCACCGCCACACACTTGGTGAATTGTACCACCCGGTTCCGGCAGCGTGGGGTAGGTCTGCCGCTCACTACGCGGTCTTCAATTGTGAGTATCTCATTTGGTTTTTCGAGTCGGAATCCGTAAAGGAATACCACTGACACGATGTGACGAGGTGAGTCTTGGAGGCATGAGGCATATCAATGCAGTAGAAGACATGCGCTGCACCACAAGTGGACCCTACGCTGCTTGACCCGCTGTGAGTGTGGGGATGCGGTCCGCCCCCCGACATCGCTTCCTACCATGCCCATCGACCAAGATGGGGTATGATTGGGTTGGGATGCGGAGTCGTGACGCGTCTCCAGACTTGTGCTTGCGGGACTGGATCCCCTTTCTGTACTCAGCGTCCCACTGACTAGCCGCGCTAGTTCAAGCTCCTACTCACCCCTCGTGAGTGCTTGGCAGCCTGGCACCTTTGGTTTAACCGCCCACACTTACCATGTGATATCTTGTTCCACAGTCCCGACATACCTTTCTCTTTCCCCAGGACACGCTGAATCCACGTGTCTTTACCTGTGGGACACTGATGGGGCCAGGCTATTTTAGCCTTTAGGTGAGTCATAAGGTGCACTAAATAACGAAGCTACCTTTTTAATACAGGAGACCTATCCTGATTGTTTTTTAGCACTTGCACTATCATTTTTAGCTCACTAGCGTCATAGCGACCATGACGCCAGCCTGCACTCACCGTTTGCATCATGTGGGTCACAATATGTATTCAGACATGGTTAACATAGGAGAGATTTGTTTTAAACAGGGAGCCAAACCATGATGATTGTTTAATCATGTTATTTGTTTCTCATAGGTTGTCCATCACATCTTCGCGTACTCTACCTTTAGATGTACTACGTGGTAGATTGAGGTTAGTTAACCTGTACACCACGGTGTGTAGATTTAAGATTCACTTTTTGGTCCTGAAGAATTGCCGTTAGATCACTCTGACATATAGGCAAGAAACATGTTGACCACATAGAGCAGAGCGCAACATCCTGACACATAGAATCAGGTAGTCGCCACTCTTATATATTTTTAATCAGTTGGGAAGCCAGCCACAATAAAACTCCTTTTTGGAGTTCCTTACCTGTTTTAATCCAGCACCTTCACTTCACTACATCTTCACTTGGTAGGCCCCTTACACCCACAGCACCATAAGGCAAGGAATAAAAGATCTCCGCCAAAGAGCCCCTCATAGGGTGCCCGTCGGGTATTGCAGTGCCGACCCGACGAGGAGCAGGCTCTATGATGAAGCATGACACCCAGCTGGCTGGGTGTGTGAGGGCCCTAATTCCGAAAGGAGGGATTCCCCTTTCCCTTCCCCTTTCCCTTCCTTCCTACCCCTCTTGTTTTGCAATCTCTCTCTCCATCTTTTACTGACCCACTCAGGAACTGCATACCCCTTTCTGGCTGTGTACTTTTATAACATCACCACAAGTATTAGCTCCACAGATCCTGCATTTGAATTTATATCTAATTTGTGAATATTTGCAGTCAGTATCTGCAAATGGAATTGTGAATGAGGAATTTACTGCGCTTCACTCTTACCTTGAGGAGCTCCTGAGTGCTTTACCCCACATTTCCTTTATTGTTAATGTTGTTATATGCAGCCCTTGCACATCCTGTGTGTTATTCTGAATGCTGAATAGACTGTTCTTTCTGAGTTTTGACGTCTTGATACCTTGTGCAGGGCTTTCCCATTAGATCCCCTTTCTTTGCTTATTCTCTGTGTGATCTTGAGTAGCTCTGTACCCAATAGTCTGTTACTTTGTCTACCTTGCCACCAGTCCTTGCCAGTCTCCCTTACAATGGTACAGCATATGAAAGGCATAAAAGATTTAAAAAAAAAAAAAAACGAAATTAAAACTAAACTACAAAAACCAAAATATTCTATAATAAATCTTAATTTAAAATTATTTTTTATATTTATTTTAAATGTAGAACACATAAAATAAGCTACAACACTAATAAGTTAATTTTGCATGACATATTTAATTACTTTAAATGAAATTAAATCAAATTGAAATTATTTATTATAAAGATTTATTAAAAAAAAAAACCTCAAGTAAAATATATATATTTAGTCATTATGTGTTAAGTTATCACAAATTATATATAGAATTAATTTCAGTTAGTTTAATAATTCTTTTTCATTTCATTTCCATTAATAAATGTTAATTTTAAATTTAAAAAAGTTATTCAAATATTTTAAAATAAAATGTTTTTAGCATTTATCTATTTTACTTTCTTGATAAATATTTTTGTTTGAGTTTTCTGCAAACAGTACATGATGCTCAACAATGCACCAAGAACCACAATTACATGGGAGTGGAAGCATGTTTGTTCAAATTTGCAATAGTTCAGTATATTATCAATGCATTCGCAGTGGTCGTACATCAGGGAGTATAGTACGTTACATGGTCGTCTTTCACTCATCACGGGGCAGTCCCCCACTTTCCCTCATATTTATGCCGTAGTGTTTCAACAAGGTACCCCATACCTTGTAAAACTTCTTTGGGCACCCTCTGGCGTATTTATCTTTTTTTTTACCATTAAATTTACATATATTTTTAAAAAGCCAAAACAAATATTGCTTTAACATTAATTACTGCAGGGCACTATTTTAAGTCCCTACCACTATTTTTGTTTTTTCTATGGGAAGGTGTTGCAATACCAATGGTTGGCCACGCGTGGTGCTGGATTTGCTCTAGGTCTGAGCTAGAATACATTTACAACTTGTTTGCCTTTTTAGCCATATTAAATATGGAAGTGCAGAAGGCACGCGGCGGCGGCGGTTCAAGATGGCCGCTCCCTGAAACGCTCTGCGACACCGAGCTCCGGTCGGCGCTGAAGGGCTCCTCTACAGATTGCGGTCCCGCTTTTGAAGCATGGCCCCTTGTTTTGGAAGTTACAGGGCACATTGAGGCAAGTTTTTAGACCTGCAATTGGTCTTTTTCGGCGCTTTTTTCCCTGAGCCTGCTTTGCCTCAATGACCCCGTTTTCTGTGGCCGCCATTTTGTGCGTTTTACTGTTGGCGATTTTTTTCTTCCACAGTAATGTTTAAACGCACATATTTTGGGGCTCTATAGATCAATGCCTACTACTGAGATATCCTGGCTTGCCAATTGTCACCAGAATAGATCAGCAAATGTTGTACATCTGTTGGACTGACTAATTCTCCCTGTTTTCATCGGTCTACTGTCATCTGCTGCATATTATTTGATGGCAACTCGTCATGGTGGTGTGTGTGCTCATGGGCTCTTCTTTTATTTGCGGCCTCACTTTTGATACTTGGCTCCCTACGCTGATACCCACAGGGCTTACTGCGGCAAGTTTATAGATTTGTTGTTGACCTTTTTCAGCGCTTTTCCTTCGAACCTGTTTCTCCTCAGACACCCTGTTCTGTGCAGGTGCCATTTTGTGCGGTTATGCTATTAGAATTTTCTTTTCGCAACAATATATAAATGCGAATAATTTTTGGTCTTGTTGAGCAATGCCCGCAAGTAAATATCTTTGTTTGATATCGGCTCATCAAAACACTTGAGTTATTGCCACACACCTGTTGGATGGTACAATCCTCTCCTATTCGACGGTCTGCTGTGAGGTGCTTTAATCTCTCTTCCTGTCTATTGAAGCATTGAAGCTACTCTGCAATTTTCAGTCAAGCTCTGCACGTGGTTTGTTGACATCCTCTCTACTTGCCTGTATTCACTGCGACCTTGGAATTTTATATCCTAAGTGACCCCATCTAATGCCGCGTTGCGCACTACGCTTCACCATGGATTCTCCACACTCAAACAAACCCCATGGAGCTGCTGGGTCTGGTCCTGGAGGTCGTAAGGAATCTGTTGCTAGCACCAATAAGCGTGCCAAAAAAGACCCGTCTTCCCCACCGAAATCACCTCTCCCTCTGACGTTAGAGGATATTATGGACGAACAACGCCACAGTAGACCTTTCATGATGGCCACTACTGCTACACTTCAGAGAATTGAAGAGAAATGGTCCGGACTTGAGTCAAGACTTTCGGATGTGGAACAAAAAATAAGTGATGCACAGGACGTTGTTGCCAGAGTCGATATCCTCACAAAAGAAGTTACTCAACTTAAGAAGACTACAGAGGACTTAGAAAATCGCAATAGGTGCAACACCCTACGCATTTACGGAATTCCGGAAGGTTCTGAAGGCTCGGATATGATCTCCTTTTTGAAGACTCAAGTCTTGCAGATCGTTGGTCTTTCGAAACCTATGGACCTTAATATCCAAAGGGCGCACAGGTTGGGTCCTCAGAATGCCTCTTCCTCAACCAAACCTAGAGGTATTATCGCCTACTTCCTCTTGTACTCCGACCTCATGGCAATCCTTAACGCTGCCAAGCAACATAAGCAGATGCTCTGGTCTGGTTACAAAGTCTTTTTCAGTCAAGACGTCTCCAAGCCAACCGCCAACCGGCGTAAGGAATTTCTCGACCTCAGACCATCTTTGAGATCCATGAATGCCCGTTATGGTCTTATCCATCCGTGCTTTTTCAAAGTGACTTATAAAGACAGAACTTTTACTTTTGATGACCCGGCTGATGTTCGGAAATTCATTCATGTTCACAAGGGAGAAGATATGGAACTGAGCGAGCCTTAATTGTTTTCATGTTTGTTCTCTTCCCTGTTTTTTAGGTCTCCCCTTTGCTGTTCCCGACGCTGATGTTCCTACCCACGTTCTCCTTATGTTTTGTCATGTATGACTTACTCCGTTGTATTCTCTCCCCATTGTCTGGTAAGTTCCCTTCCATTTTGTTTCGTATGTTTACCACTTTGTCCTTAATTTCTAATTTCTTCCTTTTTGTTCTATTAGTAAACTTGTCCCTCCTCGGTGTCCCCCCTTTTTTTTGGAGTGGCCGCCTTGTTTCTCGCCCCCATCCCTCATTAATGTTCTTCTTGTTTTTGATCACTATGACTAAAGCCTTCTGGCTTTTCGTCATCCTTTCTTTGCTAGCTCTTTCTGGGTGACTTTGCTCCCCTTCTATTCCCCTTTTCTTTCCTTTCTCCCTTTTTCCTTTCCTTGCCTCCTCACTCTATTTTCCTCTGCACCTCTTTTTTTCCATTTCACACTTATGGTACTTCATTGTTCTCTCCTTCCTTCGTTTTTATGCCTACATCAAACTATTAATTCTATTTTCCTTCCTCTTTTTTATCTCCTTTTTTCCGCTCCTTCTCAGTTTTTACATATCCTTATCTCTTTCTCTTTCCGACACTGGCATATCTCTCATCTGACTGGTTTCTCACATCTTTTCTCCCACTCATGCTTTAAGTTTCATCTATCTTCTTGTTTAATTCTGCTTAAGTTTTATCGATGAATGGCCTTCGTGTAATTTCATGGAATGTCAAAGGTATCCGCATTCCTGTCAAAAAACAGCGAATTTTGTCTCACCTTGCTAAATTGAAATGTGATGTTGCATTATTACAAGAAACACACCTTAAATTACAAGATTTGTCTTCACTGCGCAAACAATGGGTAGGAGAAGTTTTCTGCTCCCCGGCAGTGAACAATAAGAATGGTGTAGTTATTTTGTTTCACAAGTCTCTAAATGTTCAGTTGCAAAATGAATTTCTAGATGCTAATGGTAGATGGCTTTTTTTGAACACTAAAGTTAACAACACCCAACTCTCTTTTTGTAATGTTTATGGCCCTAATGGCATTGACTTATCTTTTTGGAATGATTTTTCTACTCTTCTCTCCTCTCATGCCGCTGATAATTTGATTGTGGGTGGTGATTGTAATCAACTTATGGATCCCTTCCTTGACCGGAAATCTCAAACTAAATATATCCCTAACAAGATGCAGAAGACTTTTCATAAGGCCATCACCTCTAGAGGACTGGTAGATATATGGAGAACCTTTCACCCTGATGTCTTAGAATTTTCCTTTTTCTCCCCTGTTCACAGATCTCACTCCCGCATAGATTACATTTTTCTCACACAACCAGCCCTTCAATTCATGACTAATGCAGAGATTGGCTCCATTCTCATCTCAGATCACGCCCCCGTCATTTTAGACATGGATTTTCCTTTACCTATCCCCACATCCCGTCGATGGCGTTTCAACAATTCCCTTCTCCTGGATTCTCAATTTGTCGAACAATTTACACTTTTTATACAGGAATTCTTTAACAATAATCTCTCCTCTGCTTCTCAATATCATTTTATTTGGGATGCCTTTAAAGCTACTGCCAGGGGTTTCATAATTGACTTTGTGTCCCGGAAAAAAAAGAAAGCACTTATGGCCTCAACATCCATCCTAAAGCAAATTAAAGCTTTAGAACACAAATACTTCACCACCAACTGTCCCGACACATTGTCTAACCTTATCAAAGCAAAAATGCAATATAACAAACAATCCTGGGATTCAGCTTGTAATAATCTCCTCAAATTCAATGCTAAGATGTATGGTGGTCGGAATAAGGCAGGTAGATCTCTAGCTAACTATCTTAAAATCAAAAAGCAAAAATCTAAAATTGTGGCCATCACAGATAACTTCGGAATTCGGCATACTACAGATGCTAAGATTCTTGATTGCTTCACTGATTATTATACTTCCCTTTACACCCCAGAGTCCACCCCTTCCTCTGAACAAATTGATTACTTTTTTCAGACTATCCCCAAATCTCCTGAAAATCTTATTGATCTCACATCTTTGGATGTTCCTATCTCGAAACAAGAAATCATCAATGCCATCAATCTCTTGCCCAAGGACAAAACACCTGGCCCAGACGGTTTCACCGTCCGATTCTTTCTTCAATTTAAACAACTTCTGGTCCCTCAGTTATTCTCATTGATAAGTCATTTTCTTACCATCAGCGAATCACGTGGTTCTTTTACCCAGGCAATGTTATGTTTGATCCCTAAAAAGGATAAAGACCCCTCTCTTTGTAAAAATTACAGGCCCATTTCCCTCATTAATACAGATTGTAAAATCTTTGCCAAATTACTTGCCCTTCGCATCAATAAGGTAATCCCAGACCTCATCAATATATACCAATCAGGGTTCGTCAAAGGGCGATCTATCACGGATAATTCGAGAACCTTCCTAAATATTGTCCACCTAGCTTCTAAAATGGATTCACCAGTTGCTGCCATTACATTAGACGCTGAGAAAGCATTTGATAGGGTAAATTGGGATTTTATTTTTGGCGCACTGAAATGGCATGGCTTTAGCCCTCCTATTATTAGATACATCCAGTTGTTATACTCTGCCCCCTCTACCTCAATTTGGGTGAATGGCTGCCAATCTAAATATTTCCCACTCCTTAGAGGGACTAGGCAGGGCTGTCCTCTTTCCCCACTCTTATTTATTCTCGCTTTGGAACCCTTCTTAGAAAAACTTAGACGCTCATCACAATATACAGGTTTCCAATTCAAAAATATCGACATCAAATTCACTGCATACGCAGACGACATTTTGTTATATATCTCCAATCCGTCTACTTCTTTGCCGGCTTTCTTCTCCTTATTACAGGACTATTCCATTGTCTCCGGCTATAGATTGAATATTGATAAATCTGAAGTCATGCCTTTAAATAAGTACTGCCTCTCTCATATGTTTCACGACACAGGGTTTGAATGGAACTTCAAAAGTATCAAATGCTTAGGTATTCTATATGCCACTAGCATTAGAGAAACTATTAAAATCAACCTTGCGGACATACTTAAAAAACTCTCTGTTCTCATTGAAAGCTGGTCCCCACTCTTCTTGTCCTGGTGGGGCAGATTAGCTACAATTAAAATGATGCTTCTTCCAATTATCAATTTTTATCTCTCTATGCTCCCGGTCTCCCTCCCACTTTCCTTCTTTAGTACCATTAATCGTTCCTTGACCAAATTTCTATGGAACAATCGCAAGGCCAGGATTTCACTTTTTGGTCTCCAACAACCCAAAGAGTTAGGTGGAGTCAATTTTCCTAATCTCAGACGTTACCACTCTGCATTCACCCTGAAACAAATATGGACTTTTTTAACCGAATCCACACAGACACCTATAACGGCCTGGAGCTCGTTAGAACAAGCTCAATATACACCTTTTTCTTTTATCACAGCCACTCGTCTATCCCAACCCCCGAAGTGTTTCTCCTCACCTACCTTTATTCACTCCAAAGCACTCGCAACCTCTCTGCTCAAAACTCATCTCTCCCCTGCGGATCAACTTTCCCGCACTCCAATCTGGTATAATAAATATTTAAAGATTAATAACAGAGCTCTATTCTGGAAGGAATGGATTGATAAAGGTATCATTACACTTGACCATTTGTTGAAAGATGGGTCCTTTATGGACTTTTCAGATATCCGAGTGTCCTACGGTATCTCCACCACACACGCCCTTCATTATCCCTTGCTTAGGGCGTCCCTGTTCTGTCTCTTTTCCCAAGGCTGCTCCTCTGATACACCTGACTAGGCCCCCTCCTCCCCACTTGATTTTTCTACCCAATTTAAAGCAGGTGTCATCTACAAGATACTATCCCATCCTGCTGATGCTAGAATCAAATCCAACTTAGAACTTTTATGGGTAAAGGACTTGGCCCAGGACTTTTCATTTCAAACATGGGACTCCATTTGGTCAAAAATACATACTTCCTCACGTTCGGCTAGCACAACGCAGACTTTATATTACTTTTACAATAGACTTTTTTTCATCCCTACTGACCTGTACAAATTCAAATTGTTAATCTCCAAAAAATGTTGGTCATGCTCCCACGAGAACAGTGACTTTCTTCATATGTTTTTTCAATGTCCTTTGGTTAAATCATTCTGGTCTCGTATATGGTTGAAATTGAATGAAATACTATCTACCAATGTTGCTTTTGATATTATACATTTGTTTTTGGGTAGTTCTTCGCCTATTTTGGTCGCTCAGAGCAATGTGGGTAAATTTATCGACTTGTTTTTAGCTATTTCTTTTCAGATTATCACCACTAACTGGAAGGATACCTCTAAAATTTCATACCAAGCTTGGTGGAATCTGCTTTGTCACCATCATAGGCTTGATCGTGCCCACGCCACTTCACTACCTTTGTTGATCAAAAAAGATTTGTTGTGGTCACCACTAACCTCTTTTCTTTCCAGGTCGGCTACTTGATTTCACTTATATCTACGGCACCATTTTATCTTTTTTCTTTAAATTTTTTATGTTTAATTGTTTCTCATTACTCTACATAACTGTTTTAACTTCTGATGCATTTCCCTCCCCTTCTTCTCCCCCCCCTCTTTTCTTTCTCCTCTTCCCCCTCTTTTCAAAAAATCCAAAATGTTAAATGCATTTACTCTATGTACAAGTTTTCCCTTTCGAGGGCTTTATTGCATTGTAATCATATTTGTATTTTACTTCTCATTCATGCTACATGTTCATGTACTGATATTTTACTTAGTTTATTATCTCAATAAAGCATTTTAAACTTAATAAAAATATAGAAGTGCAATTTGTGAATAGCACTGGGCTTCCAATTTTGTGGGTTGTGCATGTCCCTCTCTAAACCCCTCCTTCCTCCTCCCATAACCCCTTCCATTTTATAGGACGCATTCCCAATATTCCAACTGCTACTGCCCATCTTTCCCACATTTAGCAATAAAATGCAGGCCTATGTGTGTGGAGATCTCTTCACAGAAAAGATAGACGAGGAGGAGATGGAGAACTCTGCACGTAGGTTAGAGAATGGCATTTTGTAGTAAGTGAGTATTTCTACTTTAGTATTAATAAACATTCTATAAAATGCAAATCTTAGAGCCATGTGAATAGTTTACTTTGCACTACCCAAGCAGTTAATTGGCTCATGCAATATAATCAATTAAAAGTAATCAGGACAAATAATTTGAGTTTTAGATACAAGATTTCATTATGAAGATACACAGCTAAAAGTAGTAGAGGATAAATGGCTAACCTAGCCCGAATATCTTCTTTAATGTACTTTGATCTGAAATGGCTGAAGTTTGGAGCAAATTCCAAGCCTCAGTTTGATAAGACCAAACCCAATAGTAAGGTGGAGGTTCATCTCTTCAATTGTGTGGTGGTGCAACTGTGCCAGTTAAATGGTAGGTTTGTTTTCGATAAGTCAGCCTAATCAGTGGCATAGTAGAGGCACCTTGCGCCCCTATCCAAGCAAAGTAATTGTGTCCCACAAACCTTGGTCTGGTGGTAGAAAGCAGCCACTAATTGGGGTGAAGTGGGCCTTTGAGCACTAATCTATTTTTGATAGTTACCTCTCCGAGTTCCAGCTTTGTGACGGGATTTCAAAACAAAGATATCCTAGCTTTGTGATACAATAATTAAGTGCTATGAAGGACAGAGATGCAACAATTATGCTTTGTTTTTCATTTTTTTACTGAATATAACACAGCAGCAGCTTAAAAACATGTCTTGCAATAAAAATTACATTACCTAGAAAATCACATTTTTACATTCTACTTTCCTTAATTTTCAAAGTTATTCAAATCTCACAAAGGCCACAGATAACAGACTTAGACATATCTTACAGTTTCATACAGATAATGCCATTACTCAATTAACAGACACCTCCCATACTGGATAATAAAGCAGACTTGTTGCACCAATGTTACTCCAGCCTCAGAATGCAGTAGTGGTTACACATGCAAGGATGTATCAATGCAGATGATGAAATCAAAAAATGAATAAAAAAATAACAGTACATGCTGCATGATACAAAATAACAATGAAGCACACAAAGGGTCATAGGAGGAATGCGTGCAAATATCTGAAAACCACTGGCAACCGCTCAGGCGGTATCGCAACTAATCATTTGATGCCCACAGTGCCACTAGGTAGAGGCCGCCCTTATGAATATTACTACTGACCCTGTTCCTCATGGGAACACTTGGGAGAATGTCAAGTGCTGTGGAGCATTATGCAAGAGTTATTTATAATAGCTACAATTATGTCATAAACACTAATAATCCAAGGGCAACCATTATGCCATGGTAGCCACAATTATTTCTGTCAAATCTTTGTATTGAATGTTAAAGAGACAAACAGTCGTCACCATACAAAGCATAGGACAATTGAATGTTAATGAGAGACTGTGAGGTCTCATACAAGAGAGGTAGCATGAGTGTTTGACAAGTGCAATGCATATCTAGCCATAGATATGCCTAAGTCTCAGTACATAAAGGTGCACACAATCATGTTCTCAACAATAGGTGGAAATAGAGCCCTGTGAGTGACATAACATCATAACTGGGAAGGGGAAGGACGGGGAAAGGAGGGGATGTTGGGGTAGGGGGAGTCCAGGAGGGTGTTGAACAAATCTTGTGCAAGGGTGTAGTGTAGTTCCTATTTCCCTAACAGGCTCTGCGCATTGGAATAATATACCCTATAGATTTGACATAGGACTGAGGTCAGTATGTCCCTATCGAGTATATTAAACTTAATTACTTTGTGCCAGCTAACTCAGAGGCCACTAGAAACTCCTTGTAAACAAGAAGGGAGTAGTTTCTGGCAACCGCATAAACATGACAACTTTGTTTCCCTTTTGAATCGGAACACTCTCAGAATCGTGTAAACAATAGATAACAGTTTCACTCAGCTAATCGTGCATGCTTAGTTTCTTCACAGTTACACAGAAAGAATAGACGGGCGTTTCAATAAAAGGATTTATTGAACAGTCTTGTTTCTCGTGTAAGAGATATGAGCTGTTATGATCACAAGACAGTATGCGAGATATATAATGTACAGCGTAAGCAGTAGAAAGAAATAATACTGCGCTAGCATTATCTTTTAGCTATGACACATATATTCATATACATAAATAACATAAGCTAAAAATGCGAGTACTCATAAGATGCTTCTCTAAGCTAGTTCTACCCCAGTGTACCTAACCTAAGTGTAGTGCAAGGTAAGAAGTAGGTGAAGTATTCTATAGTATGGTATGCCAAGAGTCCCTCTAGGTTCTAGTCAGCTCCATACCTTGAGAAGGCGAGAGGTGGGAATCTCCTTCCGGGTCTCGAACTCTAACACCCCGCAAAGGGAGTCAGAACACTGGGAGCTGGATTCTCTGCGAGCAGGGATGACAGCGTCTCTTGTCAGTGCGTCAGGCCGGGACACGGGCTCCTCTAAAGTCGAGGTCTCCTCCTACTTGCTTGGGCAAGGGAAGGTATATTTATACCTGGTAGGTGCCTTGGAATGTTAGCATTGACGTAAAGTCGGGCAGAGGAAGGCGTCAGGAATGAACTCTTAAGGTATAGCGGTTCATGCATAATAAATGAGTTCTTGGAGAAATCAATAATCCTGTGCTAGGGGAACTCCCAAGAGCTTAAGGGTCTGGTTTCTAAGAACTCGTTGTGACGTTAGGGTGGACGGATGTAAGTGACCATGCCTGTATTTGGATAGCATGGCTAATGCCTAAATAAGGACTGGGATCTTATGCCTATATAAGGGCAATGCGAATTGTGCCTATATAAGGACATGTTTCAGGAAAACCTATATACGGACACCTAAAGCGGAATACAACACCCACTCCACTTTCGAATGAACGATAATACCAAATGCTAAACATTAAATGCTATACATTAAACTGAGTACCACATGTTGCTAAAAACATTTCTAAAAGCATATTAAAAGAAGTTTAAAATCAACTGCTGAATGCAATAGGTACTGTACATTTTAAAACATTTTTTCATTCTAAGCATATATTGGAAATAAATGCAACATGAATGAATAAACAGAAATATATACATATGACGAAATGGTTGACAAGTTTTCAAAAATCAGAGCCATTTCATAACATGGTGCTAAAATGAAATTATAGAAGAATAAGGTGACAATGTGTCCCTGGAAGTATTCAAAGAAGTCAGTTTTATATGAATAGTTCTACTGTAAGCAGATTGAGTTGCCATGTATCCTCAAAAGAAAAATAGAGAAAAAGAAAAAGTTCAATTTTTAGGAAGAGTTCCAAGGTTTGTTCTGTTTTGAAAATATGGAGGCCAAATTCATTGCTTCCCTGGTACACTGTGAGCCGAATCAAAGTCAGTGTATGGGTCTGGTGTAAACATGAAATCATCTATTTCTGTAGACAAAAGATCGTCTACCGATGTCGGTGACAGTTGGAATACCTCATTTAGAAGGTTAACTGCACAGAGATGTGAAGCATCGCCTTCAGCATAGGATGCCGCAGCAATGTTCGCGTCCGTTGTTACCTGTGTGCCCGTTGATCCATCTCGTACCTCAGCAGCAGCAGGAAGCGTCTGTGAGATCTCAAGGAATGCCGTCATCAGGATTGGTAGCCTTTGGGGACAACACAGAGCATGGGCCGTTATCGGGTCCAGCAGAGTATCGATATCCGTTGGCATGACTGATGGGAGTGTTAGACAGGTGTCTAGCACTCATCCTTCACCGCAAAGCAGGCAGCGTAGAACAGGTAAGATGCAATCTTGCCAGATTGGTCTAAATGACAGAAACCATGTTGTATTAAGTTCCCGTAGACGAGGTATGCCCAAAAGTTGCACTATGCGCTCACGGCACTTCCGTTCTAGGAGAGCTTTCTCCAAATTGCTGGGAGTGACGCTGGTGGATAGGCTTGCCATAGCGTAGCAGTAGGAATAAAAACAGGATTCCCGCAACCAGTGCTAGAATTAATGGCACACCACCAAACACCGAATGTGCGAAGTTTGGAATGATTCCTAGGACTGCCTGAAAAGGTGTTAACAGTCCTGAACAGATGGTCTTAAATACATGTACAATTCCGCTCGTATCAGACATGTTTAAGATACGTCTCATCATTTCTACGAAATGTATAGGGCAGTTTTTGTACGAATTAAAGCCTGTATCTCAGCCGAAGTCCTTGCAATTTGTAAATCATAGATTTCTTTGGCCGAGGTCAAAGGCACGGTCTGTTGCAAAAGCATGGCTTTCATTCTGCTTAAAGTATCAAAACGTATAAAAGAAACATTCAATGAAGGCCATAGAGGCGACTCCCTGACTGTGTCTATTGGGGGGAACAATACTTGCATACAACAAGTAACCCTGGAGCCGACCGTTACCAGATATGGGATGCCTGGCAACATGCCACAGCAACTCTGATCATTCAACATGAGGTAACTCCCATTAGAAAGTTGGCCAAATGTTGGATTAATCAAAGTAGCTGGTGTACCCTGCTGGTGGCAGGACAAGTTTGCCACAGAACCATTACAAGCCCCGTGTAAAAAAATGTCCTGACATATGGGTGAACCGCTTAGTGCATTTTCACAGTGTGTACCGCTTAGAAACACTTCACGATCCCCACTCCAACATCTGTAATCGTAAGGTAAATCCCAGAATGTCTTAATGTACTCCTTACGCAACCTTTCATATTTGCCTGCTTGCATTTGTTTGAGGCAATACTGAAAATGAAAAGTTGTGACAGGCAGAGTTATTTTGCCATGAATAAGCCATTCTGTAGCTGGTTTTTCTGCTACCGTAAATGGTAATTTTTCCAGTTTTTCAATGCTCAGCACTGTATACTTTGCTCCCCTTTGTGCCAGTTCGATCTGTTTATCCGTTAAATTGTATTCTGCAAACAGAGACGACGTGTTGATAAAACGCCAAGGCACATAGCCTGCACGCAAAGATTGCAGCGTCCAGCTTAATAACATAATAGAACATAACTGAGATTGGCCTTGTTGTAACATGGCTAAATCTTGTTCCAGTATGTCAATAGCAGAGGATACAATGTTGTCTAATAAATAAATTCTGGATGACAAAGTTGTTAACCCATTGTCGACCACAGTGAGAGATTTCTCTAAGTTAATACGATCAAGTTCACGTATTCTTTCTGCGGCCTCTGCCTGTGAAACCTTCCATATTTCATTATAAGCAGCATAAATGCCGGCATATATGAAACGTTTTTGATGCGGTTTTCTTGGTCCTAGCAAGAATTCCATAAGGTCTGCGTCTTCTTTAAGTAAAGATAAGTGTTGTTTCACATCCTCAAGTGTAGATTTTTGTAACCAGTCAAGGCACAATTTTCCTACACTGTATGTTGTTACTACCCCCGGATGTTGTCTTTGAACATATCGTGGGTCTGGCCTATGGATAGTAAAGCCCCGTATTCTATTCAGGAATCTTTCTTGACAGATGTTTGTGTCTGTGGGCCAGAGTAACCATTTTTTCCAATCAGGATCAGTTCTGTTGTTTTGTAGTATAGTGTCTACTGTGACCGCTCCCTGTGTAGTGCCATTACTTGCAGGTGTTGGTACAGAAGGTGTGTTCATGTCTTTGATCTTGGCTAAACCAAGGCAAGACGTTTGTTGCACAGTGTCATTCAAAAACATTATTTGATGTGGGATGATACATGCTCTAAACAAAGCTTCTATCCCCTGTACTTGCCAATCTTTAGAACCCCAGACAAATTTTGTGTCTATTGTGTCTTCCCAAAAGTTAAATCCTTGTCTAGACAGTTGGGTAATAAATGCTGCAGAATAAATCTGTTTTGTATTAGTTAACATAATTTTCTGTCCTGCTTTGTTTACATTCTTATAGTAAAATGTTTCTGGATCAGATGTATTGTACCCTGAAAAATATGGAAACTTATTTGTAAACGTTTTTGAACTACCCCTTGGTGGTGTAGGACAATGTTCCCATTGGTTAAACATAAACACATTTCTAGGTGTTGCAGATTTATGCAAGAAATGATGACCATAGTGATTGTAACAATAAAGCTGTTCATAGTCTGATGAACCCTCTAAATATTCATTGTTAGAGAACGCAGCAGACCTTTCTAGATCAGACATCATATCATTAACAGTCTCAAAGTCCCAATCATCAGAATAGGTACTGGAGGTAATAAAATCACTTAATGAAATTTTAAATAAATGTGGAATTTTCAAAAGTTCCGTCGGGCCGAATATGTCGAAATCGGTTTTGTCCCACACTATACCATCCTGTATAGGAACGGCTGTGATGTTCACTGCTGACAAGTCTCTTGTTTCACGATGGGAAGATTTGTGTGGTTTTAAAAGTAAGTTCACATTTTTACTTTCAGTGTCCATACGGATGTATCTGCCATTTATAAGCACGCTAAGAGTCATAGCCAAAGCTAGCCAAAACAGAAAGAAAAATATTCCAGAAATAATCCATATTTCAATCCATGGTGAAACCAGATAAGTCTCTTTCAGGAAATGAAAAAGGTCTTGTACTTGTTGCTTGAAAGTTTTTGATGCTGGCGTCGTTTCAGGCTCACTCGGATCCTCAGAAAACGTATCAAAGTTAATGAAATAGCCAGAAGCAGTTCGGTCAATTGTTGGAATTGCATCAGGATTTGTTGAAATCGCTGGAACGAGTTGATCACGTGTTACGTTGGTGTAGACAGGTGTATCTGGACGAACTGTTACTTGAGTTTCAAGAGGGATGAGTTCCATAGCATTGTTGCTTAGTCCTTCATCTGTTACTGCTGAATTCTCGATGGTTATGAGTCTTTCAGTCTGAACCTCTTGGATAGTAGCGAGAGGAGTGCGTCTGCTACTAGGTCGGAGTCCACGAGGCCTACTATTTAGTATTGGCCACATACTGTGGTTTGATGAGGTCGATTGACACAAATCTTTTCTCCTTTTTTCCAGCAAGGGGCGGAAGAAGTACTGTTCTTGTTCCGTGGACGGATAGGACAGGTACTGGTTGTCTGTAAGAAGGTCCAAATTCCTTCTTGTCCGCAATCTTCTCTCTGACTAGATCCCCAACTTTTGGGATCCAGACAGGCCTTGCTGGGACTGCCGGTGTTTCCCCAGTGGTGGTTGGCTTCAGGAACACGTTGCTTTGTTTCGATCTTAGTTCATTTAGATCCTGTAAAACAGGCAAACGATCTTTGATATCAAAGGGTTTATTTTCCACCACTGTGCCTTTACATTCGAGATCAGGAACCCACATTCTTGTCCCAAATAGGACATCATATGGAGTGACCCCCCCTAGAGAACTTCTTGGCAAATTATTTAATGAGCGTTGGACCCCATAAAGATGTTTAACCCACCCATCACCCGAACCTAATACTCTAGCTGTTATAGACTGCTTTCTGTCCCGGTTTTTCCTTTCCACAACAGAATTTCCCTCAGGGTGAAACGGAGAGGAGTACCGCAATGCAACGCCCAAACTGGCCATGGCTTCTTTGTAAGCCCGAGAGCTAAATGCAGGGCCCTGGTCAGAATGTAGTGTGCCTATTGCGTATGTGCCGATAAAGACTCGCAAGTCTTTTATAACAGTTCGAGCGTCAGCCGAGCGCTGAGGCCATATCCATAGGAACCTTGAGCACGAATCCACTGCGACCATTATATAATAATAGTTACCGTCCCTTTGCAAGGGACCGCAGTGGTCCAGGTAAACACAAGCTAATGGTTTGTCTGAAATCAACAGGGGTGTCTGCGCAGGACGTTTCACTGTGGAGACTTTCATCTGTTGGCATATTTCACATTCCAAAACATAGTTCTTGGTCTGTTTCCTAATGCCAGGCCACCAATATCTTTGTTTTAGTAAAGATACTGTTGCAGAAACACCTGCATGGGCAGAGGCTATCCCCTCATGTGCTGCTAGGATTAGTCCTAATCTACGTTCCATGTTTGGAATTACCCTATCCCCCACTCCAGGGATTCGAGCAAAAGGAACGTTGTTCGCATCAATTACATAAGAGTACTTGAGTGGAAATTTCTTTGGTAACGCTGCACCACTGCCTTTGCTTGAAGCATTGACAGCCAACAATATCTCACTGTCTATTTTCATTTTTGAACGAGTAATCGCAGCTACGGAAGCCGTCTGAACCAGCCCCCTTTGCAGCTTCATCAGCCAATGAATTCCCTGCAACGTGAACGCCATCACGTTGATGACTCAGCGTGTGTATCACGTGAGCTTTTGGTAGTTCGTTTTTCAACTGAACTACTTGTTCCCAAAGCGTTTTATGCTTTATTGTGCCACCTTTTGCATCTTTGAACCCGTTTTCAAGCCAATTTTGTATATATTCATTATACGACTGAACACAGTAAAAGAATCGCACACTATAAGTGTGGGGAATTCGCGATCTGTATTTTCAAGTGCCAGTTTGAATGCTTGTAGTTCAGCTCGCTGAGCTGTACAATCTCCTAGAGATTAAGTTTTAGTGACCATTGGTCTGAAGTTACCATCTTGCATGCGACCTTTAACGATTGCGCATGCTGCACTGTAAGCTTGCTTACTCCCTGTAGCGGGTTGTGCTGATCCGTCAGTGTAAATTATAAATTCGTACTGATCTAGAGGCAAAATTTCAGTGGGCAGAGGACATTCATGTTCATATTGCAGGAACGCTTGTGTTTTTAAATCAGGATCAAAAACATATTCAACATCTGTTGCAGCAAGAGAATTAACCCATTGTATCCATCTAGGATGTAAAGCTTTTGCATTCGGAATGCTCGCTTTTGTAACCGCCTCTAAGGCTGGTACTGGGGTTACGACAATAATGCGTTTTCCTTGAGCTAGAGCTCTTTCTTTTGCTACTGCAGTTTGAACTGCTGTCAGTATTTTTTCTGTTGAAGTGAAGCGCATTTCTGCTTGTGTATACAAATGTGATTTGTATGCTATTGGTACTTTTTTACCCTCATTAAATGTTAAATAGGTGAATCCGCATTGACCCGAAATTATTCGGATCACTAAATTGCGTGTATTTACGCGTGTTTGTAAGTGATTTGTTGCTAACATGTTAGCTTGGAGTGAACGCAGGATTTCTGTGTGTTCTTGTGTCCAATGTTTTGTTGAAAAATCAGGTTTGATTAATTTGTAGAGAGGTTTAACCCTTTCTGCGTAATTTAGAATGTAAGTTCTTCCAAAATTTAGGAAACCCAAGATGGATTGTAAATTTTTCTGCGTTTTTGGAGGTTGGAGCAGCGCGCACTTTTCTAAAAAGTTAGCTGCCAGGCTCTTGTCTTCACTTGAAAGCTCATATCCTAAGAAAAGGACATTGAGATGGGCAATTCTGGATTTTTTAAAGTTGAATTTATAGCCTTCAGAGGCGAAGTCCAATATAATGGTACTCGCCCTGTTCAAGTGCCTATCCAGGTCATCGTCTGTCAGATAGATGTCATCGACATATGACAATGCCTCATTATCATAAATTTGTAGTAACTCTGTTACTCTTGCTGAGAATAACCCCGGGCTGTTTTTGAACCCATGTGGGAGTCAACAAAATTGACGCTGGGTCCCCATTATTGAGAAAGCTGTTAAGTACCTGCTTTCAGGTGCTATGTTTTGACAAAAGAAACCATTTGAAATGTCCAATGTGGTTTTATATTTTTTACGCACAATGTTATTCATTAACGCTGTACTATGTGCATTTTGCACTGCAAATGTTTTGGAACAAGTGTTCAAGTGTCTGTAATCCAAAACTAGACGATATGTATTGTCTGGTTTGGATACAGGAAACAAAGGATTGTTCATTGAGGAGGTGCATGTTTCAATCACCCCTTGGTATTCAAGTTGATCCAAGAGCTCCCTGACCTGTTTTTTAGCTTCTTGCTTTATTGGGTACTGCCTTTGTGCAGTAGGTTAATTTTTTAGCTGTATTTTGTGGTGAGGTGAGTCCTCATCCCATCCTACATGATTTTTATATAATGCTGGGGCCTGGGCAACTGCCCATTTCCTGGCATAAGTATATTTTAGGTGAATTGGAATATGGTTGGAGAAGGCAGGCATAATGATGTCCTCACCATGTGGGCACTCCCTGACAAAGTGTGGTGGCCAGTCTTTTTCTGCTAGAAGTATATCATAACCCCTTGAAAGTTTTTCCCAAAAGAGTATTTTCACTTTTTTTGGTATGTCTCCCTCCATTCGGAGTGTTATTTCATATAACTTTTGTGGAGTACTAACCCTGGTGTCTACAGTTTCTACTGTGATGTACTCATTCAAGTCCACTATCTCCAGAAGTTCCTTCAGGTTCTGGCGAGCTATTGTGGCTTCTGCTGCACTGTCCAGCATTGTCTGAGCCCATTCTCCGTTCTTGAGCTGTGTTCTCAGTATTCTCGGCATGTCTGATCTTCAGACATGCTACCTTCTTTTTTTGTGAATTGAGGTTTTGATTTATTTTTCTGAACGTGTTTATCGTCTTTGGATTTCACGCGTTCTTCTCTATGTTCTGACCGTCCTCTTCTTTCCGATGTCTGTGACGATATCTGAAAGGTACGAGAGGAACGTGTATCAGTATCTTGATACCTGTCAGGTTTTCTTAAATTATCCCTATTCCTGAGGTTATACCTCCTTTCAGAGGGCTCCTTTTGAGGAGACCTACATCGGGATTGAGAACGTGTCTCGTTTGAATTTTGTTTATTAGTTTCCCACTTCTTTTTAGAAGATGTAGGAGTTTGTTTAATAGAGTCCTTCTCAGGACTTTCAGATAGTTTTGGCTTCAAAGGTTTTCCACCCAAACTATCTCTGCCTAATTCTGCATAAGATTGTTCTATTATTCTGGGTAGTTCATGTTGATGTTCTGTTACATCAAATTCCCTTAAGCGTTGGCGGATCGCCACTGATGCTGCCTCCCCTTTAATATTAGATAATATTATTGTTGAGACCTGGTCGAAGTTTTTCAGTAATTTCATACCTAAATTCAGAGCAGGCTCTGCCCCGTATTCGTTTTGAATTTGTTTCAGGACATCTGGTATTACTGCAATTGACGGAACACCATGGGGCCGATTCCGATTCGGGCCGGAAGCGCACCTAACAGTATTCGTCCGGAAAAACTACCAGCCGAACGCGTGTTTCCCGACCGACTCGAACACTCTACCGAACGAACAAGTACGATGCGCATAACAGCCCAGATTCCGAGCAAGCCGAACTTACCCAATCCAGCTCCTTTTCTCCGCCCGAGCCGGATCCGTAAACGCCGAATCGAGTCGCACGGAACCAAATACACAGCACCTTCCGGCCGGACAAGTACGATGCGTCTTCCGTACGCGCCGAACCCGTCGCTACGTCCGGCACGTTTCAGCATCCGGGAGAGCCGCACATAAGCTCCGTTTCGTGTCACTAAACGATCCACGGCTACGAGACGAACAAGCCAGCGACGAGTATGAGTCGAAGACACGCGAAACCCGAACGAGACGAACCAACCATGAATCCCATCGCGCAGGTCCTACCAATACTCTACATCTATTACCGGTACCGATTCGGACGCGTACGGCGCAGACGGTAAGTCAAACACCAACAATACAAACTAACTACACGTACCTAAAATATGTCACACACACATAGGGATGCACAAATGACGTACACTAGCAACTGCACAATCATAGGGGTGGGATGGGCATCACCAATGCCATACACACCCATAGGGGCCTGGATTCCTGCCACCACCACCACCCCTACTCAGGGGTGCTGGATGCCCATCACTACTACCACCCCTACTCAGGGGGGGGCTGGATGCCTATCACTACCACCACCCCTACTCATGGGGGGCTGGATGCCTATCACTACCACCCCCCCTACTCATGGGGGGCTGGATGGCTGCCACTACTACCATCCCCACCCATAGGGGGCTGGATGCCTATCACTACCACCACCCCTACTCAGGGGTGCTGGATGCCCATCACTACTACCACCCCTACTCAGGGGGGGCTGGATGCCTATCACTACCACCCCCCCTACTCATGGGGGGCTGGATGCCTATCACTACCACCACCCCTACTCAGGGGTGCTGGATGCCCATCACTACTACCACCCCTACTCAGGGGGGGCTGGATGCCTATCACTACCACCACCCCTACTCATGGGGGGCTGGATGCCTATCACTACTACCACCCCTACTCAGGGGGGCTGGATGCCTATCACTACCACCCCCTACTCATGGGGGCTGGATGGCTGCCACTACTACCATCCCCACCCATAGGGGGCTGGATGGCTGCCACTACTACCATCCCCACCCATGGGGGCTGGATGCCTATCACTACCACCCCCTACTCATGGGGGCTGGATGCCTATCACTACCACCAAACCTACTCATAGGACGGGTAATGCATGACACAACCAGCATACTCCCACATAAGGAATAACAGAAAATTACATCCACCCAAACAACATGACAAGCGTGTGTAGTCCATGTCAAATGCCTACAACACTAAACATGACAATGAACATACAATGTGACCCACTAACACATGTGTCACACATAAAAGTGTGTGGCCTCCACAATACAAGCCGACCATGGCCACTGTGGCAATGGGGCCTAAAGCCCCATCACCACAGTCACCAAAAGGTAAGTGTGGGGTCCAAGGCCGATGGACCTTTTGGTCAGTGTGGCAATGGGGCCTAAAGCCCCATCACCACAGTCACCAAATGGTAAGTGTGGGGTCCAAGGCCGATGGACCTTTTGATCAGTGTGGCAATGGTGCCTAAAGGCCCATCACCACAGTCACCAAAAGGTAAGTGTGGGGTCCAAGGCCGATGGACCTTTTGGTCAGTGTGGCAATGGGGCCTAAAGCCCCATCACCACAGTCACCAAATGGTAAGTGTGGGGTCCAAGGCCGATGGACCTTTTGATCAGTGTGGCAATGGTGCCTAAAGGCCCATCACCACAGTCACCAAAAGGTAAGTGTGGGGTCCAAGGCTGATGGACCTTGTGATCAGTGTGGCAATGGTGCCTAAAGCCCCATCACCACAGTCACCAAAAGGTAAGTGTGGGGTCCAAGGCTGATGGACCTTTTGATCAGTGTGGCAATGGTGCCTAAAGCCCCATCACCACAGTCACCAAAAGGTAAGTGTGGGGTCCAAGGCTGATGGACCCTTTGATCAGTGTGGCAATGGTGCCTAAAGCCCCATCACCACGGTGATCATAAGGTAAGTGTAGGCATGGTAAAAGCTGCCAAAGTCAAACTGAATGGATGAATCCTGGTCACACAATAACCAAAACATCTGTGGCATAGTACTGCTTGTGTCCCATTGCAACATATATTGGGGGAGGCTAACAGTGCAGTGTCACCGAAACATCGCTTTATGTCCATGTGCATACAAACATCACACATGGGGGACCACATTGCCAACAATCAGCTGATTCCACAATGACAGAAGTGACCATCATGATGCTGACCCACATATCTGCACCTATGGACACACAAATGTATATAATCTGTGGAGACTGTGGATGTCAGGTGAGCAAATACCATACCATGGCAGCAATGGGACATACAAACCATGATCATTGTGCTGACTGATGACCCAGGAGTACCAGGGAGAGCAGGGGAAAATCACCAAACCACATACAGCCAATGGCACATTACAGAAATGCCAATGCAGTGATGCAAATGCACTGACACAAACAGGCAGACTCACACATCCTATCAAAGACAAAAGGTGATGGGGGTGTGTGCCAGTGTCCCCAGGCAACCACACAACACATGAGGAGGCATGAATCCCAATTACACAGATGTGTATACAGTGCCACACACAGTAACTCATGGATTGGATTCCCCTATGTGGGAAATCTGGCATTGTCAGATGAGAGGGAGCCCAAATTACACATGTCACACAAGCTTGTAGGAACAGCAACTAACACAGCAAGAGACACACCCACCACAGCACTACCCCCAGGGACCCCACATTGTGCAGACACTAGCCTGCATGACAATTCCACTGTGATGACAAAGGTAGATGTTGATCACACTGTGAACCACAGCCATGTGTCCTCAGCTACAAACTACCATCACACCTACACAAGCTCCAATCAATCAGCACAGCCTGCCAGCCAAGGACAATATGGAGGTAGTGGTCTAGCTGTGCAACAACTCACATTTGCACACTCAACACCACACACCCTCATCTGCAACAATGTGCAGCAGTGAAGCTCACATGGACTGGTGACATTGCACATGCACCCATGACAATCCCAGGGGTGGTGGGGGGAACTAAGGTGCAGAAACCCATCACACATGCCCACTCAACATGACTCGTCTATGCATGACACACTGCACAGTACGCCGTACATGCGCATGATGTGAAATCCACCACAAACAATGGGATCCTGGCCATAGTCACACACCAACGAAGAAGCCAAGGTGAGACACAAAGAACACACGTACACAACTTCCGACATTGCAGCTCTGACCCTGAGGAGTGGCAGCAGTCACACACACAACGCGTCACAATCACTGAAAGCTAACACAAACTCAAAATCACATTACTTGTGTAAACAACAAGTGCCAAGGGGAATCCTGAATGTGTCCCATCTGCGTTTGCCCACATCCCCAGCCCTGACAACAAAGACAACCTGGGATGACAACCTCATGAACATCAGTTTGCCATGCAACCACATCACGGAGAAACCAGGTCCAAGATGCTGGATGAACACATACCAACTCTGCAACCATCAGAAACAGGAACATCCCTAGGGACACAGCCTGTGTAGGAAAAGGGAAGGGAACATGCACAGACATGCTCACACAACACACAACACGGGCACACGCAATGTCACCAGATTACACACAGCCATGAGGGCACTCCACTCCTGTGGAAGCTCCGCTGTGCCAAACCTTGTCTGTGCACGACTCAAACATATCAGCAGGACACTCCGTCAGTGAGTCAACAACTACAACACACAGAAGCCTCTGCTCACATCAGCCTGGGTACGGGAGTGTCACGTCAGTCATCTGCATACACCCAAAACACGTGGCAATCCAGTTGTACTGTATACACAGATGAGTCCTCCAAAATTGATGTGCAAAACTGCATGTCCAGTGGAGACGGGCACACAGTCAGGGTACTAGGAACATTGGACAGTGGTAAGCCCAACAGATGTGCAACAGTGTAGGACAAAGATGGTAATATACAAATGCTAAACGTACATCCCTGTGTCAAATGCTGAACATTACACCCTCAGACTGCAGCAAGGGATGCTATAGATCCAGACTAGATTAGGACACATATCCCATGGGACACATGGAGCCCATCACAGCAAAACTTCATTTACCTAATCTGAACACAATTACAACAGCAAATGCATGATACTACACATCTACATCATGTACCACCAAAGATTAACCACAAGTAAACAAAAAGAGGCTTTATTCAGCAAGTGTGCAACTCAAATCAAAAGTCCAAAATTAACAACGGCCAATGTCCAGTCCAAATACACAGTCCCAACAGGGTGATGTGTGACTACTTGTCACAACTTGCTCGCCTGCACAGGTACCAACAGGGGACATCCCCCTTGGAGGGGCATACGAGGGGCAGGCCAGGCACCGCAGGGACAGGATCAGGGGATGCCAGAAGGAGGCAGGGAAGGTGAGGTGGGTGCAGGAGTGTCACCGGCAACTGCAGTGGAGGTGTCTGACTCAGGGGGGGCCGGCACCACCGCAGGGCTCAAGTCTGATGGTGTTGGTGCTGCAACCACTGCAGTGGGCTGGGCAGATGGAGTCCCCAATGCAGTGCCCGAGTCAGATGGGGTTGTTGTGGACTCCACCGCAGTGCATGACTCCAAGGGAGTGGAAGGGGGGGCAGAAGAGCTGGGCAGGACAGAGGGGGGGACACGGTCTCCACACCAGTGGCACATACAGGCAGAGCGTCTGGTTTGGGGGTGGAAGAGCAAGTGGCGGGGGGAGGGCCTGAGCACTTTGGGGATGCGGTATCGGTGTGTGGGGGAACCTGGGGCTGGGTGTGGCGGTGGAACCTGTGGTGTGGTGGCCTGGGGGATGGAGGTGAGAGACTGGGTGGGTGACTTGCAGGGCGGTGGCGGGGTCTTGCTCTTCCGGGTCCGGGGGACTTGCGGGTGGGGGCTCACTCTGCCTGCGCCTGGGGGAGGGTGTCCGGGGGCGAGGGCACTCTCCTCTCTGTGTGTGGACTTCCTCTTCCCCCGGTATGCTGGATCAGCGGTATTGGAGGGGAAGAGGCCGAGGTCAGAGAGGAAGAGCTGCTGTGTATGTGGGGTTGCAGGTGAGGCAAGGGAAGGGGTCTTGGAGGGAGAGGATCTTGAGGATTGCGGAGTGACTGTGGTTGCCTGTGTGTGTGTCAGTTCCCCATCCCCTGTGTGTGTGGAATCAGTCCCCTGAGGATGCTTGTGTGCACGTCTTGCCTTGGTTTTGGGTGGGTGTGTGCTGCTCGTGTCTGTGTGTTGGTGTGATTGTGCAGGTGTGCATGTGCTTTGGACAGGTAGGGTGGTAGGAAGTGTGGATGGGGCAGAGGTGGGAGGGGTGAGGCACTGTTGGAGGAGGGACACTGCTGCAGTCAGGGAGGAGTCCATGGACCTATTGCTCCTCTGTAGGGCAGACATACCCGTTGAGATGCCCTCCATGAACGACACCAGCAGTGTCAACAGTGTGGTGTGTGCATGGAGGACAGTCAGCATTGATGTCTGCCCTACATGGAGCTGCCGAAGGAGGTACACAGACTCCTCACTCAGGGCAGCAGGGGACACAGGGGCAGGGGGTGCGGTGCCTGGCTTGAAGGAGACACGCTCCCGAGCACGGGAGCCTCCACGGACCTCAGGAATGGGAGCCAATGGGAGGGCGGTGGTGGTGGTGGTGGTGGCGGGATCAGACAGAGTAGCTGGGGTGTGGTGGCTGCTGACACCCGCCTCCACAAGGGAGTCATCCTCCGAGCTGCTGTGGTTCTCAGCTGAGGTGGATGGTGCTGAGGACTCCTCGGTGTGGCTCCCCTCGCCCTCCGTGCCACTGGGTCCCTCTGACCACTCGTCGGACGCTGACCCAGTCTGGCTCCGCTGCTCCTCCTGGTCCGTGGAGCTGTCCCCTCCTGTGGCTGTGGATGTATCTGCAAACAATTAGGGAAACAGACAAACATCAGTCACCTGCACTGACCGCACACACCACAGTAAGTACAGCACATCACAGAGCAAGCCCTGGCATCACTAGTAGAACATTGCCAAAAGTCATCACACAGATTAGGAGAAGCCAATTGTCAGTCTGATGGTCAGCCATGGAACAGACACCCCTCCTGCCCTTGCACCCATCTGTCTGGTGCCCGTCTGATGGTAAGACCCCAGTGTGGACACATGCACCACCTACACAGTAGTTGGACATTGCTGAGAACACGGTGAAGTATGTGAACATGCCCACCTCACATCACTTGCCACTGAGTCAGTGCAGGTGTCTGGATAAATGGACGGCCTGAGCCTAAACAGAAATGCATGTGATGCATACCAGCACCAGACCCCATGAAGCACCCATGTCCGGATAGTCAATGCCACAATGGAGTGCCTGTTGCACATGTCACCACCCTGCAGGATCACCCTTAGGAAGTTTAATGCCATGACACAGGCATGCCTGCAAAGTCATACATCACTGTCTCAAGTCACATGGCCATGTTAGCCAGCAAACAACAGTCTGCACTGTGTCACTATCCTAGGACATGGGGAAGGCAAGTAATGTAACTGACAAGTGCACATGTTCATCCCCCACTAACCACATCCTCTGAACCAGTATTTGTACACTGCACACCATTTGGACAAATGGGAGACATGAAACACTACTCCCTGAACCAGAGCACCTCACAGAGTGCTGTGAATGATGAACAGCTGCCTGAAAGTCACAGTCTCATACACCTGTCTGCACAGTCAAGTGATCAAACACCTATGAGTCACAGAAGTCTTGTCTCACATGGTCCAATAGCAGATGGCATGCTGACCCCTAACCGAAGGACATCACAGGAGTCACGACAACGTAGTCACAGCACAACAACACAGAGGCAGACACCTGAGGCAACATTTCACTGAGCACAGCATGTCAGATGATACACGGGAGTGGGAGTACAGAGTGTATTGTATGCCCTGTAGTAGGCATGACTGTCCGGCTCCACCTGCAAGAGGGATGAGCCCTGGTCAGTGGGCAGGTGGCTAAGCATGTGTGACACACTTGACATACATACTCCTGAGGCCCAGACAATTTACCCACCCGCAGAATGGGGGTGTGGCAAATACCCCAGGGACATGTGGTGAATTAGATGTGCAAGTGGATCACATATCAAAGTTACACCCAGACTACATAGCACGACTCAGGCATTGTGTGAGCAACTGACCCACCCATGAAGGCAAACACAATGTCACAGGAACAAAATCTGTCACCACCTTGAGCAAAGCAAAATGCTAGGACCCTGTACCCAAGTGACACAATTATCCTGAGCGTAAGGAGCACACTGGCGCATCAGATGGGTAGTTGCCAGGTTACAATAGAGGGACATGGGTACTGGACAACAAGACTGATGTACTGGGGAAGTTTAACCAGGCCAGAGGAGGGCACATAGCATGTTAGACAGAGTTCACAGTGCAGTCTTAGACTCACCCCCTCCTTGCTGCTGTCTGCCCTTCAGCTGCCCATCCAGCTCCGGGAACACCACCAGCAGGATCTGGAGCATGTGGGGGTCAGGGTCCGGTGTCCGCCCCTCCTGCGAGGAGGCGACAGCTTCAGCTGG
Organism: Calotriton arnoldi; assembly: GCA_963921515.1. Classification (NCBI taxonomy): domain Eukaryota; kingdom Metazoa; phylum Chordata; class Amphibia; order Caudata; family Salamandridae; genus Calotriton; species Calotriton arnoldi. The sequence goes on from CAWUFW010000319.1 coordinate 411,279, forward strand.
ACCCTTGCGATCCTCCGGGTCCAGCCACGAAGGTCCTGCCACCTCTTCTGGCAGTTGCGGATCCGGCGCTTGTAGACCCCCACGGATCGGACTGCCCGGACGATGTCCAGCCAGATGTTCTGCTTCCGATGGGCATCAACCTGTGAGGATGAGAAAGTGAAAAGGCCATTACTACACATGCAACATATCCGTGCATCACACAGTTGGAAATACATGTCTCAATCACAGGGGCATATGATGTACACAGGCAGTGCAACGAGGGCTATGGACAGTTTGCCAGCAGTTACTACATGGTATCATTGCATGGGTATTGAACCTTGTTTGAATGCACTGTCACTCCACTGTACCTGTTCAGTGCAAGTGACTACACACTTTGGGGGGTGCGAACTACTCAGTGGGCATGCTAGCCAGTGGTGTGCACACTGTAAATCCTGCTAGTCAGGCAACATGCACAATTAGTGAGGCAGTGGACAGCACACTCACCTGCTCCCCTGGTGTCCCATACAGCTTGCTGTACTGTGGAAGGAGGCTGTCCAGCAGGGCCTGGTTCTCCTCATGGGTGAAGGCTGGGGCTCTCTCCACAGTACGTGCCATTGCAGCAGCCAGAGGATGCAGAGACAGCAGCAGTGTAGTGGCAGATGTCGTCCAGGAGCATGTAGTGCAGGCAAGTGAGCTCTCAGGGGAACAGCCAGCATTATATGTGTGCTGCAGAGGCAGATACTGTCCCATGTGTCCAAAGTGATAGGTCCAAGTCGGTAGCATCTTCTGAATCTGGCCAATCCATGGAATAGCAGCTCCAATTCACGCCCACAGCATCCTTCAAATATTCAACTTCATGACACCCATGAATTTGCAACATTGTTGTGGCTGGCCAACTGAATTCACTGCATCAGACTCGTTGTAAATTCAAAAACCGCATCCGTTGCCATGCCAGGCCCCAGCCAATGCGTGCACACCGATCGGACCATTGCTGTACAACGCGTACCGGCAATACAACGCGTACTCGCTCACATGCAATGCAATGGTCCGAGCGGGCACACCGATCGGACCATTGCTGTACAACGCATACCCGCAATACAACGCGTACCCACTCACATGCAATGCAATGGTCCGAGCGGGCACACCGATCGGACCATTGCTGTACAACGCGTACCCGCGATACAACGCGTACCCGCTCACATGCAATGCAATGGTCCGAGTGTGCACACCAATCGGACCATTGCTGTACAACGCGTACCCGCAATACAACGCGTACCCGCTCACATGCAATCCAATGGTCCGAGCGGGCACACCGATCGGACCATTGCTGTACAACGCGTACCCGCTCACATGCAATGCAATGGTCCGAGCGGGCACACCGATCGGACCATTGCTGTACAACGCGTACCCACGATACATCGCGTACCCGCTCACATGCAATGCAATGGTCCGAGCGGGCACACCGATCGGACCATTGCTGTACAACGCGTACCCGCAATACAACGCGTACCCGCTCACATGCAATGCAATGGTCCGAGCGGGCACACCGATCGGACCATTGCTGTACAACGCGTACCCGCAATACAACGCGTACCCGCTCACATGCAATGCAATGGTCCGAGCGGGCACACCGATCGGACCATTGCTGTACAACGCGTCCCTGTACAGGTCACACGCATGTGTCACCATGCTGGTCAATGGTGAACCTATGCCAGCCACATATACTTTCCAGGGACTCTGGGGCACACCTACTACACCACACCCAGTCCACACTGTATCTATGGCATGTGTGGCAGCATGACCTTATCTGTGTATGGGTGTGTACATGTTGTTTTTGGGCTGGCACTTGGGGGCAGACACACCCAGGCTGTGCACATGTTAATGGGGACAGGGTCCTTTGTGTGTCGTGCACATGACCACTGGGATGTGCAACTGTTCATTTTTGGAGCATGTTGCATGGTCACATTTCTAGGTTGTGTATATGTATGACATGTCACATACCCCAAGGCTCATGTGGGAAAGCATGTACATCACAGGGTGGCCCATTGCCACAATAGTCATGTCCCTCCGCAGTCTGTGTGCATGTTGTGTTTCACATGTCTGACTCCATGTGCACAATGGGAGACAGTCTCCACATCCACGTTGTTTGTGCATGGACTTAGATTTTGTGTGTGTGTGTCACTGACGTCCATGTCTGTCCTGCAGAGGCTACAGGGGGCACTACCTGTGGGAGTCATGTTTGATTTTTCTGACGTGTACATGATACGCCATGTCATGCCAGTGTCCATGTGGCAAGACAGGCTCCCTGGGAATCTACCTGTCAATGAGTTGAGATGCCTGTGGCGCATCTGTCCAGACGTCACTGTGGTATGTGTGTGGAATGTGAGTGCAGTAAATGGGTACTGTGACACAGCCAAATGGTTTCACATAGCACACCCTGGGACCTGTTGTACACACATGTTGAACAGAGATGTTACATGATGTCCATGTGGGTGCCATATGTGTCCAAACAGAACGAGACACACATCAAGTACTAGTGTTTGCTGATGATGTAGCATGTGAACTACAGTATGGTGAATGGCACATATGTGGGGTGACTGACAATCTTGACTTCTTCACCTCTGCACTGCAGGGTTCCTGCTGTCCATCGACCATTCCCAGACCTGGCAACGATGGTGGAACGTGACAGCATCCGACGGTACCGCTTCACCAGGCAGCTGATTGAGGATTTGGCAGTGCGGTTGGACCCACATTTGCAGCCTGGCCGGCCGTATCCGACAGCGCTGACCCCCAAGGTGAAGGTGATGGCAGCCCTACACTTCTTTGCCACCGGTACCTTTCAACACACTGTGGCATCTACTGGTGGTATGTCACAGACTATGTTCAGCCGTGTGCTACGCGATGTTTTGGTGGCGATGTTGAGATGCCTTAACCAGTTCATCTATTTCCCACAACGTCACCGACTCACTGACGTCAAGAGTGACTTCTATGCCCTGGGGAGGATGCCACATGTCATTGGCTCCATTGATGGGACACATGTGGCTTTGGTACCACCACAGGCACATGAGCAGGCATACAGGAACAGGAAACATTACCATTCTGTCAATGCTCTGGTGGTATGTCTTGCAAACATGACCATCACACATGTTTGTGCCCGTTTCCCCGGTTCTGCACACGATGCCTACGTGATGAGGAGTAGTCGCATCCCGAGGATGATGTCACAGATGCCGAACCAGCGTGCTTGGCTTGTCGGTGTGTACTGACTTTGTACCATTGTGTGTGTTGTGCTATGTTGCTTTCCGCACACTTTTCAATGTTGGCTAATGTGCAATTGTCTGTCTGTAGGTGTCTCGGGATACCCCAACATGCCGTGGTTGCTGACACCCCTCAGGAACCCTGTGACACCAGCCCAGATGCACTACAATGAGGCACATGGTCGGACCAGGAGGGTGATTGAGCGGACCTTTGGTCTCCTGAAGAGCCGCTTACGCTGCCTGGACAAGACAGGAGGCGCCCTCCCATATGCCCCAGCAAAGGTGTGCAAGATTATCATCGTCTGCTGCATGCTCCACAACCTGGCAGTGCGGAAGGAGTTGCCTCTCATCCTGGATGACGATGACCAACATCCGCCACCTGTGGAGGATCCAGTCCTGGGCCACGATGATAGTGATGATGATGATGATGGTGATGTCCGCACACAGCTCATCACCAACTTCTTCAGCTGAATGTGAGTATCCAGAGTGTTGTACTATCAATGAATTTGATTTGCATGATATGTGTGTGTAGTGCTCTGGTGCTGTTTGAGTGTGGCCATGTGCAACTTGACTGGATGCATGCGGAGATGTGTCCTTGCAGGTGGTCTGTACTTGCCAACAGTGTAGACATGCTAACTTGCTTTTGTGTATTTAACTTGTGACAGGTATTAGACATGAGTATTGCCATTCTGTGCTGTTCTTCTGTGCTTTTGAGTGTGTGTCATGTCTGTCCTTCACAGGGTGCTGCTGGAGTTGTTAGAACAACTTGGATCCCCCGAATCAATGATTCAACTTCCAAGGTGGCAGCAGTTGTTCCCCTACTGGTGATGTGCCACACACCCCTGGACTTTCTATCTTCTGCATTGTTTGACTTTGTGGCCACAGCCAGGTGGGATTAGCTTGCATTTGTAGTGGAAACAACATATAGCAAATGTGTAATAAACCTGTTCTACATTTTGGGGTGTGCGTTGTCCGTAGTCACACATCTGAGTGACATTTGCTTACTGCACCTGTGTTGTAGTTGACACAGACTGTGATTATGTGTGGTGTCTGTGCATTGCACTGTATTTCCAGGCAACATCAGTGTAGGGGATGAGTCATATGGCCCTGGTGTGTATGTGTTGTGTGGCCCTAGAGGTGTGTCTCCCTCATATGTGTCACGTCGCCATGACTGCCATGACGGTGTTGGACTTGCTGTAGCAGTCAGCATGCACAGTGTCATATTTCTGATCACCATCTCCATGACAGAGACCACCTTGGAATCACAACAGAGGCAGATATGGTTTTTTGGTGAGTTTATTTACAAAAGGTGTGGGGATGGTGCACAGGATGGTGGGTGCTGTACATAGCAATTGGAATCCAAAGTTCCCATGTGAATTGGAAGTCCTGGTAGATGGAATGTCCAGGGTATAGTCCACAGTCATCTGATGAATTTGTACAACTAGAGCTCCCCATGTCATGTGGGCGAGTTGGGTTGCCATCGACAGGGCGTGCAGTTTGCACACAGAGGAAAAGTTCCAGAACAGGTGTTGGCTTCCTGGGGGATGTAGCTGGCCATCGGCCTCTCAGTTTGGCCTCCTCGGACGGCCCCTCTTCTTGGGGGGGGGTCCTCAGGTGCAGGCTGCCGCGGTGCAGGGTACTCTCCGCCAGAGTCCTCCTCCCTCCCTTTGGCTGTTGCGGATGTAGTGGCAACAGATGTTGTGGGCGCACAGGGAGGTGAGGCCATGTTGGTGCTGATCTGGCGGAGGCATGTCAGTATGTCCCTATGCACCGCTGTGAGTTCTTTCAATGTGTCCCACTTGGACTCCATGCGAGACATGTGTGTCTCGACACGGGACATGTGGGAGTCCAAGCGGGCATGATGGGCAGCCTGCTGCTGTTGTATGTCCTTGAGGAGCCCCACTACCTGGGTGACCTCTCCGGTGCTGGTCTGGTACGCATCTGCAATGCGTGCCAGTTGTGGGTCATCACGCAGTCCTGACCCCTCTGCAAATAGCGACCTGTGTCTACCACCCCTGGCAACACGTGCAGGGCCTGCGGTGCCACGCACAGGTGACCGTGTGCCCACTTGGGTATTGTTAGTGGGCTCGATGGCAGCGGCTCCAGTTTGGTCCTGGGTCCCTGCGCTGTTGTCACCTGTGGTCCTTGGTGTGTCCATGTTGGCAGGGGTGGCCTGTGTGTTGGCAGATGTTGGAGGGGTGGGTGCAGGGGGTGCAGATGTTGGTCCTGCTGGTGCTGCATGATGACTGGCACCGGAGGGTCCAGCTTGTTGTTCGCCATCCGAGGAGTGCAGAGGCTGATCCACACCAGTGAGCTCTGTGTCCCCCTGAGCCTGGGACAGGGACTCCTCCTCATCTGCTGCTGAGTCCCCATCTTCACCTGTTTTGGGGAGAGACACAGATTGTATGGTATGTTTCTACAGGCATCAATTGTTAAAACACCGGACAGTTGTGACTGTACCTCTGGATGCGGCCCTGGACATTGCATTCTACTCAGTTATGACAGTCAGTGAGGTATATTGGTGTAGCACATTGTCCTGCCAACCTGTGGCATGTCAATGTGAATGTTGAGGTGGGTGCCTGACCAGCATTGGTGGTATTTGGTTGCCATTTGGGCCGACTTCTCCCCCCAGCCCAAATATCCCACCATGGAACATGCTTCCATTGCAGGGAGTGCAAGTTGTCTTTCAGGATGTCAGTCAGTGGTGTCCTGCTGTTGGTTGTTGCACAGTTGCCTGCAGGGCCTTGTGCTCCTCCCAGCAGTACCCAGTGTCAGCCATCTTGTGAGTCCTTTTCCACTCCCTGTGATGTGAGCATGGTTCAGGGTGGTGTTGATGGGCCAATTGTGAGGCTGAGCAACATCTGTGACTACCACTCCCATCAGGCTATTGCCTCCACCCCCCTTCCCAGCATGCCCATCCTTCCTTCCTTTTGACTCTGCTTCCCTGTGGGGTGGGGTGCCTGTGCTGACAGGTTGGCTGAGTGTGTTCTCCTTGCGGTTGTTTGGCTACCAGTCCCAAGAGTGTCCCTGTGCTTCACACAGTATGAGCCCGGCTGGTTGGTCTTTGTGGGATCTTGAGTTAGAATGTGAGGCATTGCATTCTCCCAGGTGGGTTCTGTGGAGTTAGTGTTGGGGTGTGTGTGAGGGGAGGTGCTTGTGACTATGGTCAGTGCTGTGAGTCCTCCTTCCCACCCAGCCAGATATCCCACCATGGAACATGCTTCCATTGCAGGGAGTGCAAGTTGTCTTTCAGGATGTCAGTCAGTGGTGTCCTGCTGTTGGTTGTTGCACAGTTGCCTGCAGGGCCTTGTGCTCCCCCCAGCAGTACCCAGTGTCAGCCATCTTGTGAGTCATTTTCCACTCCCCGTGATGTGAGCATGGTTCAGGGTGGTTTCGATGGGCCAATTGTGAGGCTGAGCAACATCTGTGACTACCACTCCCATCATGCTATTGCCTCCACCCCCCTTCCCAGCATGCCCATCCTTCCTTCCTTTTGAGTGGACTTCAGTGTGTGTGAGTGTGAGAGCAATGGCAAGATGGCTGACAATGTGGTCGTGTTGTTTGTTGGTGCACAGTTGCCTGCAGGGCCTTGTGTTCCCCCAGCAGTGCCCTGTGTCAGCCATCTTGTGAGTCCTTTTCCACTCCCTGTGATGTGAGCATGGTTCAGGGTGGTGTTGATGGGCCAATTGTGAGGCTGAGCAACATCTGTGACTACCACTCCCATCATGCTATTGCCTCCACCCCCTTCCCAGCATGCCCATCCTTCCTTCCTTTTGACTCTGCTTCCCTGTGGGGTGGGGTGCCTGTGCTGACAGGTTGGCTGAGAGTGTTCTCCTTGCGGTTGTTTGGCTACCAGTCCCAAGAGTATCCCTGTGCTTCACACAGTATGAGCCCGGCTGGTTGGTCTTTGTGGGATCTTGAGTTAGAATGTGAGGCATTGCATTCTCCCAGGTGGGTTCTGTGGAGTTAGTGTTGGGGGGTGTGTGAGGGGAGGTGCTTGTGACTATGGTCAGTGATGTGAGTCCTCCAGCCAGATATCCCACCATGGAACATGCTTCCATTGCAGGGAGTGCAAGTTGTCTTTCAGGATGTCAGTCAGTGGTGTCCTGCTGTTGGTTGTTGCACAGTTGCCTGCAGGGCCTTGTGCTCCCCCCAGCAGTACCCAGTGTCAGCCATCTTGTGAGTCCTTTTCCACTCCCTGTGATGTAAGCATGGTTCAGGGTGGTGTTGATGGGCCAATTGTGAGGCTGAGCAACATCTGTGACTACCACTCCCATCATGCTATTGCCTCCACCCCCTTCCCAGCATGCCCATCCTTCCTTCCTTTTGAGTGGACTTCAGTGTGTGTGAGTGTGAGAGCAATGGCAAGATGGCTGACAATGTGGTCGTGTTGTTTGTTGGTGCACAGTTGCCTGCAGGGCCTTGTGTTCCCCCAGCAGTGCCCTGTGTCAGCCATCTTGTGAGTCCTTTTCCACTCCCTGTGATGTGAGCATGATTCAGGGTGGTGTTGATGGGCCAATTGTGAGGCTGAGCACTATCTGTGACTACCACTCCCATCATGCTATTGCCTCCACCCCCCTTCCCAGCATGCCCATCCTTCCTTCCTTTTGACTCTGCTTCCCTGTGGGGTGGGGTGCCTGTGCTGACAGGTTGGCTGAGAGTGTTCTCCTTGCGGTTGTTTGGCTACCAGTCCCAAGAGTGTCCCTGTGCTTCACACAGTATGAGCCCGGCTGGTTGGTCTTTGTGGGATCTTGAGTTAGAATGTGAGGCATTGCATTCTCCCAGGTGGGTTCTGTGGAGTTAGTGTTGGGGGGTGTGTGAGAGGAGGTGCTTGTGACTATGGTCAGTGCTGTGAGTCCTCCTTCCCACCCAGCCAGCTATCCCACCATGGAACATGTTTCCATTGCAGGGAGTGCAAGTTGTCTTTCAGGATGTCAGTCAGTGGTGACCTGCTGTTGGTTGTTGCACAGTTGCCTGCAGGGCCTTGTGCTCCCCCCAGCAGTACCCAGTGTCAGCCATCTTGTGAGTCCTTTTCCACTCCCTGTGATGTAAGCATGGTTCAGGGTGGTGTTGATGGGCCAATTGTGAGGCTGAGCAATATCTATGACTCCAACTCCCATGATGCTATTGGCTACACTGACTTTACCAGCATACACAGAATTCCTTCCTTTCAGTGATCTTCCCTGTGAGGTGGTGTTCTAGTGATGTCAATATATCTGGGAGTGTTTGTTGGTTCTATTTGTGCCACTGCCTTGCTGTATTTGTTGTTAGGTTTGTAGATGTCATGACACAGTTAGATGTCACCATGAGATGGCAGGTATTGTGTTTGTCTGACTGGCATTCACATCTTGGGATGAGTATGTTTTGTTTGCTGTGTATTTGGTGAGGGTGCATGGTTTGCCTATCCCTTTGAGGGTGCTGTGTGTGTATTGTCACACCATATTGGGTATATAAGTTGTGTACTCACCAGGCTCTGGGATGTCTGTTAGTCCATATACGCTCACTGGTGGTAGGATGGCCCGCACCTTCTCCTCCCAGGGCCTGAGGTATATTGGTTTTGCAGGAGGGCCACTGCCGGTGCGCTGGCTGATGATGTAGTCCTTTTTAGTAGGTCCCGGACCCTCCTGCGCACATCATACCACCTGTTCTGGATGTCTTCCTTTGTGCGCAAACATGGTGATTGTGCATTCACCCTGTCGACAATCCTCGCCCACATCTTGGTTTTCTGCGACATGGGGGTCTGTTGTACCAATGTACCAAACAACTGTGGCTCTACCCTGAGTATCTCGTCTACCAGGACTTCCAATTCACAATCTAGGAACTTGTGGTTCTTCTTTGGGGGCATGGTGATGGGTGGTGGTGGTGATTGATGTGTGTGTGTGTGTGTGTGCAAGTGGGGGGGTGTGAGAGTAGGTTTAGCTGGGTGTGTGTGAGGGTGCTATTTGTAAGTGTGGTAATGGTGTGTGGCTTGTGTGATGCATGAGCTGTGAGTGTGTCTGTGGTTGCTGTGTGATGGTGTTGTTTGCTGGCAGGTCTGTGGAATTTGCAAAGGCTCATGGTAGGGATTTGTGGCCTTTATGTAGGTGGGGTTGGGGGTGTGTCCTTGTTCCATTTTTCCCCCACCCCGAGTATTTATTGGCTTTGTGGTAGCTTGTTTGGCCTTTTTTTTAAAAAAATTTCCCTTGGTGCTTTGGGTGCATGTAGGAGTCGTTCTTGAGTCCGAGTCGGACGCTGCTGTTGTCTGATGCGATGTTGTCCGACTCGTTCCCGCTGTGTTTCAGGTTGGTTTCATGTGCGGCGTACGAGTCGATCGCGGAGTATTGGGTTGATTCGGCTGGGTTTTGTGTGCGTGTGGTCGTACGGCTTGTGCTCCGTGCGAGTCGGTCGTGTTTCGCACGCATAGCATCGTACTACGCGGATCGGAGTTCGCGGGTACATTTCGTTCGGTCGCTATCCGGGTGCGTGTCGGTCGGTTAGTTTCGAGTGTTTTTCCGGCCGGATGGCTTGTTTCCGTCCGGCTCGGTCGTTCGTTTTGTATTCGGTCCGAGCCGGTTGGGTTTCACATGCATTTCATCGTACTACCCGGGTCGGACGGCGCCGGTTCGTGTCGGTCAGAATAAATTCCCGCACCAAGTCGGTCGGTACGTTTTCCGGCCCGAATCGGAATCGGCCCCCATGTGTTTTAGTATAGATGGCAGCAAAGACTGCACCCCAAGTGGTGCAATCTTCCAGTTGTGGTGTGATCCCCATTGGTAAACAGATTGTTAGGATTCTGTGTTTCTCATAAGGGCTAGTATTAGGAAATACTGCTTCGATTTGAGTAATTTTTTGAGCTATCCAGAATGGAATTTGCTCACGTTTTGTGGGCATTTTACCCATGACTGCGTGTAAAGTCTGTGGAGTAATTTTTAGTGTATTCCCCTGTTGAGGGTTTGATTTGGAATGGTCATTGGTGGTTGGACTGTCAAAGTCCGCATGACATATTGGACTAATTGTCTGTAGATTTTTATTAACTCTTGTAGTTGAGTAAGTAATTCCTCGTCTGACATTACATCGATGTCAGGATGAGGTGTGTAGCCGGCTAGAATCGGCCATGTTGCTCCTGGTCTACCTAGTGGACCGAGCCTGGTAATGTCTTTGTGATGTTTTAGGGCGCCTTTAAACCAGAGATTATGCTCCTAGTATGTGAGTGGAATTTCAATATCCTCGTAAGGAATATATTCCTCTGGTGGTTCATCTTCTTTAAAGAAGTGAAACAGTTTTGTTATTGGATTTGATTCTGGAAATACTATCCATGAATAGAATACCTCTGTCTGAAAGGATTCGTGTGCCTCTATCACGAAAACTGCTCTACCACCTCTTGGTGGTAGGCCGTGTTTTATAAGTTTAAGAGTGATGGCTCTTCTTAAGTTTGGAGGGATGTTTATAACACCCTCATAGGTTTCATTTAAACCTGTAAAATTAAAAGCTGTTACGACTGGGTCAGCCGCAGCTACACCGTTCTCGGTGTCATTATCCCCGTGTAGGGACATTTGTTTTTTGAAAAATGTAGAACAAGTTTCAAGGAAACAAAAGATAAGGTGCACAATATTTTGGAACACTGTATACTTCAACGTCGAACAAACCAAACAGCTAATATATAGGGTTTTTGTCCTTTTTAGCTTTGGCGGATACTTAACCCTACCCACTCCAGACGTCTTATGGAGTATGTGAGTAGGGGTCTCTGAGAAAAGCACGACTGAGTTACTCAGTATCTAGCGTTAAATTAGTGCCTTACCAAACCGTTGGGCGCCATGTAGTGTAGTTCCTATTTCCCAAATAGGCTCTGCGCATTGGAATAATATACCCTATAGATTTGACATAGGACTGAGGTCAGTATGTCCCTATCGTGTATATTAAACTTAATTACTTTGTGCCAGCTAACTCAGAGGCCACTAGAAACTCCTTGTAAACAAGAAGGGAGTAGTTTCTGGCAACCGCATAAACATGACAACTTTGTTTCCCTTTTGAATCGGAACACTCTCAGAATCGTGGAAACAATAGATAACAGTTTCACTCAGCTAATCGTGCATGCTTAGTTTCTTCAGAGTTACACAGAAAGAATAGACGGGCGTTTCAATAAAAGGATTTATTGAACAGTCTTGTTTCTCGTGTAAGAGATATGAGCTGTTATGATCACAAGACAGTATGCGAGATATATAATCTACAGCGTAAGCAGTAGAAAGAAATAATACTGCGCTAGCATTATCTTTTAGCTATGACACATATATTCATATACATAAATAACATAAGCTAAAAATGCGAGTACTCATAAGATGCTTCTCTAAGCTAGTTCTACCCCAGTGTACCTAACCTAAGTGTAGTCCAAGGTAAGAAGTAGGTGAAGTATTCTATAGTATGGTATGCCAAGAGTCCCTCTAGGTTCTAGTCAGCTCCATACCTTGAGAATGAGAGAGGTGGGTTTCTAAGAACTCGTTGTGACGTTAGGGTGGACGGATGTAAGTGACCATGCCTGTATTTGGATAGCATGGCTAATGCCTAAATAAGGACTGGGATCTTATGCCTATATAAGGGCAATGCGAATTGTGCCTATATAAGGACATGTTTCAGGAAAACCTATATACGGACACCTAAAGCGGAATACAACAAGGGCTAGAGAGAGAGAAGCTCCTCGCTGCGCCTGCGGGGTGGGGTCGTGCACTGTGGGGTTCCCCTGTCGTATGGCAGGATTGCATCTTCAAGGAGTTGGAGAGCCCGAAGTGGGGGGGCAGCATAGCGGGAGTGTTGTGGTTTGGAAAAGTGATCGATCATTGGCATCCAGGTGTGCGTGAATTTGTATTCGGTACAGGTGATCCGGCATGTCAGAAGCTCCATTGCCATGATGTACCAGAGACGTAGGAACCATGAAGAAATAGGCTGGGTGGGAGGCTTCTTCTAGTGAAGAGTAATGGTCTGCTTGTCTACTCCTAGCATGTGTGCAATTAGATGCCAATCAGAGAGAGTCATGGCTGGAAGTATTTGAGGGCGAATGCCCAGAAGAGTTACTGTGGGTGAGCTTGGCACGGGGAAACCTATAGTGTCTTTGATGTGGCTCAGGACTTCCTTCCAGAATATGGTAAGCACTGGGCAGGACCACCAGATATGGAGAAATCGCCCACCATTGACTGGCATCGCAAATAGAGGGGAGAGACGGCCGGGAACATTTTTTGCAAAAGCGCCGGCGTAGAATACCAATGTGTCATAAGTGTATAGGCAGATTTGCACTGGGGAATGCTCCTGGTAATTTTAGGGATATCATACCAAAGTTGTTCCCAACATTCCTGTGGAATTTCCTCCCCTAAGTCTGTGGACCACTGCCTTTGATATGTGTGGGAGTGAATGGGAGAAGAGTGCTGTAAGACCTGATATGTGGGGGAGATCAAGCCCCGTGTCCCATCAAATGCACGCACCAGGGCCTCAAAGGAAGTGAGCAGTCTAGTTGACCCCTGTGTGTAAGTTGGCGTGAGTAACCAGTCTCAAAGCTGATAGTATTGTAGCCTGGACGTGTCCATGAGATGGAAGGCTTTCTTGCAATGTTCGAAGGTTCGCCCTCCCCCCATGTTGAAAATGAATGTGGTTCCAAGGCTGGTGGGAAGTTAGGATTAAGAGCCACTTGAGTGTTGTGAGAGGGAATGGAAGTGAGGCCCCTAGGAATTACTATCTTGTCCCAGATGTCAAGGACCGTCTTTGTAAGAATGGCTGTGTATGCGCTACGAGGCCGTGATAGCCTGGGGAGCAGGCCAGATCCCAGAGGGGTCTTCAGGCAACAGCGCGGTCCATGTGGAATCAGTGTTTTTCACTTTCAAGGACGACCCACTCCGATATGTAGTGGGGGTGAGACACCCAGTAGTACTGAAGAAGGTTGGGACAAGATAAACCCCCACAGTCTCTGGGCAACATGAGTAGCTTGTTGGAGAATCTCAGGCATCTCCTACCCCAAATAAAGGAGTTCATATTGCGCTGGAGTCGTTGGATATCTACTTAAGGGATAGGTGTGGCCAGGGTTTGGAATAAATACAGTACTTTTGGTAGAATGGACATCTTGACTGCATTGAGGCGACCAAGCCAAGATATGGGGAGCTTTTTCCAACAACATAGGTCCTCCAGAACATCCTGCCTACAGGCCGGCCGAATTGGTCTGAGAGCAAGAAGACAGGGAGGGCGCCAAATTTAGACCTAGATAGCGAATCGAGTGAGGGGTCCAATAAAATAGGGCGAGGTTCTGGAGTTCAAGCGCCTCCAGAGTGGAGAGGGATAGATTCAGAGCCTGGGATTTAGCCATATTGATTTTAAATCCTGAGGCCTCTCAAAGGAACAAAGGAGAGATACTAGCACCAGCAAGGAGGTGCTAGGGGCAGTTAGTGAAAGTAAGAGATCATCCGTGAACAAGGCTACTTTGTGCTCATGACCCCCAAAGGGGATTCCGGTGATATCCGCTGACTGGCGTATGGCTATCACAAGGGGTTCAACCACCAGGGCGAAGAGTAAGGGAGAGATCGGGCAGCCTTGCCTGGTGCCCCTTTGTATAGGATTAGATGGAGAGAGATGACCATTGGCACAGATCCATGCTGTGGGGGCAACATAGGAGGCCATAAGCCTAGAGATCATAGTCGGGCCTAAGCCGATTTTTGTAAGACTGCACACAAGATGAGCCAATCAACCCAATCATAGGCATTCTCAGCGTCAAAGGACACCAGACAAGCCGGCATGTCCCGGCGTTCGGCCACTCAGCGGATGTTATCTGCTCCCTGGCGTTGGCGTATGAATCCAACCTGGTCAAGGTCTACCAGTCTGGGGAGGTATGGCTCAAGGCGATTCGCCAGGATTTTAGTGTAGATCTTGGCGTCCGTATTGAGTTGGGAAATAGGTCGGTATGACGCACATAGAGAAGGGTCCTTCCCTGGCTTAGGAATGAGAACAACTTCTGCCTCCGACATCGTGGGGGTAAGGCCTGAGGTGTCATAGAATGTGTTGGAGAGGCGTAGGAGTTGGTCCTGAAGCTGGGGGAGGAACATGTGATAGAATGAGATGGGGAGGCCATCTGGACCAGGGGTTTTAGTCACCGGGAGGTGTTTTACCACCCGCCGTAATTCGTCCAGCGTGATTGGGCCGTCAAGCAGTTGGGCATAACGGGGGTCAAGGGGTTTCTTTGGGTGTGTGGCAAGAAAGGAGGTAATGTTCTCTGGGAGATGGGAGTCTTTATTATAGAGAGTTGCATAGAAGGCACGGAATGCCTGTTCTTTGTCATGCTTGGATGTGGCCCAAGTACTATCTGCTTTTTTAATCTTTGAGATGTGAGCTCTAGCTGTCTGGACGCGAAGGCGGCAGGCCAAGCTTGATCCCACTTTGTCTCCCCCGTCATAGAATTTTAGTTTTAGTGTCATTAGTGATCGTTCCGCCTATTTGTCTGGTGGACCCTCAGTTGTCCCCGGAGTATGGCCAGGCGTTTCTTATGTCGCCTGGAGGATGCCGTGTGGTCCAGCCGCTCTAGTGCCTCAGTGTCGTCCGCCAGGCCATATTCAACCAAGCAAGCTTCCCGGGTGCGGGCAATGATTATGGAGGTAATGACCCCCGAATGGTTGCCTTGAAGGCATCCCAGAGTGTGTGCTCTGGGGTTTTGGGAAGCGCGCTTGTTTAAAAAAAAAGCTATGCTCTCCCGCCGTATCTCAGAAATATCAACCGGGTCGCGCAGAATGTAGGGTGGAATCCTCCATTGAGGAGGCGCGCCCAAGCCCCAATCTCAACGTCGCAGGACCACTGCGAGATGGGCATGGCCCGAAATGGAGATGTCCGAGATATGGGCCGATTCCAGAGACCGCATCAGGGAGTGGGAGAGAAAGAAGCAGTCAATACGTGAGTATGAGCGGTGGAAAAGGGAGAAAAGGGAGTAGTCCCAGGTGTCTGGGAACTTGTATCATCAGGCATCAATGAGTCCCAAGTGTGTAAGGTCCCTCTTAAGGGCAGCAGACATTGCCCCCATGCCCTGGTAGGAAGTAGTGCTACGGTTTATGTCTGGGTCACAAACCAGGTTAAACTCCCCTCCAAAAAGCACATGCCCCTCAGCTCGTGATAGCTGTTCCTTCAGGAGGGATCTTAAGAAAGTGTCCTGTGATTGGTAGAGCGCATAGACATTGAGTAGAGGTAAGGGCTGGGCATCGATTTGCACTCAAACCTTAAGAAAGCGGCCTTCTCTGTTCCATACCACCCATGGACCCACAGAACCGAATCTAGCTTTACATAGAATTGCGACCCCAGCCGTTTTAGATAGAGAGGATGCCCAGAATTGAGATAGGTATTTAGGGTGTCAGAGTGTAAGAGGTGGGTTTCTTGCAAGAAAATGATGTCAGGGTTTTGTATGAGCTAGCGCTGGGATGCCCCATTGCTGAGGCAGCCATGCGCTTTATAAATATTTGAACATAACATAACATAACGCCATACCTGGCAAGTTAAGCCCTTTAACGTTGAGAGAGAGGAATTTGATGTGAGATCTCTCAGCCATACTGGACGGCAGGGGGGTCAAGTGCAATCACAGGGCAAACATGTAGAATAACTGCTGTCATCATAGTAGGGATCAGAGCAAAGGGCTCAAGTGTGTAGACCGGAGGTACCAGGGGAGGTTTGCAGTGCAATAAGAGGGGAGTGCAAGGGGGAAGCAGGTGGCAGCATGTGGGGGGCATAGCCTATGTCGCAGCGGGAGGGGAGATTTCCCTAGTGTACGGTAGGCAGGGGAGGTCACTCGAGGGGCCCCCATGTTCAGGTCTAACCCTTCCCGGGGAAGGAGGCCGGGGTAGGAGGGTAGGGATGTGATAACATGAACACATAGTGGCCAACAGGGCCTGTAAGTTCTGTTCAAGTCCTGGAACAGCCCATACGTCAAGACAAGGACCATTCTGAAGCAGTCACTCTTCAAGGGAACAAGATAAGCGTTGGGGCGCGGAAGGAGGTGGTACCTATATGCTGGCCTCCGCGCCCCACAGCGTTGATCAGATGGGCAGATGAGGAGCTGTATATGTGGGCCCGCTGAAGCAAACAGAGAGCCGTGCCAAAAAGTCCTTATTTAGGGTGAGGTGGCCTGGTGCCGTAGCAACCTTGGCAGAGGGAAACTGAAGTGAGAGTGGCAGGTTCTGGAGGGGTATCATGCCCACTGGACCCCTTCCATGTGCCGAGGCCAGGCTTACTCCACGGCTAGGCGGGAGAAAGGATTAATGTATGATCCAATCTATGACGGTGTAGATCGTCCGCTATTCAGAGACCGCAAGGGATCGAGCTGGGGAATGAGACCCATCCATGGTATGGAGATGTTGAATGATGTCCTGTTTAGCTTGAGAAGATGCTTGCTCCTTAGTGCATGCTCTATGCATTGGGGGAGGCACCGTAGACCATTCAGGTTGTATAGTTTTTCTGGGAGAGGCCTGAGAAGGGGAGGGGGGGCTTGTGTCGCTGGGCGATGTTGGGAGATGCAGAAGTTGTTTCATATCCCGCAAAGTGAGAAGCACCTGATGTTTGCCTTCCCAGCTGAAGATCAGAGCAAAGGGATGACGCATTTGATATTTGATGTTGAGGTCACAGAGTTTGTCAGTAACCGGTTTGAAATCTCTACACCTGCGGAGTGTTACTGGGGCAATATCTTGAAAGATATGAATGGGATAGCCATTGTAGACCAGTTCCACTGCACCCAGCTCCTTCTGTAGGATGGACTCCTTTTCGGTAAAGAAATGGACTTGTGTGAGTATATCAGGAGTGAAAGGAGCCAAAGAGACCCGATGGGCCCTGTCCAGCATCGGCGGAGAGGCATCGTCATCACCTCTAATTGACTGGAGTAGATCAGCTGTGAATGACATGATGCCGGACCCCTCAGCTCTGCGGGGGACTCCTCTAATGCGGATGTTGTTTTGTCTGCTTCTGTTTTCTAAGTCCTCCTGCTTCAGTTGAAGGTCGATGTGTTGATCTTCCAGGGCTGCCATTCTATGCCATAAGTTCTCATGATCTTCCGATCTGGCGTCTGCCGAACGTTCATGATCGACACGGCCCCCAATCTCCGCAACGTCCCACCAGAGATCGTGGAGGCAGGCTTCAAATTCAGTTTTGAGGGATCCAATTTCTGTTTTGATCTTATGAAAGAAGGCATTCATGTAAGCCTGCGTGAGTGGGGCTGTCGTAGAGTCACCAGTGTACATTGTTTCCGGGGGGTCTGTGGTGGCTTGCGTAGGAAGGTTGGACTTAAGCCATAGTGAGGCTACAGGATTATCTTTGGCAGAGGCAGGTAAGGTGTCCTTGACACCCTTGATACGTGGCATGACCAGGGGAGGGTCTCTGGGTGTGTAGGCCTGAAGCAGGAGTCCACTAATGTGGGTTAGAGTGAGGCTGATGGGCAGGCGAGAAAAGCCGATGCTGTGACACAGGGCCGGTCTGGCCAGGCCCCAGAGGAAAGTACAGTCCACCCAGTGAGGGCCTTTGTAGATCGTTAGTAGGCATTGAAGGGGGGAGCCTAGGAGAGAGCCACCAATTGCCCGCCCCAGGTGAATTAGTCCAGAGAGCCCTGAGGTGAGAAAAGCACCACAGGGGCCCCCAGCACTCCCTGGGGGACTTGCCTCCATGTAGGGGGGCGCAGGAGGGAGCCAGAGAAGACCCAGAGTGCCAGGGGGTTTGTGTAGATTGGGGGTATGCCAACCCCTCCCCAGTGGATCCGGCAGCAAGGGAATCGGGCAGGGCCCCACTGCCCTGGCCCATGCCAGAGCCTCAGTAGAGGCGAGGAGTAAATGCCTTCCGGGGGTCCCTCCAGGCCGCAGCAGTCCATGGGGTCCACCGATTTGGAGGTTCCCAGCAGAGAGAAGGGGGGGGTGTTAGACCTGGCACCATTGGCGTGGGTCTCCCTTCCATTTTTCGCTGTTGTCTCCTCTGTTTTGCTGGTGTTAGATGCTCTGGGCGCTGTGCCACTGCCCTTCAGTGCCACAGCGCGGATGCTCCCTGTGTAAATATGACATGTGAATTGGTATATCCCTGATTGGCTTATTTGGTTTACCTGTTAGTCCCTAGTAGCGTGGCCTGTGGGTGCCCAGGGCTGGTAAACTGAATGCTGCTGGTGGGCCTGCAGCGCTGGTTTGCGCCACCCACAGAAGCAGCTTGTAAAGTGTGTCTCAGACCTGCCACTGCAGAGTCTGTGTGCAGTCCAGAACTGCCATCTTGGCTGTGAAGTGCACCCACTTCCCAGCCCCTGAACCTTCCCTTGGCATCATGTAAGTCTCCCCTATGGTAGGGTGAATTGTATGTGTAAGGTAGGACATGCCTTGGTGTGTGTAGCATGTCCTGGTAGTGAATTACACCCAATTTCGTTTTTCACTACTGTAAGGCTACCTGTTCCCCATAGGCCAGAATGGGCAAGTTTGACTATTACATTCTATAGTACTAACTGACCCCAGGAACATGGTAGAAAAACGAATTTCGTATGCCTGAGCTCAGAATATTAAAATACATCTTTTAGTGAAGTTTATTTTTACATCCTGTGTTTGAAAATACCACTTTTAGAAAGTAGGTATTTTCTTGCCCAAGCCTTCCAGTGTGCTCTGCTGTTATGTGTATTGGCAGTCTGGTTTTGGAGGGACAGGGCAGGCTGAGCCAGACCTGGGTTGAATAGAGAGATCTGGATTTGGAGTATGGGGAGGGGTGGCTCCTTGACTTGAATAGGGCTGTGCCTGGCAAGGTGAATGATGGCTCCATCTCCTGCTGTGCGTCTGATAGCAGACCCCCTCTTTCTGAAAGGAAGGATGCAGCCTGGTAAACAAAGTGCTCCAGGACTGAGCAGAACTGGTTCTGGCTAGGCTCAGTGACTTGCAGCTTTGAGAACAAAGACTTTTGGGGTATAAATATCTGTGCTGAAACCCCTACAATTTGTATTGCTCCTGGACATCAAGACGAACCTCTGTCCGTGTAACTGAAGGAATCTGCAGGAGGTGACTATCCTTGTGCTTGTGTGCTGTTTCTTGGATTGGCCTGCAGTGGTTACCATTGGACTTGGAAGAAGAGGGAAAAGGACTTTGAGAGAACTTTTATTAATCTTGCTAAGCAATCACCCAAGGGCTAGGAGAGAGCTAGCCTCCTGTTGAAGTCTCAGGTACATCAGACTTCACCACCAGCCTCCTGATTCCTCCCAGCGAGGATTTCTATCTGCAGGTGAGGCTCCTGTGAGTTCCAGGGCCTCTAGTTCTACTACAGAGAAGAGAGTGCTGAAATCGTCGCTAACGCCGTTTGCGAGCCGCTGCAGCCGAAAGCGCCCAGAAAATCATCGCGCTGCTGCCGCTGAGCGCTCGCAACCAAAGATCATCGCACCGCACGCTTGCGGGCTTCCAAGTGCTCACAACCAAAGATCATCGCACCAAGATCATCGCTTCACAACATCGCAGCGCGGACGCCGGGCGTCCGCCATTTCCCCCGCATTGCATCAGGACCGTTGCTCCCTCGCGGAGTGCCACTTCTTCATACCACAACCAGATCGCACACGCAACAGGGTCGCCGCATTGCCTCCTCCCTCGCGGCAAGGAGTCATCGCATCAACGGCCTAACGTGCAGAAGTTGGTATCATCGCCTCCGCACGCATCAGCAGATCGGTGCATCATCCTCCCTCGTGGCAAGGATTCATCGCATCGCCGGCCTCGCATGCAGGAAGTCATCGCTACAGCTTCTTGCGACCAGTTGTTGATTTTGCTCCAAAATCCAGGTACTTTGTAAGTAAAAGGGTCGCAGAGACCACTGCTTTGAACTGAACTCCTCATGGCGCACTTTGAACTATTTTTGCAGCATTTCAAGAGTAACCCTATTTTTACAGTATTGTGGCCTTTTGATCGTTATTGGTCTTGTGTTACGTCTATATATAAAGATACTTATTTTTGATAACTACTTGTGTGGTGTCCCTTTGTAGTGTTCCTCACTGTGTTACTGTGTATGATCATAAATGCTTCACACACTGCCTCTGAGATAGGCCTAGCTGCTCGTGCTGCGTTACCACAGGGTTGAGCAGGGGTTATCAAAGGGTGCAGCCCTCTCACTCTGACTTAGGAAGAAGGGTCCCTACTTGGACAGTGGCCAGCCATTGCCAACTAGAGACCCCCATTTCTAACAGGGGGGCTAGCCCGGGGGCAGATGTAGTGAGAGCACCCGGGAAGGGCCAAGGATGCCAAAGCCAACCCCGCGAGCAAGCCCCAGGCAGCACTGTTAGAGGGGTGTGGGGAAAAGGAGCCCGCTGTGCGGCCTCGCAGTCAATCACCCCTTACCTCTGTCTCTGTGGTTCTTCCCCCTCCTCTGCACAGCTGATGTAAATCAGCATACCAGCTACTGACTAGAGTCCTTACATCCAGGAGCAGCAGCTAGGGCCGCCGGGCGTGGCCTCCACCGATCTCCAGCCACACGGACAGGTCAGAAGTCTCAGCGTGGGGCCAACGGCAAAGGGAGATGCAGGGACAGCAAGTCAGGGGCCTCATTGTGTCCAAGCCTCAGCGTTGCTGTTGGGGGCCACTGCCGATACCGGGTAGGGGCGCCCAGCTAGGCCTTCCTCAGTGCTGCACTCCTGTGGGGGGGAGCTAATCTGCGGCAAGCCCAAGGTAGTCCAGGAGGCCCAGAGGCGAGTTCCACCATGTGTTCGCCCCTGTCTGGCACAGCGTCCCAGTCAGGCTGCAGGGGGAAGGACCGGGGGTTGGGTCAGCTGGCAGCAGGTCGCTCCAGCGGGGTGCCCAGCGAAGCGTAGCCTCCAAGGCCTTCAGGATGGTCCGCCCACCTCAGGGAAGGGCGCAAGATGGCGGAGCAGCCCAGGCCCGCGGCCCAAGCGCGCCCTGGACCCACACTGGCGAGGCAACAGTGGGTCAAGTCCACTGCATCGATGTTGTCCCACCAGAGCCAACAATGGGATCACAGGAGGTAGGAGGCAAGGCCGTCATGGGCACAAAGAGGCAAAAGGCAATCCCTCTGCAGGCCGTGTCGGTCAGCAGCCTCAAAGATGATTGCTTCGACCGCAGCAGCGGCCCCGGCCCGGTCCGACGGGGCTCCTCAGGCCATCTCCTCGGCCGAGTAGCGGATATACATCGCAGTCCACAGTGTTGTGGGGGTCACAGCGGGCCCACGGGTAGTCGAGCGAGCCCGGATGACGAAGGATTAGCAGAGGCCGGCGGCAGGATGCTGAGACGCAGAAAAACATGTCTTACTCCATCTGCAACTTGGCCACGCCCCTAGCCAAAATTAATTTCAAGAATGCCAACGGCTTGTCAATGATAGGTGAAACAACAATCCTATTGTAAAATGCAACAATACTGGCAACAAAGATTAAATGTACTCATGGCCGGCTTTATGCTGACATTGGTGGGGTCAAGACTGATTTGCATATGGCTGGGTTCAAACTGGAATGGCATGGTGAGCAAAAACACAATGGATTTAGGCCCAGATCTCTGTACTGGGGTGAATCTATGAGATTGTTCTGCATTCTGTCCATCAATTGTTCTTTTTGCATTTGTCACCCGAGTGGGACGGGTATGCCCAGACGTGGGTCCCGTGCTCTCCATGCCACTGGAGTCAAGCTATCCTGGCTGATGAGGGGTGAAACCCCGAGACCGGTCCTAGGATGCTTGTTTCCAGTCCAGGGAGGACCTGGCCTGTAGTTCGGGCTGGACTGTTCCCATTGGGCGCAGGGTCAAAACTGATTTGCATATGGCTGGGTTCAAACTGGAATGGCATGGTGAGCAAAAAAACGATGGATTTAGGCCCAGATCTCTGTACTGGGGTGAATGTATGACATTGTTCTGCATTCTGTCCATCAATTGTTCTTTTTGCATTTGGCACCCCGAGTCGGACGGGTATGCCCAGCCATGGGTTCCGTGCTCTCCATGCCACTGGAGCCAAGCTATCCTGGCTGATGAAGGGTGAAACACCGAGAACGGTCCTAGGATGCTTGTTTCCAGTCCAGGGAGGACCTGGCCTGGCAGTTCGGGCTGGACTGTTCCCATTGGGCGCAGGGTCAAAACTGATTTGCAATGCATATGGCTGGTTTCAAACTGGAATGGCATGGTGAGCAAAAAAACTATGGATTAGGCCCAGATCTCTGGACTGGGGTGAATGTATGACATTGTTCTCCATTCTGTCCATCAATTGTTCCTTTTGACATTGGTGGGGGGACACGGTGTTTAAAAATAACTATTGGTTTAAAAGCACTTGAACTTCAGACAATAATAAAAATGTCAAGGTAACCGGTGGAACTTTGTCTAGTGGCAGTTTTGCTCATCGTAAAGTAGCACGGATGGTTAATGTTCTGCTGCAAAGAACGTGCACCATGCAAATCACAGAACTGAGCGAGAGTGAACTATTAGTAGCATTATAAAAATGTGTTATGTATATCAGAGAGAGAGGCTATGGAGAGATGAGGTGCACTTTTGGAGAGTGGTAGTAAGGGATTTCATGGAGAAGGGTGCGCCTAAAAAGACTGTCACATCGGACGCCACCAGTGCTGAAGCTGGTCCTGAATATACTGAAGTATTTTGCAGCTGCAAAGCCAGCGAGTCACAAGACTGGGGGCTCTGCGACGGCAGAACAGCAAATTGCAGTGTATGGAAAGCACCCTGGGATTCGGAAATATGTATCTGACTCACAGGCTACACTTTGCAACTCACTGTTTGATTCCAAATGCAATGCAGCAGTGCTTTCCAGTTGCGGTTGCAGATAATTCACAGGTTATCAAACTGCCAAGCAGGTGGCACTGATTCAAAAGTGGAAGTTGTCTGTGAGGGGCATCTCCCACCCTGTGAAGCACAGCTACAGAGAGCAAGGCATTCTGGGAATGCAGATACAGGGATGGAGATCTGCTGTCTCTCGCGGGCCTCCCTCCATCTGTGCACTCGCCAACCATTCAAAATAAGTCGCTAAAGGAATCCAGCATCATGCATATTATTTCATGCATTTAATCAATCCTAAAACTCTCACAAAGTAATACGAAGAACACTTGCTTTCGTGTAAACTACAACTGAGGAGAAAATACAAAGCAGGACATAATAGTGCTAAAAAAGAGACGTGGACACCCATGGACATGACAGGCCAGTGGCAGATCTGGCTGAATGTGTGTAAGTGGATAGTTATGCATTAATGTCACAATAATGCGCAGATAAAAGAACAAACTGTGGGGCATATTTACAAGCCCCTATCGCCACCACAACATCACTTTTAAAGACGTTGTGGTGGCGATACGGGCTTCGCCTTATTTACAAGGCAGTGTTAAGTCACTTAACGTGGCTTAACGCCGCCTTGTAAATAAGGCCCCCTTTCACACTATACTTAGCGTGAAAGGGGAGGGCAATGGGTGTTGCGGTGGGCGTTCCACTGCAACACCCATTGATTTTGACACTGCCCCATATTTACAAGGATGGCGTAAATATGGGGCAGCGCCAAAATTAAGACCACGGAAAACCTGGTCTTACCGTGGCGCAACAAGGAGATGTTTAATTTCTCCTCGTTTTTGCTGTTTCCATGTGTGCTGCGATGTGCAGCACACGAAAAACATCAAAATGCCCTTGATTATTTATGTGCAGAAAGGTGTCCCTTCCTGCACATAAACAATCATTAAAAATAATGACTATGGAGCAAGGGTGCCTGCGTTGGCACTAGGCAGTTAAATTTAGTGCCAGCGAAGGGGTTAATGCAGGCCTGCACCACATTGTTGTAAATATGATGCAGCCCTGCGTTTCTAAAGTGAAGGAGTGTGGCATTAGCCTTCTTAACTTAACGCCACGCTTCGCTACTTTATTTGTAAATATGCCCCTATGTATGTTAATACACGTAAATACAAACCAAGCAAAGGAAAGTCTTCAGCCTACAGACAAGCTAAAAAGCATGGTTACCGCTAGGCGAGGGCTACTGTCATGCCAGAGAGAGACAAACAAGTGTCAGATGTGCCAACAATATGAAATGGAGGGCACCACTATGCCAGACCAAGCAATCTACCATGGACAGCTGAGTTTTTGTCAAAAATGCCCATAGTATGTCAAGAATGGGTCCCTATTATGCACCAGGGATAGACAAAAAGTTGTCAGGAATACTTGCAATATATCAAAGTTGGTCCACTATTATGCCAGGGCTAGCCAAAATATTATCAAGAATGTAAACAATCTGTCAAAGTTAGGACACTATTGTGAAAGGGATAACTAAAATGTTGCCACACATCCCTAATATAACGGGAATGGGCTGCTGTTACGCCAAAGGTAGCCAAATGTTCATAATATGCCAGGGCTCAGCATGTCAGGGTCACCATTAAGCAGCTAGCCACCTCCACGCAGCTCCACAGGTAGTCATACAAACGCATACATGAACATGTTCACTCACACACAGACATAAAGACTCATAAACACTAAATCACACATTCAGGCACATTCACACAAATATTCATATCATTTGGACCCTTCCCGTCTCTCTTATTCCAACTTAGCTACAAAGGAGCAACAATAATTCAAGATACCAGCTTGGTATCTCTGCAATGCTTGAAGTCACACTTTCAAGCTTAGCATCATCAATCCAGATGTTAACCAGGTTGTGGGAGGAGACAGCAGTGGGTATGTGGTACTAAGCTAAAGGGTACCTTGCAACCCGAGCCTCAGGAGTTGAAGAACTGCAGCTAGTCGCTCTCTGCCTGAGGAGGCCCACCACCTACATTCAGCGGGACAGAGTCTACAGCAGACCCTCCACTTCACTCACTCCTCCTGCGCTGCTATGGCTCTCCCTAATAATACCTTGGACTCGCTGCCGTGGAGTGCAGCCATGGCGGCCTCAGGCTTGTGAAATCAGCCTTGATTTTTGACTCTCAGTGCTGCATAGTCATGTCGAAAGACTGGTACTTTGTGGGGAAGAGATTTTAAGCAGCCAGAGGGTTAATACATTTTCTAACGTTTGACACCTGTGCTGCATTGTTGTTATGAACTGCGCAGGCGCGTTAGCAGCCATCTTCCACTTTCAGGATGTCTGCTGTCATAAACAGTCTTCTCCTTTCAGTCACCCACGTGCTCTGCCCTTTTAGCCTCCTGCAGTTCTGCTCCACTCCAACATGGCTCTTCTTGACATACAGCCTCCTTAACTGCCATACCAACTACCTGCTGCTCATCTTTGCCACATACTCCATGGTATGACCCCAGTAAACTCCTGTCTCTGTGGTCTGCCCTCATTATCCCCTTTCCCTTCTCAGCCACCTGATGTGCCTTGACAGCGCCCTGCTGATCTCTGCCTTATCTTGGTTATCGGTGTCTGCAATCCCATAGTTCTCTTGATTTCCTTTAAAAGTTTCCCTATTTCTTTGCCACGGCTTCTGATGTCTGCACTCACAAGTTCTCCACACAGCTCTATTTGCAAAGTCCCAGTGGGAAACTGGAAAATCCATAGCTAATCATTAGGGTAAAAGGATGTTCGGACAAAACAAATGGCGTCATTTTTTGATCACTGTGAAGGAGTGTTACTTATATGTGTGGCAGGAGCTTACCTGAGGCACCACGTATGTAGGGGAAGATGGTGCACTATGTCCCGAGGCCAGACAACACATCAAATGACTCTCCGCCTAGTGCATGGTTTGGTTTCCTCATGGCATAGACCAAACTGGTGTTTCCACAGTCTCCTGGAGGGGATTTCAGCAATCTGTGAGGTGTCAGCGGGAAGAGCAGAGGCAGGACTTTGCAGTTTGCTACTGGACCAGAGATGTCAAATTTGGTCTTCTTCTTCATATGCCTCACAAGCGTCATTTGTGGACGAGATGGACATGACTATGTCCTATAAAATGCCATTTTCAAGATGGAGGAGGGATCACTGTGCGAGCTCCCCAATCCAAGATTAAGTTGAAACTTTTCCCGTGATGCCAGGTTCTGTTTGCAAAATATATAGAGGTGGCATTAAAGAGTAAGAGATAAGTTGCTCCGCATTTGTTCTCTTATTATTTTGTCGCATTCATCACCCATTTGTTACTATTTTTCCCCAAGCTTGCTACTTTCAGCCAGAAATCGATTTGGATCTTCTTTTGAGAGTCTTGCTTTGGCTCAGATGTCAGGCAGAGTTTGGTGCCTTGGTTGTCTACTTCTGAACTAATATTGACCTTCATCAAGAACTACAGTTAAATGCAGGATGGTACCGTAGAGTTGTCCTTTCCTCAGGCAATCAAGAAGGAAACTCAACAAACTCTCGCAGGGTCCGGACCTTGACAAGAATGGGAGTATTCGAGAGTGCACTCAAAGTGGAGGACAGAGAGGCAATTGCCTGAATGAAATGCATAATGAATGTGCTCCTGGAGTAGTATTTCAGTGAACAAATATCATTCATCTTTGTTCCCTTATATTTATTAATACATTTTTAGGTGGCCTGCAATAATACTTTGCATGTGTACAATAATTAGTCAAATCTTTATTGAAAACACTGCGCGTGGCTCACCTACAAGTTCTGATTATTGGGGTCCAGCACAGGATGGCTGAGGGACTTGCAGAGAATTGCGGGTCAGCTCTCGGGCAGTCCTCACATTGTCTTAATTTTTCAACTCTGACTCTTCTTGCCAGTCAGTGCTGCGTGCTCCCACCAATCATGAAAATGCTTGCATCCAGATATGCCTACCCAGCCATCCGTAGTGCATGAGCACCTGTTCATCAGTTGAAAGTCCACCACAAATGCTGAAGAAAATTTGTATTAACTTCTAGTACATGTGTTGTGCACATAAACACAAAAGAGGAGAGAAAGAAGGTTTGGGCAACTAGGCATCCAATTTTCTCACTACACATACTTACTGAATTGCACAATAGGATGAAAGGTTCTCTTTGTGGTCCATGCACTGTTCATCGCCAGGTAATTGTATCACAAGTTGCTGTCAACACCCAATAAACAGTAATCAATATGTGGTCACCCAAAGTTGGCCACTTCAAACAATATTATCTGCGTCATCTGAGTCACGAACTGGCCAGGCGATACTCCAGTAACAGTTGACATCATCTGCATCATCAAGCATTTGATGAATTTGCTGAGTGGGTAATTCTGCTGTTGACAATCACTGGGGACCCAGTGTTCCACATTGCATTTCTTGAGCTCTAGCATCGGCCAGGTAAGCCTCTATCTGTTTCTTGGTCGGCCTTTTATGCCACCCAGGACTTGGCTTACTTCAAGAGGTGTTCCACTTTCTCTAGTGTTTACAGCAGCCCAGACTCCCACCTAATACCAATGTGACACTTCCCATCTGCAATCATCTTTAGTTTGGCTGTGCTTCCTGGACTCTTTTCTTCTTCTCACGGAATGGTGTCAGTGTTGCATACCAGCATGTAGTCAGGGATATGCGCATCTGTGTATTTTCATAACTCGCTGGCTGCAGTCGCCTTGCACTTTGTAGTATAAATCAGCAATCTAGCTAATATTAGCCTAGACTAGATAACCTCAGCTGCGAGACTGGCACCATCTGTGCCCACTCATTTGAAAAGAATGTCCAGAGTCCTGTGGGAGCTACTGTTTTGCCTAACTATTCCTCTTCCTTTAGCTCTCCTATGTAGACCCATCATGCTAATGTTATTCCATTGGCAGCTGCCCTCTGCATCATCAGTTCAGTGTTCCGAGAACCACACGTTTCCCTACAGGTGCCTGATGTGGTGGTGCAGTTCCAGGAGACAGGGTTCAAAGGTCACAAGGAATGACGATCTCTTGTAGTTACCTTGCCTTCACCCACTTTGCGGAGACCAATGTACAGGACTAACATATCAGTTTTGCTTGTATAGGGCTTACTGAGATTCCTGTATCCCTAAATTATTCAGTCAAGTCAGTAAAAAATGTTTAGCCCCTCAAATGCCCGCCCTAGAGGTCCAGACGTGCATATCCTGGAGGTCCAGACATGCCTGTCCTGGAGGCCCAGACATGGCTGTCCTGGAGGTCCAGATGTGCCTGTCCTGGAGGTCCATAAAAGCCTGTCCTGGAGGTCCAGGCATGCCTGTCCTGGAGGCCCAGACATGCCTGTCCTGGAGGCCCAGACCTGCCTGTCCTGGAGGTCCAGACGTGCCTGTCCTGGAGGCCCAGACATGCCTGTCCTGGAGGTCCAGATGTGCCTGTCCTGGAGGTCCAGACGTGCCTGTCCTGGAGGCCCAGACATGCCTGTCCTGGAGGTCCAGATGTGCCTGTCCTGGAGGTCCATAAATGCCTGTCCTGGAGGTCCGGGCATGCCTGTCCTGGAGGCCCAGACATGCCTGTCCTGGAGGTCCAGATGTGCCTGTCCTGGAGGTCCAGATGTGCCTGTCCTGGAGGTCCAGACGTGCCTGTCCTGGAGGCCCAGACATGCCTGTCCTGGAGGTCCAGATGTGCCTGTCCTGGAGGTCCATAAAAGCCTGTCCTGGAGGTCCAGGCATGCCTGTCCTGGAGGCCCAGACATGCCTGTCCTGGAGGCCCAGACGTGCCTGTCCTGGAGGTCCAGACGTGCCTGTCCTGGAGGCCCAGACATGCCTGTCCTGGAGGTCCAGATGTGCCTGTCCTGGAGGTCCAGACGTGCCTGTCCTGGAGGCCCAGACATGCCTGTCCTGGAGGTCCAGATGTGCCTGTCCTGGAGGTCCATAAATGCCTGTCCTGGAGGTCCGGGCATGCCTGTCCTGGAGGCCCAGACATGCCTGTCCTGGAGGCCCAGATGTGCCTGTCCTGGAGGTCCGGACATGCCTGTCATGGAGGTATGAACATGCCTGTCCTGGAGGCCCAGACATGCCTGTCCTGGAGGCCCATACATGCCTGTCCTGGAGGTTCAGATGTGCCTGTCCTGGAGGTCCAGACGCGCCTGTCCTGGAGGCCCAGACATGCCTGTCCTGGAGGTCCAGATGTGCCTGTCCTGGAGGTCCATAAATGCCTGTCCTGGAGGTCCGGGCATGCCTGTCCTGGAGGCCCAGACATGCCTGTCCTGGAGGCCCAGACATGCCTGTCCTGGAGGCCCAGACGTGCCTGTCCTGGAGATCCAGACGTGCCTGTCCTGGAGGCCCAGACGTGCCTGTCCTGGAGGTCCAGATGTGCCTGTCCTGGAGGTCCAGATGTGCCTGTCCTGGAGGTCCAGACTATCTTGGGCTGCTTCCTTTGAGTCCTCAATGAGATGGCCCTGCTACAAGAGCGATGGTGGGTGGCGCGTCGATATTGGTTTCTCCATAGTAGAGGCTGGACAGACAAAATGTAAAAGATATGTTTACCATCCGTTCAGTGCTTTGTTGGATACCCCGTCACATGAAAGAAACGAGGTGATAGGTACAGCCCATGCCTTCCCCAACAACTGTCCCACCTCCACAGGCCTGCCCTGTATGGGCAGTAGACCACCAGTCGCTCAAGTCTTTAGGGAGATAGTAGTAGGACAAAGCTTACTGTCAACACAACTTAAGTGGGGGTGTTCCTGCCCTTCAGCTATATCATGGCAAAGATCAAAAGTAGTAGTGCAGGCCCCAGCAAGTGAAGTGAACAGCCCAAGTGCTCAAACATTCCCTCTGCTGCGTGATAGAATTGTGTCCAGGTTTGAGGAGGCACGGGGTCCGCCACACACCCATTCAATACACCGCCATTGGAGAGGTGAGGATAGCAAGGGAGGAAGAGGAGAAGGGTGAGAGAGGTCTTACCAGTGCCTCGCCTGCCAACCATCAGAGACTCACAACTTTAGCAAGACGATTCAAAACAAATCTCAATGGTGGCAAAAAAAAGGCACAGAGGAGCTGCTGCTCTGGTTAGGGCTGATCACTCGTCTATTGCCACATTCTGGGTACTTGTTCATCTCCAAAGAAGTTTTGCTTCAGTGAAAGGCTGAAATCACACTACAAACATAGAAAGCTATTCAGGCGTCCACAGTCATCATTTCAACAATCCGGCACCCACAGGTCCCTCCATGTCTGCCTGCCGATTGTCACATCATCATCATTGGCAGACCCCAATCATGGCCAGTAGGTCCTCGCCTTTGCTTGGTTATAATGACTAGCATACCTCGTGGGCCAGCACCTACTTGAACATGTGTTGTTATTCCTTTCCTTAACTCTGATAGTTGACTTTTCTAATAATGTACAATTATCTCGCATGTAACCTACTCTTTTGAAATCAAATACTGAATTCATCACCCACATCTGACTTTGCACTTCTTGCTCGATAGTATCATCCGTTTTATTAGGTTTCCAGCAGCCAACCTTTATATTACTGCAGTAAATGTCATACTCCCAGTACCCTGCACCCTCTAGAGAATTCTATTCTCTTAACTATAAATTTCTTTGCCTATTTGTGCGTCTTGCTCAGTTAAGGCTTCGGGCAAGTGGAGCTATTACCTGTAATGCTTTTTGTCCATTAACTTTCCAAGTGGATTTGAAACTTCTTCTACTTTTCAATTTAAATTTAGATTAAAAGCCTAAGGTCATATTCCCACAACCAAATATGCAAGCATATTTGCAGGTCATATCATTCCCATATATTTTATTTTTGGCTTTAAGTCAGGTTTCCCACTATGCACTTACAGTGTAAAAAGAGCTCTTTCTAAAGCTGATGCACATCAGTAACAAAAAAGAATGCAGTTATTCTCCACATCTTGCTTTAACCCTTCCCACTTTGACCTTAAACGCCCATTGTGGAAGATGGCAGAGTGCATAATTGCATAATGGATAATCTGGTAAATCTGTACCATGAAAATGTCTCCATTTACATCTCAATCTTGTGGTATATTCAAAGGATGATTTACTTATGTGGTGAGTGAGTGATCACTGAACACAGTCACCTCTTGATGTTGAAACAAAGCTGTGATTTCGAAGAAAATAGCAAAGCGTGGAAAGTTGACACTTTTAGAAGGAGAAAAACAATACAAAATACAAATGTAAGTCAATAAATCGCCTGCGCAGGAATCTATATACAAGTGAGTGTTTGAAATTCACTCTTCAGCAATGGGGCTCGTACCAGAACATCTCCATACCAAGCAATCAAACATCCTCTGCAGTTGTCTACCCTACACGATTTTTGTTGTATCTGTATTGTTTAACTTTGGTGAAAGTGCTGATGTAGAAAGTCAGGCTCATCTTCTTGCTGCTGACTGTCAATGAGCACACACGTTTGCAGCTGTGTCCAGCCTGAAGCCTGTGTTGTGGAACTGTGATATGATGTTTTGAGAAGAAGTGGAGGTCAAGGAAATTATGGTAAATCAAGATTCATTGCTTTATTTCCATCCTCCGCAGGAAAACTATCTTGTGCACTCGAGATCTCGGTCACAGGCTCGATACCCTCACTTGCATACCTGTTTTGGGCTGTACTGAAAGTTTAAATTGCTGATAGGTGTTTACGAGTGGCAGGTGATGGATATGTATGTGTCTGTAACTACAGAAATAGAGCTCACTTTTTCCCTACTGGGACATCCCTTTTCAAGGTGAGTATGGCCCCTTCTATATTCCTAAATCCCAACTTTAGTTAAGGTAGACATACATTTCAATGTACATCTCATAAAAGGCTTATTATTGGAGTTTACTGGGCTTTCACCTCTTTTGATGGGTGATGTGATTACCCACGGTTAGTGGGGCTGGGTATGAACAACCATTGGGCTCATAGGCAGGCATACTCAAATTATTCAGGTTTGCGGCCAGAGCATCTTCTTAATTTTGGATTTGACATAGAATCCATCATCTGCTGCATAATCTACAGATATTAACAAAAAAAATTCTAGCTCAAGCAGGTCAAAACTTACTAAAAACAAACACAGCGACAGGTGTTGCTGCATTCTGGAAAGTAAAGTCCTTCACAAAAGTTGATCAGTCACCTTTCTGTTTCTTATTGCTGTATTTGGGTGTTACACTGGTACTAATAAGGTGAAACATTTTTCCACCCAATGGTAATAAGTGTAACAAACATTGGTAAATGCATTAGGTTTCGCCTATGTAATTAATAATAAACTGTTTTTTGTTGGAGGTTGTAGCTTGCTGAGTAGTTGTACAGTATAAGTTATAGAAAGCCTGTTAATGTTTTATGACTTGTTTATGTACAAAAAGGCAATATATTGTGCTGGTACTAGTGGAATAGTGCGGGTAAGAGCAAAATTTGAAAATTAAGTGAAAGAGGGAAATAATAGAATTCATTGATGTGATAGTAATATTATGTGTTTAGAGGAGTTCTGACAACTTTTGGGCCCGGTGCCACTGCACCTGCTGCACCATTCAAATCATGCCCCTAGTGCCTGCAAGATAACTGCATTTGTGACTGTCTGTTTAGTAGTAAAATATAGCAATATTTGGTGTTTAGACGATTTATTACAACTTTTGGCTCCGGTGCCACTGTACCTGCTGCACCAGTCAAACATGACCCTATTGCCTGTAAGGTAACTGCACTTGTGACTGCCTGTTTAGTGCTAAAATATTGCAATATTTGGTGTTTAGAGGGTTCTTAGACATTTGGGCCTGGTGTCACTGCACCTGCTGCACCATTGAAATCATGACCCTTGTGCCTGCAAGGTAACTACACTTGTGACTGCATATTGAGTAGTTACATTTAGCAATATTCTGCGTTTAGTGGGGTCCCTAGAGCTTTTGGCCCTGGTGCCACTGCACCTGTTGCACCATTCAAATCAAGCCCCTTTTAACTGAAAGATAGCTGCAATTGTGTCTGCCTGTATAGTAGTAAAATATAGCAATATTAAGTGTTTAGAGGAGTTCTGACAACTTTTGGGCCCTTGTGCCACTGCACCTGCTGCACCATTCAAATCATGACCCTGTTGTCTGCAAGGTAACTGAACTTGTGACTGCCTGTTTAGTAGTAAAATATAGCAATATTAGATGATTAGTGGGTTACCTGCTAGAAAAATGCACTTGTGACTGTCTTGTTTAGTTGAAAAAGTTTGCAATAATCTGGGGTTAGGGGGGTCCCTAGAGTTTTTGGTCCCAGTGCAACTGCACCTGTTGCACCATTCAAATCAAGTCACTTCTAACTGCAAGGTAACTTCAATTGTGACTGCCTGTTTAGTAGTCAAATATAGCAATATTATGTGTTTAGAGGAGTTCTAACAACTTTTCGGCCCAGTGCTACTGCACCTGCTGCACCATTCAAATCATGACCCTGTTGTCTGCAAGGAAACTGTACTTGTGGCTGTCTGGGAATAAAATATAGCAATATTAGGTGTTTAGTGGGGTGCCTGGAGGTTTTTGGTACTGGTGTCACTGCACCTGCTGCGCTATTTAAATTAAGCCCCTTTCAACTGCAAGGTAACTGCAATTGTGACTGCCTGTTTAGTTGTAAAATATAGCAATATTAGGTGTTTAGAGGAGTTCTGACAACTTTTTGGCCTGGAGCCAAAGCACCTGCTGCACCATTCAAATCATGACCGAAGTGCCTGAAAGATGACTGCACTTGTGGCTGCCTGTTTAATTGTAAAATATAGCAATAATCGGTGTTTAGTGGGGTGCGTGGAGGTTTTTGGTCCCTGTGTAACTGCACTTGCTGCACTACTGAAATCATGAGCCTAGCACTTGCTAGATACCTGCACTTGTGACTGCCTGTTTAGTTGAAAAATACTGCAATATTTGGTGTTTAGAGGAGTTCTGATCACTTTTGGGCCTGGTGCCACTGCACCTGCTGCACCATTCAAATAATGACCCTGTTGCCCGTAAGGTAACTGCAATTGTTCCTGCCTGTATAGTAGTAAAATATAGCAATATTGGGTTTTTTAGAGGAGATCTGACAACTTTTTTGGCCTGGTGCCACTGCACCTGCTGCACCATTCAAATCATGACCCTGTTGTCTGCAAGCAATTTGCTCTTGTGACTGTCTATTTAGTTTTACATTTTAGCGTAACCTGGGTTTAGTGGGGTCCCTAGAGCTTTTGGCTACTGTGCCACTGCACCTGCTACACCATTCAAATCAAGTCCCTTTTAACTGCAAGGTAACTGAAATTATGACTGCCTGTTTAGTACTCAAATATAGCAATATTATGTATTTAGAGGAGTTCTGACAACTTTTGGGCTCGGTGCTGCTGTACCTGCTGCACAATTCAAATTATTCATGACCCTGTTGTCTGCAAAGTAGCTGCACTTGTGGCTGTCTGTTTAGTAGTAAAATATAGCATAGCTCTTGTATATTAACTTTATTTTTAACGTGTAATGTTTATTACAACATTTAGAATTCAATCATAATGACCAAATAGATTAAGTTGAAAAATCAATCCAATAATGCCTACAAAGTGCAAAGAAATGTACTAAGGCATGAATAGGAAACGCCACAAACGTTCTAAGGCTAAAATATGTGCTTTACACAACTAAGTAATAAAAAGCAAGCATTCTAGCATACTGTTAGAAGCTGTCTGCCTTTTCTGTGGAAAGAGATCTTATCTTGACAGTGAATGGGGCTTAAACAGTCTGAACAGCTTCAGTAGAAGTATCGTAAATGCGTGCAGCCAGGGGAAGTTAACAAAAAATAAGTTCCACACAAAAACGAATTAATACAGTAATTTGGCAATGGGAACTAATAAGAGCCCCCTTTAAAGATATATTAAATACGGGAGATTTCACAAGCACAGCGCAAGTGCTGTGCAGGCGAAACCTAAAAATGATACAATAATGGAGTAATGCTATCGCAAATCGTGCCGCATTATTCTGCAGAATTTGCTTTTCCTGCCATGTAATTTACTGAAACCTGCTGCATATTCTGGTCCACCCCTGCTGCATAATTTCAGTGTCCCGGCTCATAGGTTTAAGGTAGAATAGAACGAGAACCAGAACTCCAGCAGGGTGGAATCTGGAAAAGTGAACTGGGCAGATAATTATATCACTAGCATATGTGGCTTGTCAGGGTCTCTCCTAGCACTTTGGAATAGGCAGCCAAATCGATGAAGCAGCAGCTACCGTGCAGATGGTTCGGTATGGTGTTTACTCACCTTTCAACAGTGCAAATGATTGGGAATGGCCTTCAATCACCTTTCGACAGTGCAGATGGTTGGGTATGGCCTTTCCTCACCTTTCAACGGTACAGATGTTTGGGTATGGCCTTCACTCACCTTTCGCACCTCCACATAGTGGCCTTTCCTCTGGCTCATTCAGGTCTCATGAGGCACAATAGCAGATAGTGACCTGTGTGCCATCTCACCTCTCTCAGATCTCCATGGACCGTAGAGAGGAGGGAAAATGTGCTTCCTTCTCCCGTATGGGCCCTGCTTGTCAGCACTGACCGTGCTGACAGCAAACTCTTGTCCAAGCTGACAAGTGCCTCTCATATATCCGCTGTCACTTTCTGCTTGATGACTCACTAATCAGGTCTAGCCCAGCTTTGGATGGAGAGTTGGGAGTAAGGCACAGAGCTTTGAGGGGTGGGTGACAGGACACCAGATACATAGCTGCCAAGCTTCCCAGGTCTATGCGTGATGTGATGCTTCTTTTAGTTCTGGGACTTGCAGTCCTGTTTTATAAAGTAATAAATAAGATCTCAAGTCCCAGAATTTAGACAAAAATGCTGCACTGGAGCAGCACACCATGCATGGACCTGGTAAACTTGGCAACTATGCAGATATATTTCATTTTTAATGTTTGGGCAAGGAAGGGCAGGGTGATGCAAATGGAGCTGCCAGTGGGTGGCAGGGCAGCAGGTTTATTTGTGTATTTATTTAACTATTTATGTATTGTCTTATAAAGCACAAATTGTACCCAACCAGTCTTTAGAGCTCTGTACAAACAAGCACTGGCAAAGCCAATAGGCCTCGTGTCTATGAGAGATATTTGTTTGGGTTTTCTGTTTCTGTTGTCCAGTAGTGTGGTTGTCTTGTATGTGATTTTAATGTTAATGTTGAAATGAAAGGGCAGTTTTTAATTATTTGACCGGTGATATAGTACAATATAGATCAGGGGACCAAAGCCCACATGCGAGATACTAGCCTAGAGTGTTAGAGGGAGTGTTTGCAACAACGCAACACACACCAACATTTGTGTGCCAATGCCATGTGATCAAAGCGTGCCGCACTATGGCACTGGCAACTTGTGATTGTATTTAAACTATGTTATCTCCCCGTACCCAAAATTAGTAAGGAAAATAAAATGCACCCTTTAAGTACCATAAACTACTGGATGTTGCACCACCCACTAAGCACAAACCCAGCTCCCCTAAAACAAAGGCAAATTAAATGGCAACATCTATGCGTGAATGCCATATGTTCAAAGTGTACCGCAATATGGCAGCAGCATGTTGTGACTGTGACAAATCACGTATTTTGTCTGTGATCCCTGAACACTCTTAGGTAATGTAAGCTCTGAGTTAACATAAGACAAACCGGAAAACCGGAAAAATGGGAGGGCACTAAGGAGAGGCACAAGCAAAACAGTGAAGAACATGGTGGGAGTACTAAAACCACTTGGATAAAATATTACAATAAGGGTCGGGGACAAAAGCCCGCTGCCGAGCGAGCAATCTAGAGCACTAAAGTGAGGTTTTTTTCACCCAAATAAAAAACGCCAATGCAGCAAAGAAAAGGGAAATGTGGGAATGCTTGCAGAATAAGAGCCATTCTACACATAGCTACACATACGGGCAGAGACAAACTCGCAAAAAGACAAACATAAACTCGGGAAACATTCGCAATGCACTAGGTCTCGCATTTCTGTAAGTTTGAGCTATTGGCGTTGCAAATAATAATGAAATGCCAATAGCTCAAATTTTCTGTAATGCGAGACCTATTGCTTTACAAATGCTTGTTACTATTTGCTAAAATGCAACCACAAACGTTATAGGGGCATATTAACAAGGCGGCGATAAACAATTATCGTCGCTTTTGCGGCCGTTTTCGGCCGAAAAGCGGCGATAATTATATCGCCTTATCAGCAAAGACACGCTATCGCGTGTTTTGCTGATTTTGCTCCCGTTTCCAGCACGCCTGACTTCGCATCGATAATGAGATGCAAAGTAGGCGTGTCTGTGGAAACAACATGGGTAAATATCGCGAAGGCAGCTTCGCGATATTTACAATGCGAGGAAGCGATTATTTTAATCGCGTTAAGTATGTCTTAACGCAGGAATTTAACGTCTGTTAAATTCCTGACTAAGGCATACTTAACATGGGGGTGGATTCTGTGGCTAAGACCACAGGCCCTATCATCTAGGATATCGCCGCACGCTATCTCTGACATTTTTATCGCCTCGGCGATGCGCGTTGTTAATAACGCGCTAACCGGGCGATAAATTCCAGAGATAGCCGGCGATAAATATGCAAGCGCTAAGCGCGCTTTGCGATATTTATCGCCGGCCCTTGATAATATGCCCCATAGTATTAAAGTATGGATTTACTTTTTTTTTTATTTGGTCACGTGAACATAAAATCAATTGCTAAGCACACAGTGAGACTCCTTTTTTTCAACTTTCTACATACTTCTTTATCCTGTGTGTTGGTAAAAAGCAATGTACGCTTCTGTGCGACCTTCTTATTTGGATTTGTGCACTTTTCGTTTCTGTCTTGCCTCTGGACATATACCCCTAACTACTATTTTACAAGTACTGTTTCTGCCCCACTCCATGCTGTCAAGTTTTCAACGGGTGTTGCTCGTAAGCCTTTTATTTTTTCCACATTTTAGAATTAGTATATAGTGCGAACACAGAGGATAGAGTACCAAAGGTCGGGTTTGCTATTTAATTAAAATTTTAGGCAAAGTCAGATTGTGTGATTTGCTCATAATCAAAAGAAACCGGGCCATATTGCTCCACGCATTAATCACATTGCATTTGCGAGTAGATATTTTACGCTGTCCATATGCGCACCTCCCATTGCATTCAGTAGGGCTGCAAGCTAGTTAGGTTAGTCACAAGTTTTCCTAAAAAATTAAGAAAATTAGAGCGTGTGATTTCGCAAAACCGATTATTTTCGTTAGCCTATCGTATATTTGCGTGCTAGTTCAATCTTGAAAAATGTTCATTAGACTATAAAATGATAGGAAAGATAATAGCTTGCAAAAATGTTGGTATTAAAAAACACTATGCTTTTCCTCTGGCACAAATGGTATATACCAGTGTTGGTTTGGAAGGATATCTTCTTGTGAATCGTTTCCTGCAGTGCCACTTGCATAGTGTGTATATTTTGATTCAACCTTTGAATATCTCTCATGCATTTTGGCCTCTTACAAGGGAACAGATCTCAAAGTATATTTTGAAATTAGTAGCAACTTGAAAGCATGTATCATTAAAATATCAGCACTGGCACTAATTTGGGCTGGCCATACTGCTATTGGTAGTTATGGGGAGCTCTACTACCGATGGTGAGCGTGATGGGTCGGGGTACTTAAAGTGACTGGGGGCTCTGGTGCTAATGGTGATTGGACGTAGGGCTACTAATGGTGACTGTTGGGGCACTGGCACTGATGGTGACTGGGGGTACTGGTAGTAATGGTGACTGAAAGCACTAGAACTGATGGTGACTGGGAGGCACAGAGTGATGGTTACTGGGGCACCA
Source organism: Calotriton arnoldi (assembly GCA_963921515.1). Taxonomy (NCBI): domain Eukaryota; kingdom Metazoa; phylum Chordata; class Amphibia; order Caudata; family Salamandridae; genus Calotriton; species Calotriton arnoldi. The sequence continues at coordinate 449,961 of CAWUFW010000319.1, forward strand.
AATCTGATGGGGACTGGAGGCAGTGCAGGTGATGGTGAATGGGGTCACTGGAATTGATGGTAACTGGAGGCAATGGAACTGATGGGCAAGCGGTACTGATGTTGGGTGTGGACCTAGTAGTGATAGAGACTATAGAATAGTGGTGTTGTTGCAACTGGGGGCACTTATGAGGATTATGGGGGAAGTGGTATAGAATGTGATTAGATGCACTGACCACGATGGTGACTGGTAAGAGGGTTACTGAGAGTGACTGTAGGCATTGTTGCTGTGAATGATTAGGGACAGTGGCAGTGAGGTAACTAGAGGCACTGATGATAGTGATGTGGCACTGACAGTGACCGGGGTTACTGGTGATGGTGTTGGAGAACTATCACTGATGTTACTGGTGTCCCTGATAGTGATGGTGAGTAGGGGTACTGATAGTGACACCAGTTGCGATGGTGTCTGGGGACCATTGTGATTATGGTGACAGGTGACAGAGGTACTAGTGGAGACTGAGGCAGACATGTTAATGGCGACTGGAGGTAATGGTTGCGACACTGGTCATTGTGGCTGGGGACACTGGCATTAATGGTGACTGGGGATAGTGGCACAGATGTGGGCTGTGGTACTGATGAAGACTAGTGGCCGTGGCACTGATTGTGACTGGGGGCATTAGTACTGATGATAATTGTGGGTACTCATAATAATGACATTGGTACTGATTATTACTGGGGACTCTGGTACCACAGGTTGCTGGAGGTACTGCCTATGCTGGTGACTAGGGCACTTGCACTGAGGGCACTGTGTTCGCTAGTACTGATAGTGATGGTGAGAGTGGTACTGGCAGTCTTAGTGGGTTGTAGCGCTGGTGACTGGCGCATCGGCACTGACAGTGACTTCGGACTGCGGTGCTGATGGTACCTTGGGGCACAGATACTGATGATGACAGGACCGGTGACAGTGGTACAGATGATAAATGGGGGATTTATAGCAATGATGGCTTGGGGTCACTGTTACTCACGGTGATTGGGTATTCTAGCTGGTAATGATGGTGAGTGGGGGTGCTGGTACTAGTTGCAACTAGTGGTAGTGGTACTGAAGGTCAGTGGGTACTTAGGTACTGATAGTGGCACTGGTAGCGTCTGTAACTGGAACCACTTTTAGTGATTGTGACAAATGAAAGTGGTGACTGGAGCACTGATGAGTTTAGATGTCTCTACATCGATATTAGCCTTCTAACATGTAAATCTAGTCTTCTTTGGGCTGACCCCTGTCAGGTTTGGTGCTTGACTTTATTTTAGCACTTCAGGCCAACTAGCACTTTCGGAGCACATAGACTTTCAGGTCACTAGAGAAGTTACTGCTCTGAGTGATATGTCTGAGTGTTGCTTTTACCGCCCTAATACAGCACATACAGCCCCTTTGAACATCAGGGATTATTAGGTTCTTAACAGCTCACCGATCTCATCTGTAAGCCTGGAAGTGCCATAGGAATACTTTTCCACTCCACTGCACAGATATAAACCTTGCTGAGTCCTGCTCTAAGATGAACTTGATGACGATGTCATCTACCTGCCCCTGCTATATAAACTGTACTGGAGAGGCCACCACGTCACTCTTTCTTCTGAAAATTACGAAAAAAAAGCAGCTTGTTATACTTTTGTCAAACCTCTCCTAGAGCCTCTTCGTGGCTATTTGTGGTTCTGTGCAAAAGGGAATGTGTGCTGTCTCGATTACCGCACGTTTTCATGCTTGCATGTATTGAAAGTTTAGTGCTATGACGGCTTTCTTGAGACAGTTTTACCACATCAAGTACATTGTTAAAACACAGGGGGGCAGATTTACAAGCCCCTTGCGTGACTTTTGCGCTGCAGTTGCGTCACTTTTTTGACGCAACAGCGGCGCAAATAATGCGGCCTATTTACAACGTGACGCATCTAGGGAGATGCGTCACGTTGTAAAGCCCTGCGTCACATTATACCTGCGTATGGTATAATGTATGCAGGGTGGGCGTTCCCATGCAGGAAGGCTTCATAAAGTGACTCAGTGAAATCTACAAGATTTCACTGCGTCACTCTAGGACACCACTGCGTCAAAACCTTACGCCTGCTTGAAGCAGGCGTAAGGAGTGACGCACTGTAGTGGAATAGGCCTCAAAAGCATTGCTGGAGTTGCGTCGTGCTTGCGACACGACTCCAGCAATGCGTGACTTTTGCCCCAACAGATGCGTCAGAATTTCTGACGCATCTGTCAATCCTTGCGCCATGGTGCGCCGTATTGTAAATACGGTGCAACCATGGTGGCGCAAGGGTTTCTCAGTGTGGCGCAGGAAAAGTGACGCATCTCTACAGATGCGTCACTTTCTTGTAAATCTGCCCCCTGGCGTTACCTCTAAACAAAATGGAAGCAATTACACAGAGAACAAGCTAGTGCATTAAATATCCCACGGACATCATGCCACGATAACACGGTTACATATAACCAGGTGTACATAATAAAGATAATATCCCTTTACCTAAAAAAATGCATGCGCTCTTGTGTGATGTAACTGATGCTCATAAAAAGCACTCGGGTCACGTTAGAGCAATAGCAAACTGCAAGAATAGACAAAGGGAGGGGATCAGTGCTTGAAATAGGAAAATAGAAGCGCGGGTACTCCCGTACCAGAGTTCCTTTTTGTTCTCGAGAAGTGCCAGTACTCTACAAATAAAAGTATTAGGTCTGTCTCTTCAAATAAAAGTAATAGGTCTGCCTTCAAAAATACAAAAGTGCCGGTACTCCATACCGGACAATACCGGCCCATTTAAAGCACTGGGATGGATGAAACCAATGGAAGCAGGGGTTTGGTGTGGGCAGGTGGGAAAAGGCAGCAGATGGCGGTGGAGACGCTCACAAAGAAGGAAGCAAGACAGCAGAGAACGGAAGAAGTATGTGGCGAGTTAAAAACATGGGGGCAGATTTACGAGCCCCTTGCGCCACTTTTGCGTCACTTTTCCCATGTTAAAAGTGACGCAAAAGTGGCGCAAGGGGCTTGTAAATCTGCCCCATGGACTTCTTCAACTACATTAAGCAAGAGCAATACATTTATTTATGCATTTTTAAATTGCGCAAACTTTACCCTGATGTGTCAGAGCGCTTTACAATAGAGTGAAGTAAGTTATATAAGGAATGAGAGTACATGGAAGTAGGTAAAAGTTACATATTGACTTGTTATGACCCCTGGTTTTGAGAAGAGGACATTCTACTCGATTTTGCATGGCACTAACTCCAGCGTGTGTTCGTGTGTGGGACGTCAAGTTGTGTGAATGCTGTCCACTACTGGGAAATGTTTCTGGCATTTGTTTTTGTTTTTTGTTCTGGCTGGCTGCACCACGGCCATAAAGAGGCAGGGAGTACAGCAAGGAGTGAGGCAGTGGAAAAGAGAGAAAGAGAGGCAAAGCGGAACGCAAGACTATAAAAGAAACAGTATTGGCGTGGGTAACGAGGCATTTTTTCGTGCAGTGCTAAGAAGGAGCAAGGATCTGTAACGAAGCGCTGTATAACGGATAAGTTGCATCATAATGACATTTTTCTTAAAACTCATTTATCAGTTTTACTTTGCAGATAGGTTGAGCGGTAAGAAACCTGGTGAGTCCCTGAGTTCTTGACACCGTCACACGAGGATGAGCTACGCGATGTTTATATTCCCAGGAGCGGCAGGGAACTGAAAGTCGCGCCAAGGAAGCGGGGTGGCTCCAAGACATTAATTAACCGGATGATGCCTCGGTGACAGAAATTTTACAGTGACTGCAACCTGAGACCCACCCAGAGCAGTTCAGAGGTTGCCTCCGCCCTCCGATGCCCTCTCACAGACCAGAGGCATTCTTGCAGTCAGCCATGGCCACTCCCTGCTCACAGCAACGCACTTTTCAGAACATTTCATCGCAGCAACAGAAGCGTCTCCGATGCTCGATAATTAGTTCCAAGGCATCGGAGGCAACAATGTAAAAATAATTAAACAAACTGCGTCTAAACACATTTTGAGAAAAGTAATTAAGGTACCGAAAAGTAAGCAAAGAAAAAATATTCGAGAGGGAAGGAGAGCAGCAAGTCCGTGCCCGGGCGATGTTAGCTGCCAACTGCCCCGCTATTCCCCGCATGCCTCCCATGCCTGCCGTCTGCTCGAGAGAACTCAACACTTCATTGACCATGCGACCCGAGGTATCGCAGCAGCTCCAACGGAACACAACAGCTGGTATTTTCCAGCTTGGGAGGGGTGGTAGTTTTAAACTAGCCAGAGTGCTCAAAAGTCTCCAATTACAAAGGCAGGCTACAGCGTGAAAAACAGATGGCACACTGCACTTCAATTAAAAGAAGTGCAAGCAGAGCGAACTAACACTGTAGTTAGGCACCGCTGTATCGGGACTACAAGGAAGTTAGCAAGTGACCAACAGCCAATAGAAAGGGAGATGACAACAACGCTACCACAAGTAAGCCAATAGCAAGCGGAAAGACAGATTACATTAAGTTTAAGCCAACATACAGATTACTTTAGGTCTCGCTGAGACAGCGCATGCATGCGCTGCCAAGGCGAGACCTAAAAACAAGGGAAAAAACAGTGTGGTGTGACTAGCACACAGTGGCAACTAAAGAAAATAATACAGCAAATCTCGAAGAGAGCACGCATGCTAGGTGAGACCCAAAAAAATATGCCAAGTAGCAGAAACTGCATGTGAGAATGTTTGTAATAAGGTTTAGGACAAAAGCCCACAAGTGTCGTAAATAAGTTTCGGAGTGGTACTGGATGTTGGTGCAGGCCGGAGATGAGGAATTGACTCTACCCAATGAGATCTGGAAGAAAGACCTCCCAAACCAGGACATTGACGCTTTGTGGCAAGTATCTATGTCTTTTTTGTGGCTATCTATCAGAGCTGCACTGCTTAGGAAAAAACATGTGTTTACAGTTCACAAGGCTTATTGGACGCCAAGGAAATTGTCTAAGCTGGGTACCCCTGAGGCTAGGAAGTGCCTTGCTGATGCGCTGCCCTATGGCAAAAGAAAAGGGCAGGAATGCGCCGTATCTATTAGATACGGCGCATTCCTGTCCTTTTCCCCTGGGCTGCCCTGCGCCAACTCAGGCACCATGGTGCAAGGGTGCCTGCGTTGGGGGATGATTATTTTTGTGTAGGAAGGAAAACCTTGCTGCACAAAAACAATCACAAGAGGCTTTTTCCTCTTTCTAAGTGTGCTGCAGAATGCAGCACACATAGAAGGAGGAAAAAGAGGAGAAATAAAGATATTTCTCCTCGTTGTGCCTCCCTTACGCCTCCCCAGGGGAGGCATAAGTTTTTGGCGCTGCCTCAGACTTACGATTTCTCGTAAATCTGGGGCAGTGTCAAAAAGCCATGGATATTGCTGGGAACACCCCCAACAACACCCATGGAACTCCCCTTTCACGCAGTTTTCTGCGTGAAACGGGCACATATTTATAAGGCCATGAAAAGCCATGTAAAGTGGTTTTACGTGGCCTTATAAATATGCCACATTGTGCCACCAGAACGTCAAAAAAATGACATTCTGGTGGCGCAAAAGTGCCGGTAGGGCCTCCTCAGTGCGTGCACGAATGCCATGTTTAAAGCCCACAAGCGAAACAGAAACCATGTCCATGGAGTGTTATCCAAGCGTACAGCAACATAGTGTCTGCATTTGGTAAATAAGGCCAAAGCATATAATCTCACTGTGCGCAAACTAAAATCTAAATTCACCATTTTAGTTTAGGAGTGCTGAAGTGAAAGTGAGAAATTGCATAAACGTACACAGGTTGAGACAGGCTTGTGATCAGCTGAAACACGTCTTTGTATATATATATATATATATATATTACCTACTGGCGGTCGCCAGTAGGTAGTTATAGTTAGGACCTAGTTTCCATAGGAAAAGCGTTTTTTGTTTTCCCAATAACTTTGGCGCCGGTTGACGAATCTTCGCGAAATGTTCAAAACTACTGGGGCGCTCCGGTTAGCTCCTGTCTTAAAAGTTTCGGGGTGATTCGCCAAGCGGGGGCCGAGAAAAAAGGGGGGTCCCAAAACGCGTTTTCCCCATGTTATTTTCCATAGGAAACTTTAGACAAAGCTACAGCCCGAATTACTGAACGGAATTACACCAAATTTGGCAAAAATGTAGGTCTTGGTTCAGAAAGAGCCCTTTTTGTTAAATGGTGTAAATCCGTTCAGTAGTTCCTGAGAAATTAGAAAAAGAAAAAGTTTCGATATCTATGGCCGCAGTGGGTTCGCGAACCCTCCCGACCACGAGCTTCATTCTAATTGGCTGCCAACACTCCAAACCAGGAAGTGTTGGCAGCCATCTTATGACTCGGTAGAACCGAGTCACAAGAAAACAGTAGAAAAAACATTAAAAAAGAAGAAAAGGGGGCAGGGTAGAAACACCCTGACCCCCTAGGCCTGCTTAGGGGGTCCCACAAGGACCCCCAGGGCCAAAAAAAGCATTTTTTTAAAATATAATTTTGGTGGAATTCGCGTTGGGGTCTGGAATCCCGCCGAAATTATAAAAAAAAAACGAAGCGCGGCCTCCCGCGCTTCGTTTTGAAAAAGCCCCCGGGTGGGCCAGGTCCCGGGGGCACTCGCAAATTCATTAGCGGGGGCCCGCTCTTACTTGCAGGGCCCGAGAGTTGTCCTGCTGGTGCGGAGTTGTGACACGTCGGCCAGGGCTTTGGGTGAAGGACGCGTAGAGGTCGGAGCTGTGAGGGGGTGAGTATAACCCACTCTTTATCCTTCACAGCCTCCCACGCGGCGGCAGTGACCCCTGTCAGCAGCAAAGGGTGAGAGCAAGGCTTAAAGGAGCGCCATCGCTTGCTTTCAACAAACAAAGTGCTTCTATGCGCAGCTTTCTAAAAGTTGTTAGGTAACTTACACTTGGATTATTGACGCACCAGGAAAGAAGGGGCAGGTTATATTCTCTAAGCAAAAGCAGACATGACATGTTAGAACATTGGTGGATAAGCTGCAACAATCGCCACTGATCACAATGTTCTCGGCCGAGGGAAGGTTCACCCGTGAGCCCGCGGCTCCTGCGCTCCTCGAAGGCCAGAAGCTGCTCCCTTGCAGCGCCGCGCTGATGGAGAGGGTTTCTTTCGCGCCGGGCTGTCAGTCTAACAGTGTAACAGATGCCGCTCTCAGGCCCTCCTCCCAGTCGTATTGTACTGTCTGGATCGAGGCGGAAAGGGGGGCTCAGGGTACTGCGGGTACTGTTATTTCCGCTCAACAGTTGCGGCTGTTCCGGGCACTTACTGCTATAGGACGAGCAGTCCTACTCCGCATTGCTCGCAGAGCTGCAATATTTTGAGCGGGCGGGTACCGGTACCCCTGGGATGTCTGTGATACTATGTAAAGGTCCGTTGATCGGTCGGGACAGCGGCAGCACTTCATATTAGGTCTGATATATTTTAAACAGGTACACCGCCACTTCCGGGCACTTTTTAGAGGTCAGCTTGGGTAACTATGGCAGGCCTGTGTTCCTTGGAGCAGGACAGTGGCGGCCCTTCGGGGCAGGGATGGTATAAAAAAGATAGTGCCAGCCCTTTGTGGCAGGCCTGCCACACTTTACACAGGCCAGTACTGACACTTCCAGACATGTCTGCTCTGCTTTTAACTGGGATTTCATTTAGGACAGAACTGCTAAGACTTGGGACTTTAACAGCGCCATAGGCAGTTCCGCCACAGTTGTAAAAGGACAGTGCCACTTTTAGCAGATTTGATATGGTCTTGAACAAGGCTACAGATTAAACAGAAGCATTTCAGGTACTCGTCCATCTGCGGTCTACATCCGCTTTAAACATAAATCAAACAGTGTGCGGTATATAAGCCAGAAGACGGAAGCAGTGTAGCACCGAGAAGGCCTCAGTGAGGACCACTGTGCTTCAGTCTAGTGACCCAACGATAGGTACAGTCAAATAAATGCTACAGTTTCGAGTATTACGGCTAAAGCGTACCTGCCTGTCAAGCTTGCACTGAAACAAGCACCTGAATTCATCCGAACCACAGATCTCAAACAATTACCCTGTTAGCCAAATCACATGCAAACAGGCACAGCGCACTAAACCCGACGAATCAAAGGCAAACATGTAAACAAGAGGCATAGTTGCACCACAGTGTGTTCGAATCTGGTGTAAATACGCCACACGCATTCACATGAATCCACACGAACCACGTGCAAACAGGTACACATACACATATTGAATCCACGTGTAAACAGGTACTTCTGTATGTATGGGATTCACCCGAACCAGAGGCGGCGACGCACTCAAAGGTATTCGAATCACATGTAAACATCTAAAGAGGTAACACATTCTCCCTAATGTATACGAAACATATAAAGAAAGGCCTCGCACACGCATACACGTGTCAAGAGGCGCAATGCTTGCGCTCTTCCATCTGCGAAACACAGGAAGAGGCGGGCAGACATTCAGATTTTTTGGATTCATATGTAAAGACTGAACAAGTCTGGCTCTGCTCCCAAGCTGACACGAGTCATGTGCAAAAAGGTCCTAGGAATGCAGAAGATTTCACTCGAACAGTGCTTAAACGGGCGCGCTTTCTTGTGCTCTAATTTATCTGAACAAAACATGAACATAAGGGGAGAATTTATCAGAATCTTTGCAACCACTACAGTGGACGCTTATACGGCCCCGAATTTACAGGAAAGACGGGTTCGCACACGAACCGGCACACTGCGTCTCCGCACTTTGTGACGTGCTGCAGCTCAGCCTCTCCGGGCGGGACCACCACTATCTCTGACAGCGACCCCAGTCACACCACCTCCCCCTGACCCTGCCTGCGGTCGATGGACTCGCCCTGTCAGACCCTCGCTCTCATTAACCGCTCCCTGGGAAAGGTTCGAGTTCCCGGGTGAACCGGTTTCCTCCGCGCCTGCGTGGGTTGCGTTACCCGTGGATTTGTTGAGTTCGGACCTCCCTTTATTGAGTTGGGAATCTCTGAATATTGTTCATTTAAGCACCACTGTAGCACTGGAAGCTGGTGCTATCGCCACTCACAGCGCCAACCTTGAAAGGAGTGAAACCTCCAGTCACGCAGCACAGAGGCCAAGCTGCTTCGAAACACTGGATCCAGCCTTGGGGAAGAACGGATCCCCGATGTTAGGCATCATTTATATTGAGTTCTGTCCTGTGGTGCAACTTCGGTTTGGTGGGTGTTTGCAGTTAGCACGTGTCTTGGTTGCTCGCCGAGGTGCGGTGTTCTCATGTCTATGCTACACAGCCCATGGGCCCGTGTTCTCATGTCTATGCCACACAGCCCATGAGCCCCACCCTGATCCAGTTAACACCCCGCCACAAAAGGCCAACTGGAATTTTACCCGGGTTGCTAATTTCTGTGCTAGTTATGCTAGGGGGACCAGATCTTGAGAACCAAAAACTGGGACATTTTGGAAAAATAGAAGAAGGACTACAATTTTTCATCCACGGAATGTGGCAGAATGACAGCTCTCATCAACATAGGATCACAGAAGATGCATTAAGAAAATAAATAAAATGTAATTTCTACAATCAACATCCTACCTATTAATTAAATTGCTTACTTATAACAGCTGCTAACTAGCACAGCTTTAGAACACCCCAAAAAGTGCCTCTCACTGTTTTCAGTCAACCCCCTCTAAAAACCGGGACATGAACCAAAATTGCCGAAATCTACCGGGACAGCTGGTGAAAAACCGGGACTGTCCGGGCAAATCCAGGACGTCCGGTCACCCTAAGTTATGCTACCAGCACTGCTCTGGCGATTACAAGATGACGGGGGTTTGCCGCGCCAAATACTACAGCATTGCATGAACCCTGCACTGCTGATGGATTACTTCAATTACCGTCCCTAAATCACCCAATTAATCGTGCCCTGGTGTTGGTACGGGCTTCCAGCAACACGTGCAGTCGGATTCTGAGTGTTTACCACTGGGTGTGTGACTTGCTCCCTGCAATGGGGTCTTGGGCATTCACTCTCACGTGCACCAGGTTAGTTTGCGTGTTTTATTTCCCTTGTGGGTGCGAGGTCTCCTCTTTCCAAGGGGTGAGGGCTCTCTCACCTGGACGGACTCAAAGGGTGAGGAGAGAGGTCCATTCTTATGAGCATCCAGCTCCCGTCTGTGTATCCCTGGGCACCCCACTTCATCGTGAGGAATGGGTGCTGCTACTTCTGCCGGCCGACGTTCGCATGTTAACTTGTGGTGTGCCTCCTCGCTGCCAGGGGCGCTGGCAGCCTGACAGGACTTGAGGTGTTGTTAATCCGTGGGAGTACGACATCCTCTCTGCGTAGGGTGGTGGCAATCTGAGGTGCAGCCAGACGGCTGTTGTGTGTTCACCCCTGGGAGTACCACCTCATCCTCTGTGTAGGGTGGTGGCACTCTCGGATGCAGGCATCCGGCTGTCATATGTTCACCTGAGGGAGCACCCCATCATTCTCTCTGTAGGGTGGTGGCACTCTGAGGTGTTCACTGTGCGCGCGGAGCCTCCCCCTGCGAGGTCTGCTTGGTACTCACTGGCCTGCAGTCTGCTGTAGTTTGTTTACCTCACTCTCAGCCAGCTCCCCTGGGCACTCGCGGGCAGCCCACCAGCCAGTGTTTGCGCCCACCTCACCCCACTGGCACCTGTTTGTAGTCTACCAATGCCCACCGAGTTGTACGCAGAACACCACACTGGGATGCGCTTATTTCAGACTCGCGCATCGAAAACGAAGAACCCCAGAGGGAAAGAAGCTTTGAAGGGTGAGAGTGCCCCAACCCACCCACAGTAGGGAGAAGGCCTAATGCGTCCAGTGGACGCATGTCCAAACACCCACACGACGCCGGGATCAGATTCAGAAGAAACAGGTGGTAGGTAAAGGGGGGACTCTCTCAGGGCTGGGCCTCAAAACTCAGTGATTCCTTGACAGGAAGGAGAGACCTGGACCGCTCAGTGCACAGCACATACCTTTTAAGTGTTACTCTAGGTTATGGGTCACTCATTCGACCTCCATATTTATCTGACCATCAGCAATGCCGAGCGAGGCCTAGAACTACGGGAGGGCCATCAGAGTCCACTCCTCCGCCCACCCGAGACCCCCGGCTCGCTGAACTTCTACACCACGTATACATATGTTTTTTGCTGATATCAGTAACGTACTTCTTCTTCACAATGTTTCGCAGCAATGAACAGGCGATTATAACACACATCCAGCTGAACTGACATTCTCACAGCGAAAACAAGCTGGTGGAACTTCGAGAGTTAGTGGACACTGGACAGGTACTGCAGCTAGTAAATAAATAACCCAAACTGCCCTGTGTTGGCAGAAAAAAACACAGACACACCCACACAGACAGGCACACACCACACATATGAAGCAAAGATACACAGGATATACACACGCGGGTAAACAGACACACACACCAATACACACACCAAGCAAAGATACACACAAGGGGGAAAACAGACACGCGTGAACACACAAAGCAAATACACACACACGAGGAAACAGACGCACACATACGAAGCAAAGACACACACGAGAAAAGACAGACACACACGAAGCAAAATCACACCCGGGGAAACAGACACACACTAAGCAAATATACATGCACACAACCACACACGCGCGGGAAGCAAGGAGACACACACAACGGGAAACAGACACACACACAAAGCAAAGACCACACATACAGGGAACAGACACACGCACACACACATACACACAAAGCAAAGACACACAAGAAACACATACACGGGGAAACACACACCTATACACGCATCAAACAAATATACACAAACGCAGGGAAAGAGACACGTGTGCACACACAAAGCAAAGAAACACACACTAGTGGAAACAGGAGCACACATAAGAAGCAAAGACACACACGGGGAAAAAGAAACACACACCCACACAGGACACACAACCACACACGCGGGAAGCAAAAAGAAACACACAAGGGGAAACATACACACAGGGAAGCAGAAACACACACGAAGCAAAGATACACATGCAGAAGACACCCACAACCACACGCGTGCGAAGCAAGGACAACACAAGGGGAAACAGACACAAAGAGATAGAAATGGGAAACACACTCGGAGCCTCTCCTTGATGCAATTACTGCTCGCTGAGGTCTATGACTGGAAGGATTAGGGGCCTTTTGCATCTGGGCAGGCAGTATGCACACCGAGGCTGTCAATAATGCCCTGTGAAATCAGGGCACGCACCAAGCTGCACCCGCACAAAGCAATATCACCCCACATGGAGCCCAGCCGCTGCCCTGCCCCCTCCGCACACACGCGCCTTGGCCTCTAATGTATGCGTCAGGGATGCAGACACATGCGCTGCATTTTGATAACAGAAATGGGTGACAGTGGCGTTTATTGATGTTTGCACTGGGCTGGGCTCTGCATAATTCATCCCAAACATGCAACCTGCACAGAACAAAAGGATTTATGAGCAGGCACAGAAAGATTTGGTGGCGCGAGGAGGCCTGCATCCTTGCTAGACATCGTTTGAGTAAAACTGTTCATGCAAATCGGGGCAGGCCAGGCCAGAAGCCTTGAAAGCAGATGTGCAAATAAAGCACCCAAAAAGGGCGAAGGGGGGGGGGGGGTCGGGGGTGGGGGGGTGACTGTAGGGGGATGGGAGAGATGGGGAGATTTACAGATTGATGACGAGGGGGAAGAGAGGACGACGGGGGGAGGGGTATATAGTTAGATAAATAACCAGCTAGTTAATACGTATAGACGAACGGACGGATAGCCTCAAGGAGGGAGGACCGACTGAAGGACGGAATATAGAATATGAAGCGAGAGTGACAAAAAAGAGAGTATGACTGGGAGGACTGAGAGAGAACAAATAGAGTGCTAGAGTCAGTAGAGAGAAAGAGGAAGAGACGGACACCGAGAGTGAAAGAGGGTGCAAAGGAGTGGAAGATAGACCTAAAGATATATGGATATAGATAGAGGTAAAAAACAGAAAGAGATACAGGCCCCGAAAGAGAGTAAACAGATCCTTGGAGACAAAGTCAAAGGAAAGCAAAGAGAACAGAGAGAGAGAACGCATCTGTAACCAAAATGTCATGCCTGTGATGTGTAATAGACTGAACTGAATGTAATTGATAACATAAGAGAGACAGAATAGATTGCTAAATAAAGCAAGGGAGAGGGAGCGAAACTGAAAGAAAGACGAAGAGCCAGAATGAGACAGAGAGAGAGAGAGAGTGAGAGTGTGAGAGTGTGTGTGTGTAAGAGAGAGAGAGAGAGAGTGAGAGAGAGTGTGTGTGAGTGAAAGAAAGAGAGAGAGAGAGAGTGAGAGAGTGTGTGTGTGTGTAAGAGAGAGAGAGGGGGAGAGAGAGTGTGTGTAAGAGAGATAGAGAGTGATAGAGAGTGTGTGTGTGTGTAAGAGAGAGTGTGTGTGTGTAAGAAAGATAGAGAGAGAGTGAGAGAGTGTGTGTGTGTAAGAGAGAGAGTGAGAGAGTGTGTGTGTGTGTGTAAGAGAGAGAGACAGAGAGAGAGAGCGAGAGAGAGTGTGTGTGTAAGAGAGATAGAGAGAGAGTGAGAGAGTGTGTGTGTGTGAAAGAGAGAGAGAGAGAAGCGATGGATTGTTAAAGAGAACAGAGAAAGAGGGGGTGAAACAGAGAGAGATGCAGCTAAGCAGAGCCAGAATGAGACAGAAAAAGAGTGTGTGGCGGAGAGAGAGGGAGGTATAGCGAGTACGTTTAGTTAGAGAGAGAGAAAGAGAGGGAGATAGGAAGTAAGACAGATAAAGGTATGAGCATACGTACACACACCTATATATATATATATATGGAGAGAGGGAGAAAGAACAACGAGAGATTAATAGAGATCAGAAGGAGAGAGCGCGGGAGAAAAGAAGAGAGCAAAAGAATGAGATAAGAAGAGAGAGAAGCAGAGAACGAGAGCGCGATTGTCTCTCTCTTTCGTGGCCTCATTCCTGCAGCAGGAGGTGCGGGGCCTCGGCCCGGAGGCTGCTGACTTCAACCGGCTCCTCCTCCAGGGGTCTCGGGAGGGCGTCGAGGTCTCCCCTGTTTATTATCAGTTGTACCGACCGGTTTATACTTTTTTCTCTGCCACAGGGACCCTCAGTATTCAAGGGGAATTAATTCCCCAACTAACAACGCGCCAGGTGGGCGCGTTTGCAGAGTGGTGGAGAAAGGGGGCATGGCCTTTGTCTACCTCTCACCAATCCCACTGCGTGGGGCTTACTGGAGGTAAGAGGTAGGCTAGTTGGCCCCTAAAGGACCCCCAGCAGCGAAGGGGACTTCAATCCCCATCCAAGAGGGCGCCAGGGAGTGCGTTTGTAGAGTGGTGGGCAAAGGGGGCGTGGCCTGGTATGAGTACTTACCAATGCTGCCGTGTGGGACTGACTGGAGGTAATAAGAGGGGAATTTGGCCCCCAAGGATGTCCTTGGGGGCCAACTACCCCTCTTGTTACCTCCAGTAAGTCCCACACAGTGGGATTGCTAAGACGTCCTCGGAGGCCATGGACCCCTCTCTCCACCACTCTGCAAACGCGCCTCCTGGCAGACTACGGGATGGGGGATGAAGTCCAATTTAGTCCTGAGGGAGTTTGGGGGCCAAGAAGCCCTCCTGATACCTCCTGTAAGTCCTACGCAGCAGAATTCCTGAGCGCTGGTCGGACGCCCAGCACCCTTTCTCCACCACTCTCGAAATGTGACTACTACTTAAAGAAGCATCTTTCTGCACCTCTGACTTAGAGGTAGTTTTAATCCCCCTGCCCTATTATGTGCTAGGGACTTACAGAGGAGGTCATGCCAATCACAGGGGTACCCCAACCCATAGTGTACCCTAGTGTATGTAGGTGTTTTCACTGTATTCTAAGTGTCTTTCAGCATAGCACTGGCTCTAGGCCTGGTTAGTCAGAGTCAGTTACCACCAGTACCCGTCAGAAAAAAGTTGGGGGCACAGGATGATTTTGCAACAAGGCCTCTTTCTGCTCCTCTGTTGGTTCTTTCTGCACATGTCTTGCTTCTTCCTGCACTTTTCTTCATCTTTCTGGACTTCTGTTGCCTCTTTCTGCATTTCTTTTGCTTCTTTCTGTGCGTTTGTTCCTCTTTCTTCACATGTCCTATCTCTGTAGGCATAGTTAGAAATTAGCATTTAAAAAACCTTTGAAATTTGCAGAAAAAACCATAGGTTTTAGGCACGTTATAGTTAGAAATTAGCATTTAAAAAACCTTTGAAACTCACTGAAAAAACCATAGGTTTCAGGCACATTATAGTTAGAAATTAGCATTTAAAAAACCTTAGAAATTCACTGAAAAAACCACAGGTTTCAGGGACGTTATAGTTAGTTGGACATTTCACTCGTACAAAACCAGAGAAATTCGACCGTTATAGTTAGTTTAGCTAACTATAACTCGCGCCCCGCAATGCACTGCTGATGACGTCACATATTACATCATTCATGACATGGTCAGTGACATCACTGATGACATCACTGATGACATCTCAAATGACATCACTGATGACATCATCCACGTGATAATCTGATGCATCTCCTCATACCCTAATATAACCTCTGATACACCCACTCTAAAATACAGACTACCATTTTCGAAACCATAGACACACCAATACCAGTTAGTAGATACCCACTCACTAATTCCTAGGTCTACACACACATCCACTTATTCACCCATACAGTCACTCATACATGCAGTCAACCATCAATACGGCACTATCATATGCACTCACATATTTATACAGACATTCACACACTGCCACTCATCCATAGAGTTACTCACACACCTAGTCAGACATGCAAAGAATCAATCACACTTCCATTCACTCACCTATACAGTTATACACACACCACCTCACTTATTCAAACATATACTAACATATACTTACACTCTTATACAATAACTAATACAAGCACACACTCATCCATACAGCCACTCTCACAATCAGTCACTCTCACATATAGTCATTTATATACTCCAACACTCACATATGCTGCCTTTCACATATGCAGTTACTCACACATGTACCACTGAGACATCCATTCACTCACCAACACACCCATACACACACTCACCCACCCATACAGCCCTTCACAGATGCACTCTTGAACCCATACACCCAGTGAATCACCCACTCACACATCTATGCACAGAGTCACACCCCCCACCCACCCACAGAGACACTCAGGCACCCATACAGATACTCAGACAACTAATCAATAACCCATATAGACCCTCATTTAGCTACTCACCAACCCATGCAACCACTTACATACCAACTGACAAACTAAACTGTGTGAATGTCTGTATCAGTCAGTAACCCATGCATTCAGTAAGACACAGTTAATCACTCACTTATACAGTCAGTCACGCACCTACTAAATCATCCATTCAGACACTTATACACCCACTCATTCTTCAATACACCTTGGCCTATATATATATAAAACATATTTAAACTTTACAGAAACACACAGTCACTGGATGATGTCATCAGTGATGTCATTTGACATGTCATCAGTGATGTCATCAGTGATGTCACTGACCATGTCATGAATGATGTAATATGTGACATCATCAGCAGTGCATTGCGGGGGCGCGAGTTATAGTTAGCTGAACTAACTATAACGGCCGAATTTCTCTGGTTTTGTACGAGTGAAATGTCCAACTAACTATAAAGTCCCTGAAACTTGTGGTTTTTTCAGTGAATATATATATATATAGATATAGATATAGATATATATTACCTCCTGGCGGTCGCCAGTAGGTAGTTATAGTTAGGACCTTGTTTCTATTCAAAAAGTGTTTTTTCTTTTGTCAATATCTTTGGCACCGTTTGACGAATAGTCGCGAAATTTTCAAAACTAATGGTTCACTCAGGTCAGCTCATGTCCTGAAAGTTTCTGGGTGATTCGTCATGCGGGGGCCGAGAAAACAGGGGGGGTCCCAAAACGCATTTTCCCCATGTTCATTTCCATAGAAATTTTGGAACAGGCTACACCCCGAACTGCTGAACGGAATTACACCAAATTTGGCAAAAAGGTAGCTCTTGGTTCAGAAAGCAACCTTTTTTTAAATGGTGTAAATCCGTTTAGTAGTTCTTGAGAAATTAAAAAAATAAAGATATCGATATCTGAGCACCGAGGAGTGTTCGCGAACCCTCCTGAGCACGAGCTTCATTCTGATTGGCTGCCAACACTCCAAACCAGAATGCGTTGGCAGCCATCTTGTGACTCTGTAACCGAGTCACAAGAAAACAGTAAAACAAAGGATAAAAAACAAGAAAAGGGGCAGGGTAGAAACACCCTGACCCCTAGGCCTGCTCAGGGGGTCCCACAAAGACCCCTAGGCCAAAAAAAGCATTTAAAAAAGAAAATCGGCCGAGTCGCGCTGGGTGCGCTAATCTGGCTGAAAAAAAACAAAAAAAAAAACACGGGCTCCCGAGCTTCGTTATCTATAAGCCCCCGTGTGGGCCAGGTCCCGGGGGCAATGCGCAAATAATTAGCGAGGGCCCACAGGGTCCCCCGCAGCCCCAGGGACTGCCACCTCCCCTGGGCTTAGATGATTATATGCGGGGGCACGTGGCCCCCCCGCAGCCCCGGGGACTGCCACCTCCCCGAGGCTTTATTTTAAACAGCGTGGGGGGGCTCCTTCCCCCCCCACGCTGCTCCGAGGACCGCCACCTCCCCAGGGCATTGTAAATTTAAGGTGGGGAGGCCTCGTGGGCCCCCCCAAGCCCCGGGGACCGCCACCTCCCCGGGCTATTATTAATTTTGGGTGGGGGGGCCTCGTGGGCCCCCGCAAGCCCCGGGGACCACCACTTCCCCGGGGCTACAAGATTGAGATGCAGGGGGGCAGGTGGCCCCCCACAGCCCCGGGGACCACCACCCCCCCGGGGCGACATCTAAAATCAAAGTGTGGGGGGGCTCAAGCCCCCCCACACTTCCCTGGGGACCACCACCTCCCGGGCACAAATTATGCAAATACGGGGGTCTGTTGTGGACCCCCGGGGACCACCACCTCCCCGGGGCTTTAAAGAGTTGGGAGGGGGGCCGTGCGGCCCCCCTCCTGGAGTCCTCCTTGGCCCTGGGGACTGCCACCCCCCAGGGCCGGCTCCTGCAATGTCCCGGGGTGCCCAACCCCGGGACATTGCTGTTTGCTATGGCTGCTCCCGCCCTGTCATAGCAAACACTGCTTTGCTTCGTTGAAGCGAGAGCAGGAAACCTGCTCTCGCTTCAACGAAGCAAAGCAGAATTGCTTTTGGGCAAGGGGAGCTGCATGTTAGCAGCTCCCCTTGCCCAATAACAATACCGGCTCCCGCAGGAGGCGGGGAGCCGGCAGGGACCGTGGGGGCATTGGGCTCCCCCCACGGTCCCCAACTTGAGGGCCGGCACCGGGGGATGGGGTCCTCAGGGCCAGAAGTGGCCCAGGAGAGGGGGGCCACGCAGCCACCCTCCCAGGATTTTTTTTTTTAAAACATAGGAAGGCTGGTACCGGGGGATGGGGTCCCGGGGCCATAATTGGCCTGAGGAGGGGGGCCACGCAGCCCCCTCGCCTGAACAAAAATGCAGGCTGGTCAGGCCCCAGGGGATGGGATCCCTGGGGCCAGTAGTGGCATCTCGCCGGAGGCCCTGCCCCCTCCCTGCACCACTCTGCAAACGCGCCCCCTGGCACGTTCTAAGTTGGGGAATTAAGTCCCCTTGAATATTGAGGGTCCCTGGGGGCCAACTAGCCCACCAGGTACCTACAGTAAGGGCCACACAGCTGGATTGCTGAGAGGTGGTCCGAGGCTACGCCCCTTTTTACACCACTCTGCAAACGCGCCTCTTGGCGCACTGCTGGTGGGGCAATGAGGTCCTCTTGTGTCCTGAGGACCTGAAGGCTTACTGGAGGTAAGAGGTAGGCTAGTTGGCCCTTAAGGACCCCCAGCAGTGAAGGGGACTTCAATCCCCATCCAAGAGCGCGCCAGGGAGCGCGTTTGCAGAGTGGTGGGAAAAGGGGGTGTGGCCTGGTATGAGAACTTAGCAATCCTGCTGTGTGGTACTTACTGGAGGTAATAGGAAGGGTAGTTGGCCCCCAAGGATGTCCTTAGGGGCCAATTACCCCTCTTGTTACCTCCAATAAGTCCCACACAGTAGGATTGCTAAGACGTCTTCGGAGGCCACACCCCCTTTCTCCACCACTCTGCAAACGCACCTCCTGGCAGACTACGGGATGGGGGATAAAGTCCACTTTACTCCTGAGGGACTTTGGGGGCCAATAAGCCCTCCTGGTACCTCCTGTAAGTCCTACGCAGCGGAATTCCTGAGTGCTGGTCGGAGGCCCAGCACCCTTTCTCTACTACTCTGCAAACGCGACTACTAGTTAAAGAAGCATCTTTCTGCACCTCTGACTTAGAGGTAGTTTTAATCCCCCTGCCCTATTATGTACTAGGGCCTTACATGGGAGGTCATGCCAATCTCAGGGGTACCCAACCCATAGTGTACCCTAGTGTATGTAGGTGTTTTCACTGTATTTTAAGTGTCTTTTAGCATAGCACTGGCTCTAGGCCTGGTTAGTCAGACTCAGTTACCACCAGTACCCGTCAGCAAAAAGTTGGGGGCACAGGATGACTTTGCAACAAGTCCTCTTTCTGCCCCTCTGTTGGTTCTTTCTGCAAATCTCTTGCTTCTCTCTGCACCTTTCTTTGTCTTTCTGGACTTCTGTTGCCTCTTTCTGCATTTCTCTTGCTTTTTCTGTGCCTTTCTTCCTCTTTCTGCATATGTCCTACCTATGTAGGCATAGTTTGAAATTAGCATTTAAAAAACCTTTGAAATTCACTGAAAAAACCATAGGTTTCAGGGTTGTTATAGTTAGAAATTAGCATTTAAAAAACCTTTGAAATTCGCTGAAAAAACCATAGGTTTCAGGGTCGTTATAGTTAGAAATTAGCATTTAAAAAACCTTAGAAATTCACTGAAAAAACCAAAGGTTTCAGGGACGTTATAGTTAGTTGGACATTTCACTCGTACAAAACCAGAGAAATTCGGCCGTTATAGTTAGTTGAGCTAACTATAACTCGCGCCCCCGCAATGCACTGCTGATGATGTCACATATTACATCACTCATGACATGGTCAGTGACATCACTGATGACATCACTGATGACATCTCAAATGACATCACTGATGACATCACTGATGACATCATCCAGTGACTGTGTGTTTCTGTAAAGTTTAAATATGTTTTATATATATATATATATATGCCAAAGTGTATTGAAGAATGAGTGGGTGTATAAGTGTCTGAATGGATGATTTAGTAGGTGCGTGACTGACTGTATAAGTGAGTGATTAAACGTGTCTTACTGAATGCATGCGTTATTGACTAATCTGTGTGAATGTCTGTATCAGTCTGACAGTTGGTGTGTAAGTGGCTGCCTGGGTTGGTGAGTAGCTACATGAGTGTCTATATGGGTTATTGATTGGTTGTCTGAGTATCTGTATGAGTGCCTGAGTGTCTGTGTGGGAGGGTGAAGGGTGTGTGACTCTGTGCATAGATGTGTGAGTGGGTGATTCACTGGGTGTATGGGTCCAAGAGTGCATCTGTGATGGACTGTATGGGTGGGTGAGTGTGTGTATGGGTGTGTTGGTGAGTGAATGGATGTCTCAGTGGTACATGTGTGAGTAACTACATATGTAATGTAAAGTAATGTAATGTAATGCAAACTTATAAAGCACACTATCACCCCACGGGTATCCTGGCGCTGAGGTTAACAGGAACTCCCTAATTGCACATGTTTACCAACCGGATGACTGTCCCGCACTACATCCTAGGGAAGAGCCAGGTTTTAAGCTTCTTCCTAAAGCAAAGGAACTCTTCTGTTTGCCTGAGGATGGGCGGGAGATTGTTCCATAGATGAGCGGCCGCACAGCTAAACGCTCTACCTCCAAACCTAGAGGTTCTAATTCTGGCAGTGCAGACCAGATGAGCTGTGGAGGATCAAAGATTTCTTACGGGGGAATGCCAGACAAATTTTTCCTGCAGTGGCACCGGTCCAAGTCCATGCAGAGCCTTGAAAACAATGCATAATGATTTGAACTGGATTCTCTGAGCTAGAGGAAGCCAGTGGAGCTCATTAAGAGCCGCAGAGGCAGAAGCACTACGTGGCTTCTTTAAGGCTACCTTTGCGGCTATCGTCTGTATTCTTTGAAGTTTCATAATCAGGAAATTAGGCGCACCGAGTAGCAGGGCATTGCAGTAGTCCAGACGGCTCAGAATAACACTTCTCACCACGAGAGCCCTGGCTGACATGGGTAGCATAGGGAGAATTTTCCGCAGTGCTTTGATAAGGGAGAAGCAAGTTCCAACCGTTTTATTCACATGGTTTTCCAGACTCATCTTGTTGTCAAAAACTACCCCCAGATTGCGCACTGCTACAGCCGGTGTAGGAGGTGTGTCTGCCTGAATAGGCCAGAAGTTAGCCGGAAGCGGGCGAAGGACTTTCTTAGCCGTGCAGTGCAGGGTTTCCGCTTTTCCCCCATTGAACTGAAGGGAATTGTCCGTAAGCCATCTAGGAGTCCTTTGCATGCATTCATGAAAGTCACTAAGTGGAATGGCCTGATTCCCCTCTAGAGACAGAATGTGCTGCGTGTCGTCCGCATAATTCACCAGCTTGATATTAAAGGATTTAATGATGGGGATCAGCGGTCTCATATAGATATTAAAGGGAATCGGACTGATTGACGAACCTTGGGGGACACCATGCTGAATGGTTCGAATTTCGATAAAAAGGGGGAAGGGCCACTGCTTGCTGCCTGTTCTCAAGATAAGACTGAAGCCATTTCAGTGCCAGGCCCTCCAACCCTATTTCAGCAAGCCGCCTCAATAAGATTTTGTGGTTGACCGTGTCGAACGCGGCACACATGTCCAGTAGGATCAAAAAAATAGCCGACTGACCCCTGTCTGCCCACATTCTAAGCTCGTCTAAGACCGTTACTAGTGCGGTCTCCGTACCGTGACCCGGGCGAAAACCAAATTGCATGTCTTCAAGCCCCAGGTTAGTTTCCAAGAATTGCAAGAGGGTTCTGCTGACCAGGCGTTCTAAAATTTTCACAGGATAAGGAAGAAGTGAAATGGGTCGGTAGTTATTTGGACACTGAGGGTCAAGAGTGACTTTTTCAGCAGGGGTGTCACCATTGCCTGTTTCCTATAGGAAGGGACTGTCCCACAGCTCAAGGATTGGCCGCAGATCTGACGGAGCTGTGGAAATAGCTCCCCACCATACTCCTTCCAAACCTTATGAGGGAGGGGGTCCATAGGGGACCCAGAAGTGGTGCTCATAGCAAGTTTGAGGAATTCTTCCTCAGTAGGGGTTTGAAACTGGTCTAGGGTTACTAGCTTGCTCTCGCATGCCCCATCCTCTTTCTGATAGACTAGCGGTTGTGTCAACACACTGGATTCATTATCACTCAAGTAAAAGGCAGTTTATGTGAGTGTTGGAGTATATAAATGGCTATATGTGAGAGCGAGTGATTGTGAGAGTGGCTGTATGCATGAGTGTGTGCTTGTATCAGTGATTGTATAAGAGAGTAAGTATGTGTTAGTATCTGTATGAATAAGTGAGGTGGTGTGTGTATAACTGTATAGGTGAGTAAATGGGAGTGTGATTGATTCTTTGCATGACTGACTAGGTGTGTGTGTAACTCTATGGATGAGGGACGGTGTGTGAGTGTCTGTATAGGTGTATGAGTGCAAATGATAGTGCTGTATTGATGAGTGATTGCATGCATGAGTGACTGTATGGGTGACTGAGTGGATGTGTGTGTAGACCTAGGAATCAGTGAGTGGGTATGTAGTAACTGGTATTGGTGTGTCTATGGTTTCGAAAATGGTAGTCTGTATTTTAGAGTGGATGTATCAAAGGTTATATTAGGGTGTGAGGAGGTGTATCAGATTATCACGTGGATGATGTCATCAGTGATGTCATTTGCGATGTCATCAGTGATGTCACTGACCATGTCATGAATGATGTAATATGTGACGTCATCAGCAGTGCATTGCGGGGCGCGAGTTATAGTTAGCTCAACTAACTATAACGGCCGAATTCTCTGGTTTTGTACGAGTGAAATGTCCAACTAACTATAATGTCCCTGAAACCTGTGGTTTTTCAGTGAATTTCTAAGGTTTTTTAAATGCTAATTTCTAACTATAACGACCCTGAAACCTATGGTTTTTTCAGTGAATTTCAAAGGTTTTTTAAATGCTGATTTCTACTATAACGTCCCTGAAACCTATGGTTTTTTCAGTGAATTTCAAAGGTTTTTTAAATGCTAATTAATAACTATAACGTTCCTGAAACCTAAGGTTTTTGAGTGAATTTCTAAGGTTTTTTAAATGCTAATTTCTAACTATGCCTACAGAGGTAGGACATGTGCAGAAAGAGGAAGAAAGGCGCAGAAAGAAGCAAGAGAAATGCAGAAAGAGGCAACAGAAGTCCAGAAAGACAAAGAAAGGTGCAGAAAGAAGCAAGAGATAGGCAGAAAGAACTAACAGAGGTGCAGAAAGTGGCCTTGTTGCAAAGTCATCCTGTGCCCCCAACTTTTTGCTGACGGGTACTGGTGGTAACTGACTCTAACTAACCAGGCCTAGAGCCAGTGCTATGCTAAAAGACACTTAGAATACAGTAAAAACACCTACATACACTCGGGAACACTATGCATTGGGGTACCCCTGTGATTGGCTTGACCTCCCCTGTAAGGCCCTAGTACATAATAGGGCAGGGGGATTAAAACTACCTCTAACTCATAGGTGCAGAAAGATGCTTATATAAGTAGTAGTCACGTTTGCAGAGTGGTAGAGAAAGGGTGCTGGGCCTCCAGCCAGCGCTCAGGAATTCCGCTGCGTAGGACTTACAGGAGGTACCAGGAGGGCTTCTTGGCCCCCAAAGTCCCTCAGGAGTAAAGTGGACTTCATCCCCTAACCCGTAGTCTGCCATGAGGCGCGTTTGCAGAGTGGTGGAGAAAGGGGGCCTGGCCTCGAAGACGTCTTAGCAATCCTACTGTGTGGGACTTACTGGAGGTAACAAGAGGTGTAGTTGGCCCCCAAAGACATCCTTGGGGGTCAACTACCCCTCCTATTATCTCCAGTAAGTACCACAAAGCAGAATTGCCAAGTTCTCATAACAGGCCACACCCCCTTTGCCCACCACTCTGCAAACGCGCTCCCTGGCGCGCTCTTGGATGGGGATTGAAGTCCCCTTCACTGCTGGGGGTCCTTAGGGGCCAACTAGCCTACCTCTTACCTCCAGTAAGCCCCACACAGTGGGATTGCTGAGAGGTGGACAGAAGCCACGACCCCTTTCTCCACCACCCTGCAAACGCGCCTCCTGGCGCACTCTTGGTTGGGGGATGAAGTCCCCTTTCCTCATGAGGGTACCTGGGGGCCAACTAGCCCACCAGGTACCTCCAGTAAGCCCCACACAGCTGGATTGCTGAGAGTGGTCTGAGGCCACGCCCCTTTTACACCACTCTGCAAACGCGCCTCCTGGCGCACTGCTGCTTGGGGGATGGAATCCATTTGTGTCCTGAGGTCCTCAGGACACAAGAGGACCTCATCGCCCCACCAGCAGTGCGCCAAGAGTCGCGTTTGCAGAGTGGTGTAAAAGGGGCGTGGCCTCAGACCACTCTCTGCAATCCAGCTCTGTGGCACTTACTGGAGGTACCTGGTGGGCTAGTTGGCCCCCAGTGACCCTCAGTATTCAAGGGGACTTAATTCCCCAACTTAGAATGCGCCAGGGGGTGCGTTTGCAGAGTGGTGCATGGAGGGGATGGGGCCTCCGGGGACTGCCGGCTTTTGCTTTTTTGGAAGGGGGGCTGTGTGGCCCCCCTTCCCTTAATTATTTTTGGGCCCTGGGGACCCCATCCCCCAGGGCCTGAACATTTTTTCTTTTTATGAAAAAAAACAGGAAGGGGGCCGCGTGGCCACCCTTCCCTGGGCCACTATTACCCCGGGGACCCCATCCCCCGGGGACTGGCCTCGTTTTCTTAAAAAAAAATTGAATTTCTTCTGGGTGGGGGGCCGCGTGGCCCCCCTCCCCTGGGACACTTCTGGCCCCGGGGACCCCATCCCCCGGGCCTGGCCTCGTTTTTTTTTTCTTAAATAAACATTTTCCCGTGAGGGGGACCGCGTGGCCCCCCTCCCCTGGGCCAATGATGGCCCCGGGGACCCCATCCACCGGGTCGGCCTTCCGTATTTAAAAAAAAAATTAAATTAAAGGGGAGGGGGCCGAGTGACCCCCTCCTGGGCCACTCCTGGCCCCGGGGACCCCATCCCCGGGGCCCGCCCTTAGCATTGGGGACTGTGGTGGGAGCCCCAATGCCCCCACGGTCCCTGCCGGCTCCCTGCCTCCTGCGGGAGCCGGCATTGCTTTGGGCAAGGGGAGCTGCTGACATGCAGCTCCCCTTGCTCAAAAGCAATCCTGCTTTGCTTCGTTGAAGCGAGAGCACGTTTTCTGCTCTTGCTTCAATGAAGCAAAGCAGTGTTTGCTATGACAGGGCGGGAGCCGTGCTCCCACCCTGCCATAGCAAACAGCAATGTCCCGGGGGTGGGCACCCCGGGACATTGCAGGAGCCGGCCCTGGGGGGTGGCGGTCTCCAGGGCCATCAAGGGCTCCAGGAGGGGGGCCGCGTGGCCCCCTTCCCAACGTTTGTAAAGCCCCGGGGAGGTGATGGTCCCTGGGGCCCGGGGTTCTGCAACGGACCCCCGCATTTGAATATTTAGTGCCCTGGGGAAGGTGGTCCCCGGGGCTTTGGGGGGCCCGAGAGGCCCCCGACCCATATTAATGAATGCCCCGGGGAGGTGACGGTCCCCGGGGCAGTGTGGGGGGGCAGGAGCCCCCCCACGCATTTTTTTTAGAAGCCCCGGGGAGTTGGCGGTCCCCAGGGCTGCGGGGGGGCTGCGTGCCCCCGCACATATTGAATAAAGCCCTGGGGAGGTGGCGGCCCCTGGGGCTGTGGGGGCCCTCGCAGGCCCCCGCTAATTAACTGCACATTGCCCCCGGGACCTGGCCCACACGGGGGCTTATACAAAACAAAGCGCGGGAATCCGCGCTTCATTTTTTTTTGTTTTTCTTGGCCGGATTCGCGCACCCAGTGTGAATTCGGCCGATTTTTTTAAAAACAAAATGCTTTCTTTGGCCCTGGGGGTCCCTGTGGGACCCCCTGAGCAGGCCTAGGGGGTCAGGATGTTTGTACCCTGCCCCCTTTTCTTGTTTTTATCTTTGTTTTACTGTTTTCTTGTGACTCGGTTACAGAGTCACAAGATGGCTGCCAACACTTCCTGGTTCGGAGTGTTGGCAGCCAATCAGAAGTCAGCTCGTGCTCGGGAGGAGTCGCGACTCCTCCTCAGTGCTCAGAAATGTATATTTTTTATTTCTTAAATTTCTCTGTAACTACTGAACGGATTTACACCATTTAAAAAAGGTCGCTTTCTGAACCAAGAGCTATCTTTTTGCCAAATTTGGTGTAATTCCGTTCAGCAGTTCGGGCTGTAGCCTATTCCAAAATTTCCTATGGAAATTAACATCGGGAAAACGCGTTTTGGGACCCCCCTTTTTTCTCAGGCCCCGCTTGACAAATCACCCCGAAACTTACAAGACATGAGCTGACCGGAGTGCCCCATTGGTTTTGAAAATTTCGCGAAGATTCGTCAACGGGCGCCAAAGATATTGGCAAAAGAAAAACGCTTTTTGAATAGAAACAAGGTCCTAACTATAACTACCTACTGGCGACCGCCAGTAGGTAATATATATATATATATATATATATAAATGTGTGTGTCTATATATATATTCACTGAAAAAACCATAGGTTTCAGGCACGTTATAGTTAGAAATTAGCATTTAAAAAACCTTAGAAATTCACTGAAAAAACCATAGGTTTCAGGGGCGTTATAGTTAGTTGGACATATCACTCGTACAAAACCAGAGAAATTCCCCGTTATAGTTAGTTCAGCTAACTATAACTTGCGTCCCGCAATGCACTGCTGATGACGTCACATATTACATCACTCATGACATGGTCAGTGACATCACTGATGACATCACTGATGACATCTCAAATGACATCACTGATGACATCATCCAGTGACTGTGTGTTTCTGTAAAGTTTAAATATGTTTTATATATATATATATATATATATATGCCAAAGTGTATTGAAGAATGAGTGGGTGTATAAGTGTCTGAATGGATGATTTAGTAGGTGCGTGACTGACTGTATAAGTGAGTGATTAAACGTGTCTTACTGAATGCATGCGTTATTGACTAATCTGTGTGAATGTCTGTATCAGTCTGACAGTTGGTGTGTAAGTGGCTGCCTGGGTTGGTGAGTAGCTACATGAGTGTCTATATGGGTTATTGATTGGTTGTCTGAGTATCTGTATGAGTGCCTGAGTGTCTGTGTGGGAGGGTGAAGGGTGTGTGACTCTGTGCATAGATGTGTGAGTGGGTGATTCACTGGGTGTATGGGTCCAAGAGTGCATCTGTGATGGACTGTATGGGTGGGTGAGTGTGTGTATGGGTGTGTTGGTGAGTGAATGGATGTCTCAGTGGTACATGTGTGAGTAACTACATATGTAATGTAAAGTAATGTAATGTAATGCAAACTTATAAAGCACACTATCACCCCACGGGTATCCTGGCGCTGAGGTTAACAGGAACTCCCCTAATTGCACATGTTTACCAACCGGATGACTGTCCCGCACTACATCCTAGGGAAGAGCCAGGTTTTAAGCTTCTTCCTAAAGCAAAGGAACTCTTCTGTTTGCCTGAGGATGGGCGGGAGATTGTTCCATAGATGAGCGGCCGCACAGCTAAACGCTCTACCTCCAAACCTAGAGGTTCTAATTCTGGCAGTGCAGACCAGATGAGCTGTGGAGGATCAAAGATTTCTTACGGGGGAATGCCAGACAAATTTTTCCTGCAGTGGCACCGGTCCAAGTCCATGCAGAGCCTTGAAAACAATGCATAATGATTTGAACTGGATTCTCTGAGCTAGAGGAAGCCAGTGGAGCTCATTAAGAGCCGCAGAGGCAGAAGCACTACGTGGCTTCTTTAAGGCTACCTTTGCGGCTATCGTCTGTATTCTTTGAAGTTTCATAATCAGGAAATTAGGCGCACCGAGTAGCAGGGCATTGCAGTAGTCCAGACGGCTCAGAATAACACTTCTCACCACGAGAGCCCTGGCTGACATGGGTAGCATAGGGAGAATTTTCCGCAGTGCTTTGATAAGGGAGAAGCAAGTTCCAACCGTTTTATTCACATGGTTTTCCAGACTCATCTTGTTGTCAAAAACTACCCCCAGATTGCGCACTGCTACAGCCGGTGTAGGAGGTGTGTCTGCCTGAATAGGCCAGAAGTTAGCCGGAAGCGGGCGAAGGACTTTCTTAGCCGTGCAGTGCAGGGTTTCCGCTTTTCCCCATTGAACTGAAGGGAATTGTCCGTAAGCCATCTAGGAGTCCTTTGCATGCATTCATGAAAGTCACTAAGTGGAATGGCCTGATTCCCCTCTAGAGACAGAATGTGCTGCGTGTCGTCCGCATAATTCACCAGCTTGATATTAAAGGATTTAATGATGGGGATCAGCGGTCTCATATAGATATTAAAGGGAATCGGACTGATTGACGAACCTTGGGGGACACCATGCTGAATGGTTCGAATTTCGATAAAAAGGGGGAAGGGCCACTGCTTGCTGCCTGTTCTCAAGATAAGACTGAAGCCATTTCAGTGCCAGGCCCTCCAACCCTATTTCAGCAAGCCGCCTCAATAAGATTTTGTGGTTGACCGTGTCGAACGCGGCACACATGTCCAGTAGGATCAAAAAAAATAGCCGACTGACCCCTGTCTGCCCACATTCTAAGCTCGTCTAAGACCGTTACTAGTGCGGTCTCCGTACCGTGACCCGGGCGAAAACCAAATTGCATGTCTTCAAGCCCCAGGTTAGTTTCCAAGAATTGCAAGAGGGTTCTGCTGACCAGGCGTTCTAAAATTTTCACAGGATAAGGAAGAAGTGAAATGGGTCGGTAGTTATTTGGACACTGAGGGTCAAGAGTGACTTTTTCAGCAGGGGTGTCACCATTGCCTGTTTCCTATAGGAAGGGACTGTCCCACAGCTCAAGGATTGGCCGCAGATCTGACGGAGCTGTGGAAATAGCTCCCCACCATACTCCTTCCAAACCTTATGAGGGAGGGGGTCCATAGGGGACCCAGAAGTGGTGCTCATAGCAAGTTTGAGGAATTCTTCCTCAGTAGGGGTTTGAAACTGGTCTAGGGTTACTAGCTTGCTCTCGCATGCCCCATCCTCTTTCTGATAGACTAGCGGTTGTGTCAACACACTGGATTCATTATCACTCAAGTAAAAGGCAGTTTATGTGAGTGTTGGAGTATATAAATGGCTATATGTGAGAGCGAGTGATTGTGAGAGTGGCTGTATGCATGAGTGTGTGCTTGTATCAGTGATTGTATAAGAGAGTAAGTATGTGTTAGTATCTGTATGAATAAGTGAGGTGGTGTGTGTATAACTGTATAGGTGAGTAAATGGGAGTGTGATTGATTCTTTGCATGACTGACTAGGTGTGTGTGTAACTCTATGGATGAGGGACGGTGTGTGAGTGTCTGTATAGGTGTATGAGTGCAAATGATAGTGCTGTATTGATGAGTGATTGCATGCATGAGTGACTGTATGGGTGACTGAGTGGATGTGTGTGTAGACCTAGGAATCAGTGAGTGGGTATGTAGTAACTGGTATTGGTGTGTCTATGGTTTCGAAAATGGTAGTCTGTATTTTAGAGTGGATGTATCAAAGGTTATATTAGGGTGTGAGGAGGTGTATCAGATTATCACGTGGATGATGTCATCAGTGATGTCATTTGCGATGTCATCAGTGATGTCACTGACCATGTCATGAATGATGTAATATGTGACGTCATCAGCAGTGCATTGCGGGGGCGCGAGTTATAGTTAGCTCAACTAACTATAACGGCCGAATTTCTCTGGTTTTGTACGAGTGAAATGTCCAACTAACTATAATGTCCCTGAAACCTGTGGTTTTTCAGTGAATTTCTAAGGTTTTTTAAATGCTAATTTCTAACTATAACGACCCTGAAACCTATGGTTTTTTCAGTGAATTTCAAAGGTTTTTTAAATGCTGATTTCTACTATAACGTCCCTGAAACCTATGGTTTTTTCAGTGAATTTCAAAGGTTTTTTAAATGCTAATTAATAACTATAACGTTCCTGAAACCTAAGGTTTTTTGAGTGAATTTCTAAGGTTTTTTAAATGCTAATTTCTAACTATGCCTACAGAGGTAGGACATGTGCAGAAAGAGGAAGAAAGGCGCAGAAAGAAGCAAGAGAAATGCAGAAAGAGGCAACAGAAGTCCAGAAAGACAAAGAAAGGTGCAGAAAGAAGCAAGAGATAGGCAGAAAGAACTAACAGAGGTGCAGAAAGTGGCCTTGTTGCAAAGTCATCCTGTGCCCCCAACTTTTTGCTGACGGGTACTGGTGGTAACTGACTCTAACTAACCAGGCCTAGAGCCAGTGCTATGCTAAAAGACACTTAGAATACAGTAAAAACACCTACATACACTCGGGAACACTATGCATTGGGGTACCCCTGTGATTGGCTTGACCTCCCCTGTAAGGCCCTAGTACATAATAGGGCAGGGGGATTAAAACTACCTCTAACTCATAGGTGCAGAAAGATGCTTATATAAGTAGTAGTCACGTTTGCAGAGTGGTAGAGAAAGGGTGCTGGGCCTCCAGCCAGCGCTCAGGAATTCCGCTGCGTAGGACTTACAGGAGGTACCAGGAGGGCTTCTTGGCCCCCAAAGTCCCTCAGGAGTAAAGTGGACTTCATCCCCTAACCCGTAGTCTGCCATGAGGCGCGTTTGCAGAGTGGTGGAGAAAGGGGGCCTGGCCTCGAAGACGTCTTAGCAATCCTACTGTGTGGGACTTACTGGAGGTAACAAGAGGTGTAGTTGGCCCCCAAAGACATCCTTGGGGGTCAACTACCCCTCCTATTATCTCCAGTAAGTACCACAAAGCAGAATTGCCAAGTTCTCATAACAGGCCACACCCCCTTTGCCCACCACTCTGCAAACGCGCTCCCTGGCGCGCTCTTGGATGGGGATTGAAGTCCCCTTCACTGCTGGGGGTCCTTAGGGGCCAACTAGCCTACCTCTTACCTCCAGTAAGCCCCACACAGTGGGATTGCTGAGAGGTGGACAGAAGCCACGACCCCTTTCTCCACCACCCTGCAAACGCGCCTCCTGGCGCACTCTTGGTTGGGGGATGAAGTCCCCTTTCCTCATGAGGGTACCTGGGGGCCAACTAGCCCACCAGGTACCTCCAGTAAGCCCCACACAGCTGGATTGCTGAGAGTGGTCTGAGGCCACGCCCCCTTTTTACACCACTCTGCAAACGCGCCTCCTGGCGCACTGCTGCTCGGGGGATGAAGTCCACTTGTGTCCTGAGGTCCTCAGGACACAAGAGGACCTCATCGCCCCACCAGCAGTGCGCCAAGAGTCGCGTTTGCAGAGTGGTGTAAAAAGGGGCGTGGCCTCAGACCACCTCTCTGCAATCCAGCTCTGTGGCACTTACTGGAGGTACCTGGTGGGCTAGTTGGCCCCCAGTGACCCTCAGTATTCAAGGGGACTTAATTCCCCAACTTAGAATGCGCCAGGGGGTGCGTTTGCAGAGTGGTGCATGGAGGGGATGGGGCCTCCGGGGAATGCCGGCTTTTGCTTTTTGGAAGGGGGCTGTGTGGCCCCCTTCCCTTAATTATTTTTGGGCCCTGGGGACCCCATCCCCCAGGGCCTGAACATTTTTCTTTTTATGAAAAAAACAGGAAGGGGGCCGCGTGGCCACCCTTCCCTGGGCCACTATTACCCGGGGACCCCATCCCCCGGGGACTGGCCTCGTTTTCTTAAAAAAAAATTGAATTTCTTCTGGGTGGGGGGCCGCGTGGCCCCCCTCCCCTGGGACACTTCTGGCCCCGGGGACCCCATCCCCCGGGCCTGGCCTCGTTTTTTTTTTCTTAAATAAACATTTTCCCGTGAGGGGGACCGCGTGGCCCCCCTCCCCTGGGCCAATGATGGCCCCGGGGACCCCATCCACCGGGTCGGCCTTCCGTATTTAAAAAAAAAAATTAAATTAAAGGGGAGGGGGGCCGAGTGACCCCCTCCTGGGCCACTCCTGGCCCCGGGGACCCCATCCCCCGGGGCCCGCCCTTAGCATTGGGGACTGTGGTGGGAGCCCCAATGCCCCCACGGTCCCTGCCGGCTCCCTGCCTCCTGCGGGAGCCGGCATTGCTTTTGGGCAAGGGGAGCTGCTGACATGCAGCTCCCCTTGCTCAAAAGCAATCCTGCTTTGCTTCGTTGAAGCGAGAGCACGTTTTCTGCTCTTGCTTCAATGAAGCAAAGCAGTGTTTGCTATGACAGGGCGGGAGCCGTGCTCCCACCCTGCCATAGCAAACAGCAATGTCCCGGGGTGGGCACCCCGGGACATTGCAGGAGCCGGCCCTGGGGGGTGGCGGTCTCCAGGGCCATCAAGGGCTCCAGGAGGGGGGCCGCGTGGCCCCCTTCCCAACGTTTGTAAAGCCCCGGGGAGGTGATGGTCCCTGGGGCCCGGGGATCTGCAACGGACCCCCGCATTTGAATATTTAGTGCCCTGGGGAAGGTGGTCCCCGGGGCTTTGGGGGGCCCGAGAGGCCCCCGACCCATATTAATGAATGCCCCGGGGAGGTGACGGTCCCCGGGGCAGTGTGGGGGGGCAGGAGCCCCCCCACGCATTTTTTTTAGAAGCCCCGGGGAGTTGGCGGTCCCCAGGGCTGCGGGGGGGCTGCGTGCCCCCGCACATATTGAATAAAGCCCTGGGGAGGTGGCGGCCCCTGGGGCTGTGGGGGCCCTCGCAGGCCCCCGCTAATTAACTGCACATTGCCCCCGGGACCTGGCCCACACGGGGGCTTATACAAAACAAAGCGCGGGAATCCGCGCTTCATTTTTTTTTGTTTTTCTTGGCCGGATTCGCGCACCCAGTGTGAATTCGGCCGATTTTTTTAAAAACAAAATGCTTTCTTTGGCCCTGGGGGTCCCTGTGGGACCCCCTGAGCAGGCCTAGGGGGTCAGGATGTTTGTACCCTGCCCCCTTTTCTTGTTTTTATCTTTGTTTTACTGTTTTCTTGTGACTCGGTTACAGAGTCACAAGATGGCTGCCAACACTTCCTGGTTCGGAGTGTTGGCAGCCAATCAGAAGTCAGCTCGTGCTCGGGAGGAGTCGCGACTCCTCCTCAGTGCTCAGAAATGTATATTTTTTATTTCTTAAATTTCTCTGTAACTACTGAACGGATTTACACCATTTAAAAAAGGTCGCTTTCTGAACCAAGAGCTATCTTTTTGCCAAATTTGGTGTAATTCCGTTCAGCAGTTCGGGCTGTAGCCTATTCCAAAATTTCCTATGGAAATTAACATCGGGAAAACGCGTTTTGGGACCCCCTTTTTTCTCAGGCCCCGCTTGACAAATCACCCCGAAACTTACAAGACATGAGCTGACCGGAGTGCCCCATTGGTTTTGAAAATTTCGCGAAGATTCGTCAACGGGCGCCAAAGATATTGGCAAAAGAAAAAACGCTTTTTGAATAGAAACAAGGTCCTAACTATAACTACCTACTGGCGACCGCCAGTAGGTAATATATATATATATATATATATATATATAAATGTGTGTGTCTATATATATATTCACTGAAAAAACCATAGGTTTCAGGCACGTTATAGTTAGAAATTAGCATTTAAAAAACCTTAGAAATTCACTGAAAAAACCATAGGTTTCAGGGGCGTTATAGTTAGTTGGACATATCACTCGTACAAAACCAGAGAAATTCCCCCGTTATAGTTAGTTCAGCTAACTATAACTTGCGCCCCCGCAATGCACTGCTGATGACGTCACATATTACATCACTCATGACATGGTCAGTGACATCACTGATGACATCACTGATGACATCTCAAATGACATCACTGATGACATCATCCAGTGACTGTGTGTTTCTGTAAAGTTTAAATATGTTTAATATATATAGGCCAAGGTGTATTGAAGAATGAGTGGGTGTATAAGTGTCTGAATGGATGATTTAGTAGGTGCGTGACTGACTCTATAAGTGAGTGATTAAACGTATCTTACTGAATGCATGGGTTAGTGACTAAACTGTGTGAATGTCTGTATCCGTCTGTCTGTTGGTGTGTAAGCGGCTGCATAGGTTTGTGACTAGCTCCATGAGTGTCTACATGGGTTATTGATTGGTTGTCTGAGTATCTGTATGGGTGCCTGAGTGTTTGTGTGGGTGGGGTGTGTGTGACTCTGTGCATAGATGTGTGAGTGGGTGATTCACTGGGTGCATGGTTTCAAGAGTGCATCTGTGATGGACTGTATGGGTGGGTGAGTGTGTGTATGGGTGTGTTAGTGAGTGAATGTATATCTCAGTGGTACATGTGTGAGTAACTACATATGTGAAAGGCAGTATATATGTGTGTTGGAGTATATAAATGGCTATAAGTGAGAGTGTGTGATTGTGAGAGTGGCTGTATGGATGAGTGTGTACTTGTATCAGTGATTGTATAAGAGCATAAGAATGTGCTAGTATTTGTACGAGTAAGTGAGCTGGTGTGTGTATAACTGTATAGGTGAGTAAATGGCAGTGTGATTAATTATTTGCATGACTGACTAGGTGTGTGAGTACCTCTATGGATGAGTGGCAGTGTGTGTGTCTATATAGGTGTATGAGTGCATATGATAGTCCTGTACTGAGTGACCGTAAGTATGAGTGACTGTAGGGGTGAGTGAGTGGATGTGTGTGTAGACCTAAGAATCAGTGAGTGTGTATGTAGTTATTGGTGTTGGAGTGTCTATGGTTTTGAGAATGGCAGTCTGTAATTTAGAGTGGGTGTATCAAAAGTTATATTAGGGTGCGAGAAGATGCATGAAATTATCACATGGATGATGTCATCAGTGATGTCATCAGTGATGTCATTTGAGATGTCATCAGTGATGTCATCAGTGATGTCACTGACCATGTCATGAGTGATGTAATATGTGACGTCATCGGCAGTGCATTGCGGGCGCGAGTTATAGTTAGCTGAACTAACTATAACGGGGGAATTTCTCTGGTTTTGTACGAGTGAAATGTCCAACTAACTATAACGCCCCTGAAACCTATGGTTTTTTCAGTGAATTTCTAAGGTTTTTTAAATGCTAATTTCTAACTATAACGTGCCTGAAACCTATGGTTTTTCAGTGAATTTCAAAGGTTTTTTAAACG
Source organism: Calotriton arnoldi (assembly GCA_963921515.1). NCBI lineage: Eukaryota > Metazoa > Chordata > Amphibia > Caudata > Salamandridae > Calotriton > Calotriton arnoldi. The sequence goes on from CAWUFW010000319.1 coordinate 485,314, forward strand.
CTAATTTCTAACTATAACGTGCCTGAAACCTATGGTTTTTTCAGTGAATTTCAAAGGTTTTTTAAATGCTAATTTCTAACTATAACGTGCCTGAAACCTATGGTTTTTTAAGTGAATTTCAAAGGTTTTTTAAATGCTAGTTTCTAACTATGACTACAGAGGTAGGACATGTGAAGAAAGAAGAAAAACGCACAGAAAGAAGCAAAAGAAATGCAGAAAGAAGCAACAGAAGTCCACAAAGACGAAGAAAAGTGCAGGAAGAAGCAAGACATGTGCAGAAAGAACCAACAGAGGAGCAGAAAGAGGCCTTGTTGCAAAATCATCCTGTGCCCACAACTTTTTCAGACGGGTACTGGTGGTATCTGAGTCTGACTAACCAGGCCTAGAGCCAGTGCTATGCTAAAAGACACTTAGAATACAGTGAAAACACATACATACACTAGGGAACACTATGCGTTGGGGTACCCCTGTGATTAGCATGACCTCCTCTGTAAGGCCCTAGTACATAATAGGGCAGGGGGATTAAAACTACCTCTAAGTCAGAGGTGCAGAAATATGCTACTTTAACTAGTAGTCGCGTTTGCAGAGTGGTGGAGAAAGGGTGCTGGGCGTCCAACCAACGCTCAGGAATTCCGCTGCGTAGGACTTATAGGAGGTACCAGGAGGGATTCTTGGCCCCCAAACTCCCTCAGGACAAAATTGGACTTCATCCCCCATCCCGTAGTCTGCCACGAGGAACGTTTGCAGAGTGGTAGAGAAAGGGGGCCATGGCCTCCGAAGACGTCTTAGCAATCCCACTGTGTGGGACTTACTGGAGGTAACAAGAGGGTAGTTGGCCCCCAAGGACATCCTTGGGGGCCAACTTCCCAAACTATTACCTCCAGTCAGTCCCACACAGCAGCACTGGTAAGTACTCGTACCAGGCCACGCCCACTTTGCCCACCACTCTACAAACGCGCTCCCTGGCGCGCTCTTGGATGGGGATTGAAGTCCCCTTCACTGCTGGGGGTCCTTTAGGGGCCAACTAGCCTACCTTTTACCTCCAGTAACCCCACGCAGTGGGATTGGTGCGAGGTAGACAAAGGCCATGCCCCCTTTCTCCACCACTCTGCAAACGCGCCCCCTGGCGCGTTGTAAGTTGGGGGATTAAGTCCCCTTGAATCCTAAGGGTCCCTGGGGTCCAACTAGCCCACCAGGTACCTCCAGTAAGCGCCACAGAACTGCATTACAGAGAGGTGTAAAAAGGGGTGTGACCTGGACCACCTCTCTGCAACGCAGCGCAGTGGCGCTTACTGGAAGCACCTGGTGGGCTAGTTGGCTCCCAGGATTGAAAGGGAATTAATTCCCCAACTTAAAAGGCGCCACAGGGCGTGTTTGCACACATGTCACCTCAGGCCCCGCCCCTCCCTTCACCACTGTGCAAACACGCCCCGTGGCACGTTTTAAGTTGCGGGATAAAGTCCCCTTGAATCCTGAGGGTCCCTGGGGTCCAACTAGCCCACCAGGTACCCCCAGTAAGCGCCACAGAGCTGCATTGCAGAGAGGTGTAAAAAGGGGCGTGGCCTGGACCACCTCTCTGCAACGCAGGCGTGTGGCGCTTACTGGAGGTACCTGGTGGGCTAGTTGGCCCCCAGGGGCACTCAGGATTGAAGGGGAATTAATTCCCCAACTTAAAATGCGCCACAGGGCATGTTTGCACACATATCACCTCAGGCTCCGACCCCTCCCTTCACCACTGTGCAAACACGCCCCGTGGCGCGTTTTAAGTTGGGGGATAAAGTCCCCTTCAATCCTGAGGCTCCCTGGGGTCCAACTAGCCCACCAGTTACCTCCAGTAAGCGCCACAGAGCTGCGTTGCAGAGAGGTGTAAAAAGGGGCGTGGCCTGGACCACCTCTCAGCAACGCAGCCCTGTGGCGCTTACTGGAGGTACCTGGTGGGCTAGTTGGCCCCCAGGGACCCCCAGTATTGAAGGGGAATTAATTCCCCAACTTAAAACGCGCCACAGAGCGCGTTTGCAGAGTGTTGCTGGGAGGGGGCGGGGCCTCCGGCACTATCGCATTTTTTTTTTTTATAGAAGGGGGGCTGTGTGGCCCCCCTTCTTTTTCCTTTTTTTGGGCCCTGGGGACCCCATCCCCCAGGGCCTGACCCCTTTCAAAAAATAAAAATAAAATCTGAACGGGAAGGGGGCCGCGTGGGCCCCCCTCCCGTGGCTAATTCCGGCTCCGGGGACCCCATCCCCCGGGGCATGGACAAATGTTTTTTTTTTATGGAGGGGGGCTGCGTGGCCCCCCTCCTGAGGCCTCTATTGGCCCCGGGGACCCCATCCCCCGGGGCCGGCCTTTATTTTATTTATTTTTATTTTTGGGGAGGGGGGCCGCGTGGCCCCCCTCCCGGGCCACTTCTAGCCCCGGGGACCCCATCCCCTGGGGCAGGCCCTATCCGTTGGGGACCACGGGGGAGCCCCAATGCCCCCACGGCTCCCCGCGTCCTGCAGGAGCCGGCATTGCTTTTCCACATGGGGAGCTGCTGACATGCAGCTCCCCTTGTGGAAAAGCAATCTGCTTTGCTTCATTGAAGCGAGAGCAGGTTTCCCTGGGCAGCGGGGGGGCCGTGTGCCCCCGCGATTATAATTAATAAAATCCCTGGGGGTGGCGGACCCCGGGGCTTAGGGGGGCCTTGGAGGCCCCCCCACACATTAAAAATAAGAAGCCCCGCAAATGTTTATGGAAAGCCCCGGGGGGTGGCGGTCCCCGGGGCTGCGGGGGCCTCCCTGGGCCCCCGCAATTACATTATTGAATGCCCCCGGGACTTGGCCCACCCGGGGGCTAAATAATAACGAAGCGCTTTTAATTTTCGGCCGAAATTCGCGCTGGGTGCGCGAATCTCGCCGATTTTTTTTTTTTTAAATGCTTTTTTGTGGGACCCCCTGAGCAGGCCTAGGGGGTCAGGGTGTTTCTACCCTGCCCCCTTTTCTTTTTTTTCACCTTTCTTTCCCTGTTTTCTTGTGCCTCGGTTACCGAGGCACAAGATGGCTGCCAACACTTCCTGGTTTGGAGTGTTGACAGCCAATTAGAGCCAAGCTCGTGCTGGGGGGTTAGGCTCCGCCCACATATATAAAGATTTTTTTCCTTTAATATCTCAAAAACTACTGAACGGATTTACACCATTTAAAAAAAAGGACTCTTTCTGAACCAAGGACTACCTTTTTGCCAAATTTGGTGTAATTCCGTTCAGCAGTTTCAGCTGTAACCGTGTCTAAAATTTCCTATGGGAAATTGATTTTCCGTCCTCTATTTTTTGAATTTCTCAGGAACTACTGAACGGATTTACTCCATTTAAAAAAGTTCTCTTTCTGAAACAAGGGCTACCTTTTTGCCAAATTTGGTGTAATTCCATTCAGCAGTTCGAGCTGTAGCCGTGTCTAAAGTTTCCTATGGGAATTAACATGGAGAAAACACGTTTTGGGACCGCCCTTTTTTCTTGGCCCCCGCTTGCCGAATCACCCCGAAACTTTCAAGACAGGAGCTGACCGGAGCGAGCTACGAGTTTTGAAAATTTCGCGATGATTCGTCAACCGGCGCCAAAGATATTGAGAAAACAAAAAACGAGTTTCCTATGGAAACTAGGTCCTAACTATAACTACCTACTGGCGACCGCCAGTAGGTAATATATAGACATATATATATACATATATATATGCACACACACACACACACACAATATAACTGTATGAGTTTGTTAGGCCCTTTATTTATGACAGAACATATTGTGTGCATTTTATCAGTATCCTTACACAATCAGTGCTACATTACTTTGTGATCATCTAGACACTGCATGTTATACTTTGAAAGATGCCCGACACCTTCAATGTGCTTAACTTTCATATTCTTGATAGCAATTAGCTGTATATGTTGTTTTGTACATTCTATTTGGCAAAACTATTGTACATGTTCACTAGGCCCTTTATTTCAGGTGGGGACATATTGTTTACATTGTATTAGGATCCTTACATGAGCTGTGTTACATTACTCTGTGGTTTCTAAACGCGACATGCTATACCTTTAAAGATGGCCGACATCAAAACTGTGCTAAACTTTCATATGCCTTGCCCTCTTCTATGTTTACTGTTGTGTTCACGTATGTGTGCAATATATACTGAGTTGGTGTCAGATCTCTGTATGCGGGATCAAGGCCTGGTGACTGAAACGCATTGCAGGGGCTGTTGTTTGTTTAAATAAACAGCACTTTCATCCTCCTGAGTGTGCTTTACCCTTTCTTGCCTTTTATTACTTTGTCGGTTTCTACGCCCAACGCCACGTGACACCCCCAGCAGGGAGCATGGCCAGCTGCAGACACGTTGAGCTATGTGATATATACATATATTCACTAAAGAAACCAAAGGTTGCAGGGACGTTATAGTTAGGTTTAGATTTAACTTGTACAAACCATAGATATTCAGCCGTTATAGTTACCTGAGCTAATTATAACTTATGCTCCTGCAATGCACTGCTTATGACCTCACATGTTACATCACTCAAGACATAGTGACATCACTGATGACATCACTGATGACATCATTCAGGGAGTGTAGGTGTTTTTTAAATGTTTTTGAGATTTAAAGATATATGAAAAGCTACACCATAAGTTAAATTACTATTCTTTCTGTACTACTACTAAGTGATACTGTTACTAGTGATTTTAAAGGGTTCATAAAAGCATGGCTTGAATTTACTTTCAGTATCGGGGGAGATCACGTAGGAAATTCATTACATTCTCGGATACCTCGTCGGATTCAGATCAGGGATCTGGGACATACTATCAACCCTACCAACCATACTATCAATACCCAAGGGCCCCTCCTTTTTTAGACAGAGATGGAAACAGGGGAAGGGGATTCAGAGGAGAATGGAGAGCCCCAGACCAGAATCAGGAGCAAGGTTACTTCAGAACAAGACGGAGAGTTTACAGACGATAGAGCAAGACTCGAGTCGGAGTACAAGAACCAATAACGATTTAATGCCTATTTACAATTTATCCAAACACCCACTGACAAGTGTGGAATTAAAGGTATTACAGAAAGGTTTATCCTTTGTTCCATTAACTTTACAGGACCCAGTAGACACCAAGACAGAGGTCCTCCAATTTCTACGTAAAGTCAGATTAAAAGTCTTTTTCTCAGACTATAGTGAAGCCATTGGAAAAAACATCAGTGGGCTTAAGAATAAGTCATATTTTTGTCCAGAGAGTGCCTCCTTACCAAACGAAATCCTGTTATTTGAGGACCAAATACTAAGGGAAATCGATAATTTAAATGAAAAAAGAATTTTTTTCAAACCCAATTTCTCTAAAGAAGAACAAACTGCACTAAAAACCTAGCCGAGAATCCTCTAACAGTAATCAAACCTGCTGATAAGGGAGGGGGGGATTGTCTTGTGGGATAGTGACGAGTATGACAAAGAAATAATGAACCAATTGAACAACCAATAACATAATCGTCCAATCACAGACAATGTCACACCTCGTTTAAAAGCCCAAATTCTACATCTCACAACAGAGGCTTTAGATGGGGTTATATCTGCAAAAAAGAATACGAATATCTTAACATCACCACACAAAAAATACCGAATATATATGTGCTACCTAAAGTACATAAAAATGTACAACAATCTCCAGGTAGGCCGATTATTTCGGCGTGTGGTTCACTTTTAGAACCCTTGGCTAAATATATCAACTTTTTTCTAAAACCCTTTGTTGTCCAGACTAAGGCATATATTAGGGACACAATGCACTTGATCTCTAAAAGTGAGAATTCAGTGTTTGATAGGGACCAACAATTGTTGGTCACGTTCGACATGGAAAGTTTATACACAAACATCCCCCAAGAGGAGGCACTCGCTGTCCTTATTATGGTCTTAGATAGAAGACCCAGACCACACCAGGTGCCTACGGAATTTATAGCAGCCCTTGCCAGGATATGTCTTAAGAACAATTTTTTCGCCTTTAAAGAAGATCTGTATTTACAGGTTAAAGGCGTGGCTATGGGGTGTTGCTTCGCCCCAGAAATAGCCAATCTGGTTATGGATTGCCTTGAGACACAATACATTTTTCATGACGCTACCCCCTTTAAATTGCACATCGCACAGTGGGTGCAATTTATTGATGATATTTTTATGGTATGGACTGGGGATCAGGAGTCCCTAGAACAATTTCACCTCTGGTTAAACTCACGTACGCAGGATCTAAGGTTTACCAAAACATCTAGCAACATCAAAATTAATTTTTTAGATGTGTGGATAGCCAATAATGATGGGAAATTAGAGGTGAGTATTTACACCAAGCCCACAGATCACAATACGTTGTTGCAGTACACCAGTGGACACCCCAGAAACCTAAAAGAAAACTTGCCCTATGGGCAGTTTTTAAGAATTGGGCGGAATTGTTCTAATAAAACTGATTACTTCAACAATGCAGAAACTTTGCAGCAAAAGTTATGTGAGAGAGGCTACCCAAAGAAATTGGTCAGAGCAGCGCTTAAACGTGCTTGGTTTATGCCACGAGAAGACCTTTTGACTCCTAGGATTAAACATGACTCTAACCCAATGACATGTGTATTAACATACAATGCTAAGGCCAACAAAGTTAAGCAAATTATCCTACAGAACTGGAGGTTGGTACAGCATTTAAATATTCCAAAGCCCCTCTTTTCGTTCCGTAAAGGAAAAAACTTACGTCAATATCTAGTGAAGGCTTCACGTACACAACAACCTAAGAAGGACCTGAGAAGTTTGTTGGGTCTCCCACCTCTGGTAGGGCACTTCAGATGCAATAATTGCGCCGCGTGCCCCCAGACTAATGATTCCAAATTCATTATTTTGAATAATAAAAAGCATATTCAACATTGTTTTTCGAATTGCAACACAAAAAACGTTGTGTATTCTCTCACATGTCCTTGTGGTAAGTCTTATATTGGGCAGACCACACAGGCAGTGAAAATGCGGGTGTTACAACATAAATCCAGAATACGCTGCAGGACACAGGGGGCGCCACTAGTTCAACATTTTGTACAATGTGACCACAATGAAAATGATATAAGTTGGTCAGTGCTTTTGGTGGTGAAGTCACATAACAAAGCGAGTTTACAAATTAATGTGAATCGACTCGAGGCTCGAATGATTGAAAAGTACCAGACAGCAACAAATGGTCTCAATGACCGTGACGAGATTTGGGCTTTGATCTGAGTAGAGAGTATCCGCATAAACATTTGTTTGCTACAACATAGAACATTCAGGTATATTTAGACCCTTTCAAAGGATGAAGTGGGTTTACTGTACATATGTATATAACCATTGGAAATCTGTGATACACATTGGTTTTTTGTACTTTTTGTATTTTTGCATCATTATACTTTTTACATGTTGTATTATCTGCATACCAATAAGAAATAGATTGTAAGTCCAGTTCACACAGGACATGCTAGGGATGCAGGTTGGATAGTTTTTTACGTTTGGGTATTTTATTTTTTTATTTATGCACATCGCTTGGGCATTTGGTGCCCATATATAGGCACAGCTCGGTTGATTTAGCATTATTGTTGATTTTGTCCTTCCTTTGTTTCCTGTTTCCTTGTGGGCTGAGGTCCTCATGACAACCGGCATAAACACCGTTGGTAGTCCTTCTTCCCTGTCCTGAATTACAACGACGTGGCAAATACGTAACCACGTAGGCCGAGTAAACTTCCTGTTTGTTTTAAATATCCTGAGACCTAGTGCGAGCAGCCCGTTGGAGCGTCCATAACCGTGGATCCACGGAGTAACTTGCCGTGTTTGACTATACGACCTGTGGCTGTAGTTAGAAGTAAGAAGCACAGTGCGTTTAGACATATGCAAGTTACGATGACGGTTATATATTAGACAAGCAGAGTTACTGAGGCTGTTATCCTGTTTTGCAGCGAGGATTTACCCGCATGAGAGAAGCGAGCAGACGCCAAGCATGCATTGCAAAATAGACAATATATTGCGGTTTTGAGAGGTATGTAGGGGCGCAACATTTGTGTTGTTTTTTGACCTCGTTGTAAATATTAGTAAATTGTGACAATAAGCGAAGTCCACACAGAATATGCCCTGACAGAATGAACCGCTATTTACAGGTGATTGAACCTCGTGTTTGGTTCACTTTAATCTTCACAACGAGGGGCATTGCTGGCCTGAAGTACGACCGCGATCCATTTCTGTTTGTGTCACATGAGTGCATTGCGAGTGAGGTGTAGTTATATACACATTTTTCTTTATTGGTTCTTGCACTTTCCCTGGCACCTTGATTTATTATTTTTTACGGGTGCACGTGGGTCCCTTGATAGTGGTACACGAAATGTATTTCGTTCTAGCCCGGGTAGGACACTTAGCCATCACGGTGCGGTGTCACCTCTCAAAGCGGAGCACCTCAACGAATTCTTCTACACCTTTTGATATCTCTTTTTGATATCTCTTTTTGATGAGATTCCCTTTTTTTCCCTGCATGATTTGGACTCAGCATGCCCTGTGTGACTGAGAGGACAGTTGTTTAAGTTTTTGTACAAATGTATATTTTTGGATTAATTTAAGTTCAAATCAAATCAAATCAGGGGCATTTGTACAGCGCACACATCACTCGAAAGTCTCATGGCGCTAGCAGACAGCTCTGAAAGGAAGTGAAGTGGCTCAGATGTCAAAAAGCCATGTCTTCAGCCTCTTGCGGAAAGAGTTATGATCAGGGACATTTCGCAGATGGATAGGAATTTTATTCCAGGAAGATGGAGCAAGAAAGGAGAAAGATCGTCCTCCTTTTCTGGCAGTATGTATCTTAAGAGGAGTGAGCAAAAACTGATTGCTGGACCTAAGCGCCCTGCGTGGTTGGTACCAGCATAATTTCTTGGTCCAGTATCTCGGACCTTTTCCGTACAGCTGTTTATGAACTAGACAGAGAACTTTGAAAAGAATTCGTTTTTTGTCTGGTAGCCAGTGAAGGGATCTTAAGCAGGGTGCAGAGGGCGATCTGGGCGGAAGATCCAAGACCAGCCTTGCCGCAGTGTTCTGCAAGATCTGTAGTCTGTCCAGAAGGTTATTGTTAATTGAAAACAATAGGGAATTTCCATAGTCCATTCGGTTTATTATCAGCCCTTGAACTAATGGTTTCCTGGCCTCCACTGGTAGCCACTTGAAAACCTTCCGAAGGCTACGCATTACTCCAAAACACGTGCCAATGATATGATTGACCTGGTTCTTCAACGGACAATTGGTTGTCCATGTGGAAACCTAGGTTCCGCACCGTCAATGTGGGGGTGGGACAGAGGCCAAGATGGGATGGCCACCAGTCGGCGGACCAATGCTCCTTTGCATTGCCAAAGAGCATGACCTCAGACTTGGCTCCATTTAATTGTAGATGATTGGAGCTCATCCACCTGTCGATGTGGGACAGGCATTTATTAAAGCGTAGCTGTGTGTCAGTAGGATCTGGGCCAATAGTGACCAGAATTTGAGTGTCATCTGCATAAGATATGACATCAAATCCATAGGATCTGATCACCTTGGCCAGTGGGGTCATGTACAGATTGAATAGGGTCGGGCTCAAAATAGAGCCCTGTGGTACTCCCATCTTGACTGGTCTCTCACATGAGAGGTTGTTTCCGATCTGTACTGTTGTCACGCGGTCGGCTAGGTACCTCTTAAACCACTCGAGGGCTGTGCCTCTGACACCTATCTCCCAAAGCCGGTGTTCTAAGGTGCCGTGGGAGATGGTGTCAAAGGCAGTGGATAAATTGAGCAGGACGAGGATGGCTGACTGATGTTTATCCAAGGCCAGCCTGATGTTATCTGTTACCTCGACCAAAGCAGTCTCAGTGCTGTGGGCCACCCTAAAGCCCGATTGGGAGGGATCAAACAATCCCTGACTCTCCAGATGGTTAACGAGCTGCTGGTTGATCAAAGATTCTAGTATTTTCCCAAAGTAGGGGAGCAGAGATATTGGGCGGTAGTTGGCGAGCAGCATTGGGTCGGCAGTGGGCTTTTTTAAGATTGGTCTTACCCTGGCCACCTTCCAACTTCTTGGGAAGTCCGCTTCTAAAAGTGAGTTATTGAATAGCTCAGTGAGTCTTTCCAATAATACCGGGGCGACAATGGGAAGGATTTTGGACGGTACCATATCAGTGGGGGAGCCTGATTTTATCCTCAACATGGCAGTGGCGACTGCTTTGGTGTCAAATTTCATGAATTCGTCCAGGATATGGGAGGGGTCGGTAAACATACTGTGTACGTCTTCCGAATTCGAATTGTGTGGTTTCCTTACCCTCGTCCTGAGGAGGCCCGGAAGAAATTGGGGGCCGAAACGCGTCCGCGTCGACAGTTTTGACGGGAGGAGTCCACTTGAATACAAGAATTATTATTGATTTTTTTAAGCACACTTGATAGATGTTTGTAGAGGTGTTGCAACCTCGTGTGCATAGAGGACTACCTCGCAGTGTATTACCCAGATTAAGTGTGTGAACACTGATTATTATAGAAATAAGTGGGTACAGGCAACTAAGATTTGGTTTATGTTGTTTTATCAATGTTTGTGATGTAAATGTCTACGTATATATGTATTTGTATGTTCTACAGTTAAAAACTAAAACAATGATAGATTCTTTCAAAGTATGTCTCCGTGGTATGTGTACCGTTTGAATGAGCTCTTCATAAATTGAAATAGGACTTTGTACTACTGATAGGGTAATTTGATGTCCCCTATGACTAAGTAAATGAAGAGATATTGATTCCTCCATGCCATTTTTTCTGCATAATATGTAGTTTCCTTACCCAGGTATAGGAGGGTGATTTGGGTAAACACCAGTGTTTATGTATCATGAATTTACTAAGGGACAAGTGGTGAGGGAAAACTTTTGAGGCAAGCCAAACTTTACAATTAACCTGATATAATAGAGACTGAAGTCAAAGGACGTCAGCGGTGTCTTTCATTTTCTTTTTGGCTTCCTGAAGATTAATGTGTACTTTTTGTCTGACCACTCGCAGATGTCGGATAAAAGAGGCTGCTTCTGGAACTGTTCTGTCTTGTAAAACTGGTGGAAAGGTCCTAGGATGGTAACCATACAGGCAGAAAAATGGGGTAGTCTTGGAGGCACTATGGACAGTGTTGTTATAGGAATATTCTGCTATGGGTAGATATGAGGACCAGTCACTTTGGGTGGAGTTTCAAAAGCAACAAAGGTATTGTTCTAGCCCTTGATTTAAACCATCAGTTTGACCATTTGTCTGGGGATGAAACCCTGAGGATAAGGCTACTTCAATATGAAGGGATTTACAAAAGTGTTTCCAAAACCGGGATATATACTGAGGGCCTCAGTCGGATATAATGATCCATGGAAGACCATGAAGGCGGTAAATCTCCGGTATGAAGATTTTTCCAAGTTCTTTTGCAGTAGGTAGTTTCCTTAAAGCAGTGAAATTTGCCATTTTGGAAAAGGAGCCTACTGTCACCATAATGACTTGGTTACCTGCAGAAGGAGGTATAGAGTAAATTAAATCAGTGGACACGGTATGCCATGGTGCCGGTGGAACAGGTAGGGGCTGGAGTAACCCCACAGGTTTAGTGTGAGGTGTTTTGGCTTGGGCACAGACAGGACAAGATAATACATAAATCTCAGTATCTTTTCTTATTGATGGCCACCAAAAAGAGCAAAGTAATAACTTTAGAGTAATTTTGAAACCATGATCACCAACTCCGAACCTGCAAACACCATCGATACCTGACAGACTTGGAAACGCAGTCTGTGTTACTATCTTACGAATCATCTCCAAATCCCCCACCCATGGTGGATGAACATACAATTTAGATCTTAGACAACTGAACGCAAAAATTCCAGGTGAATCAAAATCTATCCACACCATCCCCTAACCTACTAGGAGTACCACAAGGCTCAACTCTATCCCCATCACTATTTAATCTCTATATCGAACCCTTAACCGTATTACTACAGCAGACTAATGTCTCCTTCCACATGTATGCGGACGACAGTCAGCTATATATTAAGATCACTTCCTTGGAAGAAATTAAGACGATGAACCAAGCATTAAAAAAGACTGTCCAATGGCTAACTAACAATCACCTTAAACTAAACTCTCAAAAAAACAGAGGGGCATATTAGCAAGACCTGCGATAAAATTATCGCCGTTTTAGCGGCAGGAAACTGCCGCTAAAACGGCGATAATGGGCTTGCTAATATGCGTTATAGAATTCCAATAGAGTCCAGGTTAGATGTGCAGGACATCTAACCTGGCTTCTATTGAATTCTATAACGCATATTAGCAAGCCCATTATCGCCGTTTTAGCGGCAGTTTCCTGCCGCTAAAACGGCGATAATTTTATCGCCGGTCTTGCTAATATGCCCCCGAATTCCTTCTAATCTCCCCCAAAAACCTCCACAGTTAGGAAGGATTGGACTAAGCTAATCACTGCACTAAACTGCACTCCAATCCTGGTGGACTCCACCAAGTCTCTAGAAATCACTCTAGACAAGAACCTTAATATGCAATCACACATCAACTTGATGGCTAAAAATGCCTGTTTTCACCTCAGTTACCGTAGAAAAATTAAACCTTACATCGAACCACTAGACCTCAAAACTGCAGTTCAGTCGTTAGTCATCTCGAGGCTTGAATATGGTTATACTACTCTATCAGGACTACCCAAAGTCTCAACAGCCCCGCTTAAAGCCTGTCTTAATGCAGCCGCAAGACACTTAACTGGGTCAAAAAAATTTGACCACATCACCCCACATCTAAAAGCTCTCAACTGGTTGCCTCATGAAGCAAGAATCCAACTAAAGATGGCCTGCATAACTCATTAGGCAATTTATCATAAAACCCCACTGTACCTAGCACAGAAAATTTCGATTTCTGGAGGAAGCAGACTCTCACGGAGCGCCTGTACTCTTCTTCTAAAACCTCCACTCTTCCGTAAGAAAAAAACATACAACAGAGCCTTCTCCGAGCTGCACCAAGAATATGGAACTCGCTCCCACCAGGCATCAGGAAAATCTCATCTACTTCTACATTCAAAATAGAAACTAAGTCCTTCCTAATGAGCAAATTCCTCCCTTAATCCGCAGTAGCCCGTTCATTACATGTTCTGGAAGTCCCATTCAGACAATCACTCTACGCACCCTAGCCCGCGGAGTATCTCTCTCTGTAAGCTCATCCATTACCAGACTCTAGATGGAGCTCCTCACTCTTTTACTAGGCGCATCCCGCTGGTCCTTACTCACACGGAGACTTCTGTTTGAAGACTGCTACCCCTACTGTCACCACTGAGAATACCCAGAACTAGCCTGAATGTATTATAAGCTATAACCTAGGCTATTTCTAATTGTATTAGTGATTGTACAAATGTTTTTCTCTTTTTCTACTCGCCTCACATGTTTATTGAGACAACTATAACTATTTATAGGTTTCTATTGCACTGTTTAAAACTACAATGCTATATATATATGATTTGCTCTGGTACTGTTTAAAGCTACAGTGCTATCTATATGTGAAGCGCTCTGATACTGACTTCTGGGTCTTGTTCGCGCTATATAAAACACTAAATAAATAAATAAATACGATGACCAGCATCAGGAGAATCATGACACATCTGTAAGGCTTCAAGTTGTACTTTTTGGGTTGGGAGGAATAATGCTCTACCATAGTAATAGTATCTATCTTATCGTTTAATCTGGTCATTCAACTTCTTCCATTCTTCTTGGTTTAGGGAGGTATACTCTGATTGGACTCTGTCTAGGAATGATTGAACTGTGCCAATGATTCGTTGTGGCTCGATTATGTTTTATTGTGGGAGTGTTGGACCTTCTGGATAACAACGGGTTAAGGCGTCTGCCAGATTGTTCTGAGACCCTGGTATATAAGTAATGGTAAAATCGTATTGGCTAAAGATGTAAGCCCACCGGGCCTGACGACTATTCTGACACTGAACGCTGCAAAGACATTGTAGATTACTATGATCTGTTCTGATTTCGAACTGTTCCTTGGTACCCATTAGGAACTGTCTCCATTCACGACAGGCCAACGTCATGGCTAATAGCTCTCGCTCGAGAACAGAGTAGTTTCTCTCTGAATCTGACAGGATTTGTGACAAGTAAAAAACAGGATGTTCCAGCCCGTCGTCTTCTTGTTGTTGGAGGAGCACAGCACCTATTGCTCTATCTGAAGCATCTGTTTCTACAATAAACTTCCTTGTTGTATCTGAGTGACGTAAAACAGGAGCTTGAATGAATGCCTGTTTCAATGACTGAAAAGCTCTTTCAGCAGCTTCGGTATATTTGAATCCATGTCGGAGATTTTCCTTCTTTAAGGTTTGGGAGATATAACTTGTAGGGTGAGCAAAATTATTGATGAATTGGCGATAGAAGTTTATCAAGCCTAGGAAACATAAGGTTTCTTTGATGGTTGAAGGCAAAGACCAATCAAAAATAGCTTTTACTTTTTGTGGATCCATGGCAATCCCTGTCTTGTTGATCTGGTAACCCAAATATTCCACTTCAGATTTGTCGAACTCACACTTCTTAGGCTTACAGAAAAGAATGTTTTGACGTAGTCTTTCCAGGACTTGAGTGACGTGTGCATAATGCAACTGAGGAGCAGCTGAATAAACCAGAATGTCATCTAAATATATTACCACAATCTGATTTAAGAGATCCGAGAACACGTTATCCATGAATCTTTGAAAGATGGAAGGAGCATTGGTTAGTCCAAAGGGCATAACTCAATATTCGAAATGGCCCAAGGGTGTTCTGAATACGGTCTTCCACTCATCTCCTTCTTTGACTCGAAGGAGATGATAGGCACCCCTAAGGTCTAATTTGCTAAATACTTGTGCCCCTCTAACAGACTCCAGGATATCCTTAATCAAGGGTAAGGGATAGCGATCTTTTATAGTGATCTTGTTCAGACCCCTGAAGTCTATACATCGACGTAGATCTTTAGTCTTAGTCTGGTGTCTAGAGTGAATAGCCACCCACGGACTTCGCCAAATTGACTCCAGGACGTCGCCGTCTACACCGGTCCTGCTGGCGAGTACACAGAGACCTTGTGGCCCCGAAATTATGCAGATGTGAGCCTTTGTGGGGCTCGACTGTGCTGGCCGCGGGGCTACGCAAGATGGCGGCCGCCAGGTCTGTAGCGCGAAATGACTGCTGGCTCACCCCCGCGGGAAGATCGAGTGAACCACTGGCACGACTGCTCCCCTGTACGACCCTCGGAGCCAATGCCTGTGACGGGGTGAGCCTCTCCGGGTGGCGCAAGACCTCGGAGGAACGCGGCAGGGACCGCGAGCTACGCCGCGAGGCACACGTGTGAGGACTTCCAATGCGGCGAGGAAGGTGGGAGCAACAACGGGCCAGCCTGGAGGGAGTGTGGTGTAGCGGGACCACAGGGGACTCGGCCCGGTGGACACTCGAGCGGGAGTTCAATGACCGTTAACTCCACGCCTGACTCTGCCTGACCTCAAGATGGCGGCTCGCACCTCGTCGAGCAGTTGACTGGCGGATGTCCTGACGTAATGCTTGCCATCTGGGGCACGTACTGTCAGCTAGCACCTCCTTAGCAAGGAGGCTTGTGAAATCCTGCGCCTCCCTGGTGTATACAAGCCCACGGACACAGCCCAGCAGTACTCAGCCTGGCCGGACCAGCTAGTTCGGTCTATTGAAGCAAAATTAGGTCGAAATGGCCGCCTCTGGGGACATCTGACACACCAATTTTCTAATAATGGCCACCATGAGTGGGCCCCTTTCCAAAGCACTCCTTCTCCCCTTGTTGGGGAGGGATCCAGCATTTATGCCCTGGAGTCTCAGAGACCCCTCTGAGAGAGTCCACAGCGACAAGGGAGTCTCACACAGCGGAGGCCTGGGTTCTTACCCCATTACCGCTGGGAGCACAGCACCGTACACCGTGACTGGCGCGCTCAATGGAACTTTTTGGACTATGCCCCCCTAGGCGGAAACTATAACCCTTCTGTATGTACTGCGGTGCCCGAGCAACCTTTGGCCGAAGACCGGTGGAGCTGTCCCACGCAGCTATAGAGGAGTTTGGCTCTGGTTCACCCCTCGGCCGTCACCTACCCAGCCGGACGTCGGACACTGTTTTTCCTCGTCTCCCCGTTGTGCCTCCTATACCCTCCCCCTCCTCTTCCCCCCATTATTCTCCTCTACCTCCCCTATTCCTTCCCTCTCTCCCCTATTCTTCTCTCCCCTTGCCTATTTTTTCCTCATGTTTATGCTATGCTTTTGTACTCATGTAATTCCTGCAACTAAGCTCCAGTAACTGATGTAACCATGTTCTGAAACAATGTTTCTTCCTCATGTAAAGCGCTCTGATACCTCCGGGTCTAGCCAGCGCTATATAAAACTCAATAAATAAATAAAAATAAATAAATAGTCTTCTTTGGCACAAAGAAGAGGGGTGCCCCAGCAGGTGAGGAGGACCGAGTAATCAAACCACTTTGAAGGTTTTCTTCAAGGTATTGTCTAAGTGTTTCCTTCTCAGGTTCAGTGAGAGAGTATATTCTTCCAAAAGGAACAGTGGCTCCTGGTTCTAGAGGAATAGCACAATCAAACTTCCTATGAGAGGGCAGTGTGAAGTTCTTTGGTTTCTAAAACACATCTGCATACATTTGGTAGTGACTGGGTATACCTTGGACTGTGTTAACGGAGTTACAAGCTTCGTTTTTCACCATAGGCATCTCTTTTGGAGACCAGTATTCCTCAGTAGGATAACAGAATTGTTGGCAAAAATGCGACGATAAGGAAATAGTTCTAGTTTTCCAATCAATGTTAGGATTGTGTCTGATCAGCCAAGGTATTCCTAAAATCATGATATGATTGGGTGAGGCAATCAGGTCAAAGGACAAGTACTCTTGGTGTCTTCCAAAAGTCAGTTGGAGTGACGGCGTCATTTCCTTGACTGGTCTGGAAACAAGAAGAGTCCCATCCACTGTGTATGCTTGTTCCGGAGTCTCCTTCGGAATACGGCATATTCGTCTCTCTGTAGCCCATCTTTCTTCTAAATACATTCCACTGGTGCCACAATTTAACAATGCCAGTACACTTTCTTTTGTACCATCAGATAATCGTAGAAACATAGGTAGGAGAAAAAGAGAATTTGAGGTTTCTTTTGAAGTGCAGATTGAAGGTATTTCAGACCATCCCGTCCTCTCCCTTCTTACAGAGGACGGGATCTGGTGTTTTCCGGCTGCCTCGATGGACGGGTAGGACAATTGCGAATCATATGACCAGAAGATCCACAATATAGGCACAGTCCTTGTTTTCTCCTGTGTTCTCATTTGGCCTCAGACAGTGGTCCTCTGGTCAGACGTATTTGCATTGGTTCTTCTCCTGTCGAAGGAAGTATTTCTGCTACGGGAGCTTCTGTTCTACGAGTACTAGGTTGTGTCGTTCCTGTATGTTGATGGACACGTGATTTTCATCTTTCCAATCGGCGTTCGTTGAGACGATGTTCAACTGACAACGCTAAATCCATTAGTTCAGTCATGGTTTCTGCGTCAGGAGACTGCACCAATTTGTCTTTAATGTCTTCTCGTAGACCTCTTCGAAAAAGAGTGACTAATGTTCGTTCCACTCAAGTAGTCTCTGCGGCCAGTTGTCTAAAGTGCGTGATGTATTGCAGGACATCCTGTTTCCCCTGCTGAATGTCACACAGGGCTTCTTCTGCTGAGGTCTCCAAGCCGGGTCTTTGAAACATTTGTTTAAGGGCAGCAAGAAGGGACATGTAATTTGACAACTGAGGATCTTCCAAGGCCACAAATGGGGTTGCCCGTGCCAACCCAGGACCAGACAAGGCGCTAATCAGATACCCAACCTTAGTTCTGTACAGTGCAAATTGGGTTGGGCGGAAGGTAAAAAATACTGTTAAGTAATCCAGAAATTCTTTCAACTTATTCGGATCTCCGGAATAATGAGGAGTGGTGGTAGAGACTGCGGGTACATCAGATGCCTTAGCAGCCAACACTTGGAGCAAAGCTACATTTTCTTCATTTAACTGTTGTCATTCTTGGGCTTGCTGTTGAACAGTCTGCACTAAGGCCTGTGTGGCTTCTACTGATCCTTCAGGAGGTGATGCTTGAGGAAGATCCATGGCATCAGGATCAAAACAGGTTTTTGGGCGTTGCAATCTGTCACAACTTGTAATGTTCTTACCAGTTCTGGCGTGTTGGAGAGGTTCTCAACTTCGGTTCTGAGGGTTCTGGTCTGTTCGAGGTAAGAGCGACCCTTTCTGGTAGCCACAGTGCTGCCGACAATGATAAGCCAGAGCAGACTGTGCCTTCTAAAAGGAGTCCCAAGAGGAAAAAACCCAATAGGGAAAAACCTCTGTTGAAGTTGGAGACTCCAGGAACGGAAAGGAAAGAAAGAATCCCCAAATATAAGCAAACACCAGCAAGGAATGGAGAACAGAAGGCAAGAATTCCAAATAGGAGTGGAAGGTTAAAAGGAATCCAAACTGGAACAGGAAGCGCCAACCGGAAACAAAAGTGCGCCAACAGGAAGCAAAAATACACCAAGCAGAAGCAAGGTCGCCAACAGGAGCGAGGACACACCAGCAGGAGCAAGGAGTGTTGTAACACAAGGCAATGAAGGATTCAGACCCTTAAATACCCATAGGCAGGAAGTGATGTAACAGGAAATAAGCAGTTGCCATCTTGGATAGGGAAAAGGAAATGTAAGGAATAGGAAAGGTTGCCATCTTGGAAAGGGTAAAACAAAGAACCTTCCCAAGGCACCCTGGGAAACTGGATTGAGGACTTATGGGAAGAAGAAGTAACAAAATGTCACCAGGAGAATATACTGGAAGCCGCAGTGAAATGTGCAAAACAAAAAATGAGTGAAAATATGCCCCATAGAAGTACTGGAAGCCGCAGCTACAAAATTAGAGCTGCGGTGTTCCTACTGTGTATTAATTAGCATTAACGGGCCGCCGCATGGTGCTTCGGGGTGGCCAACTAGACATAAGCGCTGGGGAGTGTAACCACGATGCTGAAACAGCGGGCAGCCGTGCAGCACCGCAACGCGCTTTAGAAGAAGGAGGTGCCGCGGGGGCGTTGCAGGCTGCAACTTGGCCCGCGAGGATGAAGTGGGCAGCTCCACGTGCTGAGCCATGGCCCACGGCGCAAAAACATTAGAAATATCACCAGGGTGGAGGGTTACCCTCTTCCCATCTCTGTCACCTTTGATGCAAGGGGTATCCCTAACACAGGGGCATGCATGTGTGGCAAGTAACGGGCACACAGCTATATTAATCCACCTACTTCCTGCTCCTCAGAATTACTGTGGCTCATGCCCTTCCTCCCGACAATGTCCCCATATCGAAGTCTAATAATCCCCGAAACCCGCCCGTCGTGGCACAAGCCCACATTGGTCTGAGTGGACTAAGGAGCTGAGCACAGGGATCAGTCTGTTGGCGAGGACCTTGCTTAATATTTTATAGTCAGTGTTCAGCTTTGACAGCGGGTGGCAGGAAGTCACCTCAAGAGGGTCTCTGCCCAGTTTGGGTAGCACCTCTATGAGGGACTCACGGAGAGTCCCAGGAAGAGAGCCCTGGTTATGCACCTCCTGATAAACCTCCAACAAACGAGGGGCTAGGGTTTCTAATTTTTTTAGGCAGTTTGTATGTGTACGTTTTTAATGTATAATTTTGGGAATAATAATCTAAAATACATTTCAAATCATTTTAAACTTATTCTAAAATTATGAAACATTTTCAATAAAATGTTTATCTCAAAAATAACTTTAAGAAATAATAGGAACCAGATATTACTTAGACATTTGAAAGAATATTGACCCAATTGTAATAATATTTTATATAAATGTATAAATGTAGTGAAGCGTAAAGTAAATCTTTATAGATCCTTCACTTTGCTTCAAACACACTGAGGTTCTAAATATGCTAACTTGTACATTTAGAAAATGAAAATGTGATACTTTCATACGTGGTCTAATCTTGTAGCAGTCAATCACAATAAAAAGCCTGGATGATTTTAAAATAAGTATTAATGCCATGTTTCTGCCTATAGTGCAGGGCTCAATGAGAAACCCATGGTTAATACACACAACATCTTGTAAACATTCAATAGAAATGTTAGAGCAGGATGCATAACATACAATTTTGCAAGATTAGAACCTAGATAATGGAATCACACAAAGTGAAAAAATATAATGTATATAAGTGGTGTCTGGCCATCCACAAAAGGTGGGGAGCGCACCCTTGCCTGAGGCACAGCAGGGGTTTGATGCCTATGGAGGGTGGAGCAAAGGGCCTGTCAGAGGTTATGCACAGTGGGTGATGTCAGGAGGCTTTGGAATGTAATCTGGCCTTGTTGGCAACCCAGCTGTGCATAACCTTTGGTCGTGCACAATAGGAGTTCCCACTGGCTTGGTCTATAAACCAGCCCTTATAACCACCCTCCACAGGCAGTCAAAAAGAGGTGTTCTGCAAGAGTGAACCACCCTCCAAGTGTTGGCCACATGGCCAGATATCCACGGATTTTGATCATGTGCAGTGGGAGAATGCTGCACAAGCAACCTACCCTCAAGGGGCAGGCATTCCCTACTATGAATGGCCTGCAGCTGTGCACAGCGGGGATTGGCTGCAGAGCTAGGCTTCCTGCCTAGCCCTGCACCACACCCTCTGTGGCCTGACAAACCCTGCTCCACACCACCACATGCCCTGTAAAGTGGAGTGTGGTGTTGTAGGAGAAATCCATCCTTCACAGGTGGCCAACCCTCACATCTGAGCACAGCAAGGTTTGGCTGTAGGAGCATCCCTTCCTGTACAAATGGTCAACCCCAAAAGTGGGTGTCGGCCGCCCACAGAGCGTGGGGTGCAGGGCTTTATCCAGACCCTGAGATCCCATTCCACCACTGAAGTTGGGGTCAGCTGCAGAGTGTGGTGTACCTCCTGCATCCCACCCTGCTCAGCATGGGCAAAGAGCTAAGTTTCCAAAGGTTTCTTTCATTTCGAATGATAAACCAGCTTAGTAACTGTGCCTAAATCATTCCCTCCTTAATGCACAGTCATTACATCTCATTGCTCACATCTTGAGATACTTTTTCAAAACTTAAAAGTTGATGCCATTTATTTAATGGATGCCAATCCATATAATGTCCACATTACGAATTTCTATGTCCTGGTCAATGCCGCATGATCTGGCATACTCATGAATCCAGTGACTAAAGGAGTAACCAACTGTTAGACACAAGCTATACTGTTGGATAGGTACCAATAGATTACAGCTCTCCTGTGCAGAAAAAAACACCTTCTCCTTGTTAGCTTTGCAAGTGTATACCATGTAGTGCTAACAATGGTCTGTTAAGAACTTGGGTTAGACTCATAATGGGATACCAAGGACTACGAATGATGAAAGGGCATGTGTCATTGCATCTCTGTGTCAAGTTTCATTGGAATATTTCCAAGACTTTCTACAAAGGGTTGGAGAGTGTGTAGTTTGACTACTACTTATGTTTTGTGCTAGTGATTGATCTTCTTACATTACAGACTGGGATGTAAGATGTACTGTTAAGACTAAAGATCTATATGTGACAAGTTAATTAGATAATAAATGAGGAAAAAGTCTTAAAAGAAACCGAGTGATGTATTTTCATAGTTAAAATGGCAGTGTTGAGCATTGATACATTGCAGGTTATTCCTAGATGCCCACTTTGTACCTCAGATGTTAGTCTATATTTGAAAGATGTAGGTGAGGTCTTCCCTGTATGTAACTACCTCTCTGGTTCAAATCTCATCTTTCTCCATCAAATACTTTTTGCCTTTGCCTTTAGCTTCCCTACCCTCAGGTGATTTTATTTGTTCCATTGCTTCACCTCCTGTAAATCTCAGTCCCCAGCAATAGCCTTTCTCCACTCTTCTTTCTGAGTTAATCTTCCATCTACACAAAATATACTACACACATTCTTGTTTTCTTACACATCCCCTAGATAGACAATCCCATACCCTGTTTTTGTTTAAAGAATGTAACTCACTTTAGACATGTGTTCATGGAAAAGAAATACCCAGTTACAAATTCTTTGCAAAATCGTGCCTATCCATTTTTCCTCTAAATTTCTTTAATACAATTTTGACTCATTTAAAATACAAACTACCTTCCCCAGATAAAAGTCCAAAAACTCTTCACTCTAGCAATGTACCAACTTATGTCTAAAAAACACTGCACCTTAACTCAAGGCCTACAGTAGGATTGAGGCAAATGTTATGGTAGTGCTTCCTCCTACTCCTTTTTGTGTAAACACCACACTCAAAAAGTTGTCAACACACAATTATTGCTCACATAGAACCTCCCCAACATCTAAGTCTTGCTCAATTAATCCTTCAACTCTTTAAACTCATTTCACACTCTTTCGTTCATGACCATTTTGCTCCTTTTTCGGTATTTTTACCGATGTTACTTTTCTTGTGTGCCAGGTTTTCTATAAAGTTAGAGTAGAATTGAATGATGTCCTGAAATACCATATATACACCCTCGAGCACCAGAATCAACAGTTTAAGTCTTCATTGGTGTGGGTACTCGTTTATTTCGTAGTTTCACCACTCTAGCCTCAAGCATTTATTGCCATTACTATTACAGCTTTTCAGGTATATCACTTCTCTTTTTCCTTCTTGTGGTCAGAGAATTTACTCAAGGATGTAGATGGCTATAAGTACTGAGTGAACACTGCTCATTGGGTTATCTATTTCATTCCTCTTTTGAGTTTTTTTAGACACATTCAAGTTTTTCTAGTCCCTGAACATTGTGGTGCTTTATATAGGTTAGATATCCATGATTATTATTTCTATTTCTATGTACACATGCATTTAATTGATATTTTAAAATTAGTTCATGTAGGGCCATATGTATCAAAATGGTGTTTTACGATTCTCAAATAGCGATTTTTTGCGAATCGCTATTTGAGAATC
This sequence comes from Calotriton arnoldi, assembly GCA_963921515.1. Lineage (NCBI taxonomy): Eukaryota > Metazoa > Chordata > Amphibia > Caudata > Salamandridae > Calotriton > Calotriton arnoldi. The sequence continues at coordinate 508,318 of CAWUFW010000319.1, forward strand.
GCAAACGCGATGTATGTACGATTTGCAAAAACGTTTGCGAATCCTACATATTCCTTAATTACGAAACGCAAATTGCGATTCGCAATTAAGGAAACCTCCCCATTCATTCATATGGGCCTAGAGGCCCATAGGAATGAATGGGGAGACATTCGCAATTTGCGAGTACCCATTAGGTACTCGCAAATTGCGAATGCAATTTCAAGGATGCAAGGGTGTCAAACGGACACCCTGTTGCACCCCTGAAATAAGCATGGGTGCAGATGTGGCGCACATACATGCCCTAAGGGGCATGTATGTGCGCCACATGGCACTTTGAAAAATGCAAAAAGTGCATTTTTCAAAGAGATCGCAAATTACCACCAACCTGAAGTTGGTGGTAATTTGCGATTCCTTAAGCCAAAATCGCACAACTTGGGTGCTTCCTACATTGCATTTAAGGAATCGCAATTTGCAATTCCTTAAATGCATTCGCAAAATAGGAAATTGCAAATTTTGCGATTCCTTATTTTGCGAGTGGGTTTTCTTTTCATACATTGCACACAGCAATTACGATCGCAAAACGCTGAAATTCTGCGAATTTTAGCGTTTGCGATCGCAATTTAGCTTGATACATATGGCCCGTAGTGTATGACTTTTTAACACTGAGGAAGTCTTTTTCCAAGGCAAAACACATTTTGACTAGAGTGGTGAAACTATTTAATAAACAAGTACCGACATCACAAAGACTTAAACTGTTGATTCTGGTGCTCAAGGATTTCCATTGTAAATTTTGGCGCTTTCCATTTGTGGGGAGTTTGATGGCCACCCCATCCCTCTAGTAGCACCTGACCACTTTGTGAGGATTTTACAGTGATTTGCTATGTTACGAATGGGGATGTGCGCATGAAATGTAATCCTAGCAATCACATCTGCATAATTGTATCTAGAATAAAAATATTTGCTCCTTGTCCCCTGATTGAGGAGTGCTTTAGATATTCCTCACCATGCTCTCATTAGGGTTTATTCCTTTGTAAACTAACATCATGCCTGAGGTACTTACCTGTTTTTACTATAAACGTGCAGTTGCCTATCCCTTTTCTTTAAGGTTTCCAATACTCGCCTTAACCTATTGTCATGTTCCAGAAAACACCTTTCCCTTCCACTGTTACTTCATCTTGAAGAAATAAAGTACCGGGCACCACTCTAAAAAAATAGTTGATACATCACCCTGTGAAATATGGATGTGACTGACATCTGGCTACATGGTATCCTTGAAAATATGAGCATCCCCTCTCAGACGTGAAATACTTTGTCAGGATGCAGTGTGACCCGGTGATATACCAAAGAAAGGTAAAAGTATCTGGCCTTCCCAGCATAAAGGCATGTCTTCAATTACACGCTTAATAAATCTCCTTTTGGTGAACACAGAACCTCATCTTGCCTAACATCTTCCTCACAACCCACTCATCCGTGCAACTGGTTCCATGATGAGCTTCTTTGAGAAACCTGTCAAAGTTTCTATTGCTTCCTTAAGGGTTATGGGGAAACTCATCAGGTACTGTGTCACTTCCAACTTTTTTGCTGGTGCTACCCCAGCAATTAATCTCAATACTTGGTGATGTACACCTTTGCCATTTTCATCTTTATGAATTCTATTTCTGTGTCAGAATAATCACATAGATATATTGGTATCCCCCCTGACCCTCCAGGTTTACTTAGTCACTTCCCTCAGTTCTACTTTGTCTTTCAAAATCTGCTTTGATGATTGGCATATTATTGGACATTGTTCCCCTCATCACCATAATGAACAAGTTACTTACCTTCGGTAACAATGTATCTGTAAGAGACATAGGTTAGTTATAGATTCCTTACCTTAGAATTACCCCCAGGCGTCATACTGGATCTGGAGAATTTTTTTCTCTTAGCAGTACCCCTGCGCGTCACTAGGTGGCGTCGGTCGACTCCGCATCCGTTGTCGGTGTCGAGGTCACCAGGATGGTGTTGCGGTGCCTACTTAGACGCCCCCCCCCCGCGTGCTGTTGTCGGTTCTGACACGACTTTCCACGCCAGAAACGCAGAGCCATGAAAGACACTGACCACTGGTGCACCAAAACTAGGGCCCTGTAAGGTAGTCCCTGTCCCTAGAAATCAGTTCACAGAGCGGAGAGGATGGGTGGGGCGGTAAGGAATCTCTAACTAACCTATGTCTCTTACAGATACATCGTTACCGAAGGTAAGTAACTTGTTCATCTGAAAGAGACAGTTAATTATAGATTCCTTACCTTAGAATAGATACCCCAGCAATACCAACCCCGGAGGATGGTCTGCGAACCAAGTTCACACCAGAAAGTCCTGGAGGACAGAACGGGTAAAATAGCCGTCCCTCCGGACTTGACTATCCAGGCAGTAATGTCTGTTAAACGTGTGCATAGATGCCCACGTAGCCGCCTGGCAGATGTCAATAAGTGGGACTCCACGTGACAAAGCAGTAGTTGCTGCCATATCTCTAGTGGAATGAGCCCGCAGCCCCACTGGAGGTTCTTTTTTCGCTAAAGCGTAACAAATCTTTATACAAAGAACAACTCATCGGGAGATGGTACACTTTTGGACAGCCCGACCTTTCTTGGCACCCACAGAGCCAACGAAGAGTTGATAGTCCACCCGGAAATCTTTAGTGTGATCAAGGTAGAAGGACAGCGCACGTTTTGGTTTCAGACGGTGGAGTCTCTCCTCCTCCTTGGAAGGGTGCGGAGGTGGCAAAAAGGCTGTCAGAGTGATAGTTTGTCCCATGTGAAAAGGAGTAACTACTTTAGGAAGGAACAAGGGCTTCGTCCTAAGCACCACTCTGTCCGGATGCACAGAGAGAAAAGGGGGCTTAAATAAAGAGCCTGAAGCTCACTCACTCTGCGAGCAGAGGTGATGGCAACAAGAAAAGCAGTCTTCAGAGTGAGGAGCCTGAGAGGACAGTTGTGAAGAGGCTCGAAGGGAGCACACATAAGGTAAGTCAAGACAAGGTTCAAGTCCCACCGAGGCATTATGAAAGGAGATGGAGGAAAGAGAATAATAATGTCCTTAAAGAACCTACTTATAATACGGGACTTGAACAAAGAGGGCTGATCTGGAAGCGGAAATGGCTGCCAGATAGCCTTTAAGAGTGCCCCGAGCAGAGCCCTGCTGGGCCAAAGAAAGAAGGAACAATAGAACATCAGAAAGAGGGCGGAGAGGGGATCCACAGCCTTTGCTGTGCACCATGCCACAAACTTGTTCCATCAACAGGCGTATACCGTCTTAGTGGAGGGACGCCTGGCTGCCAAGATGACATTACAGACTTCGGGCGGAAGGTCAAAAGCTGTCAACTGTCACCGCTCAATCTCCATGCAAGGAGGTGGAGGCTGGACAGGTTCGGTGGAGGACCGTCCCCTGATGCTGCGACAGAAGATCCTCCCGAAGGGGCAGTCTGATCAGAGGATCGATGGCCATGCTCAGGAGCTCGGGGTACCAGACTCTTCATGCCCAGTCCGGGTCATAATAATGACTTGGGCCGGTCGCGCTCGGGGCAGAAGTGGTACAGGCGGAAAGGCGTACAGGAGGCCGCAGTTCCACTTGCTGTGAAAAGCATTGCAGAGCGAGTGCCGCCTTGGAAACTCCAACGTGCAGAACTGCTGACATTGCGCGTTCTCTTAGTTGGCGAACAGATCTAACTAAGGCTCTCCCCACTGCTGAAAGAGACCTTGCACCACCTCTGAGTGAAGACGCCATTCGTGATCCACCAGGCACCGACGGCTGAGTTTGTCCGCCCTGGTGTGCAGAGAACCTGCCAGGTGTTGAACCACCAGGGTCATGCCCTCATGTTCCAGCCATGTCCAAAGGCGAAGAGCCTCTTGACAAAGGGTCCACGACTCCACCCCATCCTGTTTGTGGTAGTACCACATGGCGGTGGTGTTATCTGTGAACACCTGCACTGCCTGCTCCTTGAGGGAGGGAAGGAATGCCTTCAGTGCCAGACGAACCGCCCGGAGCTCCAACAGGTTGATATGGAGCCTAGACTCTGCCAGAGACCAGACTCCTCTGATATCCGCCTCTCCCAGGTGGCTGCCCCATCCCAGGAGTGATGCTTCGGTCACCACTGTGAGGTCTGGTTGAGGAAGGGAGAGGGATCTGCCTCTGGCCCAATCCTGGCTCGTTAACCACCACTGCAGTTGTCGCGCAGTTCCCTCCGAGATCTCGACATAGTCGGAAAGATTCCCCTGATGCTGCGCCCACTGGAACTTCAGGTCCCACTGCAGAGCCCACATATGCCATCTGGCATGATCCACCAGCAGGATGCAGGATACCATGAGGCCCAGCAGCCTCAAGTCATTCTCACCGAAATCCAGGATAGAGGCTGAAACATCGGTATCATATCCCGAATATATCCCGGACTCTCTGTTCGGGAGGAAAGGCCCGAAACTGCACTGTGTCCAGAACAGCTCCGGTGAAAGGGAGCGACTGAGAGGGAGTCAGGTGTGACTTCGGCACGTCAATAGTGAACCCCAGCGAATGCAGGAGGTCCGCTGTAGTCTGGAGGTGGGAGACGACAGCCTGGGGTGAGCCCGCCTTCAACAGCCAGTCATCGAGATAGGGAAAGACTGGAACTCCTGATCCGCGCAGATGAACTGCGACCACCGCCATCACTTTCATGAACACCTATGGGGCACTGGTAAGGCCGAAAGGGAGCACGGTGAACTGAAAATGCTTGTGGCCTACCGTGAAACGTAGGTAGCGCCTGTGGGCTGGCAGGACGGGAATATGGAAATAGGCGTCCTGCAAATCCAACGCCACTATCCAGTCTCCAGGGTCAAGGGCAGACATGACCTGAGCCAATGTGAGAAATTTGAACTTCTCCTTGCGGAGGAAGCGGTTGAGAGCCCTGAGGTCTAGGATAGGACACAGGCCCTTGTCCTTCATGGGCACCAGAAAGTAGCGGGAATAGCAACCACGACCTACTTCTGGTGCAGGGACCATCTTGATAGCTCCCTTGGCCAAGAGAGCTGAAATTTCTTGGCGGAGAAGCGCCAAATGATCCTCCGACATGCGGTCGAAAGATGGTGGCATGGAGGAAGGGGTAGTCTCGAAGGGGAGGGAGCAGCCCCTTCGGACTATCTGCAAAACCCACCTGTCTGACGTGATGGTTTGCCAGTGGGGGAGGTGATGGCGAATCCTGCCACCCACTGGCCGCTGATGGGCCTGAAAGGTCAGACTAGGAGGGTTTTGGAGGCTGCTGCAGGGGGGGAAAGGGTGGACTGGCCCGCCTGCTGGCTCCCAGACCCGTGAGATCAGTGGGTCCCATGTCCGCACCCACTCATAGGCCGGGCTGCTTGAGTGGTCTGGTGCCTAGACTGGGTCGGACGTGGTGGGGTGCCCCTTCTGTAGCCACGAAAGGGGCGAAAGGCAGACTGTGGAGGATAGGAGGATGCTGCGAGGCCTAAGGATCTGGCCGTAGCTCGAGAATCCTTAAAGCGCTCTAGCTCTGAGTCTGCCTTGTCACCAAAAAGGAAACGCCCATTGAATGGTATGTCCAGCAAAGTTGCTTGAACATCCCCCAAAAAACCAGGCGTAGCGCCGAAGGGCTACCGGCGTGGCAATCGTTCTGTCCAGTGAGTCAGTGATAGCCAGTCCACAGCGAATCGTGAATTTTGCTGCGTCTCTCCCATCTGCCACAGCTTGGGAGAGAACGGCCCGGGCCTCCTCCAGGCACTGAGGCAGCACTTGCGCAACCGTATCCCAGATTGTTTGGGAGTATCGGCCCAAGAGGCACGCAGTATTCACGGACCGCAGTGCTTAGCTGGAGGAAGAAAACATGCGCTTCCCAAGATGATCCAGCTTCTTGGATTCCCTATCAGGAGGAGCAGAAGGGAATGCGCCCTTGGAAGAAGAAGCTTGGACCACCAATCTCTCAGGGAAGGGTGTTGGGTGAGGAAAATGGGATCGCCCGGAGCCGGGCGGTGGCGGCGGGCAATCGCCTGTTCCACAGGAGCCCCTGTGCTGGGTTTGGACCAAGTGCCCAGAAGGACATCCTTGAGGGCTTCGTTGAAGGGCTAGAGGAGTTCTGAGGAGGTTGCAGCAGGTTGAAGCACCTCTGTCAGGAGATTAGCCCTGACTGCCACTGTAGGGAGCTCCAGACCCCAGGCCTTGGCTGCCCTACGCACCACCACAGCAAAAGGTGCTCCCTCCTCCGTAGCTACGGGAGGGGGAGAAAGCATGCAAGGTCTGGGGAAGTGTCCAGACCACTGGCGTCACCCAATTCCTCTCTCCAGTCCGGTTCTTCAAGCTGGTCTGCCAAAGGGTCCAGCGACCCCTCCCAGTCCTCATCACCCCCTTCAGGGTGATAGGGAACACCTGGGATGAACAAGGGAACAAAAGTACCCTCCGGCGTCGGATCCGGCGTCGGATCCGACATCAGCCGACGTCGGTCCGGCTCCGGGTCCATCTCGAGGGTGAGGATGAGGACGGCATCGGCCGGGGGCGTTGTCGTCGGGATCGGCGCCAGGGAAGATCACTTAAGGTCGACCAGCGTAGATCCAGATCCAGGCCTGGATCCTCGGGGGCCCTCCTGCGCCGGAGCTGCCGGTATCAAAGGCCCAGGACCCCGACCGGCTCCGACATGAAGACATGAAGCTGGGCAGGCGATGCCCCGGCTCCCGGAAACGGAGAGAGGCACTGAGTCGTCCCTGAAGAAGGCTTCGAAGCTGGAGCCTTAGAGCGGTGACGCTCCAGATCCCGTGTCGCGTCAGCCAACCGACTTCCCAAGATTTCAACAGCCCCGCTAAAAGCTTGTCTCAATGCGGCCACAAGACTCATAACAGGGCCTAGAAAGTTTGACCACATCACTCCACATCTGAAAGTGCTTAATTGGCTACCTTACAAAGCAAGAATCCAACTAAAGATGGCATGTATCACACACAAAGCGATACACTACAAAACGCCACTAAATGCTGGAGGCCACTGCTGCCTCCAGAAAATCACGTTTTCTGGAGGCAGCAGATTCTCTTGGAGCACTGGAGATCTTTTACTGAAACCTGCACTCTTCCGGAAGAAGAGGACTAATGACAGAGCGTTCTCTGGTGCTGCACCAAGAATTTGGAACTCGCTCCCCCCGAACATTAGAAGAATCTCGTCCACTTCAGTTTTCAAAAAAGAAGCTAAGACCTTTCTCATGAGCAAATTCCTCCCATAATAACAGCAGACCAGGCACTGTTAGGATATTATCTAGGTCAGGTACTATTATAATACAAGTCGATCTTTAGCAATCGTTAGGACATGTATGTATATTTTTGTAAGCATAAATGTCTCACACTCAAATTGATTATCTACGCTTGTTAATTTTGCTTAAAGGTCGTGTCAAACCTGCTGTCGAAAGTTTAAGGCTATGGAATTGCGAAGCACTCTGATACACAAATTGGGCCATGTCCACGCTATATAAAACACTGAATAAATAAATAAAGATATCCCTAGATTGCTCTATCAAGTTAATTGATACAATCTGCCAAAACCTACTTGTTTTAAGAATGTCACCAAAACAGGGGGATCCCAATCTCCTAGTGAATATCTGCAATAGAGGTATCCCATGTAACAAAGAATCCCCTCAGATCAATGTGCCAAGTCGACCTTCAGAAGAGGTAACTATACAAGCAATATAGATTACATTTTAACCGATCTCAGAATTTGGCATGAAATGGCTGATATGCAGGTCATTGAAAGAGTAAAGAATGACAACTATCCCCCTTATTAAATCTTAAGGGGTCTCAGATTAGAGACCTGACAAACCCTGATGCCTTTTCTCTGGAAACACCTTTCCTATCTAATATTAGAAGATATGTCAAATGGGCAGATATGGCTAACTCGGTGAACCATATAAAAGCCATTTATAACACACTGGCTACAACATTTTTCCCCATTAAAGGACCACGCTTGTACAATTTTCCAATTTGTAAACGCACACGAAAAATATTTCTTTAACCTAAGACAACTCTTCCATAAAGAAGGGATAAAAAACATATATCCAAAACACATGAATGGTTTAATCTGGATTGTAGGGTGGCAAAAACTGTATAATTTTCAGCTTTAAAAAGGGGAGGAAGGAGTGGCATTACAGAATGCAGACACATGTATAAACTAAAGATTAAAGATGTTAAGCTTAAATGGGAAAATAAAATATGGAATAGTTATTAGAATTGGCTAGAAAGAAAGACAGCAGGGGATTTTGGCACCTAGTTAGACATGGACGGTATAGGGATCATGCTAGACCTGAAATCCATTTTTGCAACCCGGGGAGTGGGTCAAATATTTTTCGCCCTTTTACTCTGAACCTAAAAGTGAGGAGAAGCCTAACGATATATTGCCAGAAATTCCTAATGCAAAATTGGCGAGTGACAGATAAGATCGAATTTACGATGGAAGAGACTCTTAATGCAATAACTGCTTAAAAACCCCAAAAAGCCCCGGGCTTAGATAAAGTCCCGGGAGATTTGTTCCGCGCTGAGCCACTAGTATGTGGACCATATATATGCAAGCTAACAAATGCTATAGCTGCAGGAGTCCCAATTCCCACTTGTTTGTAGGGAGCAGAAATCATACCGGTATTTAAGAAGGAGTCCAGAAGCATAACATCTAATTATCGTCTCATAAGCCTTATCAATAGTATCCAAAAGGTAAAGAGCAAACAAATTCTAACCTGGTTCAATGAGTGGATTATTGAAAACAAGATGCTTGCCCACCTGCAAGCTGGGTTTAAAACCAACTCTAGTACGTTAGACCAGGTGCTACACTTTTTAATTTTGAAATGGAAAACAGTAGATATAGAGCGAAGCACCTTATATGTTACTTTGTTGACTTATGAGCAGCAATTGATCAAATTCTGAGGCATAGACTTTTGTAGGTTCTGTGTAAAGAAGGGGTTCCACCTAGTCTTCTTCATTTGATTGAACAGCTTTACGCTGATAATTTTGCTAAAGAAAGATGGGGTGCCAATGGGGAGACTGCAGAGGATATCGCGGTCAGAAGGGGAGTTCGACAAGGCTGTGTCTTGGCTCCAACCCTTTTTTTGTTATTTATTAATGGCTGTATAGCATACCTAAAGGGCTGTGAAAACGATTCACCCAAAATTGCTGGCTCAAAAGTCCCAGGCCTCTTATTTGCTGATGACACTCTCCTTCTTTCTAAAATACCTAAGAGCTAAGTTACTCTTAGAGAAGTTTGATCTATTCTGCAAGAACCATGGGTTGGAAATAAATGGAGCTAAAACTGAATACATGGTGTTTAACTCAGGGAATAAATGAAGGGAAGCATATCGCTAGATAGGAAAGTGTGATTGAATTTGATTATCTAGAGGTTAGACTTACAGACTCTCACAACTGGAAAGCCCAGATCGAGAAAAGCTCTCTAAATATTAAAACATATACCTGCACCAATTATGAGATTTGCTAATCAGGCTACACATTACCCTCTATCACCAGTTTTAGAGGTCTACAGGGCACAGGCATTGGGTTCTGCTCTTTATGGAGCTGAATTACGGGGCAATGGCAAGTTGGGCATATTGGAGAAAGGTGATAATTCTTTCATTAAGACGTTGCTGAAACTCCCATCAAGTGCACCACTGCTACCTTTCAGACTAGATTTGAACTTGAAACCAATTACTATGATTGCTACTCCTAAACCAATTTCATACTGTATTTCCATATGGTCAACTAGGGACTAAGAACCCTATAGAGAATGCCTTTGTGACTTATTAAGTAAGCCCATACCACATTCGATCCCTTGGTTGGATTATATAAAATCGTGGTTGTGTAGGCTTGGGTTGTCTGAGTACTGGTATCATCCCCTTTTGCTTACCAAAAACGCTCCAAACATAGTGTCATCAAGGTATTGGAATACTAGGTTAAAAGCTGGGGGCATTAATGTCCCAATGGGTAGCTTGGCATATAAGTTTTTATCGGTTAAATGTGACATCCAATTTCTAGAATTTATGGATGAAATTTTCCCTGTGTTTACTAGATCCCTGTTCATGAAGTTCAGTTTGGGAATTCTTCCACTTGCAAGTTTCACTTCTACATGGTCTAAAGGAAGCACTCCTTCTAAACTATGCACAATGGGGTGTCCAAGTGAAGAAAATGAAGAGCATTTTTTATTTTTCTGTAAAGCATATAGAAGAAATAAATAAATAAATAAAATTTAAAAAAAAAATAAGACAACATGCTCGCTGGAGGACCCTACTTTGTCCCATTTTCGGCATCAGAGAACAACACCATGCCTTGAGGGTATGCAAAACTGAATTTAGTAGCTGTATTGTGTTCTCCGTTTCAAAAGTTTTAGAATCAATTTGGTGCCTTAAAACAAAAGTACAAAGTTAACTTTACTGGATATGCCTCAAGACTTAGTTTTAATAGATGTTACATTTTGATTAATATTGTATTTATGACTGAATTATTTCTTCTGCCCCTGATTAGCATTTTTTAATATCTCAATTGAAGATTATTATATATATATATATATGATGTATTGTTCTACAACTGATATGATGTGCATGGGCAATATGTACTGACCTTAACATAATTCCATCTCTCAGATTTGTTACGAAAGTACTTAGCATTTTCCTGTAGCTTATAGCATTAGATAAGAATAGATTTTTTTTATTTATATCTGAGTTTTAACCCTTTTTAAATTTTAGGATCCAACATAGTGTTATTGGAGTTAGTTTGGGAAATGTGACATGGTAGGACCATCCCCCACTGATATAAGGTTTAATGCCTTCTGCAATCTAGCGAATTGTCATCAGCTTCTGCTTGGATCAGTGAATGTTATATTAATTTAGTAGCACAGAAGATTCTTTAGCTATTTTTCGGAGAGCATAGCGGACCCATTTACAAGGTTTTTGCAGACCAGTACAAGTTTTATATGGCATTTTATTGTTTATGGATATTATGTGAATCTGGAAATGTGCAATAATGTGAAAAATTATTATTTTGTATGCAAACTTTTATTGCTATGATTAACCAAAATAAAGCACTGATTGATTGATGGCAACAAATCACATTTAAAAAAATGATTTATTCCAGAGGGGAAAGGTCACCAAAAACATTTGGCAGAGAGAAAATAAACCTTGATATCCCTAACCAGCAAGAAATGCCTCAAGCTTCAAATCATAGTGAAATATCAGAAGAATTATCAGAGGACCAGAATATGAAATTTGACACCTTACATTTGGCAGTCGCATGATTGTAGACATGACTGGCCCAGACAGAGAGCTGGGCTCAAATAAATCTAAGATACTGATGCCATCCACTGAAATTATGAAACTACAGGGTAACAATAAGACAATGGTAGTGACACAGATACATTTGGGCATTTGAACAGCTTAAAACAAATTAAGAACCACCATTATATGGACTTTAGGAGAAACCATGGGGGAGATCCAAAAGACCTAAATGGGCTTCTGATATAATTGCTAGCGAAATGCCCTTGATAGGTCTTCCACAAGTTCACCCTTAGTGTTAAATAGTGCAATAACATTGGAACTACAGAGTTGTACCTTACAATAATTAAATGGAGGCCACACCATGTTAGCACTCTTGAAAAGTGGGTAACGGTAACATGATATTAATTCCAGTAGGAGCCACATGGGTGAGGCACAAGATCTAAATAGCTCCTGGTGAAATGGTTGGCTAATGCCCTTGATATACCACCCACAATTCAACATTAGGGATAAGTTGTGCAATAACATTGAAAATACATATAGATAGTTAGACTTTAGAACAGTCAAATATAGGTGTCTCTATACTAGCACTTTTGAAAAGTCAGTAAACATAGCATGATACTGCAAGCAAGATGAAAGACTTACAGCTAAAGACCTCAAATATACACTTCTTTCCTGATGCCCATTAAGAAACCAAGAGACAACAAAGAGCTGTGAGGTAATCAATAAATATTGAGGAAAGGTATGAAAGCCATCATCCTCCTCCATACAACATTGAAAGCGACCAGGAGGTATAAGTAATTGGTATTAAGACACCTAGATGGAACCCAATTGCTCCTAGAACACTAGCAGGAACAGAAATGGGGGAGAGGAGCATGGAGGATTGTGAAAGAGGAAATGACAGGGCACAGAGTGGAGTAGTGAAGCAGTGATAATCTGAGAGGAAAGAAGAAAAAAAGATAAAATAGACAGATAAAAGAGACAGCACTGAAAGAAACAAGTAGTGAGAGGAACAAAGCCATTGGAGAAAAATAATAGATCCAAGCAGAAGCTGATGGACACTCTCAATGGTGAGAGGAGCAAGGTAACAGATCTAAGCACAGATCACAGTGACCATACTGAGGGAGTTTTCACTTTCTTCTTTGGAATAAACATGCTCCTGTCCATCTTGTGCCAGTCCTTCCTATTCTAGGGCAAAGCTCTAGAACAAAGTCCACAAAAAGGCTCCACACTTTGGTTGGTTGGGGTGATGCTTTTTTCCATGTACTCTTCCGATTCCTTCCAGTTCAAGATAAATATTGGATGTGTTGACACAAGATAGCTGTATTGTTCTGAACATCAGGAAAAGCTCTAGAACACCATCTTGGGAACATGTCTCACAGGGCAATCAGTGTTGCCCTCAAAGCTAAGAGAAAACCCGAGAAATTTGGAAAAACTCTGCTGAGAAGATCAAACCCGGACTGCCACAAAAGCAGAGTGCTGGACCTGACATCATTGGTGTGGTTTTCCCCCAAAATTTTGCCTTCAATCCTCCTGTTTTTGCTGGCCTTAGGACTCTGCGGACTTTATTACTGCTAACCAAAGCTCAAGTGCTTGTGCTCACTCCCTAAAACATGGTAACATTGGCTCACATACCATTGGCACATTTAATTTACTTGTAAGTCCCTAGTTAAGAGGTGTTATTTGTGCCCAGGACCTGTTAATTAAAAGCTATAGTGGCCCTGCAGCACCAATTGTGCCATCCACTTAAGTAGCCCGCCAAATATGTCTCAGGCCTGCCATTGCATTCAGTTTTAAACTGCCATTTTGACCTGACAAAATAACCTTTTGCCAGGCTGAAACCTTCCTTTTTTATACAAATAGGTCACCCCTAGGGTAGGACCTACACAGCCCATAGGGCAGGATACGGTGTATTTAAAACATTGTACACATACTTTTATCTTTTACTTGTCCTGGTAGTGAAAAACTCTTACATTTGTTTTTCACTACTGCAAGGCCTACCTCTCCGATAGGATAACATTGGGTTACCATATTACATTTAAGAGGTGATGACTTTCAATTGGTAGCAAGTGCGAATGTTGAGTTTGGTGTTTGAAGAATTGTAACTTAAAACCCTCTTTAATGGTAAAGTTGGATTTTGAGTCACAATTCTAAAAATGCCGCTTTTAGAAAGATGGTATTTTCTTGTCCTAACCATTTGGTGCCTGAAGCCTATATCCTGGATCACATGACTAGAAGTAGCTGGCAGTTGATCTTTGTGTATTGCTCCCAGACTGTGAGACAAAGGGGTAATAGGTGTTGGCAGGATGGGCCATCTCTGACTTGATAAGGGGGCGAAGCTATCACCTACCACACTTGCACATCACTAACGCTCTGCCTGAGTACACTCACAAAGATTTTGACACTAGTCTTTTGTGCCCCCAGACAAGCTAGGGCCAGTGCAGGGAGGAAGTAAATTCCAGACACTTCTAGGGTGGAAACCTCCAGAACTTTCTCCTACTTCAAAGCTGTCACCAGGTATAAATATTGGCCCCTCAGACCCAACTCTTCAGTACACCTCTGGACCTGTGGAAACCTCAGAAGGACTGCTGTGCTGCTCTGCTGCGTGAATGACTGTTACTCCGTTACTCTGCTGTCCTGCTACACTGTTTCCTTGCTGCCTGAGTGAAAAGGACTTGCATCTTGAACCCAAGGCCACCAGAGTGACTCCAAAGGCTAGTTGGCTGGCCTCCTGATCAGAGCCTTAAGGACAGAAAAGGCTCCTACCACCTTGAACCCAGCACCTGGACCCTATATCCTGTGAGTCTTGCCCCCAAGTGGTGCCACACTAGTCCTGGAACCTTGAAAGTGGGCCTGAAGGTGCTCTGCCAACCCAGCTGTGGTTCTGTGGATGTATCCTTGCAGCACCGCAACAGAACCACTGCTGCCAAGGCATTCTGGACGCAGGACTTCACAGCTCCTCGGAACCGCTGCTGCGCAGTGCATCCTCAATTCAGGACTCCCCATCACAGCCCTGCCGCTCCTCGGAACCGACGCCACACAACACATCCTCGACAAGGGTTCTTTCTGCGACCCGCAACCAGGACTTAAGGTACAAATTCAACAAGAACGTGGCAGGGCCACTTGCGCAAACTCTCCTCTATTCCCCCACCGTCAAATACCAATAGTCTCTATTTTGGTGCTCCAAGGAAGAGGGCTGCCACTATCGCCCACACATAAGAGCTGGGAACATCCAGTCTTGTACAGTCAACAGACTGTCCCGAGCACCAACAAATGTATGAAAAAAGTGTGTTCAAATCTTCTTGTTTTCAGATTAATTTATTTCCGACAAACTTCTTCAGAGGCCACATCCTCTCGTCTTCAGAGGCCACAGTCTTTCATCAATAGTCTTCAAATAGCCACAGCCAACACGTGTTTCGTCAGATATGATGAGTGTTCATCACTGACTTCATCAGGGCTATAAATTAAATATACACCATAAGTCTAAGCTCCAACTGGATTACAATGTATTACTCCGTCACCTAGACACCCAGGTGCTCAGTTAATTTGGACAATTGTCCGAATTACAGAATTCTATATCCATATGTCATCCAAAGTGAAGGAGGGAAAATATAAGTGTCATAGTGAAAAACACTGTCACATACAATAGAGGGTATCTCTCAAGTAATACCAAAAGTACAGCAACCTGTGTGTATAAAACAAGCATCATGCATAATAATATAAATATGAGGTGTATGGTGGGCACCCTTTCCTATATAACCCAGTGCATAGTTTGAACGTTCTATATCAAAAATTAATAGCTGGGCTCAAATCTCAAACAATTCCAAACTAATCCAAACGTCAAATTGTCATATCTAGATAATAGAAATAACATAGTATATATACATATTGGTATTCTGTCTAGTGTACCACTATCTATCATTACTTCAAATAGCAAACATGACCAGTTATATGTGTGCGTTTTGTATCCCTCACAATTACTTTTAATCTTCTTATCCATATCCATTAATGACCGTGTCGATGCTAGTTCACCTGCAAACAATATACATGTGTTAGAAAGATACGGGAACTGTGGTATTACCCAGACCGTAATTCTCTCCGAGCTGTCTAAATGTGTAATAGATACGTCAAAGGGAAATGCGGACATCCCCATCGTTGTCACACACCGTTCGATTTTATGTTCATTGAACCACATTATAATCATGGAGTCTATTTGACACGTACGTCACTACTTCCCTATCAAATGTACTCAAAGTCTGACATGTCTAAAGATTAAGTTTCCTACTTCCATATCAAAAGCACTCAAAGTCTGACATGTCTAAAGATTAAGTTTCCTAGTTTCTGCACGGACCCGCATAAACGGCTGCCATCACATACCTGTAGAATGGAGAGTACTCCTCGAACGATCCAGTACGGCGTGGTAAACAGGCGCCATATTGGTAATCCTCTTTTTATAGGGTTCCAGGACCTGGGTCATTGTAATAGCTGCCGGCCTTCCCAGTTCACTTGCGTTACACCATACCTCGCTCAAGAACTGTCAATGTACCCGGTGCAACGTGTCCTATTCTAAAGTTAAGTTCAAATGTATCGCTGTGTATTTCTGGAGAAGTCACCATGAAATACTTGCACAAGATGTCCGCCCGTGCCTTCATCATATCTAGTTATTTGTTATACCAAGATGGCGTGCCCGGTATTCCGTTATTGCCACTCCCCATCCAGAAAAAACCTCTGTGCTATTCCACTACACCGCTGCTCATATACTTATAGCAAAATGCCCTATTCAATTATATTAAGTTCACCCATAACGTTGTTTGTTTCTGCATGAGTCGCCAAAAGATACTTGCACAAGATGTCCGCCCGTGCCTTCCTCACATCTAAATATTCGTCATACCAAAATGGCGTACCCGGTATTCCGTAATTACTATATCCCCATCAAAACGAAACTCTGTGCTATTCCATTATATCGTAGTTCATGTATCCATAGCAAAGTGCTCTACTTAAATATATTAATATACCAGTATCGTCAAGTATTCAACTTGTGTTATTGTTGTACATTTACACAAGGCGTCTGCCTCAACCTCCCGCGTTTGTGTCCATCTGCTTACACAAAGATGGCGTGCCCAGCAAAAAGTCATAACTTTATTAAAGCCAAAAGGATATGCAGTATGCGACACCTTATTTTTACCTCAATCACATAAACGCTAGAATCCTAACTAATATTTCAAGCAGAAAATCTTTCTTCCGACGCCGGGGATGATTATTCCCTAGATGCACCCACAGGATGTATTACTAGTTCAAGACCATACCACCTTCTTACTAAAAGGCTCATTCGAGATATCCTCAAGTCACAATCCAAACCCGCTGTACTAATGTTTTCCATGGTCAGACGTAGATGTCTATTGCAATTTCATAGTTCCAGTGTGGTCTAGATACAACACAAATAAGTATACATCCGTATCTTAACGTGGAGCCCAGTTATCAATGTATCTCCTATGATATCCATTATCTGGAAACATGTATCATGTACTACACTTGCGAAACGTACTGGAAATTATATAAAGGGTATTACAATATTGTCACAGATTGTGTTAATACATATTCATAACATATTCCATACTTTTGCTTACATGTTATACGTCAATTATAGCCTACCTATATACATTCTACGTATAACATTGATGTAATCCCAATTGACATTCCTGATATCATCCACCTAAGTACCCAAAAAGTACTGCATTTCTTGGTCAATGTTAAGCCCCTTCTCCACAGTTTTTAAAATCATGATCCATCGGGCTTCACTTTGTCTTAACATGAGTTCCCTGTTGCCCCCTCTATGGTTGCTTGGTACCATTTGCAACCCATGAAACCTGAACGGATTTAAGGTACTTTGTTCAGCAGGCCTAACTTTATCCCTGTATCTGGCCCGCGCTCCATCGCGGTCGGCCTGAATTTGTGACTTTGTACCGGTCCAGCATGACCAGACAACCACAGTTGGCACTTTGTGCTTCTAGGCACTATTTTTATCTAAAAAAAATGTATTGCATGTCTTCAGTTCTACTATTGGATTTTTGTTGGTTTGGTCTTAATTTATTTATTAAATTTTACTTGTTTCTTTTGTTGTATTTTCACTTTAACACTGTTGGAAGTGCTGCATACATACTTTACACATTGCCTCTAAGTTAAGCCTGAATGCGTTTGTGCCAAGGTACCAGAGGTTTAAGCACAGGTTATTTTGGGGTTTGCTTGTGACTTCACCCTGACAAGTATTGTGAGTGCTGTTTGAGTAGGGTCTCACCTTCCAGTGGTGGCTGATAGGTAGCGGGCGTGGCAGGGCGGAGGGATGGAGGAGGAGGTTTGAAAAATATCAAATAAAAATGCACTTACCTTTTCTGCCACCTCTCCTCCGTCTCCCCTTCGCTTCTCTTCCTGACTGAAGTCCGGAAGATGCTGCAGAAAGCACCCGGGCACACAGGCTCCGCTGAGCCAATCACAACACTGCAATTCAGCGTGGTGATTGGTCTGAGCACCATGGATCGGCACTCAGATGGGGACAGGGAGCCTGTGCATATTCCCCACCAGGCTGTGCATTACATCCTGGTGGGGAATATGCAAAGTGTGCATGAATGTTTGACCGGTCCAAGACGGCCGGCCAAGCAGTCATGCGCACTTAAGTGTGCCCAAACCACTCCTCATCCCTGAGCCACCAGCCCAGCCCGCCCTAATAACTTTATTATCATTTTATTTTTCCCCTTTTCACTGCTCTAAGAGCAGTGGGGCAATGCTCCTCCACCTTCCACCGCCAATGCCACCTTCTCAACCAGTAACTCAATTTCTTACACAGAGGAATTGCTTGACTATTACTAATGAGCTAAGCACAGCTCTCTGGACCTGCTTGGAGGATTGATCTAGGAACTCAACTCTAAATCCGAGTACGTCTGCCAACCAAAAGACTAAATTGAAACGGGCTGTTTTTACATCCTGGTCCATGAAGTTTGATACTCCCAACCTTGATACTTAGGCCCTAACATCAACTAGCACAATAATACCCAACTATCCTGTTTTAATGCATAACTCAACAGACCAGTTGGAAAGCAATTAGTTCCCCCTGAATTGCACCCAGTGACTCCGGCAACCACCACCAGACCCCTGGAAGCTCCATTAACAGAACATCAAGACCTTTGGAAAATGGTGAGTTTGAAAAACAAACCATTGTAATCTGGGGGAGGGTATATGTACATCTTGAGCAGTGAGTTCTGACTACTCTTGATGTTAGGAACATTTTTGGCAGATGTGTATTCCCCTTGACTCAAACCTGATGAGTTGCTCGCCCTGCCACCCAGGGCAGGTAAGATCCTAGGACAACAGGCAGACTAATACAGCAGACTTGGGACATTACAGCTTTCTGTCTGGAACTTCGCTCCATTCAGCCAAAACAGTACACACTGCTAAAAAAAACACTAGAGAACACCGATATTTGAAAAAGATGGTTTATCAACTGTAGGAATATACTGCACACAGGTCCCAGTGTTATTGTGAATTGTGGTTTGTGGCTGATAAGTGCTATAAAACTGTTTGAGATTTTCTTTCTGTTCCAGAAGTTGCTAGAGTCTTCTAGTTTTTATGTTGATCCTTGTGTTACCTGTCTTTCATAACTTTAGCAATACCTTTTCAGTGCTAATACTTTATCATAAAGTACCTGAATTTCAAGCTTAAGATCACTCATTGGAGTAAGATGTGACTAACTGGTTGCTACCTTAGGAGACTGAAGAGTGCAAATGGAGTAACTTCTTATACACCTGTTAGAAATGGTATGTTGATATCAAACTGTACTCAACCTCTGATTACCAGGGAGATTGCACAATAACTTCTGATTTCCCCAAGACCCAGGAAACAGACCTCACAACAATTAGCCGACTAACAAAATAATAACCAGAGTCTAGATACTTATACCTACCCTATGTAACACTTTAAAAACTCAAAGTCATCATCTTACATCCCTTTCCTAAATCTCCTACCTCAGTGTTCCATCTAAACTTTAAACAGGTGCATTATTAGTTACAAAAGCCATCCCTCTAACTTCAAACAAGTGCATTATTAGTTACAACAACCATTTAACAATGGTGCCATCTTAGTGCCACATAAGAGCATGTAACTGATGTCCAATTACTGCTAGGGATGAGTCTGGCGAATCACAATTAGAATAGAAATGCATCCCTAAGTAGGGGAACAGGGAGATTTGATACGGGTTCAATCTTAAGGCATGCATAGGTCCTTGGGAAGTATGACTATCTTAAGATAGCACAGATTAAGATCTTCACCTACCCAATGCTAACAGCATTTCTCTGGATCCATGGACCAGCATCTTTTACCTTTTTACCTGCTGTTATCAGCCCTGCTCACCTGAGTTTAGAAGCCTGGTCTGCCCTGCAACAGGCAATGATGATGTGGGATGCCCCATTCTTGTAGATTCCAAAGCCTTTTGTCAGTGAGCTCAGAACAATAGGGACATTTTAAAGAACAACAGAACCTCCATTGCCCATATGCTCATGCAGGTCAGCTTGTCAAGCCACAGCAATGAATTATTTGTAGAATCCATCTTGCGGGTTGATCTCCTCAGATAGGAATGCAACTTTAGCTGGTGCTTTGACAGTCTAACCAATAGATATTTTGTGAAAAAACAAGTTCAATTATTGCAGCTAGTATTTTAAGAGCTAATATATGGTTGGACTGCTATTTCCTGGAATAGTCAATCATGCCAAACGCAACCGCGAGGCCCAACATTACCAACAACGATGCTTTGCCTGCTCCCAATAACAAAGGCCCCTTGATGTCAATATAAGCTGTGTTAGTGGCTTACTAGGGCTGAACCCATTCTGTCTCCAAAAAGAAAGTAGGTTTCTAAATGGATACACAAATGGGTGGTTATAATTTTTCTATCCCCTTGGCAACAACCCAGTACAGGGAGAAAGGACAGGAATGCACAGTACGGCACATTCCTGCTCATTCCCTTCCCAGAGCAGTGAACAAGGGGACTTGCTGCCCTACCCTGCGCCAAACTCTCATAAAACTGCCCCTTGGTGTGGTGTGTGGTGTCTCTACTCATTGTCTCTGACAATGCAATTCCATTTCCTATATGGGAGCTGGGGTATACAGTAAAACAAAAACAATGTCCCTATAGAAAGATTCATGGTTAGTAAATTTACTCCATCAGTAACAAAGGCCAAAAACTAGCTTTCTAAAGTCGAGATATAAAACAGAAACAGGCTGGGGTAGACTCAAAATAGCTGAATTATTTTTAGATGTTTATTTGATATAAAAATACATCCTAAGTAAAATTTCCATCAAACATCAAGGCAGATAATGCTGTGGAGAAGTGCAGGGTCAAAGTGGATGAATAAAGAGATTAAATACGTCAATATTGGAAAACAACCCACTCTGAAATAATGATAGAACTAACAATTACCACCTAAGTAGTTTACAAAATGGCTTGGTGGTGTAATGTGTTGACGTTTCAACCACCAAGTCACAATAGGTTAGGGTCTTCCTCTACATGAACAGTGTAGAAAATTGGGTTATTAGTTGTTTGGGATGTGAGCCATGCGCGAGTAATAGGTCCACAGTTTACCTTTATTGGGAACCTAGCACTCCATTGTAGCACTTGACTCTCGCATGGTAGCGAAGCAAAACAGTCCAAGGCCTTCTCAGGGGAGGTGGTGTGGGCTAGTAATCACCATTTGTCTGCACCCACAAGAACACTCAGTAACTGACTGTCCAGTCAGTGCTTTTTCTTTAGAAAAAGGAAAACTACATTTATTACGCCCATGAACTGGCGTTCGTGATAAAACCAGGGTGGTCCACAGAGGAGGCAACCATGCCCCATTGAAAAGGTAGCGAGACCGGGTGTCCCTACTTACCCCTCCCATTTTCCTGTTGCTCTTCCTGGTGATCTAATTGTGGCAGCGTCCTGGGAGAGGTTGGGGGAGAACAATGTCAGGAGGTAAGGGATCCGGTGTGACGCACCAAACCAAGATGGACAAATTTGCACAGCCTAAGCTTGATGCACTCGCCACAATGGAAGGGGGCAAAAACAGCTGCCTAGTACGGCGGAAGGGGACCTAACACTGCAAGATATAATGGCAGCAATTCAGGGGGTTCGTGCGGCCCTAGACAGCAAAATAGACACAGTCACTTTTGAAGTCACCATAATGCATGCAGATCTGCAAAACCTGGGCTCCAACGTCAAGGTTGCCGAAGACTCAATAGCTACACTGCAGGTTGCTACAAAAATACTCGAGGCTCAGGTTAAAGAACTGCAAGCCCCTACCTCCACCCTAGAAGCCAGAGTGGAACATTTTGAGGGGCGTTCACGCTGAAATAACATCCATATTCTAGGGGTGCTGGAGTGAGCAGAAGGCCCAACAACGGGCCTCTTCATAGAGGAACTAATCTTGAAACACCTGCAGCCCCGTGGCCTCTCCAACTACTTCTCAATGGAGCGGCCCTATGAGTTCCAAGTGGCCCGCCTCATTGTGGCAAGGATTTTCAACTATAGAGACAGTGATGTCATATTGCAGACGGCATGAAATGCCCCACCGCTCAAACTAGAAAATGCCCCATCACATTTTTCCCAGACTTCACTATCAAAGGGCAAAAGTTGTAGTGTTCCTTCCTTGAAGTTAAAAAAGCTCTGCGAGAACGGGAACTGAAATACGCGATGATGTTCCCGGCTAAACTCCGAGTGGCAGCAGAGGGCAAAACGTGGTTCTATGAGACCCCGGAGAAAGCCTGGGATTGGTTGGACGGCTGGCGAATGACTAAGGACAAGAGGTCCTCCACCCGACGAACGAAGAGTGGCAAAGACCGAGGACATCCGAAACCAGTCCTAGGATGCTTGTTTCCGGTCCAGGGAGGACTTGGCTTGGCAGTTCGGGCTGGACTGTTCCCATGAGGCTCAGGGTCAAGACTGATTTGCATTTGGCCAGGTCTAAACTGGGGAGGCATGGTGAGCAAAAGAATGATGGATTTAACCCAGATCTCTTGACTGGGGGTGAATGTTTTGATTTGTTCTGCATTCCGTCCATCAATTGTGTGTCTTTTGCTTTCTTGCCCTAAGTGTGCCGGGTATGCCCAGACGTGGGTCCCGGGCTCACAGTGCCACTGGATTCAAGCTATCCTGGATGATGAGGGGTGAAACTCCGAAACCGGTCCTAGGATGCTTGTTTCCGGTCCAGGGAGGACTTGGCTTGGCAGTTCGGGCTGGACTGTTCCCATGAGGCACAGGGTCAAGACTGATTTGCATATGGCCAGGTCTAAACTGGGGTGGCATGGTGAGCAAAAGAATGATGGATTTAACCCAGATCTCTTGACTGGGGGTGAATGTTTTGATTTGTTCTGCATTCCGTCCATCAATTGTGTGTCTTTTGAGGACATCAGGGACAGCAACAGAACCGGATCGAAGACAACGCTGCAGGAGAGACTTCCGGAACTGCAACACCCTAGGAGCCCCCTACTCAGATCTGATATGACTGGAAAGCAACAGGAGGGACTTCCTTGAACAGCAAATTGCTTTGAAACTCAACGGTGGGTTGGAGCCGGCGGGTTCCCCCGCCTCCTCACGCCAGACTGCCTGCTGTGTGATGGGTCTCCTGAGTGATCATTGGACACTCTGCTGCAAGACTGGACTATAACAGTGTGGTAACAAACTAGTTTTACTATGTAGGGAGGGAGCGGCGGGTAGGCACCCCGGCTGGTTTGCGTTTCCCTACATTGGGTCCACTATACATGGAGGAGGGGCTTTACCTTAGGTTCAATGAACATGTTTGTTTTCAGTGTGCGTGTTGATGGCAGAGATGGCGAGTTGTTACAATTGCAGTATCTAGTTTGGCAAAGTAGATCATTCCAGACCCCACTTAGATTCAGAGATAAAGTCACAGATGTCCCCTGCCATTCCATGTGGTCAGAGGGCAGTGGCATAGCTGGGGGGGGGGGCGGTAGCACTCTGTTTGGAGCGGCAGAGTTGACCAAGTCGTCTGTCGACTACACCCTGAGAACAAGCCGTCTGTCGACCACCATCCCCCCACTCTTACCTGCACCGGGCGGGAAACTCAGGGTCCACCCCAAGCAGCAATAGGTCTAGCTACGCCACTGTCAGAGGGCTAAAGACCCCCTATGTGATTTGGGCCTTATTGAAGATCCCTAATTCAAACTA
The DNA here is from genome assembly GCA_963921515.1 of Calotriton arnoldi. Lineage (NCBI taxonomy): Eukaryota > Metazoa > Chordata > Amphibia > Caudata > Salamandridae > Calotriton > Calotriton arnoldi. The sequence continues at coordinate 531,735 of CAWUFW010000319.1, forward strand.
AACCATCTCCACTTCATTTTAAAATCCTCTCCTGTAATGTAAATGGCCTAGGGGACAAAATTAAACGAGAATTGGTACTACAGTATCTGAAACGACACTCTCCTAATGTGGTCCTTCTCCAGGAAACTCACCTACAGGGGACAACTTATTGTGCATTAAATAGATGGGGGTTCTAAACTAGTGGCTCATGCGGGTTACACACAAGGCTCCAGGGGAGTGGGTATCCTCCGCAATTCCTTTCCATTCACTGTGCAGCACAAAAGCCCATGACGCCCACCGGCACTTTGCGGCACCTTCGTGACACTGGGAGGGCTGTTTGTTTAATATCATCTCACTTTATGTTCCCCCAAGGCTTCATGCTTTTGCATTCACAGACTTAGGGCCTGATTCTGATGCGGTTAGGAAAGCATTCCCACCTAGGGCCTGATTCTGATGCGGTTAGGAGGGCCTCCTAATGGCATTTGCTCCTTCCAAATCGGATCGGGAACGTGTCTTCCTGACCCAGGGCCCAATTATGATGCGGTTAGGAACATATGCTCCCATTGAAGTCAATGGGAGTCCAACCAAATCGTATCTGGAAGCATCCGGATGCATCGTACTCGGTCGGTCGGACTCTCCCGATCCGAGTGGGTCAGAAACCATTTCCAAACCGATTCGGTCGGGAAGCTTTCCATCCCGCATCAGAATCAGGCCCTTAGGCTCTCTTCTCGTCCGCCTACCGGAGGGGGAGTTGTTGCTCGGAGGCGACTGCAATACAGCCCTTTGTGAAGAGATGGATTGTTGGCCTCCACACCGGCGAGAATCCTCTGGTAAGGCTCTGACTGAATTCATGTCGGCATTGGGCCTGGTGGATGTGTGGCGGGTCCTCAATCCTATTGCCCATCAATATACCTTCCACTCAGGTGCACATGGGAGTTTGTCCCGAATAGATTACATATTTGGTCTACCTGATCAGCTGCCAGCATTTAGCGACATACAGCATCTAGCGCAAAGGATCTCCGACCATTCCCCAGTCTATCCAACATACGGTCGAAGTGCCCCAGCTGAGGGAAGAGTGATGGCACTTAATCCCTGGTATATTAAAGTGTTGGTGATACGGACTGGCCTCCAGGTGGCCACTGACCACCACTTCGAAGAAAACTAAGGTACGGTGGATTCGAGCCGAGAATTGTGGGAGGCCTTTAAGGCATTGATAAGGGGTCAGGGTATCTCTTTAATCGCAAGATCTCTGTACATCCTACAGACCGATCTCCCTGTTAAAAACGGAAGTCAAGATCTTAGCCAAATTGCGAGCAACCCGATTGGCCCAGGTAATAGATGCATTCATCCATCCTGACCAATCTGGCTTTATGCCCGGCAGAAACATCACACTTAATTTGAGGCGTCAACATGGGGTGTTGGGGCGAGCAGCTTTCATCCAGGAGGACTCAGTGGTGGTATCATTAGATGCTCAGATGGCCTTCAACACAATAGAGTGGCCTTTTATGTACCCAGTCTTCGAGAAACAGGGGTTTGGACCAAATTTTTTATTTTGGATTCGGCTTTTATATCCAGACCCGCTAGCACAAGTGACTGTAAATGGCGGCAGATCAACGATCTTCCAGCTACAACGGGGCAAAAGACAGGGCTGCCCCCTTTCCCCACTGATTTTTGTCCTGGTGCTGGAATCATTGGCGGTCTGGATAAGGGGAGACCCGTTAATCAGAGGGCTGAGATGGTCTGTGGATTAGGAAGACAGGATTTCTATTTATGCGAACGACATCCTCCTCTATGTGGCGAGCCCGTAAACCACACTACATAGAATACTCCATATATTTAACCTATACTGGAAATATTCGCGGTACACTATAAATTGGGATAAATCTCTGGTATATGTACTCCATGGAATTGACATACGATTCCCTAGGACTTGCACTGCCTGGGTGGTGACGGAGGGGTTTAGGTATTTGGGTATTTGTCACTAGTGACTCGACTGTCTTTCATGTACGTAATTTGGAGCCCCCATTCAGACGCCTTCGGGAGGATATCCAACACTGGAGAGCCCTGCCCCTGTTAGGGAAAGCAGCACTGTACAAAATTATGGCATTGCCTCGTTTCTTATATACCCTCCACAACACACCATATTTGGTCCCGTATTTCCGGGCGGTTGATGCCATGGTGCGAACGCTCCTATGGGATGGGGGTGCCCCTAGAATAACCTTACAAAAATTGACAAGGAGCTGGTATGATGGTGGAATAGCACTCCCGGCCCTCCAGTACTACTACTGGTCAGCCCAACTCAGAAGAGTGAACTACTGGGTCCATCTTCCACAGGATGAACCAGCGTATAGAATGGGCAGGCGAAATATGCATCCAGGGGGATACCTCAGAGCTATTTATGGGGGAAACACAATACGCTATCGCTTACCCCAACTTCATCGAAGGTCAAAATCTGGCACACTACAACAGCGGTGCTGGAATGGTAAGGCAGGATCACTCCGGTTACACAGTTGTGGGACACGGATGGGCCTCCTGGCTGACACCCAAGGCTTCGATAAATGAGACTTAATAGGCCTATCACACGTAGGAGACCTGTGGGTAAACGGGAGGTGAAGTCCTTCAGTGATCTACAAAGGGAATATCATTTGGCATCCTCAGAGACATTTCGCTACCTCCAGATTAGGCATGTGTTGGAGGGGCATTTACAAAAAGGGGGGACCTCCCAGAATCCTCTCTGTTAGAGGCAGGTTGCTAGATGACTTAATGTAAGAAAAATCAATCTCTTTAACCTATCGCAAAATCCTATATAATTCCCCTGACATCCTAGTGAAGCTTCGCGGGAAGTGGGAGGAGAACGTGGGGCAATTTGAGGACGATGAGTGTCAGGAAGCAATGGCGCCCAACAAAGAGGTAGCTATCCGTTGCTGTTTCCGATTTGTACAACTTAAGATACTCCACAGGACTTTTTGCGCATGCCCAACATTGGTCAAGATGGGCACACTTGAGTCTCACTGTGCCCTAAGGGGTGTGGTCAGGAAGGCACCTTTTCCACATGCTGTGGGACTGCCCAGTACTCCAGGTCTACTGGACTGCAGTGATATCCTCTATAGTGGCACTGTGTAGAGAGTCTGTAACATCCTCGCCTAAGCGGTGCCTATTGAATGTATGGGAGGCGACAGACTTGACCGCTGGAGATCGCCTCTGGGTTACACTTGGCCTCATGGTGGCCAAACGTAATATTGCCAGGAAATGGAGAGCTGAGCCTGCCCCAACGTTAAGGGACTGGAATGCGGACATGGACTTGTGCATGCAGGTGGAAAGGGTGGGGTATGAGAGCAGAGGGTGCCCACAAAAATAGACAAAGATCTGGGGGAGAGGGAAGGAAAGCAGGGAAATGCTGTGCACACCTTTTAGCAGAATGAATCAGTTGGAATTGGAATGAGTGCGGTTGAGTGGTAAATCCTGCCACTGTGAACTTGTTGAAATTGTCTGGCAAACCGGAATGTACAAGAAATGCAAGAGACCCGACTACTGCTATACTACACTTTACCATTTTATATGCTGAAAACAACTGACATTACTGTACTATTTTATTTACTGCAATATAAAGAGTAAAAAAAAAAAATCTGATGTCCCTTCCTGTGATGCCACGTGCAATGGAACGCATCGTGATGTCATGTACCGTGATGTCATGCGCTACGATGTCACTTGCACACTGCCTAACTTGGTTAGTTCCACCACTTCTTTTTAGGTCTCGTCTAGGCAGCGCATGCACTGTCTCTTCGAGACATGCTGTATTCAGGATATGGGCATTAAGCTCCGCCTAGGCTCTGCCCATGTTTTTCATTGGCTCCTTTGAAAGTCTTTTGGAAATGCGTTTTTTTCTTTGGTTAATGTCTTTAGTAGTCCCTTCTTAGTCCCTCATTTTCTACTATTGTAACCTCACATGAGGACTACCCCTTTTACACGTGACTTTACTCAGTAGGTTTTATTTTCAGTTTCTGAGCACTCTTTTCTTAATTACTTTTTTGTCGTGGCTGGAGTTTCAGGCACAATGGCTATCACTTCCCCGACAGCCCTCTCCTCAGGCTGCAGCTGCCTTCTCCTCCTCCATGTTAATATTTATTTTTTATTTCCTTCGCCCGTCTTTCTTTTCTATTTATTCATTTTTTTTTAGCAGAGTTGGCATGCTGCGCTTTAGCTTCACTTGTTTAAAGCTAAAGCGCGGCGTGCCGCGAATGTTACAAAAGTAAATAAATAGATGAAAAAGACAGGTAGCTCTCTTTACATCGTGGCTGGCTGTGCAGTTTTTACGTCGGCTTTACCTTTAAACATGAGGGCCGCCTGCCCTTCTTTTCAATTTGTTTACTTTTCTAGCATTTGCGGCATGGCACGCTTTAGCTTTAAACATATGAAGTTAAAGCGTAGCGTGCCACAAATGCTACAAAGGCAAAAAAAATGCTCATTTAATAGGCTGTGACTTCATAACAATCACATAAATAAAATATATTTTGAAGTAGTACCTCGGAATGTACAATAATATCCTCCGACATCGGCGCTAATTATTTTGATGCTTTAAGCCTATATTGTGACACTTATTGAAGCAAGTCCTTTATCGATTTCAACTGCTCTTAATAGTACTTCTGGTCTAGATACATGGCCTATGCCCCAGCATCTTTACTTTCCTTCCTTTCCGGTAGCTTTTCAACGAGAACCAGCAGAAGTATTGTCTGCAGTTAAAATCCATTGTAAACCTCTGCGTTCCACGGTTTGAATCCCTTTGTTGTGTCCGTATCTGGGTCATGAAGTCTCTAGGCTGCCGGTAAACCTCAATATTGCGACAGTCAGAAGCCGAACGACCTGTAAAAGATGTCATTCTGTTGCTGGTGAAATCCTTTTCTTGTGCTGTGTAGGTTATGGCACACTATGTGAACGTGCTGTCTCTGATTTCATCAGCCACTAGCTCAGTGTGCTCTGTTTGAGCTTCATATTTAGTCACTTTCTCCACGTGCACTGTTTATGTGCTTTATTCAACATTATCTCAACGTGGTAATACACGATCGCTACTCTGTTGCTCTCTTCTAATCTTTTTTATTTGTAAGACTGAACCACTCTAAGCATTTTCTATTCCGATATTTCAGCTAGCTTTTTAATTTCACATATATACAATATTTTTTCCCTGCAAATCACACTGTTTTTGCATAGCTATTTTATTACTGACTCCTTCATCGGTGTATGTTTTTGGTGTAACCTGCACTTTAAATGAATCCTGTATTTTATAGGTGGCCAGTGGAGGTGTTTCAACAAGGGAGAGACATGGGCTCTTGGATGCCAGTGGTAGCCACCTGTAATAATATGAATGAGTGAACTCTCACATTGGCTTTTTTTGAATCCGTGGTAGACTTGTCTTGTACAACATTGAGGTGTTTCCCTGACAGATACTTGAAGTCCAGAGGGTAAGCTTGAGGGCTTGTTAAGAGCTGAAAACATCAGAGCCTGCTTCTTTTTAACAGCGAGCCGTGCATTAACACTGCACTGATTGCCCCCCCCCTTCTTGGTGTCTGAAGGTTAAGCTATTTCTTTCCTAATTCTATCAACAACTCATCATTAATTCCTTATTCTAAGTCTTCAAGACAGTGCTGATAGCTGCTAATCTGGTCTCATCTGTAATTCCTCATTCCAAGTCCTCTACACAGTGCTGCAGCTGCTTCTCTGGTCCCATCTGTAATTTCCACATTTTAAGTCCTATAGCCAGTGCTGCAGCTGTGTCTCTGTTCCCAATGGTAATTCCTCATCTCATTCTTAGTCCTCCAGACAGTGCTGCTTGCTGCTTCTCTGGTCTCATCAGTAATTTCCCCATTCTAAGTCCTCCAGACAGTGCTACTAGCTGCTTCTCTGGTCCCGTCGGTAACTCCTCCATTCTAAGTCCTCTAGGCAGTGCTGCAGCTGTGCCTCTGTTCCCAGTGGTAATTCCCCCTTCTTAGTCCTCTAGGCAGTGCTGAAGCTGTGTCTCTGTTCCCAGTGGTAATTCCTCATTCTTAGTCCTCTAGACAGTGCTACAGCTGCTTCTCTGGTCCCAGTGGTAATCTCTCATCCTCAGTCCTCTAGGCAGTGCTGCTAGCTGCTTCTCTGGTCCTGTCGGTAATTCCTCATTCTAAGTCCTCTGGACAGTGTTGCTGGCTGCTTCCCTGGTCCCGTCAGTGATACAAAATACGTGGGTGTGCCGTTCCTAAGGGTATTAGTGGTGGTCAGGTCTCTGGGAGAACCTCCAAATGGAGGAAGTGCCCTCACACACCCCGAAAGGTGTCATGCTTCATCATTGGGCGTGCTCCTCGTCGGGCCGGCGCTGCAATGCCCGACGGGCCCCCGTGAAGGGGCTCTTTGGTGGAGTTCTTTTGATAAAGCTGTTTGATGAGTGAGGGTATGTGAACGGGGTGTGTAGTGTAGTGAGTGAAGAATTTTAAAATAGGTTGATCCTGGCTCGTTAACCTAAGTAAAAACAATGTTGCTCATATCGGGGACAATGATCCTATAGAGCACTTAAAAACCTTCGAGGACACTTGGGTCCCATTGTCGCATACATACCTTGTGCCTCCCCACCTGTAGTACACCGATTATTAGGACTGGCACCCCACTGCCTCCATAGTGTTTTAGTAATAGAATGACATCAGGTTGAATAACCGATGCACATAGTATTGTGCGCATTCCTTTTCTTCCCCCCCAAGATGGCCGCCAACTTCGCCGGTCTAGCTTCTTTAGATGCGACGCCAGCAACACGCCTTATCTGCCTGCCTCCGGCGCGTCACTTCACGGGAGACAGAGCCAGTGTAGGCGAAAGGCCACTCACCTCGCCACTTCTAGTGAGTATGGAAGTCCTCCACATGGGCAGGGCACAAAACTGGTAAGCGGAAGCCTCTTCTTCTTTTTCACTACTTGTTTACCTATCCCTCACGTCTAGATTGAGCGTGAGCGAGGCGCTCTGAATCAAACCCGTCAGTCCTTGACCCACGTAATACGGGGTGAGTGAAGGGTATGGCAAGATATTTGAAAATCTGTAATTTTGCAAGTTTGATACTCCCCACTTGATTCTATGACAACACGATATTGCTATTTATTAGCGCGCTACTGATAACCACGATACTCAGATACAATCATGAATAAAAATTGCTTGCCCATGAGTTTAAATGTCACCTCCGCTACATCTGACTTTGTTACACTCGCATAGTCATCACCTTGTAATGGCATCATCGCCACGCACAAACACAGGCGTTATGCATGCCACAATTTGTTCTGATGTCAATAAATGCATGCGTGGGCGACCTTCTGCCACTATGTTTTTCTGAATGGCATACGACAATATGAATGCATACCGAACAGGATGCTAGCAATATCTCCATGTTTTTATCCCACTCTTTTCTCTTTCAGGTCTCGCAACAACACAAGGTGCCACTTAACCTTGTGCTATGAAGCACGGCTGGCGACTTAATTAATTTGCTTAATATACACACCAGCCCTGCAGTAGTGTAAGACTTTTTAGGAAATTTACCTGTATTGTCCTGACGATTTGCCAATAGACCCTTTAGGGGCTGACCTGGCAAGAAACATGTTGACCAAACAAAACTAAATAGCACCTCTGCTCTATAGGATCATTGTCCCCGATATGAGCAACATTGTTTTACTTAGCTTAGGTTAGCGAGCCAGGATTAATACAATTTATTTAATAAGAGTCTCCCTAAACCTATTTTTAAATTCTTCACTCACTACACTACACACCCCATTTCATATACCCTCACTCACCAAACAGCTTTATCAAAAGAACTCCGCCAAAGAGCCCCTTCCCGGGTGCCCATCGGGCATTGCAGCGCCGGCCCGACGAGAAGCACGCCCAATGATGAAGCATGACACCTTTCGGGGTGTGTGAGGGCACTTCCTCCATTTGGAGGTTCTCCCAGAGACCTGACCACCACTAATACCCTTAGGAATGGCACACCCACGTTTTTTGAACTATTACAACAGAGTACGTGGGCTGGACCTGGCCAAAATACTCCCGGTTCCTCTGTTTTGAGTACCCGTCAGTAATACCTCATTCTAAGTCCTCTACATAGTGCTGCTACCTACTTCTCTGATCTCATAGGTAATTCCTCATTCTAAGTCCTCTAGACAGTGCTGCAGCTGCTTCTCTGGTCCCAGTGGTAATTCCTCATTCTATGTCCTCTAGGCAGTGCTGCAGCTGTGTCTCTGTTCATACATCCGCTACACTCCAAACCAAAGACACATAGATAAAAGACAGTGTCATTTACAACGCCAATAGCTCAAACTCTGACAAATACGAGACCTATTGCATTGCAAATGCTTGTTTTAGGACTTGTGCCCTGGTCTGTCTTTTGTCAACTTGTTGAGCGACCTACCCCCCATCCACCACTTGGATATATGTACACAGGGCTCGTGCCTGTTCACAAGAATTGCATTCCCAAGGTACTAATTCACTTATTTTGTTTCCAAACAAAAGTATCTCAGGAAAAAAGAGCTTGTCATTTATGCTAAAACGCCGCCTAACAATTAAGGGGCATATTAGCAAGAACTTGCGATAAATATCGCAAACCTTGCTTAGCGCGCCTTTTTTTATCGCCGGCTATCGCTGGATATTACCGCGGAAATAACATGCTATTAGCAAGGTTTATCTCCATTGCGATAAAATATCCAGCGATAGCGGCGAAACCCAGCTTTAACGCGAGAAATCCAGCGATAAAATCCTATCGCTAATTCTGGGGACTTAACCTTACAATCCACCTCCCATTGACTTTCATTGCTAAGTCATGTTTTTATCAGTTCTAAAAACAAGCGCTAATCGGGGTTAGCGCGCGTTTTATCAGCTTCGCGGGTATTGCTAATAGGCGATAGGTATGTAAGCGACTGTTTTCTGTCGCTTTTAGTTGGGAACGCCTACCTTGCATGTCATTAGCGATAATTATCGCTGACATGCAAGGCGATGTAAAACCCGGCCGCTATCGCCTGAAAGCTGTCGCTAACGCCTGTTAGCGACAGCTTGCTAATAGGGCGTTAAAAATATCGCCGCTTTAGCGGCAAAAAGTGCCGCTAAAGCGGCGATAAAGCCCTTGATAATATGCCCCTAAGTCAATTAAAAGCAGGCAGGCATTTTGTCAACTAGATTATTTTTGCACGGCTCTTCACATCACCCCTTCTATTGTTATAGAAACGTTAGCAGGAGTTTTCTACTTGACAGGCACAACACGCATTTAGCTGCAAATGCCATCTTTCGCAGACAGTGCGAAACGGTGTAACCTAAAATGGCGCATAATACCCATTACAGCACCAAATTTTCCTCACAAGCAAAAGGTTGTGCGTTGATGTAATCATATTTTGCAGGTTACTGAACTATTCGGCTGCCATGGGTACGTACCACTCAGGGCAGTCGCGCACTCGCACATACATGAACATTAGTTTTGTTGTTGCTAGATGGACAGTCTCCACGAAACGTGTTTGTGGATGAATAGAGCTCTCCTTGGCCTGGAAAACCAACTTCTGCTGGGAACAATGGAAGCATCGCCATGGAGGCCTTCACAGCGTCCTGGGAACAAGGTCAGCGCGTTCCTGTTTAGCAATCCCGGTATCTGAGCAGGAACAAAAAACACCGAGCTCTATAGGAACAAGCGCGCCCTCCAAAGGAAGCTGGGTTGACTTTGGTAGTATTTTTGGCGCTTTCTGGCATTTGTGAGAGATGTAGAACAGTTAATACCATGTTATTAGCTTCTCCTTCAATATCCCCCACCAAGAGGGCTACTGGAATGGCGGTGGAATCCAATACTGGCTGCCACCGGGTCCTGCTGGTTTTCATTACATCGGCCGAAAGGGAGCTCAGCATGGAATAATTAAACTCCTTTCATAGGCAGATGACTAAAGACTCTTGTCTGTTTGCAGTCATCACTCTCGGTCTTTATTACTTTTATACACATAAGCTTCCGCAGTCCACTGACGTGCTACATGTACATTAAGGAATGTCAGACTTGAGGCAAAGACAAATTGACTGCAAAATAAAGCAGTAAACAGCGCATAAGGGTAAAGCTTTCATCGGCACACATGCCGCTTCTTTAGCTTCAGATGGACGCAGTCAGTCTGGCATTTCATTAGGAAAAGAAGCATGCATTACCCCCTCGTCGCTTTTTCTCGCTCCGGGCCTTCTTACATAGTTATCATTGACTCCATTTTACAGACATTGTTTACCTCTCCCAGCTAAAAATAAAAATACTCATTCAATATGGCACTCTCCATATATTACCAGAATACTTGAAGGAGGAATCAGACCTCAGAACTCTGGGGGGCATATTTACAAGCCTCTATTGCCACCATAACGTCACTTATTTTGGCGCTGTGGTGGTGATACGTGTAGAGTCGCGCTCTAGTCTCCCGGTCGTGAGGCCGGGGAGCTGGGAGCGCGACAGGATATCCGGGAGGCGGAGCCGCGATAGCTGTAAAGGTGGTTCCCGGCGCTCTCCCGAGAACAATAATAAATAAGTAAAACCTCACGCGCTGTCCGCCTCATAATTACCCGCAAGCTTCGCTACAAATTGGCGACGAGGCTGGGGAGGCGGACGCGGAAAACAAATTAAAAAAAAAAATCGACACCTCACCGGTGCGTTGCCCACCGCACCGAGACGCTGAGAAGAAGGAGAGCGCGGCAGCGGAACCGCCGCTTATCAGCGGCACAGCGGGGCGCCCGTTCGCACGGCAACACTGCAGAGGGTCTCCCGCGGGCCATAAGGCAGCCTGGACACAAGTCCAGTGAGGATCCAGCGAGGCGTGCAGCACGTGGAACCAGGAGACGCCCCTCCTCCACCGGAGCAAGGTCAGAAAAGCTCCATTAAGCACTGCACAGCCAAGTGCCCAGCCACAGTGAAGAGCAACACACACTGCAGCCATGTGCCTGATGTGATGATACAGTGACTAGAGGTGTGAGAGCCAACCCAGACAGGGCCCCAAGGACCACTGCCAGTTATCACGCCGTGAAGCTGCCAAGTTGAGGCCGCAGCGCCACGTGTACACGCTCAGGACGCGCTGTGTGCCTCACTCACAGAGACTAAGCATCACAGGCACCCGGACAGACGTGCCCTGAACACGCTGCAGAGGGCAGGTGCCCCGCACCATCCACGCCCTAGCACGGGGGGGCAAGCAACGCAGACTACAGGTTCTTGATCCTGGCGCACCAAGGGCAAGGCCACACGGGAGTGGATCCCACGTCCCAAGCAGGAGTGACAGGCCAGCAAGCACAGAGCACTTCAGGGAGCCCTACACTTAGGACAGACGACGCACCTCCGGGGATGCAAGTCACGATGTGTGCCCAGACGTTCTCCCTCACGAACCCGGTACCCTTCCTTCCGAAACCGGGGGAACCGGCCATGAAATGGGAAGACTGGAAGGAATACTTCTCAACTACCTGTCGGCGTTGGAGGACGAAGGGGACGAAGTTTTCCGAGTACGAGGAAAAAGAAGATCCTCCTGCACAATCTGGGTCCGGAAGGCATACGAGTGTATAGGAATATGGTGAAAAAACCCGACCTCCGGAAGATGTAGACGTGTTTCAACACGCCATAGATGACCTGGATAGCCACTATCAGCCAGTGGTATGCACTGCAATAGACCGGTTCAACTTCTTCCAAAGGAAGCAGATGACAGGGGAGTCAGTAGATGACTATGTAGCCGCATTAAAGAGCTTGGCGATCACCTGCAAGTTCGGAGGCCTTCACGATGACTTCATACGCGACCAAATCATCATGCATACGGTAAACACGTCAATACAAGAGAAATTATGGGTCAGTGGCGACGCTCCCCTCAAAGAGATAGTGGCAATGGTCAAGAAGGCGGAACTCTCCAAGCGGTGCGCAGAAGCGGCGAAAAGGGATAATGCCAGCAGACCCCTGGTGGGCAAAGTCACGGAGGCTCCTTCCCAAGAGCGGAGACGGCAAGCTACAGAGAGCTATGGACGACAGAGGAAGAACACAGCCAAACCGGCGGGACACCCGACGGCCCAAGGCACAGACAAGCACAGTTGCTACAGGTGTGGGAGCCCAGCACATGCGGCAAATGACAAAAGATGCCCTGCCTTTAGGGCCAAATGCCTATATTGCGGAATAATGGGGCACTTTGAGAAAGTGTGCAGACGTAAGCCTCGGAAAAAGTCAGTGAAGTACGTGACACACGACGCGGAACCAGACGAAGAAGAAGAGGGAGAAGAAGACGAAGACACGGTGCTGTGTATAGAAGATCATATCTTAGGAATCGACTGCCCCAGGACACGCAAACCGTTGTGTGAACTGTCCATAGGTGGGATCCAAGTCTCCATGGTAGCAGATTCTGGCTCACCATACACCATCATACAGCGCAGTGTGTGGGAACGAGAATTCGCACAGATCATTGGCACACACCTTCTCTCCCCGGACATCCATCCAGTCACCTTCACAGGGGAACCCATACCCATGGTGGGATTTCGCCCCCTACGATTCGAGTTCAAAGGCCGCAAGGCAGAAGGGAAGCTGTATGTGGCGGAAAAGGGACCTTCGGTGCTGGGATGGGTAGACCAAGGAGAACTAGGTATCCAACTTAACCCAGGAGGCCCGACACAAGTACTGATGACAGATCAGGCACGCACGTATGAAGCCAACAAGTGGAAGGCAGACTACCCGACTGTTTTCGGAGGCACCATTGGCAGATTGACGAAGTTCTCCCATAAGATATGCCTCAAGGAGGGCGCGCAACCAGTGAGGCACAAGGTGCGGAACATTCCATTCAATAGCAGAGAGGCGGTGCAGCAAGAATTACAACGTCTGGATTGAAAGCGCGGAGTGGCTAGCTCCCCTGAACATTCCATTCAATAGCAGAGAGGCGGTGCAGCAAAAATTACAACGTCTGGATTGAAAGCGCGGAGTGGCTAGCTCCCCTGGTCGTGGCCAGGAAACCCAATGGCAAGGTGCGTTTGTGCATTGACTTGCGAGAGCTCAATAAGAACATTATAGTAGACAAGTTCCCATTGCCTAAAATAAACGAAATGCTGGCGCAGACAAAAGGCATTCAATGGTTCTCGACAATAGACCTGACCTCGGCATACCATCAGATAGCACTACACCCGACGTGCAAGAAACTGACCTCGTTCATCACACCGTTCGGATGCTACCAATTCCGACGAATGCCGTTTGGGCTGGCATCCGCTGCCGCGGTGTTCCAAAAACTAATGCACAGACTCTTTAAAGACACGGAAGGGGTGCAGTATTTCCAGGATGACATCCTGATCATGGGAAGAACGAAGTCAGACCATGATGCCAAGCTCACGAGGGTGCTACGAATACTAGGGCAAAATGGACTTACGGCAGAATGGGACAAGTGCACGTTTGGGGCAACGTCAGTGACGTATCTGGGCCATGAAATAAGTGACAGAGGTATCGTGCCTAAGTGGGCCAACGTGAAAGCTATCAAGGACGCACCAACACCGAGATGCAAGGACGATGTCCGCTCCTTTCTAGGCATGGCGGAGTTCTATAGCAAGTTCGTTCCCCACTTTGCAACCAAAACGCACAGTATGCGCCAGCTCCTAAAGGAAAAAAACAACCTTTGAGTGGACGGAGGCGTCCCAGGAAGAATTCGGCGTAATCAAGGACGACATCTGCAAGGCGGTCCCCATCCATGGCTTTGACCAAAAGGCTTTATCGATCCTCACCACGGACGCAAGCGACAGAGGATTGGGAGCAGTCCTGATGCAACGGTCAGAGGAAGGTGAAATGACGACGGTCAGCTTTGCGTCCCGATCTCTGGCTCCTAATGAAGAAAAATTCAGTGTAGTAGAAAAAGAAATGTTAGCGGCTATCTGGGCGATGGAACGGTTCCGCCAATTTCTGTGGGGCTCCAGATTTGTGCTCAAGACAGATCACAAGCCATTGGTCAAGGTGCTCACATCCAGTGGACATGCAAGTGCCACGCCGCGCATAGCGAAAATGACCTTACGGTTACTGGACTATGTGTATGACGTCGAGTACATCCCAGGAGCCAAGAACCGAGTGGCTGACTACCTCAGCAGAGCGGCTGCAATGGAAGTGCCACCCCCACAGACGGAGAAGGATGACTACACCATAGCCTTTGCAGAAGATCAGGAAGCAGTTATAAGTAAGCAGGAATGGAAAGTGGCATATGAGAACGACGCATGCCTCACAGCAGTGAAGGGGTTCATCATCACAGGATGGCCAGAAAAGAAACGTTTGGACGCAGACCTGCGCAAGTTCTACGAAGTCAGGGAAGAGTTGTCGGTAGGGGAAAAATGTGTTCCTCCTTCGGGAGACAAAGTAGTACCGCCGGAACAACTGGTAAAGAAGTTGCTGACGATCCTACATGAAGGGCATCTAGGCATCGTGAAGACGAAGCAAAGAGTCAAACAGGCTTACTGGTGGCCCGCAATGGACTCCCAAGTAGAGAGGCATGTCAGGGAATGCGTGCAGTGCTGCAGCGCTGACAAGTCACAGACCACACTGCGACCGCCATTAGGGAAGTTCCAGAATCCGGCCAATCCATGGGAAGAAGTGGCGGTGGATATCTTGGGCCCTATCCTAGACGCCCTAAGCGCACCTAAGTATGTCATAGTGCTGGTGGACCGGTATTCCAAATGGCCTGAAATAGAAGTGTGCGATACAGTGGACACAGACACCGTGCTGGCATTTCTTACATCCACATTTTTGAGGGAGGGAATCCCCAGGATTATAACCTGCGACAATGGACCCCAGTTCACGTCGGATAAATGGAAGGCATTCATGGAGCGGAATGGTATACAGACTAAACACACCCCGGTTTATCACACGGCCGGGAACGGCCTAGCCGAACGGTTCAACAGGGTGATAATGGGATCAGTACAAGCTGCCATTAGTGCAGGAAAAAATTGGGAGGTTGAACTCAGATGCACGGTGTGGGCGTACCGCATCACTCCCACCAAGACGGGATACAGCCCCTTTAAGATATTGAGGGGGCGGGACCCATTTACCAAAGACAATGTGGCGTGGAAAAAACGGACTGTACAGAGCAGATGGTCCCCAGCAGTGGTGCGGAGCAACCTAGAGAAGGCACAAAGAATCTACACTGATCACTACAACAAATGACACAATGTCAAAGAAACAGCTCTGGAAAGAGGGGAATGGGTCAGAGTAAAACTTGCTCAATTGAAAAGGAAAGGCGAGAGCAGATTCAGTACGCCTTTGCAAGTGCGAGAGGTGTATACCAGGTCCGCCCTATTGAGCGATGGGAAGATATGGTCCAAAGACAGAATGTCCAGATGCAACAGGATATTGAAGTGGGCCAAGACAGAAGCAACGCAACCAGGAAGCAAGGAGGAGCAGACGGCAGGAGCAGAGGAACCTGGGGGAGACCCCACGGACATCCAGGTAGAGGACTTGAATGTGATGGACACACACGAGAGCTTGGAAAATTCAAGACCACAGGTACAGCAGGAGAACCAAGGAGGTTGGAGTTTGGAAAGGGAGAGTCACACACGAGAGCCACCTGGTGATGCCCTTTCGAGTGGCAGCAGAAACAGTAAGACTGGCACTCCGGTAAGACACACACGCATAGGCAGAGCAGTGAGGCTGCCGAAAAAATATCTGGAGTATGAAATGGAGACTTAGCTCTCCTAGTTGTTGTACATGTCTCTGAACCTTATTTACAGTTATGTTGTGTTGTTGTAAAGGGGGAAGATATGTAGAGTCGCGCTCTAGTCTCCCGGTCGTGAGGCCGGGGAGCTGGGAGCGCGACAGGATATCCGGGAGGCGGAGCCGCGACAGCGGTAAAGGTGGTTCCCGGCGCTCTCCCGAGAACGATAATAAATAAGTAAAACCTCACGCGCTGTCCGCCTCATAATTACCCGCAAGCTTCGCTACAATACGGGCTTTGCCTTATTTAGAAGGCAGCGTTAAGCCATGCATTAAAGGGGTGGGCAATGGGTGTTCCGCCGCAACACCCATTGATTTTGACTCTGCCCCATATTTACAAGGGTGGCGTAAAGATGAGGTAGCGCCAAAATTAAGACAAGGGAAAACCTGGTCTTATTCTGGTAAAGCGAGGAGAAATGCTTTATTTCTCCTCGTTTTTGCTGTTTCTATGTGTGCTGTGTTGTGCAGCACATATAGAAACAGCAAAACGCCATTGATTGTTTATGTACAGGAAGGACACCTTCCTGTACATAAAAAATCATTTTTAAAAAAAATGACGAGTTGCAACTTCTATGTGTGCTGCATTCAGCAGCACCCATAGAAGTTACCAAACGCCATTACTGATTGTTTATGTGCACATAAACAATCTTACCCTGCAACGCAGGCACCCTTGCACAATGGTGTAAGAGTGCCTGTGTTGGTGCTAGGCAGCTAAATTTAGCACCAGCGCAGGGTGAAATGCAGGGCTGCACCGTATTGTAAATACGGTGCAGCCCTTCGTTTCAAAAGTGGCAAAGCGCGACATCAAGCCAAGAAGACTAACGCAGCGCTCCGTCACTTCCTTGTACCTATGCCTTCTGTTTTAAATTCTGTCTTATCGACAACAATTGCCTTCCTATATCTAGAAAGAATATGTATGTCATTTTTCTTCTAAGTTGGTATTTATAATATTATTGTTATTTGCCTTTTAGGATCTGCTTTAGTGCGTCTTATAAGCTTTCAGCTCATTCACTCTGGCGAGAGCAGTCCACATATAATAGACTTTTGGCGTAGGACCTGTTATATTGGAGTTTCCCACGGTTTACAGCTTATGTCGCTCTGCTTAGGGACCAAGGACAAAATATGTAAATTGATTGGTTTCAAGACTTGCTATAGCGATCCTTTTCATTGCTTACATCTGGTTCATTCGATATAGTGAGTGGAGGCACGGAAAAGGGCCGCAGTACCAGCCGCAATTGAAAAAAGGGATGTTTTAAACAACCATGCATAGTGCGCCAGGCACCATGTGGGGCCTGGCACACGGTGCATGAATGTTTGGGGGGGCACCACATGTGCCCCCCTGGCCCCATAGCGGAGGCCCAAGGGGGATGGGGGCTCTCCTAGGGGCCCCCAAAGTCCCTTTCCATCTGCCTTTACATGACAGTGGGACCACCATGTAAAGGCTGAGGGAAAGGGACATCCTAATCCCTATGGTGGTGCCTCCGTAGGCACCACCTCCATTCTAGGAATTAGGCCACGACCGCCGCCCGATGAGCTCCTTGAGCCTATCGGAGGTAGCAGTCTTTCCCCCCGCCCAAATCACTCTGACAGCCGGTATTCTAAGCCGGCGGTCGGACCGATACCCTGGATGTCGGGTAGACTGCCACTGAAGGCTTGTGGGTGGCAGTCCACCAAACATCCTAATGAGGCCTTCAAGGTCAATATCAAAGTTTCCATATCCTTCTAAGCTCTTTTAGTGGGTGTGATCTTTTGGTCACATCATTTATTGAAGACAGTGGATTTCTGGGCGCTGCCCAAGCTGGCTTTTGCCCGCCATCTCAGCAATTGATGGAAGAATGAGCTGTAACTGTTTAAACATAAACCCCGCAAGGTCAGAAATCATGGTGGTAGGGTGGCTTTTGTCTCTTTGGCCTGAGGACACCTATACTTCATAGCATGGGTCCATAAAATCTGTAGGGACTAAAAGTAAAACAAATGCAGACCAGTCAACTCACAAAGTCCCATTGTGTGTCACAGGATATCGTATCCCTTCATGGTCTCCCAGTGGGGATCTGGTATCACACGGTGAGAGACAAAGTGAGCTGGAAAACCATACCAAGAGTGGGTTTCCAGCTCACATAAGGAGGATCCTCACAGGTGGTGTCCATTGAGGGTTTTTCATCCTTCCCAGGACATTGACAGCAGCTTTAGAAACAATTGATTTCTTGTTTTATTTGAGGAGGTCTATGTGTGACTCTTGACAGAGCCACACTACCTTTCGATTGAGCCCCTACTATTGGTCTTCCATTAACAGGCTCCAGGCCCCACCCCTTCACCAGAACCTGCCTTCTCCTCACACACAATAAAAATTGTTTTCATGTTGGCAGGATTGAAATTGGGAGCTGTTTGGGATTCATAACTAATGCTGTAACCCTACGTTTCTAAAACAGTGAAACCTTTTTTTCACCAGTTTCACAAACAAAGTAGAAGCAATAATGATGCCTGTAATGTCCAATTCAGATTACTCATAGGGGAGCATATTTGGGCCAGCCATTATTCTTGAAAGAAAACATAAAACATCTACGAAAGCTGCCCTGAATGGTGTACCATGCCCTTATTACCAAAGTCTCTCTTTTCTGATTAGAGAATTGTAATTTCACCAGCCTACCAGATATCTCTACTCAGCCCCTTTAGACTATTTTGGAACCATATGTTCAAAAAGGTCCTCATAAGTAGCTGTATTTTGCGATTTGGGTGGATCAGCTGGGGAAGAATCTATCCATAAATATCAAAGTAAATAATGATACCTTTTGGGCTTAGAAGCCACTGGGATCATCATTGTTCACAGTTAACAACAACTCTAACACAACATCAGAGCAGCATTGTGCTGCCTGTGGGAGCATGTGAAGCAGACATGAGCTTTTGAAATGTGAAAGTGAACACGAAGGGACAGACTGTACTGGTTCATAACGACTTGGATAATGCACTGCTCATTTGAAAGAAAGTTATTCTGTTGATGTATTTCCAGGATGTGACATTGCAAGTGAAGCTCCATCTTTCTTCTAATAGGAAGACAGCAATAAAACTCTCTGTTGGCACCTTCTTTTGAAACTCAGCTACTTCGAGCAGCATTGTTGATGTAGCCTGAGCTGCTTTTAGATGACCTAATGTACCATTCCACTAGGACCACTTCATGCTTTTCCTGGCATGGTTCACCTACTGACACATTTTAGACTGTAGAGCTTTATTTGGTAGAAGGTGTGCACACCCCACTCCTTCAGATTCACTGACTTTAACGGCTACTAACCTGCAATGCTTTTTAAGCTAGAATTAAGCTTTTGATTGTGTGGTATCTGCTAACTAGCAGAGGTGTGCTAAGACTACATTGTTCCTCTGGTCCAAAACTTATTGGGCTTAATCTATTCTTGCCTCTATACCTCTGTATTAACTACCCTGATTGAAACTCTTATTGTGTCCTGATTACCCACCCATCCCGTTATCTCGAGGTTTGTGGAACTATACTTTGATCGCTTTGTCCTGATTAGGGTCCACCATACTAACTGAATTATTGACCGAAACTTTAAATACCTAATGGATGCTTCACTTTATACTTTTTTAAAGTATGTTACCTCTATATATATTATGTGTGTGTGTAAGATTCATGTGTACTCTGGTCTCTGTGAAGCAACCTTAAACTTCTCAGCACACCTGGTGATTGAAGAGTATTTTCATAATGCATTTCAGACTCTTTCCTCATGGTTGAAGAATGCTTTCTGCCTCGGACTATTAGTCGACGTGCGTTATGAACTGCTGTGAAAAGGTGGACCTAGTGTGTTTTACTGTGATCTGTCAGTAATGAGTCCCATTGGTTGTTAGAACTCATATTTAATTTATTTTCACAGTCCATTTGCATTATTTCTTAAGTTTCCGATTCAAATCTCGTGATGCATTTATGCATTTAGCCATTTCTTGAAATCACATTTGAATGAGGGCTCCAGGTCATTTTGAGCTGAAATGCTTGTCTTAAAGAGGCATACTATTTATGCATGTATGAAAAATAACAATAATTCAATAATTTAGTATCTGCGGATTGCATCTTCCACAACAACATCAATACAGGAATGTCCAAGCAAAGAGAAGCATGTACTCTTAAATTGCTGTCTCTTTCACTGTGATTGAGGGTGTGTGCTAATGCTAAGCTATCCAAATACCCAGCAGCTTTGTGAAAGTGAAAATCCAGCATTCCTGATGTGTGCTTCACCATTACAATCATTTTCTCTTCACATGTGTGATTAATGGCTTTCCCCATGTAATGTTCTACTAGCCTGTGGAATTGTTTCCTATGATTGCGTCTCTCTCAGTAGCATCCTCCCTTATCCTCCCCTTGGCTTGTCCTTTTTATGGAGTTTGTACATCCGAATGTTTTTAACTGTGGGCCGTGCCCGCCCTTGCGGGTTTGGTGGGAATTCAATGGTGGCTCCTCCGCTAAGGCGGAGGAGCGTCGCCCCACTGCTTTTTAGCAGTGAAGTTATGGAAAAATAAAATGATAATAACTCGTGTTATTATCATTTTATTTTGTCCTGATGTCCGGCAGCTTTGCGGGGCAGGCTGCTCTCACGACAGGAGCAGGGGGAGTGGTGAGCACACTGTAAGTGTGCATGAATGTTTGGCCGGCCATCTCGGGCCGGCCAAACATTCATGCGCAATTTGCATGTTCTCCACACAGACTGCATTACAGCCTGAGTGGAGAACATGCCCAGGCTCCCAGTCAGAGTCTGAGCGCCGAACCTCGGCGCTCAGGCCAATCACAATACTATATTGCAGTGTTGTGATTGGCTGACTGGGAGCCTGGGTGTGCTTCCTATTGTGGCCAGAGCGAGGGACTACGGAGGTGAGACGCGGCGAGAAGGTAAGTTATTTTCTTTTTTCTTTTTTTTTACACCTGCTTCCCCCACGTCCCCCCTCCCGCCCCACCCCCCCACCCCTGATCTGTGCCGGCCGCCACTGGGAGGGATTTTGACTCTTTGCATGCCCAGCAGGCAGTAGCGGCCCGTGGAGGGAGTTCCGTGGGGCGGTGAGGCGGGGGAGGGGCAGGGTGGGGGGTAGTAAACACCGGAATATGGATGAACAGAGGTAAGTAAACATTTAAATAAATTAAACGAATTTCGTTGCGCGCGCTGCATTGCAAAATGCGTTGCAGCGCGCGCAACGAAATTCGTTTTATTTATTTAAATGTTTACTTACCTCCGTTCATCCATATTCCGGTGTTTACTACCCCCCACCCTGCCCCTCCCCCGCCCCGCCCCGCCTCACCGCCCCACGGAACTCCCTCCACGGGCCGCTACTGCCAGCAGGGCACAAAACCCTCAGCAAGGAGTTGGGTCACAAGGTCAAGAATATGAACAGTGTCACTGCTTTCAACTAACGATGGCCTAGAAGCGTGACCATGTTTGTTTGGTGGGGTTCCAGACTGTCTTAATTTGCACATGGACGCTGTTTAAAGTGAGTTGAGGAAGTGGAGGTTGAGGAGAAGCGGCCTATGGGCATAGTGCCCAAATCCCCTGGGGTCTTGATGCAATGGCCGAGAAGAGAGAGGAGTTAAGAGCAAGATGTGTGGGCTTTTTTTCTTTTACAGAGGGGAAGAGACGGATTTGTCCCTTACAGCAATGCTTCAGGGGAGGGAGGCAATAATAATTTCCAACTCCCTTTTTGTGAAGCACAGTTCTCTTTTCTGTCATCACTCCTTGTGGTTCCTGGCTCCCAGGCTGTTCCTTGATCCCAGCAGTGGCGTAACAAAACTTGAGGGGGCCCCCAAAAAAAGTGCATGGAGGGGGCACCCCACGATCTGGACCCAGTCAGGAGCTCTTAGGCAGGGGCCTGCTGCCCGTGCACAGTGCCGGAGCAGAGCCCCAAGAGCTCGGGGGCCCTCCCACACCACAGGGGCTGCGTGGGCTTTTGTTATGCCACTGGATCCCAGACTTAACTATATTTAGTGAAGTCCTTAACCACTTCTGGAAACTTCTTTGTCTTGCACTGGGAAGCCACTCAGTATTGTATGTGCACCATATTTACATTGGCGTATTGATCTATTTGGGAGTGTGTGTGTGTACACGCATTTCATGGCCCTGCCACTCTTTAAAGGTCAGGTGCAATGAAACATTATAGTGCTGGAGCATTCCAGGGGCCATATTTACGGCAGTGCACCGCTTTGCGCATCCCTGGTCTCTTTGGTATTATAGAAGGGGCCGCTGATGCTTGTGCATCCCCTTCTGTAATACTGAAAGCGCTGGCACACATACAGTGCCAATGCTGTCTCAAGAGGGCGTTCCCTCATTTGCCTGGGGGCGTGGCCCCATGCAAATGAGTAAATCCCTTTGCTTCTGCGCCCGCGCATAATTGCAGCCCGCTGCTGGGGATAAAGGGGGTCCTATGGACCCCCAGATACCCTCTTCCAGGTGGGTGCAGTCACTCACAGTGCCCGCCTGCTAGGGGATCTCTAATCCCCCTTAAAAGTGCAAGCAAGTTGCCGCCTGCCCAGTGAAACACGGAGCCGCTGCTTCAAAGCCACTCCATTTTTCACTTCCCCAATGTCATAGAGCGCACTTTCACTGTTTGCACATCTGTTTTAAGGTGCGCCATGGCGCATACAGGGAAAGTGCGCCTTATCCATGATACGGCCCCAGGTGTTTTTGCATTGCATTGCCCTGCACTGATATAACAAAATCTACGCCTCAGCATGCTTGCATCCCAACTTTCATCAGACTCAATCAGTGGCAGTACTTTGGACTAGTCAGGTCTCCCACAATTCTCCTATCATCCATAGGCATTGGCTTTGCAGGAGAATACATTTCCAGGACCCTGACCGAGAAGCATAGGCCCAACAGGTTTTGGCATGCACTTTATGACTGGGAGCCCCCTCTAGCTCTGGGAAGTGGTGTTTATGTCAATCCCAGCTGTATAAGCATGCGTCAAGCTGTGCGCAGAGGGCAGGATACAGCAGATAAATCGCCCCTTCTGCTAAGGAGGGAGGGAGAGAGGGCAGGAGAGAGAGAGGTAGAGAGAGATTGAGAGGGAAGGAGAGAAAGAGAGAGAGAGAGACAGAGGGGGGGAGAGTTGGCATTCTTATTGTCTCTGAAAGTGAAGCTTTCCCACCAAGTTCACTCCTTGTCTTCGGAGCACAGAAAATAAACATACCATGAAAATCATGCATCACTTTTCATGAAACAGGGCCCCAGAGACTCCGAAGAGTCTTGCATTTTAATGCAGTTGCAAAGGGCAATTAATGTTTGCCAACTGCTGAGTTTAAATTAATTAACATGTCTTGTTCTGCACCAGACCAGAATTTATCCAGATAGGAACATACGCTCTGCAAAAAAAAATCTTTTTAAACAGCAAGATGCGCGGCGCACACCCAGCTGGGCGCAGGAGCAGTGCCAACCTTTCTCAGCAATAAATGTGCAACTGATTTTTTTCATTTAAAAAGTAACGCTGCTAATTGCAGACCCAAATTGATTATGTATTTCATTCTGTTGACAGGCTCCCACCCGTTCTAAACAGACGCTACTTTTCTGCTAGTAACATTAATAAGCATTACTTCTGTTAAGAGTTAAAGATGGTGGCAAAGCAGGTATTTTACTCTGCAAAAAGAGGAATGGGATTGTGGGTAAAACAAAGGGGCATATTCTCAAGGACTTATCGCCGATTTATCGGCACTTTAGCGCCACAAAAGTGGCAATAGATTTATCGCCCTATTCTCAAGCTGGTACAAACTGCCGATATCGCCAGTTTTCCAGCGATAGCTGACGCAAAAAACATCGCCACGGATGAGAGCGACAACTAACGCTAATGATATGCAGAGTAGGTGTTCCCATGCAAAAACACACGAAAACACCACTTCGCGATATTCTCAACGACCAGCGATCCAAAAACAGGCGAAAAGGCGCGTTAGCAGCAGGGATTTAACACCTGCCTATTACTGGTGTTAAGCAGGACGACAACCTGCAGTAGAAAGGGAGCCCAGCCCAGAGCCACATCTGAAGACCAACAGATGCCATGGAGCCAATGATCATGCAGCTTGGAGACCCAAGAGGGCCACAACACCCACCGCCACCACCCCCAGGGCCCCCCCCTGGACTACCCCCCCCGGGACTACCACCTAGGCAGCGCAGAAGAAGACAGCGGACTTTCCTAAAACGCACCAGCCTCAGACACTCAACGCCAGAGGATGCCATTGCCCACTACAGGCTCAAAAGGACAACCATCCTCCGCATCCTGACCCACATTGCCCACAGGCTGACGGTACCAACACAGCAGAGAACCAACATCCCTCTGCAGACAAAGCTGCTGGCTGTGCTGCACCTGTTGGCCTCTGGTACCTTCCAACCAACAACTGCCAGAGTCGGAGGAGTCTCACAGCCAGCCCTATCAAACTTCCTCACACATGTCTTGGATGCATGTCCACAAAAGCAACGGCGGGCCCCTGTATCCGCACTACACGCTAGTTCCAATTCGTAGTGTTCCTGCGCAACCAACCCCAACGCCAGCCGTTGCTTGGCGCCTCTGTGCTCCAGATCCAAGATTGTAGTTACTGAAATGGGGGTGCGCCAGGTCATGAAGTCCAGTAGTCAACAGTAGTGTAAAAACAGTACTTTATTACAAATACATAAATCAACAATACGAAAAGCTCAGCCAACGCGTTTCATTCCCAATGGGGAACTTCATCAGGGCAACGTGTGGATTCAATTAACTGCATATGCTGCGGAAACTCCCCAATACAATTCCCTATTCCGAAAGTCAGTATTCAGAAACCTGTTGGATAAATGGTGACAATGGTCAAGCGTCCGTATAGTCACAAACGTAATCTGGTACAGTGTATTGCACTTGGACAAACCGGAATGCTAACATGTATGATAAATCCTGCATAAAAAGACCGTAACAGAAGTTCGTGTGGGCGTAACCTTCGTAGGAAAGAAAAGGAAGGTTACGACCACACGAACTTCTGTTACGGTCTTATTATGCAGGATTTATCATACCTGTAAGCATCACGGTTTGTATCAGCTTGATACCCCTGCACCTTCACTTCCCCCACACTGCGCAGGAACAGCTGGAGACCAAGCAAGGGAACTATGCCATAGCTGGCTTCCCGCACGTGTTGGGGTCAATTGACTGCACACATGTACTACTTGTGCCCCCTGCCGACACTGCACACAATAACCGCAACAGAAACCACACGCATTCCATCAATGTGCAGGCAAAAGTGGACCACCGGGGCCTGTTCACGAATGTCGTCGCAAACTTCCCAGGCAGTGTGCATGATTCCTACATCTTCCGCAAGTCCATCACCAACCAGCGCTTTGAGGATGGCACCTATGGAAATGCACTGCTCGTTGGTAAGTACCAACTGAACACACCACACACCTCAACTCCACAATCATACAACTCACAACTGTGGGAATGCACACGTTACACAATCACATACAACATGCCAATCAACATGCCCAACTACCAGACACGACAACACAAGTAACTGTGGTAACCGTGGCCAACCATGTAGACAAACCATCCACGGCATGGCACCTCTGCCACACAATTGCAGAATGTGGGGAGAGGTGGGAACCAAGTATGTGCGAAGGAGGCAAGTGACCCATCAATAAGAATGTACACAATGCCAAGTGTGACGGTGATGTGCTGGACAGACTTCAGTATGCAGAGCACAGACATGTCCATGTGGACATATACTGCTGGTGTTTGTAGTGTTGTGGACAGTGGACGCAAACAGGTTACCTCAGGCAGTGTGGAAGACCTTGGACATGTAGCTTTGTCCCCCCCCCTGTAAGCGTGAGCGGAGTGGCCTTGGCCGGCGTATGTCATGAATAAATAGCCTGGGGCTCTGGGCGTGGTTCAGTTCCGGGATGGCCACCAAAGTAACTACTGCGTGTGTCTCTGTGTCCGCCATATCCTGTCCATAGGCCTACACACACCTGGCCGACCACCTTCAACGGCCAGATTTACACTGGAGACGAGGTGGCTACGTCCCAAGCCAACCCGCGCACATCTCGTCATCGCATGCAGGGTCGTGTCTGCCAGGGCGGCGCCCCCCACCCAGCCACGAGGCCGCTGCCGTGACCGGTGGTGCCTGCGCGATCCTGTGCGCCTGCTGCACCCCAGCCCTGGTCCCCAGACCGGTCCGCCGCCCAGCGATGACTGGCCGCTCCTTCGCACCCAGGCCTCAATGCTCACCTGCCGCCACCGGCGTGTCTCCAAGAGGGCCCACCACGTGCCGGTGCAACCTCCTCAGCCGATCGCTAGATTCCGTGCCACAGGCCCCCAGCGCACCCTGCGGCACCGCACCGCGGAGTCATGTGTGTGCTGACTGCTGCCTTCGGCGTACACTGCGGTTCAGCAGGGCTCTCAATTCAAATCGAATCTTGATTGGCAGGACGGCGTATCGAGGTCTACGCATCATCGCAGGCTGCACACCCGCTCAGCTCTTCAGGTGCCCCTACCTCAGTGCACCGCAAGTCACCGTCCCGTGGCGGTAGACCCGTGCCGGCTGCAGTGCATCGGGTGCCACCAACTCTGTGCACCGCAAGTCACCATCCCGTGGCGGTAGGCCCGTGCCGGCCGCAGTGCATCGGGTGCCACCAACTCTGTGCACCGCAAGTCACCGTCCCGTGGCGGTAGGCCCGTGCCGGCCGCAGTGCATCGGGTGCCACTAACCCAGTGTGCCACAAGTCATGGACCCTTTATGATTGAGTCTCGTGTTGCGGACGCCATCATGTCACCTCCGGAAGTGGGGAATGTGATGTGGTAGGCCTCTTTTATTGGCAGGGTCACATGTCCTGTGACGCCTGTGCTGGATGGGTGTAGTGTGGGTGTAAACCAGCCCTCAGGGAGTGGCTGTGGCATGCTGACAACTAGACCAGTGATCAGCAGATCACTACAGGGAAGACCTGGGACATGTAGCTTTGTCGTCGTCCCCTGTAAGCGTAAGCGGAGTGGGCTGGGCTGGCGTATGCCAGTCCAGCATAGGGGTGTGATCAATGAGCCCGGGGCTCTGGGCGTGGTTCAGTTCTGGGCTGGACAAGAAAGTAACTAATGCGTGTGTCTCTGTTGTAGTGTCGGCGCCACCAGGACCGCAATCGGCAATGTTGCACCCTGTGACTCAAGTCCCACAACATGAGCAACATGGACGTAAGGGGGAATCACTGACCCTACATTCATCCATACTTTCATACTTGAATGATCATAGACATGACACATCTGTGTGAATTTGAATGTTTTATTCACATTCAGTGGAGTGTTGAAGCTGGAGCAGTACAGGGCCATGCAAACCCCACTTTACATTGTTGCCCTGTGGAGGGCCAGCCAGAGTCCTTTAGGGAATGACAAGTTCATCGGAAGAGGAAGAGTTCAGTCCGCAGTCTGATTGCTGTGTCATTGGTAACCAAACAGAATATGGCAGTCCATGTCGAGGTCCAAGGTGAGTGTCGCAGAGTGTATCGGGGGACAGTGGAAGGTGATGATGCAGAGGGCAGAACTAAGCAGAAACAGGCCATATGGTGGAGATGAATGCTACCGCTTCCTTCTTACCACTAAGGCAGAATCATCCGCATCTTCGTCCTCTGATGTTTCATGTGCCTCACATGTGGGTGGTGTTGTTTTGTCTGCATCACTGTGTGGCAGTGACACATCAGTGGCCGTAGGAGGATTGGCTGCAGCACTGTGGGTCACTGACACATCAGGGGCCGGAGGTGGATTGTCTGCCGCACTGTGAGGCACTGACACTTCAGGGGGCGGAGATGTGGATGGAGTAGTAGCAGCAGCATTCATCCGCGCCAGGCCTTGTGGCAGCAATGCCATGATGAGGGTCTGCAGGGCATGGAAGAACCCAGCTACATCTCGCTGGTGTGCAGCCGTGGCAGCCATTCTTTCCGCCTGCATTCGCTCCATGTTCTCCATGATCCTCCGCATGTGTCCCAACTCCCGGCTGACATTGCTGGAGCCACTCTGACTAGACAGTTGTTCTTGTCTCAGAGTCAGGACTCCAGCGATGTCAGCCATGGATCGTTGGAGAGCATGGAGCAGACTGTGGGTGTCCGTTAGGGACTGTAAGTGGTCCCTGATGGAACTTAGACACCCATGTATGGCATCTAGTTTGGCTGCCATGAGGTCGAACCCCACCCGCACCTAATCAGCCATCTTCTCCTGGCACCCTAACACACGGCATTGGAAGGCCATGTGTTGTTCGTGGGGGTCCTGGGAGACAGCCGTGGTGGTGGGTGCTTCCTGCTGTGTGGTCTGTGCAGGGGGTGAGGTCTCCTCGATGCAGCTGGGCTGTCCTGCTCCTGGAGGTGAGGTGCCGAAGCTGTCCATGAGCTCTTGGAGGGCGTCGGGGTCGAAGGTGTGGAGGTCCTCTTCGTCATCAGTGAAGAGATGTTTGGTCTGCTCTGCAGGAGGTGTTGATTCTCCCTCTGCAATGTGAAGGGGAGATGCAGTTTAACATTGTGTTCACATGTATGTTGACGCTTTGTACAAGTTTACATACAGACTGCATGACAATGTACATTGTGACTGTTTGGGAGGAGCTGCCTATTTGATGCGGGACAGTGGACATTTCGACAACATCACGGATGTGTGTTTGTACTTGTACATTATCATCTCACATTTCCCTGCTATGCCAAATGTGATTGGACAGTTTCTACACACAAGCGGTTCTGTTGTGAACGTGTTGCAGTTTGTACCACATTGTTGTCAATGTTGATGTGCTCTGAATGTTATGTGTGTGTGCTGCATTTTGGGAGAGTCGCCCCTGCAGCTCTGATTTTGCTGCCCCTTATCCCTTTCAGGCGGTGTGCCTTTGACTTCTGTGCTTATACAGTGCTGAGATGTTGCATACTTGGGTAAATTCGGCTCTTGGTGGGAGTTGGGACTCTGGGGCATGGTTTGTCCGCAGATGTGTTGTTGATGTCAGGGGTTGTTTGTGCACTTGGATGTGTCAGAGTGTGACCTGCTCCTTTACGGATGTGGTCCACACTCAGCCACCTCAGTGTCATGGCATGCAACATGTCATGATATATTGACTGCAGCCATGCTATTCGTCATGCAGTGTCACTTGCATTGTCAGTGTGGCTCACAGACACGCCGCTTTGCTGGGTTTGGCACATGTGCATGGGTTGGTTGTGAGATTGGTGATGTGTGGGAAGGGCCCCCTCTGGGCACATAGTCGACGGGGGCCTACTTGCTGTTTCTAGGTGTGCTGCAGTGTGCCAAGGGGATCAGGGACATGATCCAGAGTCATTGTGGGTGTGCACTGTCCTATACTTAATTGTGCATGTGTGACATTGTGCCCATCTCCCCCATCCCCCAGTCCCTGGTCGTTACTCACCCTGTTGCTGTTGTGTCAGGTCATGTTGAGCAGTGTCCGGTCCCCCAACTCCTGCCACCGTCTCCACACTGATGACTGTGGACACCATTTCCTCCATCTCATCCAGCTCCTCCTGTGGCACTGGACTCCCACCTCCAGTCTGCATTGCTGCCTTCTGGTTGTTGCCGAGTTTCTGCTTGGTTTTGCGCTTCGCATCATTCCAGCGCCTCTTGACCTCTTCCATTGTCCTCCTCAGCACTCCGTCTGCATTCACCTTGTCCACGATGGACTGCCATATTCCATTTTTTGTTGCCAACGACACAGTGGAGGTGACGAACAGTTGTTGATGGTGTTCTATCACCTCCGTTATCAGGATCCTGTTTTCCTGCGGACTGAACCGCGTCTTCCTCTTCTTCTTATTCTCCTTGCCCTTCCCTGACCCCGAGGTCCCAGGCTTGTCCTCCGTGGGGCTTGTGGGGTTCTGGTTGTCCTCTGTACTTGCTCCGGCTACCTCCATTGTGCTTCGCAGTTGTTTTGGTTTTGTTTGTGGGGTTTTTTCCTGTTTTTTTAGTGATTTTTCCCGCCTGACGTGTGTGAATTGCAGGCCTGGCGCAGCTTATCGCTGATTTTTTTATCGCGGTTGAGCCCATCGCCACTTTTTTCACGTTCGGCTTTAGATTTTTATCGCCGTCCCGGTAATTTTATCGCGGACATTTGACGCGTTATCGGGAAACTATCGCATGTTACCGCTGTGTTGGGAATACGACGTTAACACGTCGCTATTTTCCCGCGATATGAAAAATTGCGTTAACCTATTTTGGCGATGATTATAGCACGTTCTTGAGAATATCCCCCAAAGAGTTTGGATTCAGGGTCTTTCTGTTTAAGTCCCTGTTTCTTTCCCAGGTTTGAATTCAGGAGCTATGGGCCTCATTCACAAACTGCACTTTGTAGTATGTTTATAGTACCAGATGAGTACTTCAAAACTTATTACAAAGTGCTATTTACAAACTGCACTTTTGTAGTAAGTTACACTTTTTTTTAACATCTTTATCATTTTGCATACAGTTGTACATTATAATATCTGATAGCACCAATTACAGCTTGAGTAAGTAATAAACATTACCATATGATGAGAGAGCACATTTCCATTTGGTGGAGCCTGGCGTGAGAAAAGTAAGTTACACGTTTGTGCAAGTTTACTACTTTTTTGTAGTAGATCCCTACCTGCATTATTTTCTATGGGAGGGTGTTGCAGGACCAGTGGTTGGCCATGTGTAATGCTGGACATAATACAAAAGAATAAGGTACTAGTTCAAGTTCAAGTTCAGTTGGTCTTTATTTCGATTGTAACAATCATAAAAGACATAAATTACTAAAATTTATAAGGATACATAATAAAAAGAATGAGTGAAATTCATGACCGACTTATAGCTAAAAAACGGCCCAAAATAGAATAAAACACATATACATTAAAAACACATTTTAAAAAGTAATAAAAAATACATAAAACACACGAGGACGTGTCTAGCAAATACTTTTCGCACTATTTTTAGTTCTTCGATAACACGCGAGAGAAGTGCCAATACATGTGTTCGGAGGGAAATGAGACTACAGTTCCAAACATTGGGACTAAAACATGAGTTAAGTCTGACGGGATAGGTATACCCTCATCTGTTTAGTGCAGATGACCCACATCCAACTCAAAAACTTAGCAACTGCAATGACTATGGATTCCTGAGTGTTTGTCTTCAGAATCCTTAGTGCTTCCATGCCTGATCTTGTTCCCAAGTTAGAACAAATTGGTTTAAGCCATTTTTTCCTGGGAATCTTGTAGGCTGGGCATACAAAGAGAATATGAGCTAATGTTTCAATCTGTGCTGGACATGTTATACATTTGTCATCTGACGGGGGATGCCAACTACTCGTAAAGGCTTTTATGGGGAGGGAACCCACCCTGAATTGGTGGTACAACTTCCTGTCACTCGGTTTAATAATGACATCCCAATAAGCTTCAAGCTCGATATCATGTTTAAACTCCAAAAATCCCCTTGACAAATTAGATCTCATTACGGTTGAGAAGCGCTTAGTCTTGACCATGTTCCAATATGCTACCTTAAACACTTTTTTGGGCGGGAATGTGTTGTTGTCGGGACCCTCCCACAGACTACTCATCCCCATGTCTAGTAAGGTAGTTTTTACTTTATTTAACCAAGATATCCTGCGTAAGCAATCAGCCCCCCGTACTTCATAGAGAGCTTTAGCATACAAGGATAGCTCGTGGGTAGTCCAAAGCCTTCTCCAGAGTGCAATGGGTCTAAAACGCGCTATAGCCTCTATGGTGTTATAACCCAAGTCTAAATATAAGGGCGTAAGTGGTGTTGATTGTGGGAGGCCTACTAAAGCTCTCATAAATTTATTTTGAGCAGCAGTGAGAGGTGATATATCCTCAAAGCCCCTAAGGTACTATATAAGTGTACGTTACTACATAAGTGCAGTTTGTGAATACCTAAGGATAAACGTACTCAAAAGTACAAACTTACTGAAAAGCGTTACGTCACTTTGTGAATCAGACCTAATGTGTTTACGTTTCTCTTTCTTGTCCCAGTAGATCCAGATTGTCAGAAAGTCATATTTATGGTCCTAAACACTAGTTCAGAGACAGTATATTTTATATTTTATTTATTTATTTGTTTGTAAAGTGCTAGCTTCTTGGCAGAAAGTCACTTATCCCAGATATTTTTGAAAGGCACTTACAGGTATGATTTTTAAGAACACAATAGGTTTTGAGTATTTTTTCAAAGTATCAATAATATTTTACCCGAATTGATATTTGGTGAAATTATAGTAGCAAATGGTACATTTAAAAGTGAATTGAGCCATTTTAAAAATCGGATGGAAATTAATGAGGAGCACGAGGGATATTTGTCTAAGGAGTTAACGGAAGGTGTATGGCAAATGGTGTGTTTTGACGACCCTTAGTCCATACACACTGGTGACAACTTGGTACAATCTAAATTCAGTTTTATAAAAAGATGGAGATTCTAATGCAAGGAATATTGTAGACGTTACCAGCAAATTCTGTGTTTTCGGCCACAATGGACCAGAGACTGTCAAAAGCTGAAAATTGAAACTGAACTTAAAAGTGTGTCACCCAGCCTACAAAGGAAGTTTTAAAAAATGTTCCTGAATTGGTCCATTTTAAGCATGTTTAATTAAAAGCCTCAATGAACGAAAATATATCTAACTTTTTAAAAATATTATTCGAAATTAGAGCTCTAGAGACGTGTGTTCTATTTCTGTTTACCTGTCAGGGTTGTAGAGCCAAATCAGTAAATAGAACATTTATTTTACGCAGACGCAAGTTCAAGCTGGTAATAATATTTATTCTTGCAAATGTTACTTCCAGAAAGAAGCAGACTGCCAGGTAGCAAAAGAAAAGTGAGTAAAATCAAATGTTGGTGCCTTACATTTCAGGCAACAGTCATTGTCATGAAGGTGGAGTCTATACACTGTTCCTGGAGATCAGTCGGCTCTCCACAGAAGTCTTTAATGCATCAACTTGAGTTTGAAGCCAGGATGCACTTTGTTTACTTATGTACATACTGTAGCAACCTCATATACATTATGATTTCATTATTTTCTATTTCCTGATTCAGTCTGTGCTTCTAACTCAAAGATTCATCTTGATTATATTAAACACATTTTCTGGAGATATCTGAGAAAAGTGGTGGCTGATATTTCTTGTCAGATGTGGAGAGTAATTCTGAAAAGGAGAGAATTGTTCACTTCCAATTCCAACCCTGGTCGTACAGCTTCCTCAAGGCAATTATTTAGTTGATCATATTTTTCATGCTCCTTTTCATTTAACATATAGACTGTCAGACTGTCTTGTCTCTTCAAAAGAACTCATGTTTCCTTCATCCTATACCTGGCGTATAATTGTGATTCCTGCTTTACTCCACGTATTCCAGTTTAAGACTGATAATATTCGAAATTGAAGCTTCTATATTTAAATCCAAAATGGAGTCCCTTTTTGTTGCTAGGTTGAAATTTTTATTTGAGCTTAATTTGGAATCTCTGACAATATCAGTAAAAGAGGACAAGAAAGTTGCTGGTGTAAGAAGGTGGAGTATTATGTGGTGTGGGTGTTAGACTTCACCATGTACTACTATCACGATACCCCAGAGATGGTCCTTGAATTCACACTAATAAACCCTTAGCTCACTCCTGGTAGTATGGCAAAGAGCAGTCAGGCTTTACTAAAGGAACATGTGTTAAGCATTTCAGAGTACCAACATGGACAATAAGTAATTGACAATATTCAAGAGAAATCAACACCAATTTATAAAAATAGAGTGTATTTTTATCTTAATTTAGACACCAAAACGAATGAAATAGCATATATATAACTGGAGTTATAGATTTTTGAAGCAATATAAAATCAGTGCAGAATAATGCAGTGAAACGTTATCATTGAGGTCATTGGGAAAGACCACTAGTGACAATCGGTCACTTGCAGGTCGAGTTGCATGGTAGCCTTGTAGGGTAAAGGTGATGCGGGTACCCAGGACCAAGCCACAATAGTCAGTTCAATTTGACCTGGCCTGTGGAGCCCGGGTGCAGAGTTGTCTTAGCTGTCTGTGGTGCTGAACGGGAACTGCGGGAGAGCTGCTTTTACCACTGAAACACTGCTGTGGAGGAAAAAGATGTAAAAACACAACAACAGGGTGGTTGCTGATGTCAGCTGAAGGCCAGATGGAGTTCCCTCTAGGTGCAGCATCGAGGAATGGGGTCGGTTGCCAGACTGGCGACCAAGAAACCTTGGCAGCGGTAAGAAGAGCAGAAAGTAACTTTGACGTCTGGTGGTCCAGGGGTACGCAGTAGCTGCCCGTAACTTCGTGGAAGGCAGGACTACAGCTCCCACAATGTACTAGACCATCTGGATTTAGGCAATCCCTCAGAGGGCCCAATTGCCAGCAATTCTTCAGATCTGGAGTGTTGTTTTACCTGCAGTTTCGAGGGGACAAGTACCACTTGTCCAGGGGAGTCTGAGGGTGCTTCAGGCTTCCACAGGGGTCCCTGGGGAAACCGAGAGATAGCCTAGGATGAGTCTCGATCAGGCAGTTCCAGGAGCATTGCCGTGGGTGCAGAGTATCCCTCTTTTGCTTTGTGCAGGTCCTGTTGTCGCTGACACGGGTCTCTTCTTCTGTCATCTTTGATGCAGGTTGTTCAGAACTGAGGTTCTGGTGTCAGGGGTGTCCCTTAAATCCAAGATTTAGGAGAGATAGGGATATGGGAACAAGTAGCCAATGGGCTGCTAGTCCCTAGAGTTAGTCCACCCCTGAGGTGACCACATCCGGGGATTTGGGTCAACTTTTCTACCCAGAACCCTCTATTCTGCCACTCCTAAAGATGGCAGGAATCTAATTTTAGTGTACAGATGAGGCTGCTCACCCTGGAGGTGTGGCTAGCCTTCTGGGGGTGTACACCTCCTAAAATAACTAATTTCCCACCTGACCGGGCGCAAATGTGCCTGGGGCAGGGTGAGGGCTATTTCCTTCTCTGGGAGTCAGCCCTGCTGCATATCAGAGGTGGTGCAGCCTCTGAAGCTCATTGCCTTGATGTGCCACTTCGCTAGCCTGCTTGGGAGGAGGGAGGTGTGAACTCCTTCCTGCCAAAGCCTTTGTTCCTGACTCCTGAGACTGATCAGAAGGTCAGGAGGTCAGAATTCTGTCTTGGTGGCAGCAAACACAGGAACTTAATTGTCAACACAGGCACTTATGGCAGTCTGGCACAAGGTGGCGCTGTCTAAGACGACCACAACAAAAGTCAATTATTAATTCAGTATACATTAAAAATGACTGTTACCTGCCGCCCAGGCCATTCTTATAGCGTTGGGGGCCTAGAATAATCCGAATTGTCACACTTGTAGAAGTGTGTTGGTTAGTAGTTGTGTTGTTACTACCACTGGCAGCGCTGGCAGGAGCAATGTGTGGTGAAAGCTGCAGTGGCCTCCTGACAAGAGCCCTGGCACTAGTTTTATCACAAATTAAGCACTGGGTTGCAATGACACCGATCACATGTTTTCACGTTTGTAAAATACCCTGAACTATTATAGAGATCGTGTTGTCTATAAACTAGTTTTTATAGCCTTCAGAAAATCTCAGACTAACAAGCATAGGGGGCGAAATACATGTCTGCCGAGTATAAGTAACTGTATATACGACCGCTAATCAACAACCATATTGAGAAAACGTTCAGACTACCCAATAAACAGTTTTTATCACAGCAATTACATTTTGCCTTCAATTACTGAACACTTTGGGGCAGATTTACTATTTTTTCATGAAGCGCACTGCAGCAGCCGCAAATGCTGCGCTGCACTACGTGAAAAGGAGAGAGGAGGAGAGCGCCCTATTTACTAAAATAAGGCACTCGCCTCCCCTCTCACTAACGCCGGCGCTGAAATCAGCTGCCGTGCGCCACGGAGACACCTTTGCGCCATGGTGCATAGGGTTTGTACTGGAAGGGTACCCTTTCAGTACAAAATACTATGCACAGACTCACTTTAACAATTTTCCCACTTTGTATGCATGCTGTAAAGTGCAGCACACATGCAAAGTCGGAAAAGGAAGGAGAAATTAAATCATTTCTCCTTCCTTGCGCCTACTTCGAAAGGGCGCAGTTTTCTCACGCTAAACCCAATCTACTTTATTTAAATTGGGTTTAGTTTGAGAAACCTTGGGGTTTGCATGGGAATGCCCATGCTCCACCCTTGGTACGTCCCCATGGCGCAAAGTAATGCAAAGCAGCACTATGCGCTGCTTCATGTTACTTTTCCGTTATTTCCAGCGCTAACCAAGTTTCGCGCTGGAAAGTAAATTGGAAAAAAAAGATTTTGCGCCGATTTGCGTCACGGCGCAAAATCTTAGTAAATCTCCCGCTTTGATCTCAACAAACATCTTTACAAAAGGAAGTGAAGTACTTGGAAATATGTTCTAAACGTATGCTAGCAAGAACTTTGATCCTAATATAAGGAACTACAATCTCACTATTCACACCCTACAACAAGTTAACGATGAAACAAATCCTTTCGAGTCTGAAATACTAAACTGTGTAATGCTAGATAGTTTCACAATGCATGGCAGCTCATATTTAAGTGCTTCATTCTCAAAAACGTCGTGAAGAAGAATTTCTCAGCCTCACAAAATGAAAAGGCATGTCATACGTTTTTGACAACATGAACGCTTTACAGCAGAGCTACCAGAGCACTTCTGGTGCAGAAACAAGCTTTTCCAAAAAGGCTGCAGTTCTTTCAAAGGATGGTTCCAACACTTTTCAGCATTGCTTCATATGTTTATTGGATGGAAGACACAGTTCTCAGCATCATTGCACCATTAGACAGTATCAACGCTTCTCAATAGAAAGCTTGTATCTTTCTGTCCATGGGTGAATACCAGAGGATTCCAAGTAGTCTTGCATTTCTAGAGTGTTTGGTTTAATACAGTAAAGCCACTAAGAAAGCTCACTGAATTATTATTCATGTTTTTACTAGGTTCATTCAGAAGCGAAAATTGTTATTAATTCATTTTGGACCTTGGACCCAGCCACCTTTTATTTCATAAAGTAGCGTTCAGTATAAACCAGGAAAGTGAGTGGACCTTGTTGCCTCCCTCCTTCACTGCAAACACAGCATCTTTCCTGCTGCAGAAAGTACAAATATTCCCAGGAAATTGACTCCTGTCCACTTCTCTTTGAAGGGATGTGTTACAGAATGGCCTACTGCCTCCATCATGAGAGTTACTGCCAGCCAGCAGTGGCTTTCCATCGCTTCCAATATAGAGCAGTCCACTGGGATTTAAATTTCAAGAAAACATTACTCGAACGAGAGTCACACTGCTAGAAAGAGGAGTTGCTTTGCAGAGCTTTGCCACCATCGCTTCCTGTTTTAGTCGGTGTTTGTTAGCCTTGTGTGGTTAATCAAGTATGTGATGCGAGAGCAGCAGCTACAACTGTGCACACATTTATACCTTACTTGACTAAATCGAGGCATTTAAGGACTTTTAATTGTGTTAATGTGTGAATGAAGATCCCTCTCACATTGTAGTCAATCTTTCTATGGTTTACTTAATATGCAAAGAAACAAGGCTAAGTAGTTTAAAGCATTGTTGGTTGCTGTAAAATTGTAGCTTAAAAAAGCATAAAATTACTTTTTATTTGATTCCATGGCTTCCCAAAGCAGTGCAATTCGCCAGGATTTGAACTTCAAGAAGACAATACTAAAATAAGTCAGGCTTGCAGTAAGAGTTTCTCTTTTGACTCTGCAGTGACGGGAGTGTTGATTATGTCAGACTTTTTGTTGGTGTTGTGCTGCTGCTTGATGAACATGTAGAGATAATAGGACTGCTCCCACAATAATAACATGTACATCTCACTAATACAGTAGCTTTGCAAAGGTGCAGTGCACATTGAAACAGGGGTGAGTCTCCCTGAAGGGTTGGCCAGTTAAATATCCTCATCTGAGATGCTCACTGCATGAAGGTAAGTCACAAACAAGATGAATTTCTTTGTATCCCATCAATAGTAAAATAAATCACCATTGCAAAGATAAATGTTACAATACCTCTGCGGGCTGATACAAAAGGCAGTGGTTAAAGGGAGTGGCCAAAGCAAGCCAGAGGGCAGACCCAAAACCTAATATTTGTGTATATGGCATATTGATGACATGAGCTGTGCCACGCACCTAGAGCTATAATTAGTCAAACGTAAAAAAAACTGGCAACAGGCAAATCATGCAGAGTTCCCTGTCTTATTCAGCATTACTATTGACTTATCTTGTTCTCATCCTCATCTTAATAGGTAACCAAGACAGAAGCAGTTTTATTGACCCTTAATCATACCCAAGGAAAAAGAAAAAATCTATTTCACTCAGATCAGGTTTCACATTTTAGTTACACGTATTGCAGTGTTAACAGTAACTGAACATTATCTTAACACTTCTTTTAAATGAACTGACTCTTGGCTTGCCAGCTGCGACTACTGCAAAAAGCATTCTAAAGTATGGAGGATAAGAACAATATAGTATGGGCAGGCCCAACCAGGCCCCCACAGCTCCAGCTCTGAATATTGATTCACGGAGTAAATTGGTCCTGGAGAAGACAGACATATTGATACCATTTGACGTCTGCTTTAAGCACCTATATAAGAAGAAAGCTTTCTCCTACTAGTATGTTATTGATCAACGTCTGTCCAGCTGTAGCATTTATGTGGCTACAAAATAACAGAGTGCAGGAATACCATAGTAAGTCTCGTTCAAATTAATTCATTCTTTTTTTTATCATCTGTCTGGTGATAAAGACCCTGGGGTTGACGGCAATCCACCTGAATTTTATAAGGTATTTAAAGCCTCACTTTGCCCATTGTTGCCAGAGGTCATGCAGACAGTTATTGACCACAGTAAAATTACCCAATCTTGGGCTTACGCCAATATCTGTACTTACAAGCCAATCTTAGTTCTGAATAGCAACAGCATCATCTATTTTAAATTTGGTCTGCACTACTTTCATCGCTGCTTGCCACTATGGTGACACTGGATCAACATTGCTTGGTGCCTGGGCCTAATACTAGAAAGCATTCCATGTCAGTAGCATGCCTTCTTGATCCAAAAGAGAGTTGAAAACTTCTAAGATAATTGTTTTTCGGAAGCCAGGAAGGCATTCATCTGAAAGTGCCGGCAGTTACTTTAGTTATATTTAAGTATGTGCAGCTTCTGGTGTAGTTTAATGAGTTGTTTCATACTTTCTATAGTTGACCTATTGCAGCTGTTTTTTTAAACCTACGTTTCAGACTGTTTTCTTGTACAGGGAATCTGGTGCATGGCTGTCTTTAGCCACCTTCTTTCTTTGCCCCTACCTTGTGCCCTGTACCTGGTGTCATGCCATTCGTATAGTTCTTCAATGATACTGCTATCATCACAAGCATTCCCAACTTAGCCCTGTCTGCTATTGAAAAATCTGACTTTAGAATATGGAAAGTTATCTAGATAGTCTAAGAACATGAACAAGACAAAGGCCTACCTCCCAATTACAGATGTTCACATCTTCGTGACTTGCAACAAGGTTACATACTTGGAAATAAAGCAAAGCAACGGTCTGAACAAGCTTTGAGAACACAGGGGCATATTCACAAAGGCAAATTTACGGAGGAGTTAAATCTATGTATGTATATTTACTCTTACACTTTGTAGTAAATGGCTACTCACCATTTCTGAGTGTAAATTTACTACAAAGTATATATTTGCATGACTCACGGGTTGAGCCAAATATACTAGTGTAAAGTTACTATTAGTGACTTTTACGTACAGGCGGAGGTCTTTGCCACCGGGTTGGCAATCTTCCTATGGTAAAGTTTATGGACATTCTAAAAAGTTTATTAAACTTAAAAACATATATTGAAATATTTTTATGATATTAATGTAAATTAATTACATATATTTATTTTAAATCCAGAACAAAATACAAAAATATACTGAACTATTAACTTGATTGTGAATTAAATCTTAAATTGATTTAAATACATTAAATTTAAATAATTTTTAAAAACATCTTTAAAAATCCCACCTTTAGTAAAATGTTTATACTTATTTATTAAGCATTAACAATTACAAAAAGTTATGTATAAAATTAATTTAAATAATTGAATTTGTTTGTTACATTTATTTTAAAAAAGATTTCTTAAATATTTTATCAGAAAAAATTTATTTATTTTTAATTTACACATTTTTAACATTAAATGAATTCTATATGTATTTTTTTTAATTTTGAAATAAATACATTTATTTTAACATTATTTCGTATGGCTATCTATTTTAAATCCCTGTCAACATTATTTTCTTTGAGAGGGTGTTGCAGTACCAGTGATTGGTCATGTGTAGGGCCTGGATTACTCCAGGTCTGAGCTGGAATACATTTACTACTGTTTTGGGTCCTTTTTGGTGGAAGTGACTTTAGAAGTGCAGTTTGTGTAATAGCAATGGTTTAACTCTTTTGTGGGTTGGTGTCTCTTTCTCCCCAAACCCCCCCCTTGCACTTCCTAAACCCTCTGTACTACTCCCTAAAATCTTCTCATTGAGTAGTAAGTATTACCTATTTTCCAGTGACTCACTGTGGTCCCTCCCACATTTACTACTTAGGGCCCGATTACGGTGTCGGACGGACCGGAGTCCGTCCGTCTTTGTTTGGGAACTGGAACCGAATGACCTCCTCTCGTCAGATCCAGCCCAGCAAGTAGGATGCGACCGAACCCTGTTCGGTCGCAATCCTATACTTTACAATTGGAGCATGCATTCCGAACGGAATGCATGCTCTCATTGTAACGAGCAGAGCTGCAGTTCATCTCTGCACAACGTGGCAGGCACCTCAAGGTGCCTGCCACCGGGTGCAGGGATCAACAGGGGGGCACCATTCGGTGGCTTTGCACCCATGGGGGCCCTGCTGGGGGCCCCCAAAGACAGAGAGAACAACAAAAGTGAAAATAACATTTTGTTTAAGAAGCAAATGACTTCAAAGGGCCTGTCTTTGGGTCAGCATGCCTCATGCAATTATGAACCGAACAAGATAGAGGAAATTAGACGTAACGAGGGTTACCCCTATTGATCCAAACACCCCTAAATACAGAAGGCTCATTACCCAAAAAATTATCAAATTGTAAAAATATATACTTCTTGCCTCAAACTTTCCTCTTTAAGTCTGATTAACATATTGAGATTTTATAATGTTAATTGTGTTTTTAATTTTTTGGGGTAAATTTTAGCTGAGGGTTGTGGAGTTTATAGGGGTAAAGGTTGGGAAGTAATTTATTTTTAATTAATTAATAATTAGTTGTTAATTAATATTAATTAACTAGTTGACACTTAAATATGGAAATTGTGTAATTAATTTTAGTTGCAGGTTGTGAGGTTTTTAGGGGTAAAGGGTAGGAAGTAATTTATTTTTAATTAATTAATGATTAGTTGTTAATTAATATTAATTAATTGGGAATTAATTATGGTAATTGTGCAATTAATTTTAGTTGCGGGTTGTGGGGTTGTTAGGGGTGAAGGGTGGGAAGTAATTTATTTTTAATTGATAGTTAATTAGTGTAATTGTTTAATTATTTTTTCGTGTATGTTTTTTTTTATAGGGGTGAAGGGTGTGGAGTAAATTAATTTTACTTACTTTATAATTAGTTGTTAAATACTTTTAGTTATTTAATTGAAAAGGTTTTTAATTGTGTAATTGATTTTGTTACAGTTTAATTTTAGTTGTGGGTTGTGGGAATTATAGGTGTAAAGGGTGGGAAGTTAATTACATTTTATGTGTTTTCATTTTTGTTACATTAATATTTGTTTAATTGATAATTTATTATGTTAATTATGCAAATAAATTGTTTTTTTATTTTCAATGTGGGTTGTGAGTTTGTGGTGTTATAGGATAGGAAGTAAATAGACAAAATTTATGCAATAATTAATGTTTTTGTTAATAAATAATTTCTAAATAAAATATTTGTTTGTTTGAAAATCATTTTTTAATTTTATTTAATAAACTATTTATAGGTATTTATTATACATATTTAGTATTATAAAATGTTTTGATTTTTTTTTAATTTTCAATATTAATTATATTTTTATTATTAACATATTTATATATTTTTATTTACTTTAAAAAATTATTTTTATTTTGTTGGTGATATTTTGTTTGTTTTCAACTTTGAACTGACTGGAGTGAGAATAGTAAATTTTACCCCTCCGCAATCCACCACTTTCCCTATTGATGCACTGACTGGAGTGGGAATAGTAAATTTTGTCCCTCCGCTATCCAACACTTTCCCTATTGATGCACTGACT
The DNA here is from genome assembly GCA_963921515.1 of Calotriton arnoldi. NCBI lineage: Eukaryota > Metazoa > Chordata > Amphibia > Caudata > Salamandridae > Calotriton > Calotriton arnoldi. The sequence goes on from CAWUFW010000319.1 coordinate 573,640, forward strand.
GGAATGGGAATAGTAAATTGTGTCTATCCTCTATCCAACACTTTCCCTACTGTTGCACTGACTGGAGTGGGAATACTACATTTTATCCCTCTGCTATCCAACACTTTCCCTACTGTTGCACTCACCGGAGTGGGAAATTTAAGTTTAAAGATTTTTAAATAGTTTAATACTTTAATTTATAATAGAATGTTTTTTAAAATAAATTATGTTATTGGTATATGTATATATATATATGTATTAGTTAAATTTATATATAATTTCAAAATTATAAAATACATTAAAATAATTATTATATATGTGTGTATAACTTTTTAAAATTAAGTTTATTTTATATATTTGTTAAAATGTATATTAAATCTAAATTATTTTTTTTAATTAATTTTATTCTTTAATATATTTAATATTTATTAATGTATTTTTTATATATATAAAACACAATACTTTGTACAACTATATTCATGACCGATATTTTTCTCTATATTTTGGTACTTGCCATTATAAGTATAGGATGTAGATATTTTTGACATCGATATTTTGGTCACGATATTTTTGTATGGTGATATTTTGGGTGTCGATATTTTGTCAGTGTACCAGTGGGAACGCCCATACTCCACCAATGGAATGCTTCCCTGCCACAAGGTAATGCAAGTGCTAAAAACAATCATAGCATGAGCACTTTTTTGCGGTCCACCTTTTTCTCCACTATATTTTCACTACAAACGGTGTCGTGCAGATTAAATCCCTGCTTTGTATCAACATCCTGGACATCTGAACCCTAGCTAATAAAATCTTCTTCTGGTGGCATCTAGTTATGGTCTTGCAGTGCTTCAAGAGGGACATTATATGGGCAATTTTGCAATAAAAAGAGGCCCAGTTAAGTGAAAAAGAAACATCTTGATCATCATCAAAGGAAGAAGAGAAGGATAAATCATCAAGATGTCAGTTGACAAGGGTCAGTTCTGCCAGGACAATCAAAAGGCCCTCTGTGGGACGCTAACTAGCTGACACTTATAAGAACACAGGCCTCGGTCACAGGGACAAACTGTGGTGTTGACTGTCATCTGCTACCTGCAGTAGACAGTTTAATCATGGGTCATACCTTGCAGCAATGTCAGGCAGATGACTGGGCAAATATACCAGCAACCTTTAGCTTCCCCAACCATCAAAAGCAGAATATAAAGTTTAATTGTGCAAGCTAGGTAGTGTAACTCAAGATGACTTGTTTTGTCACTAAGTATATTTGTATTCAGTTTTTGTTACAAACATAGCGCGAGTAAAAAATATGTTATAGTTTTCTCTCTTTTCCAAAACCTTTGGCTACTGGATCAATGCATGGCACGTTTTCAGACCCAAACAGTATATTAGAGAACTAGAGTGAAGAATAACAGACTAGTGAATCATCGATTAATGCTTGTACAACTACTGAAGGAAACAGTTTATAATTGGTGTGTTATAACAACAGTTGGAGAGAAAATAAAGAAGCTTTTCTTTTCCTTCTGCAGAATCATTGCAACTCGAGTCTTACAATTTGCAACCATTTACTTCATTGAGAACAGAAACGTATCATTTCTCACCAGTGAACAGATGACAGGGCGAAGATAGCAAGTAAAACGGATGTAAGAGCGGAATGGGGTGTGTGTGTGTGCGTCTGTGTGAATTGTATTGCATGATAGCACATTTATATGTTTATTTATGAACTATATTCTTTAATTACTAGCATATATTTTATGTTGTAGGTAGATTGGCCCACGCTGAACGATGCCCGTGTAGATTAGTGGATAGTGAGCAATGTGCACTTAATTGATTTTTACATTGTTCTTTTTTACAAATGTTTTTGGTTACTTAGGCAACATCTCGAGAAGGATTATTTTTGTTGCCAAGGTTTGTGCTCTTGAAGTAGCTGCTGCTCGCCTTACTGAGAAAGTACCTTCACTTTTAACATCCGTCCATTAGTCAGGAGGTGCTGAGTGCTATAGGCCTATATTTTTGCTTACATGTAACTATTTATTATCCAGAAGCTGCTTATGTCAAGTGCCTTTTTGTTGTAGGCAAATGGCACTGCGTGTGGTACTATATGCAAACTACATAGCTGAGTTATTAATGTGCTTCGATGACGCCTTTAAGCTTCAAATTTGTAACTATTTAACGGCCTGATTCACAAAAGAAAGTAGCAGATTTATTCCTATAGATCTGCTCATATGTTGGGATTGAACTGACAAGAGTTTTTGGAACTCACAATCACAAAACATTTCAAGCTTTCTTCTGGAGTGCTGCGAAAGCCCCAGCTTACCAGGAGTACTCATATTTGGAAGCAGTTACACTTGTAAAGGTAGGTTGTGTACATTTACACAGGTCTTTGCCTTTGAAAAGTGAATTTGTACTTGCTAACTTTAATGTTCTTTTTCTCCACTGAGAAAACGTTTTTTCCATTTGGAAACCCCTCCCACTACATGCCCACCAGTTTTAGGGATGCAATCTCCCAATTTTCATCAGAGACAGAGATATAGGGTATGTAGATCCTGGTGGGGGCCCACGGTCTGCTAGGTTGGCAGAAGCTATGGTGCCTGGCACCTAGCGACTCTCTCATAATTGCCCTGTGAGCCGAGTTTCAATAGGAGGAGCGCCCTAAGGGGTTTTTCCAGCTGTAGCGAGTTTTCCTCTAGCCTCCTCAGATTAATGTACCCAGGGTCCTCCGTTGCCTGTCATCAGTTCTCTTTGTCAAGGACACAAACAGTGTTCTGAGTTAGAAGATCACTGTGTCTTTCATGAGCCTCATGGCACAAAGGACAATTCCTTCCCTCTTTATGACTCCCAAATCCACTTCTCATGGAATTGGCATCCCTTGTTGGGCTCTAATACGATAATATGAGTACTGTAGGAAAGTGCCTCTTTTGACATAGGGCTGCCTTTGACTCATTGGGGCAAGTTACTTTCTGCCTGCCTGTTGCAACCTTAAGGAACCCTGCCTGAGAAATCAACACTACTAACTTGCAACCCTGTTCTGAGAGCACCATCGCCAGCCCGGTTTGGGAAGAGCTACTGCAGCCACTGGGGACTCAATGTCCCATAATCCCCTCTGTGCTGCACAGCTGATTTCCATCACCAGCGCTTCACAAGGCGCGCTGCAGTCCTGTAGTGCAGGGATGTCTTTGACTCCTTGGGGCGAGTTACTTTCTGCCTGTCTGTTGCAACCTTGAGGAACCCTGCCTGGGGCTCACAGTACCAGCTTGCAACCCTGTTCTGAGAGCACCATCGCCAGCCTGATTTGGGGAGAGCCGCTGCGATGCTACCGCTGCTGCTGGGGACTCAATGTCCCATAATCCTCTCAGTGCTGCACAGCCAATTTGCATCACCAGCGCTTCATAAGCCGCGATGCAGTCCCGTTGTGCGGGATGCACGCGATCCGCGCCCAGGCCAAGGACGGGCCCGTCTTTGACCGGAAGAGGCTGGGCTATCCCTCTTGGTTTTTGCTGCCACCATTTTTAGGTCGAGCATTCGAGACCTCTTGAATATACTTTAGTATATACTTATATACTTTAGTATATACTTATATACATATGTACTTAGTGGGCTCAGGAGATCAGCCCTAGGTCTTGTTCTGCTTCCGCTTAGGGACTTTTTTTTCTGTTCAACTGCCTGTATTTAACTGTCTTCATAGAAAACGATCAGTAGAGGTCAGTAAAATACCAGAATTGCTTTCTGATGAGGGACTTTCTATTTTTTTTTTTTTTCTGGCAACTGCCTCTATTTAACTTTCTTGATAGAAAACGACCAGCAGAGGTCAGTAAAGTACCAGAATCACTTTAGCATTCTCTAGATTCCAGTCCATAGAAGTTGTCTTTCATGAGCACCCATAGACAATAATATTTTTTCAAATCTTGTATTTTCAGTGATATGACCACCGAAGGCCCTGATTTTATATTAAAAACAGAGCTTTGGACTATACCATTTCCCGCTGAAAGGCAATATTTCTCTCCATGTGTACCGATACCTGGCATGTCACGCAGTTTGGTGCTTACTTTCCCTCCATGTTAAATAACAGTAGATGTTTCAGCACCCAGGCTAATGTGCTGCATAGCTAAATACATATAAAGTCCCAAAGGCGAGACCGATTGCATTGCAAATGCTTGTTTATCGCTCAAACTTGGGGTAAGCGTGTGGCGCAAAAGAGGAGACGCTTGCCCTAAGGGAGCTGTTTCCTCTCCTAAGAGGTGTGTCGTCTAGTGTATGCGGGGATAATGGAGAAGCGAAAAGTGCCAGAAACTGTCTAAGGCACCACACAGGCTCTGTCTTGTACCACCATTGACAGTTTTTTAGTCTGAGCGGTCAATGTCATTACAAAGGAAATACATCTATCAGAAAGAAGACTTTCGCTTACCTCTGATGACATGCCTCCTGCAACTATACAACCCTCAGTCTCACCTCCTGCAGTATCCCAATTGCCATCTGAGTTGGGCTGCCAAAGGACCTGTCGGGTGGACATTCATACTAAACAAGCTATTGTTTCCCTTGCAGGTACGGAGGGCCACAGGGGCAGGGAGATTAGGGCATGTGAGTCAGAAGATCAAGCCAGATGTAACAAGGGCATACCCTCCCCTAACTCCAGACCTGCAGCCGAAAGTATAAAAGGGGCCCCTAAAAACAAGGTGAGACCATGTAAATCCCTGACCACCACCATAAACTTACAAACTGGGGCAGTTAGCCCCTCAAGACCAGATGATTCTATCTGGGAGGCTATCAAGGGGCCGCTGTCTGAGCTACTTAATGGTAAACTCCGCCCCATATATGACCACCTCATGTCCATCGAGAACGCCTTGAGTAACATCAGAAAGGATGGGGAGACAAGCCTTTCTGCCACCTCTAAGGGAGGACAAAGTGTAGAGAAGACCTGTGCTACGCACCCACCCAGACCAGTAGAAACAGGGGGGAGTAGCTCTGGGGAAATGTGTGCGGGGGAACCAGACAATGCGGGGAGTGCTTGTGCCATCATTGTTGCCTCCCCTACAGTAGGCCATATTGCCTGCTCTAACATTAACCTGTTATTGATATACCTCCTGCCACCTGGCTGTATGTGGCCATTTTAGTTAATGTCCCCAGTTTAGCTCCTGGCAAAACTGAGTCCACCTTTGAACTAAAAAATAAAATAATTCACTGGATACATAGCAATGTGGGGAGTGTACGTAATCTACATGAGGAAATTATCTTTGTACGGAGAGTAGGAGGGATAGGGCCGTTACCCAGGCAAACTCAAAGGAACTGCATTATTGTTAATTTTTGCAGGCCATTAGTAGCAGGTGAGGTTCTACATCAGGCAAATACTGACACTGTCCAGGTAGGGCGCATAACCGCAGTGCCGCTGGGCTACTTTTACAAACACTGAGCCCCTAAACCCAGGATTTGTAACTATGCGTACTCTTCTAGTTGTCCACAACAAAAGGATCATGTATTACAGGGGAACAGGTACCAGGTTTTGTCTGGATTAGAAGACAATGACTGACAGCTAGCAGGGAAGCGTAATACTGTCTTAGATCTGAGCACCAGGAGATCCATGGATTTCACAATATTCCATCTCGTGCCCTTAGAAGCAGCGCCAGTACAGGCCCAGCCTCTGGTAGTGTTGTCTCTTATGGCCTTAACGATACTATTCAGGCTAATGAGGCAAGGGTGTCATCAACGGTCCCAATTAAACAAGGACAAAACAATAACATAGGTACGGAGGGTTAAATGGATAGTGGCAATGACTCTTCACACCCGACCTTTGCAGTAGCACAGTTGCAATGCAGGAAGGCATCACCACCATACACAAGGGCATAGCCAGAATACACCATGGCTCCACAATCTCCATAGTTTCCTGGAACATGGCTGGGCTTAGGGCTAAGCTGATGCAGACACTTTGGTGTGATTTTATTGATAAGTATGACCTATTCCAGGAAACTTGGTCCACCGAACCATTACTCAGAGTGGAATACTTAGCGTACAAAATCCCAGCTAAACCGAGTACATTTGGAAGGCCTTAATAATATGGGTGAGGTTGTCATTAAAATGCCAGATTCACTTAATAACAATTGATTGTCCGGACATACTAGGCATAGAAGTGGGTATAGGAAAAATTAATAGGGGTGTTTTTTAACATTTATGCATGGGGGTTAAGGGTGGTCATCCAACAGGGACCATATATGCACTAGAAGCATATTTGAATAGCCTCCCCTCACGCCCCCACTTAATCCTTGCTGAGGACTTCAATAGGACATTTGAGCTCCTTGATATAGATGATATTGGGATTACAGCAGAGAAGGATGAAGTGTGTACTATTCCCCAGTTGGAGCTTGCCCCAATCAAAAGGTGGACCCAGGCCGCCATACACCTAAAAGCACTCTCTATTAAATTGGGAGTCAGGGCCACTAACGGGCGCACTACATCTGACTCCAAAGTGTCATGCACCTTTAATAACCTTCTGGCCAAAGGTTGTATTGACTATATTTTGGTTGACTTAAGATTGTGGTTACGAATTGATGATATGGAAGTGAGGGTAAGGTTGGAGAGTGACCACAACCACCCGTACCTTACAATGTCATCACTCCTTGAAAAATATATAATAGAATCTGCCACAATAACTAGCACTAATATTGTTGTTCATACATCAGATAAGCGGCTACTAAAATGGTACCAGGTTAGCACAAAATCAAAGATCCTGACAAATATTAGTAAAGAGGTGCAGGTGGTATTACTCACTGTTACATCTAGTATGGGCAAGGAGAGCTTCCAAATAAGCTTTTCTGAGGTACAGAAAGAGCTTTCTTCAGGTGATAGCCGCTCACCTTGTAATTTCCCTGACTGCTGTGAAAAGGACTTCTCAACAAAAGAGCAACCCGTGGTTCAACAGGGAGTGTAGGGAAGCAAGGGAGATTAAGTCAAAAAACCCAAGTACAATTGTTAATGCTAGGAAGGACTACAAGCATATCTTGCTGAGGGCTAAGAAAGAGGATGGAGGGAGATATCAGAGGCATGTTTGGCCAGAGACCACACGCATTTCTGGAAGTTGATTGCAAGTGGGGGGACCGACCATGTCCCAGACACCGAATAATTTTCACACTTTTCCGCTCTGTACCATGAGGAGGGCATTGATATCAGTGAGGGTGATCTTATGTAGTAGCCTCCAGAATTTTAATATCCCACAGTTCACAAAGGAGAATGTAATTGATTCTCTAGCCTACTTTGCGAGAGGGAGGGCTCCTGGCCCAGATGGCTTTCCCAGAGATATGTATGTACATGACAGTGACGCTGGGGCAGGTTATATAGTAGCTTTATCTAATGCAATTGCAATGGGGGCCCCTAGCCCAGACTCAGGGCAGGGAGCTGAAGTGATCCAGGTGTGCAAACAAGTCCCTACCAGCTAACTATAGGCCTATCAGCCTTATAGGTTGTATTTAAAAGGTTTTCTGTCGCATGATCTTAGTAAAACTTCAAGCATGAATGGCCGAAAGGGATAGTATAAGTCCATTTCAAGCGGGATTCAGAGTTAAAACATCTACAGTAGACCAGGTCTTCCGGACCGTTTTAATCTACTGAAAGATCATTTTGATCAGCACGGGTAACCTGTTTGTTGTCTTTGTCGATCTTAAATCTGCTTTCAACCTGGTCCTGAGGCTGAGGTTGTGGCAGGCTCTGCAGGAGATGGGTATGCCCCATAAAATCCTAGTCTTACTGATCAGGCTTCATGAGAACAACTTTGCCAGGGTTAGATGGGGGTCCCAGGGCCAACTGACGGACAAGATCCCAGTGACAAAAGGCATACAGCAAGCAGTGTGTACTGCCCTCTACCCTTTTTACTTTATATTTGAACTGGATGGTAGATTACTTTTCTGAGTGGTCAGTGGATGTCCCAACCATAGCCAATAATAAGACCCCAATACTGCTGTTTGCAGACGAAACTCAGAGTGGCCTCCAAACACTTCTAAATAAATGTAGTGCCTTTTGCCATGATCGTGGCCTGGAAATCAATGTAGCTAAAACTAAATGTATGGTGTTTAGCACCTCGAAAAAGGTCAGGGGTAACCTGAGGCTAGGGGATAGGCTCCTAGAGAGCGTTGACTTATTTGAATACCGAGGAATCAAACTCCGTCCAATATGTCCTGGTCCAAGCACACTGAAAGGGCTTGTTTGAAGCATAGACAGATCACTGGAACTATCTTAAAAGAAAATCCTGTATCCTTTACCAAGCCAGTAGAACCAGCCCTTTAGTTGTATGTGGCCAAGGCTATTGGTGCCATGCTATATGGCGCTGAGCTGTGGGGGTTTGGGTATGTTTCGCTTTGGAGTGGTCAGAGAATGGCTTTTAAGAGCTCTGGTCTCCTTTCCATCCAGCACCCCCGTGAGCCCCATCTTTCTGGAAATGGGTGTCAAAAAGATTGCCCTCAAGGCCCACCTGTTGTTTTGGCGAAGACTATGGGTTACCCCAGAGCTAGGCCATTACCCTGCTGCTCTACAATATGTCATCAGTGCTGACAGATTCCACAAAATACCCTGGCTGTGACGGATCAAGAAGCTGTTGATCTCTTTCTAGGCCATGGTAATCTTTGGTACCATCCATCTATGGGTCCATTTCCACCTAAGGGGGCACTGAAAAAACAGTACTGGGCATTAGTAATACAGAGGGAGGAGCAAAAAGTGGTAGGCCCTTCACTGATGGGGGAATTTTTTAATTTTAAAGTACTGCATGGCCTAGAGATGTTCTGGGACCTAATCACGGTCTTGTTAGATAAGAAACTATATCATCAATTTAGAGTTGGGACCCTTCCTTTAAAGTATGCTAGGGATTGCCCCAATTGCACTGAACAGGAAGGAGAACATGCCACATGTGCTGTTTGAATGTACGGCCTATGCAAGATTCATTCAGCTTGGCTGGCACCTGTGTGTAGACTAATGAAGACTCCGTGTCACCACACTGCCTTGAGGATACTAAGAATGGATCCTTCTGCACTGTATGTTAGTGCAACAGCACGTTTTTGGGGCAAATGTGGGCAAAAAGATTAGCTATCAAATGATGATGCTGGTTACTTAAAATTGTGACTACCAAATGCTGATTTTATCAATTTTATAATCTATGCTATGATATTTTTTAAATATCTTTTTTAACTATATACAATAATTTATAATATATTTGTGCTGGATGCGCCCGGGCAAAGCGATCGTGTGCAGCGGGGCTGTGGCGCGTTTATATAGTGTCTGGCTGATAGATTATGAGAGGCCCAAGAGGATTATGGGATTTAACAGGTAATCCGAGGTGCCACGTGGCGTTGACTCAGTCCCCAGCACAGCGTGAAGCACAGCGGGATGTCTTGTGGGTGTCGGAGCCTGGGCTGGGCCACCCCTCAAACATTTTACTGTGAGGTACTGCTGACTTTGTTGTTACTTGCTGGTCATCTTCACAATTTAGGCTTGATTTCAGACCTCTAAAACATGACTTCTGCAGTCATTGTATCCCACGTGACTCTCTACCTGCGCTTTAGTCTGTTGAGGTTTTGCTTGGGTGGATCGATTGTGTTGTTTTTGTGTTTTTGTATCTGTATTGCTTCCTTTTCTTTGTGGATATCTGTTCCCCTATATGTTTTAGTCAAGTGGTAGCCACAGGTGGGAGGGCCTTGTATCTTTTTGGAAGTGGTTTTTGCAGGTGCCTTTCTAGCTGCACTCTATGGGAAAAAGGAAAGCCATGGAGGGAGGAAATGGTCCGCCCAAATCAAAAACAAAAAAATCCAGCAAAATGTTTAAAACAGCTAGTGACAACTGTGTTATTGATCACGTTGATAATCTGCTCACTGAATGTGAGGGGATACTTGATCCAGCAACGTCTATCCCCCATTGGCTCTGTCCATTCCCCACATTTCTTTCACAGACTCTTATCTTAAGAAAAAATGAATCCCAGTAAAGTTTAAAAAGTCTCAGCCCCGGGCCACCAAATTCATCTCATCTGGACCCACAAGCGCTATGTGCGAACCCGCTACTGCAGGACTGCACCATTCCATTTTCCCTGAAGATTCTCTATCTTGTAGCAATCGTTTTGCACCTCTGTCTGACCTCACTGAGGTTTCGTATCCCCCCGGCAGCTGCCCTCACACTGCCCAAGTATCAACTTTGCCCACCTCTCCCTATACTAACCAAGCACACTGCATATCACTCATCTCCAACTTAAGGACAGAGGTCCAGGAGCTGAAAGCAATGATTCAGAGTATGTTTGCCCCTCTGATCCAACTCACAGCTTCAACAGGGCTTAAGGTCTAATTCTAATATGTTTATTGATCAACCCCCTTCCCTCTCGTCCTTTGGCAGCACCTCAATCTGATCCCCTTCCCCCTAGGCTTCTGAGACCAGATTACTTACAACTGCATCATACTAGAGAAGAGGCCCCTTTCAGGGAACCAGACACGAGCACGCCAAACTTTGGCTCCCTGGCCACTACTAAACTTAATAGTCTAATAGGCAAGCCCATCAAATCTCTGCTTGCTAATGCTTACTCTGCACAGTCCACAACAGCCCCTAAGTCTAACTACAGAGCTCATCCAGGCCGTGAACCTAAGTCTCTCCCGCCTTTCAGTAATAAGCAACATATTTCTGCTAATTTTATAGCCATGGTCAACATTCCCAAGTTGTCCCCTGACTCTGGTCCCAAATAGGAAGAATCTCTTAAAAATAAAGTGACCCACTGTGTCAGACATGTTAGGGGTTGTTGTTCTGTTATTCAAACTGGCATTACCAATGCTAAAAGGAAGCCAGCATCTGACCCTGAATTTGACGTGATTGAACTGACCTTTAGTGATAAAACCATGGGAGATGACTTGGTGGCCCTCGACATCAGGTCTTGTCCCACAAGCCATTCGAATTTACAGTTCAAATACCTTGGGCCCCCTTCTGCCCCAAATATTGCTTTTCCTTCCAGACCGCACACTCTTCAAAGTAACTTGTGCCTGGGTGACATTGATTGACTCTTGGGTTCACCTCATACTCTCACATGTGAGTCCAGTTTATCATCATCAAACTCATTTACTGTCGACAGGTCAGCTTCTGGCACTTTAGTTCAAAATTCTTCCCTTTCCTTGCTACCAGAGGTTTGGCCTTTTGTTTTGCAGTCTACATGGCCCACGGGCCCTACCTGGCCCTGGCACTTGTGATATATCAACCACCATCTCTGATTTGATGCTGGTCCAATTCAAACTTTCTCAGGAAGTCTTTTCTGGTCCAACCTCTTCTGGACAACAGCCCTCTGTGCTTAAACTTGTGTCCTGGAACATGGCTGGCCTAAAGACCAAGACATCCATACCCGATTGCAACACATTTCTCGATGGGCATGATATCTGTCTGTTCCAGGAGACATGGTCATTGGACCCCATATTGAAATCTGGCTATCTTAACTACTACATTCCTGCCAAAGCTAGTCTTCATGGAAGGGCATCAGGAGGCCTAACCACGTGGGTCCATGTTTCACTGAATTGCAAAATTTGTCCACTTAAGTTCGGTTGCCAGGACGTTCTGGGCATTTTGCTAACAAATACTAACGGTCTCCGGGTTGCTATTCTTAAATTCTATGCCAGAGGTGTGCCAGGCGTCCTGGCTTCTAATACTGTACAAATCCTAGAAGATTATTTGGACAGGTTCATACTACAAAATGTCCATATTATCTCGGGAGACTTTAATACCACCTTCGAGCCTTTAGATAGGGATGATGTCCAACTTTCCTATGATGAAGATTAAATTTTGGCTTTTCCTCACCTGGATATTCCCACTATAAATAGGTGGACCCAGGCTGCTAGCCAGCTAAAGGCACTTACCATTGAACATTTGCTTAGGGCAACCAACGGCGAACTAGATCTGATCCACAAGGCACTCATACGTTTAATAAACCGACCCCACAAGCCGCATTGATTACAGTCTCGTTGATCTGAGGTTGTGGACAATGATTAATGATATTATTATTATTGGTAAGACGGAGAGTGATCACAATCCTCTCTCTCCTAATATATCATCTCTCTGTGATAGCCATCCTTCTGTCCATCGTCCCTTTTCTTTCACCTCGAGCTTACAACCAACATGCTGCACCTTAAATGGTGGCAAGTAGCAGCTTGCCCATAAGTCAGAATCTCCAACTTGCCCTTAGAGATATTGAGGATGGTCCCCTCACGATGTACTCATGATCACCATTGTTGATTTGCATGCAGCTTTCTTTGAATGCATTCTGTCTTGCTTCAGAATTACCGGGCGTCCCCATAAGAAAACAGGCACCAATCTCAGCCCCATGGTTCAATAGGGAGTGTCAGGCTCTCAAGCACACCCGAACCCAGGCTTTAAAAACAAAGAACATGGCATCTACTCCTTCCATAAGAAAAAGTTATAAAGTGGCCATAGCCACTGCTAAAAAGCATGGGACTAGCTGAGATGGTCAGATCTTAAAGATTCCTGTTTGGCCAAGGACCGTCGAATTCTGGTCACTTGTCTCTAGGGGTTGTAACCCATTTGCTCTTGAACCTACTAACTATGTTTCCCCGTCATATTGGTATGATAATTTTAAGAACCTTTACCACAATGCCCCATAGGATGCACCCATGGAGGACTGGTTAATTACTTTTCCCTCGAGCATTTCCACCCCAATGTTTGATATCTCTGATATTTGAGAATCTTTCAAAGCCATCACCAATGGCAGGGCAGCTGGCCCTGATGGCACACCCGCTGATATATTTAGATCTGATATCACTGCCTGGTCTAAATATGTACTTAACCTCGCCAATGCTGTGGCAGAGGGTGCATCTATACCTGACTCGTGGAAGGGCGCAGTGAGATTGGTATGCCATTTGATATATTATCTCTAGTTGTACGCCTGCACAAGGATAACTATGCCCGAATCTGCTGGGGTGCCCCCGATCAGCTGACAGAGAAAGTGCCAGTCTCTAAAAGGTGTTCGGAAGGGCTGTGTATTGGTCCCGACATTGTTCCTGCTGTATATTAACGATATAGCACTATCCTTGTCTCAGTTCAACACTGATGCCCCCGCTGTTGCAAACACTAGAACCCCTATTCTCTTATTCACTGATGACACCCTTTTGATTTCAAGGACCCTGAGTGGTCTTCAGAAACTTCTAACTCACTTTGACGAGCTTTCCCTAGCCTGGGGCTTGGAAATCAATAAGTCAAAGACAAAACAAATGCACTTTAATTCTCATAATTATGCTAAAGGGTGTTTCACTTTAGGTGGTGTTCCACTAGAGTGGGTGGATTCCTTAGCATACTTAGGTGTAACATTCTAGTCGGATATGTCATGGAAGCCTCATTTCACCAAGGCTACCCTTAAACATAGACAGCTGTGATCCTAAAAGAGCACTGTGGTTCCTACACAAAAACTATAGCACCAATCCTACAGATATATGAAGCAAAGGCCTTAGGCTCTTTCCTTTATGGGGTGGAACTTTGGGGCTTTTCCAATGTTAATAATTTGGTTGTGTCTGAAAAGAAGTTTATGAGAGCAATTACTCTCTTGCCCCCAGTACCACTTTGTGACCCTTATTTCAGGACTTGGGAGTGAAAAGAATTGAGGCCAAAGCTAAGTTGCTCCCTCTCCTATACTGGAGGAGAAATTGGACCACGCCCGAACCTGCTCTTTATGCAACTGCTTTACAAGATATCATTGCTGCAGACCGTCTCCACAAAGTTACAACAAATTAAAGAGCAGCTCCTTTCTCTTGGATTGATGGCACTCTGTTGGACATTTTCCATATAAAGTTGTGTTGAAGCAGAAGCACTGGTTCAGAGTAATGACCACAGACACTCAGAAAGCAGCCAGCAGGGGCGTAACACAGGCCCCCGCAGCCCCTGCAGTGCAGAGGGCCCCCTCAGCACAGCACTCTGGCCGGAGAGCTCCTAATTGAGCCCGGAGGGGGCCCCTCCACGTACCTTGAAGGGAGGCCCCCTCATGTTTCGTTACGCCAGTGGCAGCCAGTACCTCTATATCACTATATCTTGATTTTAAACTGTCCCGTGGCCTTGAGCCTTATTGGGACTTAATTAAAGTGCCAATGGACAGGAAATTATGTTTTCAGTTTACAGTGGGAGTATTGCCACTAAGGAACTTTACCTCCAACTGGTCTCCCCTATCACCTTTTACTTTCCCCGGGTGCAACCATCTGGAGGAAGCAGTTCCTCATGTTTCCTTCTCATGCTCGGCTTATGCGCACCCCTTTTCTTTCTGGCTTACACCCGTATGCAATCAGCTTAGCACGCACAGCCACTCCTTGCTTTGTGTATTCTTAGATCTGACTGCAGTCTCTTATTTGCGAGTGTGGTTGCTAAGTTTTTAGTGGGCATGTTTTTAGGGGGCATGTGGTTGTTAAGAAGATATTGTCTTCTTCCCCTGTAGAGTTAGGATGGCTCTTGATTGATTGCATCTTGCTGTGTTTTTATTTTCTGGGGGATATGGCTATGTACAGAATCTGTTTCATGATTCTGTTGTTGTTTTATATGACCTTATTAGATTTTATCTATTTATTGTGTATATATATATATATATATATATATATATATTTTTTTTATATATAATATACAAAGACAAAGGATCTAGCCCTAAATAGATTCAGAAAAAGAGGATATTCAGAAGGAATGTTACGAGAGGCGGCCAGAAAGTCAGATGCAATACAAAGAAAATAACTGTTGCTAGAGAGGGATAAAACAATAGGGAACAAACAGGAAGATCAGAAAATAAGAATGATCATTGACTATACAGTCAACTTGTCAGAAGTGTATCAGATATTCCGTAGAAACTGGCGCATTCTTAAAAATGACAGTACATTAGGCCTGTGTCTTCCACCGTCACCCCTCATTACATATCGAAGAGGCTCCGCTTTAAAAGATCATTTGGTAAGGAGTCACTTCGTAGCAGGACAAAGAAAGAAAGATATGCTCACAGGATTTTATCCATGCATGAGACGCATGGCATGTAAGAACAGCCATAAAGTTCGAGAGTTCCAGATACCTGGTGGGAAAACAAAAGGGAAAATCAATAGATTGCTCAATTGCAACTCAGAATATACTGTCTATTGCCTCTTTTGCCCTTGTGGGAAACAGTTTGTTGGCAGCACGATACAACCTGCCAAAGAAAGAGTGTTGGAGCACATGCGGGCGATTAGGAACAGGGACCATACATACTCGGTAGCCCGCCATTTCGAAGAAAAACATAATAGTAATTCCAACTTACTCAAGTTTTTCTGTCTGGACCATGTGCCCAAAGAAGAAAGGGGAGGGGACAGAACAAAGAAACTCAGGACGCTTGAATCCAAATACATAATTGAGCTGCAAACAAAGAGCCAGAGGGGACTAAACAATGAGGAGGAACTATGGATACACATAGGATAAAATCAGCTGAATTGTCCCTTAAAATAACGTTATAGGTTTAAGAATAGGTGCCCCTTGCCCATTAGGGCTTGATAACAACCAAGGAGGGTCGGATTTAACCAATATACATGTACCCCAATGAAGTATCTTATTCCTCAGAACTGTGATAAGTTATTTTTGAAATGGCGATTTTTGTTACATCGATATAAGAATTGAAATTTATGGAGGAGGGAATAATTAATAGGAATTATATTTATAGAAGTATGTTTGCCCATTCAGGGCTTGATAAAAGGATGTGGAGAAAAATGTATGTCCTCTCTGAATGAATGAGTTGATCACTCAAAGATGGCTTCCTCCTAAACGTAATTTTGCATCCAATTTGTTGATATGCATTTTATTTTATCAAGAATGAATTCATTTACATTACTCATATGATTGGGGATCCGAAAAAGGGCAGATTTAACAATCATGGAAATGTTAATTGTGTTGGCTTTTTACCACGAAATGAGGTTGTATTATGATGAAACATTAACCATTCAAAGATGGCTGACACAGGAACACATTATAGTGAGCTGTTTTGCCTTTGTTGATTTCGATGATCGATGCAAAATGATTTGCCTCCTTTTTCTGTTTTGTTTGTTTTAAATGGCGAATTGAAATTGAGCCACACCGACATTGAGAAAGGCGTATGTGCCCGAAACGCGTCTGTCCGGTGTTTTTAGCGTGTTGGCAATAAAAAATGAATAAGGATACTCCTGGTCTGCAATTCATTGTTTGTGGTCGCAACAAGACCACCCTCGTGGAATATATATATAGTTCATGGCTCTAGTGGCTGAAAAGAACGAGTTCCCTGCTTGCTATCCCTACTTGCATATATTAAGACTTGGCTAGTTGTATCATGGTGGAGCGCCGCTAGAACAGATCTATGGGTGCTCAAACTAAGGAGAATGAAGAGCTTAAGAAAAACCTAAGCAACTTTCTGGATGCCTCAGTGGCCAGTTCCGTTCAGAAAGCTCCCAAAGCTATAACTGCCACTCTGTCCCTGATACCTAATGAGCTAGAGTGTTTGGGTAAGTCTCTTCCAGGCCCAGTGGCTATGGGGGTTGTTCTGCCAGCTGTTCATATTTCTACAAACCCTGCTACCGGTAATCATAACAGTGTTCTTGTCCAATGTTCTTCCTGTAGAGGAGAAGAGAAGGCTGCTTTCCCCTAATAGCGGACACATGAAGGGAGGGGGGCTTCAGGGTAAATATGCTCCTATCTCCTTTGTGATAGTGGGGGGCAGGTTGGGCCATTTCACTCAAACTTGGTTGAACATTTCAAGCGACTCTTGCATTTTACTGATAGTCCAGGGTTTTCACGTAGACTTTTATGAAACCCCAGTATATTCTGTTTCAATTTTCCCCCAAGAAGGGAGAGATTTATCAACCCTAGAAGTACAGGGTTTGCTTTCGAAGAAGGCAATAGAGCCTTGTTTATTTAACACCCAACGTATATTTTCAACAATATATTTCTAGTCATGGAAAAAAAAAAAAATTGCCTAGTTATTAATGTAAAAGATTTCAACCAATTTGTTCTGTAATGTCACTTTAAGATGGAGATGATAGTCCATTTTAAGAACATTCTCCTTCCGAGGGATTGTAGGATGCATCTGTACTTAAAGGACATCTGCTTAATGGTCCTGATTTATCAGCACCACAGGAAATACCAGCTGTTCCATAGGCAAGAACAAGCGTTCAGATTCAGGTTCCTCCCATTAGGCCCATCCTCTGCTCCTTGATGTTTCACCAAGCTCCTAAAACCACTTGCAGGAGCCCTCATGGCCCAAGGTCTAAAGATGATGATTTAATTAGATGACACGATCTTTTTGGGTCAGAAAAAGTAACTTTTGTTGAATCAGATAGAGTCTGCAAGACAAATGATTCAGGTCCTGGGGTTCCTAGTACATACAGAAAAGTCAGACCTACTTCCACCAAAGTATGGAGTTTCTGGGATTTCTGATAGATTCAAAAAAGGAGCTTCTTTTGCTTACAGATTCAAAGCTGACATTAAAAAAGAATTTAGGGCTACTATACCCAAAAGGTGACATCTCTCTTGCAGTTGGCGAGACTGGTAAGCCATCTTTTCAGCTTCAATTTAGGCAATCTTCCCAGGCCCCCTTTATTATAGAGTTCTTCAAAAATTAAAATTAAAACAGGTTTTGCTTATTCAGAAATTATTCCTTTAGATCAGGAAGCTCAGATTGAAACAAGTTGATGGGTAGATCACATAGATGCATGGAATGGGGGATCCATTTTTCCTACATTGCAAGATCTAGTATCTAGAATTTGTTCCATGTGTCTACACGGTCTGTCCACCAACTTATTTCATCCTGAGCATCTTTGGGAATGGAGCATCCTATGTGGCAGGTTTCTGATTGGAGGATGATGGCCCAAGAAGGGTTCATCAATGTACTCAAATTATTTAGAGCTTCCTTCAGGCTTGGTCACAATCAGAAGTTTCATAAAAGACAGGATTTAATGTGCAGTTGTGCTGTGCACGAACAATCTAACTGCAACAAGGTACATAAAAAATGTAGGGGAACAAGATCAAGCATCTTGGCAAACCCTGCTAGCTCTCTGTGGGACTTCTGTCTCCAACAGAGCATATCTGTAGGAGCAGATTACCTCAGGGACCATGCAATATGGTGGCGGGTTGGTATTCGAGAAAAATCTCAGACAGCACTAATTGGTGTCTGCACCATCATGTTTTCAGAGCTTCCAACAACCTCTTGGGCCTCTGTGCTATAGACTTAGTTGCCTTACGGCTAACAGCTCGTCTAGAGAATTTCTTCCTCTGGAAACCTAACCTGAGAGCATTGGCAAAAGATGCTTTTCTTCAAGGCTAGTTCAAAAGAAATCTCTGCGCTTGTCCACATTTTATAATGATACCCAGGTGTTCAGCGCAAATACGCAGGCAGATGGTGAGACTTATTGTGATAACGCCTGTAAGAAATTGGGCTATTAGTTGAGGGGATAAGTACCCATCTCAAGTAATAATCACAATCCTTGTCGAGTGTACTACTAAAGTCACTAAATAAACCAGAGCTCTACCCCCGGTAGCTATGTCATATTTGGACAGGCTTAACTTAGAGGCAATGTGTAAAGTATTTATACAGTACTAAAACAGTAATAAAGCCAAAAAAGAAAATAACAAAAATCCATTAAGGGGAACCAGAGATATGTATTTTTAAAGTTTTAAGTAGAAATAGTGCCAAGAACCACAAAGTGGCAATGATAGTTAATAGTCACAGTAGATCAGGGCAGAAGCGAAATTTGAGGTTGTATGATGGTACCACGCATGCCTGAACAACACATGCCTGTACCACTCAGTCTCTACCACAGCCGCTTCTTTAGCACGCATGCCTTTACCACGCATGCCTTTACCACGCAGTTTTGTGGTAAAGACATGATGGATTAAGGGGCATGCGGGCTAAAGATCATACCCCTGCTCCCTACCCTGTAAACTGTCCCTTTTCTTTCTGCCCTGCCCCCGAAAAAATAAACCACCACCCCAAAAACTACCCGGACCCGAGCCCCCCTGCCCCCCTGCCCTGAGGCCTAAACTATCAATACATCCCTAATCTACCCCGACCCCAGCCCCCTGCCCTGAGCCCTAAACTATCAATACATTCCTAAACTACCCGACCCTGCCCTGTAAACTGTCCCTTCTCCCCCTAGCCCTACAAATTAAGCCCACGCCCCAAAAACTATCCTGACCCCAGCCCCCCTGCCCTGAGCCCTAAAAACTATTCCGTACATCCCTAAACTACCCCGACCCTGCTCCCTGCCCTGTAAACTGTCCCTTTTCCGCCTGCCCTCTAAAAAATAAACCCACACCCCAAAAACTACCCCGACCCAGGCCCCTCTGCCCTGATCCCTAAACTATCAATACATCCCTAAACTACCCCGACCCTGCCCTGTAAACTGTCCCTTCTCCCCCTGCCCTGAGCCCTAAAAATTAAGCCCACGTCCCAAAAACTACCCCGACCCCAGCCCCCCTGCCCTAAGTCCCAAAAATTATCCCCTACGTCCCTAAACTACCCTGACCCTGTAAACTGTCCCTTTTCTGCCACCCTAAAAACTACCCCGACCCCCTCCTTAGTCCTAAAACCTACCCCTACCCCGAAAAACTACCCCCTCCACACCCCAAGACCAAGCCCCTGCCCTACTTACCTCACTGTGTCCTCTCCCGAGTCCCGAGTCTTCCGAGTCCGAGTCTTCCTCTTCCTGTCTTCCCCTTCCGCTCGGCAACTAGACTGCGCATTGCCTTAACCATGCATATGTGTTGTTAAAACACACATTCGTGGTTAAGACAAGAGTGGTACGGCTTGTGGGGAAAGGGCACGCATGGCTCAGCCCGCGTTGTCAAGGCTGTTTCCCGAAATGTCATGATAACAGCAGTGGAGAGTGGGTTGGATACACTAACCAGGTTCGTCCTGGTCAAAGATTATACCTTCTGACTTTAATCCTTTAAGGCCTATTCCACCACTGGTGTACACTTCTAAAGCCCCCTAGGACCTCAAGGGAGGCACTTAGAGATGTACAGAGTGGCAGGCAGAAGCCAATGGGAGAGTCCAGTCCAGGTCCAGCTGGGCAGTTGCAGGAAAAGGTCTCTAGTAGCTTGTTCTGCCCTTGTAGCTTTACCAGGAGGTCAGCCTTATGACACTTGGAGCCAATATATTTGTCCTGGGTACAAGAGGGAGAGCAGGTCCTGGCTTCTAGGCTCTTCTCAGGTCTCAGCCAGTCCTCTTCTGATCTTCCACAGGTCCAGGCGTGGTTCTGAAGTGGGTGCCTGGAGATGCCACATTTATGCCTAGAATATGCTTGTGGGTGGGAATGACTCCTGGGGTCACCTTATCCAGTGGGTAAGGTTCCCAGTGCTAACCCTACCCACTTTAGGCATGTTCAAGATGGCCAAAGTCTAACGCCACACTCAACGTAGGCTCTGAGGGCTGGGTGTGTGCGTGGGGTGTGTACTGTAGTAATCCAGTGTCTTCTAACACCTAACACCAAAGTCCAGTGTTAGGCAGTCCCTGTACCCCAACAAACACAGGGATAGATGTCTGGTCTGATAGAAAAAACCTGAGCTTTCAGCAGCCAGACGGTGAATACACACAAATTGTTTTGGCATTGTTTCCCTCCTTTAAAATGTGCCTCAGGTGTCATATGAAAAACCCCAGTAGGCGTCTCAAGCAGGTCTTAACAATCCAGCAGGATCTAACACTAGGTTGTCAACAAGAGGCCAACTGTGATGGAGGCCGGTCTGGCTGGGGGGACAAAAGAAGCATGCAGGCCTGATTGTTAGCTACATTTGCTTGTGACAGGGCGGACCTTTTTGAAGTTATTAAAACCCTTGGGCCCAGCCCACTGGCCGTTCTGCCAAGGGCTCAGCAACATCTCCCAACAAGCAAGACCTTTTGTCCTTGTCATGGGAACAAGTTCCCACCTTATTCACGCCTATTGGAATGCTAATTACTGGCTGGCCGAAGCTGGACAGCAAAATGCAGAGTAGCTTCCAGATACTTCAGGCAGTGTAAAGGATGAGACTGACATGCCAAAGCAATGCTTTGTCTTGAGATTTTGGTACTGAAAAAACAACTGAAACTTCATGGTAATGCATTAAAATAGGGTAGAGAATGAAAGCATAACACCTGTTACCAGGGAAAAAGGTATGGGCATAAGGTGGCAATGTAGACCAAATATAGAAGACAAAAAGCAAGACTGGGCATAGTAAAAAGAATAAGAAAGTGGAGGGATGAGGTAGGAAGAGGGAAGTGAGGAAAAATAGAGAATGAAAAAGTCAAATAAGGGTAGATGTAAAGAGTAGTGCAGAAATACAGAAGTGAGAGCAAGAAGGGATAGAAAATGCAAGTGGGATGAGAGAGTGTAGCGCTCAAGGGAGGGAGCTGAAAGGGCAGAGAATAAAGTCAGAAGGTCACGGGTTACATGCAGAAGGACGGGAGAAATAACGAACGACAAGGTATTGAGAAAGGACACTAGGTGTGAGGAGACAAAAGGACAGGAGGGATTCTGCGATTCTGCAGTTTTTTGCATAATTATGGATTTGTTGCACTTGCCTCATAATCTATAAAATGCTGCATAATTTGCAGATTTTATAAATAAATGCTTCTTGTGCAAACAAATCAAAATTTACTAAATAATGCAGCAACGTGGGCTGTTGCAGAGTGGAAGGCCCTTCCCCCAGGTTGACTGGTCACCGTTCAGTAGTTTATTACTGTATTTGAAAGTTAAATTCTACTCTATCACACCTCATCATCAACCACAGTGCTAAGCGATGCATCCCATAACACAGTAGACAGATGAATACATTTCTTTATTCGGTTAAATGCTTAGCCATAAAATATATAAAACATGATAATGACACAAAAACCTATCCATAAAATGATAAAATCTTAATTCAATATATACAAAGTATGTAAAAACATAACAAGCCATCCTCAAATACAATTTTACAATAAGCTTCTCCGTCCGACCACATAAAAACAGAGGCGTGCTTCTTAGAGAGGCCTATACTTCACGGCCAAGCACCTCGTATCTTTACCACACAACTTAAAAAATGCCCGATGCAAACACATGTGCGGACATCTCCCAACATAGCTAGGAAGAGCATAGCTGGCCTCAATTGAGAACATTTTGCCTCCTTCAAAATCAGGGTAAAAAAGTTTTTCCTTGGTAGAGAGTAATGTCTACAAAACATGACAGTATGCAGCTGAGTCTGCTCTGACGAGCCATCACACCCACAATGCCCTAAGCGGCCTTCTACCACCTGTCCATTAGGAAAACTAACCTATGGCAGAAACACATTCAACCTAAATCTGGAAAAGAGATGTCAATGATAAATATTATTCACCCAGGTTAGATATAGTTCCATAGAGCTAACTGTCTGTGTCAGGAAATAAGTCAGCACTGATGGTTTACGAGATTCAATTTCCTCACGATTGACCGATAGCAGCATTAAGAAGTTATGTTTATCTTTTTTGGTAATTCATTCTGGGTGCGTAAACAGACTGGGGTGACCCAAGGTAAAAAAAGCAGACTTAATGTAGTTCAGCCAAGGGATTATTTTGTGATTATCAAGGGAAAAACAATGCTGAATGATCAGCCTATTTAGGATGGGCACGTTCTTAAGCCAGATGAAAATCCAACTCAATAAAGGCCTAAGTTTGAGCAGATCTAAAACATAGCAAATGCCCAGCTCCTCGTGTACGGCAAATGTGGAAGTACCCAGGAGTATCCCCAAAAGCCTCCTAAGGAATTTGTTATTTTCTCGATTGATCGGGTCACAGTCCCGGTACCCCCAAAGGTCACTTGCATTACTAGCCGCCGACCCATACTTGGCCTTATATACCTTAATCAAGACTTTCACAGGTTTCTTACCTACCCACAGACTAAAATCCATTACTGCTCTGCACAACCTAGCCAAAGCTGACTTTAGAGTAAACAGAGGGCACCCAGGAGGATTCATCATTGAATAAAACCCCCAGGTAATTAAAAGATCCCCCCTGGGCTATTCTGGCAAAAGTGACTCCTGAATTTTGCAGGCTTGGCCCTCAACATCATAAATGATTTAGCAGAATTTACAGACAATTCAAGATCCTCCGTAAAGGAAACACTAGAGTCCAAAAGACGTTGGAGACCTAGGGCTGTCCTCGACATGAGGACGGTATCATCCGCATACAAGAGGACTGAAATTGCCCTCGAACCTACCCTGGGGGGGGGGGGTCATCCTGTGCCTCTATTAATGCCAATCCCAGGCCGTTTATGTAGATGGTAAACAGAAATGGAGCCAGGATGCATCCCTGGTGTACACCAAGGGAAATGGGACAACTCTTTGTACAGGCGCCCTCACTCGTATATCTGACGGAGCCCATGTCCCTATGAAGATCAGCCAAGAAAGAGACTAATACTGGCTCCACCCCCAGAGATAAAAGGTGGACCACAATTTCGATCGGTTCACCTGATCGAAAGATGTTGAGGGGTCCATAAATCCCAAGTACACTGTCCCCTTCTTGGCCACAGTATATTTATAAATCAACAAGTGAAGGTTCAGACATTGGCCCATGGTACTTAACCCAGGTCTGAACCCGTACTGACAATTAGAGATTAAGGGCCTGATTCACAAAGGTAAACTTACACTTTTTGTAAGTTTACGATTGTTTGCTATTCACAAAGGGATTTACGAGTAGTATCTTTACGATTGCAGACACTCCACACATAAAATGACCTATGGGCCCGATTCACAAAGGTAAACTGAGACGAAAGACTAACTTTACAACTTTCGGTATTCACAAAGGGCACTTACGAGTAGTAAAGCTAGACTTTTGTCTCAGTTAAACTTAAGTTTTGGTCTTAAGTTTAACAGGGACAAAAGCCTAGCTTTACTACTCATTAGTGCCCTTTGTGAATATCGAAAGTCGTAAAGTTAGACTTTCGTCTCAGTTTACCTTTATGAATCGGGCCCTATATTCTATTCTTCCGCCAAATGCGCCAATCTTTTTAAAACAACCTGCCCCAACACTTTCACTGTGGTTTCTACGAGCGAGATTGGACGATAACGTTTGGGTCCCCTCCCTCCCCTTTCCTGAACACTGGAACTATGATGTATTGCGCCCAAGATGACAAGGGTACTTGAAAAAAGAATGAGCCTGTACCTTGCGTTCTTTGTTTAGTATACAATTTCACTAAATAGTCAAACCCATCGATTTCAGTTTGAGCAGGTATTTTATTTTAACCTTTTATTTTCACTAGATTCTTATTTTTGCTGCTTTTGATCAGAAAAAAACATGTGTCTGGTCATATCCAAAATTCTAGACATAAATGTGCTATACAACATATATTTACATAAATCAGTGTGTGACTTTTACAAAAAAGAAAATCTAATACATATATCACATCCAATACATATATCACAATTGTTATTCTCAATTTTAATCCTGAAACTCTTAAAGCGTCTATATTCAGTATCCCAAATCAATACAGGGGAAACTATTATTTTAGAAATCTTCTCAGATTAAATTTTATTCATTATTTCTCTGTATTTTTATGTGCCGTGTGCCTGTGCCTGCTGACCAAACGGAGGCAGAGAGGGATCAGGAGATGAAAGCAATTGCAGTTCAACCAAGTCAGAGAATAGAGAACGCAAGTTAATCTAAATCAGCGAGCGCCGCTACAAGAGAGGAGGTGATCCAGGTAGCGTTTGAAAAGCCGATAGCGAAAATGCCCGGCATATAAGGAAACTAGATGCAATTGCCTTATAAAAAGACAAAGATAAGAATCCCTTTTTAACAGAATCCCTAGTGATTGAGATTAAATGTCCTTTGGTGAAGCGTATACCTTAAGGTGAAGATTAGTAAGAATTCTCAGAAACCACCATTGCTGTCAAAATTCAAAAGCCCTGATGAGATTCCTGGTATTCAACTCCCAGGACTCGAAACGCGTCGGCACATGGCACAGGCACACGGCACATAAAAATACAGAGGAATAATGAATAAAATTTAATCTGAGAAGATTTCTAAAATAATAGTTTCCCTGTATTGATTTGGGATACTGAATATAGACGCTTTAAGAGTTTCAGGATTAAAATTGAGAATAACAATTGTGATATATGTATTGGATGTGATATATGTATTAGATTTTCTTTTTGTAAAAGTCACACACTGATTTATGTAAATATATGTTGTATAGCACATTTATGTCTAGAATTTTTGATATGACCAGACACATGTTTTTTTCTGAACAAAAAGCAGCAAAAAATAAGAATCTAGTGAAAATAAAAAGGTTAAAATAAAATACCTGCTCAAACTGAAATCGATGGGTTTGACTATTTAGTGAAATTGTATACTAAACAAAGAACGCAAGGTACAGGCTCATTCTTTTTTCAAGTATATATAAACGGCCCTGCCTGTGCCTTGCCCCATGGGCCTAACTCCTTTTTTTCTGACAAGATGACAAGGGATCATTGGCAACTGCAGTGTTTAAAATATTTGTCAGTAAGGGAGCCCAAATAGTAACCTCTCCCTTAAATAAGTCTGCCGGTACACCATCTGGCCCTTGAGCCTTGTGCCTCGACAGGCAACTGATAGCTCCAATAACTTCAGGAATGGAAAATTAGAGGCCAGCAGCAATAATCTCCTCAGGCCTACCATTAAATATTGTTTGTCTCTGGCTAACATCTAGAAGATAGATTGATGAGAAATGAGCATACCATTAAGCTTCTGTTGTAGCTGGGGCCAAACCAGGTAAGAAATCCACGGCCAGGAAAGGGTGGTTTCGAATTTTATAAAATGCCGCTGTGTCATTACTTTCACCGGCTTGCCCCAACTCATCCCAAATATCCGCCTTAAGGGACTTCTTTCTTTCTTCTAACACATTCTTATATTAAACTGTGTATCTGGTCCCGATCTCTTGGACGCATCATGAGTGCTGCCTGCAGGGCCCCCATGCCTTTGAGCAATCACTATTAAACCACCGGGGATTATTAGAGGCAGGGAGTCCTACGTCAGCCACCTTTAAGGCTGATTTGACACCGGCACAAAGGTTAGCAAATTCTAGGAGAATATCTTTGGGGCATAGGTCAGGATTGAGGCAATTTGCCACCTCGAGGCTGTAATGCTTAAAGAGTAATCCTGAGAAGTTTTCGGGAACCATTTTCACCTGCTTTACCCGTCCCCCTTGATCTGATACAGCCAATGGGTCCTGAACTGTGGGTAATACGGTAAGCTGATTGCTCTGTTGAAGAAGCACCAATGCGGCAGCATTGTGATCACTCCACACCACCTATTTGACCGAATAATCTGCCACTACATGGAAGAGGGATATAGAAATTAGAAAATGGTTCAAAATAGATTCAGAGCCTCGCCTAACATACATGGGTGCGGACTGAACACCAGGGATGACCAGATTCTGCGAGTGAATCAGGTTGTTCAGTTGCTCCCCCTGAGCAGTATGTTCCAATCGATCGAGTGTGGAAGTTTCCACCCCTAGAGGATCTTGTAACAGAAAGCAAGGGCCAGAACAAGGGTGGATGTTAAAATCACTCATCACCACCATTGCAACTTTAGCACCTAGGCATGGTTCCCTTGCATGAGAAGAGTTCTTAAATCTCTCAACAGTCGTTTCAAGATGAACAAAAATATCTGAATGAGTCAGATTGCCATACAGATTATAAATGTTTACTATTAATGTCAGTGTATTGTCCTAAAATATTAACGAGACCGCCCCTACTTATGCACTAAAGGTTTCTACTTTAGTGGCCCCACATCTTAAAGCTAGGGAGACCAAAATGCAGAGTCCCGCCTTCGCACGCCCAGAAGTCTAAGGTACAGCAGGCCAGAAAAAATGAGCAAAGTTAGATAAAAAAAGGGGAACCGGAAAGAGACCATGTTTACTGGAAGGCCAGGACATGGAAGAATTGAATATATTCCAGCCAATTAGGGTCTCTTTTCTTGGCATCCAGGCCATAACACAGTAACTGCATCTGTGATCAGTGAAATAGAAGTCTTCCCACATAGGATAAGGCCAGCACCTTTCTAATTACGCACCCTACATAGCACAGGATGCTACCCATGCAAGAGATTCAGCGCCTCACATAGTGGAGGTAAGCACTATATACATTTCACAACACAGCTGTGACGCCACAACCAGCGCAGGTCACTTAACTCTGGTGAGAATTTTAAGGGTCAAAGGTTTGAAGAGCAGCTGAGGTGCACCTGGGCATTGTGCGTGTTCTGCTGTGTCATACACCCTTGGCTGTCCGTCTGAAGCGGGCTGTAAGCTTCTGTCAAAAGTTCCTTCTTAGACCCAGACACATCAAACAGGAGCTGGGCTGGATAGGCGAGCTACCGTGAAAGCAGCAGCCGGAGCGGCACACATTCTGCCCTATCCTCACATGGGCTTCACAAGCTCCAGACCTCTGGCATGGCATTTTTACATGACCCCACAGAGGCAGTGAATGTAAGCCCAATTTGTTCACAGAGCACATGGCTTTAAAGGAACATAGCCTGCCCATTGTAATCATTGCACATACATGGTTCAGTGAAGTAACATTTCAGCCAGCAACAAGGCTCTGTGAGTTAAGCCTTTGCTGCTGGCATTTCCAGTGATCTGGAGGTCACAAATATCAATCCTGGCAAGGCCAATTCAGTCTTCCATCCTTCTGAGGACACTAGATTTAACACCATTAAACTGGGCAATAAAACACCTGTTATTTAACAAGTTTAAAAATGTCAGAAGTGTAGAACAAAGCGTCATATTACACCCAAGGTATCTTTCATCATTATATTGGTCGAAGGATTCAGTTCAGGAATTGACAACTAGACTCTAGCATATGGTATGGTTGGGATGGAGGTGTTGCTCAGGTCTGAAGCTTCAATTATTCACAAGGGATCTCACCTTGATTGATTAGAGCTATTATTCATAAAAATAAAACAATTTGAAGTCCATTTAAAACTCAAGTAAATGCCACGGAAAACACTTCTGAATACTGAATAGAATGCATTCAGTCAGTGAAAGACAAATATAGCACGATTGTGACACAGCGTTTACAACACTGTCAGAACAACGCAGTGTCATTACAACGCATGCACTACAACGATCGTGTCGTTACCACGCGTTCCATTACAACCCAAGTCATTACAACGACTTGCTTTAGGGAACTCATTGTTGGATTTTAAATCCAACACCTTCCCTACTGTTGCACAGACTGGAGTTGGAATAGTAAAAAATGCTACTCCAAACTCCAGCACTTCCCTAAAGCAAGTCGTTTTAACGACTTGCGTTGTAATGGAACACGTGGTAACGACGCAGTCGTTGTATTGCCCGCGTTGTAAACGCATGCGTAAAAACGTCATGCATCCAGCACGATTATCGTGTTCACAGGCTTACAAAATGAGTTCTTTAAAGGATTATTCAACAGTAACCTACAGGAGGTTTTCAGGAGCAGCACTTTTACATATTTGTTTGATATTGGTAAAATGCATTGCTTGTCTTCATGCACATAAACATGTGCCGTATTTGTGAAGTGAGTGACGTATCAAGTGGACTAGGCATGAACAGGCATCAAAATAAAACTAAGCTTTCTTGCTTTATTTTGTGAAAGATGACAAGATTATTCTGTGTGTGAAAAAACTATAATTCTGTCTGTTTTGCATTGCTTCAGTAGAAGGGGAATTTTCCATTGCATGCTAACAGGGTTAAACAATTAAGAGCAGCTAACATTTTCAAAAACATCCATATGGTTCACATGGAAAGATTTTTTTAGATTGCTGTTGCAACCAAGTGGTTCCAATTAAGTGGGTGCTACCTTGTCCTAGAGAAATACTATGAAGAGAAAGGTATATCATTGCACCGCTTTTAGGGAAGAGCAGGGAGAGACCTGTCAGGACACTCACCAAGGACACTCTGGCCTGCAACTCTGCAGTGGATTACATGAATGACCAACTAAATTATAATATGATGCTATGATTGAGGGTAATTGTCAGATTGCTCCCGGAGCCATACTCATTTGTGTTGTAGTGCTCGCCTTCTCGTCATGTTAATGAGGCTGTGACGTCAGACAGGCGGTCTCCCTGCACCGAGACAGTAGGGGTTTGCCAGGGCCAGCCTGCATGTTTCACTTCAATGCAAATTAGCTCCCCTTGCTTGCAAATCAAAAATCTCCCAGGGTTGTATAGCGAAAACCAAATCCCCCGGGGGGAGATTCTGAGGGGCCTATGAGCGTAACACAGTACCTCACGAAAAGGAGCAAAAATGCAGAAACACTTCAAAACGAAGACACTGCTGGTCCCAATGAGTCACATCCCCTCCACCAAGATGGGAGTCAGAAGAAAAAAATAAGCCTCGTGCTCCCAGAGCAGATAAACAGTAGAGCACAGAACGTTAACAGGAAGATATAAACAATAAACGGCACGGGAGCAATTCACTTCACACCACTGACTGGGTGACCGGAGGCTCACAGTAAACGCCACGTGTGGTGGGAAGAGGAGAACTGCAACTAAAGCTAAATAAATAAAAAAATGTAGTGTGCTGAAAATAAACATATGGCAGCTAGTGAAAGGATCGCTGGAGCAGGGGCAGTCACCAGGGCTGGAACCAAACAGCCAAAATGTGGGACAAATGCTAACTATTTACCAATGAAACCAAAGGAATTTAGAAAGGCAGAAGAAACAACCAATGAAAAGTGCTGAGTGTGTTCAAAGCCCAAAGACTGAATACAGCATATCTCAAAGACAGCGCATGCGCGCTGCCTAGGTTCGACCTAAAAACTACTCTGCCAGGCGACAATGGTAGGACTGGGGTTGGGCTTGTTGTGCCACTGCAGTGGGTGGCACAGTGTCTGCTGCAGCCCACTGGTGATATTTAACTTACAAGCTCTGGGTATACTATGAACCATATACTTATAGGTAAGTTAAATGTGCCAATCAGGAGTTCACCAATTTGATCATGTTTGAAGGAGGAGCACAAACATTTTACCACTGGTTAGCAGAGGTAAAATGTAAAGAGTTCTATGGCTAACAAAAACAGTCAAGGCAAATATCTGGGGGAATACCACACAAAAGATGGTAATTTGCAACAATGCCCATTTGGAATGCTCAACCATGCTAAAGTTATTTTCTGGAGCTCATCCTTTGTAAAGTTCTCTTCTGGAGCTATCAACAGCTTGCCAAATCCTGTTGCCTGTCTGTCCACAGTTACTAATAAACCCTGAATAGTAATATCAATCTAGCATTGGAGGGCAACCTTGTCTTATTGGCCTGAAACCATTTGGGTCATTTAAAGAGATGCCAGGGCTTTCAGAAACAGCTTCTGAATATATTAGAGTGTTATGATTAAAGTGGTGGAACTGAAGCTCACAGGTCAGTCTGTGACGTGGGCTGGCTGTTGCATGGAACAGGATTTTGACCCCCTATTGTCACATAGGCACAAGTTCTAAATTCCTAGCATTTGTGGATTTGCATTGCACCAGACTGTAAATAGCTGCAGATCAGTGATTTCAAATGGACATAGGAAAGTAGAAGGTAAGCTACTTGGGGGCGACTCCTTAGTATGTAAATTATTGAAGGGGGATCATCTATTTGAACATGGTTAAACCACAATACTCTTCACTTTGGGATGTTAATCTAGTTTTACAACTCTTTCAGTCACTGGAAGACAATTAAAAGATTTCATTGAAATTGTTATTGGATAAGCTGGTCATGTTCTTATGCCAATTGTTTTTAGGAGTGTTTTAGAGTTTAATCTTTGGATATTTACTCAAATCATTTCTCTCCAGTGGGGGTCCACTTTACTATCAACAGACATACCAATGTTCTGCTTTTTAATTACATTCTAAACTGTACATGGTTAAATATATTAAGCAATAGGTACAGAATACAAAGAACTTGAGAATGTCCTCTCTTCACTTATTGATTTCTATATGAAACCTTATACTCCAGTTACTTTGGCTACTGTAAGCAATGGGTAAAGCAGGAGATGGCCCCAGCAGGGGGTGGATGCTCATTCTGCCAGAGGTGCTATGACCTTGAAAGCTTTTTTGGACATGGGCCAGGTTGGAGGACATTCTTAGGTCTGCTGATTGGTCTAGAGTAACTATTTTTAAGACGTTCTACAGCAAACCACTCCAGAATGCAGCAAGGACAGAATTGCATATGCTTTAAACTTGCATAGTAGAGCCTCCTGTCTCATACTAAAATTGCAGATTCTCCAAGCCAGCTGGTGAAGGAGAGGGAAGGACATAAATATTATCTTACCGCTGTCTATATAACCCCCAAAGTACAGAACTATAATAAGATCTCTGATTTTTCCTAGTTCCAGTCTTGACCTCCCAAGCAGCATCATGAGGCAATGAAGATGATTTCTGAGAGGTAGAGTATTCTGCCGCACAAAGAGGACATTTATGTTCCATATGAAGATCACAGGAAAGAGAGCAACCTCTGGTTGCTTCTGGGATTCATTTCCATGTTTATATCTTGCCACAGGTTGCACGCACTATGCATCAAGAAAAGAGGAAGCTAATTGGTGGCAACTCCTATATATTATGTATGTCGTCCTTTCTTTATTTCCACTTCCTGCCTAATGGAGGGAGGTTGTGGTTAATGTAACATTTCTTTCAATGTATGTGCAACTCTAATAAAGCATTAAAAAGAGAGTCTGGATAATATGCACCTGCTTGTCTTCAATAAAATCAGGAGTCTCCTCACTAACTGGCTAGGAGAATCTGCCATTTTCCGATCAATCTTGATGGAGCGCGATAGTGCTCTAAAATTGTAGGGGTGCATTATAATCATGGATAGTCCGCACCCGCATATATTCCTGTGTTGTATTAACATTTGGTCATTAGAACACGTGTTGTAATAATAATTTGCAAGTGAATTGATAGAAATTGTTTCGTGCCATGCACGAGAGACGAAATGGCATTTATGTTTGGAAAGAGTAACCTTTAGTATATTGCAATTGCCTAACGAAAAACCTATGTGTAATGTAATGCATTTTGATTTAAACGTGCATCATGTTGGAGTCTGCACATGGAGATGACTAATTGTGCTTAACGTGTAACAATTGTCGATGCTTGCAAAGGAAAGCACCGTTAACTTGTGTGCATAATTTGTTGTTTAAAGGCCTAAATGAAATGTTCACTTTTGTGTAATTGAAGGCCTATTTGTTTATTCTTATGTTGGCCGATTTGTGTAGGCCTGAAAATGTAATTTCCCTGGTAAGCTCTCGCATTTGGAGGTAGTCAGCGAATTTCATGTGCATGCAAGGTTGTTCTGTTCTCACGTTTCCGTTGCAGGTGGAAGAAGCTGCCTTTGTTAGTTAAAACTAACGCCTTTTGTTTTAGGAGTTAGGCATAGAGGAGAAGTGATACTTTGTAAACGGAATGTCGATAATTGGGAGCCGGTGTTCTTTCTCACTTAGGAGGCCTGGGAATCAAGGTCATCGAGCCGAACTTGGATGGAGTGAGGAAGACGGTGGAAATTTACCTATGAGAAGTGCCCAGTGAGATGAGGTGATCTGTGGGCGTGTTTTACATCTGTGCATTTTGTATTAGGGACAGTGCCCCGAGGGAGGAGTCGGGAGAACAGGGAGTTAGGAGAAGGGGTAAGGAGATCGATGAGGAAGGAGCGAGCCTCTTAGAACGAGCTCTGTAGCTTTGGCTACTTGACCTATACAAGGAGAGTGTACTTCTTAGGAAGTCTTCACAAGCTGACACCTTTAATTGATCTTGCCTGGGGAATGCTAAGTAGGGATGTCACTTTAGAGATAGAGTAGGGATAGTCTAATGCTTTTCAGTTTTCAGCCGCAGATGAAGTCTGACTTAGATGTTGGGGCAGTCCTTGCCTGTGTTCTGTTTTTGGAACTTTTCATTCTTTTCATGATCCATCGGATTAAGCTCACTCGTAGATATGGCTTTGTATTAGTTCCCATGTACTTTTACAATCTCGTCCTGAGGTGCTTGTACATTCAGTTGTTTCTGGCTTTGTAATAAACTCACTAAATTGGAATTCGGAGTCTGAAATCTTTGAGTCATAATCATCGGAAATGTTGGATTGCCTCAAATGAGTTATTTCTCCCCTTTACACTTCTCAGCAGGTAACAAAAGATCCATTGACCTAGGGTTCCTAGTTAAATTCTGATAGCGGAACCCGGCCTTATCAGTTGGTAGCAAGAGGACGGTTACCTCTGCAGTAAGGGGAGAAGGTAGGGAAAAGATAGTTATAAACCCCATAGAGCCCAAGACATGGTTGTTCAGAGGATCGAGAGCGGAGGACGATGGCGCTTGGTGGAGACTGACGGAGACTGACGGTGCGGCGGGAACAGCAGTTCGTGGTGGAGTGAGTATGAATAGGGATGTATGTCTGTTAGATTGCGGTGATGATTTCATTGTGTGATGTCTTGCGGAGTTGGGATGAAAGTCGAGTGATTGTGGTTTCGGACTGAACGTGCGCGGTCCATGTGATTTGTGTTGTTTGTTGTCAGGCTCAAGGAGCAGCCTAAGATCCCGGGATAGATAGACTGTGGTGTGGAAGACACCCAGAGTTGTAATTGTCTGATCATTGATTGTGGGAGTCGTGAGACGTCATCGACAGACCCACTCGTGATAGGGAACGAGAGTGCGAGTGCTTGAGTGACCAACACAGGTCGTGGGTTACTGTGTGTGGAAGACCGAGTGATTGGATCCTATCGATTAGTTATACGACTGTCCGGTCGCTCGTGGGCAGATGGTCTAAGGCAGTTGTCCGGTCGTTTCGCGGACAGACAGTTGCCAGATTGAGGCAGACAATTACTTGTGACTGTCCGGTCGTAGGGTGGACAGACAATCGGTTATGTGACTGGTCGTTTGGTGGACAAACAGTTACTTGATTCTATGAGTGAGGTGTGTGAGTGTGGTAGATACAGATTGTGAAGGAGGGGAACTGCTGAGTGAGGAGGAGGAGTGACGTCGAAGTGTGCCGCGCTACGATAGGTCAGTTGGTGTAAAGCCGCGCTGGTATTGGTTGATCACCATCAGGAAGTAGAACGAAAACATTTGGTGGGTAAAACAGTTGATTTCATCATGAAATGTTTTAAGGTATTGCGGGATCTTTGTAGGGGAGATAGAGGAGTGGTAACTCGAGTGGGGGTAGAAGCACCACCCGAGGATACCCCAGCCCATTTCATGGCCACGAATGTAGGGCTCCATACTACAATTTGGCTTCAAAATTGGCAAAAGATTACTGAAAAGGAGGGATATTTGGCTTTCCCACGTTATGGTTCATTCAGATTTGATGTGCTGTACCAATTGAGAGCAGTGATGACTGCGTTGCGACCTCCACCCAGACCAACACAGTTCAAAGCGCTAGACGCATGGATGAGAGCAGCACATGTGAGAAAAAGAGATCGAAGTCAGGAAAGGGTGAAAAAGTCAATCAGGGCGTTTCAAGATGCACGATGGGACGCATTGGCGAAAAGATGGAGGGTAGACACCATTGAGGGAGATAGACTGTTTCCTTTATTCGTAAAGGTGGGAGATGCTCAGAAGAGGAGAGAAGAGGAAGATGATAGTGATACAGATGACAGTTTATTGGAGAGGTTACTAGCAGAGCGTCCACCTCCATACAACCCAAGCTCAGAGGAGGGAAGGAGAGCACTTACAGAGGAGATTGGGGAGCCGCAGACAAACTCTAGTGCAAGAATAAGGGGAAGGATTTCAGCAGGAACACAGGGAATAGGGACACAACCATCGAGGAGTACAGAAGCAAGTGGAGTTAATATTGTCACTAGATTACTGGAAGCTCTTACAGTGCCGGTCACCATTGGTCCCATAGAGTCAGTGTACGATCCAGATCAGGATGAAAACTGGAGCCTAATACGATCAGCAATAGGAGAGAGCACTGGTTCTGGAGGAAATGGTACAGTGAGTGGAACAGGTCACCCTTCGAGACCCATAGAATCGAGTACACCTTTGCCAGCCACTGCAGATTCTTCCAGAGGTCATGTGGAACCAAGAGCAGCGAGATCAGGGTTTTTGGCCAATTCACGTTCCGATTTGAAGATGTGGGAACCACCAGTGAGAAGTCCTAGTGGAAGGATGACGGGAGGAGACATTGCTCAGGGAGTTTCGGGGAGTCAATCTGTCTCACGGAACATAATGGAAGGGAATCAACGTGGAGATCAGAGTAGTGAGAGTGGAGAGTTGAGTAGTGCATCAAGTCAAGGAACAATTAAAGCTGCTATAAGGGCCAAAGTGCTGGACGTGATGAGGTTAAAGGCAGAAGTAGATGAGATAATCAGTGGAAGCTTGCCTTTAGAAAGGGTGGAACTTTATGAGCCAGATGAATTGCTGTTTGTGGCGAAGGATGTAACTCGTAAGGCAAGGAAAGCGCATGAGAAATTGACAGAATTGGCACAGAGGTATGATGTAGATGTGTCCAAAACGAAAATGTTACAGGGAAGCCACAGGTTAAATTACAGTGATCAGGAACTGGAAGAGAAAAGGGTCATAGGTCTGAAAAAACATATTCGAGAATTGATTGTAGGGATACGTCCATGGAGCATGCTTGACAAATGGGAAGAAAGATGGTCCAAGAAGAAGAGCGTCAAGAAGGGTATAGGAGAAACACCGCCTCTAGGAGGGGGGACAGTAGGAGTAGAAGCTTACCCTTTGCGAGAAGTACCGAGTGGAGGGTATGTGCATGTGCCTTGGATTAGAGGTGATTTTGCGGCGTTTACCAATGATTTTCCTCGGCTGAGGGAAAAACCTGTTGAGTGGTACAAGCAAGTTGATCGATTTGTCAAACTTTCGAAGGTACTGTGGATTGATCTGAATACATTGTTTGACATTGTAGTACCAAGTGATTTGTGGTCAGCATGTAAAATTGCTGTTGACTGGCCGTCTTCGGAAACAGAACGAGATTCTATTACACATGGTCCTTCACCTGTGGTCATGAAAAAGTTCGAGCAGGTAATCACATGGTTGCAATCCAAAATTTCACCACAAGACATTGACTGGGTTAAGATAGACAGAACTGTTCAGGAGCCAAAGGAAACTGTACATGCCTATTACGAGAGGCTCTTGAAAGCCTTCAAGCAGTACAGCGGGTTAGATACTCTCGATCCAAAGGATATGGGACAGTTCGTCTCTAAATTTGTCTTAGGATTAAGACCAGAAGTTAGCTTTATGATCCAACAGCATCTGATCTGCTGGCAGAATAAATATGTGGACGAGATTCTACGGTATGCCAGATACTGTAGTGACGAAGTGGAATCAAAGCATAGGAAGCTCAAGGATAAGTTAATGCTGGTCCAAATGCAGAATGCGGACAAGGTAGATCAAAAACAGTCAAGCGGAGGAACGTTAGGAAGAAGACAGGGAAACAATCAAGGAGGGACCCAGAATGCGTCGGGTCAGGGAAGGGGGAAACCCATAGACCCTAAGACAGGGGTGGATGTTGCCACGCTAAAGAAAACTACTGCATGTCATGATTGTCACAAGATCGGGCATTGGAAGCGCGAGTGTAGATCGAATCCAGCTAATCAGGCTCAAGAGGAGGAAGTGGTGCAGGCACCTGAGGTCGTCAATATGGTGACGAGACCCAGGTCCATGCAGGGGGGGACATTAAGTCAGCAGGTGCAAATTCCCCAGCCGCCGAGAATTCCACAGGGTAATCGAACATACCAGCAGATGTCCTTTATTGAAACTTTCTATCCAGACCCATTGCAATGACGGTGCCTGAGGGGGGAAGAAGACTGTACTCTTGGAGCAGTCTTGGAGGTAGACCAGAGGGGACCGTATGTAGAGGCGGATGTTGACGGTCATCCCACCACCTTTTTGATTGATACTGGTGCTACCCGTTCTACTGTGAGATCTGCAGTAGTTCCCAACCTACCCCTCTCGGGACAATCAATCCAAGTTGTAGGAGTGGCGAATAAGAAAATGACTAATCCATTGACCGAGGCAATACCTGTGAGATTAGGAACATTTCACAACCGACACCAATTTGTGGTATGTGGCTCAAGTCCGGTCTGTTTGTAGGGTCGTGATCTCTTGTGTAAATTGAAGTGCACCATCTACTGTTCACCCAAGGGAGTGGAATTGCAGACTAATGATAACGATGTGGCATTTAAATTGGCAAATCAGAATCTGTGCACAGAGATGTTCCCTATGTTGACAGTTGAGGAACTCCCACTCGACCTGAGGGACTCTGTCTCTCTGGAAGTATGGGATTTCACAGGAGAAGAGATAGGATTGTTCAAAGGGGTTGAGCCAGTTAAGATCCAAGTTAAACCAAATGCCGAGTTCCCGAGAACACCCCAGTACAATCTATCACCGGAAACGGTAGCAGGAATCAAGCCTGTGATTGAGTCTATGATC
The DNA here is from genome assembly GCA_963921515.1 of Calotriton arnoldi. Taxonomy (NCBI): domain Eukaryota; kingdom Metazoa; phylum Chordata; class Amphibia; order Caudata; family Salamandridae; genus Calotriton; species Calotriton arnoldi. The sequence continues at coordinate 610,918 of CAWUFW010000319.1, forward strand.
GAACAGGGAATCTTGAAGGAAATAATGGGAAGTCTATGTAACTCACCCATTATGGGACTGCAGAAACCAAGTGGGAAGTACAGAATCGTGCAGGACCTGCGAAAGCTCAACGCGATTGTAGTTCCATGCTGTCCTGTGGTACCGAATCCATCAGTGATACTGTTCCAGATTCCATGCGAAGCCGAATGGTTCACTGTGATTGATTTATGTCAGGCATTCTTTTCGATACATTTACATGAGGAGAGCCAATTTTTATTTGCTTTCCGTCTGGAAGATCGTGTGTTAACATGGTGTTGTATCCCTCAAGGGTATACAGAGAGTCCATCGATCTTTAACCAGCTTTTGAAAAAGAATTTTGAGAGTCTCGTACTGCCACAGAACTCAGTTCTTGTGCAGTATATTGATGACCTCTTGATTGCGTCTGAAACGGAGGATGCTTGCAGGATCGATACTGTCATCTAGCAGAGAATGGACACAAGGTGTCCCCAAACAAGTTACAGTATTGTCTGACTGAGGTTCAGTATTTGGGTCATCAAATCGAGATAGGCAAGAGAAAGGTGTCACCAGATCGGATTGAGGCGATCATGAATATGACTGTGCCTACCACTCAGAAGGAAGTCAGGATGTTTCTGGGGATGGTTGGGAACTGTCGACAATGGATCCCCAATTTTTCCTTGAAGGCGAAGCCCTTGCAGAGGCTGACGCACAAGGATGTGAGCGATCCGGTACCATGGGATCATTACTGTCTGATTGCGTTCTTGGAGTTGAGAGAGGGCCTGTGTCGTGCTCCAGCTCTAGGGATGCCGGATTACAACAAATCCTTTTCATTGTTCTGCTATGAGCGAGAAGGTTGCGCATTGTCAGTTCTTACTCAAAGTCATAGGGGTGTCCGTAGACCAGTTGCCTATTTCTCAGCTACTCTAGATCCAGTAGCTTCAGCAATACCCGGATGCCTCAAATCCGTTGCTGCAACCGGTGTCAGCATTGAGAGATGTGAGAGCATTGTTATGGGTCATCCACTTACAGTTTTTGTTCCACATTCAGTTGAGCTCCTGATGACGAGGACCAAGACACAGCACCTGACGAACAACAGACTCACACGCTATGAGCAGGTTATACTTGCCTCGGAGGATGTGACTCTGAAAAGGTGTTCTGTGCTAAATCCTGCTACTTTGATGCCTTTGCCAAATGTTGATGATGGAGATTGTGAGGACCATGACTGTCTCGATGTGACTGAACTTTGCACCAAACCGAGACCCGACATTGTTGATGAACCTCTGCCCGAGTCTGATGAAATCTTTTTTGTAGATGGTTCATGCTTAAGGGACAATGTGGGTCATTTGAGAGCATCCTTTGCTGTATGTACCATTTCTGGAGTTGTGGAAGCTGCTTACTTACAGGGAGTATACTCCGCACAAGTAGCTGAAATCATTGCCTTGACTCGTGTCTGCTTAGTTGCTGATCAAATCCAAATCACCATCTACACCGACAGCCAGTACGGGTTCGGTGTGGTTCATGACTTCGGACAGCTATGGTCACAGAGAAGATTTTTAACGTTATCAGGATCTCCTATCAGAAACGGGGAATATGTGAGACAACTGTTGGAAGTCTTGCAGCGACCACGAGAAATAGCTGTGGTAAAATGTGTAGCCCACGGGAGGGGGAATAATTTCGTGTCATTGGGAAATCGATATGCGGATGAAGTCGCACGTTTTTGCGCTGAACAAGGGTGCATTTTCACTGGAGATTATACTGGAGAGAGCACAGAAAAAACCGAGCTCAGCATGAAGTTAGCCATGGCAGACACCTGGGATGAGCTCAAGCGTCTGCAGGGAGAAGTTTCAGAACAGGAAGAGGCTGCTTGGATTAGAGCAGGATGTGAGAGAAGAGATGATGGCATTTGGGTTTCAAGTGATGGTCGAGCAGTGTTACCAGATGACTTATTGAGCCCTATGGCAAAACAGATTCACGGAGCAGCGCACATTGGAAGGGATGCTATGGTGCGAGTGTTCTGACAAACGTGGTACAATCCATGGTTCCGTGCGTTTGCTGAAGCAGTGTTTCATAGGTGTGTTACGTGTCAGCAAATGAATGCTGGAAAGAAAACTGTGGTTGCATTGAGTCACATTGGAAGGTCTGGAGGGCCTTTCAATAGAATCCAGCTCGATTTTATAGAGATGCCTAGGTGCAATGGCTTGAGGTACATTTTGGTTGTTGTGTGCGTTTTCTCACGGTGGGTGGAAGCGTATCCGACAAGGAGATGTGATAGCCTCACAGTAGCAAAATTGTTACTTAGGGAGCTGATACCACGTTTCGGTTTTCCAACTTCATTGGAGTCGGATAGAGGAACACACTTCCACAGCGAAATTATGAAGTTACTTTGTGCCACTTTACATGTTGATCAAAGACTGCATTGTAGCTATCGACCAGAGGCTTCTGGTATTGTGGAACAGATTAACGGGACTCTGAAAATGAGGATGGCAAAATTGTGTTCGTCCACGTCTCTGAAATGGCCTGATGCATTGCCACTGGTGTTGATGAGTGTTCGTAGTATCCCCAATAGGAGAACTGGCCTTTCACCACATGAGATCCTGATGGGGAGGGCGATGCGGTTACCAGCAGTGCCATCTACAGCCTTGATAAACATCACAGATGATTTGATCCTTCATTATTGCAAAGGACTGGCTGACGTGGTCCGTTCTGTGTCTCACCAAGTTGAAGCTGCAACTGCCCTGACCTCGAGGGACCTCTGCCACGACCTGTGCCCGGGTGATTGGGTCTAGTCCGCAAGCACGTGAGGAAGAGTTGCCTTGATGCCCGTTGGAGGGGCCCTTACCAGGTGATTCTGGTGACGAATACAGCGGTGAAGTGCGGAGGCTTGCCGAACTGGATTCACGCCTCGCATGCTCGCAGACTTTCAGAACCCTTGGAAGAAACAGCTCCTCTCGTAGAAGAAAATCCAGCTGTGGCAGCAAGGCCACTCGAGAGGACAAGCCAAGCTGTGAGGGTTGCTGACGAAGCTGGTTGCCCACCAGAGCAAGCTGAGGGGGGTCACGCTACACAAGACCCAGGTATTGACTCTGAGGGAGAAGGTAACGTTGCGAATGGTATAGAGTCAGACTCAGCTGAAGGAACTGGTGCGCAAAGTGGTCGGGGGCAAAGGAGAAGTGCTGAACTTGCAGAAGAATCGTGGCCTGGGAGACAAAGGAGGCTGAATCTGAGACTAGCTCCTGAGAGAGATCTTGCTCCTGTGTCGGAGACATCTGAATCAGAACTGAGTGATGCAGAACAAGCTCGAAAAGGCCCAAGAAGGTCAAGGAGAGTAAGGGTGCCTTGCCAGAGATCCGCTGCCCCGGAGTGAACTTATATGGTCACTGATGCCGGGAGTAGTGGGGACCGGGAGACTGAGGTCTTCACAAGTGGTCAGCAGAACACCTGAGTTGAAAATTGATGTGGGACTGATAGTTCCTGGATTGGAAATAGAAGGGGTGCTGACAATAACTGTTCTGAGACCTCTGATACTGAGCAGAGTGCGAATTCTAATCCTTCAGGAACTGTCCTTTCCAACTTTTGGATATCAGCCACCAGCTCAGGAGATTGCGGCCGTTCGTCTTGAAATTTTGCAGCATGTACTAATTGAAATTGGCTCTGAGCTTATAAGAGACTGTGATTGAACTGTGGACTGTAAATAAGTGTTTTAAGAAGATAACCTAGGTCCGAGTGGAAGAAGAATAAATTTAGGGTTTTCTATAGAAGAAGAAAGAGGGCTAAGGAAGTCTTTTTGAACTGTGTAAATAAACCCAGAGCAACGAACTGTGAAAGAATTTCCAGCACTTCAATGAACTGTGTTTGAACTGTTTGAACAGCAATTTGAGGTGAAGAAAAGAGACTTTTAGTGTATCCTATTGCTGAACTAAACCAACAAGCTAAAGATGGAGTCTGGAAGTTCGAACCGTAGGTCTAAGTGTGTGATAGGTACACTCATAGTAGGGGTGATAGTTGTAATAGCAGTAGTTATTATTGTGTCTGTAAAAATTTCACATGATGCAGAAGTTGAGGGAGTTGGAGTACAAGGGACATCCACACCTACTACTTCTAGCGCCAAAGAGGGTATCGTAGGAGCTGAAAAAGCTATGCTAGATCAAATTAGTCGTATGCTGCATGTAGATTTGTCTAGAGGTGATTATACGCTTAATGCCTATGCGAAGCTGCTATATGAATATATAAATACGATGGATGTGAGAGACTGTTATGTGTGTATGCAATTGCCTGCGTCTGTAGAGGAAGGTATTCGTTATCATCATCTCCCTTTGACGTATGGTATTACATGTAGTTTATTGCTTAGTATGTTTTACGATAAAGGTCATTATGAATATTATTTTTCTAATTATGATGCAGTGCTTTCAGAAGTTCCAGCTTATAAGCATTTGAACAAATATGATTATTATAAGCAGGAAGATAGAGTGGGGAAGTATTTCATACCTACTGTAACTTTAGATACGGCCTATGCACAACCGTCACAATTTAACATGCTCATTAACAGATGTAAAGAAGAAATTTATAGAACAAGTAGAAGTTAGACATAGACAATTAACAGTAAATCGTAACACTAGGGAAGGAAGAGTTGAGTGGACCAAGGAAGAGTTAGCACATAAAGTGAAAGGGAGCAGTGGTCCAATAGCGTTGGATTTTGAGAAGAGAGGGAAGTTGTGTGTAAATCAAGTCCAGGCCTATTATGATAAGGTCTTTGTGGGGCAGAGTGTGTGTGATCATACTTTCACCATTGAGGCTACAGCGAAGAAGTTCTTGCAGGATGCGATACAAGTGGTCCCAAACGTGTATTTCGTGTGTGGGAAAAATGCCTATGTGCGATTGCCATTGAATTGGTATGGTAAATGCTATGTGGCAGTGGTGTTTCCGAAAATTTATTATGTGGAGGATTTAGGACATTTGGAAGGTGGATTACATCCTAGGGGGAAGCGAGGTGCAAGTGCAAGAGAGATTGTGGGAGATGTCTTTGGAGCACTGATACCAAGTTTGGGAGTGGTGTTGAACGATGTCAAGATTAGAAGGTTGTTAACTATTGTGGACAAGTTGTCAGCAAACACAGCTCAGTCGTTGTTGCTTGTGGATGGAGAGATGGTGTCGATAAGGGCTATGGTGATGCAGAACCGTCTTGCTTTAGATGTTTTACTGGCAAAAGAGGGCGGAGTCTCTAAAATGCTGAAAGTTCAACAGTGCTGTACTTATATACCGGATAACAGCAAAGATCTGAAGAAGTATATAAGTAATATCACTGAGATCCACCATGAGGTGAATGACTTAGCCACAGAAGGAGTTTGGGACAAAGTGGGAAAAGGGTTTAATAAGGTAGGAAGTTGGTTTGCGTCCCTTGGAAAGGGAATTCTTGGTTACATCTTGAAGCCTATGATCATAGTAGTGGTCTGTGTGATTATTTTGTTGGGATTGGTGAAGGCTTACAAGTGGCATAAAGCGAATCGAGTTAAGAGATCTCTTAGAGAGCAAGAGCAAAGGATGGAGAGACTGCAGGACAGTCATTATGAGAATATTAAAAGCCTAGAGAAGTTCCGACAGGGAAGAGTGGCTACAAGTTCTGTTTAGGTCGGTACTTTCTCCAGGGAGTGTGATTTGTTATGATGACACTTGTCATCAGAGGGGGGGAACTGATGGAGCGCGATAGTGCTCTAAAATTGTAGGGGTGCATTATAATCATGGATAGTCCGCACCCGCATATATTCCTGTGTTGTATTAACATTTGGTCATTAGAAAACGTGTTGTAATAATAATTTGCAAGTGAATTGATAGAAATTGTTTTGTGCCATGCAAGAGAGACAAAATGGCATTTATATTTGGAAAGAGTAACCTTTAGTATATTGCAATTGCCTAACGAAAAACTTATGTGTAATGTAATGCATTTTGATTTAAACATGCATCATGTTGGAGTCTGCACGTGGAGATGACTAATTGTGCTTAACGTGTAACAATTGTAGATGCTTGCAAAGGAAAGCACCGTTAACTTGTGTGTATAATTTGATGTTTAAAGGCCTAAATGAAATGTTCACTTTTGTGTAATTGAAGGCCTATTCGTTTATTCTTATGTGGGCCGATTTGTGTAGGCCTGAAAATGTAATTTCCCTGGTAAGCTCTCGCATTTGGAGGTAGTCAGCGAATTTCATGTGCATGCATGGTTGTTCTGTTCTCACGTTTCCGTTGCAGGTGGAAGAAGCTGCCTTTGTTAGTTAAAACTAACGCCTTTTGTTTTAGAAGTTAGGCATAGAGGAGAAGTGATACTTTGTAAACAGAATGCCGACAATTGGGAGCCGGTGTTCTTTCTCACTGAGGAGGCCTGGGAATCAAGGTCATCGAGCCGAACTTGGATGGAGTGAGGGAGACGGTGGAAATTTACCTATGAGAAGTGCCTGGTGAGGTGATCTGTGGGCGTGTTTTACATCTGTGCATTTTGTATTAGGGACAGTGTCCCCGAGGGAGGAGTCGGGAGAACAGAGAGTTAGGAGAAGGGGTAAGGAGATCGATGAGGAAGGAGGGAGCCTCTTAGAACGAGCTCTGTAACTTTGGCTACTTGACCTATACAAGGAGAGTGTACTTCTTAGGAAGTTTTCACGAGCTGACACCTTTAATTGATCTTGCCTGGGGAATGCTAAGTAGGGATGTCACTTTAGAGATAGAGTAGGGATAGTCTAATGCTTTTCACTTTTCAGCCGCAGATGAAGTCTGACTTAGATGTTGGGGCAGTCCTTGCCTGTGTTCTGTTTTTGGAACTTTTCATTCTTTTCCTGATCCATCGGATTAAGCTCACTCGTAGATATGGCTTTGTATTAGTTCCCATGTACTTTTACAATCTCGTCCTGAGGTGATTGTACATTCAGTTGTTTCTGGCTTTGTAATAAACTCACTAAATTGGAATTCGGAGTCTGAAATCTTTGAGTCATAATCATCGGAAATGTTGGATTGCCTCAAATGAGTTATTTCTCCCCTTTACACTTCTCAGCAGGTAACAAAAGATCCATTGACCTAGGGTTCCTAGTTAAATTCTGATAGCGGAACCCGGCCTTATCAATCTTGACCAGAAAATTGTGTCATTTTGTTTCCTCAATCCTGCTTGCTGGAACAAACGCAACAGGGTGTGCAGCCTAATTCTTCCCAAAGCACATTGCATTCTATCACGGCTCGCACTTCTTGAATGTGTCACAAATATTAAATTGAATTTCTTCACACATTAAGCCAAGTGAAATCAAATCACAGGCTGACGACAAATAAAGCAAGAATTAAATGTTTCCTGACTCCTGCCGCCATATGGCTTCATAGCTTGGGATGTGCATAAAATACCCCTTATTTAAAGGAGATTGAGCCATTTGTCTCATAAAATGTGCGCCTTGAAATTTCACATGGTTAATCATACCGACAGTTGAAGCCGCTAAATACCGCAATAATCAGAAAGTCCCAGCTGTACGGTATTTCATCCAAATGGCCCTTCTGAACGCTTTGTATACTGTACCGAGCATTTAACTCTCCTTTCTTTCCCAGGCAGACTGTTCCTCTCCAGACAACTGGCATGAAAATACAAAATAACTCTCTCTCCCTGCTGCGGTGCGGTAATCCTCAGAAACTGGTCAGTTTGTACGAGACAATTTGCGCATTTCATCATGTTCGCATCAGCTGCAGCGTCACCGGGCCACTCTGAGTTCATCTCTACATGCATCCCATATCAGGGTTCACTTAAGGAAACGACACCAATAACCCCAAAGCTAAATCTGTTTTGACACCTGGCAAACAGTTTCGTGCCTTGTTTCAGAGGCGAATTGCTGTCCTTCCATTATGAATGTATTCTCACTTGGCTACAAGATGCCTCGAAAATGACAGATGGTTTGCGGGGGTGGGCTTTTAAATTCAATTGCTATTCAATTGCCATTTTAAGCAAAGAAATCAAATGTTTTTCTTTCCGTTTTATCTTAAAAACGCACGCATTGGACGTCCTTATGTATTTAAAAGTGACGCTCTACAAATACTTTTCTCAGTGCTTTTTCGGTCAGCCTACGGCATTGCTGTAGATATCTGTCCACTTGAACTGAAAGGCACAACGCATCTTTGGTTCAGAACAGAATATGAGATGTTTCCGTGAGGCTTGGGGACAGAACGGTGGACAGATTGAAAGTCCCTTATCATAGCACCTTCCCACTGTTCAGACGTTACATATCCATGGAAACAAAAGATCATTAAAAAACATAACTGGGTTGATGTAAACGCTATTCGAATAAAATCAAAAGTCCGACGAAGGGTTCCTTTGGAGAAATCGCCGCCTGCCGTCCCTTCGTGATTGATTCTCTGATAAGCTCACGCAAGGCACTGCTTGGGGTCTTAATTCTCACACAGGTACAATACTGCAAAGCTCATGTACACCGATGAGTCACTGTAAGAAAACAGACTAAATTCAACAAGTACAGATGGCAGGATCAAAAGATCACATCGGAGATGCGCCGGCAGTTTGCTAAAGCGAAAATAAGCGTGGGAGACTGCGCTTGTTTTTTCTTTTCATTTTTGCAGTAAATTCTTGAATCCTTTGTGATTCTTGTCACAAAAAAAATGCTTTTTGGCATTGGATGAGTTCCCTGGAGGACCCCCACCAGGCGTAAGGGGTCAGGGTATTCCTACCCTGCCCCTTCTCTTTTTTTTTTAGGTGTTTGTGATAGAGCGCCATGTTCTTGTGAAATTTGTAGGGGTGCATCATAATCACGGATAGCCCGCACCCGCACATATCCAGATATATATCAATGAATGACCAGCAAAATGTAGTTATAAACCGCAGTTATCAGAATGAATAAGAAATGTAATTGTGCTATTTTAATCATGCAATGTAATGCTTAATTGAATTGTGTGTAAAATAATGCATAGATGAATCAGCCCATGTGTAATCGAGATGCAGTAGTTTAAACGTGTACCATATTAAGTTGCACATGTAGTTCACTTTTCGCATATGAAATGTAATGAACCAATGCTTTTAGAAGTGATTAAGATTTGTGTGTTTAAATTGTGTAAAGGCCTGACTGCATATACGCCAGGGAAAGGCCTGTTTGTTCTTATGTTAGCTTATTTTGCAGGCAGAGAAGGTTCTCTTGGAAAGGCTCTCTGGGCACCGACAGTAGATTTAATTAGCACTGTAGAGGGTTTCTGTTGAACTATCTTCTGTTGCAGGTGCAAGGACACATGCCTCGTTAGTTAAAGACTGGCTCTTTGTTTCACGAGTTAGAGCGATGGGAGACATGGAAATGGGAGTGCAATGGAATTTAGGGATGATATTTTCAGCGGAGAAGGTGCCTGGGACTCAAGGTCATCGCAACCGTCCAAGATGAAGTAACCGTTTCGATGGAAAAGTACAAGAAAGAAGACCTGGCCAAAGAGGCGTGACAAAAGGCGTGTTCAATTGTATTGGGTTTTGTATTAGGGATAGTGCCCCGAGGGTGGAGGGCAGAGAAGAGGTAGGAGAGAACAGAGAGGAGGACAGAGAGGGATTTGGTGAAGGAGCATCTTAAACTCTGAGCTTAAGTACTAAGTGAGTGCACTTCTTAGGAAGTCTTCACAGCTGACACCTTATACGTACTCTTGCCTGGGAAATTCGTTAAGTAGGTATGTCATCTTAGAGTAGAGTAGGGACAGTCAAGGGGTTTTCTGCTTGTTTAGATAAATGAGGAATAACATAGAGATTGGAGCTGTTATTGCTTGTCTAATACTTCTGGAGTTAACGATTCTTCTCATCCTGAGTCGGATGAGACTCCTGCGTAGGATGCTATTTGTATTAGTGTCCATTTATTTCTTTAACCTCGTGTTGAGGTGCTTGCACGTGCAGTTATTCTTGGCTGTAATAAACCCATGAAACTGAATTCGGAGTCAGTGGTCTTTGTAGGAAAACTAGATTGAAGAAGAAATGATTGCAAAACTGAAAAAGATTTTCTTCCCTTCACACTATTCAGCAGGTAAAAAGATCCTGGTGACCTGAGGATTCTTAGAGGTGATAAGATAAGAATCAGCGTTATCATTTGTTTGGGACTCGGCTGAGTCAGAATGGCCGTTTAAACTGCACACACAGGCTGCAATGGCAGGCATTTGACATGTTTGACAGACTACTTAAGTGGGTGGCACAATTGGTGCTGTAGGCCCACTATTAGCTTTTAATCTACAGACCCTTGGTACATGTAGTACTACTTTACCAAGGACTTATATGTAAATTAAATGTACCAGTTGGGTGTAAGCCGATTTTACCATGTTTGCAGGAGGGAGTACACACACTTTGGCATCGGTTAACAGTAGTAAAGTGCACAAAGTCCTAAGACCAGCAAAAACAAGATCAGCAAAAACGGTGGAGTAAGGTAAAAAGTTTGGTAGAAGACCACCCTAAGGATGTCAGGTCTAACAGTACTCTAAAAAATTGAGTTTAAAATCTAAGCCAAAAATAACAATATAAATTACTTACATAATTTAACTTTTCCTTCTGTTAAAAAAACCTACAAACTCATCCTCTACAGATAAGCAAGACCCATTAGGTTGGTAATCTCCCGCGCACAGTCTACAGTCAATGTGCAAATTGTGTGGAGACCCACTCTTTCAAAAGACACAAGCCATATTAGATGAGAAAGCCCCTACTAAACACAGTCTGCACTCAGTGTACAGACTGTGCATACAGGCACTCCCTCCAGACACCAAAGACTGATGAGGTAGGCAAGCCCATCCACGCAGTCTGCTCTCTGTACGGAGACCGTGTGTAGAGCCCACTGTCTCCAGACACCCAAGCTCCATCAGTTGAACAACCCCTACTATGGACAGCCTTTGTTGTGTATCAGCTTTTCATCGAGAGCCCACTTCCTCCAGACAGCCAAGTCAAATTAGGTCAGCAAGCGACTATTATGCATAGCCTGCGCTCTCTACGCAGTTCTTCACGGAGTTGCCATCCCCTTCACATATTCATGCCTCACTCAGAAACTAAGGCCCTTCTACCTACAGTTATGGTAATAGTATCTCAATTCAACCCTTGAAATGTACTGAAATAAAACAAAAGTTAAAGTGACATTAAAGTTAGAACTTGTAATAATGTCTCACTCTACGTTAAAAAAAAAACCTAGCAATTCACTGAAAAAAACAAAGGTTAAAGTTACTTATAGTTTCAATGAACATGTTAGTAAAAAATACCATTTTGAACTCTAAAAATCACTCAAATTCATAAGTTATAGTTTACTTAGCTAAATATAACTTGTGCCCCGCCATGCACTGCTCATGACCTCACATATTACATTAGTCATGACATGTTCAGTGACATCATTGATGACATTACTGATGACATCTCAATTCACTTTATTCAAACTTTTTGTAAAGGTGATATACCAATTCAAATATCGCTGTTATAGAACTCTTTTGGTGAGGATTCCCCTATCTTAGTAGTTGAAGGTGGGAGCCACAAAGTGAGTCTGACTCTATGGTTAGGTTACTCTACTCTAGCAATTGCGATATCATCTCTGTGGTTGTGCATCACGTTCTTACTGATATGAGGACTAATATTTAAAAAAATGATGGGGTGGGGTTAGGAATACGGACTGGCCGTAGCGGGCATCAGGCGTTTCCCCGGGAGGCTGGAAGGGTGGGGGCTGGTTATACAGTAGTGGGGGACGGTTTTGTTACTGAGGGCCGATTTTTCAACAGTGCTGCAACATTGGCCCCCAGTAACAAAAGCACCAGTGCTTCGTACTTGCCACCCGGGAGCAGAGACGTTTTAATGCCTGGGCAAAATTGGCTTTGGCCCAGGGCCCCAGCCTTTCAGGGGGGCCCTAATAGAGCCAGCTTTGTTCTGCAGAGAGTCATGCCTTTATTACCTTTAATAATTCTTCAACAAATTGTTTTAAATATCGTTTTCCTTTAATTTATTTTCAATGTGGGTGATGTGTGGGAGTCTATGGCAGACATGTGTTTATGTTTCATGCAACATTCAGAGAAAACTTTCTTTTAGAACAAAAAAGGACCTCACATATGAGAAATGGGAGGGGGTCACAAAGATTATTTGCAGTAATATTAGTGTGCTGTGGCTGTGTTACAATATTGAAAACGTATGTAACTATCCCTAAATACTAGATGTAAACACATTTAGAATTTGGACGAGTGTGCCTGTGCACTTCATGACCTGGCCAAAGAGGGCATGATAAATCTAAAACTGGATCATAAATTCAAATCTGTTCGGAACGGGGGCCCCAAAATATGTTTGGCCCAATGCCCCGAAAATCCTTAAGATGTCTGGTCCCACAAAATTGCCAGTGCTGCTTTGGGTTCCCAGTCCTGCCCTGAGAAGGGACACCCGAGATATATATATACAGGGAAATACAGAAAAAACACAAACAGGAAGTTATTGTCAAATAAATGACTCTTATCAGCATGCCTAAAAGCAAACGTGTAACTATAAGCGACATAAGCACTGATATAACCCTTTCCAAAACAGCTCATTGGGCGCTCGTGCTGTACAATATTCCGAAATATACCTTCAAAATCCATAATGGATGTATTGCTTTTCATTTCTGAGACAATATTTTACTCTGCCTTTGCCTCTTTGCCATTATTCACACTCCATCACCGACCCACACATCCTTGACTAATACCAAAATGTACGCTGTCCAACCCACATCCATCTGTTTATGGAAGATACCTGCACAAATAAATAACTCCACTCCGGAAGCTGAAGGAGTGGAGGGGCCCAGGCAGGCTCCCTGTCACTGGCACCGTTAATGCAGCCAGCCATTTAATAGGACCAGAAGCCTGCGCTCCCGAACATCTGGTCATCATTACTTTCTAAAGTAGGCCTTAATTGTCCTTCTGTTGAGTCATTCAGAATGATAAAAAGGGTGGTAGTAAAACTAGAGAAAGCGCAAACAAAACGTCGAAAAATGCAGTTCCTTTAAAACGCTTTTCACGTTTTATTTAACATTCAAAAGCGGGGCATGAAGAGATGAGTAAATAATACTATTTGTAAAATTAAGGGAAGTTACAGCAAGCGGAGGATTTGTGGCAAAACTACTGTTGTATGTTTCAAAACAATATGGCGCATTATTAATTGAGTTGCAGAGCAGCGCAGCGTCGGCGTGCCACCTCATTAATACAGGCACAGGGCCTTCCACGTGTGAACGCACACACTCCATTAATTGTAAGACAACAGCAAAATGAATATTCCATGTGTGCTCAAACACACTTAGGCCGAGATTAACAAAGGTTTGGCGTCGGGTTAGCGTCTCATTTGTAAAACTAACCCAACGCTAAATCTAATTGGGGATTAACAAACCAACGCTAAATGGTATTTCCATTGGTTTGTGTAGAAAAGTAACGCAAAGCAGCGTGAAAACCTACTTTGCATTACTTTGCCTCAAAGTGGGGTTCCATGGGTGGACATGGACTTTCCCATGCAACCACCCATGCTTTTTGACACCAAACCTTACCTACTGACATTAGTAGAGTGGGTATAGTGCCGAAAATTAATGCTGCTGTAAAGCAGGCGTTAAAAGGAGAAATGTTTTTATTACTCCTTTATTTTCCAACTTTGCATGCGTGCTGCACTGTGCAGCACATACAAAGTAGGAAAAGCTTTGAAGTGTGTCTTGGCATGGTATTTTGTACAGGCACAGTACCCTGCCTACACACAACCTATGCTAGACTCAGGCACACACCCTGGCACTATGGCGCTAAGGCGTGTGCCTGGCACACGGCAGCTGAAATCAGCACCGGCGCAAGGGAAAGAGGAGGAGAGTGCCATATCTCTGTGAATATCGCTCTGTCATGCTCTCTTCCTCTCACACAACGCAGCAAATCCTCTTTAGGGCTGCACTGCGTTCTGTGACAGTTTTCAGAATCTGGGCCTCGAAGTTTGCTGCTAGATTCACAGCAAATATAGGTGACATAAATCCAGTCAAAAACCTCATGGTTGGCCTCATCTCCAAGGTTGCAATTCCCATTGAGGCCATTCGTGCTTCCCCCTCAGCCAATCCTATCTAACCAAATTGAAATCATAGTATTGTAGTAGTTGCATCAAGCTAAATAAAACATATATCTGCTTATGGAATTATAGAGCGTACCAAGGGTGATGATTTTCAATGGCACAGCTCCAGGACCTGATTCCTGGACAAAGTCCTGACCGCCCTTTCCCCTCATTATAATTGCCAATTCATTAATTTATTTTTCTCTCGTGCCACCCATGCCATGCTCACATATCTAGAAACTAATGCATGACTGTATTGGGAGATGTGATTCCAGAAAATGCTGATGGTTGCGTGCCCACTCTTCAGTAAATGCACATTGATAGATAAAATGTATTATTAATAATCATTATTTATTTGTTTATTCAATCGAGCAAAGCTGTTAAAATGCAACCATAAAATGGCACACTAAGGGCCTCGTTACGATGTCGGTCGGAAAGCATTCCGACCGACTAAGTGTCGGAATCGATTCTGACTGACTCGGGTTCGGTGAGTCCGACCGACTGATTACGATGTTTCCGAACACCGTTCAGTCGGACTCCGATTGACTTCAATGGGAGCTTGTGTTCCGACCGACAACACAGGGTTCCATTGAAAAATGAAGTGGTTGCGGGAAAACCTTGCACCCTGTCTCAGGCACCCCATGGTGCCTGCCACACTGTGCATGGTTGGAAAGAGGGGTCCCATGGGTACCCCCACGGGCCCAACCGCAAGCCTCCGGGTGAAGGGGGTCCTGCTACGGGCCCCCAAAGCCAGTTTCCGACAGCCATTTCGTGTCGGACAGACTGATTCGGGAAGGCTGTCCGAATCCAACATCGTAATACGTCGGTCGGAAATGCGGTCCATAGACCTGTAGGATTCGGCTCCAACCGACTCAGAGTCCCCGAATGCCGGTCGGAACCGAGTCGGAAAGACCAAGCGGTTACCTTCTATCGTAATCGGTCGGTCGGAAATGTTTCCGAGTCGGTCAGAAACATGGGTTCCGACACAGGTTAGGAAAATCCGAATGCCATTCGGAGCCTTTCCAACCGGCATCGTAATGAGGCCCGAAATATGAGATGCAATGCTTACATCACAGCACTTCAAAAAGAATTACCAACAACAACCATCTCAACACTTTTCCACCAAAGCCAAAATAGTGTGCCAGAATATACTAACACACACATGTGGTGCACCTTACAACATGGGAATATACTATATGAACAACAGAAATACATTTTCATGTGCATTTTATTACATTGTCTTTCACTTGCTAGTAATAATTCACTCCATATGTTACACAACCACACGATATGCCACATAAAAGAGTTAAATATTGGCAGACATTCAATAGAAGCATGAATTTGCTCAAGGGAACCTGTTACAAATAGATTGTGCTAGTTGTTGGGAATTTGCTGACTGGGCCTTGCAAGAACTTCTGACAAGCATGACTGAACTCCACTGTATGAATACCCATTCAAAAGTCTAACCAAAGAGATATGATGCCAAGAGTCTTGCTTAGAATACTAGAAGATCAGGAGTGATCACTGATGCTCAAAATGGCGAGGTCTGACCATTGTGCCCCAAAGCTACCCATTCAGTCATGAGGATGCAAGTTGCTCAGTGTGAGAAGTTGGGTTGTTGGTTGATTGTGGTGTTTAACCCTGCTCAAGCAACAGCCACAATCCCTGTCATGGTGAACCACAAAAGTCCCTAAATTGACCGGTGCTGACCTGGTAGCTTGCACAAAAGCAATCAGGCATAACTTTAAGGCAATGTGCAAAGTATTTATGCAGGACACAAACAGTAATAAAGTGAAAACAAAATACAAGAAAACCCCCAACCAATTTAGAAAAATAGAGCACATTTTAATAAATTATTTCGCACCAAAACTACAAAAATCCAATCAGTATACCTGGAATTATGCATTTTTAAAGGTTTAGGTAAAAATAGTGCTTTAAAGCACAAAGAGCCAAATGTGGTATCGCGTCATGCCAGACTAAGACACAGTCACAAGTTCAAGCAGACCACGATGGACCACTGTCCAGATACAGTGATCAGGCATCCTTGTCTGGGAGCCACTGAACGAAGTCGTGGTGAAGATTTCTACGGTCAGACTTAGGGCCATATGTACAAATAATTTGTGCAGTCGGAAATGTCCCAATTCACAGAGTAGGGCATTATTCCAGCTGCAAAAATGCTTTTACATATGCAAAAATCACAAATTGAGATTCAGTAACACTTTACTGAATCGCAATTTGTGTTTGCAATTTGGTATTTATAAGGGGTGTGTTAAGGGTGTCCATTCCAAAAAACAGAATTGCAGTGGTATGTATGAATGTTTTGCGGACGAATTACGCAGCAAAATATTCCTTTTTACCAACACCTCAAAAGAAAGTGTAGCCATTAGCAAATGGGAAGAGGTTCCAAAAGGACTCCTTTCCCTTTGTGAATATTGAAACAAAATTTTTTAAGAGCAGGCAGGTCCCAAGGACCACTGCCTAATCTTAAAAAATGAAACTTAAAGTTTCTCTTTCTTTTTTAACCGCGGCCTGCATCTAAAACAAAGATTGCTTTATTAAAAAGCCACTAACCCTGTGATCTCTGCGATTCCTAATAAGTCGCAAAATGGGATCTACCTCATTAATATTCATGAGATAAGTCTATTTGCGAACCCATTAGGAATTGCTATTTCGAAATCTTTATTCTGTATATTAGAAAAATGTGATTTCCTAATTACGATTCGGTAGGAATAACAATTAGGTAATCACAATTCCTATTTTCTGTACATAGGGCTCTAAGTCACTTTTTTGGAAATCAAAAATCACCAGCGGGATGAAGCTGGAGGCTGTAGCTGACGAGAGTTCCATGAGGTCGGATACCCCTTTGGAAAAGGACCGCTGAACATGATTTACTGCTGCGGAGAAAAAGGTAGCGGGAGCTATCGCGAAGTCAGGCTGACCGAAGATGCACCTGGGGCGAAGAGACAAGCAGGTTGATCCTCAGCTCAGTTCCTGTAGCAGTTTTTAGCCACAAATGTTATAAGTCCCAAGTTGTGGATTTTGGCTATCTAGGCCCCATTAACACCACCATAAAGGGTGCAGGACTGGAGGGGCACCACTTGGGAGGTTAGGACTCACTCAGGTTGGGTCCACATGCTAGTTCAAAATGGTGGGAGCCTCTTCTGTCCCTGAGGCTCTGATCACAAGGCCACCCAACTAGCCCTTGGAGTCACTCTGGTATTACTGGGATCAGGCAGTGGATCAGGGCTCAAGCAACAGGGGAGGCATCTGAGTATTCAAGGCAGGCTTCAGGCTGCACAGCAGTACTTCCAAGTGCATCAAAGCGGTCCTCTGAAGTACACAGCAGGAGACAGCAGCAGGCTATCCTTTGAGAGTCCTTCCGTAGGTCCAAAAAGTGAACTGAAGAGTAGTTCTGAAGGTCCTGTTTTTATACCTGGTACCTTCTTTGAAGTAGGAGAAGTTTCTAGAGAATTCCTTTTGAAGATCTTGAAGTTTTCTGCCTCCCCTGCCATAGCTCCAGGTTGACTGCATGAATAATGCAGTGGTGAAAAGTCCTTTGTGGAAAGGCAGGGCACAGCCTAGTCAGTTGCAAGTGGGGCTGTGCCCAGCTACATTCCCCACCCCCATCCTGCCAGTGATAATCTACCCTGGCACATCTAATTCCTCTATTGAGTGGCTGTCTGGGAGGAATAAACAAAGTGAGATTGCCAACTACACCCGGTCATTTCGCCCAGGAACAGGCTGCAGTCACCAAATAGTTAGGGCAGAAAAATGCCAATGTAGGAAAGTGGAGTATTATGCAGTGAGGCTGGTTAGGCTTCACTATGTAATACTTTCACAATACCCCAAAGATGGTCCTTGGATTCACAATAGTAAATCCTTAGTTCAGTCCGGTTAGTGTGGCAAAGAGCAGTCAGGCTTTACTAGAGGAACACGTGTTAAGCATTTCAGAGTTCCAACTTGGACAATAAGTAATTGACACGACTTAAAGGAAATCCAATACCAACTTATAAAACTAAAGAAGATTTTTATATAAATTTAGAAATTAAAACAAAAACAATCGGATAAGTATAACCAGAATTATGGATTTTATAAGGAAAAATAAATCAGTGCAATTCAATACTGCAGAACTTTAGCATTGCAGTCAATGGTAAAAAGAACTACTGACAATCGTTCACTTGCAGGTCGAGTTACGTGGTACCCACTAGGGGTTAAGGTGATGCGGGTCCCAGAACCAAGCTTCAACAGTCAGTTCAATTTCACTTGGCTCGAGAGTCCCGGGTGCAGAATTGTCTGGGCTGTCCTTGGTGCTGAAGTGGGATCCATGGGGGTGCTGGGTTTTACTGCTTACATGGTGCTGGTGAGGAAACAGATGCAAAAAGTTGACAACGGGGCCACTAGAGGGGTCACTTGAAGGTCCTGTAGAGTCCCCTTGGGTTGTAGCATCGAGTGAAGGTAACGATTGCCAGACTGGCCGCTAACAAGCCTTGACAGCGTTCAGGTCAGCAAGGGGTTGTTTCAACATCCGGAGGTCTAGGGGAAAGCGGTAGCCTCCTAAAACTTAATGGAGGTCAGGACTACATTCCCCACAATGCACAGGACCATCTACTTTTGGGCGCTCCCTCTGAGGGCCCGATGACTAGCGATTCTTTGGTTCCGGGACATTGTTTTCACCTGCAGACGGCAGGGGCCTAGTGCCACTAGTCCAAGGGAGTCTGGACATGTCTTTGGCTCTCAAAGGGGTCCCTCTTTCTAGGGGAACCGGTCTTTGATCCAGGACGAGTCGCAGTCGTGTAATATCAGGATGGTTGCCACAGGTGCAGAGTATCACGCCTTGGTTTTGTGCAGGCCCTGTTGTCGCTGACTCAGGTCTCTTCTTTATCACCTGTTGCAATTTGAATCAGAACTGAGGCTCTTGTGCCAGGAGGGTCTTAAATCCTAGATTTATGGGTATTAGGGGTGTGGGTGCAAGCAGCTAAGGGGCTACTAGCCCCAGCGGCTAATCCATCGCTGAGGTGACCACATCCGGTGGTGTGTGTCACCTTTTCTACCCAAAACCCTCTATTCTGCCACTATTAAAAGTGGCAGAAACTTTCTTTGGCTGTACAGATCAGGTAGCCCACCCTAGAGTGTGGCTAGCCTTCTGGGGGTGTACACCTCAGGACTACATAATTTTCCTGCCTGTCTGGGTACAAATGTGCCTGGGGCAGGGGCAGGGCTGGTTCCTCCTTTAGGGCGCAGCCTGAATGCATATCAGAGGTAGTGGTTTGAAGCTCACTACTTTGATGTGCCACTTCACTAGCCATCCTGTCAGGGAGGAAGGTGTTGCCTCTTTCCCAGCCAGGCCCTTGTTTCTGACTCCTGGGAGGGTTCACACCTCCTGGAAGGGGGTCAGATTCCTGTCTTGGAGGCAGCAGATGCAGCCTATCAGCCAGGCCACAGGAAAATAAGGGCAACCAGGTGGGCAACCTCTAAGGTAGCCACCTAGGTGCATGCCACATCGATTCTGACATTAGAATTATGTCGTGGGTGATAAGGCACATTGTTTGAAACCACATATGACATTTTTCAGTGGTACCATAATGGTGCTGTTAACCTCGGGATGCCCAGTTGCCAGCCCATGTTCTCCTACAGACTGCTGATCACGTATAGTAGCCCTTAATGGAAAGAGGCTACTATAGGAGCATTTAAGCTTTCATTTATATGTCCACACCTTTAATATAATGCACCCTGCCTCCTGGGCTCAGGAGGCCTTCCTTAGGGGTGACTAGCATATATTAAATAGTGCTTTGACCTTGTCACACATGGTGAGGGCAAAGTTGAGTTCTAGCAATTTGCACTGCTCCTGCAGTCTGCAATGGCAAGACTGCTGTCTTCTGTTCACTTGGGTCACTCAAGATGGCACAGCAGTGCTTCAGGCCCTGGTGACCCCTTTAGCTCCCATGCCCTGGGTCCCACTGGTACCACTTACCAGGGACTTATAAGGGGGTTAATGTCCTTGCCAGTTGGGGTTGCTAATTCACATGTATCGGTTTTAAGGAGAGAGCAGTGGCACTGGGACCTAGTTAGCCAGCTCCAGTGCACTTTCGGAGTCAAAAACCGGCATCTTGTAGTCCAAATGGGGGCAAAAAGTGGGGGGACACCTGCAAAAAGCCTGTTTTCTTACAGCTAACTTTCTAAAAGTGGCATTTTCAAAATTTTAACTTAAAATGTGACTTTATCATTAAAGAGGATTTTAGATTACAAATTGTCAGACACCAAACATGAAATGTTTACCTGTTCATAATCAAAAGTTAGCACCTATTAAATGTAATAAGGAAACCCAATGTTATCCTATAGGAGAGGTAGACATCACAGTGGTGAAAATGAATTTAGGAGTTTTTCACCACCAGGTCATGTAAAACTTAAAAGTATATGTACAGCCTTTAAATTACAAAGCACTCTGCCCTATTGGCTACCTAGGGCCCACTTTAGGGGTGACTTATATGCAAGAAAATGGAAATTTAAGGCTTGGCAAGTGAGTTATATTGCTGAGTCGAATTGGCAGTTTAAATCTGTATTCAGGCTGCAATGGCAGGCTTGAGACATGTTTTAAGGGGCTACTTAGTGGGTGGAATAGTAAGTATTGCAGGCCCACTAGAAGCATTTAATTTACAGGCACTGGGTATATGGTATACCACTTTACATGAACTTACAAGTAAATTAAATATGCAAATCAAGTGTAAGTCAGTTTTTCCAAGTTTCAGGGAGTCAGCATGAGCACTTTAGCACTGGTTAGCAGTGGTAAAGTGCAAAGACCTATAGCCACCAAAAAGGATTCAGCAAAAATAGGAGTGTGAAGGCAAAACATTTGGAAGAAGACCACCCTAAGGCTGACAGGTCTAACACTCAGGGTGACAAGTCGGGTGAAAATACCTCTAATGTCTGCGATACAAGCCTGAGACCTTAGTTATCAATTAGGTTACATGTAGTACCATGATAACACAGTCCCCATCATTGAAAGCTCATATTGCCATTGCACTTTCTACATTGGCGAGTATGGGAAAAAACACTTGCACGTCACAAACCACAGTGCCCTAGTATTTAAAGTGAAAATTAGAGTTGTGCTGTTCCTAAATAACCTGGAGTGTAGCAATATACAAAGGACAGTAGGCTACAGAGTCAAAGAGATGGGAATCCATTTCTTTGGAATATAATGCCCTCACACACCCAGTTGGGTGTCATGCTTCATCATCGGGCTGCTCCTCGTCTGGCCGGCGCTGCAATGCCTGACGGGCTCCCAATGAGGGGCACTTCGGCGGAGATCTTTTTCCAAATAGCCGTTTGGTGCCGTGGGGGTGAGGGGCTTAGTGAGTGTAGATGAATAAGTGGTGTGTGATGTTTATGTGAATTAAAACAGGGTTGGGAGTACCAGCAAAAATAATTTTATTGTGGGGTCTCCTACCCTGATTAAAAAAGAAGAAAGGCGCAATGCTAAGTTAATGTCTCAGGTGTGGCGCTCTTCCGTGTGGTTGGTCGTTTCGTCAGGACCTAAAGTTAAAAAACTATATACACTAAGGTGGACCGAAAAACAATGATGAACTAATGTTTGAGGTTTATGCCAACATGACTTACTCTGTCTAATGATTGGTAGTACTGGTTCTACCCTATTTGGGATATACTACTGCTTCATCAATCCCCGGCAGGTCAAGATATGAGGAACTTCCCCATGTAGTTTGCGTAGTACGCAGTATGTCCAGGGACCTACCCACTACTGCCGGGACCGGTATTTAAAGTACCACTGTCATGCTAGAATCCACATTTCCCCCCCAGTACCATGCCATTGTAATGTCAGAAATTAAACGATCCCATTATGTAAAGCATCATTGAAGGTCCAGCATCCACTTCACCTTGGTTTATACAGCGCTGTTGGCAATCGTGCCAGAATCCACATTGTCTAGCTATGTACTGCACTAAAGCTGTATTAGAATTCACATTGTGTAGGTGTACACAGCACCATTTTAAATCCAGAAACCAAATTCATCTGGTGTGTAAATCCCCATTTCAGGGCAGAACAATTAAGAACATGCTACCCACCCTAGTTCCCATCCCTCCCTCCACTCTCCTCATTTCCTTGCCTTCCAACTCCCAGGGGCCGGGCTCCCACAATGGGCTGCAAAGCTAAGGCACATGAGCTAATACCCATGGATGTCATTTAGGGGTCGCCAGGGGTTGCAGCTGCAACCCCTGTCTTGCCCTTTGCTACCCTTAGCACTGCCTTGCTACCTATGCCTTCAGAGGTGGGAATTTCAGTGCCAGAAACACAGGGGCAGCTGGGGCTCCGCTCTCTTTATTTCCGGTCAATTTTTTATTACACTAATAGTGAATAAATAAAATATATTATTCACTAATAGTGTAATAAAAATGGAGCACAATAAGCTGGAATATGCCCTTCCATGGCAGCTGAGGTAAGTACAAAATGATTTTAAATGTATGTTGAGTGCGTGCTTGTGGGTGAGAGTGTGTTAATGTGTGAGAGAGTGTCTATGTATGAATTTGTGTGTATGTGTGAGTATGTGTGTGTGAGTGAAAGTGGAGGTCAAAGGGCGTGTGATGTCACTTCTGCTACCCCTGGTATTTCGGTGAATTGACGTCCATGATAACAGCTGGCATGGCTTTTTACCCACAAATGACCTGAGCTGCAGCTGCATCAATAAAAAAAGCTGCCACTTCTGTCTTCTTCCACAGTACTTTTTCCGCCCATAGAAGGTGGAGTTGGACTTCTGCCCAGCCTTCTGTCTACGTGCCCGTGCAAGCACATTTGGTGAGCACGTTTTTACAGGCTGGTTGTTCTTCTGAGCCAAAAGAACATGTTATCCATAAAATGGTGCTACGTTCAGCCTTACGAGCAAGCAGCCTGCATGGCCTATAATGGGGACGACATACTACACTATGGCTGGAATGAGGTCATTGGCACGTGCAAGGCTGGATTGTGACAGCTCATCGAGCCAAACATAAGGGACCAAAACGTTATCTACTTCTATAATTACTGGAGCCAAACTTTTGACACAACTGAACTTTTGTATTTTATTTAACTAATTGATTTATTTTCACCTTTTTGACACTAGAGCACAATTGAACAATGAATCGATTGTACTATTAGCCACCTCCATATCTTTATTTGTGATTTTGGATTATTAATTATCCTAGACCATTTTGCCATTTCTGTTATCTTTTTGACTGGATAGTTGATTCTTATTGAGGAGTTAATGACACTAACAATAAGCACACTGGTATTATCAATAAAACTAGCATGTGACATTGTTTTGAACATCATTCTTCACCCGGTTCGAAGCTGGAAAACAGGGATGCCCTATTTATAAGCCCGATATTAATTCACACATTCCACGCATCACCTTTTTGATTTCCTCGAACTTTTTCAAGCCATACACTCGGTACATAAATGTAGGGCCAGCATACTGGCCCATCTTTCTCCCGTCCTTTAGTACTGCTTTCTGTATAGGAGTGTTTAATGCTTTCTTTAACCAACATGTCCTGTTAGGTAGATACAACTCCCAAGAAATCCTTAAATGTGCCTACACGTGGTGCAGAAGTTCCCGCAGGACTTCTTTTAAAATATACTTCTTGTTCAATTTTGACTCAGGAGTCTGGTCCTGGTCTTCTTTGGAGACAGACATTGAAGAGTCCAGTTCAGAGGAGGAAGGGGGCACTCGCCTTTTTACGGACACCATATGAGAGGCAGCTTTCTTATCTGAGCCTATGCTACTCTGGAGTCAATCAGTGATTCGGCTGGTCAAGAGAGAATAGCAGAGGTGCCCCGTCTACCAGAGGTGCCCCGTTCTATGCTGGAAATACGAGGCCAATGAGTGCACATGGGGGGCCTCTTGCAAATTTCAGCACATATGTTCCATATGCGGGGGAGGGCACCCAGCAGTCGGGTGCAGATGCAAGAAAGAGCAGCGAGGGGATAAGAAGGAGAGAAAGAAGAAGCAATAAGACTGTCACAGGGACAGCGGGGGGACAAAAGGACTTGAATAGCTACCAGTTAGCCACATCCCCCATCAACACGCACCAGCTCAGGTGGCTAGCTAACAAATACCATAACAAAGAGAGCGTAAGGACGCTAGTGAAAGGTTTTGAAGAGGGGTTTGTCATACCATGTGTGGGTCCCTTGCACACGGACTCCACCAAAAACTTGAAATTAGCGTTGCAGCACCCAGAAATAGTGAGGCAAAAAATTGAAAAAGAAATAGCCCTAGGTAGGGTCAAGGGCCCCCTGCCCCTCCCCCCGGTACCAGAGGGACTAGTGATATCTCCATTGGGGTAGTGCCCAAAAAGAAGGCTGGCCAGTTCAGACTCATCCATCACCTCTCTTTTCCAGAGGGGGAGTCCATCAACGATGGAATCAGCTCGGAGGTATGCTCAGTGGGCTATGCAACAGTGGACGACGCCATTGACCTAGTGAGGGCAGGGGTCCTCATGGCCAAAGCAGACATTGAGTCCGCATTCCGCCTCCTCCCTGGGCTTCCAATGGGAGGTAGGTACTTATTTTGATAAGGCAATGCCAATGAGATGTGCAGTATCCTGCGCATATTTTGAGCAATTTAGCACCTTTTTGGAATGGGCCCTGCACAACCGGCATCCTACGGGGGGTAAACTGCACTACCTCAATGACTTTTTGTTCGTAGGCCCAGTGGGGGCAGCGACATCTGGGTAGACCTTGGCAGCCTTTCAAGACCTAGCAGGGGAGCTGGGAGTCCCCCTGGCGGGAGAAAAAACAGTACGCCCCTCCACCCGGCTCACGTTTTTAGGGATTGAGTTGGGCTCAGTTGCAGGAACGTCCAGACTCCCAGAGGGGAAAGTAAGAGAATTCAGAGACGACATTAGAAACTTACGCTGTAGGGAGAAAGCAACCCTTCGCGAGGTGAAGCAGCTTATTGGGAAGCTCAACTTCGCGGCCAGAGTCATCCCCGCTGGGAGGCCCTTTGCCAGACGTCTGACTCAGTTAACTGCAGGTCTCATGCACAAACACCATCATGTTAGGCTGGGGGCAGGGGTCAAACACGACCTCGTCATGTCGGACACATTTCAAGCGGATTTCAATGGTCGGTTGATTTGCAGAGAAGGCTGGGTGTCGGCCAGACAGATTGCCCTGTTCACAGACGCATCCGGCAGCACAGGTTTCGGGGCGCTGCTTGGGGCCAAGTGGTGCGCTGGGCTATGGCCAGACAGCTGGCTGAAGCAGGGCGTCACCAGCAACATCACATTTCTAGAGCTGTTCCCCATTATAGTTGCCCTGGTGGTCTGGAAGAAGGAGTTGAGGGACATGAAGCTAATGCTCTGGTCTGATAACAAAGGGGTGGTGCAAGCGATTAATCGAGGGACAGCCAGGTGCCCTGACACACTAAGGCTAATGCGACGATTGGTTCAATTACAGTTGGAAGGGAATATAGAGCTGAAGGCGCTGCATGTACCAGGGGAGGAGAACAAAGTGGCGGATGCCCTTTCCCGGACACAGATGGACAGATTCAGGGAGCTGGTCCCGGGGGCAGAAAAAGAGATGACGCTTTTTCCGGAGGACTTATGGTCTCTGGCGGAACGGACCTGTCGATACTAGTAGATCAAGCTCTTTACCACGACACGGCCAAGCGATACAGGATATACGCAGGAAAAGTGATGCGAATAGGAAATATCCAGTCACTAGGCGACCTAGGCGGGACAAAGAGGGCAGTGGAGCAGTTCGTCCAATGGGCATTTATGAACAAAAAGACCAGGTCCTGGGCCCAAGCTCACCTGTCGGCAGTAGCACACTTCTCCAAGTTAATCACAGGGCAGGACCCCAATGCCTCCTACTACATCAAAGCAGCAATGAAGGGTTGGAAGCGCACAGAAGGGGTGAAACCAGATAACCGTAGGCCCATAGATTTCAACAAATTGCTCTTGCTAATGGATGCGCTGAGGGAAATAGTAAAAGATACATATGAGCTAAATCTGTTCAAAGCAGCTTTTGCAACCACATTCTTTGGGGCATTTAGGCTCAGTGAACTAGTGGCCCCGGCTAAGACAGGCCCAGCGGAGCATTGCCTTCAGGCGGCCGACATCAGGCCCTGGGTGACCAAAGTGGAGCTGCGGTTGAGACGGTCAAAAACTGACCAGGCCGGCAAAGGGGCAGTAGTAAAGTTGGAATGCATTAGGGATACCGATTACTGCGCAGTATACTGCCTACTGACTTACATGGCATCCAGGCCGGCGGGGAAGGGCCCCCTGTTCAAACATGAGAATGGTAGTCTCTTGAGTAAATTCCAGTTCTCAGCAGTGATGCGCAGAGCCCTGGGCAGGGCGGGCCTCCCGCCAGGGGCCTTTGGCTCGCATTCATTTAGGATTGGGGCGGCGACCATAGAATGCCCAACATGGGATGTCCGAGGCAGGGATTAAGGCCATCGGCAGGTGGGGGTCCAAGGCATACAGGAGCTACGTGAGACCCCAGCTGCTGTGAACACCCACGTCAACACACAGGGCTACGTGGCGCCTGACATTCTTTTGATTTGTAATTATTGCCTCAGCAGGTTGGCGGCGTCCCGGCTGGTATGGGTGGTGGGTCGCTCTTTTGTTTTCCGGATGAACTCATGGTGGCAGCGGGGAGGCCACAGGCAGAGAGGCAGGCCAGTCAACACATGCGTTCGATGGTGGGTTCGCCCCGGGATGAGATGGGACCAGTTACCAGCGGTGCTAGAGGACCTGCGCAAGGACAAAGCTTGGCAACCGGACGTATTGATAATTCATCTGGGCGGGATCGATTTAGCCCGGCTGGGAAGAAAAGAGCTACTCCGCGCTTCCAGGCGGACTTAATGGAGGCAGCACGGGGCTTGGGAAGCACCATCATCATGTGGTCTGAGCTGATTAGCAGGCTGGTGTGGCGTGGGGCAGAGTCACATGAGGCGGTAGAAAACTCAAAAAGGAAACTGAATATCGGTGTAAGCAAATTTTGCAAGACCAACGGCTTGGAGAGTGTTAAACATGGCCTCATCCACCCAGGCCACCCAGAGCTCTATGGGTGGGACGGGTCCACTTATCGGAAGAAGGGATGTGCGTGTACTGGAGCAACCTGTGGGGGGCTATGTCTTTAGCAGGCTGAACATAAGGAGCAGTAAGAGATAAAACTGACGACACGGGGAGGGGGAGACGCAGGAAGACGGAAGCCTCCCTGGCGGCGTGGCGTAAACGAAGGGTACATTGGTTTGGTTATGGAAGCACACCGACAGGGCAGTGTGTAGAAGGAGGGCCGCTCACTTTGGGATGCATTACGGCATTGTGAGTAGGCCTTGTAGGAAGGTGGAATCTGACTGCATGGTTGCCCCCACTGTTTTCCTGGTGTTTTGCTGGTTTTCGACTTAGTTTGGCTGGGATCCTGCTATTCAGGACCCCAGCCTATCTGCTTCCCCCTTAAATTGATTGCATGTACTTTAGGTACACTCCAGATTGGATTCTGGGGTACCCTTATGAGTCCCTAGTATATGGTATACTATGTACCCAGGGCATAGGTACCCCAGAGGCCTCCCAGGGGCTGCAGCATGTATTATGCCACACCTGAGAGGCCATCCAAAATGACACAACAGGTCTGCTACAGCAGCCTGTGTAAGGTGGTGTATCCACCCCTTACTGAGATATAGGTTCCCTATATCTCTCCATATCACTGCACATGTAAACCTATCAGTCACCCCTATGGCAGGCCTTATCAATACTGAAGGCAGGGTGCTGGGTTTCGTGTGAGAGGGTGCCCATGCATGAGCAGAGCCCCTCTGCAGCTTTCGGAATCTTCATTCCGGGGTTGTTTGTGATGCAGCCAACCATATACTCTTAAGTGCATTATAACCCCGCTGTAAATGCTAACATGAGAATGGCTGCATGGAAACATGTCGTGTTTGGTGTCAAACACCTTGGAATCATACCTCCACCCCAGTACTGGGCTGGGAGGTATGATTCCTCCCTTCTAGAGGGAGCAACATGGCATCACCGGTACACCCGGTACCAGCTTAACAGAACCCTGGCATCACAAAATGGATGCTGCAGCCACCGACACGAGTCTGCCCTCCTGCTGCTGGACGAAACTCTGGCAGGGGAGGCCTGGACAATAGGTTTCCTGTCACAGGGAGGTGTGACCACCTCCCAGACAGGCTTTAGTGTACTGGGGCTGGGTGGGTGCACTCTGAGAGTGCTTTGAAGTCTGCACTGGGGGCACATTTGGTGTCCCTGTGCATAGTCCAGCTCTAACCGGTTGCAGGGGCACACTGCCCCTGCTCTGGCGCGAAACTGGACAAAGGAAATGGGTGAAGCCACCCCTCTTTCCTGACCCTCCCATAGGTGGGTCCCCAGAGTTTGTCCCACCCCTTCCTTGGGTATAAAGTAGGAAACCCTGACTACAGGACTTTAGATTATACCTGGACTAAACTCTGTTACCAGAAACCAAGTACTTCGACGATCTGCACGAAGCTGGATGACTGAAGAATCTCCCTTGGAGTAAAGGAGTTACTCCCCTGCAAGGCAGGCACCTTTAACGCAACTGATCGGTTGGCATCTCCGAAGCTCCTGCGGACTCCGAAGAATATTGCCACACAGGAGGTGGGTTCCAAAGGTCTCTGAGGTCGATCTGTGCCCACAGCAAGTCTGAGGCCCGTATCCCTCGTGGAGACCGTGCAACCCGAACCCCTGGACACCGCGACCATTTGCAGAAGCATCAGCTTTCCGGTGAACCCTGAGGCTGAGCTATGGGTTACTTGTAGCCCTGACCCCGAGCAGTAATTGCACTGAAGATTGCAGGCCTACACTCAACGAGTGTTCCGTGGGCCGCCATTTTGTGATTCCTCTTGAGGTCCCTTTGCGATCCCTGGTCCGTTGACCTGTGGGTCCCCAAGAAGGCAACTCTAACTTTTATTGGGCTTCCCTGGTTGCTCCAGACATGCCCTGACTCTCCATTGCTTGGGGAGTCCCGAGGACCTTGCTGGTCCGCACAGAAGCATCTTTTCTCTTCCTGCGTGGGTTGCTGTTGCCAAGGCTTGTTGTGGTCAATCCGATCACCGATACCCCAGCACTCGACATCCTTTGTGGGACAGCTCGAATCCGGCTCCTGGTTGTCATCGACGTCTCCGGGACCCCGTGGCTGCAGAGTCAAGCTTCACCTCTTCGCACCTGAGGCACCCGACATCGGTGGGCATTCGATTGCTCCGTTCCTGGTCACTGGCTAGTGACCCAGACTCTGTCCCCTCTGCTTTCAGGTTCTTCACATCTTCGATCCAGGCTTGGATCAACCCGGACACTTTCCTTCTTCACGGCAGCAGCACTTTGCAGCAGATCGCCATTGAAAACGACGACGATTCCCGACACCCTTTAACACCTATGCACCCGGCTTCCCTGGGTGAGGTAACACGAGTACTCCGGTGCTCATGTGGGTGTTGGCCCTAGAACCCCTTAAGTCTAAAGGGGTTTGCTGAAAGTCCTCTCCTAAGTGTCCTTTATCTTTAAAATTCCAACCGCGACTTTCCGCATTGAATCCTACGGCGCTCGCGGCTGTGTTCTCACACTGCACTCGTCCCCCGTGGGTCCCCTGTGTCACTACCTTGGGTGGTTCCTTGGGGTCCCAGCGATTTTACGTGCTCTAGGCACTGTGTCTAGTCAAGTCGTGGTTCTTATACCACTTTCTTAGTATATGGTTTGGTCTCCCCCTGGAGCCCGCTGTGTATTGTGCTATTTACTGTCGTTTTAATACTGTGATATTGTGTATCCTGGACTCTAATCTCATAAAGAGATTAGTAGTTAGTGTTTAGAAATAAATACATATATTTTATATATATATCTTGTGTGGTTCTCCTTTCATTTGGTCATTCAAGAGGTTATAATCTGGTAAACCAAGCTGCTTTACACTCCTTCAAGACTTAGCCTGAAGGCTGCTCTCCATAGCTACCACTAGGATAGCTTTCAATAAAGGTTGTCTTTAAACCTATCATCAATAAGGGTCGTTTGGACGGGTGCAAGGTGCCCACTATAACTAGTGGACAGCATATGCCAGGCCAACTTCTCACAGGCCTGACAAAAAGGTTTTTTGCAAACGGAGACGGCA
The DNA here is from genome assembly GCA_963921515.1 of Calotriton arnoldi. Classification (NCBI taxonomy): domain Eukaryota; kingdom Metazoa; phylum Chordata; class Amphibia; order Caudata; family Salamandridae; genus Calotriton; species Calotriton arnoldi. The sequence continues at coordinate 641,070 of CAWUFW010000319.1, forward strand.
CTCGCAGCCCTGCCCCCACCAGATGGCAGGGCACAAAAGAGACTAGCAAGGTAGCAAGTTGGGGCCTAACTCCGGGGAGCGGCTACTCCCCACATGCAAAGGGGCGTGGAAAACAACAGAACAATCTACAAACTGGTAGGGTGATTTACGACCCTAGGATATGCAAATGAGCAAAGACAAGAAAGTGATTTATGACCAACAAATGATTTATGGCTGATGATTTATGATGATCATGCAGAATGTTTTATGACAACAAAAATGATGACCGATTGTGACATAATGATTTTATGATACACCAATGATTTATGACCCATGATTTATGATGACCAACTAACGCTGTATGATACCCAATTTGCAATGGTTCAGGGTGATGATTTATGACCCTGGCCACGAAAAGGGTGTCCAGGGGTAATTTCCTATGTATGAGGTATGTAATAATTAATAAACTGCGGCCAACAACGACCAAAAAATACAACGACTGTTGGCTGTGTATGGTAATACAGATGCATAAGAGTGCGTGCCATCCTGGAATGGGCACAGTGCCGGCGTTATAGCAGAGGTCGCCCCCGAAGGGGGCCTTAAGGGCCGGCGCCATAATGGCCGCCAGAGCCCGACAAGGAACTGGTTTGCGCCACCGGGAAGCACCCCGAGGCAGAGGGGAGAGCGCTACCCACGCGGCAAAGTCACGCCTGAGAGGCGCCAGGTCACCAGGCCAATGGGGGGCCAGGTGAGGGTTCGGATTCCCCAATCAGGGGCACCCCCCCCTCCAAGGGCAACGGCGGGAAGGGAGAAGTGGGGGATATAAGGCGATGGTCCCCATATTGGAGCTCACTACTGCATCGTGGAGCTGGGGGAGCAGCGCTGAAAGTTTCTGAGTTCCACCCACCCATACCTATGTAACAGCAGCATCGCAGTGCTGGCGGAAACAAAGGGTACATTGGTTTGGTTATGGAAGCACACCGACAGGGTGGTGTGCAGAAGGAGGGCCACTCACTTTGGGATGCCTTATGGCAGGGTGAGTAGGCCTAACAAAAAGGGGTAGCAAATGGAGACGGCGCTCGCAGCCCAGCCCCCGCCAGACGGCAGGACACAAAAGAGACAAGCAAGGTAGCGAGTTGGGGCCTAACTCCGGGGAGAGGCTACCCCCACATGCAAAGAGGTGTGGAAAACAACAGAACAATCTACGAACTGCCAGGGTGATTTACGACCCTAGGATATGCAAATGAGCAAAGACAAGCAAGTGATTTATGACCAACAAATGATTTATTGCTGATGATTTATGATGATCATGCAGAATGTTTTATGACAACAAAAATGATGACCGATTATGACATAATGATTTATGATACACCAATGATTTATGACCCATGATTTATGATGACCAACTAACGCTGTATGACACCTAATTTGCAATGGTTCAGGATGATGATTTATGACCTTGGCCACAAAAAGGGTGTCCAGGGGTAATTTCCTATGTATGAGGTATGTAATAATTAATAAACTGCGGCCAACAACGACCACAAAATACAATGACTGTTGGCTGTGTTTGGTAATACAGATTCATAAGAGTGTGTGCCATCCAGGAATGGGCACAGTGCGGACGTTAAGCTGCAGAGCCAGTCTCTGAAGATTCATGATGCGTATGGTACGCCTGGCCAAAGAGAGACCCAGCAGTACTCTCCCACATGGCTGTGCCCCACTATAAACAGACTATACCCCTCAATGACTGTCAAAAAGGGATGAGGTGAGTCCGCATGTGTGTTTTACTGTATTTGGGCATCTGTGTTCAGGTCTCAGGCAGCTTCTAGCTGTAATCCCTGGGCATGCGCAATCTGATATTGAGCTTGGACTACCAGCACCATGCTGGGCTTCTCGCAGAGCGTCAGGGAAGTGGTTATCTGGGGAACAATACCAGACTCAACTTCTCCATCCTTGTGCTTACCTTAGGAAAAAACAACAGAGGCAGCAGAAAAAGGCGGGTGGGAATTGGAAAAAGAGATAAAATAACTAAAAAAGGAACTACTACTCACTACTTAACGGTGTCTATTGGGTGTACTCCTTACCCACGTACCTACATAAAAGTGAGAAAGAACAGTAAATAAACACAACATCTATGTGTAGTATGTCACCTTTCTATCTTTCTTCTTATACCAGTACCTTAAATGGGTAAGAATACTCTGCTGACCCCCGTCCCCTTACTTCAGAAAGATTGTTGAGAGAAAAAGGTTGTCCAGAGCTAGTTATTTGGTTTGGTTTTGGCAATGTTCGGGCTACTGAAGCACTGACAAATGGAATTCCCGTAACTTGCCAATGTTGTATTCATGACCATCCGCTGTAAGAAATGATCCACACGTTTCTCCTCACCTAAGTACTAAATAATATTGTCTTAACATTTTACTTCTGTAACCCGACGACAACACATACTACATAAAACATTTCACTTCGGTAAGTGAGAGATTAGTGCTTCATCGTCCTGGTTGTCCCTACTTTAAATGCCCTGCCATTGGCACCCACCAACACTAAAGGGAGCATTGCACCAATTCAAACAAGCATTTGCAATGCAAAAGGTCTCGCATTTACGTGAGTCTCAGCTATTGACATTGCAAATAACAATGCCTTTTGTTTTTGTTTTTAAAACATAAATAAAAGGCATTGTCATTTACAATGCCAATAGCTTAAACTCGTGTAAACGCGAGACCTATTGCATTGCAAATGCTTATTTAGAGTTGGAGCTATTGGCGTTGTAAATGTAAATCTTTGTTACTTATGTGTTTTGTAGTGGATGGATGGATGTGATGGTAATTGTGTGTTTTACAATTAATCTAAAAGAAAGCGTGTTGATCATGGGTTCTGGTGTATGGGGCTTACTTGGATACAGTCTAAAGCAATCCTGGATTTCTTTTAGCAAATCGATACTATGCAGTCGTTATGGACACGGCGAGAATGCTTTATTATATAAAGGGAAATGATGGGTATGGACATATTGACTCCAAAAGAACAGGAGTCACCTGATTATTTTATTTGTGGGTATTTAATAACGTTAAGCAGTATAATGGTGCTAATCTCACCTGATTTCTAACACCACATTGGGCAGCTGCCATGAATCTGGTGGAATGACCGCCATGGATATACAACGAGCAGAATAAAGAGAAAATCACCTCTTGTAACCGGTAGGTCTGTGGTTGGCGCTAAGATTGCAAGTAAAACACTTCCAGGGCACAGAAACAGTTCTTGCCAAGCCTTGATTTGAAACTATTCAGAGCCAAAACAACGTTTAACCTGTATGCATCAGCAGAATGTTACCAATGTAGCCAAAAAACACACTGCCTGATCACGCTGCACTTATAAGAAAGCCATCAAGAAAAAAGAAAAGAAAAAAAACACAACTCTATGGGATCTGGAAGGGAAATATTACTGCTCTAAAACGGCCAGGCTGTTTTACTTTTTAAAGAGCCAAATAAACAAAGGAGGCGAGGCAGGGTGACGAAGTTGATTTGACATTGAAGATAGACTAATAAAGCAAGCGATTTTGAGCTATGTTTCACCATTTTAGAGTACAGAAGTTCGGCGTTCCATTATGGAAAGGTACATATATACCGCTATAAATCAATAAATAGTTTTAGCGTTCGGGTCGTGCACGCGATCTAAGATCCAAGGCAGACCCTTCCCTCGGCTCTCCCTGTTTATTTGTTGGCTCACCCACCTCTAAATGCACTGCCTTTGTCATGCCTTACAGCCTCTAGGAATTGGCTAATAGGCTACACAACATGTAAAATAGATATATTAAAATCCATTACCCTCCCCATGCCCCCAACATAGGCACATAAAATATAAAGTTTACATGGGGGCACATTAGCAAGTGAGCGCATTTGTACATTTTTACTTGCTACACCATGCACAACGGCCGATAAGCCACCAAAAGGCATCGCTTGGAGCCCCTCCTAACACACGTGAAAAGCTGTATTCACCTTCTCCTCTGCCATATCTGAACACTGCTCACGGCATTTCACAACTAAATGGAAAACGCTTGGCTGCGGCGCTGGGCTTTGCTAGTATGCCCTCTTGTCATTCACGTGCTAGGGCTTGTTGCCCTTGATCTCAAAGAGCTGTATGTTGTTGGCAAAATGGGGTTGCGGCTCCCGGTAGTGGGGGTGCGGCTGCTGTAACTGGCGGCTCTGATGTGGCTGCAGTTGCTGGAAATATGAACCGGCGGGCGCAATCTAGGCAGCGGTGCCAATTTCAAATCAAACTTAACAAAAACAACAGACTGCACTTACACATCACCATAACTCAGCATGAGTGGGTTTGGAGTAATGCACTTTGCCGAACCATTAGTGGGAAGTCCTGCCTCCTAAGCCAGTTGCAAGTCAACCGTGCTCCGAATATCAGTCTCGGCATCAATGAGGTACGGACCCAGGATAATGCCGGTGAGTGCTGGCTTCTGTTTCGGGCTTATGTTTGTTGTTGACAATCTTCTGTTCAATATGTCCCTACCGTAAGCTGTGCACTGCGGTCATGTGTATAGGGACAGGAGTATGCGTTCCAGTATTTTGGGCTCTTATGATGTTTTCTACTGTGAGGGAGGAGCACATCGCAACCAATTGCAGGGCAAAGCCTGAGACCAGCTGTACGATTCACCCATGAAACATGGCGGCGAGGACAGTGGGGCTCTGCGGTAGCATCGCGGAGGCAGCAGTGCCTTTCCATGCTGATTATGTATGATTAACAGCGCGGCGCTCCTGACGAGCTCCGTGCTGATTATGTATGCAAATGCGTGCGTCATGCTGCAACTCAGCATGCTGGGCTGAAAAAATCCTAAAAGAAAGTTCCTCTCGGAGACACATGAACCACAAGAGCGGACGAAAACTGTAGTTAGGCGGTGCTGCTTCTGGAATAAACGGAAGTGACGTATCGCATCCACAGCCAACCATAAGCCTGCTAAGAAAAGCAATGCCACAGTTAACCAATGGCAAGCGGCAGGAGAAATTACCCTCGATATCGTATTTACTACAGGTCTTGCGACAGCGTACGCGCTGTCTAGGCTCGACCTAAAAAGTGGAGGAACGAGTATCTACAGTGGAAGACTATGTAACATCCCTCAAGACCAAAGTAGCCGTGCTACTGTCCTGTACTGCCGCCCTAGAAAGTGTTGAGGATGCCGAAAACAGATCGAGGACCAATAATCTGAGTTTTGTTGACTTCCCAAAGGGGTCAGAAACGTCCTGTGAGATAGGCTGCAGTTGTGGTTACCTAAACACACCATCTCGCCCTGGTTCATGATTGAGAGGGCACACAGATCTCTGGCCAAACACTCTTCGCCATGTGCATACCCATGTCCATTGATCGCCAGGGTCCTTAATTATCAGAACAGGGATCCCATCCTTTGCGAGACCCGCAAAGCGGGAACACCGACATTTCAAACCTCTTGCATTATGATATTCCCAGACTACACCCATGAAACGCCAAAGCCGCAAAGGTCATTTGACAAGGTTAAACAAAAACTCAGGGCCCTTAACTTTAAATACATGCTCATCATCCTGTCAAAACTCAAGGTAATTTACGAGGAACGCTCTCACTTCTTTTACCCCCTGACGGCATGGACATGGGTAACTCAAAAACAATCCTTAAGACTCCCCGGAATGGACCCCGTGAGAACCTTAACTCTGAGACCTAGATCACGTCAGTGCAAAAGATCTCACAGGCCACACAAACGGTCTGCAAACTCTCTGGACTTTTCCGGCACAGAGGCCCAAACACGTAACGGACCTAGCATCTCATAACTGCTTGAGGGCAACTTGGAGGCTGGCTGGCGCCGCGACAGTGGAGACGAACTTACGGAAAGATTACGGACATGCAAACAGGTGATCTATAATAACTGCCTTCAAGTCCTAAGTAATCACGCAGCACCAGCGCAATTTACGAACATCCAACTGTTACTGTGAAGCCACTGTCAGAGATACCCCAAATAATTAACCTTCATATCTTAGAGTAATTGCTGTATTTGTGTGTTTTATGGCGACAGATGCATCAAGGGAGGAAGTATTGGGCAGGGGGATTTGGGGTTTGGGATGTTTGTTGTTTTTGAATTTTTTATATATGTTTCACTGATCTATTGTCCACTACAGGCATGTCCACCTAGCAGAAATGCAGGTTTGTTCCCATATAGGACCTTTCGGTCCCCCAGGCCCTAACCCAACTTCACAGTTGCTGGCCACTCACCCCACGACGGTCATGATCTATTCCGGTTACTAGGCACTTATGGTTCCTCATATGGCCTTAACCTGGAATGTGAACAGGCTCGTTAACCGAATTAAATAGAGTGCAGTCCTTCGACACACTAAACAGCTCCATCCGTCCATCCTAATGTTGCAGGAGACGATCTTATTGGGTTCGAACTGCCCTTTCCTGAAAAGATTTTGCTATGACGGTGTCTATCTTGCAGGGTTTGCCAGGTGTTCCAGAGGCGTAGCCATACTCTAACACAAATCCTTCCCTCTCTCGGTCACCCATACGAGTATGGAGCCTCAAGGCAGACATGTGGGAGTGGAGGTTCTGTTGGAAGGGAGCCTATACAACATCCTAGGTGTTTATGTCCAGCTGCACATGTCCTCCCAAACATACTGGGCCCTTACAGATGTGTTCTCGGCAGGCACTACTATTCTTGGGGGGATTTCAATGCTACATTAAATCCAGATATAGATGCCACTGGAACCCCAACACCTCATTGCCTATTGTGGGCGAAACAACTTAAAGATTGGATGGACTCCTCGGGTGTGCTTTATGACCTATAGAGGATTTGGCACCCTCGGTACAGGGCTTACACTCGTATGTCGGAGGCACATAAGACGCTCTAATGTATAGACCGCCTTTTCCTAGTCCCTGCGAAGGATGTTCTGCAAGTCACCCGGGTAGATATTTTTTCTAAGGGTATCTCTGATCACTCCCCACTTGAGCTTCGATTTGATGGGCATGTAAACGCATCAAGCCCTATGTGGCGTCCTAATGCCTAGCTCCTCCAGGACGAACGCTGTACAGATCTACTTGCCACTCAACTGCAGACCTACTTTGATGCTAACACTGAGTCTGTTAAATCCATTAGTATGCTCTGGGCCAGCCAGAAAGGCCACAATGCGTGGGGTCACCAAGAGCTGTGTATGACAGATGAAAAAGACAAACAGTAAGCGTGGACGGACTTTGAGCTCCGCATCGCCACGCTGGAACACCAATCTGCTAATCACCCCTTTGAGACCATAAAGCATCAACTGGTTCTAACCAGGTCTACCTTTGGACAGGTGGCCCTTGACGTAGCTCAGAAGTGCTGGAAGGCCTCCACTCAGCGGGTTTATGAGATGGGAGACAAGTCCGGCAAGCTCCTTTATTGGTTGGCAATCCAGGGCACATCGACTAAGAAAATTAACGAAATCCAAGTTTCGACCGAGACCCTCCGCTTTACTACGATGGGAATACCAGCGACATTTGCTGAATATTACTGTATGCGCTATGCAAATAGACCCCGTCCCACTGCGAACAATATTAACCTCCTGTAGTGGACTTACCACTCCAGAGGTTCTCCTCCAGAGAGCAAGCGGGCCTCAACTAACCCATCACCGTGGCAGAAGTTCAGGAGGCCATATCTGGCCTACACTCCAGGAAAACTCCCAGACCGGATGGATACCCGCTAGAATAATATAGCAAACCCTGGGAGGACCGATGCCCATGCCTTCGCAATTAGTAAGCAGAGGCGGCCCAAACTGGCCACTTCTTGCCAGAGCTGGACGCTGCCACCATTGTGGTGAACCCCAAACATGGCCAATCCTCACCACAATGCGGTTCATACAGACCAATCTCCCTCATCAACACCGAAATAAAGAGCTGTGCGAAGATCATTTCCACTAGACTCAGACGAGATACTATCGGCTTGGTCTACCCTGACCACTGTGGATTTATGCCTAATCGAGGTACTAGCCACTGTATTCGCAGACTACACATCGCCCGAGCCCACGAATTACCAGAGTCACATGCTCTGTTGCTACTAGATTTTGAAAAGGCCTTTGATTCTGTAGACTGGAATTTCATGAGAGCGGTTCTGGTCAAGATAGGCCTTGGGCTCCGCATACGTAATACAGGGACCTTTTCTACTATCAACCAACGGCACGAGTGGTAATTAATGAGGTTCTCTCCGACTACTTCCCCATAAGAAAAGGGACCCGACAGGGATGACCCCTCTCACCCTTACTATTTGCGTTCACCATTGAACCCCTCACCTTCCTAATACGATGCCCATTTTCAGGAGTAAGGCTGGGAGGGCTCCACAGAGGACCGAATTGTACTCTACGCCAACAATGCTCTCCTTGATTTGGCAGATCCCCACCTGACAGAACCGCTGTGTCTCCATCTCCTTGAGCTTTATGAGGAGATCTCATGGCCCTCTTCAAAATGATGGTCCTCCCACGCTACCTAAAAGTCTTTCATAACTTCCCATTGTCGATTCCCAATCCGGAGTTCAAAGACCTAAACTTCATGATTCGCTCATTCCTATGGGCTAACCGATCAACCCATATCTCATGGGCTAACTGCGAATGTCGGTATATGATGGAGGTGTGGCGATGGCAGATCTCCAACTGTACTATGCAGCCACGCAATTATTCATGAATAATGACTGGCGGTTGGGGAGACCCCGCATATAGAGCTGAATTGGCCTTACTATAGTTAGATAATGTTATGGAGTTGCTTTATGGGGATCCAATCACTAAGGCTGCCCGAGATAATCCACATAGTTTTTCAGAACTGGATGGTGGCTCTGAGATCGATGAGATGGCATGGTATACTCACTGAATAGACCCCCCTGTGGCAGGATCACCATCTCCAGCACACCTCCATCCTTTAAGGCTATCAGGCATGGGACAAAATAGGTATCACAACACTGGGTGACATCTGGGCAGGGAACAACATTAAGTCTTTCCAAGACCTTCAAACACACCTTGCTCTCTCCAAGACCCAATTTCATAAATATCTCCAAATCAGACACACTCTTACCTTGTACAAAGAACACCTTGAGGCACTCCCCGAATACAACCTGCTGGAAGCCAAGCTCCTACAAGGTAAGCTGGGGGAGGGGACAGGGGGGTCACGCATCTACCGCACCATCAATAATCCTCCTAAGGTCCTCACCCCCTTGAGGTGGAAATTGAAGGCCTGGTTTGGCTCTATGGAAGACATAGTTTGGCAACTGGCCCCTATGGCCCTCCTTGAGATTGCTATGTTCTCCCGCTGTCAGGAGGATTCAACTGAAACACCTTCACTGCACATATATTGCCCCCCGGAAACTGTGGCATGCGGGGAAGTAACATACTTCTAACTACTTTTGCTGCTCTGACTCAGACGCTGATTTTTTTCCACATGACATAGTCATGCCCTCGAATAGCGGACTACTGGAAATGAGTGGGGACCTCCCTCTTCCGAGTCCTGGGATTCTCTCTTACACTGTCACCTAGAGAGGCTTTCCTGGGGATACTGAATGACCTTGACAACACCAGAAGGGAAAGATACCTCTTTAAAATGGCCACGATAGTGGCGAGAAGAGAAATTGCCTGCAGATGCCGAATGACCAACACACAGACTATGAAAGAGTGGAGGAGAGGGATGGACTGTTGTGCAGCACAAGAGGAACATATTTATATAGCACAGGGTTGCCTATGCAAACATGAAAGCATATGGGCGAAATGGTTGGATCATTAGGGTCTGTGAGGTGTTACGTAGTTGATTTTATATGTACCCTCATGTAGAAGTGTGGTGGCGATTGTGATGGATGGGTGTGCACACGGTGTTATGTTTCATATAGGTACCCTAATATAGGCCCAGGTAACATCATACCCCTTCACCTACATTACCTCCCCTACACTACACTGTAACGAGCCTTTTAGGATTGAACCTTTACCTAGTTCTAGTCCTGGGTGCAGAAGAAGGGTTTCTCCTAAACAATAGAGTCCTATAACTCCATCAATAGACTCACACAGTATGAATGAATATTCATAAGGGTTCTTAGAAACCAGACTGGGGCTACACCACCTTCCTCCCCATATCTACGTACACGGCTCATCCCATACATCATCCTCAAATCCAACAATGGCTAATACAAGCAACAAGGGACAAAGGAGCCCTAGATACTCTCTGTATAAATATAGCACCTCTTGCTAGTGTTAGTTAGAGGGAACCGAGACTTCCAGGCCGACACACTGACCAGAGACGCTGAGGCTCCTGCATGCAGACGCTCCAGCTGACAGTGGTCTGAACATCCCTTGCGGGGTGTCCACCTCGAGACCAAGAAGGGCTCCTACATTCTCACACTTCAGGTAATGGGGTTCAACTAAGTCCTAGAGGGATTCTTGGCTTTACACCTACTCACATGCTAGGTACACTTAGGTACATCTAGATAGGCATCGTAGGAGTACGCGTTTTCTTTTATCAATGCATTTTATATTCATGTATTTATTCATGCTTATTGCAAGATGGTAGAACTGTACTATCCTTTTATATTCGCTGTACTGCTAATCATATATCTCTGCTACTGTCTAATGGTTGCTGCAGCTCATATATTCTACACGAGAATAACAACTGTTCAATAAATCCTTATTGAAACGCCCAGGCTGTTTATTCTGTGTATCTCTGAGACAAGATAAATAAGCACGAGTGACTGAGCGAAAAGTAGTACATTGTTTCCACGATCTTGAGGGATCAGGGTTGTCATGTTCTGAGGTTGCCAGAAACTAATCTCTCCCCGATACGAGGAGACACTAGTGGCACTGTGAGCTAGCTTATGCAAACAGGCTAACATTTCTCGGTGGGGGTGCTCAGAATCAGTCTGCCACCAAGCCCACAGTTTATGTTATCCGAACGCGCAGGTCCTGTATGGGCAATATAGGAACTACACGACAACGGTTGGCAACATTGTTTCATATCTTAAAATTAAATTGGTTATCAAAAAAAAAACTGTGTCAAGGTTGGCCTTAATCGTGGCTGTGCAGGTGGCAAGCAGCTGTGGGTCATGTACTGTACAGTACAGGGCTGCCTATGCAAACATGAAAGAATATGGGCAAAATGGTTGGATCATTATGGTCTGTGAGGTGTTACGTAGTTGATTTTATATGTACCCTCATGCAGAAGCGTGGTGGCGATTGTGATGGATGGGTGTGCACACGGTTGACAACATTGTTTAATTTCTTAAAATTAAATTGGTTATCAAAAAAAAAAACGGTGTCAAGGTTGGCCTTAATCGTGGCTGTGCAGGTGGCAAGCAGCTGTGAGTCATGTACTGTACAGGGCAGATGTTGTTCACGCCTGCTTCCATCTACCACTGAAAGGAGTAAAAGTGTCACAGTTTCTTATATAGCATCCGCAACTACATCTGTTTCTTTATTTTTAAAACTTCTTTTTATTGAAACACATACGCGATCCACCAATACAGGCAATAGGTAATGGTTAAAACCCGGTTTGACAATTATAGGAGCAGGGTTTACAATTTCCATACATTTGCTAATGTCGTGGATGCGGCACCCCATACACCCTAAGATACCCCCCTCGGTAGACCATCCCCTCCATCCCCCACCCCATCAGGTCCTGTACTTTTCCGACGGATTCCAATTTTTTCCCATTGTTTGGGGCAACCCCCTACTTTTATACACAATTCTCTCTGCCTGACGGCACCAGTCTAGATCCTGCTTCCAATTGGTAATTCTCGGTATGGTCGATGCCCCCCCATAATCTTGCTATATTGCATTTTGCTACCACTGCGGCAAGCAAGAGCCAGATTTTAGTGTGTGTGGGCCATCTGTCATCTCCCGTACTAAATCCGTTTTAATGCCAACATTGGATATACACATCTGAAAATGCAGAGACCTTTTTTCCAAAATGGAAGCTAGCTCTAACAAACCTAGGCCAAGATTTGCAAAGACTTTGCATCTGGTTTGCGTTACTTTTTTAACGCAGACCCATGATTTGCATAGGATTGTAACCCAAAGTAATGCAATTTAGCGTGATACGCTGCTTTGTATTACTTTGCATCAATGGGAGTTCCATGGGTGGTGCATAGGCGTTCCTGTGCAATGACTCATGGGTTTTGACACAAATCCCCATCTACAAAGAACTGTCAATTAGGATATGCACCAAACTCCTGCTTCTCTCTGCGGCAGGCATAATTCGTTTTTTCCTCTTTGCATGTGTGCTGTATTTTAAAGCACAAATACAAAGAGGAAAATACCTTAATGCATAGTTTTTGTACAGGAAGGGACTCCTTCCTGCAGAAAAACTATGCTGATCACAACCCAGACACATTTGCACTATGGCACAAGAGTGCCTGTGTTGGCGCATGGCTGCCAAAAGTGCACCACAGTAGGAAGAGAGCAGAACTTTGTCACATCTTAGTAGATATGGCACAGTTCTGCTCTCTCCTGTTCATACAATGCAGCAGAGCAACTTTACTTGCTGCGATGCACTACATAAACTCTGGTTCTTTTACATTGATTTCAATTAAATCTGCATTTATTAGAATCAAAGTTTCATAAACCAATGCTAGTCCATTCGAAACAAATAAATAAAGAAATAAAACCCCATAACCTAGAATCAATGTTTAAAATTAACAAGCATTTGCTAAGCCAATGTGTCTAATTCTACAATGTAAAGTCAACAACTAAGTGTAGCCATCTGCAAAATGATGTGGCCCTGTGTTAATCATATGAGCTCTCACAACAGACAGCCGTGGCTGTCTGTAGCTAGATGCTAACAAGCATTGGCATAGCCAATAGGTCTCGCTTTTTTGACCTTATAAGTATTTAGTTATGCAGCATAATATCATTGGTGCAACAATATTAATTGTTGCATGGCTAAACAGTTATAATGTCCCCAAGGCGAGACCTATTGGCTATGCTAATGGTTTTTTTTTTGGGTGGGCATAAAGAACAGGACGGTGAAGGTTAGTTTGTTAGTTATTTAGTTAGAGTGAGTGAGAGAGTTAGTAAGTGAGAGAGAGTTAGTTAGTGAGAGAGTGAGAGTTAGTTAGTGTTTTAGTGAGAGTGAAAGAGTTAGTTAGTGAGAGAGTGAGAGTTAGTCAGTAATTGAGATAGTGAGAGTTATAGAGAGAGTGATAGAGTTATTTAGTGAGAGTGAGAGAGGCATTTAATTAGTGAGAGTGAGAGAGTTAGTTAGTGAGAGTGAGATAGTTAGTTAGTTAGTGAGAGTGAGAGAGTTATTGAGAATGAGAGTCAGTTAGTGAGAGTGAATGAGAGTGAGAGAGTGAGTTAAGTATTTAGTGAGTGAAAGAGAGTGAGTTAGTGGGATAGTAAGTTCGTGAGAGTGAATAATTGTTTTTGCGAGAGTGAGTTAGTGTTTTAGCGATAGTTATTTTTGTTTTTTAGCGAGATTTCTTTTTTGTGAGAGTTAGTTAGTTAGTGACAGAGAGTTAGTTAGTGAGAGAGAGAGTTATTGAGAGAGAGTTATTGAGAGAGAGTTACTGATAGAGAGTCAGTTAGTGAGAGAGAGTTAGTTTGCTAGAGAGAGTTTTTAATGAGAGAGATTTAGTAAGTGCGAGAGAGTGAATTAGTGAGAGATACTTAATGACTTTTTGAGAGTGAGTTAGTTAGTTATTGAGAGTGTTTTGGAAATTTAGTTAGTGAGAGATTGTGAGAGTTACTTAGTGAGAGAGTGAGAGAGTTTATTAGTGAGAGTATGTTAGTGAAAATGAGTGAGCTATTTAGTAATTGAGAGTGAGTTAGTTAGTTAGTTAGTTAGTGAGTGAGAGAGAGTGGGTGATTTTGTAAGTGAGAGGAAGAATGAACTAAAAGAATAGGCTGCAGGATCCTCCGCTGGCACAAGTGACCACTTTAAACTGCGGAGATCCGAGAGCCCCAGAGCAGTCTTGGAATCTAGAAGTAATCCAAGGTTTCGCACTGACTTAGAAGGCTGTGGACAAGAACGCATTGCTTGGGGCCAGAGACTGGGTTTCTCGTCGGAAGAGCTGTGGGAAATGGCACCTCCCAAACACGCACACACGCGGGTGGAGGGGGGCGGACGCAGGCAGGCAGCTGTGCTCCACTATTAAGGGCACCTCGCAGGCGCTAACTGCGAACTTAATTACTGTATAACTCACCACAAGATGCGTGCCAGCATCTACCGTCTCCAGCGCCTACGATTAAAAGGCTCCACCGGCCATAAACTATTTTAGGAGAGGGAGTCAGAGCTGAAGGATGTCAGCAAGTTCCTATTCTTTTCCATTTAAAGTGAAGGTGGAGGGTGTGGGGCGGAAGAGGTCTTTAGAAAGGGGTGGAGTCCTGAGATAAGTAGAAGTGCGCGCGAAAGTGAAAGTAACTAACAAGGAGGGAGGGGTAGTGAGAGGGAGGGAGGGGGAGAAGGGAGGGGGTAGTGAGAGCAGAGAGCAAGGGGATGGAGGAGCATTAAAACTAAAGTGATTTGCGCGCTGTAAGGCTTAATGAGCCTTGACAAAAAGCCAGATGGCGGCTGCGCGCGTGCACGCGCGCGTAACCGCAAGCTTGAGGCCAGCAAAAGCTTGTGGTAGCACTTTGAAAACCCACTTACTAAATGTCTCGCAGAGCAGCGCATGCGCTGGCTCAGGCGAGACCTAAAAACTGATATGATAGAGACAGATTGAATGTGTGTTGCAGTACACAAAACAAATGCGTAACCATTAACAACAACTTAACAGGGCAAAATAAAATGAAACCAGCACTGACTAAACCAATAGTTACAGCTCTTTTGATGATCATGTGTCTTCAATGTTTGGCGATTTGTATGGGTTGTTGTGCAAATTGCTGAGTGGGAATTGCAAGAAGGAGTGAAGTGGTGAATGACTGGATGGTTGAGTGAGTGTATGGATGAATCACCAATTGGTGACTGCAAGTATGGATGAATAAAAAGGTGTGTAATTAGGTTCATGGTTGGAAGAGTGAATGAATGCATGGAAGAGTGAGCACCTGGATGGGTGAGTGAGTGCAATGTTTGATATACTGCTGAATGACTATATATAGACAGATGGCATATTTGAATGATAGAATGATGAACTAATAAGTCCGCAATAGTTATTTGGTAACAGACAGCTAAAGCTGCCTCTAGGCGATACTTAAAAAAGCCTTTAATTATATAGATAGGCTGGTGTAAAGGCATTCCTAGTAGCTCAGAAATAAAAAATGAAAAGCATAACTGAATTCGACAGTGGAGTGCAAACATCAGAAAACAATGATAAGCTTAGAAGAGACTCTTGTGATGTATGAAAAATAGACCACAACAGCATTTGCAAACATAAAAAAAGACTGAGTAGGAGGGGGTATAGAGAGAGATAGCCCAGTTCTCGTCAGCAGGGCTAAAACAGCCCAGATCTCAGCAAAGCAGCTTTAAAGACTCAAAGCAAGATCAGTAAACTAAGAAACAAGTGTATGATCCATACTCAAGAAAATAATCTAAACACCCTACAAATTTGTTATGTCTCAATTTTCAATAAATTCATTTTTAAAGTTTTTGATGTAGCTTTTTTGCACAATAAGTTTTTTCTGGAAAAATAACACCTGACATTTTTAACACACTATTTACATACTTATTTACATCGTACGTATTTAAGAAAATGTGGTTACAATGCCGAATGTGTTCCTTTTTGAGGATGAAACTTTTTTTCAACATGGCTTTTGTGTTCACTAACCCGTCCATGTCACATGCTGAAACACTATACCTCATGCTTTGCAATGGAAGCACTCTTTAGGAAGTGGAATAATACAGGCACGCCAATAAAACGGTGGTGGAAGAGAAATACTCCTCACAGCAATGGCTGAAGGGGCAGACCAAATCAAGCCAATGGCTGCAAGCGGCATCCGCAAAGCCCACTGCCTGTGTATTATTTACAAAACGTGTAAAAGAGATCTGAAGCTGCCAAGTAAGACTGAACAAATTCCACAAAAATACAGACAATAGAAATTAAAAAGCCTGCCATACTAGTCTGTGTGCTACTTATGTCCCAGCGACAAACGTTTTCCCATGGCGGATTAACTCTTTGCAGTGTTAGAAGATAGGAGATATGGGGTATTAAGGAAGCACAAAGCAATTCTCCTTTTGACTGGAATGAGCTTTTTTTTTTTTTTTTTTAAATGCTTGTGTATCACTGCAGCTACAAAATCATGTTAAGTCCTTCATTCTCTTCCTACTGGATTTCATTCTAGTACTCTCCTCCTCATGGCATATACATGCTCTGGCATTAATCTATATACCATACTTTTGAATGTCAGTGAAGCTAAAAAAGTTACCTAAACTGGAAGCACGCTACGACTTGAAAACCATATTCAGAACAAGAAAATAAGTGCCTGTTAGGAATTTCAATGTAATGTTTTCCTTTCACCGGTGACCCCATAACGATGACAATAAGTCGCCAAATTACACACCACTCATGTCACCCCATGAAATAGTCACCCTCTTCCATTTGCAGCATGGTCCACAAACAGAAGAATAAAATGTTTAGGTGGCCGAAACAATGACGCTTGAAAGAAAAGGTGCGTGTGCTTTCAATGCACCTAACGTGCGCCACACGTCAGCCTTTCATAGCCATGCTTTGTGCTGCACAGATCACGTGTGTCCAAGTTCAACCAGAAAACAATAAATACAAAGAAGAGGTGTTATATGAAATTCCCCATGATGCACTGCGCGCGATTGTGGGCAGCAAACATGAAAGCGTTATTCTTTTAAGCTTGTTGAATTGATTGCACTTGAAGAAGCAATAATGCATCGACAATGGCCCCTGAACCATTTCAAAGAAGTTTTCACTAAAACATGATTTTCTTCTCGCAAAGTGTTTTATAAACCATCGTCACTCCTTCGTCCCTTCGTGCAGCGATATTTAAAGCCGTGAAAAAATCTTTCGGCATGTTTATTATCCCTGCTTCATATGGCAATATAAGCATGATAGATAGCCTTACATTTGGAAGGTGCAGAGCCCTCATCCTCTGAGTTTGTGATGAGAAAACGGATGTTTTCTTCTGCTTATATGGCTCCTCGGATTTCTCTTTGACCTAAAAACACAAAAAACGACGATCAATTCATAGCTTTTCATACACAGCACTATATACAGGGCCAGCCTTGGGCATGCGCGAGCTGGGCCCAGGCCCAGGGCGCCAATATTTCACTCACTGGTCAGTCCTGGCTTAATATCCAAGACCAGTGAACAGCCTGTTGGCACACGTTTGCCCCTTGTTGTCTCATCTTAAACACCTGTTCAGTTCCCAAACTGGAGGTGAGAGTCCATGGGAGGGGGGTGAGGGACAAGGAAGGGGGGATGGAGGAAAGACAATCAGAGGGAGGATAACGAAAGTATAGAGCCTGCACTCCGAAGTTAACTAACAGAACAGAGGCCTGGAATGAAAGCAGCTCGTTAAGTGATTTATGTCTGCGCCTCTGTAACTGTAGGCGCCCTGTGCGTGGGCCCAGCTCGCCCATGCCAAATGCCGGCCCGGCTCAATACCGGAAGGGGCTGCCTATGCATTCTCACACCACTATGACACTACTGCAAGCTACATCACATGATTTTCTGACAATACTAGTTTGCAGCAAATTGGTAAACAGTGAACGATGGCAGACACAAGCAACCAGATGCACATACATTTAAAAAGCCTCTAATCAGATTGATTGAATCACACAAGTATTGCAAAGTGGTCTACCTCTGGCTACCCTTCAGTAATGTCATTCGTGCTTTACACTTCCTGTTACCTACCAATAACAGGTGCATGTTAGTACACTTGTAAAGTGTTGAACATTGTCTACAAGCAGATCGATTCCTCCCTTTAAGAGACAATGGTCCCAATTCACAAAAAATGGAAAAGTATGGGCAGAGATTTACGCCTCCGCCTGAGCATACATTTATGTTTTTTTCCTATTCACAAATATTCCCTGAAGTACTCCTGGAAAGTTGCTTCGGGCATGTTTCCAGGCATACTTCTGAGAATGCTATGTGGCTTTCTGTGATGGCTCCACTTCTCCCTGTTCAGAGCTCTCCACATCAGAGAAATGAGGGCAGGGAGAGTGAAGCCTCTGGTGCAATTGCATTCTTTCTTATTTTTCTCTGCAGAGAAAACATTTTCCCCATGGAGAAACTCCTGTCCCTAGACCCCATTAAAACCGGGGTGAAGTATTTACCCTCCCATGCTCGAAGGTGAGTTTTACAATCAGTTCCATAAAGGAAAGAGGTCAGACAGGTGTTTGAAGACGCACACAAACATACGTTTGTAGCGGTTCCCAAACTTGCATGGCAAACACCTCAGAAAGCCCACTTCCCATCCTTTGCGTGAGATTACCAACTGAAGATTTCTCCACACTCCTAGTGAAGAAATCCATAGAAGTAAATGCATAAATGTCTTAAAGAAATCCCTTTTTGAATACCTGGTAATAAAATATGTTTACAACCAATTGTACCTTTGTGAACAGGACTCAACATGGGGAGACGGACATCTTGGAGTCTCCTGGCAAGAGGCAACCATATTTTGCCAGCTTGGTATGATCCCTGTGCCTCACATTGGACAGTATGATGACAACAGCATTCTGAGCATTCTGTAACTCAGCCAACAATAGGAAGATTACATTAAAAAGAAATATTGCTACAGAAACCACCCTAAACGAGTACTTGTGAGACAATAATAGCATTTTAGCAGTAAACAGGAGGAATAAGAAGGGCTTACAGAACTCCCAGAAAGCATGGGCATCATGATTGTTCACCAGCATGTGCATGATTATGTGCATATCTGCAATGGCAATTAAACCTCCAGTAGACGTACAGAGGTGTTATTAACGGACCAAGGGTATGATGCAAGTTTGGTCTTTTATTTTTCTTTATTTCCAGAAGTTACTTTTTACCCAGAACTTTATTTTCTATGGAAAGTCTGAAACGGGGAGATCAGAGACTGATCTAGATTGACATTTTTCTGAATGTTGTTAGTCCATGCCAGAGGCTAAATTACCCATAAGGGCACAAAAAAGAATGCTATTAGCAAGAAGCCGAGGAACAATTACAGTCAGGATATTTTGTGCTGAAGGAGCACTGGTATCCATGGCCTTAAAATTCTCCCTAAGGTGGAGGACCTTAATCTCTATGAAAGGCCAAAAAGTGGTCTCTGATATGCAACCTTTATAACACTGCTTGATGGTGTATGATCTAGGAACAATGTAAATAGGTTTTATTCAAAACTGGTGCAACCATGTCTAATTTCTCTAACTTGTCTTTTTTATTGATTATAAGTAGCGAAAAGACAAATACCAGCACATTAGCATCAAGGAGGCTACAGAAGTGTACTGAGCTATCACTGAGTGTGTCGGAGTTGTATCCCCCCCATGCTGTGTCCCCCACCGCCCATAAGGGAAACAAATGTCAACTTCATGAGATTCTCTTAGCGTGGGATACGTGGGACTTTACTCATTGATACAAAACGTTATTCGGGCCAACAGAGTCTAGAGGCAGTGATGACATCACCACTCAGCAAAGAGGTAGAGTGGTTGAATGTTTATAGGTCACTTTACAGAGATTAACATGAGAATATATTCTGGGTTTCCTGGAGAAGTTGGCATGATAGGGTGGGAATGCCACTGGAGATAATAAGAGCAAGGCGGGCTCCACACAGTCTCAAAATCTTTATATTTTTTATGGAGGACTCAAGAACATCTTTCCGTACCCCTCAATTTCCACAGTTGGAGATGCCACTGTGCAATAGTAGGTGCAGTCTTCATTTTCCATTAGGAAGCAAGGGCATTTTCACATCACCATTCTATCAGAATAGTAATCCAGCATAGGTGAATGTAAAACCCAAATTATGAAGGCAATGTCGCTTGGAATGGGATATCCTAAGACCTTTTTCATGGCCGCTAAAATCTCCTTATGAAAGAGTCTAATAGAGGGAGTTCCCACCGGATATTTTGTTTTTTTAACTTTTTTATTTCACTCAGTTCTTGCCATTGGGCTTATCAAATATTACAGAGATCGGAATTTGCAAACATAAAATTGCGCACAATAACAAGCATAGAGAAGTAGAAGTAATATCCTTATTTCTCCCCTTTTCCTCCCCATGACAGCGCTCTCTTTGTCCCTTTTTAGGTATTCAACATGCCACTGTGATCAAGGCTTAACTCCCCTTTGTAATGTAGAGTCAGCAGTTCACGTTGTATATCATATCCATGTTTCATTCAAAGAGTCGCAAGGCTGTCAGTCCCGGCTGTGTGAAGTAAAGGTGTTCAGTGCGTGCTAAACAGTCAATCATTGGTCAATCAATGGTCATTTCATGGTTTCCATATCTTGCTATAGCATCTCTCTGTATGTTCTAGATCTTGCTGCAATTTATCTTTTGCTGTCTTACTTTTTCAAACAATACCTGTACAATAAGGAGTAGTTTACTTTTTATATTCTCAATGGCTGATTTTTAACTTTTTTTAAATAGCAACATTGGAGTATAATGGATTATTTATCGAGAGCCGTGCAATTAATTAGATTGCTGGGATGAGCAGCTTTTGGTGTATGATCAAGCCTGTTTCGATTCCTGTTCATATACATTCCTCCATGTTTAATGTTATACACAATGTACAGTTTTGCTGTAATAAATCAGTTTAATTGGAATGCTACCATTAATTGAAAAGAAACATAGCTAGGGAGAACCAACTGCTTAGGGGTGTCGAGGACAGTAACTTTTGTGCCCATTTTAGCTGTTAAATGCAACTGACAGGTGTCTAATGTGTTGATCTTATGTAAATAGTCCTGAGTTTGGGAAGGAACGTCCGTTTTCAATATTTTAATCCGTACTGTTTTCAAAATATCAAAATTGATAAGTTGATATATATTATTTGCAAGTGAGAACTGACAGCGTTCACCGTGTCCCTGATTCACAAAGCAATTTTTAGTGCATGTTCTTTACATTGTAGGTACTCACAAAAATATATCTTGCACACATAAACGCATCTACACCATCGTAATTGTATGCCATGACAACATACCAATTATACAGAAGTAACTCCCACCCAAGAGGTCGGCAGTGGGCACACAAGAGGTAGAACTTAGTCTTATGAGTTGGCGACAAACTATTGGGAGGAAAAATATTGCGATACATAAATACTGCAAAAAATATCAGAAACCAAGATAATATTTTTACATACTTTGGGGCCGATTACGACGAGGCACGGAAAAGGAGCCTTTCCGGGCCGCATCTCGGTTTACTTTCCGACCGCCGCATTACAATGCTGGCGGTCGAAAACTAAACCAGCCGGTCATTCCGGCTGGCTTCCGACGGGCTCAAGGAGCCCATCAGACAGTCGGAGGCAGGCCCGTAATCCCAAAGGGCGGTCTTTCTGCCCTTGGGATTACAATGCACGGTTTGCAGCAGAGTTTCCATGCCGGCCTTTCTGACATGGAAACCCTGCCGGAAAGTGTGTTTGGAGGCCTCTTGCAGGGCCCTTGTGTGTGCAGCCTCCGGTTGAGGGCCGAGGAGTACCTATGGTGCCTCCCTGTTAATCCCTGCACCCCGTGGCAGGCACCTTGAGGTGCCTTCCCCGGGGTGCAGGGATTAACACCACCTCCCATTTCCCTATGGGAGCATGCTTCCATAGGGAAATGTTGGAATCCGACCAAACAGTGTTCGATCGCATCCTAATCAGGAGGTCGGGACTGTCGACAGGAGGTCGGTTGGTCGGTCCCAGTTTCGAGACGGTGTCGGGCAGACGCAAGTCCACCCGACATCGTAATAGGCCCCTAAGTATGTAAACTACAAAAATTTAGAAAAAAATATTGTGAATAAGAATATTGTCAAAAATAGATAAACCTATCAAATATAAGGTATCATTATGTTAAATTTATTTCGATATTAAAATTTAAAATAACAATATAATTAAAAATAAACAAAAATGGCATTTGAAAAAATACAAAAAACAAATAAAAAAATATGCAAACTTTAAACAAAAAATAAAAATAAATTACATAGAAATTATTACTAATGACTAAAATAAAGAGAACATTAATAAACATAAATATACCACAAACATATAGCAAATTATATCAAACACATAAAACTAAAAAGAGTATTCAATACAAATAAAAATAAAAATAAAACATTACAAATTATTTAATTGCATGACTAATATTTTTTTTTTAAAACAATAAAAAAGTGAAATGCATATTACCAGTCCAAACTATGTAATAGTAGGGAAAGTCATGAAGGAGTTTTTCTCACTCCAATCTGAGTAACAAAAGGTAAAGTGTTGGGCATTGGGGGGTCAAATTTACTATTCCTACTCCAATCTAAGCAACAGGAGGGAAAGTGTTGGACTTTGGAGGGGCAAATCTACTATTTCTACTCCAGCGCAAGCAAAGTTGGAAAGTGTTAGACTTTGGAGTGGTCAGATTTATTATTCCTATTCAAGCGTAAGTAACAGATTTACTATTTTCTCTCCAATCTGAGCAAAAGTAGGGAAAATATTAGACTTTGGAGGAGGTCAGATTTACTATTCCCACTCTTCTTTTTTTTTTAAATAAAACATGTAAGCCCTGGAACGGGGAGTCCGGGAAGCACGGATGAAGTTCAGTCTAGTTAAGATTCTTCAGGGCTGGCACTGGACCCCGGCATGGCTTCAGGTTGCAGGGTTTCTCGTCACTCTGCCTGCTGGCAATGCGATCACAAGCCCTGTGAAATAGTTCACATATTACTGGATTGTTCTGCCATTTATCCCTTCTGGACAGCAGTGGGGTCTATGCTCTGGGAGTCCATGGATTTGCCCTTGCCACTTCCAGAACCCCTAATTCTCCTCCATGACTTATTGGACCTTTCCGAACTGACCCGCCATGCCTCAGCGTCTGCTCGTCACTGCCCTTGCAGCTGCCAAAATCTGTATTCTATGACACTGGCGTTCTCCACAACTGTTTTCGCATGAGGAATGACTCGCGGAAATGTACAAGACGGCATCCTATGAAAAGGTAATTTACAACTTATGGACAAAGCAGATATCTTTCTTCTCACGTAGTCACCCTTTCTGCAGGATGCCCCCCCCCCCCCTCAATTTGCCATGACTCGTGATTCTGTCTCGTCATTGTCACCGCACTCCCCTCCCAGCATTACTATACTTGGGCTTCGTCTGAATGATCCATTTCCCTGCCCTCTTTACCTTGCTTTGTAGTTTAGTTTTGTCTTCCCTCCCTTCTATTTCCTCCCTTCTTTTTCCTTTCTTTTCTTCTCTCCATCTAATGCTTATTTTCTAACTCTTTTCCATCTTTTCTCTTCCTTTCTTATATTTTAGTAACATTTGGCATTGGTACATGTATTGCAAACAGCATTTGTATCTTACTATGGATTTATGCTGGACTTGCATGTCATTGAATTTGCAGATATTTCTTTTTAGGTACTTAATTCATGTAAAAAAAATAATTGCTAAAACACAAAAACATGTAAATATACACCAGAAAAATGTAAAGCATATTTAAAATAATAAATATACTTATGAAATATAAAACAATTACACATTTTAAAAATACAAATTTTATATAACAAATTAACTATATATATATATATATATTTATATATTTAAAATAAAATATTATAAATCAAAACAGTTCCCTCAGAAATAGTACAAACAA
This sequence comes from Calotriton arnoldi, assembly GCA_963921515.1. Classification (NCBI taxonomy): domain Eukaryota; kingdom Metazoa; phylum Chordata; class Amphibia; order Caudata; family Salamandridae; genus Calotriton; species Calotriton arnoldi. Next base: position 664,708 of record CAWUFW010000319.1, read on the forward strand.
AACAAATATTATAAAAATGAAAAATAATAATGTTGAATTATTTATTAAATAAAATAATTTAATTAAACACCGTTTAATAATTAAATATACTGATTAACCAAGTATCCATTAAAAATCAACATTTAAAAGAACAATTTATCCATTAATACATTTACATAATTATTGATCAATTAAAATACATTATATATATCTAAAATTAATTATAAGATAAAAACAATAATTTACACTTTAAAAAAACCTCTCACCATAATCCACTACAAACCCAACTACCTGCTACTAAATTAACAGTTTGTAATAGACAGCATATCAGCACACTCTGAAATTCACCCACTAGTATACATGAAGGATAAGCCCACAACTCATGCCAGGTGGTCTACAAATATTCACAGTTAATCCACTGTGCATCAACAAAGGTCATTAGGCTAAAGGCAGCCTGCATGGGTGGAAATCCCAGATCTTAATGGCCAACCCATACTTAAGACATGCTGATCAGTGTGAAAAAAGGGCGAGAATATCTTGTAATGCAGATTAAGAATCTGGTCCACCACACCTGGACTCCACAGATGTAATGTGCAACACCGAGACACAAAGCGTACCTGACATAATTCAACACCGCATTCTTGCACATCAAGCTTTTCCAGAGTATATATTTTTCCAACAAGAACCAGAGACTGCAACTCCCCGCCCCAAAAACGTAACTGTTCAGATCAGGAAAAGATAGCTTCAAGATGCATGTTGAGTACCCCCATAGCCTTGAATGGCACTGGCCTACTGTACCACCAGGCAATGTGTTGATGTTTGAGCAACCTCAAACACACACACACAAAAGGTGATGGGAGGAATGCTTGAAATAGGTTAACCATTGACAATCGCTCGGTGTAGCATTCCAACCCATCCTCCGTTTGCCCACCATACCACCTCAGTTTGTACCCAGGCATATGCAAATAAGGCTTGACCCTTCGAGCAAGTCAGTCCAGTCTAAGATGGCGGCTGCTGAAGCCCCAGGCTCCTGTCTGTCCTAAAAAAGGCCAACATCTTACTCAGCACACACATCTACCTCTAGAGGTGTGATCTGTCCCAAATAAGAGGAGGCCTCCAAGAACACCAACAGGCCCTCTGCCGAGTTAAAGTCTGCATTAGTAAGCAAAAGAAAAAGCCTGCTGTCCCAGAGAGGACAAGCAAGGCACATGTCTGCAGAGGGCACATATAAATAAAACACAAGGCTTGAGGTGTGTCAGTGATTGATCACATTTGTACCACAGAATGGAAGGAGAGCAGTTTTGCGAAGAAGTATGTACATTATTCTGAAAAAAAAATGCAAGGGTATAATGTGCCGAATACATTTGTGAAATGCCTAGAAAAATATGGGAAAATACATCTATACATACATGAATATAAAACCATACATGATAATAATGAAAAGTAAAGTTTGAGGGCTTAATCAAACACACAGACCCACACAAACAACCACACATATACACCCAAAAATACTATGAGCTCTCTCGTGACTATCCCTTATGGATTATGGCATTTCTGTAAAGTCGGAGACACAAGGGGAGGTCTCGCCTGAGATGGTGCAATTAGCAACAAACACGTTCAACTGTATGCCGCCTTGCTGCCCCCCAGAAAAAGCAACTTTAATCTGACAGCTCTTGTGATCTCGCAACCCTGCAAGCATCTCTTTTGTAACCTACCCGATAATCAGCCGGACCAGGAGTCCAAACAGCTTCACTTTTTGAGACAGCCAGCGCGCGAGCAGCTGAAGAACCAAACACTCCCTTCTGGCAGCTTTCTTGGTAAGCTTTTTTAAGGCTTTCATGTGCAACGCCCAATTCGAAAATATTGTAGGCTCCCGGACCTGTAGTAAGGACAAAAAGTTGTAGAATGAACTACTGTGCTTCGCTAGGAACGCTTCACTTTTACATCAGAAAAGAGTAACTTTTAAAGTTTATCTGGAAAATGCCACGCCGTGGAGACATTATTACAGGAACATGGAACAACAGCACATTTAACCATATATGGCACCACAATGAGCCGCATACACTAACAAATTTAACGAGCATCCTGTAGGATTGCATCACATGTAGATTATACATAAAAACTACTTCGTCTCAGATTTTATGTTAAAGTCCAAGTTCCATTTCTGAAACGTGTAAACCAGACTGTCACCTGCCAGAGTTATTATGCATAGGAAACACATGGTCAGATTCACAAAGGCATTTAGCAGTATGTGAAGTAATACTCTTTCTGCTCTCTTTTACATGCCTTTGTAAAATAGCCCAAACGAATCGAAAATGGGAATATTCAGATAACATGAGAACAACTAGAACTGCACACTCTCTGCACTTTTACCTTCAGAAAGTTGGAGTTTTCAGGGCTGAGTCACAAAGGTATGTAAAAGCACGTAAAATAATATGCCTAGCAGAGGCGGCCCCCGAAGAGAGCCTCACGGGCCGGTGCCATAACGGCCGCCGGGGACCCAAAAAAACCCAGTTTGGGCCACTGCAGCATGCCCAAAGACAAGAGGGGGGCCTTCCCCCACACCCACTCTCAGGGGAAAATGCACGCCAAAAGTGGCACGAAAATACCTGGCCAAAGGGGGGGGGGGGGTCAGGTGATGTTTGAACCCCCCAATGGGGGGACGCCACCGCCGACCAGAAGGGACAACGGGGGGTTATAAGCGCACCGCTGCCCCAGCACAGGTCACTTTTGGAGCTGGGGGCAGTGTGCAGGACAATTAGCTTGGCTGCTGCAATGTGACTCCGCTCGGCCGGTACAGGACAAGTTAGACCGGCCAGGAAAGCCCCGCCCCTTCCACTGGTGTGTCTGCCGGGGCAGGGAAGAATTATAGGTGCTGAACCCAGAGAAAGAAAAAGGGTGAGTATGGCCAGGGGTTCGACTGCTGCCGATACTGGTAAAGTGCCCTTAGGTGGTAAAATATAAACAGTGCTTTTCAAGGCTGCCAGGCATTACCTTGGCAATTGATCATTGCATTTGGTGCATAGGAGGAGCGGTAGCACCCCGCTGAACTCTGCACAAGGGGCTGGGGACAGCCCAATTTCTTAGGGTGACGCGACCCAGCCTCTGCAGCAGGGAGTTTTTTGGAGGCACAAGCCCTCGCAGGACAGCAGGGAGGCCAGAAAGGCATTGGGAGATCTGCTCTCGCTCTCCGTGGAGCGATGCGACCTGCCCCCGGGAAAACAACACCGCCCACACCGAATACAAGGACATGGGCGGCCCGGCCACCACAGAGCACAAACATGGATAACCAGAATGCAGGTGACCAACCTGGCGAACTGGGAGAGCTGCTACAACGGATTAGGGTGGCATCCGAGGTACATGGTATAAATGGACTGCGGCCACATCTGGGCGAGGACACAGGCGAAGGGCCAAGCGGTCAGCATAGGGGAGGATCAACAGGCAGCGACAGATTGCCAGCTACCAGTAGCCAGAGACCTACTGCGAAAGCACCGAAGAGGGCAAAGGCGAAGAAAGGGCGCAGGCAGGTGCCATCCCGGCGACGGTGGAACCCAGCAGCGAGGCCAACATCACGGCAGCCGGTGGTGAGCATATCGGCGCAATAGTACATGAATGTTTAAAGTCAATTGCCCCCTTGTTGTTTAAGGGCTTAGGCACACAGGCTCAGGGCATAGCGGGCACATGGGAACCACTGGGGGGTGGGGTATCTGGGCTCTCATGACACCTTTTGGACCAGGGTGCACACGGCTAGAATGACTCAAGGGACAGCAGGACGGCAGAGCTGGGGAAGTCGTCAGATCAGGGCTGGCAAACGGCCGGGCCATGGGGCAGGGAAGTGGGGGGGGGACTAATGTCCCCCTTGGCAGCCTGGGGCAGCACAGACAGGGCAGGCAACCCGGCACAGGCAGAGTAAGCTCCAGAGGCATACGCAAGGCCGTCACCACGACAGCCATCAATGACCACTAGAGCGACCGGGTTGGCTAGCCTCATCCCGCTAGCAGTAAAAGAAAGGATATGGAGGAAGGAATTTATAGATATTTTTTCATTACTGGAAATACAGTTATACGGGTTGGACTTAACTATGTGTGACAAAAAATAGGAAGAGAGAAAGGAGAGAAATTTTGACAATCGGCTGGATGCATTCAGAATTATGGCATGCATTATGGTAGAGAAGTTTCCACACTGTGCAGCGGACCTCGACTGTATGAGGCCAACATCCACGGGGCACATAGACAATTCCCAGGGTTGGAATACAATAAGAATTATAGATTTAAAATGCAGACACACCATGAAATGGAATGGAATGAGGAGGATATGTCAGGGTTCATCCACGAAATGCTGGTAGCAAAGGAGATCAGGACATGGGCAGGGAAGGGCGAGCAGTCCTTTCGGAACACCCCCTTTAAGGGGAGGCACAAGGCTTACTATAGACCTAAACCACACAACAGCTGGAAACCCCCAACCCCCAGTGGGCCAGCAGCTATTTGTTGGAAATACGAAACCAACGAATGCACATGGGACGCGTCGTGCAAATTTCAGCACATATGGTTAGGATGCGGAGGGGGACACCCAGTGTCAGGATGCAGGCGCGGCAAACAGCACAGGGAGAAGAAAGAAAAGAAAAAGATGCACTAGCAGAGACACAGAGGCTGGGAGGGGGCAAATAAGATGCAGTAGCTTTCAGCTAGCCAGATCCCCATCAACATACACCAGCTCAGGAGGCTAGCCTACATATATCACAACAAGAGAGACGCAGCCCTATTGGTAAAGGGTTTTGAGGAAGGATTTATAATTCCATTTGAAGACCCCTTGCCCAGGGGCAGGGTGAAGAACCTAAAATCTGCCCTGGAACACCCCAAAGTGGTACGGCAAAAAAATGAAAAGGAGAGGAGGCTCAGAAGGATCGAGGGCCCCTTACCTTTCCCTCTGCCCAAGGGACTGGTGATCTAGCCCCTGGGGGTGGTACCTAAGAAGGAAACAGGCCAGTTCAGCTCATCCACCACCTTCCTTTCCCTGAAAGCACATCAGTAAATGATGGGATCAGTCCCGAAGAATGCTCAGTGGGTTATGCCACGGTGGACGATGCCATTGACTTGGTAAGGGCTAAGGGACGAGGAGCCCTCATTGCTAAAGCGGATATTGAGTCAGCATTCCGTCTTCTCCCAGCGAGTTTTCATTTGCTAGGTTTCCACTGGGAAGGGTCAACCTACTTTGGCAAAGCAGTGCCGATGGGCTGCTCAGTGTCCTGTTCCTACTTTGAACAATTCAGCACCTTCTTCGAATAGGCCCTGCATGACAGACACCCACAAGGAAGTAAGCTGCACTACCTCAATGACTTCTTGTTAGTGGGACTAGCTGGGTCCACGTAGTGCGGGGACACCCTGGCAGCGTTCCAAGGCCTAGCAAGAGATTTGGGAGTACCTCTGGCAGAGGAAAAAACTGTGGGTCGAGCAACCAAGCTCACGTTTCTATGCATAGAACTAAACTTAGAAGCAGGTACATCCCGGCTGCCAGAGGACAAGGTGAAAGAGTTCAGAGAGGAGATAAGGGCAATGTGCAGCAGGGAGAAAGCAACACTCCGCGAACTGCAAGGCTGATCAGCAAGCTCAACTTTGCCACCAGAGTTATCCCGGCAGGACGGGTCTTTGTCAGGCACTTAACGCAGCTAACGGTAGGGCTCAGTGAAAAGCATCACACGTCAGGCTAGGAGCAGGGGCAAAAAGAGACCTGATCATAATGAAAATAATATGCCTGTAGTACAACTTCCCGTGCTCATAAATGCTGTAGTAAATTGACCCCTCAAAATCTGAAAGCTGTTCACAAAGGCAGGATCAGAGTAGATGTGCATACACTGTTTCACTTATGAGTGTGCAGGAATCAGCGTCGGCTGCTCCATATGGGCTAATGAGCGTTGCCCCTCTCCTGCTGCAGGTGCACCCAAAGTGATTGTCAAGGACTTATGCCCTGCAATTGAGGCAAAAACTTGCACTTCTAATTCTAAGGGGATTTTCATTGAAACACATATTCACACAGACTCACTCCGCTGGAGTCTCCTACGGTCACAAACATTGGATTTGTCCATCTCCCAATCTCAATACTGAAGCCTCCAAGCTCCAATCTCCAATTACAACAGCAACATAATAATCCAAGCCGCTAGCTATTAATCTGAAAAAGTTTGATTTACAATCTGTCATCTTTTGTGACATCAAAAATTCCAACCCACAGTCAACCACACCGTACTGTTTCGCACACTCAAAGAAAGAGTGGGAATTAGGGGTACTGTCTTAAATAGGTTCCACCGCTTACTTGAGAATTGCTCTCAACTAATCAAGCTGACCAAATATCTATCTAGTCCTGCCCCCGTAATCCATCGGGTCCCATGGGAATCCATTGTCTCTCACACCCTCTTCAACCTGTAGATCAAACCTCGGACTACTATTCTTAATCAATCCAACCTCTCTAACCACTTTTACGCTGACGTCATACAAATCTAGCTGTATCATCACTTGATGACATACTCTGATGAGACCAAACCCTAAAGTACATCCAATTCTGGCTATCCCTCAACCAACTAAAGCTAAACATGCTGAAGACAGAATTCCTCCTCATCTCCCCACCCTTAAAGCTCACCTCCGTTACAAGACTGGCTTAATTCTCTCAATGTTCTGAACTGTAACCCAAACATCTGACTGCACTAAATCACTTGGAATCACTCTTGTCAAGTACCTTAACCTGCAATCCCACTTAAGCACCTCCCCTAGAAATGCTCAGTAACAGCTCAAACTCCTCAAAACCATCAAACCTTTCATTCCAAACCAGACTTAAAAACGTAGTACAATTATAGTCAACTTTTACTCCTGTACAGTGCTGGTCTGAACCTGTGATGTTGAGAGGTAGATAGATACGGTGGAGTTAATGAACACCTGTATGGGGTTGTCTTATAATGGCCTACCATTGCATATGAAAGTTCTCCTTACTGTCTTGACCAGTGGACGACTGGAGGCTTGGAAGCTGGGTGTGGTAGGGGGTGTTATTTTGTTACTTATTTTGGCACAATGTTTTTTTAATCTTATTAGTATGTAAAGTTTGCTGTTATGCCTGGATACTTGAAGTGTTCTATTCTACTGCATATATCTCGGCTGGGCTGGGAGCCTGACGTTTACTGGCCCTTACGCGTTCTGATGTATTGCATTAAACATCATGCTTATTGAAATGCTGATAAAAAAAAATAATAGAAAAAACGATTGTAGTCAACTTCAGGTTGGACTATGGAAGAACACTACTCACGGATATCCCCAAAACTCATCTGTCGCCAATGAAAGGCACTCTCAACTCGGCAGCACTATTGGTCTCAAGAACTAGGCATTTTGACCACAACACCCCACTAAACTGCCTCTCAATAGAAGCATGAAGACTCTTTAAACTGTCCTGTATCATACACACAGTTTTGTACTGTGGAACACTGAAATATCTTGCACAAAAACTCATCCTTTTTGGGGCAGCTGCCCCTTCAGAACTGCAGAATCCCTGCTCCTTGAACCACCAAGATTTAAAAAGCACAAAACTTTATCCCAGACTTTTGCGGGAAATGCTCCCAGAGTCTGGAACGCGATCCGACCACAGATTCACACAGATCCTTCTCCAGAAAATTTCAAGAAGAACTTAAAACAGCTGCCAGTGTTCAGATACCTACTAAACTAATCCTTTATGTTCCCAGCCAGCTGCTTAACCATGCGGTCCAACCTCATCTCACCTGATAGTACCTGCTGTTACTATATCTCCCTAAACGACCTTGCGGTTTAGTAGCACTTTGTTAGTAACTTGCTATTCTTTTATTACCCCATTGCTCATTGTAAAATATCCTGCCATTACAATTTGACTAAATGTTCAATGTGAAGAGCTCTGATGCATCCCAGTCTTCTACATGCTATGTGAAACTACAAATGAATAAAATAATTAAACTATAACAAAAACACTAAGTGCAGGAAAGAGCACAAAGCAGTTTGATTTCCACCAAAACTGTCTTTAAAAGAAGAGGCAAAGCAAGAGGACTCAATTCCCATCATCCATCTGCACTGAATTTCTCCTCATCTATCAATCATCCTTCTGCACAGGAAGTAACATTACGGATTTCCCAGCAAGCCTGTCTTTTAAAAGAAGAAGCCAAACAAGAGGACTCATTTCCAACAATCCATCTGCACAGGAGGCGACATCACCAGATTTCCCATCATCCATCTGCACAGCAAGTGACATTAGTGGATTTCCAATCATTCCCATAGTAAATCTGTAAAGGCAGGGACATCACTGTTGTTCCGTCAAAAGCGGCTTCACTTAATGGTGGCGTTAGGCCTATCTGTGCTCGTCTTTGCCCTGCTCTCGCCCAGCACCAGTAGCCCTCACCCTCCACTGACTGACTTCCCCAGTCACTACTTAAGCTCCACCGTCTGCACCCTGAACACCAGGCACATCTCCCAGCACTGCTGCCACGTCACGGCGGCCCAACACTGAAGGTGCATTCTCCTACGTCACATGCCATTTCACATGATTCCTCCCACACCCATCTCACTCCCCTGTACCTCACACACTCAATACACTCAACACACACAAACACACATACCAATCCCCACCACACCACACCCAGATTTGGCACTCTTGCCTTCTCCTACCTCGCTCCTAAAGCCTGGAACGGCCTATCCTTGCACATCAGAACTGCCTCCTCAGTTCTTGAATTCCACAAGAAACTGAAGACCTGGCTCTACACCTAGCCCTGGCTCTCTCCTGGACCAAGCTTCATCTTCACCGAGTGGAGTCATCTACTATACAAATACAAATCACATAACCTAACATAACAACATGGCATAACAATATAAAATAACATAACACCCTCATTTCCTTTAGGGTGATAGTGAGAATTTAGGAAAGTTGCCCCTTTTTGACATGGTCACCCCCACTTTTTAGCCTGGTATCCGATGCAATTTTGACTGAAGTGCACTGGGTTCCTGCTAACAAAGCCCCAACGCCAGTGTTCTTTCCCTAAAACAAGGGAACTGTGCAATTGTTCTCCTGTTGGCAAGACCTTTAGCCTCCCTGTAATCCCCTAGTTAATGATACCCCTGGTATCTAGGGCATGGGTGCAAAAGAGGGTCCCTTAGGGCTGCAGCCTGTATTGTGCCACCCTAAGGGACCCACCACCAAACTCATGCATGTTGCCATTGCAGGCTGTGTGAAATGGTGCAGACAAAAGTGAAAAACACGACATGGCACACACCTTGTGTGCCATGCCCATAGGCACTGCATGCAATTTATGTACGCCACCCCTACAGCAGGCCTTACAGCCCTAAAGCTGGGTGCACTATATTACATGTGAGGACATATCTGCATAAGCAGAAATGCCCCTGTGTTGTCTAGTTTAATTGCTGGATAGTACTACCGAACAGGGAAGCCATCTTAAGTATATGTAATGGGCAATGGTCATTACAGCTGCATGATGGCTTCACTGAAACCTGTGGTGTTTGGTATCAAACACCTCGTCTTAATAAATCCCTGCTGATGGCAGTAATGGATTTGTTAAAACATGCACCTAGAGGGTACCTCAGAGGTGCCCCCTGAAAACCTACCAGCATCCCAGTGTGCTGGCTGATTGGTATCGTCCAGCCTGCCACGACAAACATGTTTGTGACCCCCCTGCAGGTGAGAGCTTGTGCTCTCTGAGATCAGAAACAATGCCTACTCCAGAGGAAGATGTTCATTCCTCTTCCAGCAGGATGGCCAGTGAATCTGCATATCAAGGCTAGGCACTTCAAAGCCCCTGCTACCTTTGGTATGCGATCCCGGCTTCCCCCAGACCTGTGAGATGCCACCCCCTGCCCTGAGGCACATTTGGCATCAGGACAGGTGGGAAATTAGCTATGCTAGGAGGCGCGGTGCACTACCAGGCCAGTAGCACCCCTAAGGTGGGCTGCCTGATGTGCCCCACGAAAGAGGGTTCCACCATTTTTATTTTGTTGGGCTTAGGAATTCTGGGACGAGGTTATGCCCACTGCCACAGAAAGGGGGCATATAGGAAGTGTAGTGACCCCAAGGGTAAGTAGCCCATTGGCTACTACCCTTCACTCTCCTGAACACCCCTAAATTGAAGATTTAAGTGGCCCCCTGACACCAAGAACGTAGATTCGACTGACTGAAGAAAGAAGAGGACAAAGAAGAGCTGAAGAAGCAAGAACTACAGGCTGCTGGTGGACTTTGGCGCCAAACCCTGCCTGCCACCTGCTCCTGCCCTGCCAATTGCTACACACTGATTTGTCCTGCAGCTGTGCAGCTTCCAAAAGCCTCCGAGGGCCTCCAACACTTTGCCAAGCCATAAGCATTTCCCTTGAGGTGGAGGAGCCACTTCCCTGCAGCCTGCATGCACTAACCACAACATCTTGTTCACCGTTCTGCTGTTGACAGGGTCCACCGATGCAGCAGCTGCCCAAGAAAATGTCACCATGCTCCAAGAAGTCAGATCTGTCTCCCTACCATATGAGAAGATGCCAGGACCAAACGGAGCCCCCCTGCACCAATACCTGTGGTACTGGACCCCTTGCAGCAACCAAAGCTTGTTTGAGTTCAATCCGGACTCCAACACTGCAGAGACCGAGCAGCCGACAAGGAACATCAGCATCGCAAAGGCCAGCACTGAGAGTGGCCCAGCTGTCCTAATTTGTTCCCCTTTGCAGGTCTAACCAAGATCCGTGTGTGCCTTTGACGCATGGGCACCAGCTGACCAAAACCCTCTGTGCCCAAGCTCCCCAGCCCGGGTCCACAATTGACGGTGCTTCCCTGCTCCCAGGACCCCCATGATTGAACTGAGCCCCCCGTTGGGAGCTCCCGGACTGGTCCCCAAGTCCCCCTCTGCAGCCTGTTTCTAGGTGGCCCCCTCCTTGGCTACAGTGTATTGCGTAAGGGTACCAACCCATCCAGAATCTCTGCATCCATACACTCCAGGGTAGATAAACCCGAACTGCTGGTGTTACTTTGGAACTTGGCCCCCTAGCACCTTAAGTCCCAAAGGGGACCGCCTGAGAACTGTTTGCAAAGAACATATGCAGTATATGTCTTTTTCTCCATAGGAAAGCATTACCATGTAATTTAACGCATTTGAGTGAACATGTGATTTACATGCTAAAATTGTTATTACAAAAAGTACTTGCCCATTAACAAAGTCCTTGGTGTTAAATATAAAAATACTTGTTATTTTTCTAAATTGGTCTTGAGTTTCTTCTTGAGTGTGTGTCTCATTTATTGACTCTGTGTGTGTTCTACAAATGCATTAACACTACCATCTGATAAGCCTAAACTGCTCGCCCACACTACCACAAAAGAGAGCATTTGGAATTATTAATTTAAGCCCTGTAAACCAATAAGGGTCTTCTGGAATTTCTACATAACATACCTCATTTTGGTATACTGCATACAAAGCCAGCCCAGCTTCCTGCAGAGAGGAAGTCTTCGCTTACTAAAAAAATGATTTCCGCATTAAAAATAAAAAGATATTTGTAAAATTTCACAAATATTCCATCCTCAGGTTGGGTATTTTTTATGATGTTGAGAATCCACATCAGTTGTATTAGGGGAGAGAAGCATACGCCCTGGAAGTTACGAATCTCACAAACTTCCGGTCGTTACTGCTATATATCAGGCAAAAATATATAGAAATTGCTTAAAGGCGGAGGCCTATACCTATGCACACTGAGGCTTACACAGTCTGTGTGCCTAATGCCCTGTATGTTTATGTGTACAACGATCAAAATGTTTTTGGTTTTTGTTATGCATATCTCATCATGTATCCTTATACCATGTTTTTCACTACTCAATTTACTCATGTTGTTAAGCGCTCTGATACCCACGGGTCTAGCCAGCGCTATATAAAACTTATAAAATGAAAAAAATGAAAAAATGATCGTAATAACCAGAATGGTTTTTTTGGCACCAGAGAAATTAAACTTGACTAATTGGTCAAAGTTGAGGCATTTGTAAATTATATGCAGTAGAAGCCTGCCGGGCATTATAACTGAACTTCAAATAAAGTCACACTCTGAAAGTAAATTTTTCTTATATTGGAAATCACACCACGTAGGATATCGGAGATGCACTAATTATTAATGGAATAAGAGGGTTTTCTAGATAATGTGCCCACAAGTGGAAAACAATGCATTTTTACAGGCAAGCAGTCTTGTTCGTTAGTCAAAATAATTCATAAAATATTTAAACAACATCCTTTAAGTTTATACCTAAGCCCTAACTAGGAGTAAAGAGATATACCAAAATCATTTTCTGCAGGCCAACAGCAACTAAACCATTAAAAATGGTAGTGCTGGACGAGTTATTTACCTTCGGCGTCAGGCTGGATCCAGAAGATTTTGGATAAGCCCGGGCGGAGACCTCCGCTCTGCCCGCAGAGTGTGCGGAGATTTGCCTTCTCTGCGTTCCGCGGAGAAGGCAAATCTCCGCACACTCTGCAGCGGAGCGGAGTTGGCCAGCCCCCGCCTCCACCCCCCCTATTAACAAGTAATTCGACATTAATTAAAAGTAAATTAAAAATCACCTACCTGTACTGCGGCGTCCCCGCGCTGCCCTCCTCCTCTTCCTCGCCGTCTGGGTAATCCTTGAGAAAACTGTGCATGCGCCTGCGCCCGCGCATGCGCATTTCTCGCAAGAAATCTAGCTGCAGATTCCTTACCTTTGAACATATACCCAAGCAATACCATCCCCGCATGAGGGACTGCTGAAAGTTTCAGACCAAGGAGTCCTGCAAGACAGAGCGGCCAAAGGGGCCCTCCCTGCGGACCAGAGAATCCAGGCAGAAGTGTCTGGCAAAAGTGTGCAGAGGTGCCCATGTGGCCGCTTAGTAGATGTAAGAAACTGGAACACCACGCTAGAGAGCTTTCACCCTGGTAAAATGGGCTCTAAGGCCTTCAGGAAGTTGTTTCTTCGCCAATGCATAGCATATTTTTATGCAGTGGATGACCCAGTGTGAAATGGTCCTCTTCTGAACTGCTCGCCCCTTCTTTGCTCCAAGGTACCCTATGAAGAGTTGGTCGTCCACCCAAAACTCTTTTGTATGATCATGGTAGAACGATAACACTCTTTTGGGTCCTGACTGTGGAGACGCTCTTCTTCCTGGGAGGGATGCAGAGGTGCATAGAAAGTGAGCAGAGTAACAGATTGGGCCAGATGGAAAGGTGTTACTACCTTTGGCAGAAAAGACCCCCTAGTGCGGAACACTACTTTGTCCGGAAAGATGGTCAGGTAAGGAGGCTGAGATGACAGTGCCTGTAGTTCGCTCACCCTCCTGGCAGAAGTAATTACCACTAAAAAGGCTGTTTTAATAGTGAGCAGCCAGAGGGGACAATTGTGCAGAGGTTCAAATGGTGAACACATCAAAAAGGTAAGGACCAAATTAAGGTCCCATTGGGGCATAATAAAAGGTGAAGGGGGAAACATAGGGGTAAGCCCCTTCAAAAATCTCTTTAAAAGAGGAGATTTGAAAAGAGACTGCTGATAGGGCAGCCAAAGAAAAGCAGACATGGCCGAAAGGTAGCCCTTCAGAGTGCACAGAGCAGAGCCCTGCTGGGCCAAGGAGAGAATAAAAAGAAGGACATCTGACACGGAAGCAGACAAAGGGTCAATAGACCGTTCTGTGCAGTATTTACAAACTCTTTGCCATCAGATGGCATATATCGACTTGGTGGAGGGACGCCTGGCTGCCAGAATAACCTCACAGACTTCAGCAGTAGGTGAAAAGCTTTCAGATGGTGCCACTCAATCTCCACGCAAGGAGGCGTAGAGTGGACAAGTTCGGGTGGAGGACCCTCCCTTGCTGCTGCAACAGAATATCCTGCCGAGGAGGCAGCCAGACAGGAGGATCGATGCTCATCTACAGAAGCTCGGGATACCAGACTCTCTGTGCCCAGTCAGAAGCCACAAGGATGACTTGGGCCCGGTCAGTTCTGATCTTCTTGAGCACTCTGGGCAGTAGTGGTATGGGCAGAAAGGCGTTTAGAAGGCCTGCACTCCACTCGTGACAAAAAGCGCCGCCGAGCAAGAGCCGCCTTGGAAACTGCAACACACAAAACTGCTGACATTGCGCATTCTCTTCGGAGGCGAATAGGGCTAACCAAGGCTCTCCCCAATATTGAAAGAGATCTTGCACCACCTCCATATGGAGATGCCATTCGTGATCCGCAAGGCATGGGTGGCTGAGTTCGTCCGCTCTGGCGTTCAGAGAACTGGCCAGATGTTGAACCACCAGGGAAATGCCCTTTTGTTCCAGCCAAGTCCAGAGATGCAGGGTCTCTTAACAAAGTTTCCATAGCCCCACTCCGTCCTGTTTGTTGCAGTACCACATGGCGGTAGTGTTGTCCATAAACACTTGAACTAGCCTTCCTTTGAGGGATGGTAAAAAGGCTTTCTGTGCCAACCGGATCACACGAAGCTCCAACAGGTTGATATGGAGTTTGGCTTCCGCTGGAGACCAGAGTACTCTGATATACACCTCTCCCAGATGGCCACCCCATCCCAGAAGGGACGCATCCGTCACTGCTGTGAGATCTGGGTGGGGAAGGGAGAGGGGTCTGCCGCTGACCCAATCGCGGTCTGTCAGCCACCACTGCAGGTTGTTCGCAGTGCCCTCCAATATCTGAACTAGGTCAGTGAGATTTCCCCTGTGCTGTGCCCATTGGATCTGCAGGTCCCACAGCAGAGCCCACAAGTGCCATCTGGCAAGGTCCACAAGCAGGATGCAGGAGGCCATGAGGCCCAACAGCCTCGGAGTCAATCTCACCGAAATTTAGGATAGAGGCTGAAACATCTATATCATAGCCTGAATATCCTTGACTCGCTGTTCGGGAGGATAGGCCCGAACTGCACTGTGTCCAGAACCGCTCTGATGAAAGGGAGCATCTCAGAGGGAGTCAGGTGTGACTTCGGCACGTTGATAGTGAACCCCAGCGAATGCTGGAGGTTTGCCTTAGTCTGGACGTGTGAGACGACTGCTTGTGACGAGCCGGCCTTCAACAACCAGTTTTCAAGATAGGGGAAGACTGGAATCCCTGATCTCCACAGATGGGCTACGACCACCGCCATCACCTTGGTGAACACCAGAGGGGCACTGGTGAGTCTGAAGGGGACCAGGGCAAACTGAAAGTGCTTGTGGTCCACCGTAAACCGCAGGTAGCGACGATGGGCAGGCAGGACAGGGATGTGTAAATAGGTGTCCTGCAAGTCCAACGCTACCATCCAGTCTCCCGGGTCCAGAGCAGACAGGACCTGAGAAAGGGTGAGCAGCTTGAACTTCTCCTTTTTGAGGAAGTAGTTGAGGGCCCTGAGGTCTAGGATAGGACGACTTATTTGGAACCAGAAAATAGCAGGAAGAGCAACCATAGCCTATTTCTGGCCTGGGGACATTCTCTATGGCTCTCTTGGCCAAGAGAGTCTTGACTTCCTCGTAGACTAGGGCAAGTTGATCCTCCGCCAGTCGATCGTAAGTTGGAGGCATGGAGGGAGGAGTAGTCTCGAAGGGGAGGGAGTAGCCCCTTCAGACTATTTGCAGCACCCACCTGTCTGAGGTGATATCCCACCAGTGGTGGAGGTGATGGCATATCCTTGATCCAGGAGGATCGGACTAGGAGGGTTTTGCAGTGGAGGAGGGGATGTGGCTTGAACTGACATCTGCACACCCGACCCATGGGGTCGTGGCGAACCGCGTCCATGGCCTCGCAGAGGTTGCTGGACTTGCGGGGTCCTCTGGCTGTAATAGGGTTGGCGCGGTTGGAAGCCCCTTCCGTAGCCACATAAGGGGCGAAAGGCAGACGCAGGCTGGGATGATGTGGAGAGGCCTAGGGACTTAGCCAGTAGCCCGCGAGTATTTAAAGTGCTCAAGCGCTGCATCCGCTTTGTCTCGAAATAGATGGGAGCCATCAAATGGCATGTCCACAAGGTTAGCTTGGACATCCTCCAAAAAGCCAGAGGTCCCTTAGCCAGGCGTGTCACCTAACAGCCACCATCCAGGAAATCGCTCTGCCTAGTGAGTCTGTCGTATCTAAGCCACGTTGTATGGCACACTTAACCGCATCTCTACCGTCTGTAATGGCTTGCGACAGGCGAGCTCGGTCCTCCTCCGAGACTCTGAGCAGCACTTGCGCAACCGTATCCCATAAAGAATGGGAGTAATGGCACAAGAGGCATGCATTGTTTACCAACCGCAATGCAAGACTGGTGGTAGTAAAGATTATCTTACTGAAGCTGTCTAGCCTTTTGGATTCCATCTCCGAGGGTGCGGAAGAGAACGTGCCGTGGGAAGTGGAGGCTTGGACCACCAAGCTCTGTGGGGTGTGGTGGCTAGAGAGGAAAGCTGTGCTGTGCTTGGACCAGGTGCCAATTAGAGCATCTGTTAAGGCCTCACTGAAAGACAGCAACGGTTCCGAAGAGGAGACACCAGGTTTCAGGACCTCCGTCAGGACGTTAGTCTTGACTGACACCATATGAAGCTGCAGGTCCAAGACCTTTGCAGCCTCACACACCACCATTGTGAATGAATCTCCCTCCTCCGTAGCCAGGTTAGGGGGAGACAGCATGCCAGAATCTGGGGAGGTATCCAGGCTGCTGGCATCACCCAGGTCCTCATAACAGTCCAGGTCTTGATTTGGTTGCGGGATTTCAAAGGGATCCTGCTGCCCCTCCCAATCTTCATCATCCGTATTGGTAACCCTTCAGAATAGGGCAGGTTGAACGGCATTGTGCCATCTGGAATGATGATGGGGGAGGTGCTGCCAGTGGGCGCCAGTGACGCCAAGGGCCTCGACGTTGGCCGCTGCACCAGGGAAGGTCGCAGAGGTACGACCTGCACCGGTCCGGATCTGGGAACGGATCCAAGAGGAGGCCGCAGTGCCGTGGCCGAAGACGCGGAACCCATGGGGTCTCCGTCAGCTGAACCTGTGGGGCCCGAAAGGCACGCCGGCAGGAGAAGGCCACCCAAATATGGTGCACATGGCATCATAAAATGCTTTTAGTTCGGCGGGGGTCACTCCGGGCCCCGGAAAGGGAAGGAACGCAGAGCCGACCCAGGCACTCGCTCCGCGGAGCTGGGCCTCAAACGCCCAGGCTCCTCCGTCTCGTCGCATGACGGATGGGGCAAAGTCGAAGCATGCTTCGACTTCTTGTACTTTTTATGGTGCTTCTTGCTTGACCGCAAGGACTTTGAAGAAGAAGACTTCAACCCCCCAGAGCGGTGCTCAGACTTTCTCCTCGGCCGAGACCTGGACCGGGAGCGAGATCAATGAAGCGACCTCCATGGTGCCAGACGCCAGGCCGCGATCAGCTTTAGGGACCACTCCCTCAAAGCCTTCGGCACCATGGCCCAGCAATCGGAGCACGACTTGTTGCTGTTGTGGTCGCGCACCAGGCACCAGAGATACACCAAATGGGGGTGAGTGACCTACATGGCATGGTGACAGGCGCTAGGATAAAAATTTCAATCTATAATGATAACCTGCACACCTATGCTCATAATCAAAGTAATCCAATACTCAAAATGAATCAATGGTGCAACCTTATGATCCTGACCAGCCCCTGTCAGGTACTCAAAACTACTCTGGGTGCAAACAGAACCTGTTTGCATATAGAGTTGCACTTTTCACTTGCCCTTACGGTGCGTGGTTTTTGAAAAACACAATATGTGCAAATCAATCTATACCAAATCTTAAACAACAATGATTAAAAATGATTCTTTCAAAATACTTAATTGCAAATATGTTACATTTCACAATAACAATTTTTTTTCTGCAACAATGATGAAAAAGTTCTTTCATCAGATTACAATTATCATTTTCTTGTTTATTTTCTTGTTTGTTTTCTTATTCTTCATTGCTCCAAGCAGAATTATTACATATCCCAATGCATTTTGGTAAATCCCTTCATCAGGGGAATACTGTAAATGATACAATTTAATATTTGTGAACCAAATTATATAAAATTACAAAAACATAACGAACTTTAAACAAAGGGTATGTAGGACAAACACATCGGTCCTATTACAGCAATATGAATGCCAAGATTTTACCAAGCTCATCGGATACAAAAACCCAAATTACTCCTGTGTGTGATATTGTGCAACAATGCCAAAGAAACTGCTCCGCTGTGAAGACAAGTGTAACGAGCTCACCTTTGCTCAGTACAAACGAAGAGAAAAACGAAAAACGTGAAAGAAAAGCTCAAAAGTATACCGAATCGGCCGTCACCTCGTGTGCTCCTTAAAAATCAAAAACGTGAAATGAGATGTAATGCTCACCTCTGCATGAGCTGAAGTGGTAATTTTATGCATCAACCGTAATATGAAATCTGTAAATAGACCAATACTGCTTCAATATGACGTCGTGAGAAAAGTGTTGCTGCCCATTGAAAAATGTAAATGAAAATAAAAGGTAACCTACGCCACGCGTAAAGTTTTCGCTTCTCCGCATCCCTCAATATCACGCTAGCTTGCAACCCATTCCGGAGCTAAAGGTAACAGAAAAGGTTACTAATTAAGAGTTTAATGTATTGACTACAAAACCGCATCTAAACTAACAGCAACTCTCAAATACACCGTACCTTCATGACGATCGGTTCACACGGCGTCTCGCACTCCCATCCGAATCCCGAGAAACCTCTGAGCTGCTCAATCTCAGTTGGAAATCCCGCGAGTCAACGTGACGTAAATATTACACGCTGGATAGTGAAGACAGACTAGTGAATCATGCCGTTCTCCCGAAGCATGTTGAAAAAAGACTATTTGCGATGACAGGCAAAAAATAGTAATATATTCCCCAAGGTCATATTGTGAGGATTACAAACAACCGACACCCATTCGTGTTATAAAAACCAATCAAGAGCGGAAAATAAAACAGAAAGAAAATATCCATCCACAATAGAAAAGGAAAAAGGACTCTTCCTCAATGGCTTATGGTGTGAAAAACATCGTGACCACATACACTTAACAAATATAATATCGCAGATGTAAAATAAATGCCTATAGCTGGGTGCCTAACATATATCATGGGTATAAAGTATAAGGTGTTTTGGTTTTGTGTAAATGTTGAACTTGGCAAAAAGATAAAATTCTATGGCAAAAAAGGCTACATTTCTAAAACATGTCTATGAATGTCTTCACAATAGAATCAGTATTATCATCATAAGAAACATGTCATTTCTATTTTATCATTCAGACCATAAGGGATAAGTGTTTTCAAATAACGTATCCAGAATGTTTCTCTCTGTGCCAGATGTTGAGTAACATTAACATGTGGTGCTTCTGACACCCTCTCGAGTACAGTAAAACACAACTGTGGTATAGTGTGTTTCATCTCCCCCCAGTGCAATGCTAAACACGACTTAATGTTAGCAGTCCATATCATACTCTTGTGTTCAGTCATTCTAATCTTAATCTTCCTTGTGGTGCGTCCAACATATACCAGCCCACAGGGGCATTTGATAGCATACACTACCATATTGGTGTTACAATCAGCAGTGTGTTTCAGTCTAATCGATTTCCCAGTGTGGGGATGCGTAAAAGTATCATCTACGATCACGTTCCCACAATGGCCGCAGTTATGACACTTGCGCATGCCTTGGTTACCAGTTTCTAAGTGTACCATGCATTTTTTCTTTAGAAATTCCCTAATGTTCTTTGATCTAGAGTATGCAAATATAGGTTGTGCTGTGAATACAGGTTTAAAATCATTCTCCTGCTCAATGATCTCCCAACGTTTTAATATGCTGCGTTTAATTGCAGGTGCTGCAGTAGAAAACTTCAAAACACAAACTTCCCTTGACGATTTTGATCTGTCCGTTTTTTTTTAACAATTGTGTTCGATCTAAGCTGGATGCCTTTTGTTTAGCTACCTCTAGCACTGTGCTTGGATATCCTCTTGCTCTAGACTGTTGAGATAAATCCTCAATATCTTGTGCAGGAGAATGATGATTTTAAACCTGTATTCACAGCACGACCTATATTTCAATGGGCTGGTATATGTTGGACGCACCACAAGGAAGATTAAGATTAGAATGACTGAACACAAGAGTATGATACGGACTGCTAACATTAAGTCGTGTTTAGCATTGCACTGGGGGGAGATGAAACACACTATACCACAGTTGCGTTTTACTGTACTCGAGAGGGTGTCAGAAGCACCACATGTTAATGTTACTCAACATCTGGCACAGAGAGAAACATTCTGGATACGTTATTTGAAAATACTTATCCCTTATGGTCTGAATGATAAAATAGAAATGACATGTTTCTTATGATGATAATACTGATTCTATTGTGAAGACATTCATAGACATGTTTTAGAAATGTAGCCTTTTTTGCCATAGAATTTGATCTTTTTGCCAAGTTCAACATTTACACAAAAACAAAACACCTTATACTTTATACCCATGATATATGTTAGGCACACAGCTGTAGGCATTTATTTTACACTGCGATATTATATTTGTTAAGTGTATGTGGTCACGATGTTTCTCACACCATGAGCCATTGAGGAAGAGTCCTTTTTCCTTTTCAATTGTGGATGGATATTTTCTTTCTGTTTTATTTTCCGCCCTTGATTGGTTTTTATAACACGAATGGGTGTCGGTTGTTTGTAATCACAATATGACCTTGGGGAATATTTTACTATTTTTCGCCTGTCATCGCAAATAGTCTTTTTTCAACATGCTTCGGGAGAACGGCATGATTCACTAGTCTGTCTTCACTATCCAGCGTGTAATATTTACGTCACGTTGACTCGCGGGATTTCCAACTGAGATTGAGCAGCTCGGAGGTTTCTCGGGATTCGAATGGGAGTGCGAGACGCCGTGTGAACCGATCGTCACGAAGGTACGGTGTATTTGAGAGTTGCTGTTTAGTTTAGATGCGGTTTTGTAGTCAATACATTAAACTCTTAATTAGTAACCTTTTCTGTTACCTTTAGCTCCGGAATGGGTTGCAAGCTAGCGTGATATTGGGCATGCGGAGAGAGGCGAAAACATTACCGCGCACGTAGGTTACCTTTTATTTTCATTTACATTTTTCAATGGGCAGCAACACTTTTCTCACGACGTCATATTGAAACAGTATTGGTCTATTTACAGATTTCATATTACGGTTGATACATAAAATTACCACTTCAGCTCATGCAGAGGTGAGCATTACATCTCATTTCACGTTTTTGATTTTTAAGGCAGCACACGAGGTGACGGCCGATTTGGGTATACTTTTTGGGCTTTTCTTTCACGTTTTTTCATTTTTCCTCTTCGTTTGGTAAAATGTTTGGTACTGAGCAAAAGGTGAGCTCGTTTACACTTGTCTTCACAGCGGAACAGTTTCTTTGGCATTGTTGCACAATATTACACACAGGAGTAATTTGGGTTTTTGTATCTGATGAGCTTGGTAAAATCTTGGCATTCATATTGCTGTAATAGGACCGATGTGTTTGTCCTACATACCCTTTGTTTAAAGTTGGTTATGTTTTTGGAATTTTATATAATTTGGTTCACAAATATTAAATTGTATCATTTACAGTATTCACCTGATGAAGGGATTTACCAAAATGCATTGGGATATGTAATAATTCAGCTTGGAGCAATGAAGAATAAGAAAACAAACAAGAAAATAAACAAGAAAATGATAATTGCAATCTGATGAAAAAACATTTGTCATCATTGTTGCGAAAAAAAAATTTGTCATTGTGAAATGTAACATATTTGCAATTAAGTATTTTTGAAAGAATCATTCTTTAATCATTGTTGTTTAAGATTTGGTATAGATTGATTTGCACATATTGTGTTTTTCAAAAAAACACGCACTGTAAGGGCAAGTGAAAAGTGCAACTCTATATGCAAACAGGTTCTGTTTGCACCCAGAGTAATGGTGACAGGCGCCCCACGGCCTGAACTCCGAGGCTTTCTTACTAGACATATGTTTCACACCAAAAGGCATTGACAAAAGTAAAAAAAAGCCTGTCAAGAAGTGACATGGGTTAGCTCTCTTCGACAGATCTGCGCTTGTTGGGGCGGAAAGAAAAGAACTGACGTCAGCGTACCGGGGTGGCGCCTATATAGACGACGCGGATGTCACAACCACGACGAATCCGATGCCTACGATGTCCGGTGGATTCAACCGACGCCACCTATCAGCGCACAGGGGTACTGCTATCAAAAATATTCCGGATCTAGCCTGACGCCCGGAAGTTCAAAGGTAAGGAATTTGCGGCTAGATGTCTCTATCAGATATTCCTAGCAATGTGTGACAACAGAGGAGGAGACGATTGGTACTGCTTTTCAAATAGGGCCATTTTAGGAGATAAACTGCCACAAGTAGACATTATAAATCATTTCCGCTAAATAGCAGTAGGGCAATTTATAAAACGTTATAAAAATGTTCAGAGCTACGACTTGAGTAGATTTTTTTTTTCATTAACAAAGTAGCATATTTTCATGATTACTTCTCTATTAAACTTGATGAAATGTAGATGAACACATTTAACCTTTTTTCGCTTTTAACCACAAGGAATTTTTTCACAGTGGAGAATTTCCTTTCACTATATCCTTGAAAGATGGAAGTGTTTCCCTTTTCACCAAGAAGCACACCTATTGGGGAACATATATTACTCTTCAGCTACCTTTACTATTCTCGTGACAGAGACTTTGTCAAAGCTCAATTTCTGCCCCTTCAGGAAAGAAATGCAAAAGGGTTGGAAGGAAAAAAAAAGTTTGCTTCATTAGGACAATGAACACTGATTGGTTATGGTGCGATCAACGTGGAATAGCCAATAGCTGCTTCATACGTGCCTCACAAGCGACTAATATGCATCCCCAGTGTCTCAGGTAACATCTTTATCCTGTTTCATCAAAGACCAAGGTGTGGATAACTTTATCTGCATGCTCTTAACAACCTAAACCTTGCAATGTAGGGTCAGAACTTTAGTAAGACTCTCTTTAGTCCAAAGACCAGAAATTTAAAAGTTGCCATTTTGAAGCTGTGGCTATATAGGGGCCCATGTACCAGGGTGTGGCGCTTTACAACAGCAAATCTCCATAACTGATCCTCATAGCCAATAGGTTTTCCAGAATTCTGCAGCGGCACCCTGATTCAGCAACGGTTAGTAAGGATATTGCTTTTTGGAGACTGGTGAACTGTCATCATGAAGTACTCTAGAGGAGAAAAAAGGAATGGACTGGAGTTCAACCCCTGCGCTATGAAACCATATTTTCCTTTTTGTGTCAGTGCAAGTGTGTTTAATTGAATTCTTTGCTCCACAGTGAACCAGTCCAGTCTCTTCTCGCAGCACCACTGTGATGTCAGGGAGGAATGCCCTTTACTGCCATGATAGTGGTATGCTATAGAACCTGTTTTTTTTTAAATTATTGACGTTGGATGTGCCTTTGGAGAGGGAACTGCAAAAGTCTGTCTTAGAACCCTCTATTGTCTTGGCAATAGTGGCTCTATGTTTTTCCTCCAGGAGTGGTTTACAGCATGTGAGGAGAAGGGGATGGTTGCTAGTGGATGAAATTACTGAAATAATTTGACGGTTCTTGCGACATTCTGTCATAAAAGTTACCCCCAGAGATTTAACATTTTCTTCGGTACTAGTTGACAATTCCCCATCTTAAAGGTGGGAGAAAGCCCTCGGGTGGGAGAATGCCCTTGTTTCAAGTTCCTACCAGATTGTGAGCAATCACAATCCTCATTGAGGTGTAAGATGTTGGGGTTCATCTATTCCTGGATGATACTGATTACCTTGGTGACCTTTTCATTCTCAGAACTTTCTCTGTTGAATGGGTTAAACACCACCTCCATGTCATCTACATAGTTAATAAAATATACATTCTGGGAGCAAAGCAGATCATGTTGCAGCTTTACAAAGATATTGAACAATATCGGGGAGAGAAAGGAGCTGAGTCTTTTAGGGGCACATGAAGAATTACCCACCCATGGTCTTGGCTACTCAATTATTTTGAAAGGATTGGAACCATTTGACTGATGTATTAGAGATTTGCCACCACATACTCACAGCAGAATTTCTTTTATCTAGGATGTTGTAGATGGATTTCTGCACATCAGTCAGACCGGACTCATTGCCTCTACTTGCCCCATAGCCTGATTGGCAGAAAACCAGGAGATTTCCTAATTCAATGGTGGAGACTCTGCACATAAACAGACAGGCCTGTCTTATCTTTGTATGTGCTGAGTTCTCCGCCCCGACTGTGGAGTCTCCGCAGTCGTAAAATTACTATTAGTAAAATTAAGTTCTTAGTCTGTGAATACCCAAAAAATTGCAAACTTACACAAAAGTGTACGTTTACCTTTGTAAATCAGGCCCAAAATGTTGTTATCATTGAAAGTTAACAAAAAGCTGAATTGGATTTAGAAAAGTATTTTAGGAAACTATTTGGCTTAAAGATATGAATTTATATTTCCAAACATGATTTCAGGAGCTATCCTTTGAGGATTGCGAACTCATACTTTGTTTATCTTGTTATTTCCACATGGAGAGCAAAAGGACCCTCAGATCTTCACAGGCTTTGATAAACTTTCTTTTGATACTTGTTTGGTGTTGAGTTTATGAACCTGTCTCATTGAACATAATCCAAATCACAGATTGTGTTCATATAATACAGAAACTCAAAATTTCATCAACACATACAGGGTTGGAGATCCTGATCTAGTTTAAAGGTATAGCACCTACAATATTAGAAATCAGGTGATACATTGATATTGATAACATCACAAAAGCATTCTCTTGTATTTAAATATTAACAGTCCTCTAGTTGAAGACAGTATCCAGCTATGTGACCAAGCAGAGTGATGGTATTCAGTGCCTCTGTTTTTCCTTTTCTCCGCCTCTACTTCTAACCAGCATATCACTTTGTGTATGGTTGGCAATGGGTTCAGAGAGGTGTGGGAGCATAACTTGCTCTTGTTTGATCCGGGTTACAAAATTAATGCTTTCTGACACCCAGGTCTCTTTTAACCTGAATAGAGTCTTTCTGGTCTTTGATTTTAGCTCTTAAATTCAGGATTTGGCTGTGGAAGTAACCTTGCATGGTGTTGCATTATCCCTGAGATTACTTTAAGGTGTTTTTATGGGTACTTGTATCTGCAGTGGTTTTTAGGATTCTAAATACCTCTTTGAGAGCATTCTCTGCTGGGTCAATTATATAGGTTCATTATTTCTTTCTTATTGCTCTCAAAGATAGTTTTTCTGTAAACTTTCCTTATTTTGTTTTTAAGCTTGCTGGTTTTCCGCGGACTTATTCTGCCAATTATGGTCCGTTTGTCTTGTTTGTCGTTTTAGCTCTTGTTGTTCTGGGGTAATGCAGCTGGTATCTTTAGGCCCTTTTGCATCAGCTCAATTTGATGGGACCAACTTTGTCAACATATCATTTAAGTGTCAGATTTTTATTAACTATGACTTCCAGGAAATCAAGGTTTTCATGCAAGGTGACTGTATTAGGCTTAGCATAGGTTCTGCGCTTCACATTCTGATGAAATAGGTTGAGGTTATATATAGTGAAAGGGCCAGTGTTAACAGGAAGGCCCTATAGCATGTTTGCAGTAGAGCAGTGGTGCTTAACCTTTTGACTTCTGTGAACTCACACTTAATCATTATTGAAATCCGGGGGCCCGCACTGAGTTTTTACTGGAAGCCAGGGACCACAAACTAAGCATTTGCAATGATTTGAACCACAAAATGTGCAGAACAGGCATTCATTAAATAAATGATCAAATATTTTATTTAATTCACAAACAAATACATTTTTTTTAAAATTTTCATGGAAAGGATGTAGCTTTTATAAATTCAATTGAGGCTACTTATCACCCATGCTATATTCTGTTTGATGCACTTAAAACTGCTCCAACTAATCAATCTGAGGATACTAACGTAATTGTTAACCTCCAATTCCAAACTCCTTCACATTTAAAGAACGCTGCAAAATTTCATTTTTACATTTTGCTTCTTTATTTATAAGCACTATATAAATCTGTGAATATTATTAAATGTTCTAAGCCGACACAGACCCCCTGAGTAGGCTTCATGGATGCCCATTGGTCCCCAGACCACAGATTTAGAACCACTGCTCTAGAGGGTTGTTTGTGAGAATTCTGTCTAGAATGTGACCTCTGGAGTGTGTCAGCTCGTTCCCAATTTGGTAAAAGCATAGGTACTGCAGAGTACATTCATTTTCATAAATTATCTGGATCTGTATATCTGAAACAAAAATATTCTACTTTAAGCATGTTAGTCAAGAGCTGAATAAGGGAATGCTCTCACAAGTCCATACCGAAAGAATGTGGATTGTTAGGAGGACTATTCATTCATTCATTTAATCTTTATTTCGGTTTTGCTTAACCCATAAAAGATACATGATAACAGTTCATACACATTCATTAATATAGCACAATAAAAATACAACCATTCCACAGGTACTGCTTTAGACAAATGCAAACACTAAAATAATCACGGTTTGAATAAAAAGAAATAAAACCGGTGGACAATCTAACAAGTTAAAATATGATAAAAAATGCTAAGCTTACAATCTGATATAATTACACATTGAGGAGAATATGAAGTCCAGGTTGGGTTTAAAAGGAGCGAGTGTTTAAAAAGTATGCATGATAGGTACGGTCTTCGTACATAAAGATCTAGACGACTCAAAAAGTGCAAGTGCCTTATCAATGCATGTAGATACAGAAATCTGAGCAGCCGGAAAAAAGTGCAAATGCTTACAAAGTGCTTATGGGCTACCCTAATACAAACATAGTGTACCCAACAATACATTCTACCTGGGAAAGGGAAAATTGGAATTTAAGATTACACATAGAATTCAGAATGTTAAAATTTCAGTCCTTTTTATCCTCTTATTATGCCCACGGAAAACAGATATCTGCTGACACTAAAAACTATTTTCTGGGAAGTGTCAGTTTTTAGTATTCTTTCTGCCTCAGAGCAAGACCTAGTTCCCAGATTTCAGCAGATTGGTTTAATTAATTTTTGCCTGGGCATGACATATGCTGGGCAGAAGAATAATAAGTGTAAATCATTTTCTTGTGCCTTGGATTGGCATGATACACAACAGTCCTCTTTGTTCTCGTTTGCGTTTCGTCCCCATTTTGATGTATTCAAATTAGTTTGCAAAACACCATAGCGAAATTTCATGTATAAAGATTTTGCAAACTGGGGCTGTACTTCATCCAGGTATTGCTCAAAAACCGGGGTTGGTTTCATATGAAGAAACTGGGCCGTTAGTCTGCCAATGTCTGGACTCTGGGAGACACTGTTTTGTATATAGGCCCAAAAGGTATTTTTCAGTATTTTTTTGGAAGCTGATGTCAAAAGGGTAGGTGTTTTCCAAAAATGCTTCAGCCAAGTTCACTGAACCGTGTGTGCACATGCTTGACCCACTGGAGGCTAGTACCTTGGTCAAACCTTAAGATCTCTTCTAGCCCTTCCTTATAGCAAGCTAGTTCTGTTGTGGACCACAATCGCACCCAGAACAACAGTGGTCTTAATATCGCCTGGTGATCGATGCGTTTAATATTTAAGTCCATAACGATAGGAATTGTGGGTGTACGCACCGGAAGATGTAACAACTTCCTAAAAAATTTGTTTTCTTCCCCGTAAAAGTATTCCTACATGAAGGCCCCCATAGTTCCGCACCATAAAGGGATGCCGATTGTGCCCTATATTTGTATACCTCAAGTGCAGGGGATACTGCCTTAGTAATACTACTCTCATGTTTTTTCAATATTGGTAGATAATTTTGTAGCAGGATAGTCTTACTTTTATGCAGATGAGGGTACCAAGTCATTTTGGTGTCGAGTGTTATGCCTAAATAATTAAAGTTCGGCACATATTCTAGCTTCTGTTTTTGGACAGTTATTTTCTTCTTGAACGATTTATGTGGATTAACTGCCATATATTTTGTTTTGCTAGAGTTTATTTCTAGACCCTTAGAGTCACAATAGGCACTAAAACAGTCTAATAGGTGTTGCAGTCCCTTCGGCGTTTGGGACACTAAGATGGTATCATCCGCAAATAAAAGAGCTGGTACTGGCACCCCACCTAGTTTCAGTGAATCGTGTGCGCAACCCAGAAGATATTCTGGGGCATCATTTACATATAATGAAAATAGGGTGGGCGCCAGCACGCAGCCCTGTCTTACACCCCTTTTTACCGGGATAGCCTCAGTAAGCTCTCCCCTCGGACCCCATCTAACTTTTGCATAGTTGCCATCATGCAATCTTATTATTTGCACTAGGAGTTCCCCTGGTACACCTTGATTTCTTAGGGAATCCCAAAGCAAATCTCTTGGAATGAGGTCGTAGGCGGCCTTCAGATCGATAAAAGCAATGTACAAATGACCTTTTTTTTAAATTGTGTATTTCCAGCTCAGACAGAGAAATCTAAAAACCTGATCGATTGTGCTAGTTCTAGCTCTAAATCCAGCCTGAAATTGTGATAAAATATGATTCTCCTCATCCAATCATTTAATTTGACTAAAATCTGCTTAGCGTAAATCTTTTGCAAGGTGTCGATTAAACTTATAGGCCGGTAGTTTGCCGGATCCTGGCGGTTGCCTTTTTAAAAAATTGTAATAATCTCAGCCCCTTTCCACGACTCCGGAACTGGAGCGCCCGCTGCCACTGCGTTGCAAAGGAAATTAATGTATGGCCCCCAAACGGCTTTATCATGCCTCAAAAGATCGCCTGGTATTTTGTCTGGACCCGGGGCTTTCC
Source organism: Calotriton arnoldi (assembly GCA_963921515.1). Taxonomy (NCBI): domain Eukaryota; kingdom Metazoa; phylum Chordata; class Amphibia; order Caudata; family Salamandridae; genus Calotriton; species Calotriton arnoldi. The sequence continues at coordinate 693,488 of CAWUFW010000319.1, forward strand.
TGGGTTTTACTGCCTCCATTGCTGTAAGGGTGTCCTCTAGACTGAAAGACAGGGGGGTTGTCACGGAAGTTGTTGTATGACCCTGCTGGTTGTTTATTGTATCAGTTGTAGACCTTGAATACAATTGGGAGAAATGGTTGACCCAAGTGCTAGCATCTAAAAAAAGATCCTTGTTACTTCTTCCTGATTTGTTTCCTTTAGCTATTAATCGCCAAAAGCCAGCGTGGTCCTTAATCTTGGCTGCAGTGATCAATTCTGTCCAGACACTATGGTCCCAGTTTTTCTTAGTTTGTGCTAATAATCTTTTATACTGGGACCTTTTCTCTCTTAGTGTCTCGACATCATTTGATTTGGCTGCCAGAATAAGCACGCTGTTGGCATTACGACACTCGTTGTTGTACCACGGGTTAGCTGAGTTGATGGCATCTATTTTCCCACCCTCATTTTCTTTTGGGATCCTACTCAAGATAGGTTTTAATCTGCCTACCATTGTATGATGAATCTGTAGTATGGGAAACTCTTCAACAGGCAGATCAATATACGGCGAGATGACATCTGAAAAGGTGTCATAAATCCATGCCATGAGGACTATTCATTAACATGTGGCTCCATGAAATGTGCAACCGAGTCCTCTCTATGCTCATTAGCCAGTGGCGGCTCCTCTGCAATGGCGGAGGAGCATCGCCCCACTTGTTCAGCCAGCAGCCGAAAAATAAAACAATATTGTTTTATTTTTCGGCTGCTGGCTGAGCCAGCGTTTATGTGGATGGGTGGGGCCGGGGCGTGCCATGGGAGGGGGGCGGAGTGATGTGCACTACTAACTGTGCATGTCTATTTGGCCCGCTGTCTTAGGTTAGGTTTCTCCAATTCAGCTGTATTGGGCAGCCGGGTTGGAGAAACAGCACAGACTCCCTGTCCTGAGCAGAGCATCAAAGCAGGCTGCTTAGGCCAATCCCTGCACTGCTCTCATGCAGCATGAGAGCAGCGCAGGGATTGGATGGGGAGTCTGCTGCTTTCCCAGTGTCTGTTGGGACCAGGAAGCAGAGGAGTTCCAAGGTGCGAAGCGGCAGTAGCAGCATGAGATAAGTTTTCTTTTTCTTTTTTATACTCCCCCCGCTCCACCCCCGTCCTCCCCTCGTGCTCCACCCCCCGTGCTCACCCCACCACTGTTAATATGCATCAGCCGCCACTGTTATTAGCAGCTCTGGGTTTCCAGTAAACCTCTATATTATTGCAACCCCTCTTCCTTTCCCTTTAGGCCTACCTGCCCTCAAGATGTCATTGCTAACTGGCAAGGAAAACATAAGGCTAGGCACAGAGGCCTTGTCTAGCCATGTATCTATAATAAACGCAATATAAAATTCTCTCCCCTTAATAAAGGGCTTTGCTTGTAACATACCTGTCTTATGGAGCATGTGTTTAACTACATACAGTTAGGGTTCCTTTAATGCCTGGGAATTGGCTTAATTTACCAGGGTTAAAAGGAGGGGTATATAATTTTGCTTCAGGGATCGGAACTAAAGGTTCACCAGTGCAGGAAGAGTCTTGTTCAATTTGTTTGCTATCTATGGAAAGTTATACACATTAAATGAGCCTAATGGCTCGGGTAGACAAGCAGTCAGAGTTAGTATATCACAACTCCTGAGCCAGTCATCCGGGTGCTTTATTATTGAAAGTTAGGATTGGGGTTTCTATTATTAAGTTCTTTTGGCTTGCCCAATTGAATGTGTGGGGATGTTTGTCAATGTTCAGTAATGGGGAGGGGTTGACTTTAGATTTGCTACTTATCATGTGTCTATCTTTACTCTCTGAACTGGATATGGTAGGTGTTTCAGTTCCCACCTTGGTCAAGCAGCCCTAACCTCTGTCCACAGATCAACCTCTATTGCTACTCCCTTTATCCATACATGCTGCAGAGTTCCACCTTGAAAAAAGGGATGCACAAAGTAAATACACTTACTCTGTGGTGGCTATTTAACAAATGCGATACATACTTAACCATTTTTTCACTTAGAAATAAGGAATAATATGCTAAATCAATATTTAACACACCTAATTCTGCATGTTTTCTGCATCTTTTACCCCTATACTTTATAAAGGGTATGACCCAGCAAAACCTGTCATGGTAAACCAGTGGAGCTGTGATAATCATTGCACATCTCTGAACTCCGCTCCTTCAGCAAACCTCTATTTGCAAAGGGATCAGTATTAAGCCACCAACCCATAATAAGGGCCAAAGTAAATTAGAGGACTATGATGTTGACAGGAGAAGGAATACTAAAGAGAACATGAAATTATTATTCTACAAAAGAAGGCCCACAAAATGAAACAACTAGTTAGCAATTGTGTATACATTTCTGAAGGCAGCCAAAGTATAGTTTTCCCTTAATACTGCGTTGTTCTTCTCAAGAGTTTGAGCCCTTATCCGCCACCCACCACCCAGCGTTACCCCTTTTTCCTTCCTTCTTCATTCTTGATGGGCCTTCACCAGGACAAACACTAGCCACAAAGAAGAATGTTAAAAGTAGCTCTTTAACCCTAGAGCAATCCCCCAGCCGCCTCTCTCCCCCGATGTTTTTTGTCTTTTAGGGAGGTGGGTGGGAGGAATGGTGTATTTTTTGTCTGAACACTGTCTGTTACATATTTTATCCCATCTCATGACAGTAAATGGCATTTGAAGGTGTAAGGGTCAGATGTCCAAACATTGGGAATACCGATATCCTAATTGTGATTATCTCCAAATCGCAGTTAGGAATTCGTATTCCAACTGTATAATTTTTTGTGTTCCCAAATAGTGATTCCTGGTAGGAGGCAAATCGACCTACCTCATGAATATTAATGAGGTTTAGTACACAAAGGGAGTCACTGTTCCTTGTAGAAGAAGAAAAAGGGAAAATAACTTTTGTCGTGTGCTACTCTATATGTGGGGGACAGTGTGTCCTCATCATGATGCCCTCACACACCCCGAAGGATGTCATGCTTCATCATTGGGCTTTGCTCCTCGTCGGGCTGGCGCTGCAATGCCCTACGGGTCCCCCGAAGGGTCTCTTTATCGGAGATCTTTTGATGAAAGCCGTTTGGGTGCGTGGGTGTAAGTGGCAGTGAAGTCCAAAGTGGTGTGTTAAAAAATGACTGGAGGGAGAGTGGGTACTGTTTATTAGGGTGATCCCTCTGTCATTGTTAAAACAAAGTGTGTGGTGCTGCTCTAAGGGATATTATGTCCCTCTGTAGCTGGGTATATGTCCCTAATGGACATATATAACGGTCGTCGTTGGGTATATGTCCCTAATGGACATATATAACGGTCAACATGTTTCGCGCTGTATGTGGACTCAGAAGGAGATCCAAAGCGCTTCTTCAGGACCAAAGAGAGTTCTATTATAGTATCAGCGGCGGCCTAAACTAACCAGTGCCTCCGGATTTATAGATGGGAGTAGCGTTTCCCTTAGTGTTAGAATAAGGACCACATGAGATCAGTGAGGGCACTCAGGAAGGTTCTCCCGTAGTTGCAGGGCCGATCCACCTGCGTGCCTCTCCCCGTCTCCGCCGGGTTTGTGACAATTTGCGACCCATTAGGAATCGCCGCCATCACAGGGATGGTGGCCTGCTGGGGTCAGCAGATCGCCACATCTGTGATTGCTTTTCAATAAAGCAATCTTTTTTTTATGCAGCCCGTTTTCCTTCCAGACCATTTTCCTTAAAAGAAAACGGGATGCGTCTAAAAAAAGAAAATGAAACATTTAAGTTTCATTTTTTAAGACCAGGCACCTGCCATTAAAAAAAAATATTTTAACATTTCAAAGGGGAAGGGGTCTCTTTGGGACCCCTTCCCATTTGTGAATGGGTTACCACCTCCTTCAAGGTGTCTGTAAAATATTAATGTTTTGTGACAGGGATTCGGGTGCAAAACATTAATACATCCCATTCAGATATGGTATTTTGGAGGGACGCCCTAAACATGCCCCTTCTAAATAGCGAATCAGTATGTATTCGCAATTCCAAATTGCGATTCTGTAATGTGTTACTGTATTGCAATTTGGGATTTATACATACCAAAATGCTTTTTTGCCTTCGCTAACGGGCTTATTCTGCGAATCGGCCAGTTTGCGACTGCAAAAATGTTTTGTACATCTGGCCCTTAATGCCCTCCTCTCAATCCATGTGATACTACTGTTCCTTGTTCTACTGTGCTTGAGCAGCAAATATTGTCTTTTTTATATTTCTGGAAAATGTTTCTTTACAAGATGTGAAATAAAAGTGGCAGTAACTAGAATAAAATATCTGCAAACCTGGCGTCTTTGGCACCCTGGATTCTTGAGTGAATCGTGCTGCCGTTTTACCGAATGGTACCACAGCCGATGTTTTCTTCAAAGTCTCAAAGGCTGTGCGCACTTCATTGTATGTGCCAGGAGCAGGGGTGGCAGATACTGTTGGTACAAACCTCTAGTGAAACAAAGGATAAGAGATTGTTTACTTGTTTATTTCGAAAGCTTTTCCCACGTTTTCTCAGCATATCATGCATTTAACTTAAAGTTATTCCAAGCGAGACACCAAACCACAAAGGGCAATGCCCTACATCACAGTGCAACTAAATTTAGCATGCGTGTGAATAAATATGAGACACCCAATACAGTCAAAGGCAGTAAACAAAGTTAGTATTATATCTAATAAGACAATTTCACACATGAGAGGAAACTCACTGTCAAACAAATAATGACCCCTCTTATAGAGATCCTTCCACTCAAAGATAGTGACCAGATATGAGAACTGGATAACAAACAACATAATGTGTGTAGGTAGTAGAGGCCACCTATTTTTCTGATGCTGATTGTGACAGAACAGGCACCATACACAACATCTGTTACAGTGAAGGGATGGCTGCAAGCTGTGGAGTGAACACTAAAGGGTTTGAAGCATGCAAAAGATACCACTTTCCTACACTTGTCCTAAACTCATGAGGCACTGAGCCACCAGGAAAAATAAAGAAACTGCAACACATACCGCAAGTTTACATCTCCCAGTCTTGTGCAGTATACAATTTACTACTGCTTGTAATATCGTGTTGTCTGAAGGTAGGAACCAATTGATAGGTTAAAATGCCTTCCACCACTGTGAAACAAATTCTATGGCAGGACCCGGAGGCGAGGATTAGGCTTTTCCTTCTACGCTTTTATTCCACAACAGTCTTATTAAAACAACATTTTCTTAAAACAAAACTACATTTCCCATGGTATACTGGGAAGACCCAAAGAAACAGTCTATCCAATCAGGATGCCACGGTGTGAATAACGGTCCCTGTAGACGCTCCATCTTTCTCTTTCTTCGCTGCTCCAGCAGCATGCAGATAAGTCTCCTTCATTTTTTTGCCTTTTGCGGTTTTCTATGTCATGGTGATTTCTATTTGGTCATATTACATTGTTTCGCGGCTCGACCGCTCTCTGATTTTGGTTGCCTTGTAATTTCTTTGACTGTTCTCAGCATTCTTTCAACCGCTGGAGCCTCTCCACTCCTACGTGGTCACAACCTCGTCAAGCTCACGTGCGCGGTTCGGTCAGCCGACCCCCTAGGGGGCCCAGCGCATTACTTGAAAATGCACCTGGCGCGTCTCTACCCCCCCGGTACCCCGGCGTGCGTCTCTTTCACTGTATTCAGCGAAGCATGGCCGGCGGAGGCAATTGACACGGGGAAGAATTCCTGGCATAGTTCATTCAAATACACACTCAGCGTTTCAAACGCACTCGCGAGAGCCTGCCTGGAGACAGACACCCGGCATGGGTAGGAACAACCATCAATGGACGTTTTTTGTGGGAGAGTCCCAGGCAGTGTACAGACTTCCCTGGTAAATAAAAGGAAGCACGTCCCACGGCTAACACCCCTGTAAGGTGGTCATTAAGGGGGAAAGCAAGCCCTGCAGCAGGGACAGTAAATTTAGGGGTCTTTACCCTATAACATTGCCCCATCTGCCCTGAAAGTCTAACATAGTTGTTGGCAGGTAGACACTACTTTACTAACAGTATGGAGGGATTTGAAGGCCAAGAGGAGTATATGGTGGAGGAGGAGGTTACATACCTCCCAATTGATGACCACTTTTGTGAAGTAATGGATGCCTCCTTCTTCAAGGCGGTAACACAGGTGGTGGACCCCCTGGAGAAGAGACTTAGGGCATTGCACGTGCAATGCCAAAAACACCTCGACCAGAGGGAAGACACTTCGGGGTCTCGAGCCCCCCTACCTCCAGGGAACGCTGCCAATTGTAACCCAGATAAGCGTAAATGCGCTGAAGAGTCGGGGTCGATCTCGATGCATTTGCACGCTTGAAAAAGGCATTTATGGATGCCCAACCCATTCAAGATCCCCTCAGTCAGGGAGCTTCTTGGGAACCCCCACTCACCCCTCCCCCCCAAGGTGCCCCAGGGGGTGGGGACAACTCTCCTAACACTTCGGATGGTGATGGGGGCCATTCCACGCCCTGACGTCCGAACCCTTCTCCCCTACCTGACTCAGACCCCTCCTGTGCAAACCAGGTCGCGGGGGCAGACCTGCTAGATCTAGATGATCTGCTGCACCCGTGCTCTACGGAATGGTATCCCGCCCCTAAAGTAGCATCCTTTATGGCTAGCAGCCTTATAAAGCCCCTGGACAATGAGGTGAGGAACTGCCTTAAAGCAGAATGTCCACGGCTGTCTTTGGAGGGGAAGGTGGCTCTGACCCTAGAGATAGATGCGAAAATGGCCATCTTAATCGCCAAATTCGTCCACGATCCCAAGAAAGGCATTGATAGATCCAGGCAATCTTGCCAGGATAAACTCTTAGATGTGGCAGGACCCTTGGCCAAAATCATGGACATGGCGGAGGACACGAAGGCCTCCGGTTCACTGATCTGCCCGAGGCTTTATCTAGTTGGGCTCAGCGGGCAATAATCTTTCTGGGGAACGCTAACTATGCGATTTCTACTCAATGGTGCAGGTCACCGTTAATCAAAATCAATCCCAAGCTAGGAGACCTCTCCACCTCCGAGGCAGGCATGGTCGCTCAGGGCAACCTTTTCAGAGACCCGTTTATTCGGGAACTGGGGAAGTTTGTGAACACTTTTAATTCACTGGATAAGACCCAGACCTCTATTAAAAGGATCCTTAACCCCGTGTTTTTACCAATGCCAGCCGAGGAAGGGGGCGCTCGACTGGCCGCCATCTGCAACAAGCTTCCAGAGGAGGACATTCCTGCCAGGGTCAATACCAGGACTCCAGCAAGTTTGGGAATTTCTACCCGACCAGGACCTATGCTCGTCGCAGAGGCGCCAGAAGTGGCCATAGGGGCCATACCAACTACAACAATTCGCAAGGTGAAAACACAAAGTATAGAGGGCCTCCGGCTTGGGGGTCGTTTGGGGGCATTCTTGCGGAACTGGAAGTCCCTTTCTTCAGACGCCTGGGTCCTTCAAATGGTTCAGGGATTTCACATAGAATTCTATGGGACCTCTACCCAGACCCACAGTCCCAGACCTCTGGTCTTCCCACAGGAACAACAAGATTTGATAGATCTAGAGATAGCGAGTCTTTTAGAGAAGGGCGCTATCATCCCCATGGCAAGACATCCCAATGGGTTCCTCAGCAACCTCTTTTTGGTGGAGAAGAGGGACGGAGGGCAGCGTCCGGTGATCAACCTAAGGGAGTTCAACGGATGGCTGTTCTATTGACATTTCAAAATGGAGGGCATTCACCTCCTCAGGGATCTCCTGCGGCGGTCGGACTGGATGGTCCGTTTGGATTTGTAGGATGCCTATTTGGCTGTGCCGATTTTTCCACCTCACAGACACTTTTTGCAGTTCCAGTGGAAATCTCAGGTGTTTGAATTCACCTCTCTGCCTTTCGGACTCTTGTCCGCCCCTTGGTGTTTCACCAAGTTGATTAGGCCGGTGGGCGAGTTCCTGCGGGCATGCGGCGTGCATCTGATCATCTATCTCAAAGATTTTCTCCTCATGAACCAGTGTGCTCGAGCTCTATCTCTCCAACTGCAAATGGCCATAGATCTACTGGAGTCGCTGGGCTTTGTAATCAACACTGGTCCCGTACCAGTCCATCCAGTTTCTAGGGTTCCTAGTCAACTCGGTGGAGTCGACCCTCAGCCTCCCTCCTCAGAAATTATCCAAGCCCCAAGTCTCCCTGTGGCAATTGGCTCGCATAGTGGGGCTGCTCTCGGCTTCCATTCAAGCGATATTTCCAAGCACCCCTCGATCTTCCATCAGCTTCAGGAACTTTCGGGGCCATTTTCAATGGATCTCTTTGCCTCCCGCCTAGACTTCCAGGTGGAGTAGTACTGCAGCTGGAGACCGGACCCTCAGGCAGTGGCAACGGACGCCTTCCTCCAGGACTGGAGTCTGGAACGGGTATATGCGTTTCCTCCATTTGCGATGATCATGCGACTGTCGGCTCAGGTACGCAGGCAGGTGGCGGATCTGGGCGTGATCACTCCAATCTAGAGGTCGCAAGCCTGGTTTCCAGTGATGATGGAACTTTCCTGGGATTTTCCAGTCCCTCTACCCCTAGGTCAAGATCTCCTGAGGGATTCCCAGGGCAATCCTCATCCCTTGGTACTGGCTGGTTCCCTTCAGCTCATGGCATGGAGGATTACCGGGTACGATGGAAAGTCCCAGGAATTTCAGCGGAGGCTGCCGCGCTTCTCGCCAAGGCCTGGGCAGATAGCACCACCAGACGATACCGATCGGCCTCGTCTTAATGGGTATGCTAGTGTCTCCAATACCAAGTGGATCCCGTGGGGGCGGAGATTGTCCAAATCCTGAATTTTTTGGCGAACATGGCTTCGCAAGGCCTAGCCTACAGATCCATTAACACCTTCAGATCAACAATCTCAGCAGGGCACCGCCCCATGGATGGCCACCTGGTAGGGGAATATCCTTTGGTATGCAAACTTCTAAGGGTATTAGATTATCTCTCCCTCCGGAACCCAGATACTCGGTTTTATGGGATGTGAATAAGGTCCTTAATCTCTTCCCATCTTGGCCCTCCAATAGGCATTTATCTCGAAAACAATTGTCAGCGAAACTGACGATGTTACTATGCCTCATTTCCTGTCGCAGGGTCTCGGACGTGCGTGCTTTGGACATTACAGGTAGGGTTTTTACTCCAGAGGGGGTGACCTTCCATATTTCTCATAGGACAAAATGTAATTCCAGGTTGGTGTATTATCCAGAATTTCCAGGAGTATCGAAATTATGTTTGGTCCGGGCCCTTAAAATGTACGAGGCGGTCACAGAGGAGTTCCGTCCACATGGGAAAAGACAGTTGTTGACCAAACCTCACAGAGCAGTTTCCTCCCCTACGATTGCCAGATGGATAAGATGGGTAATGCACAAAGCGGGGATTTATACCACTCATTTTGGCGCACACTCAGTCAGAGGAGCCATGGCTTCTAAGGCTTTCTCCCTGGGAGCAAGACTGGAGGATATCCTCAATGCCGCTGACTGGTCGTCTGATTGCACTTTTAAAAGTTTTTATTTCAAACCTGTATCATCTCTGCCAAACGTAGTGGTGAACCAGCTTTAAACTAGCCAAATCCTCGCCTCCGGGTCCTGCCATAGAATGAAAATTTCCTAGCTATCGTAACGGAAAGTTTCAATTCTATTAGGGACACGGAAGCGAGGATTAGCCAACCCGGTTCGGCCACATACTGGCACCCACCCACAGTGAGAGTCGGGCACTCTGGGTTATCACGGGACAAGAATGGTTACATGCAACTTGACTTTGTCCATGTTGACTTTTTAGTGTTTACCTTGAGATTATCAGATGGTTATCTCGTTATGATTATAGTGTCATATAATTGATGTAATTGGTAGGAGTACATAAAACAGAGTATCTCACACTTCTCCTTATACATCTTTCCAGGATGGGATACTAATAAACAGGAGTAATCTACAGGCAGAAATGCTGTGTTCACAGGCAGAAAGAGGAAGATGGAGCGTCTACAGGGACCGTTATTCACACCGTGGCATCCTGATTGGTTAGACTGTTTCTTTGGTTCTTCCCAGTGTACCATGGGAAATGTAGTTTTGTTTAAAGAAAATGTTGTTTTAAAAAGGCTGCTGTGGAATAATAGCGAAGAAGGAAAAGCCAAATCCTCCCCTCCATGTCCTTAATAGGATTGAAACTTTCCGTTACGATAGCTAGGAAATTTTTCATTATTCTTTATTTTCCCATTACTGCAGTCCCACCTTTCTGCACTCCCTCTTGTCCACTTCAGTTATCCTAAAAGCACATTGCCACATACATCAGTAACCTACCCACTTCCCCCCCTTGCTACATGCAACAAAGAGCTTTCCCTTCTCTTTAACGAATCCTGAGAGCAACACATGGGAGCAAAGGGGCAAATGAGGTCGCAGTTCTAGAAAACAAACTCAGATGAGTGATGTAAATTTAGTCGGTGAAGAAGAAAAGGAGACCTCTGCAGAGGACACTTTAGAATGTGTAAAATGTCACTGGTGCTAGTAGAGAGAGTTCAGTTGACCCAGTGGCATAGCTAGGGGGGGGCGATGGGGGCGGACCGCCCCAGGCTGCACGAGTTTTGGGGCGGCAGGCGGCCCCCCTTCACCCGCTCTTACCTGCGGCCGTTGCGGCCGCAAGAATCGGCCGTGGCCGCTACCACAACCCCCTCCCCCCGCTCTTCTATCATTTTGCCGAGGGCGGCAAAAGCATGGGCCGCCACGGGCAGCCTGAGGCCTAGCTACGCTCCTGAGTTGACCAAGATTAGAAAGGAGTATGCAACCAAAAAGGAGGAACTGTTCAAACTGAGACACCTTTACCAAAGTTATTTAACCCAAAAGTCAGAAAAAATAGTAAGCAGTCTCAAAGTTTAAATTGAGAATGAGAATGAGAAATGAGAATGAGAAATGAGAACATGCACAAAGCCCTCTCACCTCAACCTCTATTGTGAAATGGACATACTGATTACAACCGCAAAAGTATGCCCATAAAGCTAAATATGTGCCCAGGAGGCCCAAAGCCCTACCTTCAAGGAAGATCCTAGTATTTTTTCCAGCTCCCTAAAACCACTCACCCCTTCTCAAGGCTAATAGCAAATCAAGGTGCCTGCTACTGTAATGTATCCTACTGAAGATGCCTATGTTTATCTGTAGAAAAGCTGGCGCATTTATGTTTATTTTTGCTGCAGCCGCACATTTAAGCCACCATTTTGCACTTGATAGCTTTGTCAGTTTCAACTCTGCATTCAGGGAGAAAGTTTGCAAATTTAAACATGTCTCATCATGGGGGCTCGCTCATACCAAACTACAGTCACCTGAGCATTGGCCAGATTTATTAAATGGTTTACCTGGATTGTTGACAGCCTAGGTGCGCCTACTGACAGGTTTGCTTGCTTGTTTCGGTGACTAAATGTATTCTTTCTGCAGACTTTGTTTTTGAGTGAAGAATCAGTGTGCTCAGTGATAATTAATGCTCTTGGTACACTCATAATTAGTGGGTGTGTTCAGTCTTACTGTTAACTGCCTTGTGCGTCGACCGCTACTCCACGCCCTCATGCAATGTTAGACTTGTCATCATTAGGGTGGTCTTTTCCCCAACTTTTGACTTTTGCTTCCCATTTTAATTGATTCTTTTTGTTGGCCTTAGGACTTTGAGGGCCTCATTTATGAGGTTTTGCTGTAGGGCAGCGCCGCAGGCCTTCCAGCTGCGCTGCCCTAGGGCATAAGAAAAGGGCGGGAATGCGCTGTATCTATAAGATATGGGGCATTCCTGTCCTTTTCCCCAGCGCCAGCACACAATGGGCTGCTGTGCGCCAACGCAAGCACCTTTGCACCATGGTGCAAAGGTGCCTGCGTTGTAGGGATGAAACCTTCCTGCACAAAAACAGCCACAAGAGGCTTTACCTTTTTCTATGTGTGCTGCAGAATGCAGCACAGATAGAAAAAGGAAAAATAAGAAGGAATAAAGATATTTCTCCTCGTTGTGCCTCCAGTTTTTGGCGCTGCCTCAGATTTACGATTTCTTGTAAATCTGGGGCAGTGTCAAAAAGCCATAGATGTTGCTGGGAACGCCCCCAGCAACACCCTTTGCATGCCCATTTAAGGGAACGATATTTACAAGGCAGCATTAAGCCAAAGAAAGTGGCTTAGTGCTGCCCCGTAAATATAGAGCAGGTTTCTGCACCATGGAACGTCACAAAAAGTGACGTTCCGGCAGCGCAAGGGGCCTCATAAATGAGGCCCTGAGTACTTTACCACTGCTAACCAGTGCTAAGGTGCATCTCCTTGAGCATGATGACATTGGTGTATACCCGATTGGCATATTTGTTGTAGTGGTAAGTCCCTTGTAAAGTAGTATATCATATACCCAGGGCCTGTATGTCAGATGCTACTACTGGGCTGCAGTACTGATTGTGCCACCCACAGAACCTGTCTCAGGCCTGCCACTGCAGTGCCTGTGTGTGCAGTTAACTGCCACTTCGACTTGGCATTTAAAACCACTGCCAAGCCTTAAACTCCCCTTTTATTACATATCCGTTACCCCTAAAGGAGGTAACCCCAAGGGCAGGGTGCTATGTAAATAAAAGGTAGGACATGTACCTTTATGTTTTGCATGTCCTGGTAGTGATAAACAGCCTAGTTCATTTTTCACTACTGGGAGGCCTACCCCTTTCATAGGTCAGCAGGTTCTCCAGCCCTTACCATCCACAAACCAGTGGGCTTGTTGAGAGGTTCAACAAGACCCTGAAAGCCATGATCAGAGGCCTGCCTGAGGCCCTGAGGAAAAAGTGGGATATCCTCTTACCATGCCTGTTGTTCGCTTACAGAGAGTTACCACAGTAAGGAGTGGGTTTCAGCCCATTTGAGCTGTTGTATGGACACCCAGTAAGAGGACCTCTGTGTCTGGGGAAAAAAGAGCTGGCAAGCTCCCAGGAAGGTATCCCAGGATGTAGTGAGCTACATGCTGGCCTTGAGAAGCCAGAAGGCTAAGTTATGGAAGCAAGCTTCCAATAACCTTGAAGCCATCCAGGAAGTCATGAAGGAGTGGTATGACAAAAATTCTACCACTGTGGAATTTCAACCTAATCAAAATGTGTGGGGGATGAAGCCGGTAGAGCCCACGGCCCACCAGGCCCGCTGGAATGGGCTATACAAGGTGATTGAAAGAAAGGGTGAGGCCACATACTTGGTGGACCTCAAGACCCCTAGGCAACTCCACAGGTTGCTGCATCTAAATCACCTCAAACCACACTTTGAGAGGTCTGAGCTCACCATGCTATTGGTGACTGATGGAGAAGAGGATGAGGAGATTGTACCTCTCCTTGACCTCTTGGACTTCAAGGAGAAGGATGGGTCTGTGGAAGGAGTAATCTTTCCCCCACTCTAACTCCTGAACAACAGAGAGACTGCCACCAAGTGTGGGGATAATACTCTTATCTGTTCTCCCTTATCCCTGGGACTACCGACCTGTGTACCCATGATGTGGATACAGGGGACTATCTCCCTGTTAAGAATAAATCTTACAGGTTCTCAGATAGGGTGAGTTCCAGCATTAAGGCTGAAGTGTCGAAAATGCTGGAGTTGGGGGTGATAGAACCCTCCAGTAGACCCTGGTCCAGTCCTGCGGTTCTGGTACTAAAAGCTGCCCCAGCGGGCACCACACCTGCACTGAGATACTGTGTGGAATGTAGAGGCCTAAATTCTGTGACAAAAAATGATGTTAATTCCATCCCCAGGGCGGATGAGCTCATTGACAGGTTAGGGGCTGCCCAGTACTTAAGTACCTTTGATCTTACATCAGGGTCCTGGCAGATTGCCCTAACAGAGGGAGCAAAGGGGAGGACAGCCTTCCCCACTCCAGAGGGCCACTATCAGTTTAGGGTGATGCCCTTTGGATTAAAGAACACCCCTGCCACCTTCCAGAGGCTGGTGAACCAGGTCCTGGCTTGTATGGAGGCCTTCTCTGCTGCTTATCTGGATGACATAGTTGTCTTTAGTAGCAGCTGGTAGGACCACCTTTTTCATCTCCAGGAAGTGCTTCAGGCTCTGCAACAGGAAGGCCTGACTATCAAGGCAAGTAAGTGTCAGATAGGGCAAGGGTCTGTGGTGTACTTGGGACACCTGGTGGGCAGGGGGAAGGTGCAACCTCTTCAGGCCAAGATAGAAACCATCATGGCTTGGCTGCCCCCCAAAACCCAAACTGAGGTCTGAGCATTCTTGGGCCTCACTAGGTACTATAGGAGGTTTGTCAAGGTATATGTTGCCCCCTAGAGTGAGCTCACTTCCAAGAATCAACCCAGGAATCTGATTTGGACAGAGGCATGCCAAACTGCATTTGACTCCCTGAAGCAAGTCATGTGCACAGCCCCTGTGCTCAAGGCCCCTGGTTTCTCCCAGGAGTTTATCATTCAGACAGATGCCTCAGAGCATGGCATAGGGGCAGTACTATCCCAACTTAATGAGGAGAGCTTAGACCAACCTGTAGCCTTCATCTCCAGGAGGTTCCCCAGGGAACAGAGGTGGAGTGCTATTGAGATGGAAGCTTTTGTTGTGGTCTGGACACCGAAGAAGTTGAGGCCATACCTGTTTGGCACTCACCTCCTGATTCAGACACACCACAGGTCCCTCAGGTGGCTCATGCAAATGAGGGGTGAGAATCCGAAATTGTTGAGGTGGTCCATTTCCCTACATCTTATGGACTTCAGGGTGGAACACAGACCAGGAGTAGACCACACCAATGCTGACAGTCTATCCAAGTTTTCCCACCTTAGTAATGAGAACTCCATAGAGGTTGGGTAGATTTCTCCATTTTCAGCTGGGGGGACATTTGATAGACCTGGCATGCTTAGGGTGGTCTTCCCCCCAATTTATGCCTTTTGCTGTCCATTTTTGCTGATTGTTTTTGTTGGCCTTAGGACTCTGATCACTTTACCCCTGCTAACCAGTGCTAAAGTGCATGCACTTCTCCCCTAAACATGATGGCATTTGTGTATTTGTGTATACCTGATTGGCATATTTGCTGCACTGGTAAGTCCCTTGCAAAGTGGTATACCATATTCCCAGGGCCTGTACTTCAAATGCTACTAGTGGGCTGCAACACTGATGGTGCCTCCCACATAACCTGTCTCAGGCCTGCTACTGCAGTGCCTGTGTATGCAGTTTACTGCCACTTCGACGTGACATTTAAAATTACTTGCCAAGCCTTAAACTCCTCTTTTATTACATATCAGTCACCCCTAAGGTAGGCCGCAAGTAACTGTAAGGGCAGGGTGCTATGTAAGTAAAAGGTAGACATGTACCTTTATGTTTGCATGTCCTAGTAGTGGCCTAGTAGTCCTAGACCTGGCCTGGCAGTTCGGGCTGGACTGTTCCCATGGGGGAGCAGGTTCAAGACTGATTTGCATATGGCTGGGTCTAACTGGAATGGCGAGGCATGCAAAAAAACTATGGCTTCATCCCAGATCTGGGACTGGGGGTAAATGTTTGATTGGCTCAGCATTCCGTCCATCATCTGTTCTTTTTGCATTTGTTGCCCTAAGTGGGAAGGTTATGCCCAGGCGGGGGTCCCGTGCTCGCTACGCCACCAGATTCAAGCTAGCCTGGCTGATGAGGGGCGCAACCCCGAAACCGGTCCCAGGATGCTTTTTTCTGGTCCAGGGAGGACCTGGCATGGCAGTTCGGACTGGACTGTTACTATGGGGGAACGGGGTCAAGACTGATTTGCATATGGCTGGGTCTAAACTGGAATGGCGTGGCATGCAAAAAACCAATGGATTTAACCCAGATCTGTGACTGGGGGGGGAATGTTTGATTGGCTCAGCATTTCATCCATCATCTGTTCTTTTTGCATTTTTAGAAAGTGGACATTTCTCTGTATTTATTGCTCTTTGTGCCTGACAGCCTGTCTCCAATATATGTCTGGGTTGGGTGACAGGTACAGTTTGTGCATTCCCTCTTGACAGCCACAAACACAGGAAGGTGAGGTTCATATGCCTTCTGAGCACTCATCTTTTTGGGCAGGGTGGAATGGGGGGACTGACACACTTCAATAGGTAGCGTCCTGTCCACACACAAAGCATTGATTTACCCCCTCAGGGTTAGCCTGGTAGACAGGGCTGGGTTGAAAGGGATCCTTGTGTACTTCAGAGAGTTCCTTTGAAGTCATACCCTACATCAAAGGCACTTTTTGGTATAAGGACTGCGTCTCTGACCCCCTAAAATTAGACACTTCTATATCTTGAACTGAGCCTCTGTCAGAAGGACTGCTGTGCTGCTTAAAGAACTCAACTGGACTGCTTTTCTGGAAGGACTGCTTTTCTGCTTGTTGCTCTGCTGCCTTCTGCTCCCTGACTCTACTGGAATGACTCTGCCTTCCCTCCAAGTGATCTCCAAGGCCTTGCTGGCTTGCTTCCTGTTTTCTGAAGTTTCAGGGAGACAAAGGACTTCCTACAATTCTGCTGGTGCTACTGGATTCTGCCTTCTGTGACTCCTACCCTTGCCTGAGGTGCCCCTCTCCAAGCTCTAGGCCTCAGAAGTGGGTTCTGCGGCTGTTTTCATAAAAAAACGAATGCATTGAATCAATTAAGTGAGAAATCCAGCCACATCGCCCTTTGACGTCGACGAAGCGGCTGTCCGATGACAGCGGTTTCACAGTCTGTGCGGCTCAACGACAATGCTCTGTGCAGCTCGATGACAATGCATTGCCTTCACTTCAGTGAAGCTCGATGACGACGGAGTGACCCAACTGCTTGGAAAAGAGCGATGCATCGAGCCCTTAGCATCAACGCTTTTCTCCATCAAGGGTACTTTCTCCGCGAGCTTTGCTTGGGTCCTGTAGCTGGCCTACCCTCCATCGCGGTAGCCTGAACTCTGGATTTGCGCTGGTCCTTTGCGACCTCTTGTAACCTTTTGACCGCTCATTACTTCTAAGCACTATTTTTGCATTTAATCTTTAAAAATTCATATCTCGACTTCTACTGATAGGAGTTTTGTCGTTTTGGTCTCATTTTGCTCAGATAAATATTCTCTATTCTTCAAAATCTGTGTGGAGTCTTTTTGTGGTGTTTTCATTGTGTTACTGTGTGTGTGTATTGCAGAAATACTTTACACATTGCCTTGTAGATAAGCCTGACAGTTCTGTGCCAAGCTCCAGAGAGTGAGCACAGGTATCTTATTGTGAATCTGGCTTACCCTGACTAGAGTGGTGGTTCCTGCCTGGCCTGGGTGCATACTCAGCCAACCAAGAATCCCATTTCTAACATGCAATATTAATAATTTGCTCATTTTCTTAACCATTTGCGCCATATCTGAAGAAATCTCTTCTTGCAATGATCAGTGTATGTTTTGGTTAAAACATATTAATATGTTTTGCTGCACACATTATTGACAAGTGCCTTGAATATAAATATTCCGGATTTGCATGCATTTCATATGTAATACCTTGTGAAATCTCTGCATCTCAGTATTCAGTTCTCCTTTGCTTCCATATGTTATACCACTCACAACCGTTTATCAAGGTGTGATAAGCTGCTGGTCAATGTGTCAGATAGAATGAAGTTGCTTCTCCTCAGGTTTTGCTCATGTGCACTCCTTTATGTCCCTGGAATGGTGCTGATGTTGCGGTAATATATTTATGTTTAACTCATTATATTTATAGTCATTCTTCAATATTACTGTCATATGTTAATATGATCTAAGACATCCTTTAAATGTTGTTTATTGTTTTCAAAGTCTAGTGCTGACAGTACGCTACTTTACCTTTCAGCAGAATATTTTTTATCAGTGTACAGCATTTACTACCAGGCCATCTGTGATGTCAGGTATTGAGGGCCGAATTCATGCATTCTCCTTGTTACCAACTCACTGCTATGAGCCACTAATTTATTGTTTAGTCTCTGGTGCAAAATCCAAAAGAGTCAAGAAAGACCATTGAGACCCATGGAATCAACTTCTAACCCTGTATTGGACTAAATACTCAATTGAGTTATAGGTCTTTAACCATTTATAGATGAAATAATAAAAAGCTACAGCAAACAGATGAAGGATGGGTGGCCATGTAAATAAGCATTGTGGATGGTGACCAGAGATTTAGTTATGTTCTACATGCAGCTGGTAGAATCATTAAATTGAAGTCGGAGGTTAGTAAAAAAACATGCGGAGAAGATGGAAAATTGAAATAGGCATAGCAATGTGGGACTTTACAGCATACCTGAAAGTGATCAATTTTGTCCTTCTAAAAAAAATGTATACCATTAATAGTCGGTCTTAGAATGGGTTCATCTAAAAGGATATAAAAAGCACAACGTCTTGGAAAGAAACCCACGTCTATCAGCAAATCTGCGAGTCCTAGAGTTATTGTTATTATTCTCTTCCTGAAATATGCTGATCTTATGCAAGTCACTATACCAGCAAATGTTAAAAAATAACCATCCTCGTCTGCCAATTTGTTATTTCAGGATCTTGTCTGAGCTTGATCAGTTCGCGAAAATGATTTACTGGCAATGAAGTCTACTGTAAAGCAAGTGAACATAAGATCAAGTATTAAGCAACCAAGCATTTTCAGGATCACTCATAATTAAAGATCCACTGCATTTGGTAATCTTTTGAAGCTCGAGCATTATAAGAAAAAACATAGGTGGAAGAGACCAACACCTTTCAAGCTAGTTCTACTTGATACTAGTTTATTTTAACTCAATCCCTTGTTATTAACAATAAATCTGTTGGATATGAGTTAGCTGCCTTTATGTCTGCTGACCTTGTGTGTGCTCTTCAATTCTTGGTTTTTTTATTTTAATTTATTTTCTACTTATCTTTGTCATATTTATGATTCTTTTTCTAATTTTTCATAGTATCTTCCATAATACTATCATTGGATCTACAAGATTGTTGCCATTACTACTTTTTATCATTTAAAATCATTTCTTTTATTTACGCTACCTCCTTTACTTGAAGTATACTATCCGACTTATTTTAAATCAGTGCTTCTTATTTGTAGTATCTTTGTGGTTACAATTTTACAAAGGTTTTCTCTTTTATAGCGCGTCATTGAATGCAGACTGTTTAGGAATCCTTTTAAGTGGCAGAATGTTTTGTACCACCATCTAAACTTACTGCTTGTAATCTAAATTTAAATTTTCCTAAGATAACATGCACATTGCATTTTTAATGCTATAAATTATAGAGCAGTTTATGATTTTGGAAAATTTGTAATCATGATTCTAAAGAATACACTTTTTTCTCTTCCTCTCATGGTTCATTATCTAGAACTGATTACATTTTTACCAGTAAATTCGCATCTGATAAACTAATTATTTCAGAAATTGGTTTCATATGTATATCTGATACTGTGATAAGTATTATTGCTCATAAAGTAAACAGTAGATATGGTAGAAAATGGGTTTAACAACAATCCCCTGTCTGTTGTCATAACTAGTAAAGGCTGACTGCCTTTATAAAAGAACCCTTTACATAATCAAACCTGAACATAATGCGGTATTCAATAATTGGGACTCATATAAGTGGCATTGGTAGCTTTTCTAATCTCATATGTTGCTAAGAAGAAATCTGAATGTTACGCCTTTTATTCATTCTGTATTTCAGCAAATTCAATTCTTAGACAACAAATATTATATTTCTAAAGACTAAGACTTGTTGGCCGACCTTATCAGTGAAAACAGTGTTAAATGAAATTGCTGCATCAAAGCTAAGGATCACCTTGGCTAAAATAAAGTGGGCAAAATAATGGCCAATCATTTAAAAAATCAGAAATAAGCGTAAACTAATTAAAACATAATTGAGTTATAAAGAATGTTTCTGTTTTGGAAAATATATAGCTAAAACATTTGACTAACACAATGAATCATTACATATGTAGACACTATCCAAGTCGAGGTGACAATTAAAAAATATTCTTAATGATGGCCAAACAGCAAAATATTAAATTACATTTTCACTTTCTAGAAAATGACAAGCATTTGCAAGACATAAAGAGTATTGTCTCTTTGCTTAAATCTCCTAGGACAGAGGGTCTATCCTGAGACTTCATATCTCATATTTCTTTTTTAATTCAATCTAAATTATTGGAACTTTTTAAGTCTTTCTTATCGGACATTTGTGCCACGAGTTCCTTTTTACATTCTCCTACCCTAAAATAAAACAAAGATTCTCACTTCTGAAATAACTTCAGACAAATCACCTTAATAAATTGTGACTGTGAGATTTGCTCTCAAATATCATACACTAGACTTGGGACTTCCGCCCAGTCTGAATGTCTAAATAAAGTTAATCTTCTAATAAATTCTGATAAAGGCTGTCGTACTACTGGTCTTAGATAAGCTAAGGTGAGAGGCAACGATTACAGACCTCATGGAGGTCGGCACAGGAGAATTTCGCATGACAGAAGGCAGTATCGAGATGGCGTCCATTCCACCACAAGCGAGGAAGTGGGAACGGACCGAATGGAAAGGAAAAAAGGCCCCGAAGGGCAAGGCCCCACCGGGACCAAAGTCGACTGGAGAACCCCGGATGATAGTGCAGGTATCGACCCGATACGAAGAATGGGGAGCGTGATCGAATAACAATACTAACGGAGAACATGAGGACCGAAAACCACACCGCAAAGGCATCGTTCCGGAGCACATGAGCACACGTCCAAACCCAACGATAAAAAGAAAACAATCTAACAATGGATCTGGTGATCATGCGCATTACAGGTAACAAATTGAGTCACAGTATCTTGTGACTCGAGACAAATCCTTAGAATAAAAACAACTTGTCCACAGCTGGGCCCAACACTAGATGGCAGGAGTATGCACAGCATGTGTATCTACAGCCACACATGCCATGAACATATTGTTACATTAATTTTTAAATTCACAATAGGGTATTAAAATATTATATAGTTAAATAATAAATATGTATATATATATATATGTTAGAATTTTATTATTTGTATTTATATTTAAATATTTTGAATAATTTAATTTTTGGGAAAAGCCAAAAGTAGAAATTACTCAAAGTGTAAATTGCTCAAAAGTGCAACTTAACTTTGTGAATTGGGCCCAGGGTGTCACTGGTTTTGAGGTATCTACATTTGTTTTCAAGGGGAAGGGAAATAGAGATGGGTAAAACTAAAGAAAAGCATGACACTGATCTTTCTTTACTCTCCAGATTGCCTATTTGTAACGGTCTTTTAAGCTGCTTGTTTTTTTGCCATGACTTTCTTGAAATGTCAATAAGACCATCTGTTGTCTGGGTCAAAGGTGCAGGGACAGTGGCGTAGCTAAACCTACTGCCACCCGGGGCGGGCCTTAATTTTGCCTCTCGGTGCAGGTAAGGAGCGGGGGTGGCGCCCAACGGACGACTTATTCTGGGGGGGGCGGGGTGGCGGCCGACGGCCGACTTGCTCTCGGGGGCGGGAGGATGGTGGCAGTCAACAGACTTGACTTGCTCACCTCTGCCACCCCCGAAAAAAGCAACCCTGCGCCCAGTGGTGGCTCCTCCGCAATGGCGGAAGAGTGTCGCCCCATTGCCTGGCTCAGAGCCAGCAAATGTAAATTAAAACAATGTTCTTGCATCGTTTTAATTTATATTTGCCGACTCTTGGCCAGCGCTGTTGGGAGGGACTGGGCCAAGGTATGGGAGGGGGGAAGAGGAGTGCTAGTGCACTCCACTCCCTAAGTGCGTATATGTGTTTTGGCCAGCCGTCTCAGGCCGACCAAAACACACATGCACACTTCGGTTTTCTCCAGCCCAGCTGCATTGAGCAGTCGGGCTGGAGAAACCCCACAGACTCCCTGGTCTGAGCAGGGCATCTTTTCTCTCTGCTCAGACCAATCCCTGCGCTGTGCTGCTCTGCAGCATGGGGATTGGACCGGGAGTCTGTCCCAGGGGCTGCTGGGACCAGCAGGCAGAAAGAGGAGATGCGATGCTGGATCGGCCGGCGGCAAAACTTAAGTTTTCTTTTTTTTTTAAATATTCAATTCCGACACAGTGCCTCCCGCACAACACCATCCGCCCCACTACTCTTCGTTTATGGTGGCCGCCGCTGCCCGCACCCCCCGCTCCCCAAGTTACGCCACTGTGCAGGGAAGCCAAAATCTGGGCCAACATATCCTAAAATCTGCATGGGCATTCAAGCTATGCAACACAATTTAGTGTTGTACACGCAGAACTTTTTTTTTAAAACATCTTTTTATTGGTATTTTTTTTATGCATCATTCCACAGAAGAAAAACATTGATAACTTATCATTTCTCTTGCATATATATGTTATAAAGCAGTATGTACTTTACGGCATATAATTATATCACAATTGGTTGTCTCTTAAATTCTATGCAACATTGTTCCATGTCATGTTGTCCGTTCATGCCTTAATGAGTTACTTTTCAGGGGAATGCCACATTACAATCTCAGGAAGCCTGTCAAATCATTCCCTACTTTAACCACATGTACGTTATATACGTCTAATAAAGCAATAACTTGTAGCTTTCTCTTATCATTAAAGTGCGTACCTCATTTGTACTAACTTTACTTAACTATAACGGGGGTAAGGGAGGGAAGGAGAGAGGTTAGTGTGGAGGGAGGGTTACAATCAAATATCTTGTTCCCAATCGCATAATAAAGAGCAATGGGGATGCCAAAGGCTTCCAATATTTCCCTGCATTCAGCGGGTTATGTAAGCTATGGCGAAAGCAGTCTCTCTGAGGAAGTTGAGTGTATCATGTTTGGAGAGCATTATATAATGCCTAATTGCTGTGGTGGTTGATCAGCATCTCCGCCGTTTTGTGTCTCCTCTACCCCAATAACAGAGGACCCCTCCTCCTAATCTTCAGTGGTATTTTCGCTCATATGTTGGTCTTCATCATTACTCTGTTCTGGGTGTTCCCATGTGGTTAATATTTCAGCCCATAAGTCTGCCATTGGACGAATTCTGATCCCACTAGCTTCTTCCCTGATCAATGCCCGCTCTTCCGCTCTAGCCCACTGCATCACTTCTGTTTTCCATGGCATCACAGTTGGCCCTATCGTTGATTTCCATTCCTTAGCAATTCTTCGATTAGCCAGGCACAGCGCCAAGTCTATGAACCTGGTTCCCACTTTTTTCGCTCTAGGTCTTGCGTATAATCCTAAAATACAGGCCTCTAATGTTCTAGGGGGAGTTCGTCCCATGCCATGTGTAGGGCCTCTAGAACTCCTGTCCAGTATACCTGCAATTGTGGGCAATGCCATATCATATGTGTAAACCCCGCGTCCATGTGTCCACATCATGAGCAAGGTCGAGGCTCTCCTCCATACGTGACCTGTAATCTATGTGGTGTCATGTAGGTCATATGTACATAATTGTATTGGATGTACTTTAGTCTAGTGTTTCTGTAAAAAAAATTGGTGTGGCCAGGATTTTTTGCCATTCCGATTCTGTCAAGTCACGGGCAAGGGCTTTTTCCCACTTGTTCCTTAACGTGACGAGTGGGCCTTTGGTCATGTCTACTATGGATCGATAGAACTAAGGGGCTCATTACGATGGTGGAGGGACCGCCACCGCCGGCCGGCGGTGGCGGTCCCTCTGCCATCTGGCTCCCATTTCCCCCCTCCACATTAGGATGGCAGGGGGAATCGTTCCGCAAGCGTGGCGGGCGCAAAGAGCGCCCGCCACGCTTCCGCCACAGGCAATCGTTGCGATTGCCTGGCGGAGCGGTTCAGACCGGGGATATGGTGGCAGTGCCTAGCAGGCACCGCCCGCCCGATCACAATGCTGGCGTCAGCCAGCCTTTCCATGGCGGTGGAACTGCCATGGAAAGGCTGGCAGAGGCTGGCGTCGGGGGGCCCGTTACGGGCCCCCTCTGTGGTGGGGGGGCCAGTTGTGCACTGGGGAGGTACCCATGGTACCCCTCTACATTTCCATGCACAAGGTGGCAGGCATCGTGCGGTGCCTGCCACGTTGTGCAGGGAAATGCACAACATGGCCATTTAACACGTTGTGCAGGGAAATGCACAACATGGCCATTTAACATTGCGGCGGGTGCTGCCAGCAGCACCGGCCGCAATGTTAAATTGCTGGATGCGACCGCCGCGGTGGCAGTCGCATCGTAAGTAGGGGTGCGGAACCGCCGCAGTACAGGCGGGCGGTCCCGATCCCGCTACGATGGCGAGCGGACTCAAGTCCGCCCGCCATCGTAATAGGCCCCTAAGTCACTAAATGCTTTGTGGCTCCTGTTGACATCAGTAATTGCAGTGTATTATGTGTGGGGGGGGTTCCATCACTCCTTTACACCATAGGGCCTGAAATGTGCCCGCCAGTGCCTTGTAACTAAGAAATTGTCCTGGGGGCAGATGATAAGAATCCATCAGGTCTTCCATAGGGATTAATGTACCCTGTAGGTAGCAGTCCCCCACCGATGTGTATACCCACTTCCGTCCAAGCTGCCAATTGTCTTTGGGTGAAATAAGTGAGGGGTTTGCCATGTGGTAGAACTGTTAAAGGTAGCGACGGGCATATAATGCTATTCCCTTGGTTCTTTGTACACATTTATGCCAGCAATTCATGGCCGTGTCAAGCAATATGCCAGGCTTGGGGATCACAGTGGAGTTATTTAATAGCTTGACCACCAATAGGTCTAGGTGCATTGGTTTCCCCGATTGTTGTAGTTCTCCTTGGTTCACCCCATCTAGCCATTGTGTTAGCCACTGGAGCTGGGATGCCAGAAAATAAAACTCAAAGTTTGGAACTCCAAGACCCCCTTCATCCATTGGGTGTCTAAGAGTCATTAAAGACACCCTATGTCTACCCCCATCCCATATTAAATCCCAGAGTAGTGTGTCTATTTGCTTGAACCAAGACGTCGGTATATATATAGGCATATTGGCAAAGTAATAAAGAAGTCTCTGTAGTATTACCATTTTTGAGATCGATATTCTGGCCATAAAGGGCAATTTCAGTGACCTCCAGAAGGGTACACATCCCCTCAAGGAGCGCAGGGCTCCCCCCAGATTGCTGTCTCCTAAATCCTCTAGTGCGTGGAATACTTGTATCCCTAAGTATTTAAAGGACACCGGGGACCAATTCAGGTCTGGTGGGAGCCCTATGGGTTTCTCCAGTCCTTTACATACCAGAAATATGTGTTTTGGATGTATTTACCCAGAGCCCAGAAACTACAGCGTATTGTTTTAATTGCTTCACAGCTTGGGGAATGTCCGTCAGTTCGTCTCTAAAATAGAGGAGTATGTCATCAGCATATAGTGAAATAATATGCTCTTGGCCTTCCACTTCTATTCCCAAGCCCTTGCCTGTCTCTCTAAATTGTGCAGCTAGGGGTTCAATCGCCAGGGCAAATAGGAGGGGGGAAAGAGGACACCCCTGCCTAGTGCCTCTATGTATATCATATTGCCGCGAAAGTGTGGTTCCAGTTCTAACTCTCGCCGTCGTGGCAGTATATGATAGCCTGACCCACTTGATCCAGTCGTCACCCAAGCCCATTCGTTTCATTATCAAAAGTAAAAAGTCCCATCTAACTGTGTCGAAGGCTTTCTCTACGTCCACCGACATCAAGATTGCTCTTCAGTCAACCTGCGTTGTTGGGTGATACATGACATGATAGAGTCTCCTGAGGTTGCGCGAAGTACTGCGTGTGGGTATAAACCCATTCTGGTCTACATGCACTAGAGCCTGCATGTGGGGGAGAAGCCTATGGGCCAGTACTTTACTCAGGATCTTAAAGTCTAGGTTCAGCATGGATAGAGGGCGATAATCAGTTACTCTCGCGTCCTTTTCTTTGCCTTTTGGCAAGGGTATTACAACTGCATCTCTAGTCGACTCAGGGAGCGGGCCTATTTTCCAGGACTCTGCATATACTTTCTTGAGGTGTGGCACTAACACCCCTAAGTATGTTTTATAGCATTCAGTGGGTATTCCATCTCGACCTGGCGTTTTGCCTGTCGCTAACCCTTTTACCTCAGCGCGGATCTCCTGTGTGGTAATAGGGGCTCCTAGTGTCTCACAATGTTCTGCATCTAGGGGCACATTACGATGGCGGGCGGACACCGTAGCGGTGAATGGGACCGTCTGCCATAGGAGCGGCGGTCCTGCCGCGAGTATTAGGATGCCACCGCCACAGTGGCGGTGGCATACCCTATTCCCAACATTGTGGCGGGCGGTGTTCACAGCTCCGCCCGCCACAATGCTGGGAATGCACGTTGTGCATTCACATGCACAAGGTGACAGGCACCGCGCGGTGCCTGCCACCTTGTCCATGCCAATGCAGGGGGGTACCATAGGTACCCCCCATGTGCACTCCCCACCCCCCAACATCCTGGGGGCCCGCTACGGGCCCCCAACAGCGAAGACCGTATGCCTTTCCATGGCGGCGTTGCCGCCATGGAAAGGCTGCTCTCCGCCACCATCCTAATATGGATGGCGGTGTCTTGCAGACACCGCCACCATATTAGTGCCCTTTTCTGCCCGGTCACCTGTGGGACCGGCGGAAAACCGGCGGATGGTCTTTCTGTCCGCCGGGCTCCCCCCCGCCATCGTAATGTGGCGGGGGGGAAATGGCATGCGGGCGGAGGGGAATGGCGGGCAGATCGCCACCGCCATACGGGCGGTGGCGATCCGCCCGTCATCGTAATGACCCCCCTAGTCAGTATTTGCAACAGGTAATTATTTAGTGCTTCCTCAGTAAGGCTAGAAGGGGCTCCATATAGTTTCTTATAGTAATTGCTGAATTTTTGATTAATCAACATGGGGGAGTATAAGGGCTGCCCGCCATGTGTGTATATCCTAGTAATGGGAGGGCTCCTATTAAAAAAAAAAATGTTATTCAGCATCAACAGCACGTAGTACAATATGAAGACAGTGGAGCGCGCAGGACCCTGGTTCAAGACATTCAGCTAATTATAGTCCAGTTTCACATGTCACAAGGTCTATTACGCCCCCCCGCAAACAAAAGAGAAGATGCTTGTTTTTGAACATTCAACTTTAAGGATGACCCCTTAAACAACAAAAACTGTTAAAAAAAAGAAGTAAAAAAAAGGGATATAATCCCAAACCAAACCCCCCCCCCCCAACCCTCCCTCCTCCCTTCCCCTGGTGGTGGTGGATGTAAACAAGGATGAATGGATCTTACGTGTGCGTCTAAGGGATGAGGCAGTAAAGGCAGGGCCACAGCCCCGAAGGGAATGGTGAGTGAGTCAGCCAGTTCTCATTGGAGAGATTAAAATTGGAAAAGATGCATTGCTCTTACAGAGGGCGGACACACTGCCGAGGGTAGACCACTGGATAAATACGTCACCAAGGGGCCCCATGCATATTCAAAATCCTTATAGTCGTCCCGGAAGATATCAGCAAGGCGTTCCATGGAAAGAATTCTCCACAGGCGGGCATGCCATAACGATATCGCTGGTGCGTGTTTCTTTTTCCATGCAGCTGCTATCGTAAGTTTAGCCACCCCCAGACAGGCCCACATTATGGCCTTGTCGGCTTTCGTTTGGTGTTCTAAGTCCGGATCCCTAACTCCTAGTAGTGCCCCTTCTATCGTTGTCGGTATGGGATACCCCAGCAGATCTCTGATGTGGGAGAGGATCTCCTCCCAAAACGGCCGAATACCAGGGCAATCCCACCAAATGTGGCGGAAATCCCCTGCACCCCGCAGCCCTGCCAGCAGAGATCTGAGGTGTCAGGGAACATCCGCTTGAGTTTAGTGGGGTAGAGGTACCAGTCCAGGTGTGTCTTGTAATGTGCTTCCCTCAGAGCAACAGAATGGTTGTGTTTAGTAATATAGCCCCAGATGTGTTTCCATTCCTCATCGGAGATATCCCTTCCCAGCACCTGTTCCCAAAAGGACATGTAGCGCGCCCGCGGAGCATGTAGGGTGGTTAGTAGCAAACCATATAGAGAGGAGATTGTCCCTTTCATGGTGCCTGCTTTTCGCACCAGTCTTTCCATTGCCGTAAGTTCCCTAGTAGCTGCTGCTCTAATGTGCGGTAGTGTGGCCCAATGCTTGAGCTGAAGGTAGTGGTAGTGTTCGCTGTGTGCCACTTGGAAATCTCTTTTGCAGCTCTCAAACGTCAGCACATCGAAATTGTGGAAGAGGTCCGAAAGTTTTTAACATCCCCCCTCCCTCCAGCAGTCAAAGGGCCCCTCGCGTAGTGCCAGTGGGAATTCCGGATTGAAGTGGATTGGGGTGTACGGGGAGGGAAACGAGGTCCACCCCTCCCTCTTCGTGACCTGGTCCCAAACCGTGAATGTGGTACGTGTGGGAGTGCTCAGGTATGCGTTTGCCGGCCTATCTGCCTTCGGCTTCCACAAGACGTCCCATATCGTTCGCCCAACGATTGCTCTGTCCATGTGGAGCCAGTGTTTCTCGGATTCTCTAGCGGACCATTCTGTCACCACCCGTAGTTGTGCCGCCTGATAGTATAATTGGAAGTCCGGTAACGCCACCCCCGTCTTTCTTGGAGCATCGCAAGACATGAAAGGGAAGGCGCGCCCTCCCCCCCTGCCAAATGAATTTGATGACGAGCGAGCGCAGGCGTGGTAGAAGACCACGGTCAAGTACAATTGGGAGTGCCTGAAATAAATATAGGAGTTTTGGCGAGACTGTCATTTTGACGGCATTGATCCGCCCAAGCCAGGAGATATAGAGAGGTTTCCATCTCTTGAAATCATGTCGAAGTTGTGCCTCCAGGGGGGGATAGTTAGCCTTATATAGGTCCCTGATGAGAGGAGTGAGGTGGACGCCAAGATATAGAAGGGAGTGTTTAGCCCAGTGAAAGGGCGTTTGGCCCCGCAGTCTCGCTGCTGCAGCTTCGGAGAGTGTGAGGTTTAGTATGGAGGATTTGGATAAATTCACTTTAAAACCTGATACTAGCTCAAAGTTCCTCAATTCTACCTGTACCGCCCAGAGGGAAGAAGCCGGCTCCATAAGCGTGAGCAAGATGTCGTCCGCGAAGAGGGACGCCTTATGGTCTGTGCCTCCAAAGGGAATACCCCGAATCTCCTCAGTGGACCTAAATTTTTTGACCAAGGGTTCGATACTGAGGGCAAATAAAAGAGGGGATAGCGGGCAGCCCTATCGCGTACCTCTGCTCAGGGCGAAGGGGAGTGACGTGTAACCGTTGACCAATACCCGAGATTGTGGCAGATGATAGTTGGCCCTGACCATGTTGAGAAACCCGTCTCCGAAGCCGTATTTCCGCATAGTGAGGAAGAGAAACGACCAATCCACCCTGTCAAAGGCCTTTTCGGCATTGAGGCCCACTAAAATTGCCAGAAGTCTGAATTTGGTCACTTTCTCGATAAGGTGTATAGTGTGGCGAATGTTGTCATGTGTTTGACGTCCTTTTATGAAGCCGTATTGATATGGGTGGATCAGTGCGGGCATCAGATCCTCCAGTCTGGCGGCCAGAATCGTGGAGTACAGCTTCGCATCGAGGTTGAGGAGGGCTATAGGTCTATAGGAAGCGCACAGCTGGGGAGTTTTCCCAGGTTTTGGAATGACGGATATCACTGCCTCAGCCATGGAATCCGAGACCCTGGCGTCAGCTGCTATTGCATTAAACAACTCGGTGAGGTGCAGAATTAGCTCGGCTGCATAACATTTATAAAATTGCGCCGTTAGGGCATCAGGACCCGGAGCCTTGTGCAATTTAAGTTTAGTAATGGTCTGCCCCACCTCCTCCGATGTAATGGGAGCATCCAGAGGTTCCGCAACCGCCGGGGAGAGGTGGGAAAGATCCACGGATTCAAGGTATTGCTGTTGTAGGAGTGTGTCTGGAGAGGTGCCTCGGTAGAGTTCCCCATAGAATTTGCCAAAGGCGTTGGCTTTGCGGTCGTCGGTATGAGTGAGATGACCGGTCTCATCCAAGATACCTCCAATGAACTCGCGTTCCCTTTTCTCCCGTAGCTGTCGCGCTAAATGGGACCCCACTTTATCCCCCTGGGTATATGATGTCTGCCGCAACTTCAGCAATGTGTATTCGGCTCTGTTGTTGTAGATGGTGCGCAATTTACCCCTTAACGCGGTGAGCTGGCGCTGTAGTGTTCGGGTGGGTGTTTCCTTATGTGCTTTTTCCACTACCTCGAGTTCTTCCTCGAGAGCTATGCGCTCCTTCGCCCTTTGCTTATTCAGGACTGCATTAAGTTGGATGCATTTACCCCTTAGCACCGATTTGAAAGCGTCCCAGTTGTTTTGTCGAGTAGTGGCCTGAGGAGTGTTGTGAGTAAAATACTCGGTGATAGAGGACCTCAATTCATCCCGTAGGGTCTTATCTCGGGTGATTGACGCCGGGAAGTACCACCTAGATGTGCCCGGTTTACCCCCTCCCCATGTTAAGCTAATGGATATGAGGCTATGATCTGATATGGAAATAGGCAAGATCTGCGCCGCTTGTAGGGGGCCCAAGAGTGTCTGACTAATGAAAATTTAGTCAATCCTGGAATAGGAATGGAGGACATGGGAGAAATACGTGTAATCTTTAGTGGTGGGGTGCAGTATCCGCCAAGCATCTCGGAGGCCCAACGTGTGCATTTTCTGTTTAAGCTCTTTGGTAAAGCAAGTGAGGGGCACCCTATGGGAGTGGGAACTATCTAAGGTATCGCGCCACGTCAAATTGAAGTCCCCCAATAGGATCACTGGGCCCTCCGCAAAGCCTCCAATTAGATCCAATGCGTCGGAGAGAAACGTCATCTGTCCCGTGTTGGGTGCATAAAGGGAAATAAATGTGCAAAGGTTGCCCCGCAGTCTCCCCTTCACCATTATGACTCTCCCCTCCCGGTCGGATTTTATTGCCTCAGGCTGAAATTTAGCTGTGGACCTAAAGAGTAAAGCCACTCCTTTGTGTTTGGTGCTAGCTGATGGATGACTTATAGATTAAGGGGTAAGATTTGTGGCGTAGCCGCGCTTCCTCTGACTTTTTAAGGTGAGTCTCTTGTAGCGCCACCACCTTGAACTGATGATCGTTAAGATATTTCCAGACTTTTTGGCGCTTTTGGGGCGAGTTCAGGCCCTTAACGTTCCAGGACGCTATGGAAACCATTGGGCAGATGATAAACCCCCCCTCCCCAGACCATTGACCCCTCTACGTGAGCCTCCCTCACCATGTCGTATCTCACCCTCCCTGTAACCCCGTCCCTCATCTAAGACCTCGACCACATATCGGCTGTTCACAGTAAGAGCGTAGGCTAATGAAGCCCCGTCACCACCACCAGGAACCCTCCCCCCCCGAAAACAATTCCCCAACATCCCCTAGAAAGATTGTGCCGAGTGGCCAACGGGCCCTCAGCTAGGTTCTTCGCATAGAAGAATAGAGCAATTCTGGGCGGTACGGACAAGGCCCGCACCCCGGGCTGCCATGCGGAAAGAGCATAGAAGGCATGTAGAACACAACAAAAAATAAACAAATCAGTGCCGTCAGAGGCGGCCGGCTATCAGCCCCTAGGAGCCAAATGTGGAGCCCTCATCAGACCGCTGTGGCGGGTCCACGGCCGCCTGCATCTCCACGGTGGAGCCCTGTGAAGGAAAATCCAAAAACACCAGAATGTCTGTGGACAACACCACTCAAGACGCTTTCATAGAAGGAGCCAAGTGTGGAGCGAACCTCTGTCCCTTGCGCCAGGACCATTGCCGCCAGTGGTTCAGCGGCGGGACTCTCTGAAGGAAAAATCCAGAGCGCCAGTGTGTCTGCGGTCGCCCCCACTCAGGAAGTATGCAATTCAGCTCGGGTGTGTCCGCTTTTTGAAATTGTGTGCCAGGATCTGGTCTCCCTATGGGACTGACCTGAGCCCTGCGAGGGCCCCATGCCGGTTTCAGCCTCTGGCGCCGGAGGACCAAAATGCGTAAACCTTCGCTCAGTTCTGTAACGTGGTGGGACTTCTTGTATTCGAAGGAGAGTCCAAAGGGAAATGTCCAGCGGTAACGATGATTGCCCTCTCGCAATTTGGAGGTGACCGGGCGGAACAGCTGCCTACGTGCCAAAGTGGAAGGCGCCAAGTCTTGAAAGAGCGCACATTTATACCCTTGAAAGGAGGTCTCCTCTTTCTTCCTTGCAACGCTTAGAATGGCTTCTTTAACTTTAAATGATTGCATCTTAACCAGAACATCTCGAGTCCGTCTTCGGTCCCCAGTCTGCGGAGGCCCCACTCGGGGAACCCGGTCTATCTTGATTTTCATTTGTCGAGGCGCCAAGATCTCCGAGAAAAGACCCACCACATACGCCTCTAGGTCGGGACCTTCCGCCCCTTCTTCCAGGTCCCGGATTCGTATGTTCTCCCTCCGGGATCTGTTCTCCAAATCTTCCGTCTTCAGGGGAACTTGTTGCAGCTGGGTTTGGAGCTGTTGTTGGGCGTCGAGGTCCTGCGCCTGTTCTTCCACCTCCAACACCCTAGTGCCCACCGCGTCCACATCTTGTCCGAGTGTCGCCATCCTTTCTGTGAGGTCGGCCTTGAGTTGATCCATAGAGGCACGGAAGTCTTGCTTAATTTCCTGGCATAGTTCAGATTTAAATTCCCGGAGTGAAGCTACCAAGTCTTCCCTGGTGAGAGCCATGGTCTTCGCCGGGTCCTTCGCAGAGGAGGAGGCGCCTTTATCGGTGGCTGCGAAGTAATGGGAGACTTTGTTCGCAGACTTCTTTGGTGGCATAAGGGCAACACGGTGCATGGCGTCAAGATCAACCGTGAAAGGCCCCTCTGCACTGTGTCACCGCACAATCTGGCTCTGCACGGGTGTCCCTCCCTGGAGTGTGGCAGGGATACTGCAGTGTATTAGGCCCCGGGGGCCATCTTAAGGTCAGGCAAATCTGGGGTAGGTGTGACCGCAGCACAGGTAGGTACAGTCGAGCCCCGCTCCCAACAGTTTGTGTAGCCCAAAGGGAAGACGTCCCGCTCACCACTTCTTGCCCCTCCGCCGATGGTGCAAAGCCGAGTCTGGTCCGGGAAGCTCGCTACCAGCAGGACTCCATCTTAGGGTCAGGCAAGGCATTCCCACAGTAGCTCCCCCTAGGCCTACTGCTCGCTGTCAGCTCAATTGATAAGGGAGACTAACCCGACCGGTGGGCCTCCTCACCGCCGACCTCCACTCTCCTGCTTTCAGAGCCTTAGATGGCCTCTTTCCTCAGCTCCGCCTCCATGTCTCTCGTGGCTCTGCACATGTACTGCACGCGAGTCTCTGCCCCCATCAGACTGACGCTGGATGCTGCCGACGTCGGAGGAACGATCCGGAATTCCTCTATGGCACCGCTGCTGCAGGGGGTACATACCACAGGTGAGACGGCGAGCTTGTGGAGCCCGCGGAACGCGGGCGCTCACCCGTGTGTAGAATTAGCGGTCGACGCCGACCTCCGCGCCATTTTGAGGCTGGGACCGGCCCGCCGACTCACCACTTAACTTGTTGCCTCCCGCGCCAGGGGGGCGATTCTGCCGCTCGATGTTGCGCCTCTGATCAGCACGGGCCAGTTACGGATGAGTCCATGCGCTCTACAGCCCTCCACGGGCGCCGGAATCACTCGTGGCAACCAAGGGGGTCCGGAGCTGAAACCGCTCACGTCCGTTCAGCCATCTTGCTTGGCCACGCCCCCCCTAAATTCATTTTTAATGAGTCATGCCAGCATTCGACCCGCCTTTCCCTCTTCTTCATGTACCTTCGTGATGTAATGCTTACGGTCATGATTCCTCAACTTCTCTAGTGTGGCATGGTATTGCTTTCTCATTGCTTGGGCCTCTGCTATTGTTTCCTGATTACCTCCCACTGTATTGTCCAGTACACATAGTTTTTGTTCTATTGTGTGTAACTCTTTGAGTAGTTCCACTAAAGCTCCTATCGAGTGGCTGATGCCTTGCCCTCTCACCTACCACTTTAAATGCCTCCCATTCAACCGTTCGTGTGGATGCAGTCCCTTGATTATTAGTGAAGTAGTTTGAAATAGTTTCCGCGAAAGAGTTTCGGCAATTTGCATCTTCCAGTACTGTTGGGTCTAGGCGCCATGTGGGGGCCAGCGGTCTCTCTCCCACTGGAGTATAGCGTATTAGCACTGGGCTATGGTCAGAAATGGCTCTTCCCAGGTATTCTGTGTGTGTGATTGTCTGTGATAGTCTGTGGGAACATACAAATTGGTCTATTCTGGTGTGTAAATTGTGCACTGCTGAGTAGTATGAATAAGTGCGATCCACCTCATGGCGCATTCTCCAACCATCTAACAACCCCCAATTCGCAAGCCATTCCCGCAGGCCAGTCGCCAATTTCCTCATCACTGTCCCTTTCAGGGGAGGAAAGGACCTATCCAGGTGTATGTCTAGTACACAATTAAAATCCCCTCCTAACAAGAATGTATCAGGTGAAAAAACTGCCAAATGTGTAGACAGCATACGGAGATAGTTCAGCGGCTCTTGATTAGGGGCGTAGATGCTGCCTAGAGTAATTTCTTTACCATAAAGTCTGCCCTCAACCAGGACATATCATCCTTCCTTATCAGTTATTGAATGTATTAGTTTGAATGGTATTCCTGCTCTTATCCAAATGAATGTACCCCTGGCATACGCTGAGTAGGACGTTGCGTAGAGTTGACCGCTCCATCTTCGTCTCAACCTGTCTATTTCGGGACCTAGTAAGTGTGTTTCCTGGAGCAGGGCGATTTGGGCTCCTCTACCGGTAAGATATCTATGTATGTTGTTTCTCTTAAGTGGAGATTCCATTCCCTTGACATTCCAAGATATAACTGCTACCCCCTTTGTGAAGTTAGGTGTGTGCGCCATACTCATTTGTCAGAACTTCGCACCCGTCCAATTTCCCACCTCCCCCCTCCATCAGCCCACATACTGGACTCGTACCCTCACCATAAAATAGGGTGTAGCAGAGGGAAAGGGATAAGGAAGGAAGGGAAAGGGTAAAAAAGAACAAACTAAACCCCAACGTCAACTCCCATACCCTAGGGCAGCAAAGCAACGGCCTGCCATCCAAACTGCA
Source organism: Calotriton arnoldi (assembly GCA_963921515.1). Classification (NCBI taxonomy): domain Eukaryota; kingdom Metazoa; phylum Chordata; class Amphibia; order Caudata; family Salamandridae; genus Calotriton; species Calotriton arnoldi. The sequence continues at coordinate 728,431 of CAWUFW010000319.1, forward strand.
TGTAACAACCATGTGATATCCGAATATCTCTTCTGGTCAGCCCGTGTGAGCTGTACCAGAGGGGGTGTGCCTTGCTATGCTGTCTAGACGCCATACATACGGCGGCAGCCTGCTATCTGTCACATGGGTTCAAGAATCTGGGCTTAGGGCTACTCATTTTTAGAACGAGAGGCATCTCCCCGCCTTCTTCACAGCCCCAGCCGCTAACCGTCTCCCCATCTTTGAGAAGGGGTCGGCCTCACATAGTCCCCCCCCTTTCACCCAGCATCTGACTGTTTATGCCTAAGACAGTTCATGCATAATAAAGGATATCCAACAATGTGGTCTGCAGTTTGTGGTGTCACTTCAGGCAATCTGCTCTCCTCGTCTCCAGAGGTGGTCAGGTCAGTTCTCACTGATTTCCGTTCCGATGATGAGTCTCTGTCTTTGGATGTATGCTGGGACCCTCCTATCTCAGCCACCGCTTGTAGTGCCGCCGCTCTTTCCATTTCAGTCTGTGAGGCTGAGGAACCGTTTCCTGCACCAGTTAACAGCTTTCTGCGGAAGCACCCTCTTCTTCCCCTTTGTTGAGGTAGTGCTTTCGAGCGTACCTTCAGTGGAACCACTCCCGCTTTGGGATCTTCTAGCCATGACCAGGCCAAGTCTGGGGTGTCGCAGAAATGGGTAGAGCCATCCATTATTATTCTGAGCTTCAACGGGTACATTAGAGAGTATTGTATCCCCTGGCCTCTAAGCGCTCTCTTGACTTCCGCATACGAGGCTCTCCTTGCCTGTACTGCAGCGGTGTAGTCCGGATATATAGAGACTTTTTTGTTTTCTACTATAAACAGGCCTTTTGTGCGAGCCTGCTGTAGTATGATATCACGGTTTCTATAGTGCAATAATCTTGCCACTATGGGTCTAGGCAGCCTGCCAGGTGCGAGCGGTCTAGAAGGAACTCTGTGCTCTCTTTCCAGCGCAAAGAAAGGAGTTAGAGCCTCCGTGGCCACTTCTGATTTTATCCAGTTCTCTAAATATTCTCCCATGCGCCCCGCTTCAATGCCTTCCGGAAGGCCCACCACTCTTATATTGTTGAGCCTGTTGCGGCCTTCTGCGTCTTCCGCGCGCTTTTCCAGGATTTCCACTCTGTCTCTAGGTTCCAGTACGACTTGGGATATTCTCGCACATTCCGGCTGCACGTCTTCAATCTTGTGCTCCACTCCTTTTACAAGGTCTGCCAATTTTTGCTGTTCTGTTCGAAGCAAACCCAGTCCCACAGACACTACCCCTATGTCTTGCTGTAGGGTATTTCTGGTGTCTGTAATGACCTCCAGAATCTTAGTTAGTTGTAGACTAATTGAATCTGTTGGAGGGTCATTCTGGTCTGCGTTAGAATCTCCGGCCTGTTCCTCGCCTCTTGGGAAGGTCCTCCAGTTTTAATCCTAGGTTTCCCCATTTCGTATGTGGGCCAGTGACTTATCCGTTCTTCACTCCTCCCAGTATATTGTCCCCTACTAAGAGCTTCTAGTGATCTCTTGGCTTTATTCCGCCTGTACGTGGTGTGCAGTTTCGCTCCAGGCCCAGTTCTCACACGTCCCAGGTCTTCTCCTGTCTGGCCGCTTGCTGTTACAGGGTAACCTCGCCCGGTGTCAGGTCTCAGGGGAGGTGTCCTCCGGGCTATTGTATCATACTGCACGCCGCCCCCCTGTGTACATTCCGATTTAGCCTCTCTTTTGCAGTCTGTTTAAGTTGATCTTCCGCGCCCAGTGCCTGTCACTGCTGTGTGAGTTATCAGTAGTTTTTTGTTGGCTATGGGCTCCGATCTTAAGGCTCAAAACTATGGTGCCCATGTGTCATTGTGTCTTCCTTTCTCTGTCCACGTTATGGTATAGTGTTTGTGGCCACTCTGGGTGTACTTTTGTCGTCTTCAGGTCTCAGTGGCCTGGTTCCCGTTGTCGTCCAGTGTTGTTGTTTGCTGCGTAGCTCTAATTTGTGTTGTTTTAAACTCTGTTTATGCGGTAGTTTCATAGGGGATATTGCGATCGTCTCTCAGAGCCACTCTTTTGCTTACAGCTCTCCAGCCTACCCCGAGGGCCAGTAGGTATAATCCAATGCATCAGCTTTTGGGGCCTGAGCTGTGATCTTGCACCGCAATATCCCTATCACTTTCTCATGTTCCCGATGTCTATCTTGGTCATGGGGCCCCGTTTATCCATGGTGGTACCTATAATTGTCAGCTTACCCCGCGTTTCCTTCACGTCCCCAGCAGGCCTTGTGTAGGTAGATACTAGTTTCTCTTTAGGTTACCTTTGCCAGTCCCTGCAATGCTGTTCGTCCCACCGATCTTTGTAGCGTTCCTCATCGATCTAGGGCCACCACGGCAGATCTTCGCTTCCTCTGCCTCCTCTAGTCATCTCGTCTTCTCCCGGTTCCTCAGCCACGCTCCCTCTCTGTCACGAGCGGGCCCGGCACTCTTACTCTTCTGGTCTTCTGGCCCAACTAATCCCGGGGGTGGGGGGGGCTCCGGGAAACAAGAGATGACAGGAAGGAGGGCAGCAGCGCGCCCCCACGACTCACGGATCCAGCCCTCGGCGGCTGCGACACTCTCTGTTGGCTAGGCCTCTAGAGCCTCGGTTCTCGCGTACTTCGCCGTCCGCCGTCTTCGGGCAAAGCCGCTCACCTCTCCTGTTACTCCATCTCTACTGTCAATGGAGGAGCGCGCCATCCGGATTCGGATCCGACTCTCATTCAGAGTCGCACCACCGCTCCGTCAGGGAGCGCACCGCCGCCCCAAGCCTCGTACCTCTCCGCACGTCGCAGCAGCTGGGAGCTCCCTTCCTCGCCCTCGGTTCTTCACATTCGCGTCAGGTCAAAAAATCCAGCCTCCGGCGAGAACTTGCTCCATTCACTTTTATATGTGGGAAATTGCCGGATTCAGGATAAATATCAGGCTTACGCCGGAGCTCTGTTATAGAGCATCTAGCCCAGTTGCCATCTTGGCCATGCCCCCATGTACATGCAGAACTTTAAATTGGCAATAGTAAGTAAATTGACACTGTCTTTTGGGTTATGCTATGTAGTGCAACTGCCTGCGCAAAACTTTAATAAACGAGGACCTGGTGTCCCTGTGAAGTATGGCTATGTGATGTGATTTTAGTGAAATGGCACTTCGTGTCTAGACATCTATTGTAACAATGATGAATGGCTTAACAAAAGCTAACTTCTTGCAAACTGGCAAAGGTAAATTTTAAACTCTGCAAGAGGCAATGGAAAAGCTGGTACAATTCTAGTTTTATTAAAAGCAATAGCTGCCAATCATTTTCACCCACACACCTATTCGTAAAAATGTTGCTACTTACTTTACTCAGAGACAGAAATGGAGCCCTTGGAACATCGGAAGGAACACATTTTGTCTTCTCAAACTTGCCTACTACATCATACGTTCCAGGCCCAGGGACACCCTGAAAACAGAAAAAACTGGTTAACAAGCATAACAGACTGGCAATTTTTGGAACTACACTTTACTTTTGGAACGCATACATAATAACAAATACATGCTTAAAGTTTTTATACTATTTCCAAATCACTTGTATTGAATAATGTATGGCAGGAAGTACATCTAAGTTTACATAATTAGGACATTGCAAGTCTCCTACGGTTTCCAAGATAATATTAAGGCATGAGGTAGGAGGTTCAGTAACGTATGGGAACTGTAAGTTAACTTGCAGTATTCTCCTTCCATACATTTGAGGGTACTTTGGAGCATATTAGCAAGACCGGCGATAAAATTATCGCCGTTTTAGCGGCAGGAAACTGCCGCTAAAACGGCGATAATGGGCTTGCTAATATGCGTTATAGAATTCCAATAGAAGCCCAGGTTAGATGTCCTGCACATCTAACCTGGGCTTCTATTGAATTCTATAACGCATATTAGCAAGCTCATTATCGCCGTTTTAGCGGCAGTTTCCTGCCGCTAAAACGGCGATAATTTTATCGCCGGTCTTGCTAATATGCCCCTCTATTTCTCCAAGCAAAACCACTTAAATATTTTTTTCATTAGTGGGAAGCATTAGAAACAGCAAGCAAATGAAAGTAAAGGGCATTTAATATGTGAGAATCTGATGCATAGATAACTTTTCAACATATTGACTCAATGTGCTTAGACCACCAACTAATTACAATTTAAGAACTAAGAACCTGATTTAGAGTTTGGTGGACAACACATGGTAAAACCATGACAAATATTTCGTCCGTCTTAATACAAGTGTGTTATATCCTAATACATGCGTAACAAGGCGAACGGGCTAATCTATTATGTCCTAATGCACTTGTAGTAAGGCAGACAGGATAAGGTATTGAAAACATTTCCAGTTGGAAACCGTGTCACAGGGTTTACAAACACAAAAGTGTTTTGTGCAGTGTACTAACATTATTATGAAAGTCTGGAAAGCATTTTCTGACTTGCAGAATTAATTTGGGATCCCTCCGAATCACAATTATGAGGGATGGAGCTGAAAGGGGCATTCCCTCCTAACAACGAAGAGCAAACCTTTGATTGGTTACTAACCCCTCAAATGAGGTAATAATATATGGAAGGTGTTCTCTTGGGACATTTTCCCCTTTGTAAATCGTGTTGGGCAACCACCACTAATGTTGTCCTACACTGAAAACATTTTCTTTAAAAGCTGCCCCAGTTTCTGTAAGGAACACAGCTGCTTTAAAAAGAAGTTTCCTGTGTGGAAATCCAAGCATAGGGATGATGAACTGCTAATCCTGGAAAACCACCATCCCAGTGTTTGTATCCAATCACAGGGGGTCGCAAAATATCAACCAATCACAGGAGTTCGCAAATATTAACCTATCTAAATAATATGCATTGGACTGATCGTTCTGCAACCCACTGTGACTGGAAATTTTGCCACGTGACCCTAATAATTCATATATCACATTGCCAAAATCAGAGACAGGTACCACTCCCTGGAGGATGAACTTTGGTCTTACGAAGCCCGGGGACAGAGAGGCAAACAATGAAGTTACGGGGTCAACCCTTGGCTGGATTTGGGGAGGGGTGGATTTTATATTTGTTTCTATGTTTATTTCCACTAACTTGCAATGTCATATTGTGGGCTGAGCTAGGCGCTCCTCTGTTGTCATGCACGATCATTTAGGTTTGTGTCTGTTGTATCAAACAAGCAAAACTCAATAAAATATTGTCGTTAATAAAATCAGAGACTGGCGGCAAAAAGTCGGTGTTCAATTTCCGACCTTTTTCTCCGCCTTACCCATTAGTACATAAGGCCCAAAAATCTAAGCAATTAACAGATTTTTTTTTATTAGAAATGCATCTACTCTGAATGGGGTCATTTGTTTCTGTAGAGCAATCTATCAGTGTTTTCAACACTGGCCCACATCACGAATCCTGTAATAATTGTTCTTCGCTAATACCTCGCCCATTATTCTCAGTATCATAAATATTGGAAATTCCAGGAAGCGGTATTAGTATTACTGTAGGAGTACAAGCAATTTCATAATGGTCTCCTTTGGAATGGGTCATATCATGAAAAAATCAATGTTACCAAAATTCGTTCAGCATTATATTAACTTTTTGGGAAGAAATCCACCTACTTTGACCTTGAGGAATTATCTCAGGAGTCATCTGGGATAATATTGCATGCGGCATTAATGCATGTCTCGTAAAAGCAATTTGGGGGAAAACGTCTGTTTCAGTTCAAACCAGTAATAAGAGCAACTTCTCATGTTTAGACAGCTTGTTTTTTTGTCTACAACCACTTGTATGCCTTGCTCAGACTTCAAGCGCTATACAAAAAGATAATGATGTTAATGGATACTGTGCTTGTGAGAGTGGTTTCAGTAGCAGTATAGGTTCAATGTTCGATATGTGTCATTACAAGTATTTTCATGTTATGTCTGTACAGTGTGCTTCAGATTTCCAACAAACCAAATTGAAACAGAGAGCTTAGCAGTTATGGAGTAGGGAGCTGTTTCCTGACAGTGACTGTGGGGACAACTGTAATAAATTGTTACAGGCAACGGGTAATGCTACTAGGCTTGATCTCAGTGGCGAAGCTTCCACCAGGACCAGTCTCCAGAGACCACATCCCCCACTAGGGCCAGACTGGCCGTACTGGGCATCGGGCATTGCCCCGGGAGGCTGGAAGGGTGGGGGCCAAGATTGCAGCGGAGGGGCCGTTTTTGTTACTGAGGGCCATTTTTGCAGCGGTGCTCCTTTATCGGCCCCCAGTAACAAAAGCAGCTGGGGGGGTTGGTCCGTCAACATTGCCAGGGCTGGTTTGGGTTCCCAGTCCGGCCCTGTCCCCCACAAAGTGGCCACTCCCATTCCGTAAACCCAAAAATTGCCAGAGGCACATCCATACCTGCCTGCTCTCTCCTTCCTGCGCCCTCAAGTCCCCAACTGGCAAAAGCGAATTCACTGCCCCGTCCTGCCTGCCACCTCGGAAGTGGGTACCTGCCAGTTCTGGCCTGTTGTTTGTGAGGTGCTGGTCTACCACAGGCCACATTCGTTGAGGTATCTAGCAACAATTTATATTGTAGAGGCATGGCAATTTAGTTGCAACAAAGTTTGCAGAGGTGACAGAGTTATTGAGACCTGGAGTGGGTTGGTTGCCTGTTCCTTCTCAGGTCTATTTCCTTAAGTTACACAAAGAGTGCTGAATGGATCTTAGGTACCAGAGAAGAGCTTGAGTTCTGGAGAGGCATTCTGCCAATGCGTTTGTTCTTTTGGAAATGGGCATGTTGCTCTCACGGTCAGAGACCTATGCATAGCATACATGGATGACTGTCCCAGCACTGCATCTAGTCTTGTCTAACAGAAGGAAGATGAATTGTTGGAACATACATTGATGCATGTAGTATGCCCTGAGTCAGCATGATGATAGATGGGCATCTTAAAGCCTCTTGCAGGGTAAATGTGCCCTGTTGCATTACTGGCACTGTCTGGATGTCACCCTGGGGTTATGAGGCTAATGGCCAAATGCAGATTATTTTGGCAGCCATATGGTGGTTCTGAATTGCGTGTTACAGTTAAGATAGCACAGAATTCACAAATCTGGCACTACTATTAGCGAAACATTTGTTAACTAAATGCTGGAAGTCGCCGTTGGCCCCCAGGGTGGAGGACTGGCGGGAGGTGGTCCATCATTGGGGTCTTGCTGAAAGTGAGGCCCTCAGGTGGGAGGAATACAGGAGGCTGCGTAAAGCACCCATCTCCATGGAATGGGATGTGCTACTGGAGGGCTTTAAAGCACAAGACTCTGAACCCTGAAAAGATACCGCGGCAAGGCGGGTTTGGGAGACAAGGATCTTTGGGCAACTGCATAATTCTGAGGTTCATGCATCAACAGTTCTACGTGGTCCACATCCACACTCACACACTTGCACTTCCCCCTACCAATGGATAGATCAACTATTTGGTGGCACATCAGGTTTTTTAGGGATCCGGGAGGGGGGTAGTTACATTACTTGATCGTTGTATTCTTTCCTTTTTTTTGCATGACCAAGGGGAAGATGGAAAGCCACGCCTGTGGCACTATAAACGTATCTTAATGCTTTGATCCAGATGTGCTTACTTACTTATCGAAATGTCATTCCACTGTAATACTTCTTTTTTGATGAAAATGCAATAAAGTTTGAGTAAAAAAAAACAGTTAAGATTGCACACTGATAGGAAATTTCCCTCCCAGCAGTGGTGGATGCAAAGAGAAACAGGTGCTTCTGTGTGGCTGAGGGTAATCCTGCAGTGTGTTGCTTGTTGCAAGAAAGATTGAGATGTCCTGTTGCACAGAAGAGCAGCTTTTTACTGCTGGTGTAATTTTCTCTATAACGTGGCTGGTAAGTTCCAAATCAGTAAGAAGAGAGGCGGGGCAGGCTGGTGAGCAATAGAAGTGGGTAAGTCAGGGAAAGTCGAGCCATGGGCTTGTTTGACCATAAGAACCAAAAATTAGCAGACAATTGTCATAGTGATATGGTAGCAATCTATTTCTTTATAAGTTGCGAGTGCTGTAAATTTGTATACTACTTTTGTTACTTTGGGTGAAATGTACTAATTTTAAAACAAACATGACATGGTTCAACAAAGTTAACCCCATAAGAATGCTAAATGGCAACTCAGTTTGTGATAAGCAGCATACAAATGTCCAGATTTATTATTCAATATGGAACAAACTATAGTATTTTAACCCATGTGAGTGAGGATTTTGGAAATAATATAGTTGAGATTCTTTTTACGCTGCAACGACAGCAGCAGATTAGCCTAGCTGTCACAGCAGAGGAGTGTGGGTTTCAAAGGTGTCTCTAGTCACGAGGCAAGAAAGCCTCAAGACAGGTCAGGTTCTCCCACTCCCAATTAAACCTATACTAGACCCTGATGACTTCAAACACTGCCTCCACATCATCCAGACCTCGATGGTCAGTGCGTACCTGAAGCTCATCTCAGCCAAGACATGATTCCTGTTCCTTTCCAAAAGCAAAAAACAAGCAACAGTGCAAACCTGGAACAATAAAATGAAACTTTACTGCTTCGAATCACAATTTTTACTGAATATCAACTCACTTGGATTCACGCTTGGCACCAACCTCACCCTCAAGGAACCCATTGCCAAAAAAACACAAAGACAGCCTGGTACCAGCTGTCCCTTCTAAACCTCTTCCAGCGAGCAACTCCAGAACTACGGTTCAAGTCCCTTTAGATAGTAGCAAACCCATACTCCAAGTCCTCACAGGCTCCACACCGGCACCCCTAAAGGGCACCGCACATGCCACAGCATGATTCATCCAGGGCCTGAAGAAATATGATCATGTCATTCCCATCCTGATGGAACTTCATTAGCTCTCTTTGCCATCCTGCACCATCATCAAAGCCAGCTGCATAATTTACAAAGCCATCACAACCAGCACCCTCACTTAAATTGCAGGTAAGCTCATCATCTCTGGTGGTTCTCAGCACACCCACAGCCAGGACGCCATCAGACTGCAGACAAAGAAGTGTAAAACAGAAATAAATAAGGCAGAAGGCCTTTTCCGTGTATGCATCTAAGATCTAAAACAACATCCTCATGTCCATTATGAGCGCCCCATCCTTGCTCCAATTAAGGAAAGAGTTGAAGATTCACATTGTTAAAGAACACTACATGACAGTGCATTAACAGTCCAAAAAGCAGCTACCTCCCCTATCATTCTTTGACCTTATGCTGAACTTTGACCATGTACAAGACTTCGCTGCCTTTTGGCTAGGTACGTGCTATAGAAATATCCCAAAAATATGTACAGACATACAAGAAAGCACCCATTTCTAATTTTGCTGCAGGCTGGTCATTGACCTTGGTATGGATTTTATTAACCAACCATAAATTATACTTGACCTGACTGCTTCCTTTGCAAATGAGCAGCCCCTTTCAAAAACCATGTTTCCCACCTCTGACAGCTCTCTGAACATCCCAGTGCTGATGAGTACTACATGAGTGATAAAAATAACTGGCACATGCCAGCCTCATTGCAATCACGTGACTCCAAGTCATGTGTGACACCATCGGCTGGTCTTGGCTTTTAGCAAGCAGCACTTTGTATGATGGGACTTGCAGGCCTATATCTATAAAAGGGAAGGCCAAACTTCAAATCCTTGAAAGCAAGTGCTTTTGCCAAAAAATGTTAGGACTGGTAAGTTTCACACATTATATGACGCTACTTCAAAGCTATGAAGGCTGTTTAGAGTGACCACAAGATGGAGTGGAAGCAATTGTGCATGTAGGCCGCATCGCTCTCGAGCATCTTACATTCGGACTGCTACCATTAACACATTGACATAAAGACGAGATGGGTAAGTGGTGGTATTCGTGGACAGGGTCAATATGAAGTCAATATTTGTGGTTATGCATGATGTGGTATTGTAAGGGAGCAAAGTTGTGTGTTATGCTCAACAATATCTGTACTATATGCACTGATGGATGTCTCCTTACATTAGTTGATTGGTTGATGGTAATGTGCCATTGGCAACAGGCTATGCGCAGATGGTCAGAAGCAGATGTAGTCACAAAAGTTGTTTGCAAGGTCTGACAGGTTATTGTGAGCACTTGGATTATCAGAGTGTGAGGCATTACAATTTGGGTGTGCTGTCTATGTTGGGACTTACCAATGATCAAATGTGCTGTCTTTGAAAATTGGGCCAAGCAGAGAAAAATAAAAAGATTTAGAGCCTTATTTAGTGTTTGGTGGATGAGATAGTGTACCTCCAAAGTTGCACATGTCCATCTGCCATATTACAAGCGCATTATATCCTACAGTGCCTGTAATATGGTGGACGGGATATTCGCTGCGTTTTGATTGAGTATCCAACCCGTCAAAGTGTAAATAAGGCCCTTAGTTTGCAACATTTTTGGCACCTTGATAGTCCCAGCTCCTCTCAGCCAAGTACAGACTGAAATAAAAGCAATGTCTCACAGTAAACTGCAATTGCAGTATGTGAATTCATAGAAACATAATAATAGAACATTTTCTGAGAACCCAAATAATCAAAAAAACATTTAGTGGAAGAAGAGTGGGGTACATGTGAGGACAACAAAGTAAATAAAGGAGGAACATGTGAAAGGGGGAAACTAAATTAATGTTAAAAATGGGTGAAGGGGAGGGTTAGGGGTGTCAACCCCAAAAATAAAAAAGTGAGGGACAAAGGAGGAGGAGTAGGCAGAAAGGAGGAGCATGGGAAAGAAATGAAAAGGAACAGCAAGAGGGTAACCTCTTTTCCTCACAGCACAGCAATTTTTAGGTCGCAGTTTACCAGACAGTGCACATCTTGGGGATATTCAGAAAGCTGATGTTAGAAATGGGGGTCTCTAGTTGGCAGTGGATTACACCCTGTCCAAGTGGAGACCCTTCCTTCTAGTCAGAATGAATAAAGTACACACCTAAGTTTGCCTGTGCTCACTCTCTCGTAGCTTGGCACAAAGCAGACAGGCTAAACTACAGAGGCAATGTATAAAGCATTTGTATATAATCCACACTAACACAGTGAAAACACTACAAAGGGACACCATACCGGTTTAGAAAAATAGAATATCTTTATCTAAGCCAAACAAGACCAAAACAACAAATATCCAACATACACAACTCAAAATATGACTTTTAAAAGGTAGAAAACAATTCTGTACATAGCAAACTAAGAATGCGTGAATTTTGCACAAAGTACCTCAAGCGCGTCAAAAGTATGGGGCAAAAACAGGCGCTGGGAAGGTGATGGGTCAGTACCTTACTCCAGGGGAGGTGGTGGGTCGGTTCCTTACCGCCACACAGGGGAGGTGATTAGTCAGTTCCTTACTGAATGGCCAGCGTCGTCGTGGAGTTGACGCACAGGTGCGATGCATGATAAAATTCAGCCGCTATGGGTCAATGCGGCATCGATCCAGGGGCTGCCTCAGTTTCTGTAGCCACGGACAGGTGATCGGTTCTTTTAGCCGCACAGTGGGGCCTAAGCTGGAGTCGGTGTGCTGATCTCGACCTTCAGAAATCGGTGCACGGGACTCGGTGTGCAGTGGTTTCCTGGGTCGCGGGCAGGCACTGCATTGATTTCTTCGGCCACATGGGGCTGTGCATTGGGATTTTCCTCCAGGCAGCAGTGTAACGTCGAATTAAACATCCAAAAGAAGAGCGAAGCGTTGATTTTGCAGTTTCTTTAGTTCTTCACAGCTTTCTGTAGCAGGAACAACCTCCAGGGGCCAAGAACTGGAATAGGCACTCCGAGGCAGGTCAAAATTCCCAGCAGTGGAGTTAAAGAAGGCTGTACGTGAAGTCTTTGTGTCCCTGAGACTTCAGAAAAGGAGGCAAGCACACACAAGCCCTTGTAGATTCTTATCAAGCAGGTTTCACAGCAAAGTCCAGTCTTTGTCCTCTTCTTAGAACAGAAGCAGCAACTGCAGGCCAATCCAGCACAGCAACACACAGCAAAGAGGCAGTACTTCTCACAGCTCTTCAGCTCTTCTTCCTTGATTCCAGAAGTAATTTAAAGTTCTTGGGTTTTAGGTCTAATACTTTTATTTATTTTCCCCTTTGAAGTCTTTGTAAGAAAGTCTCTCTTGCTCAGTAAAAAACAGTTCTGTCCTCCCTGGTCCAGCCACACTACAGGGGGCGGAGACAGCATAGTGCAGAGTAGCCACAGCCCATTCAGGTGCCAGTGACAACTCCTACCCCCATGAGAGCCCAGGAAGACCCATAATCATATGCAGGGCACACTTCAGCTCCCTTTTGTGAGTGTCTGGAGTGAATGCACAAACAGCCCCTGTCAGTCAAAAACCAGACAGTGAATCCACAAGCAGGCAGAGGCACACAGGATGGTTAAACAAGAAAATGGCCACTTTCTAAAAGTGGCATTTTCAAATACACAACTTAAAAACCACATTTACTAAAAGGTGTGTTATTAAATTCTGAGTTCAGAGAGCCTAAACTCCAAATCTCTAGCTGTTCCCAATTGAAAGTTACACTTGTAAAATGCTACAAGGCAGCTCCAATGACAGTCTATGGGAGAGCCAGCCTTTCAATAGTGAAAAACGAAATTGGCAGCATTTAACTATTAGGACATGTAAAACACACCAGTACATGTCTTACCTTTCTCATACACTGCACCCTGCCCATGGGGGTACCTTGTGCCTACTTCAGGGGTGACTTATATATGTAAGAAAAGGGATGGTTAGGGCCCGGCAAGTGGGTGCACTTGCCAGGTCAACATGGCAGTCAAAAACTGCACGCGCAGATATTGCAGTGGCAGGTCCAAGGCCCATTTGGAAGGCTACTGGTATGGGTGGCACAATCAGTGCTGCATGCCCACTAGTAGCATTTGATTTACAGGCCTAGGCACACACAGTGCATTTTACTAGGGACTTACCAGTGAATCAAATCATCCAATCATGGATAGCCAATCATAAGCATAGTTTACACAGGAGCACTTGCACTTTGTCACAGATCAGCAGTGGCAAAGTGCCCAGAGTACCTAAAGCAGCAAAAACGAAGTTCAGCACACAGTCAAAAATACTGGAGGCAGAGGCAAAAAGTCAGGGGAGATCACGCCAAGGATGCCAGGTCTAACAGTTGACCTAGGAATGCATTCTGCCTGTTGCTTGCCATTGACTTTGTGGTTTGTAACTCGTATTTTCTTGCTTTTCATTTGCTGGCTTTATTTGTTTTAGGCTGTCCAGCTTGAGTTCGTACTTTCCTTTGCCCAAACCTTATTTACAGTATCCTCCTGAGTGCTCCCTTTCTGTAAACAGACCTGTAACTCTTGTTCTTAACTCATTTGCTGTGCATTCAAAGACTGAGGTCAAATGTCAGGCGCTGTCTTCTGAGGGCACTTCTTTACTTTTCCTTCTCTGACTTCAAAGTGAGAGAATTTATGTGACAGTCTTGCTGGATACTGGGCGACGAAAGATTTTTTTTCTAGCACACATCAACATTTAAATGAACTGTGTAAGTATTTCAGAATATATCAGAATTAGGAACACAAATGAAGCACAATTTTTGTTATTTCTGAACTGTGTTGCAAACAAATACTTTAATATGATTAAAACAAATCATTACACTAGGTGATGCAATTTCCACACATTTTGGTCTGTATACTGTATAGTTGTATTAATAAAACTGTATGTATGTGCAAATGTAATGGTCATTTCAATTGAAAATGTGTTGTCTGTAATGGCAGTGTGCTACCACACCATGAATACTCCACTCTATGCCACTCCCCTCTGCTCTCCACCACTCCATTCTGCACCACACCACTTCACTGCACTCTACTCTGTACCACTTCACTTTACACCACTCCACGCCACTGCACTCTACGCCTCTCTACTCTACCCCATACCACTCTACTCTATGCCAATGCACTCTTCGCCTCTCTACTCTACACAGCTGCACTCTTCACCACGCCACTCTACACCGCTCCAGTCTAGGCTACACCAATCTACTCTGCACAACTCTACTCTAGGCCACTGTACTCTACGCCACTCTGCAATACACTGCACTCTATGCCAATACATTCTACGCAATGCACTTTACTCTGTAACATTCAACTCAATGCCCCTGCACTCTATGCCAATTCACTCTAATCTACTCTGCATCACTGCACTCTACACCACTTTACTCTACACCATTACACTCAATGCCACTCTACGCAACTGCACTCTACCCTTCACCACTCCACTCTACACCACTTCACTCTACTCTGAAACAATATACCCTACACCATTACTCTCGGCGCCACTCTACTCCACTCTGCGCCACTCCACTCTATACTACTGCACTCTAAGCCACTCTGCTCTTAACCAGTGCACTCTAAGCCAATGCACTCTACACAACTGCACTCTTTCACTACATTCTACGCCAGTGCACTCTGCTCTGAATCACTGTACTCTATGCCACTGATGTTTCCGCTACCCTATTCCACTCTACACCACTACACTCTGACACTCTACTCTGCAACACTACACTCTCCGTCACTGAACTCTACGCCAATCTCCTCTACTCTATGCTACTGCACTCTATGCCACTGCACTCTACGGCACTATACTCTGCTCTGCACCACTCTATGGTACTCTACTCTGCACCACTCTATGCCACTGCACTCTATGCCACTCCACTCTGCACCAATCTACACCACCCTACTATACTCCACTGCACTCTACGCCACTCTTGTCCACTCTGCGTCACTCCACTCCGCACCACTCCACTCTGTGCCACTGCACTCTACTATGCACCACTCTAATCTACATGACTGCATCCTACGATGCTGCATTATACGCCACTGAATTCAATGCCACTGCACTCAGTGCCACTATACTCTGCAACACTCTACGCCAATGCACTCTACACCAGACCATTCTACTCTATGCCACTTCAGTGTATGCTACTGTATGCGACTCTACACTATGCCACTCCACTCTACAGCACTTTATTCCACTCTTCGCCATTCCACTCTACAACACTCCACGCCACTCTCCTCTCCGCGACTAACTTTTAACCATGCTGAACTGCAGCCCATGCTGGTGTACAACATGGCTAAAATACATAGGCAAAGCCAATAGCTCTTGCATAGGGGAGACCTATTGGTTTTGCCAATGCTGCTTTTAAAAAGTGTAAATGTAACTCAGTGACAGGATGTGGGACAGGAAGGAGTGTAAAGGGAAAAGCGGCCTATGCAAACTGTGTAGAAAAACCGAAAGAGAAACCACATTTTGAAGGTCTATGACATTTTCACATTTATAAAAAAATTCACGCAACAGGCAATTACGAAAAAGAGACAGATATTCTATATGAACTGGTGTCTACCTAATTTTAAATGTCATTCAGCTTGAAAATGTGGATTAAAAGGCTTAGATTAAATGGTTTCTCACAATTGGTGCTCTATGGCTTTCTTTTACAACAAAATCACACACAACCGGCTGGCTGTATCACTTGTATAAAGAGGCAGTCACGTTGAGGCATTTGTTTATAGTAAGACAGCTACAGCAGCGTAGGGAGGGGGGAGAAGAGGAAGGGGTTGGCTTAAGAGCTCACCTTCAGCCGAAGAAAAAGTAAGTACCCCTACTGCGCAATAGTTATTCCCAAAGACTTTTTGCAGCAATTGTGCACTTAAAAATCCAGGTCACTTGCAGTCATATGAGCATTCTACAGAGCCTCATCCTCATCCGT
Source organism: Calotriton arnoldi (assembly GCA_963921515.1). Taxonomy (NCBI): domain Eukaryota; kingdom Metazoa; phylum Chordata; class Amphibia; order Caudata; family Salamandridae; genus Calotriton; species Calotriton arnoldi. The sequence continues at coordinate 744,112 of CAWUFW010000319.1, forward strand.
ATATGACCCTAGACCAGTGGTCTTCAATTTTTTTATGCCACGCCCCCTGTGCAAAAAAAAATTCATCCCCCCCCAACATTTTTCACAATTATTCTATTAAATTTGCAATGTTTTAAATATGTCTAGACTTATTTAAACATTGCAGGTAAGTTCTGCTACCATTTTAAAAATGCAATCGAATACATGATTGCTAAGCATACTATTCTGGTCAGGCAGGCCTTACTAATGTGTAAAAGTATCGACAGTGTGATTATTAGAAATGGGGGTGGGGGTTTTGAAGAATATTTGGAGTCCCCTCCCTTCTGACACCTTCTCCAGGCCAGGATATAAATGACAAAAGATGGTAGTGACGGCCCATTACAGAGAGGCTTACTGCCTCACATTTTTTTCAGTTGAAAACAAAGCACTGTTATCAGCATAATGTTTCTTTTGGCTAGAGCCTGGGAACACTACGGGGGCCCGCCCCCCAGTTTGAAGACCCCTGCCCTAGACCCATTCATCTCAGCTATCTGTAAAAGAAGCCAGCTCAGAAGCCAACAGTTCTCTGAAACCCAGGGCACTTAAGTATTTGCATATGATCAGGATTTTGAATAAGGTCACACATGTATCAAAGACATGGTATTTATAAATGCTTGTTTGATCAAGAGACTACTAGGAACAGGAATTAGAATGTGGCTTTATGGAGCAAAAATCGTTGAAGAGAACATATATTAATTCACTTTTACAAACATTTTTGAACTCAAAACCAGAAGTAGGGATTTTGTTTTCAACGCACTTAGCTGCAAAGGGAAAGTTGACTTTTAATTAAAAATCGTCACGGCCTTTGAATATGTGTGCTGATATTTGGAAAGAATGATTTGACACTATCAAACTAATGTTCTGGGAAATTGTACAATGAATGCTCAAATTAGCAGCTAACCTAGTTTCTCCATTCTTTGAAATTGTCTAAGAGCAGAATGTATTTAATGCATGTAAAATGTTCGAATACAAAGGCCTACAGTTTCTATTTTTCGAAGCTGCATCCATTGTTTCAAATGTTAAGGCTAAGAATCTATGAAATAGATGTCCATAAAACTTTTTTAAAAAACCTGTTGATGTGTTTTTGTTGACATATTACACAGCGGTGGTCGCCACTGTGTATTTGTAGTTAGGTGCCAGAGTTTCCGAAGAAAAGGAATCTTTTGTTTCTTTAATAACTTTGGTGCAGTTTCAGGAATCTGCCCCAAACTTTCCCAAAATAAGTTTGTCCACTTTGGTTCCTCCATAGAAAGTTTCGCCAAGAAAAAAGGGGGGTCAAAATTGATTTCCCATGTTTACTCTTTATTCAGAAAGTATGCTTTTTGTTACTTGGTGTAAATCTGCCCAGCCATTTGAAAAATTAGCATTTAAAAACGTGCTCAATGTGGGCATGAAGGGGTTAATGCTAGTTAAAAATTAGAAGTTAGAGACATCTGGACCGTTGGTGTCCAGATATGCTCTGATTAGCCAATTCAAAGTTGATGGGCGGATCCTTGCTGGCCACAACATGGAGAATGTGTCATGGCAACTATTACAAGCCTTGGGGACTTGGTCCCCGAGTTCTGAAAAAAAAAGGAATGGACACATAAGGGGGCAGGGTGAGCACACCCTTACCCTCTAGGCCAGGTGGGGGTGGTTCCTTTGCCCACCCCACAAAGTCAAAATTAAAAATATATATATTTCAGGTAGTGGGTTCCATAGTACCAGCACCTGGTACCAAGGTACCCAGCAACGTACCCCCTGTGGTACCTTGCTGCAGGTACTGCGGTACCATGGTATTAAATAAAATAAATTTAAAAAGAGAGAGAGAAGACCAGACCGTGCAGCCAACAGTCACTTTGCAGACCGTAGGCCGTGCGCAGTGAGGCTTGGCTACCTGTAGTGGATTGGTCTGAGGGCCAACCCACAACTGCAAAAGGGTGAAGGCTGTGCATAGTAAAGAGCTGGATGCCTATTGGGTCTTGGACACTCGCTGGGGCCAAACCCTGCGGCCAGCCACCCACGGCAAATGGCTGAATTCTCTGGGCAAATGGTGGAAAGCCATTGGCTGGAGTTTGGATGCCCATATGGAGTTGGGTGCATGGGTGTTGGGTGCCTGCACCGGGTTGACGCAGAGCCTGGTCGGAGGTTTGGCAGCTGCGGGGGCCTGGTAATCTGCAGGGATTTGGGCAGAGAGCCTGGCCAGAGGCCAGACTCTGTTTCCAACCCTGGAACTGCGATGCCAGCACCCAGTAGCATGGTACCCAGCAAAGCCCCCAGTTAGGTGCCACAGTACAGGTATTGGTACCACTGTACTGAAAAAACATTTTACAAAAAAATGAAACGGGTCTGGTCATAGATCAGACCAAGCAGCCAACCGCTATTGTGCAGGCCATAGGCACCAGACAAAACCAACGCTGCATACGGCTGATGACCATGTGCAGTGGTGGGGTTGGGTGCAGGGCTTGGTCAGAGGACGGGCCGGTCAGCCAGCTCACTGCTGTGCATGGCTGAATGTTGTCTGCATAGGAGGACTGGGTGCCCACAGGGGTTAGGGGCAGGACCTAGCCAGAATCCAGGCCCTCTTGCTGTGCACAGCATGTGCAGATAGGAGGTTGAGCGCAGGCTGTCTGGAGGGGTGGGACACATGCTTAACTTTGAATCTGATAAAAAAAAACATTGAAATTCAAGGCAAAAAAACAAAGGTTAAAGTGGCAATATAGTTAGGTATTGTAATAAGATTGCAGCTTATGTTAAAAAAACTGAAATTCACAGAAAAAAACAAGGGTTCAGGTGACGCTATAGTTAGTTGTTGAATTGAGACAAGAACTAATGTTTAACAACTGAAAAATCGCTGAAATTCACCAGGTATAGTTTAGTGAAATAACTATAACATGCACTGCTTATGACATCATTGAATACATTACTCATGACATGTTAAATGACATCAATGATGATCTCACTGATAACATCTCAATTGACCTCATTGATGACATCAGTGGTGACATCACAAATGACATCATCCAATGTACTGCTATTCGTATTACTCCATAAACCCTTACATTATTTTTTAAAAAGAAGGCTGTTAGTAAACGGCCTATAGTCATACACAACATAGAGTTACTGTGTGTACATGTTTGGGTGCATAGAATGGAAATAGCATAAGCCCTGGAGGCAAGTGTGGTTGCGCATGTTGAAAGGCATATGGTGCACTGTTTACAATCCAGTGTGAGGTGCAAGTAGTACTCCATGTTAAACAAAGTAAAACGTGAGTGTATCTGATGTGGGTTGCGGAGGCATGCTTCACAGTAGGTTGTGGCTAAAATCCAAAGCCTGTTGCAAAAAATCTGTGACAAAGGTCAAAGCTTCAAAAATCTTAATATGGGTACGCAGTACGGTGGGTTTCGTTGCAACCTGCATAAGATGCTGGTCTGTGGTCTTCACTGGCGCTTTAGCCTCCTGGCCTCCACACCAGAAGTGACCTAACCAGAAGGAAGGGTGAGGGGGGCGCAAGTGACACTACACAAAGTAGTAGCCCCCTTCTCGCTCCACCCCAAAGAAGGGGGGGCTGGGCGTTGGTGGCAAGGCATGGGAATGCAGCTCCATGCTACTGACCCCCAACTATGCCTCCCTACATAAAATGCAGGCAGACACAAATATGTTCCAACCTTTCAATGCAATTATAAGGCCACATGGAAAAACGTGTTAGCCAACCACCAACAAGAAAAGTGAATCTGGCATCTCTAATTTAAATGTGAAAAAGTCGTTATCGTTTGATCTTTGCTAATAGCGTTTAAAGCAGTTTAGAAGCCTGCAAGCTGAGCTCTGGCTTTACCCTTATTAACTGCGCAGTAAATGTAACACCGGGCAGCGCAGTCGTCCGTGCTTGACACTTAGGGCCAACAAACAGGAATTCTTAAAGCCAATTACTGCAATTACAAAGTGGGAACTGTCAGAGCCAAAGGCAGTGGCAGACATGATGGCACTTGGCAGGCCTGGGCCGGCATATGAAGACTCATTTATAATGGCGCACGTTTTAGAGGACGGTGTTAAAAAGTATGAAGTGATGACAATGGAAAATGGCAAATCAGTTATTCGGCGTGGCATTATCTCAAATTAAAACCCAGCTAGCGACAGAAAATGGCTGCGACGGTCAAAGGGCACGTGCATTAATAACACAAAAAATAAATGAGCCAGGCCCAGAGCCAAGCGTGTAAGACTTGCAATGAAGTGCAAGCCTTCCTACACGATTCATTTTAGTCTAGGGACTGGACTTCAAAATGCGTACTTTTCATCAACGGTGGTCTACCTCTTGGGCGCATTCCACTGAGCTATCACTCTTCCCAGTGCTTAATTTGTAAAACAATAAGTGCCAGGGCTCTCGTCAGGAGGCCTCAGCAGCTTGCACCACACATTGCCCCTGCCAGCGCTGCCAATGACAGAACCAGCACAACTACTAACCATCACACTCCTACAAGTGTGACAATTCAGACTATTTCAGGCCCCCAAAGCAATAAGAATGGCTTGGGCAACAGGTAATGGTCATTTTTAATGCATATTGAATTATTAATTAACTGTTGTTGTGGTCATCTCTAAATTAGCAAGACAGCCCCGCCTTGTGGCAGACTGTCACAAACACCGGTGTTGACAATTAAATGCCTGTGCTGAGCACCGGAAACCACCTGCTCAAATTAAGCACTTAGGGCACGCAAGCTACTTCAATGGTGACTATCACACAAACAGTACACTTCAGGTGTTATTCTGTTAGTCTGGTTTTATGACACTTGCAAGCTATTACTTTAAATGTAGTTTTGAGGGTTGTTTTCACAGCTGATTTTATACTAAACCTTGCTACATGAATGTCAATATGTGATATTCCAAAGGTTCCCTCATAAAATCGTGGGCAATATTTATCGCACACACACCGGTATTTTGCCATCACAAATACTGATGCTGTGCCATGGTCCGGCCAAGCCTAACATGGATGAGAATACCAAAAATCGGCCAAAGTACCTGTATAAAAGTTCGCATTCCACCCTTATTAAGAAGCAGTTTTGCTTAGTTTAAGGCATCTTTGAGGACTTACAAATAAGAGTTTAAATATTCGTACTATTGAGGTGAATATCAACAAACATAGGCCCAGATTTATTCATTCATTTATTTACTTGTAAAGCGCTCGAATCACCCCGAAAGGGGTATCTTCGCACTACAGAGGTGCTATAGACAAGCCAGATGGGAAGAAGATAATTAGATAAGTTCAGTTTTAAGTAGCCTTCTAAATAGAAGGTAGTCTGGGCATTTCCGTAGATGAATAGGGAGCTGATTCCAGTAATAGGGGGCTAGGTGGGAGAATGCCTTCCCACCCAAGCGGGATTTTTTGAAAAGCTTTGCATTGTTGCAAAAATATGCCAAATGATGCACAGCGATACATTTGTATTTACATTCCAACGCACAGGGTATTTTGAGCTGGAAAGGTCCTCTTTTCTAAGAGCAGATAGCGCTTTCTGCTGCTTTTAGTCGCTTTGCATCAAGGGGGCATTACTGGGGAGTTACTTGGTCGGATCATCGCAAACACCCATAGGTTCTGATTCAAAGCCCAATCTACTAAAATGCATCAAAAACTAACAACTCTTGGAAGAAGGGGCTAAAAACAAGGGGAAATGTTTTTTATTTCTCAAAGAAACGCAATAATTCCATGCGTGCTGCACTGCACAGCACACATCCAATACATGGTATCTTTCTGAGTTTGAGTATGCATAGGAATGGGACTTTATATTGGAAGAGTGTGCTTCTAGTACAAATCCTATGCTAGACAGTGCACACTCATCTCTGCATGTTGGTGCAAAGCTGTAAGTTGTGCACGGTGCAACAGATGACAGCAGCAACAGGTCTATCTTAGTAGATAGAGCTTTATGATGATTTCCCCCTTACACAATGCATTGCAGCAAATTTGGTCGCTGCACTGCATTGCATAAAAAATTAGCAAATCTGGCTCATTATCTCTTTAGGAAAAATGTGCCATAAATTGCACCAAATAAATAGTGCCTCCCACATTCTGGGCAATTCCTCTTTGGCAGAGGTGAAAGGTTGTTTTTTTGCCAAAAACGATAGAGAGTTAAGCTTGGCAAATACTTCAAAGACACTTTGTGGACTCTATATTGAAGTCATGATCAATCAAGCGTTTTTTATGGAGCGCGACAAATCACCCTGGGGGGTCTCCAGGCGCTGGGTTATTGCATCCTTGGTCGAAAAGCCATGTTTTGAGTTTTGTGCAGGTAGAGGTCGTTCCAGGACTCCGCGGTGATGTAGGAGAAGGAACGACCTCTGGAGCGGCATCGGTGGATGCAGCTTCGGTGAATGCGTGGGGTGTGGGCCAGGGCGAGGGAGGCGGAGAGAAGCTCTCTGGTGGAACGATGCAATATCAGGCGGTGGTTGATGTATGCGGGACCGATGTTATGGAGGGCCTTGAAGGCATTGAAGCAATGCACATCCTATTGAGTAGGTAAAGCACACTTACATTTGTATTCCATTGAGTGACCATAGCGGAAGAATACTAAAAACATTTTTCAATAGACAAATACAATTATTAAAGACAACATGGTATGTTGTTGAGAGTTTACTAATGCCTCCGCTACAAGTGACCAAGCTAGTTTTCGAATACGGTTATGCGGTCTGTCCTTTCATTTGAGGTTTCATTCAGATTGTTGTAGGAGAAAAGCATTTGGGTCAAATGATCACATTTGGAGGTTACATGTCTACACATTTTAAAATAAACCATAAATAACAATTAGAAGGGCTTGCACTGTGTTCTCATTCCTTTAAAAATGGTTGCTACATTAATGGAAATATCAGACAGAGACTTGATAGAGCGCCATGTTCTTGTGAAATTTGTAGGGGTGCATCATAAACATTGATAGTTCGCACCCGCATATATCCAGATATATACATATATGAATGGCTAGCAATTTGTAGTTATAAACCACTTATCAGAATGAATAAGAAATGTAATTGTGCTATGTTAATCATGCAATGTAATGCTTAACTGAATCGTGTTAAAATAATGCATAAATGAATCAGCTCATGTGTAATCGGGATGCAGTAGTTTAAACGTGTACCATATTAAGTTGCACATGTAGTTCACTTTTGCATCTGAATTATAATGAACCAATGCTTATAGACGTGATTAAGATTTGTGTGTTTAATTTGTGTAAAGGCTACATATACGCCAGGGAAAGGCCTGTTTGTTCTTATGTTAGCGTATTTTGCAGGAAGAGAAGGTTCTCTTGGAAAGGCTCTCTGGACAGTAAATTTAATTAACACAGTAGAGGGTTTCTGTTGAATGTATCTTCTGTTGCAGGTGCAAGGACATATGCCTCGTTAGTAAAAGACTGGCTCTTTGTTTCACAAGTTAGGGAGATGGGAGGCATGGAACTGGGAGTGCAATGGAATTTAGGGATGATACCTTCAGCGGAGAAGGTGCCTGGAACTCAAGGTCATCGCAACCGTCCAAGATGAAGTAACCGTTTCGATGGAAAAGTACAAGAAGGAAGACCTGGCCGAAGAGGCGTGACAAAAGGCGTGTTCAATTGTATTTGGGTTTTGTATTAGGGATAGTGCCCCGAGGGGGGGAGAGCAGAGAAGAGGTAGGGGAGAGCAGAGAAGAGGACAGAGAGGGATTTGGTGAAGGAGCATCTTAGAATCGAGCTCAAAGTACTATGTGAGTGCACTTCTTAGGAAGTCTTCACAGCTGACACCTTTTTCTTTTACTCTTGCCTGGGAAATTCGCTAAGTAGGTATGTCATTTAGTAGTAGAGTAGGTACAGCAAATGGGTTTATGCTTGTTTAGATAAATGAGGAATAACGTAGAGATTGGAGCTGTCATTGCTTGTCTAATACTTTTGGAGCTAACGATTCTTCTTATCCTGAGTCGGATGAGACTCCTGCGTAGGATGCTATTTGTATTAGTGCCCATCTATTTCTTTAACCTCATGTTGAGGTGCTTGCATGTGCAATTATTCTTGGCTGTAATAAAACCCCCAAATTGAACTCGGAGTCAGTGGTCTTTCAGGTAAACTAGATTCAAACTTAAGTTGCATAACCGAAAAGGATTTCTTCCCTTTACACTATTCAGCAGGTAAAAAGATCCTGGCGACCTGAAGATTCTTAAAGTGATAAGATAAGAATCAGCGTTATCAGTTGGTAGCAGAGTAGGATGGTTATCTCTGATAGTAAGGGGAGATCTAGATTAGGATGAGAGATTAGTTGCCCCATAGAACCCCAGTGATGGCGATCCAGTGGATCGCAAAAGGAGGACGTCGGCGGTCGCTGAGAACTGACGGAGAGTGACGGTGCGGCAGAAGTAGCAGTTCGTGGTAGAGTGAGTATGAAAAGGGTGATGCTTGTTAGATTGCAGTGTTCGCTCGTTGTGTAATGTCTTGCGGAGTTGGAATGAGAGTTGGGTGATTGAGGATCGGACCGTGAGCGCGTGCGGGGCCGAGAGATATTGTGGTGTAGAAGAAACCCAGAATTGAGATCGTTGACCAGAGATTGTGGGGGTCATGAGACGTCGTTGATCAACCCACGGAGGATAGGGAGCACATGCGTGAGAGAGTGAATAACCGACGCTGGTCGTAGGTTGTTGAGTGTAGAACATTGAGCGTTTGGATCCTATCGATTGTGTCAGAGGTGATTGTCCGGTCGTTCGCGGACAGACAGCTGCCAAATTGAGGTCAAAAATTTCGAGAGGCTGATCGGTCATTGGAGGACCGACGGTCAGAGAGGTAATTGGTCGGTAGTACGGACCATTGCTTCAGAGTGTGATTGGGACACGTGCGAGCGAGAAAGGGTGAATTGAGAAGGAGGGGAACTGCTGCGAGCGAAGGAAGAGTGACGTCAGACAGTGCCGCGCTGCGATAGGCCGGTTGGTGTGAGCCGCGCTGGCATTGGTGGATTGAACCAGGAAGCGAAAACAAAATATTGGGTGCGAACAGATATCTGCTTTACCATGAAATGTTTTAAAGTTTTACGAGAACTTTGCAGAGGTGACAGACATGTGGTTACTCTGGGTGGAGAGGAAGCCCCTCCCGAGGATACGCCGGCACATTATATGGCTAAAAATGTAGGATTGCATACTATAATTTGGCTTGAGAATTGGCATAAAATGACAGAAGGAGAAGGAGAATTGACTTTCCCACGTTATGGCACTTTCAGGTTGGAAGTGCTGTACCAGCTGAAAACTATAATGGCTTCTTTACGACCGCTGCCTAGACCGACACAGTTTGAGGCGGTACATGCATGGACTAGGGCAGCGTATGACAGGAAAAGAGATAAGAGCCAGGAAAGGGTGAAGAAATCAATCAGGGCCTTTCAAGATGCGAGGTGGGATGCATTGGAGAAAAGGTGGAGGGTGGAAACGATCGAAGGAGATAGGTTGTACCCACTGCTAATAAAAGATGGGAAAATAACAAGGATCGATGAGGAGGACAGTGATACAGATGACAGCCTGTTAGACAGGTTGCTAGCGGAGAGACCACCTCCGTTTAATCCAGATTTAGAAGAGGGAAAATCAACTTCAGCAGGGGAACTGTGTGAGACGCAGAATCAGACTAACATGAGCGTAGTGGGGAGAATTTCCACAGGAACAGAGGGAGCGGCAACACAGCCTTCCATAGGGAATACCCGATTACCGGACTCCCTGACAGTACCGGTTACCATTGGCCCTATAGTACCGGTATATGACCCAGACCGAGTAAGAGAAGGAAGTTCAGTACAGACGAGAGGAGAGGAAGGGACCAGCGCTAGTGGGAATGGGTTCGGAGTACAAGTGATTCACTTCCCGAAGCCATTAGACATGAGTACGCCATTACCAGCCACTGCAGACTCCTCTTTTAGACAGGAGGATGAGAGACCAGTCAGACCAAGATCTTTACACGAATCTAAGTCATCTTTGAGGAATTGGACACCAACAGTAAGAAACCAAAGTGATAGAATGCCAGGTGATAGGGAACGAGAAATTTCCGAAACCAGATCAAGCTTTAGGAATACGATAGAAGAGAGCAAGTCACAAGAACAAAGTGGTGACTATGATGAGCAGAATGGCGCAGCTTGTCGAGAAATACTAAAGAGTGCAGTACAGGCAAGGTTGCTGGACGTAGTAAGGTTAAAAGCAGAAGTAGACGAAATGATTAGCGGAAGTCTGCCTTTGGAAAGAATAGAAATTTATGGGTCAGATGAGCTGCTTTTCATAGAAAAAGTTATAACCCGGAAAGCAAGGATAGCACATGAGAAATTGACGGCATTAGCCAGGAGATATGAGGTAGACTTGAATAAAACAAAAACATTGCAAGGACCACACAGGTTGCAATATAGTGATCAAGAACTGGAGGAGAAAAGGATCACAGGATTAAGGACGCATACTAAAGATCTGATTGTAGGGATGCGGATATGGAACTTGTTGGACAAATGGGAGAAAAGGTGGTCAAAGAAGAAAATAGCAAAGAAAATAGTGGGAGAAACGCCACCTCCGGGGGGAAGGGCGACGGGCGTTGGAAACTTTCCTTTACGGGAAGTACAGAACGGAGGGTACGTATATGTGCCGTGGAGTAGAGGTGACTTGGCTGGGTTTACAAATGACTTTCCTCGGCTGAGGGAGAAACCCGTAGAGTGGTACAAACAGGTTGAGCGGTTTGTTAAAATTTCGAAGGTGCTGTGGACTGATTTGAACACCTTGTTTGACATAGTGGTGCCGGGAGATTTGTGGACAGCTTGTAAAATCGCCGTTGAGTGGCCGACTGTTGAACCTGAAAGGGATGCTGTCACGAATGGTCCGTCACCCCTTGTTATGAAAAAGTTCGAGCAAGTGATTACATGGTTGAAACTGAAGATTTCGCCTCAAGATATAGATTGGGTTAAGATAGACCGAACTGTGCAAGAACCTAAAGAAACGGTGCACAAATATTACAAAAGACTCCTGCAAGCTTTTAAACAGTATAGTGGATTAGATGCATTAGACCCCAAGGATATGGGACAGTTTGTCTCAAAGTTTGTGCTAGGCCTGAGACCAGAAGTCAGCCTCATGATACAGCACCATTTGATCTGTTGGCAGAACAAGCCGGTAGATGAAATCTTGCGGTATGCGAGGTACTGTAGCGACGAAGTGGACTCGAAGCATTGTAAGCTGAAGGACAAATTGATGCTCGTCCAGATGCAGACAGCTCAAGTCCAGCCTAGTGGAGGGACCTTAGGAAGAAGACAAGGGAATTACCAAGGAAACCAGAATGGGCAAGGACAGGGAAAAGGGAAACCTATCGATCCCAAGACGGGGGTGGATGTGGCAACACTGAAGAAGACCACTGCGTGTCATCTTTGTCACCAGATCGGGCATTGGAAGCGTGAGTGCCCTTTGAACCCAGCCAACCAAGTGCAGCAGGAGGTAGAGGGGGTTCAGGCACCTGTGACGGAGATAGTCAATACTGTAATGAGGCCCAGGTCAATGAAAGGGGGGGCCCATAACCAACAAGTACAGGTCCCACAACCACCAAGGATCCCGCACAGCATACGAACTTATCAGCAGATGCCCCTTTTCGAAGGGTATGATGAGTATAGCCCCGACCCGTTATCCTGACGGTGCCTGAGGGGGGAGGAAGACTGCACACTTGGAGCAGTCTTGGAGGTAGACCAGAGAGACCTTTTGTGGAGGCAGACATTGATGGTCATCCTACCACGCTTTTGGTTGACACTGGTGCTACCCGGTCTACTGTAAGATCAGCAGTGGTCCCCAACCTACCCCTCTCGGGACAATCAATCCAAGTTGGTGGCGTGGCAAACAAAAAGATAACTAGTCCATTGACCGAACCGGTTCCAGTGAGGATAGGCTCCTTCCAAGCTAAACACCAGTTCGTGGTGTGCGATACAAGTCCAGTTTGCTTGTTAGGAAGAGATCTATTGTGCAAATTAAACTGTACTATCTATTGCACACCAAGGGGAGTGGAGGTTCAGACAAGGGATGATGATGCTACTTTTAAAGTTGCAAATCAGCATCTGTGTGTAGACTTGTATCCAGTAGTGACTGTGGAAGAACTTCCACCTGACTCGAGAGACGCTGTGTCACCAGAGGTGTGGGATTTTACAGGGAAAGAGATAGGATTGATAAAGGGGGTTGAACCTGTGCAGATTCAGGTTAAGCAAAATGCCGATTTCCCTAGAACGCCTCAATACAATCTGTCGCCTGAAACGATAGCAGGAATCAAGCCTGTAATAGAGGCTTTCATCGAGCAAGGCATTCTGAAGGAGATTAGAGGTAGCCCATGTAATTCACCTATTATGGGACTACAGAAGCCAAGTGGGAAATTCAGGATCGTGCAAGACCTGCGAAAGGTCAACACGATAGTGGTCCCTTGTTGTCCAGTGGTACCAAATCCATCAGTGATACTGTTTCAGATTCCATGCGAAGCCGAGTGGTTTACTGTCATTGATTTGTGTCAAGCATTCTTTTCGATACCGCTCCATGAGGAAAGCCAATTTCTTTTTGCGTTCAGGCTGGAAAACCGTGTGTTAACATGCTGTCGGATCCCTCAAGGGTAAACAGAAAGTCCATCGATCTTTAATCAGATCCTGAAAAAGAATCTTGAGAGTCTTGTATTGCCGTAGAACTCAGTTCTCGTGCAATACATAGACGATCTCCTTGTTGCCTCAGAAACGGAAGATGCTTGCAGGATAGAGACGGTAGCCCTGTTGAACCATTTAGCAGAGAACGGCCACAAGGTGTCTCCAAACAAGTTGCAGTACTGTTTGAATGAAGTACAGTACTTGGGACACAGATTAGAAAAAGGCAAGAGGAAGGTGTCACCAGATCGAATTGAGGCGATAATGAACATGGCTGTGCCCACCACTCAGAGAGAAGTCATGATGTTTTTGGGAATGGTCGGCTATTGTCGCCAGTGGATTCCCAGTTTCTCTTTGAGAGCAAAGCCTTTGCAGAGGCTTACGCACAAGGATGTGAGTGATCCGGTACCATGGGACGAGGAGTGCTTGATGTCATTCCTAAAACTGAGAGAGGAGTTGTGTAGTGCCCCAGCTCTGGGAATGCCTGATTATAACAAGGCCTTTTCGCTGTTCTGTTGTGAGAGAGAAGGATGTGCATTAGCAGTCTTAGCTCAGAACCATGGAGGTGTCCGTAGACCAGTTGCCTACTTTTCAGCTACTCTAGATCCAGTAGCTTCTGCGTTGCCCGGATGTCTAAGATCCGTTGCTGCAACAGGTGTCAGCATTGAAAGATGTGAGAGTATTGTAATGGGTCATCCTTTGACTGTTTATGTGCCACACTCGGTTGAATTATTGATGACCAGGACTAAGACTCAGCACCTAACGAATAACGGATTAACGAGGTATGAGCAAGTCATACTTGCTGCAGAGAATGTGACTCTGAAGAGGTGCTCCGTCTTAAACCCTGCGACATTAATGCCTACATCGAATGCAGATGATGAAGATTGTGCGGACCATGATTGTCTTGATGTGACTGAACTCTGCACCAAACCAAGACCCGACATTGTTGATGAACCACTGACTGACCCAGATGAAATTTTCTTTGTCGATGGTTCATGCCTAAGAGACAGTGTCGGTCAACTAAGAGCAGCGTTTGCTGTATGTACCATTTCCGGGGTGGTTGAGGCTGCCTGCCTAGAAGGAGTACGCTCCGCCCAGGTAGCTGAAATCATTGCTTTGACTCGTGCCTGTTTGGCCGCTGATCAAATTCGAATCACGATTTACACGGACAGTCAGTATGGGTTTGGTGTAGTTCATGACTTCGGACAGGTGTGGTCCCAGAGGGGATTTTTGACATCATCTGGCTCACCCATTAGGAATGGAGAACATGTGAGACAACTGTTAGATGCATTGCAATGTCCGAAGGAGATCGCTGTTGTAAAATGCACTGCACACGGGAAGGGGGATGATTTTGTGTCTTTGGGAAACAATTATGCGGACGAAGTTGCCCGCTTCTGTGCAGAGCAGGGATGCATATTTACAGAGGGTTACACAGGAGAGAGCCTAGAAAGAACCAAGCTCAGCATGATGTTGGCCATGGCAGACACTTGGGAGGAGCTCAAGCGCCATGCAGGATGAAGTTTCAGATCAGGAACGGAATGGATGGATCAAAGCAGGGTGCAAAAGAGGGGATGTGGATGTTTGGGTCTCCAGTGATGGGAGAGCTGTCTTACCAGAGAATCTGCTGAATCCGATGGCGAGACTGATACATGGACCGGTACACCTTGGTAGAGATGCAATGATGCATTTGTTTAGACAGACGTGGTATAATCCCCGATTTCGCGCAATGGCTGAAACAGTATGTCAGAGGTGTGTCACGTGTCAGCAGATGAATGCTGGAAAGAAAACAGTAGTCACCTTGAGTCACATTGGGAGGTCAGGAGGACCCTTCAATAGGATACAGTTAGACTTCGTGGAAATGCCTAAATGCAATGGGTTGAGATATATCTTGGTGTTGGTATGTGTATTCTCACGGTGGGTGGAAGCTTACCCGACACGCAGGTGTGACACTCTCACAGTGGCTAAGTTATTGTTGAGGGAGCTCATCCCGAGATTCGGGATCCCAACCTCTTTGGAATCAGATAGAGGAAGACACTTCCACAGTGAAATTATGAAGTTACTCTGTGCCGCATTGAATATTGATCAGAGACTCCATTGCAGTTACCGACCGGAGGCTTCTGGGATGGTGGAACAGGTCAATGGAACTTTGAAAGCCCGGATGGCAAAAACTGTGTTCGTCAACGTCCCTGAAATGGCCTGACGCTTTGCCGCTTGTACTAATGAGCATGCAAAGCGTCCCAGATAGGAGGACCGGATTGTCCCCCCACGAGATATTAATGGGGAGGGCAATGCGGTTGCCAGCAGTACCAGCTACAGCCTTGATTAACATCACTGATGACTTGATTCTCGATTACTGTAAAGGACTATCTGATGTGGTCCGGTCTGTGTCCCAGCAGGTGCAAGCTGCAGCTGTTCCGGCCTCGAGTGATCTGTGCCACGACCTGTGTCCCGGCGACTGGGTGCTTGTCCGAAAGCACGTAAGGAAGAGCTGTTTGGATGTTCGCTGGTGAGGCCCGTACCAGGTGATACTGCTAACGAATACAGCAGTAAAGTGTGGAGGATTGCCGAACTGGGTACATGCCTCCCATACCCGCAGAGTTTCAGCACCCTTGGAAGAAACAGCTCCTCTCGTAGATGAAAATCCAGCTGATTTGGCAGGGCCACATGAGAGGACAAGTCAAGCTGTAAGGGTCGCTGGCACAGCTGGTGGTGCACCAGAACAAGCTGAAGGGGGTTTCGACAATCCGAACAGTGACTCTGACTCAGAAGACAGAGGTGGTGCAGTGGGTGGAGTAGAGTCAGATTCAGCAGAAAGAGGAAGTGGTGCACTGGGTATAGAAGGGGAAGGCGGAAGAACGACCAGAACCAAGGAAGGTTGGCCTGAAAGACAGAGGCGACTGAATCTAAGGTTGGCATCTGAAAGAGATCTTGCTCCAGTGTCTGAAACGTCTGAGACGGAAGCAAGTGACGTAGAGCAGACTCAAGAGGGCAGGCGAAGGTCAAAAAGAACAAGAGTACCCTGCCGGAGATACTCTACCCCTGAGTGGACTTACACTGTGACTGATGCAGGGGGTAGTGAGTACGGGGAGACTGAGGTCTGTGCAAGTGGTCAGCAAGAGCCCGAATGTGGTAGTGAAGGTGGTGCTGTTGTTGCCAGGGCTCGAAGTCGAAGGAATACTGACCCTCACCATTCCGAATCCCCCGCTTCTGAGTAAAGTTCGACAACTGGTTTTGCATCGAATCGAATTTCCGTCTTTTGGGTTTGAGTCGTCTTCACACGAGGTGGTAATCCTGCGTCTTGAACTCTTGTATCACGTTCTGGAAGTGCTTACTAATGATCTTATCATGGATGAAATATAACCTGTTGTAAATAAAAAGTCTAAAGGGGAAGATAACCTAGATCCGAGTGGAAGAAGAATAAATTTAGGGACTTTCCACAGAAGAGGAACGAAAACCTAGGGAAGTCTTTTTCTGGACTATGTAAATAAGAGACTGTTGTTGAAAGGGGATTTCCAGAGGTCTCAAGTGCTGCTTGAACTGGTTAAGCAAGTCACGAGCGGAAGAACAAAGACTGTTGAGTGTTCATCGCTGAAGCCAAGAACTTTTGAGAACTCTCGAAATCATGGAGGTTGGAGATCCAAATCGTAGATCTAAAATGATTGTAGGCATACTCATAGGGGTTGTGATATTTATATAATCGTAGTAATTGTAGTCTCATATACATTTCCACATGAGCTAGCAGTGCAGGGGGTGCCAGGGACTCCTACACCTACTACACCTAGCCAAAAAGAGGTAACCATAGGAGCTAACAAGGCTTTGCTAATAGAAGAGAGTCATAGGTTGCATGTAGATTTGTCTAGAAGTGATTTCAAGCTTAAAGCTTACGCCAAGCTGCTATACGAGTATGTAGATGCGATGGATGCGAAAGATTGTTATGTGTGTATGCAGTTGCCTGCTTCAGTGGATGAGGGTATTAGATATCACCATCTTCCACTGACCTATGGAATTTCATGTAGCCTGTTACTTAGTCTATTTTATGAAAGAGATCAGTTTGAGTATTTCTTTTCCAATTACGATGCAGTGCTTCCTGAAGTGCCCGCTTATAAACATTTGAATAAGTATGATTATTATAAGTCGGAGGATAGACTTGGGAAGTTCTTCATACCGTCTTTGGAACTGGACACAGCATATGCCCACCGACATAATTTGACGTGTCCATTGTCAGATGTAGAGAAAAAGTTTGTGGATCAGGTAGAAGACAGGTATAGAAAACTGACACAGACACGAGACACAGGGCATGGTAAAGTGGATTGGACAGATGAGGAAAAATTGCACAGGACAAAGGGAAGCTATGGTCCTATAGCTTTGGATAAGGAACAAAGGGGAAAGTTGTGTGTGAGACGATATCAGACCTATTATGAAAAGGTTCCTGTGGGACAGAGTACGTGTGACCATGTTTTTACGATGGCAGATGTGGCTAAGAATTTCCTCCAAGGTCCTGTACAAGTGATACCCACGGTGTATTTTGTGTGTGGAAGGAATGCCTATGTGAGATTGCCTGCGAACTGGTATGGTACATGTTACTTGGGAATAATATTTCCAAAGATTTACCATACTGAGGATTTGGAACTTTTGGAAGGTGGGAAGCATTCAAGAGTGAGAAGAGGTGCGAGTGCAGGGGTCGTAGTAGGAGATATCTTTGGAGCTATGATACCGAGTTTGGGAGTGATCTTGAATGATGTGAAGATCCGGAGACTGGCGACTGTGATAGACGAACTATCGATGAATACAGCAAAATCGTTGGTACTGGTGGAAGGGGAGATGCTGTCGATAAGGACGATGGTTTTGCAAAACCGCCTTGCTTTGGATGTCTTACTGGCAAAAGAGGGCGGAGTCTGTAAATTATTGAGGGTTCAAGAGTGCTGTACTTATATACCAGACCACAGCAAGGATCTGGAGAAATATATAAGTAACATCACTACTATTCACACGAAGATAGCGGACTTGACTGAAGAGGGAACTTGGGAAAAAGTTGGAAAAGGGTTTGGTCAAGTGGGAAGCTGGTTTGCGAATTTGGGAAAGGGATTCCTTGGCTATGTTCTGAGACCTCTCCTGATCGTGGTGGTTTGTGTGGTTTGCCTGTGGGGTCTGATCAAAGCTTACAAGTGGTATCGAACAGGCCGAGTTGAGAGAGCTCTGAGAGAAAATGAGACGAGAATGGCTAGACTGCAGGACAGTCAATATCAGAGACTCAAGAGAATAGAGAATCACAGATCAGGGAGAATGGCAACGAGTTCTGTTTAGGTCGGCTCTTTCTCCAAGGGAGTTGAATAAAATGTGATGACAGGAGTCATCAAAGGGGGGAACTGATAGAGCGCCATGTTCTTGTGAAATTTGTAGGGGTGCATCATAAACATTGATAGTTCGCACCCGCATATATCCAGATATATACATATATGAATGGCTAGCAATTTGTAGTTATAAACCAGTTATCAGAATGAATAAGAAATGTAATTGTGATATGTTAATCATGCAATGTAATGCTTAACTGAATCGTGTTAAAATAATGCATAAATGAATCAGCTCATGTGCAATCGGGATGCAGTAGTTTAAACGTGTACCATATTAAGTTGCACATGTAGTTCACTTTTGCATCTGAATTATAATGAACCAATGCTTATAGACGTGATTAAGATTTGTGTGTTTAATTTGGTTAAAGGCCTGACTACATATACGCCAGGGAAAGGCCTGTTTGTTCTTATGTTAGCGTATTTTGCAGGAAGAGAAGGTTCTCTTGGAAAGGCTCTCTGGGCACCGACAGTAAATTTAATTAACACAGTAGAGGGTTTCTGTTGATTGTATCTTCTGTTGCAGGTGCAAGGACATATGCCTCGTTAGTAAAAGACTGGCTCTTTGTTTCACAAGTTAGGGAGATGGGAGGCATGGAACTGGGAGTGCAATGGAATTTAGGGATGATACCTTCAGCGGAGAAGGTGCCTGGAACTCAAGGTCATCGCAACCGTCCAAGATGAAGTAACCGTTTCGATGGAAAAGTACAAGAAGGAAGACCTGGCTGAAGAGGCGTGACAAAAGGCGTGTTCAATTGTATTTGGGTTTTGTATTAGGGATAGTGCCCCGAGGGGGGAGAGCAGAGAAGAGGTAGGGGAGAGCAGAGAAGAGGACAGAGAGGGATTTGGTGAAGGAGCATCTTAGAATCGAGCTCAAAGTACTATGTGAGTGCACTTCTTAGGAAGTCTTCACAGCTGACACCTTTTTCTTTTACTCTTGCCTGGGAAATTCGCTAAGTAGGTATGTCATTTAGTAGTAGAGTAGGGACAGCAAATGGGTTTATGCTTGTTTAGATAAATGAGGAATAACGTAGAGATTGGAGCTGACATTGCTTGTCTAATACTTTTGGAGCTAACGATTCTTCTTATCCTGAGTCGGATGAGACTCCTGCGTAGGATGCTATTTGTATTAGTGCCCATCTATTTCTTTAACCTCGTGTTGAGGTGCTTGCATGTGCAATTATTCTTGGCTGTAATAAAACCCCAAAATTGAACTCGGAGTCAGTGGTCTTTCAGGTAAACTAGATTCAAACTTAAGTTGCATAACCGAAAAGGATTTCTTCCCTTTACACTATTCAGCAGGTAAAAAGATCCTGGCGACCTGAAGATTCTTAAAGTGATAAGATAAGAATCAGCGTTATCAGACTAATAAAGGATTACATAGCATTTTACATTCAAGTGCACAATCAATAGCCCAATGTAATTTGTTAGACAACTATTCACTATCGGAGTGCTGGAAAAGTGCTTCAATGTTCCTTTCCATATAAGTAAGAGAAAGTCTCAGTTGTCTCTTGGGCTGATTACGACCCCCAGACTAGTAGGGCATGGAGGTGGCGGTCCAGCCAGCACCGTACCGGCGGTCCTACCACTGTATTACAACTTTGGTGGTCGGACCGCCATTGCACCGGGACACCCCAAGGGAATCGCGTTCCCTGGTGGTGGCGATGCGGTGTGAGGCCGCAATATGCTTGGCAGGGCCGCTGCAGCTCCACCAAGCATATTACGAGTTTCCTCACTGCCAGCGGTCTCATGGCAGTGTTCAGGCCATGAAACGGCTGGCAGTGAGGAAACTTAGGGGGCCCTATAGGGCCCCCTGGTGCCTCATGCCATGGGGATATATGCAGGGGGACACATGGTGTGCCCCCCTATACAAATGCATGCCCAGTTCCTGCACGGTATGGACTTCACAGTTCATGCTGTGCAGGAACTTGCTTTAGCGTTCTCATTGCGGTGCCTTTTTCAAAAGCACCGCCGTGGGAATCCCAAAGGACCGCCTGCAAGACCATGAGATAACTCCTAATCTAGCGGCCAGCCGGCGGTTGACTTTGGCAGTGCGGTGGCGTGTTGCTCCACTCCTGCACCGCCAAAGTCATAATGAGGCCCTTTGTCTCCATGATCAGCAATGAGCTGGTGTCATCTGCTTCCCACTTGCAAATGTCCATGGCCAGCTGGCACAGTAAAGGAGAGTATTAACAACACTCCTTTCTCTGGAGGACAAGGCCACTTGCCTCGGAGCTGTCGTTGTAGGTTTGCCCTTTTGCACTCATCAAACCCTTCTATAGCACTAAGAGGTCTTCTTTGACGGCGAATTTTGGAATCTATAAATAAATACACATTTAGATAGCTAGAAAATCCACCAAAGTTGATACTCTGTGCCTCCTGAACTCCAAAAACACAGACAATTCCAGCCTGTGGTGCTGGCATGGTAAGCGCATGTCAACAACCACCGACGAGAATTCAACACAGAGCTGAAAAACGAACTTTTCAACTAACAAAAGTTCTGCACTGCACTGAGCACCAAATCTCAAGATAATTTGTCAATGATACACTGGCAAACATTTCTTTTAAAAGATGTAAAAAAAATATATAATTTTCTTTATTGTGTGAAACTGAAGAGCACTTGTATGAGTGGCATTCCCCTAAGTCCCCGAAGAAGGGCTAGTTGTAAAGCCGAAACACATGTCTACAGGGAAAATGCTGCTGTAAAAATTGTTCTCCAAAATACCAGTGATTATATGAACTGCCTGTAAAACTGCCTGTAAAACATATGGATTTTCTACCAATATTTTGGGATATTGTACAGAAAAAATACAGTAGTACGTTTTCAGAGGGCATTAAGTGTTCTAGTACCCTGTGCACGGCAAAAAAATAATTCTCACTTTAACCTTGCACATTTATGCAAGAAACTGACAAGAATATATATATATATATATATATATATTACCTACTGGCGGTCGCCAGTAGGTAGTTATAGTTAGGACCTCGTTTCTATTCAAAAAGTGTTTTTTGTTTTCCCAATAACTTTGGCGTCGTGTAACGAATCTTCGCAACATTTTCAAAACTAGTGGCCCGCTCCGGTCAGCTCCTGTCTTGAAAGTTTCGGAGTGATTCGTCAAGCGGGGGCCGAGAAAAAGGGGGGTCCCAAAACACGTTTTCCCCATGTTAATTTCCATAGGAAACTTTAGACAAAGCTACAGCCCGAACTGCTGAATGGAATTACACCAAATTTGGCAAAAAGGTAGCCCTTGGTTCAGAAAGAGCCCTTTTTGTTAAATGGTGTAAATCCGTTCAGTAGTTGCTGAGAAATTAAAGAAAGAAAAAAATTATATATTTGAGCACCGAGGAGGGTTCGCGAACCCTCCCGGGCACGAGCTTCATTCTGATTGGCTGCCAACACTCCAAACCAGGAAGTGTTGGCAGCCATCTTGTGACTCGGTAGAAAAAACAGTGAAACAAAGTGAAAAATGAAGGAAACGGGGCAGGGTAGAAACACCCTGACCCCCTAGGCCTGCTCAGGGGGTCCCACAAGGGGTTGTCTGAGTATCTGTATGGGTGCCTGAGTGTGTGGATGGGTGGGAGGTGTGTGACTCTGTACATAGATATGTGAGTGTTTGATTCACTGGGTGTATGGGTTCAAGAGTGCATGTGGAAACAGCTGTATGAGTGGGTGAGTGTGTGTATGGGTGTGTGGGTGAGTGAATGGATGTCTCAGTGGTACATGTGTGAGTAACTACATATGTTTTAAAGCAGTATATGTGGGTGTTGGAGTATATAAATGACTATTTATGAGAGTGAGTGATTGCAAGAGTAGCTGTATGGATGAGTGTGTGTTTCTAGGAGTGATTGTTTAAGAGAGTAAGTATGTGTTATTATCTGTATAAATAAGTGCGGTGGTGTGTGTATGACTGTATAGGCAAGTAAATTGGTGTGTGATAGTTTCTTTGCATGACTGAGTAGGTGTGTGAGTAACTCTTTGGGTGAGTGGCAGTGTTTGAGTGTCTATATGGGTGTATGAGTGCATATGTCAGTGTCTGTATTGGTGAATGACTGTGTGTATGAGTGACTGTATGGGTTAGTGGGTGGATGTGTGTGTAGATGTATGAATCACTGAGCGGTTATGTACTAACTGCTATTGGTCTGTCTATGGTTTCGATATTGGTGGTCTGTATTTTAGAGTGGGTGTATGAAAGGTTTTATTAGGGTGTGAGGAGGTGCATCAGATGATGTCATCAGTGATGTCATTTGAGATGTCATCAGTGATGTCATCAGTGATGTCACTGAGCATGTCATGGGTGATGTAATATGTGACGTCATCAGCAGTGCATTGCGGGTGCGCAAGTTATAGTTAGCTCTACTAACTATAACAGCCGAATTTCTCTGGCTTTGTATGAGTGAAATCTCCAACTAACTATAACGTCCCTGAAACCTATGGTTTTTTCAGTGAATTTCTAAGGTTTTTAAATGCTAATTTCTAACTATAACGTCCCTGAAACCTATGGTTTTTTCAGTGATTTTCAAAGGATTTTTAAATGCTAATTTCGAACTATAACGTGCCTGAAACCTATGGTTTTTTCAGTGAATTCAAAGGTTTTTTTAAATGCTAATTTCTAACTATAACGTAGCAGTCGCATTTGCAGAGTGGTGGAGAAAGGTGAGCGTGGGCTCCAAACACCTCTGTTCCTGTTCTAGGTGAAGGAAACTTGCACTGCTGCCAGGCTATACCTGTTCTAGGTGAAGGAAGCTTGCACTGTTGCAGCCAGGCTGTACCTGTTCTAGGTGAAGGAAGCTTGCACTTCTGCCCGTTTCTTTGGATGTTTCCCGGCCGAAGAGTTTAATTAAACCAACTGTTTCTGTTTTGCCAAACGCCTCTTGTCTTTTGGTTTTTCAAGATAAATTCATATTCCAGCAACAGGACATAGCCAACTGAAGTAAAAATATGAAGCCAGCTTTCATTAATGGTAAAGAAAAGGCCACCAAGGCTACAGCCAAGGATTATATTTGCTGTGTTTTTAAGCCATTGACGGATGGATGATTGGCTTTTATATAGTGCTTTTCAGGTAAGAAATCTGGAGGGGATGAAATGCATGTTACCTGCAACCACACCAACCAAGGAAAGTTAATTGAACGGCGGAGTTCTTAAATTGAGCTTTAAAATCGATAAATATTGGCTCACAGCTCAATTTCATGGGCAATGAATTCGATAACTAGATTCCCTTCAAGTATAAGCACCTACTCCCTGCCCTCAATAGGCGGTATTATGGTTTAAAAAAACATTGCTAGACTTTCATGTGATCTTTTGTCTTCAGATAACAAATACTTTGGCGTCTGACCAAAAACACACTTATGCAATATGCACAGTCATTTGAACATAATCTTTTGTTCTCTTCTGAGCTGGCGAGCCCTCCTGGCTTTGGAGACATGGGCTATTTCCTCAAACCCTCTACTGTCCTTACTCAGGGTTTGTGCTACCTGGGGTTTTTATGAGTTCCTAGGTTATCCCCAAATATAAAAGTTGCCAGAAGCCAGACTAATTTTAAATATGGTTTACACTACGGTGGGTGTCATGTTGGATAGGACAAGATATGGCATTTGTTTTAAGATATGACAAGTGCCTTAAACTGAATGTGATTAGTACATTTACATAAAACGAACACCCTAAATGTAAGTATGAGTTATTTCATATGTGTACTTCAAAGTACAATGTCAGAGAGTATGTAGGAATTATACTCCACTAATCAAAGTATTCTCTATACCACTCCCACTTTACACAGCAAAGATGCAACCCAAATCAACGTAACAATAAACAGTGTAGTCTCACTCAGGTGCTACTCAGTCTGCGCCAGAAATTCTGTTGTACCCCTGCAACAAAGCAACAACTTCACACTCTACAAAGCAAATGTCAGTACTGCTTCTTGGCGCTTTGCTGCAAAATATCAGAGGGGTCTATGTGGTGCTTGGGTCAGGTTTAACATCCACAGGTAGCAATACCCTAAAACCCCTCTAGCTCATTTATTAATCCCACCAACCATTTGCATTAACTCACATACCTCCTTACTAATGATCACAATTAAGTCCTATTAATTTAATCTACCACAAAGAAACAAAGTAAATAAATCAATCAAATGCTTTATTTCGATTACAAGAATCATAAAAGCAACAAACAAACAAACAACCAAAATACACAAACAAACATTTAAAAGATATACAGTTTGTCACATAAATATTAAGACTGATTGGACGGAATTATCAAAAAATGGCTAAAAAGATACTAGCAAGACGGATGGAGCCTGGAAATTAATTAAAAAAAATTAAAAATTTAAAAACAGCATATAAAACCTCATAACAGGATAAAAAAATGGGATTTGGGCGCACAATCAGACCTAAAAACAATCATAAAGGTTAAAACAATTAAGGAAGCATTTACGGGCAAAAGTGCATAGACAGACACAATCAAGAAATATGTCTCAGTATGGAGTGCTCTACAAGACACAAGCATCTAATCAGTGGTACAAAATAAATAAGCTCTACAGGTCATTACAATACTTAAGTGGTAAAGGGTAAACTAATATGGGTATTTTATCCCTCAACAAACGTACTAATACCCTTCAGTGCTTTGTTTCTAACAATCCAAGCACGACTCAGAAACTTCGCCACCCCACACGAAAGAAGCATGCTTGTATCAGTTTTAAGAATACGCAGTGCAATCCTATAATCACGTATACCCATAATTTTGCAGACCGGTTTTATCCAGCTGGACCTAGCAACGGAATAAGCCGGACAAGCAAAAAGAAGATGGGACATGCTTTCCAACGGGGCTCTGCAACAAGGGCAAGCCTTGCTTTGGTGTTTATAGGAGTGCCATTTGCAGGTGGTTGCATGAATTGGAAGTGTGCCCAGCCTGAATTGCATGTATAACTGTCTATCGCGTGGGATCTGGATTATATCCAGATAAGGCTCTAAGCCTCTACACTGTTTGTGGTGAAAAAATTCTTCTGTCAAACTCCCCAAATCTGGGTTACTCAGCTCTTTGGTATCAACCCAGTTCCAATAAATGTGCTTGAGCTCTACCTTGTTTGGTGGACATTGGGTGTCCCATGCTTCCGTGAGACCCAGCTTGGACAATAACCTTCTAACGTTGGATATCCATTTGACCCTGTTCCCCGTATCTAAGTTACGTCTTAGAGAAGAGGGCGCAGTTTTGCAATGTCCCTGAGCGGTCGTCTGCCCATATCGAACATCAATGGAGTCAATGGAGTGTTGCTGGGAAGCATCACCAGGTCCCTCAGAAACTTATTTTCGGACCTGCCAATGTCCTCAATATTTTCGAATCCCCACAGCTCCGCCCCATACAGCGCAGCGGCAACTGCTTTCGCTTCATAGATTGTAAGAGCTGGGGCTACTGGCCTACTATAAGAGGCCCGATGTTCTTTGCTAAGGGCACCAGCAACACGTTTATGATTCAGTAGCATCTTGGCTAGATGCGGCTTCCAATGCATTTTATCCGAAAGGTGGATACCCAAATAATCAAACGCATTTACCCTCTCTAGTCGAGTATTATTTAAAATTAAATCATTTTTAAAAGCCTTATGGGGGTTAAAAACCATGAGTATTGTTTTATCTGTGTTAATAACCAGGCCCCGAGAGTCACAGAATGATTGGTATCGGTTAAGAAGTTTTTGCAGCCCTGACGGGGTTTTCGACACCAGGAGGGTGTCATCAGCAAACAACAATGTTGGGACTTTCTCGCCCGCCAGGGTGGGTGCGTCTGCCGGTGTCTCCTGAAGAAATTTCACCACCCCATTGATGTACAAAGAAAACAGGGTGGGTGCCAAGACACAACCCTGGCGGACTCCTCTACTAACCTGGATCTTTTCCGTGACCTCCCCTTGGGGGCCCCACCTGACTTGGGCGAAGTTTCCTTCATGCAGTCGAATTAAAAAATTAAGAAGAGGGGGGGGATGCCTAGATCCCTCAACGTTTGCCACAGTCTTAATCTAGGTACGAGATCAAAAGCTGTTCTCAAGTCAATAAAAGCAAGGTAGAGACTTCCCTTGCCGATAACGACGACCTTCCAGTATATAAGTAACAACCTGAAAACTTGGTCAATCGTACCTGTGTTACTTCTAAACCCAGCCTGGTACTTAGAGAAAATGTCCTCCTCTTCAGCCCATGTTTGTATTCGCTGGAGGAGGACCCTACCTACCAACTTTTGCATGGCATCGATTAGGCTTATAGGCCTGTAATTTGATGGATCGTCCCTGTCCCCTTTTTTAAATATCGGGACCACCAGCGCTCCTTTCCAGGAGTCTGGAATTGGGGATTGTTAGACCTGGCATCCTTGGCGTGGGTCTCCCTTCCATTTTTTTATGATGCCTCCTATGTTACCGATCCATTTTTGCTGGTGTTAGATGCTTTGGGCACTGTGCCACTGCTATCCAGTGCCACAGTGCAAGTGCTCCCTAGGATAAATTATGTTATGTATTAGTGACTCCATGATTGGATGATTGGTTTACTTGTCAGTCCCTAGTACAGTGCACTGAGTGTGCCCAGGGCTTGTAAATCCAATACCGCTGGTGGGCTTGCAGCACTGGTTGTGCCACCCACAGAAGCGGCTTGTAAAATGTGTCTCAGGCCTGCCATCGCAGAGCTCGTGTGCAGCCTAGGGCTGCTATGTCGACTTGGTGAGTACACCCACTTACCAGTCCCTAAACCTTCCCTTTACTGCATGTTGGTCACCCCTAAAGTAGGCCCTAGGGCAGGGTGCATTGTAAGTATAAGGTAGGACATGCCCTGGTGTGTGTGGCATGTCCTAATAGTGAATTACAGCCATTTTCGTTTTTCACTATTGCAAGGCTACCTGCTCCCCATAGGCCAGAATGGGCAGACTGACTATTACACCTTATAATCAGAACTGACCCAGGGAACATGGTAGAAAAACGAATTTAGTATGCCTGAACTCAGAATGATAAAATACATCTTTTAGTGAAGTTGGTTTTAACATTCTGTGTTTGAAAATACCACTTTTAGAAAGTGGGTATTTTCTTGCCTAAACTTCCAAGCCTGCCTCTGCTAGGTTGTGTATTCCTTGTCTGGAGATTGAGTGACAGGGGCTGGGGGTGGCTACAGGAGACAGGGTGAGTCAGCACAGGGCTGAATAGAAAGATCTGCATCCAGAGTGGAGGGAGGAGTTGCACCTGGGTCTGAATAGGGCTGTGCCTGCCTTCCACAATGCTGGCTCCACCTCCTGCCGGGCGGCTGAGCACCCTGCCCCACATTCTGAAAGGAAAGAAGGAGTCAGAAAAACAAAGTGCTCCAGGACTGACCAGAACTGGTTTTGACTAGGCAGAGGCCTCTCTGCCTTCAGAGAACAAAGGAAAACTGTGTATAAAAAGGGGACCCAGACCCCTAGGAAATTAGATCACTTTGGGAAACAAGAAGAAACCTTTGCTGAGGAGCGGAACCAAGAAGGAACTGAGGAGAAGACTATCCCTAAGCTAGAGGGATCTGCCTGCAGTGGTTGCCTGACTGCCAAAGGAAGGAGAAAGGACTTTGTGTGCACTTTTATTCAACTTGTAAAGTATCTCCAAGGGCTTGAGAAAAGAGCTTGCCTCCTGCTGAAGTCTCAGGGACAACAGACTTCAACCACCAGCTCCCCAAGAATCCTTTGGAAGTGCCTGCTGCTGTTTTGGGCCTTCTGAAGGGACTGCGTGTCGCAAGGAGCTGGAAGCGCGACTCAAGAGGAAGAAGCGTGTCGCCGTCGCTGCTGCTGCCGTCGCAACTCCGAAGGAGGGTGTCGCCGCTGTAGCTGTCGTATTGCACCGCATCGAGAGAAGCATCCCGCAACGAAGAGGAAGCGTGTCGCCGTCGCTGCTGCTGCCGTCGCAACTCCGAAGGAGGGTGTCGCCGCTGTAGCTGTCGTATTGCACCGCATCGAGAGAAGCGTCCCGCAACGAAGAGGAAGCGTGTCGCCGTCGCTGCTGCTGCCGTCGCAACTCCGAAGGAGGGTGTCGCCGCTGTAGCTGTCGCATTGCACCGCATCAAGAGAAGAGTCTCGCATCGAGGAAGAAGCGTGTCGCCGTCGCAGCCGCTGCCGTCGCAACTCCGAAGGAGGGTGTCGCCGCTGTAGCTGTCGCATTGCACCGCATCAAGAGAAGCGCCTCGCATCCACGGAGAAGCGTGCTGCCGTCGGAGCTGCTGCCGTCGCATCACGAAACAAGGGTGTCGCCGCTGCAGTTGTCGCATCGAGTGGAAGCGTCTCGCAACGTCGGAGAAGAGGGTCGCCGCCAAAGCCGCTGCCGTCGCATCACGGAACAAGGGTGTCGCCGCTGTAGCTGACGCATCGAGTCGAGACTTCTCGCAACCTCGGAGAAGCGTGCCGCATCAGGAAGAACTTGACGTCTTTATTTCTTTGCACCAGAACTTTGTCGCATTTCCATCGCTGCAACATTGCTTGTTGTGGAAGCGTCCCGCATCGTAAGGTACATTGACTTAAAGTGTCGCATCTTAAGAACTGAACTGAACTAAGCTAAAACTACCATTTTAAGTACAGTATTGTGGATTTTTGTCGTTTATGGTCTTGTGTTAAAACTATATAAAGAATACTTATTTTTGATATAAAACCTTGTGTGGTGTCCATCTGTAGTGTGTCACTAGATTACTGTATGTGTTCACAAATGCTTTACAGACTGCCTCTGAGATAAGCCTGTCTGCTCGTGCCAAGCTACCAAGGGGGTGAGCAGGGGTTATTTTAGGAGTGTACCCCTTTACCATGACTAGAGGCGAGGGTCCCTATTTGTCACAAGTACCTACCTGTGCCAACTAGAGACCCCCAATTCTAACAGGGATCCATTGGCTATGCTATTGATCAGGAGTTGGATATAACTCGACCAGTTCTTGGGATCAGCCAGAAAGAGGTCGCCAGGGGGACCGTCTGGTCCAGGGGCTTTGCCCGGCACTATCTTTGTTATTGCCATTTCAATTTCGGTCAGTGAAAAAATGTTGCTCGCATTCCCCACCAAAGGAATGTCTGTGGAGTCGCTTAACTCCTCCAGACATTCATCATCAGGGGCGGAATACAGTTTCCTGAAATGATCGTGCCACTCATGGCTTGTGATATGGTTAGGCAGGGAAACAGAGTCTCTACTAATGCCCTTACTTACAAGGGACCAGAACTGGTTTTTATTTTTCTTCAGACTGGCGTCTTTCAGATTCTTCCAGTGAGATTCGTCCCACTCTATTCTGGCCTCATGAAGAGCTGCCCTATATTTCTTTCTTGCTAGCTTAATCTATTCGGGATTCTTAGACCTAATTGCTGCTGCCAATGCTTGTCTATTTAGTCTACATTTTTTGGTGTACCACAGATGATGTCTTTGCCGAAGTGCCTTAGTATTAGTATAATTATCGGTGGCTAGAAAAAGAGTACTCAGCTGATCTATAGTACAGGAGTGAGCTAAGAAGACACCTACATGGGGTTCGGCAGCCAAAAGGGTTGCCTGCAGAGCTTGGATGCCAGATGTAGCAACTTCCTTGATACAAGATAGTTTTATTTCTTGAGAGCTAACCTTGTGCCATTTCAGGTATCTTTTGCAGTTTGAAGGAACGATATCTATAGCAGAAGTCATAGCCCTCGAAGTTTGATGTGAGGGCAAAGTGCCCCAAGGCGATTCCAGTGTCAAACAGAGAGGATTATGGTCGCTATCTGTTGTGGTACCCACATACATATCTAGCATTAGGGCCCACAATTTTACGTCCAATAAGATATAATCTATCCGTGAGGGACAACCTACTTTATTAAAAGTATTTGCACCATGTGTGTCTAAATGAGTTCTGCCATTTGCAGCTCTGAGACCGTGTTCAATGGTTAGTGCATTGAGTTGAATTGCAAGCGGAGTCCACTTGCTGATAGGAGGAATGTTAAGAGGGGGTATCGCCCATTTTGCATCACCGGCCTCCAGCTCCAACACGTCCTCTGAGCTCAAAGGCTCGAAGGTACAATTCAAATCTCCTGCTACTATAATTCTGGCTTCGGACTTGCAGCAAGATAGGGAATGATCTAAAAGTGTAACAATGGATGATTGTTGTCCTCCCTTGGTTCCTCTGATATAAACATTAAATAACTCCAGTGTGCCTCCTCCCATGGGACCTTTGATGGTTAGTCTCAAGATGTCCGGACTTGTTTTTGGTTGAACGGTGATTTGGCAGCCTAATAAGATGCTCACCCAAATAATCAACCCTCCTGACGGACGCCCTCTCCCCTTTGAGGTTGCCGGAATGCAGTAGCAAGCGTAACCCGATTTGTAGAGTGGGACCATACTCCACGTCTCCTGGAATAAGCATATGTCAAAACCTTCTACCAGATTATTCCAGTGCGGGAGCAGTAGCTTGTTTAGTAAGCCTGCCACGTTCCATGATAGAATTTTTAGCTGCTGCGGGCGTAAGGCCAAATCCCCCTCTTGAGTACAAATTGGGATTGGAGTAAAAGGTGGGTCTGGAGGGTCTGGTGCTGTCGATGGATCAAGGAACATATGGGGGGACAGTCTCATGCGGGCCCTGTGAGAAATAATTCAACGCTCCCCCCATTTCCTCCAGTATGCCTTTACTGTGAAGGGGAACAAAAGGTTCACACAAATTCTGATTTTGGCTGGCCCCCCCCGTTTCTTGCCATATATAACTGCTTGGCTTATCAAGCAGTCAATCTACTGTTTCAAGCATCGAACCCCCTCAGGTTGAGATAGCGACCCGTCCCTTGAGAGTACTTGAGCTCGCCTAAACTGTATAGCCGAGGTAGCAGGAGAGCAAGTTCTAAATTCTAAAGCTAACAGGTTCTCTGCCAGATCAGCATTAGAGAAGGTGAGCTCAATATAATCGTAAGGTTGGTCAGGGATATTGCATCTGCGTGCCCGAGTGATATCTTCACGAATCACTGAACAGCAGCCTCTAGTGTAGCGTATCCAATGTATGACCTTATTGGTCAAAGAGTCCGCACCTTCCGTGTCGCTATGAGGACCAAGTTTGGGTACGTTTATCATATAGATGTTAGGGCCTTGCAGTGGCGGTAGTGAGTATTTGTGTCTCCATTGTCGGAATTGTGATTGGACCTTTGCGGGCCCAACAGTATCTCTAACTCGGCAAGGGCCGCCTAAAGCAACATGCTCTTTGGTTTGAACAGGTAGTGATGTGAGTGGGCTGTTTGTAAACTTAGGCTCCGGAGTAATCGCACTTGCAAGTGTAGAGCCAGACGGCGTGTGATTTGCAGAGTTTTTCAGGAGTGTGAGTGCACTTAGCCCCGAATCTGCCCCTACAGCACTTAATGGGCCAGCCAAAATGAGAGATTGTCGAGGTTGTGCAAGTACCTGTTCCTGGAGTACAGGTTGTACCAAAGGAAGTAGTGTTTTCACCAGATGTGTGAGCTCTTTAATCAGACTTTTCAGAGATGTAATCTCAGCCCTAAGGGAATCAATAGGCCCAGATGTGTCAGGTGGTGATCGCTCCGCATTGCTACCTCCTTGCAGAATGCTCAGTGGTGTAGCTTGCTCGCATGTTACATCAGAAGAGGCCGCAAGCAAGGCAAATCTATTTGAACATGGAACATTATGCTCCGTTAGGCTGACCTGCTTGCATGCTAGTTCTTCAGAGTCAAGAACCACCATCTCTTGCGTCCCAACCAGATCGCAATCCTTATTGGCACTCGAGCTGGTAGTTCTTTTGCCAGCATATCTATGGAACATGGGAGCAACGGTAAGTGGGCGGACAGGAGATTTTAAATAAGGGGGAGCTTGGCTGCTATTGCTATGCGGGCCCACGGGATCTGACACCAGGATGGTTTCACACTCGTTAATTAATGTATCTATTCTGTCGAGGACACAATTACTGGCGGCATGTTTACGGGGTTTCTTAGCCTTTTTCCCCTTGCCTGGACCACGACTCCCTGTCCCCCCCGCCTCTAAGCTCTCCATAGTTTTCCGTTTTCCCATACCTTTTACAAAGACAAACTTTTCCTTTTTTTTAGTAGCCATGATACAAATAGTACAAATAGTACGATTTGCCCAGAACTTAAAAATCGGCAAATCAGCCCAGATGGAAATTGTGAGCAACTAATCGTGGCAATGAGTCTTGCACAACCAAAAGTCCAATAGTGCAATCTGAAGGTGAATAACCAGAGTCCAAATCCAAGTCCGAGTCTACCAGTTGGCTATTGGCACCTGCGCTAGTAAAACCACAATAAATTAAGGAAGCAATACCTTCAGGTCGGGGCTGGGAAGCTCCTGTTTTGATGAGATGAAAAAAGGGGGGTGGCCCCGCCCTGCCTCTTCCTGGCGATGACGGGCAAGGACGGGCCCGCCCTTGGCCCGGGCTTTGCCCGGGCGCCGCCCGCGCGCGTCCCGCGGTGCGGGAGACCGGCGCCCCTCTTAACGCGCCTCCTGGCGCGCGTGATGACGTCGCTGGCAGGCGTCGGCACTGGCCTGCTGGGAGATGTGGTGCCGTTGCCCTCACGGCGTGAAAACAATAAGGCAAGCCGTTGCCCTCACGGCTGGAGCTGAGGGAAGGATTGAGAAGCAGGAGCCGTTCCCCTCACGGCGGTCTAAGAGCCGGAATGCGCGTCCCGGGGTGCGGGAGACCGGCGCCCCTGTTAACGCGCCTCCTGGCGCGCGTGATGATGTCGCTGGCAGGCGTCGGCACTGGCCTGCTAGGAGATGTGGTGCCGTTGCCCTCACGGCGTGAAAACAATAAGGCAAGCCGTTGCCCTCACGGCTGGAGCTGAGGGAAGGATTGAGAAGCAGGAGACGTTCCCCTCACGGCGGTCTAAGAGCCGGAATGGTTGTAATCGTTAAGGTTTGGGGTTTCAGACTTTCTCACAGTTCATCTAACTTTGACACTCTCATCTTCTCACTGGGTGTTTTGTACACATTTCTTATTGTGTTGCTGGTCACCTAAATCTTTGCACACAACTGCAACAAATGTCTCTGGTCGTGCACAGATGCGGGTTTGCAAAGGGACAGGCTTGGAACCGTCACAATACAGATCAGAAAATGTTCCTTTCATCCTTATAGGCATCATTGATGTTTACCATAGCTCCATTACTAACGGCCACAATATATATATATTATAAGTAAATAAATGCATGATTTCCTTAAGAGCACAAGATTTTTTTTATTAATCAACAATAACCAATAAACACCGGACTAACCACTAAGTTTGGGTTCCCGGAGCATAGTGCTGCCCAGCATAATTCGCTTCAACGCCTCATTAGGGGTAGTAAGCTCTATATATATGCAATTACACTACGATACAACATCCATTGGTTATTTTTGCTTTCATTCCTGTGGCTGTTCATTACACATTGATGAGCTGTTTCCAAGAAGATAATTGTCGCTCGGTTAACAGAATCCTTCGCTGTGAGTAATAGTGTCACTAAAACTCATTGATGGTAAAGACCAGGATTTCACAATGTTGTGGGTCACGAACTCAGTGCGGGTCGGAATACGTACAAATCATATTTGGGCTACCTTCAGTTGGCATGCACAAAGAGGGTTGACAGCACAGTCGAAGTTGACCCTCAAAAGCAAAATGGTGTCATAGGAAGTAAAATGTGTGAAACCCTGTTTTAAGTACCAGTTGTGTACATAAAGAGTGCATAACCCAACCTAGATACAGTTCAGGCACAAATCACTCACAAAAGATGGGTGGTAGGCTGGAGAGTTACAAAGAGATATTCTTCACTGGAAAGTGGGGGAAAAGCATGGGGCAGCCTTCTGCCATATGTGGTGAGGCAAAAATGTGAAAAAGGCCTGAATTCAAGCATCCTAGTCACAGACAAGGAAGAACTCGAAGAGAGCAACGACAGAGCTGGAGAGCAGCAGCGTTACCCTCTGCCACTGGGTAGACAGCAGACTAGACAAGACCTTATACCCTGCATATGGGATAGTTACAGGGCCTTGCACTGCAGCTGGGCCTTTCTGTGTGTTTCTGCTGGTCCAGTAGCACTGCACGTGGAGTTCAGTGTGTAAGACAGAGAGAGGTAACACCAACAGACAATGCTTGCTGTACGCCTGATATACCAAGAAGCAATGGCTGTGGTTGGGGGGTGGGGGCTGAAAAGAGATTGGAGCAAAAATACTGCCAGAGGTTGATCAACTCCGCAGCACGATAACCTGTTGCTAAGCTCAACATTGAGGATGGGGGTCGCGGGAGGGAAGCAGAACCCAGAGCCGGACACCTCTCCTAGAAACAGAGGGCTGCAAGCATGGCACCTCATTCCGCACACGTTTCTCGACCATGGGATTTATCTTGCGCGCCATCTGCAAGGTCTGTAAATAATCTTCCAAAATTCTTGTTCAGCTTTTTTACTCCCATCCCTGCACTTATTTCCTGACAAAAGTTAAGCAGAAGTCCTAACCTCTGAGCAGTAAGAGAAATAAGACGTAAACCTAGTTCGGTCACCATGTTTTGGAAGTGCGGATGCCAAGTATGGTTCACAAAGGTCACTTTTTAGGTCTCGCCTGAGCCAGCGCATGCGCTGCTCTGGCGAGACATTTAGTGAGTGGGCTTTTAAAAGTCCGACCACAGCTTTGTGTGGCATACAGTGTGCGGTTACGCGCACAGGCACGAGCAGAGGCACCATCTGGCTTTCCTCTCGCTCGCCCAAGCACGCGCACCTCGCTTCAATGCCCCTCCCCCACCACAGAGCGCGTCTCGCAGCAAACACCAGTATCTCTGTATTTCCAACATGGCCATCAGATTCTAAGGCAGAACCCTGTGCTTTTCGCTGCAGCCTTCATTTCCGTTGCAGGAAGTACCGCTTGCGACTAAGTGGCTATTCTGTTTTGCACTCCTTTCAAGGGTACTATAATGGGAAGAGCAACCGGTGTCCCTGCTCTTTCTGCAGTCAAGTTTCCTCTCGCTACAACTGTATGTGGCCCCCGCTTGAGTTGGTTGATCTGGACTCCACAAAACGTCTGACATGCCTGACTTCACTCCCCCAAAAAGCACCAGATACTCGCCAACAGGTCAGCACAGTCTACACTACAAATCTGTCAGCTACATTCCTGAAACTGACCAATTTAATAGACAGGCACTTATTTGGGGTCTGTACCCGGTGTCCCTGCTGCCTGTGGAGTCATGTTTCCTATGGCTAGAACTGCTCTCTCGTTGTCTGGTAAGTATGGGGTATTATTCTGTGGACTTGTTCGCTGAGGTGTTAAAAGTCCAGATTGTCGCTCTTATTTCGTCGCTTCCGACATGAGTGATGTGCTTTCAGGGTTTAGCTTCTGTACAGGGTATAAGCCTCACTCTGTGCATGTTTCTCCCCGCTCTCACTGGCAGAGTATAATCAAGCAAAAACTTTAATAGTAAAGGATTATATTGTATTTCCAACATTTGCATCCGGTGTACCTTCTGCCTATGCAGTCATGTTTCCTCTGCCTAAAACTGCTCTCTCGTTCTGTTGTGAGTAGAGGGTGTTATTGTATGGACCTGATCGCTGTGGTGTTTCAAGTCCAAACTGTCGCTATTATTTTCTCTCTTCCGACACAAGTTTTGTACTTTCGGGGTTTAGCTTCTGTAGAGGGTATAAGCCTCTACTCCTACCACCCCTACTTTCCATTGTTTTCTCCATTCTCTTTCCTTCCTATCTTTTTAAATAGGTCAAATAATCACTCCACTGCAAACAAAAAGAGTAACTAAAAAACATTCTCATTTGCAACGCCAATAGCTCTAACTTTCACTAATGCGAGACCGATTGCATTGCAAATGCTTGTTTTGCTTTGTGCGCTGTCGTTTGAGGGGAGGGTTCGCTGTAAACCGCATTAAGCAGCTTTGCTTGTCTGCAGGAAGGCAGGGGGTTGGCGATGAGTCCTGCTGCAGTTCTTCACATGGTGGATACGTATCAGGTCATTTTTCCAAGAAAAGCAGGCTCGCTGCTATTTTTACCAAAGCGATCACTCCAAGTGCTTAGCTCAGAAAAGTGCACGGCAGCCTGTCCTGCGCGGCTCTTCTCAGCACGACCAGTTAGCATGCCCACCCCTCTCCCCCATCCAGCCTGAAATACAACACGCATATGTGCCGCCACTCCACCTCAAACCCGGAAAAACGAATCTACAAAGTGACCGCAAACTATAAAAGAAACACAACGTTGCTCATAAAAGGCCCACAGGAGCCAAGTGTCCCTTCTCGCCTCGCGCAGGAACAGGGCTATTCTTTAGAGTGGAAAGGTGCCATTTAACAAGGCCAGGCTAAGACTGAACAAATGTACAATGTAAACAACAAATAAAAACACGCCCTGTTAGTAAAGCCCTGCAGATGGATTAACAACTGCATGCGGAAACCAGTGAACCGGTTTAAAACACCAAGTGCAGCACTTGGGGCAATCGAGGCTTGGGCAGGCTGGGGGCGGGGATGAGGGGTGACATTCACTCTCTGAGATGCAGTTTGTCCATGAACGAATGAGACCACATAACTATGCCCTAACCCTTAACTCTGGGGAGGGGGTATAAGTTCCTGTCATAACGAGAGCGATCCCGATCTGTCTCTTGGGGACAGGTCTATTCCAAGTGAGGCACTGTCTCTCCTGTGATTTCAGAGTGCGCACGCCTGCGAGCAGTGACGATAGATAGATGCTAAAACACAAAACGCATGCCTTTATTTATGTATTTATTTAATGCGATTTTATATAGCGCGAACATTACCCGAAGGTGTCAGAGCGCTTTATAACCTATATACCCTACCTCCTTTGAACCTCTCACCCTTCCCCCACCCAGTCACTGCATCCCATCCGACCCCCCATTGCTTTCTCTGTGGATGTAAAACTGGCTGTGGCCAGCGTCTTGACAGATGACTGGATAATGCTGCAGGGCTCACTGATAAACCAGGCGTGAGGCAGCCAGCCTGCGGGCATCACTGCAACCGATAGAAAGTGGGTCTTTGGGGGACCTGGCGTCTAAACAGAATGTATGCTAGATCTTCACGTAAAAAGTAAATTGTGTGATGGTTGCCCATTAGGAGGTCGCAGAGCAGTAGTGACTCGAGCATGGGCGTAGGTATCGGTGGTGCAGAACGTGTAGTGGTACCACGGCCCAGAGGACAGAGAGGCTCACTGAACCCTGATTACAGCTGAATTTGACTTCCAAGCAAGCAGTTAGGGGCTAATTCCCATTGCCTGCAACGGGGGGTCATGGCACCCCATCTATGCCACCGGACTGGAGAGGAAGTCTGAGGGGAGCTGCAACACATGCAGGACGGTGATGCAGCCAGTCGTGGTATCTGGTGACACAGCAGCAGAGGCTGGCAGCCTCGTTTCCCCGCAGTGGAGCAGCACTTCAGTACACCCTATACACCCCCGTCCCCTCTCCTGCAGCTCAGCCGCACTCTCAAAACCAACTCTTTTCTAAAGACGCGTCCTGCCCTCAGCCTCTTTTGCGTCCTCGCCCCTCCAGCTCTGGCGTGCCAGTGACACAGGGTGGGTGCACCGTGGGAGATGGGCACATCAGGGGGCTGAAAGATGACAAGACCCCAAAAGGGTCACAGATTGTTTTCTGAACTCAGGAGTGGTCACTGGGAATACAGGTAAATAAATGGCTGATGTGGCGAGTGGGTGCACTTGTGCCCGTGATCATCACACACACCATTTCGAAAATTGGTACAGTGTATGTTTACACACTGTGGGCGGTCTCAGATCCACGGTGTGTTTCCAATAAAATGACACATGGATTAAACCCCCCTTTCATACAAAGTGAAGGGGTCCTCCGTGGAACCCTGTCTGTAAAACACAAAGACCCCCACTCTTAATCCCAGGCTGCAATCACCAGATCCCCTCAACTGTCCTCCTCTCCTCCTGCAGTGACCGATCCACTCTCGCACAGTGCCCGCCACTGGGAGGGCACCTCACCACACACCCACCCCGCTGTCTTACCTTGTGCGGGGCTTTCAGCAGCCGGTGCACCCCTGCCACCTGGTTGACGAGCACGATGTGCTCCCGGAAGGTGTAGAGCGGCGGCCGGGTAGGCTCGTGAAAGTTTGTGCTGTTGAAAGGATCAGTGTCATCTAAGAACTGGACCCGGCACACAAGCGTAGCCATGATTCATCCATGCATGAAGGAGAAGGTGGGAAAACAAGCAGCACAAAAACCCCAGTCTCAAAAACAAAAGGCGAACAAAAGCGACGAGAAACGAACTTGGATGGGGGCAGCAGTGACGAGGACCGGCAACAATTAGCAAAACAAATCTAAAAAATGCAACTAGCTGCAGGGATTCCGTGCTGCTGCTGATGATGCGGAGCCCGGGCAGTGAGCGGGGCGTCTGTTGCTAACTTTTCACTTGAGAATCATAAATAAATTGCCCCCGGGATCTGGCCCACCCGGGAGCTTTTTGAATACGAAGCATGGGAGCCCGTGCTTCGTTTTTTTAAAATTTTCGGTCCGGATTCACGCACCCAGCGCGAATTCGGCCGATTTCTTTTGGGCCTGGGGGTCCCTGTGGGACCCCCTGAGCAGGCCTGGGGGGTCAGAGTGTTTTTACCCTGCCCCCTTTTCTTGTTTTCCATCCTTATTTCTCTGTTTTCTTGTGACTCGGTTCTACTGAGTCACAAGATGACTGCCAACACTTCCTGGTTTGGAGTGTTGACAGCCAATTAGAATAAAGCTCGTGGTCGGGAGGGGTCGCGACTCCTCCGCGGCCATAGATATCGAAACTTTTATTTTTGAATTTCTCAGCAACTACTGAACAGATTTACACCATTTAAAAAAAGGTCGCTTTCTGAACCAAGCACTACCTTTTTGCCAAATTTGGGGTAATTCCGTTCAGCAGTTTCGGCTATAGCCTTGCCTAAAGTTTCCTAAGGGAAATTGATTTTTTGACTCTTATTTTTTGAATTTCTCAGCAACTACTGAACGGATTTACACTATTTAAAAAAAAGGTCGCTTTCTGAACCAAGCACTACCTTTTTGCCAAATTTGGGGTAATTCCGTTCAGCAGTTCGGGCTGTAGCCTGTCTCAAACTTTCCTATGAAAATTAACATGGGGAAAACGCGTTTTGGGACCCCCTTTTTTCTCAGCCCCCGCTTCACGAATCACCCTCAACCTTTCAGGATAGGAGCTGACCTGGATAGACTTTTTTTTTTGGAGAATTTCACGAAGATTCGTCAAACGACGCCAAAGTTATTAGCAAATCAAAAAATGCTTTTCCTATGGAAACTAGGTTCAAACTATAACTACCTACTGGCGACCGCCAGTAGGTAATATATATAAGTATATATATATATATATATGATATAAAAGCAATCCTAGCCCACCATGGAAACGGTGAGGCAAACAAGGTACGGACCACCAGACGTTAGGTTTCAGTTTCAGAAAAGTGCTTTAATGAAATCACGGCACATCGTATAGTTCAGGCTAGTGCCTGCCATGACGCGTTTAGACCGTTTGAAACACGGTCTTGATCACATGACACGCTGCCAAAATGCCATCATTTAAATAGTGCAACCAAAAAACAACCATAGTGCAACACAACGAATGAGGCTCATAGACATAATAGACAGACTATGGGGTAAATGCGCAAAAAAAATGTCAAATTCATGTAAACATGACAGAGTAAATCACAATTGCGGTAATTGACATTAAAATAAATAAATAGTGTCCGGCAAAACACTAACATGATGACTATAGATCAGAGAACATTATACTGGAAAAACAACAACGTAAACACGCACATAGATGGTAAAATGCCACCATATGGTGTTGGTTTCATAAAGTGCAAGTGCTAGATTCTCAAAGTGCAAGTGCAAAGAGAATCACTTAAAATTTGGTACAGTGACCCAAATAAATAAGGTAGGCACGCTGTTATAAAATTCATAAAAACTCTGATACACATGTAATCCCAATGGTTGAGGCAGGAGGACATAGTTATTTTAAAAAAACTTTAAGCAGCAGTAGATGACCCCTTTCTTCCAATAGTCAAAGAGCATAACCATAAAGTGCTAGTGCAAGAAACCATAAAGTGCAAATAGTTAAAGTGCTAAGTTGTTATTTAAATAGATAAAAAACGTAATAACAGCATGAAGCTGCCCAGAAGCTTATATACAAATCCTCACATTAGATCTTAAATGACAAACCAACTCATAAAACCAGGACCAAATTGCCTGATAAATGATGTAAACATCTATTCCTGAGTAAATGTAGCAAACCATAAAAGAGAGATTGATCAAAGGATACAGAGTAGTGACACACTTAGATAACACCAATAATGTTATAAAAACAGTCATAAAAACAACGGTCTCTACAAAAAGTTGTGCAAATCCTCACTTGTGTTGAGTCCGTTTGGCATTTTCGTGATGAGTGCTAAGATAAAATGGGACTCAAGTTGCCTGAGGCGTTTTTCACGATTGCCTCCTCGACATGATATGGGGACCCCCCAATAGCAAAATATTTAAGTTCATTCAGGTTGTTGTTATGCACTAACTTGAAATGCAGGGCCACAGGATAGTTGGGGTCCGAGTTAACCACTGCCCTTAGATGTTGTAAAATACAATTAAAAACTTGAAGCTTAGTGCTGCCCACATATTTTAGACCACAAGAACATTCTAAAATGTACACTGCAAATTCAGTGCGACACGTACAATGTCCCTTGATTTTGATGGGTCTAGAATTAAATGCAGTTGTGTATTCGGAGGTGTTGACACCGAATTTGCAGGCACGACAGGAAATGCACTTAAAGAATCCTGTTTTGCTGGATAGCCAAGTTTGTGTGGGGGTAAACTCTGGACTAGTTTTAACTAATGAGTCTCTCATAGATGTGGCACGTCTAAAAGTGATAGAAGATTGTTTGGGGACGATTTGACCTAGGGTGATATCAGTCAAAACTATTGGCCAATGAGAGTTGACAATGCTCCGTATCTGACTTTCCTGCCTGCTGAAGGTGGTAATAAGTCTTACTTCTAGATTGTTGTCAGACAAGGAATCAACATTCGGTGTGACATCAGTGCCTTTCACAGTGATGTTATTGGATAACAGACAAAGTTCTCTAGTGTGAGAATTGGCTCTAGAGAGGGCATTAATAACAGTGTAGTGACTATACCCCCGGGAAATGAAGCGATTGACTGCTTCAGATTGGCACTGCTCGAGATCAATATCAGAGCTGCAAATGCGCCGAATTCTCAAGAAATCACCCTAGGGAATGCTACGTATTAAATGCCGGGGATGTGCACTACTTGCGTGTAATATCGAATTACCAGCTGTGATTTTCCGGCGGAGTTTTGTGTAGATATCTCCTTTGTCTATATAGATCTGCACATCCAGAAACTCTACACACTTATAGCTAATGAAAGCTGTGAAATTCAAATTTAAGTCATTGACATTTATAGACGCTACAAACTGTTCTGCCTTTTCTCTAGTGCCTTTCCATATTGTAAAAACATCATCTATATAACGCCACCAATGAACGACATGTGAATCCCATGCCGACTTGTGTTGAGCTCTGAGGACATGCTCCTCCCACAAGCCAACGTGAAGACACGCGTAACTGGGGGAGAAGCATGCCTCCATAGCCACACCCCTCAATTGGTGATACAGATCCCTATTGAACAGAAAGAAATTGTTGTTCAAACAGAGTTCAATCATGGACACAAGCATGCGGTTATGTTCATACAAATGAATTGATCTTTGATCAAGAAAGGATTGAACAGCTGTGATCCCATCGATATGGTTGATACTCGTGTATAGGGAAGAAATGTCCATCACTAGAAAAAGATAATCTTCTTCCCATTTTATCACCTTTAGCTTTCTAATGAAGTCACTAGTATCTTTGATGAAAGATGGAAGACTGAAGACGAACTCTTGTAAGAAGTAGTCTACATATTTAGACATAGATTCCAGCAAACTCTTTTTTGCAGATATGATGGGCCTCCCCGGGATAGGAGTGATACCTTTATGGACTTTTGGGAGGAAGTATAGAACTGGAGTAATAGGATGATCATTTCTGAGAAAGTTTGCTTCATTTTTCGTAAGGAGTCCAGATCGCTTCCAATGGTTCAGATGTTCGAACACAGTTTCTTTCACCTTGCGTAGATCATGCACAGATACTTTCCGGTAGCATAGGTTATCTCCCAAATGCCTATTCGCCTCTTCCAAATACTGTTGCCTTGGCCAAAGAACAATGTTGCCTCCCTTGTCAGCCTTATTAATGATGATTTCATGATTATCACCAGGTTTTTTCAT
The DNA here is from genome assembly GCA_963921515.1 of Calotriton arnoldi. Taxonomy (NCBI): domain Eukaryota; kingdom Metazoa; phylum Chordata; class Amphibia; order Caudata; family Salamandridae; genus Calotriton; species Calotriton arnoldi. The sequence continues at coordinate 786,263 of CAWUFW010000319.1, forward strand.
AAGATTAAGGTATTGATGATGTAGGCGCTTTGTTCGTTGTGTTTTGTGATTCATAGTGATATTGAGTTTTTTAAGATCTTCAATCACAATATCACTAAACACATCGATGGCATCTTTGGGCATAATAGGAACAAATTTAGAGGGAGGGCAAAAAGGACTACTGGCTGGTTTATTGATGATAACACAAGCTCCAGCGAGATCCACTTGTGTAGAGTCAGTCAGATCATCATCAGTGGCCAAAGAGTGTAAAAGCCTTAAAGTGCTGACATCCATTGCAAGCAAATTCGAAGCAGCCATGCCTGAGATAGAGTCAGCTTTCATGCCTGATGTGGAATCTTTCAATTGGTGGAATTTAATCAGTTTTAACTTACGGATAAATTTAAAGATGTTCACACGTGACTGATTGTAACTGAAATTACTTTCAGGGCAATAAGTGAGCCCCAAAGAGAGCAGTAGTGATTCAGCAGCTGTGACTATGGTATCCGTGAGATTGATAACAGTATTATCCATATCTCCATTTATCGCTTCCACTTTTTGGCTCGAGTTCCTCCTGTTTGAGTTGTTGCTGTTTCCTCCTCCTCCTTAGTCGCCTGCGTTGATTCCTTCTTCGCCTGTTTTCGATTGGGGATTCCGAGGCCGTAGGGTTTGGCGTCGGTCCTGGCGCAAAAAATTCAACTCTTCTGCTGATGTCAGACTAGTGGTCCCTGTAGCTCGAATACCAGAAGAGGAAGCCAAACTGTCTTCAGAGTCGCTGTTACTAGTAAGGGAACTCACATCAGAGCCAAGATTAGCCACTGTATTGGCTGTCTGTGATGTCGCTTGTAAAGCTGCTGCCTTGTTTGCTAGTGATTGTCTCTTCGCAGTGTCAAAGTTTTTCGCAAGAGTAAAGACACGACCGGTCTCATAATCGTTCTTATCCCTGGCGAACTTGAATGCCTTTCTGGCTTTGATGACCTCTTCATGTTTTTTAATTCTTACATCAATTTCAGCTCGCCCTTTAGACACTGCCTCTTTATGTTCAACTCCAAGTCCATCTAGGAGACCAATAGTTTTTTCAATGTCTTTTAAGATCAATTCACGGTCTATCTCATCATATTTGATTAGTATGACAACCATATTCATTGAGGCTAGCAAATTGTTCTCAGCCCACTCTTTAAGCATTGCAGGGTTCGGGTTTTCAAAAGTAGGAGCAATCAGTACTCTTAATCCTCTCGGCACTCTGTTAGCCTCTTTGTATTTTTCTAATGATTTTTTTCTCCCACCATTTAGTGAGCTCGGTCTTTAATAACTTTTCAAGAGTTTTCAGGAGACTCTTTACATCATTATTGATTACAGGGTTGATTTGCCCGATCTGTTCATTTGTAATCTGAGGAAGATTTAGAATTAAAGCTTCAGCTTCACTGAAAAAACCAAAGGTTACAGGGACGTTATAATTAGGCTGACATTTCACTCGTACAAAACCAGAGAAATTCAGCAGTTATAGTTAGCTGTGCTAACTACAAATTACACGCCAGCAATGCACAGCTTATCACCTCACATATTACATCACTCATGACATGGTCAGTGACAACACTGATGACATCACTGATGACATCTCAAATGACATCACTGATGACATCATCCAGTGACTGTAAGTTTTTTTTAAATGTTTATGAGTGTTAGATATATATACCAAGGTGTATTGATGAATCAGTGGGTGTATGAGTGCCTCCATCGATGATTCAGTAGATGCGTGACAGACTGTATAAGTGAGTGATTAGGTGTCTCAGTGAATGTATGGGTCACTGACTAGGTTGTCTGAATGTCTGTATCAGTCTGTCAGATGGTGTCTAATTGGCTGTATGGGTTAGTGAGTTGGTACATGAGTGGGTGTATGGGTGATTGATTGGTTGATGAGTACTTCTATGGGTCCATGAGTGTCTGTGTGGGTGGGTGAGAGGCTGTGTGAGTGCCTGCATGGATGAGGGAGTGGGTGAGTCAGTGGGTGCATGGATTAATAAGTGTGTAAGAGAAGGGCTTCATAAGTGACTGAGTGTGTGTATGGCTGTGTCGGTGAGTGAATGGAGGTGTCAGTGGTATGTGGGTGAGTAAGTGGATATGTGAAAGGCTGTATAGGTGAGTGTTCGAGTATATGAGTGACTGTATATGTGAGTGAGGGATTGTGATAGTGGCTGCATTGGTTAGTGAGTGCATGTGTGAGGGGCTGTATGGGTGAGTGAGTATGTGTTAGTATCTGCATGAATAAGTGAGTGGGTGTGTGTATAACTGTTAGGTGAGTAAATGGCTGTCTGGTTGACTCTATAGGTGAGTGAGTAGGTGTGTGAGTAGCTCTATGAGGGACTGATAGTGTGTGAGTGGCTGTATGAGTGGCTGAATTAGTGAGTGAGTTAGTGAATGAGTGACTGTATGGGTAACTGAATAGATACGTGTATAGATCTATGAATCAGGGAGTGGGTGTGTAAGTACTGGTATGGGTGTGTCAATGGTTTTTAGAATGCTAGTGTGGAAGTTGGAGTGGGTGTATGAAAGGTAGAATTGGGGTGTGAGAGGGTACATCAGAGATTCTGTGGATGATGTAATCATTGATGTTACTGTCCAGGTCATGAGTGATGTAATATGTGAGGTGATAAGCAGTACATTCCGGTGGCACGAGTTATAGTTAGCTCAGATAACTATAAGTGCAGAATTTATCTGGTTTTGTTGGAGTGAAATGTCAGCTTAACTATAACATCCCTGTAACCTTTGGTTTTTTCAGTGAATTTCTAAGGTTTTTAAATGCTAGTTCCTAGCTATAACATCCCTGTAACCTTTGGTCTTTTCAGTGAATATATATATATAATATTTTTTTTTTACAAATTTCGTTGTACATTCAGCGACACTACTTAGCCTATTGAGGATTGACAATGTAAGCATTTTAATATCGTAATCCATTTGCGTTATAATTTATATCTATGTATTATAATGTAAAGAATGATTGGTCTTTTATGTAAAAAAAAGCTGGTTATTTTAGAAAAGGCGACTATACGCTTGTAATGTCCGCCCTGCACGAGGACGGAAGTTCAAAGTGTTCAGTTCCTGTTGCACCCGGTGTAATTGCCTTACGTGCCATTCCAACTTGCAATATAAGAAATGAATTTGCAACCTCAAGACTCATTTACATAATTACTGCATAAATTTGGATTAACGTTAAGAGCCATGGCACACTCGAAGTTTTTAATCACAATCAGCAACTGGGCCTCTGTGTGGACACAAAACATAATTAAATTTAAGCACCATTAAATCAACTAAATACTCTAAAGAATGCCATGCACTTGATGGAGATGTATTTTAGAATATGATCAATAACAGTGCATGCGGTTAATTTCAAACTCTTCAAATTTCAAAGCAGAAAATGAGATAATGAGAGGCTAGATGGATAAACGCGCACAGATTTTAAACACACTGTTCATTTGATGGAAAACCAGACTGCAAACCTGGCCGATTAATCAGATTAAAAATATCTTAAAATACAACTGCACCAAATTATGTATGAATGTCAAAGCGGCAAACAATGATGTTCTGATTTAATGAAACTATTAAAGAGGGCCACAATCATATGTTGTGTATCGATCCTTCAGGATACGTTAATACCCAATATGATATTCAAAACCTGGTTCTTCACAAATCTGGGGTATAAATGTTGAAAAATGAGTTTGTTTTTACTGCTTCTACATCAGAGCAGTGGAGCACAGGGCCCTGGATCCCACCCACTGCCTCCTGGGTCCCCAGAGATCCGAGGGAGGTGGTTGGAGGGCAGATGATGGTTTTCAGTCTTTCCAGCCTCCCTCACCCTCTCCCAAGTATCTGGAGACCAAAGAGATGTGGGGATGCCAGTTGAGCTCTTGGGCCCCAACTATCAAATGCCCTCTTAGCCACATGTCGGCACATTGACCAGCGACTGAGATAGTTCAATGTGTTCTGACAAAGCAGCTCAGTCAGAGCCACTGTCGATATTGTTCTCTCACTGAGAACAGAGAGCACAGCCTACAGGTTGGGAGGTAAAGGCTCAGAAGGTGGTGTGGAAAGATGATACAACATATTTTCTTCCCAATATTTTAGCAGAGTGGTAGAGAGGGTTACTATGAGAAATTGGGTTACTGGTTGAGGGGGGGTGAACCCCTACTCAAGCAGCAACCACAATCTTTATCAGGGTGAGGCACAAGCAAACTCCAAATTAACCTGTGCTCAACCCTCTGGTAGATTGGCACAGAGCAGTCAGGCTTAACTTAGAGGCAATCTGTAAAGTAGTTATGCAGCACTTCAGACAGTAATAAACTGAAAACAACGCAAGAAAAATCCCATACAAATTTTGAAAAATAGAACAAAGTTTAATAAATAAATCAAGACAAAAACAACAAAATCCCATCAGTAGAACCGGAGATATGCAATTTTAAAGATTGAAGTGAAAATAGCACAAAAAAGCCCAAAGCATCACTCGCAGCTATCTAGTTATGCGAGACTGGGTGAAATTCATAAGTTCAGGCCGACAGCTAGGGAGCGCAGGTCAGATCAAGAGATCAGGTTAGTCCCACTTAAAAGTTGCCTTCTCAGTCCAGCACAAAGAGTCCCAATCGCGGTGGAGGGGGCTGCGAAGAGCAGAAAAGGTCGAGGACGGCTGTCGATATATCGCGATGAGCAGGCCAGGCATCCCTGTAGTGAGAAGATCCTGTTGTGGTCACGAGCAGTCAGGCTGGTGCTTCACGATGGTGCTCACCGCAAGCAGCATATGCTGTATTGAGAAGGGCCGGGCTGACGGAATTTCATGTTCGCTGGATGTGCGTGTGACAAGGTTTTGTTGCCAATAGGCCAGTTTGCGGTCGCAAAAAGCCCAAAAATTTCCATTCAGCTCCACAGTGGCCACACTAAGAGTCCAAGACCTGTGCGGCACCACTTAGAGGTCAGGGCTTGCTCCAGCTGGGTCTGGGTATTGGTTCAGGTGGGTCTGAGCCTGTTATGTCCATGTGGCTCTGAAAAAGATGCCAGCAGACTACCCCTTGTAGTAACTCTAGGATTCCTAGGTTGAGGTATAGGTCCAATCTCTCTGACTCAGGCAGGTAGGCAGCAGGGCAGCAATCCAACAAAGCAGCAAACCAGCAAGGCAGTAGTCCAGCAGGGCAGCAGTCCAGCAGAGTGGCAGGCTTTTCAGCAGCACAATAGTCCTTCTTCCCTGTAGAGTCTTTACAGGTCCAGAAGTGTACTGAAGAGTTGGTGACATCCAGTATTTATACCTAGTGCCTCCTTTGAAGTTAGAGAAGCTTCTAGAGGTTTCCCCATTGAAGTGCATAGGTTTTCTGCCTCCTCTACCCTGGCTCCCGACTAACTATAGGGGGTATGCAGCCCTTTGTGTGGAGGCCGGACATAGCCTATTCAAGTGTAAGCAGGGGTGTGCCCAGCTCATCCTGCCAGTGATGTCCCACCCGGAAATTCCTGAGCTCTCTATTGTGTGTGAATGTCTAGGAGGAATACACAAAGCCCAAGGCTGTCTAGGAGGAATACACAAAGCCCACCTGTCAGCTACACCCAGTCATGTGACCCAGAGACTGGCTGCACGCACTAAATGGCTAAGGCAGGAAAATGGCAACATTCTAAAAGGAGCATTATCAAAACTGTAATTTAAATCCGGCTTTACCGTAAGAGAGAATTCTTCATTACAATTCCGAAGACACCAAAGATGAACTGGTTATCTGTTCCCATTTGGAAGTTACAGGTTATTAAGTGTATTAAGGTAACTCAAAAATTATCATATGGGGAGGTAAGACTTGCAGTAGTTAAAAACAACTTCAAGAGTTTATCACTACCAGGACATGTAAAACTTAAAACTACATGTTCAACTTTTTAAATACACTGCACCCTGCCCTCAGGAAGGCTTAGGTCTGGCAAAAGGTTTATTTTTGTCAGGTTGAAATGGCAGTTTAAAACTGCACAGCCAGGCTGCAAGGGCAGGCATGAGACATGTTTGAAGGGCTACTTAAGTGGGTGGCACAATCAGTGATGCAGGCCCACTGACAGCATTTAATTTACAGGCCCTGATTCACAGGTAGTGCCACTTTATTAGGGACGTATAAGTACATTAAATATGCCAATTCTACCATATTTTAAGGAGAGAGCACAAGCACTTTAGCAGTAAAGTGCACAGAGTCCCAAAAGCCAGCAAAAACAGGTTCAGACAACAGAAAACAGGAGGGTGAAGGCAAAACGTTTGAGGATGACCCTGCAGAAAGGGCCAAGTCCAACTGTAGAGAGACTGTGGCAGGACAGCAATGATTTGTGTTTTTAATAGTTGGGTAGAGGAGAGGATGCCGAGGATCATACACTCTTTCTGCTCCACTCTATGTAACATTTGTCTTCCATATCCCTCAACATGGAACCTTTAATCTGGTGCCACTAGCATCTTTGCTTTACAAGTTACTCACGTTTCAAGGTGCCAACAAAATATAACTCTTAACCATTTCATAACTCTTAATCACAAAACACTGAGGGGGATATTCTCAAGAACGTGCGATAAACATCGCCAAAATAGGCTACCGCAATTTTTCATATCGCCATCTATCGCGGGAAAATAACTCTGTATCAACGTCGTATTCTCAACACGGCGGTAACATGCAATAGTTTCCCGATAAAGCCTCAAATGTCCGCGATACAACCACCGCGACGGCGATAAAAAAGGAAACCCGAACGTGAAAAAAGTTGCGATGGGCCCAACCGCGATAGAAAAATCGGCGACAAGCAGCGCCAGGCTTGCAATTCCCACGTCAGGCGGGAAAAATCACCATAAAAGCTGCAAAAAAAATAAAAACATAACAACTGCGAAGCACAATGGAGGTAGCCGGAGCAAGTACAGAGGACAACCCGAACCCCACAAGCCCCACGGAGGACCAGCCTGGGACCTCGGGGTCAGGGAAGGGCAAGGAGAAGAAGAAGAGGAAGACGCGGTTCAGTCCGCAGGAAAACAGGATCCTGATAACGGAGGTGGTAGAACACCATCAACAACTGTTCGTCACCTCCACTGTGTCATTGGCAACTAAAAATACAATATGGCAGTCCATCCTGGACAAGGTGAATGCAGTCGGAGTTCTGAGGAGGACAATGGAAGAGCTCAAGAGGCGCTGGAATGATGTGAAGCGCAAAACCAAGCTGAAACTCGCAAACAACTGCAAAGCAGCAATGCAGGCTGGGGATGGGAGTCCTGCGCCACAGGAGGAGCTGGATGAGATGGAGGAAATGGTGTCCACAGTCATCAGTGTGGAGACGGTGGCAGGAGTCGGGGGACCGGACACTGCTCAACATGACCTGACACAACAGCAACAGGGTGAGTAACCACCAGGGACTGGGGGGACGGGGGGAGATGGGCACAATGGCACACATGCACAATCAAGTATAGCACACTGTGCAACCACAATGACTCTGGATCATGTCCCTGATCTCCTTGCCATACTGCAGCACACATAGAAACAGCAAGTAGTCCCCCGTCCGCAATGTGCCCAGAGGGGGCCCTCCCCACACATCACCAATCTCACAACAAACCATGCACATGTGCTGAACCCAGCAAAGCTGCGGATCCGTAAGCCCCACTGATAATGCAAGTGACACTGCATGATGATGAGCATGTCTGCAGGCCACTCATCATGACATGCTGCACGCCACGACACCGAGGTGGCTGAGTGTGGTCCACATCCGGAAAGGAGCAGGTCACACACTGACACATCCATGTGCACAAACAACCCCTGACGGCAACAAGACATCTGCGGACAAACCATGCCCAAGAGTCCCAACTCCCACCAAGAGCCCAATTTACCCAAGTATGCAACATCTCAGCACTGCATAAGCACAGAAGTCAAAGGCACACCGCCTGAAAGGGAGAAGGCCAAGCAAAGTCTGAGCTGCAGGGGCGACTCTCCCACAATGCAGCACACACACAAGAATCAGAGCACATCAACATTGACAACAATGTGGTACAAACTGCAACACATTCACAACAGAAAAGAGGACACAACTGCTGCTGCTTGTGTGTAGAAACTGGCCAATCACATTTGGCATAGCAGGAAACTGTGACATGATAATGGACAAGTACAACCCCACATCCCTGATGGTGCACAAATGTCCACTGTCCTGCTTCAAATAGGCAGCTCCTCCTAAACAGTCACAATGTACATTGTCATGCAGTCTGTTTGGAAACTTGGCCAATGCGTGAACATACATGGAACACACTGTTAAACTGCATCTCCCCTTTACATTGCAGAGGGAGAATCATCACCTCCTGCAGAGCAGACCGAACACCTCCTCACTGATGACGAGGAGGACCTCCCCACCTTCGACACGGACGCCCTCCAAGAGCTCATGGACAGCTTCCACACCCCACCCCCAGGAGCAGGGCAGCCCAGCTGCATCGAGGAGACCCCACCCCCTGCACAGACCACACAGCAGGAAGCACCCACCACCCCGGCTGTCACCCAGGATCCCCACGACCAACACATGGCATTTCAACAGTGTGTGTGTTGGAGGGCCAGAAGGAGATGGCTGAGCAGGTGCGGGTGGGGTTCGAACTCATGGCAGCCAAACTAGATGCCATCCATGGGTGTCTACATCCCATCAGGGACCACTTACAGTCCCTAACGGACACCCACAGTCCGCTCCATGGTCTCCAACGAGCCATGGCTGACATCGCTGGAGTCATGACTCGGAGACAAGAACACCTGTCTAGTCAGAGTGGCTCCAGCGATCTCAGCCGGGAGTTGGGACACATGCGGAGGCTCATGGAGGACATGGTGCGGATGGAGGCGGAAAGGATGGCTGCCACAGCTGCACATCAGCGAGATGTAGCTGGGATCTTCCATGCCCTGCAGATCCTCATCATGGCATTGCTGCCACAAGGCCTGGCGCAGATGAATGCTGCTGCTCCTACACCATCCACATCTCCGCCCCCTGATGTGTCAGTGCCCCACAGTGCGGCAGACATTCCACTTCCGGCACCTGATGTGTCACTGCCACACAGTGCGGCTGACAATCCACCTCCGGCCCCTGACGTGTCAGTGCCACACAGTGCTGCAGCCGAAACACCACCACCCACAGGTGAGGCACATCACACATCAGAGGTTGATGATGTGGATGAGACTGCCGTTGTGGTAATGAGGAAGCGGTAGCATTCATCTCCGCCATATGGCCTGTTTCAGCTTGGTTCGGCCCTTTGCATCATCACCTTCCACTGTCCCCCGATACACTCTGCGGCACTCACCTTGGACCTTGACATGGACTGCCATATTCTGTTTGGTTACCAATGACACAGCAATCAGACTGCGGACTGAACTCTTCCTCTTCCGATGAATTTGTCCTTCCCTAATGGACTCTGGCTGGCCCTCCACGGGGCAACAATGTCAATTGGGGTGTGCATGGCCCTGTACTGCTCCAGCTGCAACACTCCACTGAATGTGAATAAAACATTCAAATTCACACAGATGTGTCATGTCTATGATCCTTCAAGTATGACAGTATGGATGAATGTAGGGTCACTGATTCCCCCTCACGTCCATTTTGCACATGTTGTGGGGCTTGGGTCACAGGGTGCAACATTGCCGATTGCGGTTCGGGTGGCGCAGACACTACAAAGGAGACACACGCATTGGTTACTTCCTTGTCCAGGCCAGAACTGAACCACGCCCAGAGCCCCGGGCTCATTGTTCACACCCCTACGCTGGACTGGCATACGCCAACCCAGCCCACTCCGCTTACGCCCACAGGGGGTGACGACACAGCTACATGTCCCAGGTCTTCTCTGTAGTGATCTGCTGGTCACTGGTCTAGTTGTCAGCATGCCACAGCCACTCCCTGAGGGCTGGTTTACACACACACCCCACCCATCCAGCACAGGCTTCACGGGACATGTGACCCTGCCAATAAAAGGGGTCCACCACAGCACATCCCCCACTGCCGGAGGTGACATGATGGCGTCCGCATCCACGGAACTCAATCATAAAGGGTCCATGACTTGCGTTGCACAGAGTTAGTGGCACCCGATGGCCTGCGTCCAGCAAGGGCCTACCGCCACGTGGCGATGACTTGCGGTGCACAGAGTTAGGCCCACCTGAAGAGCTGAGCGGGTGTGCAGCCTGCGATGATGCGTTGGCCTCGATACGGCGTCCAGCAAATCAAGACTCGATTTGAATTGTGAGCCCTGCTGGACCGCAGTGTACGCGCAGGCAGCAGTCAGCACACACATGACTCCGCGGTGCGGTGCCGCAGGGTGAGCTGGGGGCCTGTGGCGTGGAATCCAGCGATCGGCTGAGGAGGTTGCACCGGCACGTGGAGGGCCCTCTTGGAGACACGCCGGTGGCGGCAGGTGAGCATTGAGGCCTGGGTACACAGGGGCGGGCAGTCATCGCTGGGCGGCGGACCGATCTGGGGACCAGGGCTGGTGTGCAGCAGGCGCACAGGATCGCGCAGGCACCACCGGTCACGGCGGCGGCCTCGTGGCTGGGTGGAGGGCGCCGCCCTGGCAGACACGGCCCTGCATGCGCTGACGAGATGTGCGCGGGTTGGCTTGGGATGTAGTCACCTCGTCTCCAGTGTGAATACGGCCGTTGGATGTGGTCGGGCACGTGTGTGTAGGCCTATGGTCACGATATGGCGGACACAGAGACACACGCAGTAGTTACTGTGGTGGCCAACTAGGAACTGGACCATGCCCAGGGCCCCAGGCTATTCATTCTTGACATACGCCGGCCAAGGCCGCTCCGCTCAGGCTTACAGGGGGGGACCACATGGCTACATGTCCAAGGTCTTCCACACTGCCTGGGGTAACCTGTTTGCATCCACTGTCCACTACACTGCAAACACCAGCAGTAGATGTCCACATGGACATGTCTGTGCTCTGCATACTGCAGTCTGTCCAGCACATCTGCGCCACACTTGGCATTGTGTCCTTTCTTATTGTTGGGTCACTTGCCTCCTTCACACATTCTTGGTTCCCACCTCTCCCCACATTCTGCAATTGTGTGGCAGAGGGGCTCTGCCTTTGTGGATGGTTTGTCTACATGTCTGGCCCCTGTTACCACGGTTACTTGTGTTGTCATGTCCGGTAGTTGGGCATGTTGGTTGGCATTTTGTATGTGATTTTGTTACGTGTGCTCTCCCACAGTTGTGAGTTGTGTGATTGTGGAGTTGAGGTGTGTGGCGTGTTCAGTTAGTACTTACCAATGAGCAGTGCATTGCCATAGGTGCCATCCTGGAAGCTCTGGTTGATGATGGACTGTCAGAAGATGTATGTATCATGCACACTGCGTGTGAAGTTGGCGGCGACATTGGTGAACTGTCCCCGGTGGTCCACTATTGCCTGCACATTGATGGAATGAATGTGCTTTCTGTAGCGGTAATTGTGTGCAGGGTCGGCAGGGGGCACAGGTGGTACATGTGTACAGTCAATTGCCCCGACACGTACGGTAAGGCAGCTATGGCGTAATTCCCTTGCATGGTCTCCAGATGTTCATGCACAGCGTGGGGGAAGTGAAGGTGCAGGGGTATCAAGATGATACAAACCGTGATGTTTACAGGTATGATGAATCCTGCATAATGAGACCGTAACAGATGTTTGTGTGGTCGTAACCTTCCTTTTCTTTCCTGCGGAGGTTACGAGCACACGGACTTCTGTTACAGTATATTTGGACTGGATTCATCATACCTGTATGAATTCCGGTTTGTCCAAGTGCAATACACTGTACCAGATTACGTTTGTGACTATGAGGACGCTTGACCATTGTCACCATTTCTCCAACAGGTTTCTGACTACTGATTTTGGGATATGGAATGGTATTGGGGAGTTCCAGCAGCATTTGCAGTTTATTGGATCCACACGTTGCCCTGGTGAAGTTTCCCGTTGGGAATGGAACGTGTTGGCTGAGCTTTTCGTCTTGTTGTTTATGTATTTGTAATAAAGTTCTGCTTTTCCACTACCGTTGACTACTGGACTTCATGACCTCGGGGGGAGGATCCGGGGGGTGGTTGCGGTGGGTGTTGTGGCCCTCTTGGGTCTCCAGGCTGCATGATCATTGTCTCCATGGCATCTGTTGGTCTTCAGATGTGGCTCTAGGCTGGGCTCCCTTTCATACTGCAGGTTGTCGTCCTGCTTAACACCAGTAAAAGGCAGCTGTTGAATCCCTGCTGCTAACCCGCCTTATCGCCTGTTTTCGGATCGCATCGCAGATCTGGCTGGTCGTTGAGAATATCGCGAAGTGGTGTTTTCGTGTGTTTTTGCACGGGAACGCCTACTCTGCATATCATTAGCGTTAGTTGTCGCTCTCATCCGTGGCGATGTGTTTTGCGGCAGCTATCGCAGGAAAACTGGCGATGTCGGCAGTTTGCACAAGCTTGTGAATAGGGCGATAAGTCTATCGCCACTTTTGCGGCGCTAAAGTGCCGATAAATCGGCGATGGCTCCTTGAGAATATGCCCCTGAGACATATGAGCTTACTGTGTCAACATCTTGTGTTTTTTCACCACAGGTAAATTATATTGTGTGCTTGTATATTTTTCCTAGTGATTGTGATCACATAGTGACCGCAAAACACCATTTTAAGGGCTAATAATTTAGTGATTCTCAATGAGAAATATGTACTTATTCATGAACAGCATACATCAATTAGTTATACCAGACCTCAAACTTTGGGTTTAATTTAGATGGCAAGTAATCTAACCATATGTGTGATACTTTTGTTGCTTGTTCGTGTGTATTTCAGTGATTTAGATTGTTTGTTTCGCATTTTTTACTGTAGGCATATTTACATATGTACAGGTGTTATGAAAGTATTGTACTTCTGCAAGTAACAGCTGTAGTCGGACATTCCTACTTTATTGCAACTGGCTGTGTTACTCTGCTCTCAACTTTCACAAAACCCCCTTTGAGCTAGGCATGACTCAAACAACACCAGAACGGCAAGAAAGCTAAGGAGAACTATTCTTTTCACAGACTGATATCACGTTTTCTGTTTAATACAGAACACGCGCAGCCTCGCCTTTGAGGTTGATTGCATATCCCTAGAAAGTCCAACGATTGGTACCAAAATTGGTAAGGCCTCGCGATGTGACGTCATGTGCTCGTGTTAGAGTTAGATCACACTCTACAAGCCCGGCTTGGTAACAGGCACCTGAAACTGGCAGACATGCAACCTCCCAGGCTGGAAGCCCAGGGTGAGTATTTATCCAAGTGGTTCACTCTTGTTAATGCCGGGGTCCTAATGATCACACAGTCCCTAGTCCTGCTTCCTCTGCAACACGCTCATGTAATCATTCCTTCTGATTTTTGTTTGCATTATTTTCCCTACATGTTCCTATACACATTCTTTATCAACATACCTGTATTTCTCATTAATTATAATCAAATAACTTCATTTTATGTTTTCTAAATTTAGATTCAGCTTTTTTTCTTGCTTTCAAATTGAGAGCCCCTCTGCCCTCCGTTTCACCAGTTGCCCCTTATCTCTATCTCTCCACTAATTCCCTCTTTCTCTGTCCAGTCTCTTTTATTCCATTACCCATTTGTTCCCCTCCAACTTGCAATGGTGGGTAAGGCCTCTGCTTTCTCCCTCACGCGCTGGTTGCCCCCTGCAGCTTCCATGGCTAATTGCACACCTGAAATCTTTTGTGAGTGTGTAGAGCTCAAGACCATAGATCCTTGCTCTTCAAACTCCAAAATGGCATATATTCTCACACTAAAAGGTTATCTACTAAAGATAAAACTTTGCAGTGAAGTTGTAGTGACGTTAGAAGTATTTTTGGTCCACGAAGTGTAGATAAAGACTACAGTTCAGAATGTGTTCACAATTTACCAATACAAATTAAAACACTGCAACCGAGCTAAACTTTTCAAGCACGATCTTCATTTTAGAAGTCCATAAACGAAGTTTTTCATCGGGTTGTTCCCTATGATAAATCCTGTATGAGAAATAAAAATATATATTGCAAGCGAGGGAGTCTAAGCATCCAAGAGATTTTAAGGGCAGTGTGCCCATCCTCCAAAAAAATGTCATATTAAATTGCGTTCATTGTTTCCTTTTATCTTCTCAAATTCATATACAGTTTCCAATACTTCAGACATTCCACTGATTTTCAGAGATCGCTTTGTGTAGAGACTGAGAAAGCTTCAGTTCTTACTTTGGTTACAGGCTCCTTTGGGCATTCTTGAAAGCCCCCTGTTGGTGGGCTGCCTGTCACTTTGATGACCACTACCCCAGCAATGTAGCTAGACTAACCCATCTGTTGGATGTAATGGAAGAACTCTCAGCCTGGTTTGTCAGCCTGTTCGCAACACTGATTTTGTTATTATTGATCTATATTTACAATTATGTAGAATAAAGATTTTATACATTAAAGTTTTGCAAAGCAAATAAATTCCATTGAAAATACCACATCATCTCTAAAACCAAGCCTTCAATATCAAATCTGATTTAGAGGCACCCCAAGACAATCACAAAACTTTTGAGGTAAAGCCCGACACTTTCACTGGAATATATCAACATTCTCATTAAAATGGCTACCCTTTTATCTATTATTGACTTTCCTGGACAGCCTTTCAAATAGCATTGTTCTATCATATTTTAGTCGTAATGGTCTCAAAGACAGGGTCGGACTGCGACAGAAAATAGGCCCAGGCACTAAAATAAAAGTGGCCCACATTTGTGAATTAGAAAGCTAAAAAAGTGGCCCGTGTTTGCCAATTCAGGCAGTTTTTAACTTGTAGCGGAATACTGTATAAGCACTTTGCAAGATATGGAAGAAAGACTGCATGGATTTGTGTATGGTGCAGGCAATGTTTGTTTTAGTAACAGAGAAAGTAACATTAAAAAAGGTCCAGCAGACATTAAAACAGCCACAGCACTATAAAGCGCTCCTCTGCTTCCAGGATAAAACCCTTTAAGGGGGTCTCACGTGGCTTAGATGGGAACTTGCTAAAGCTCTTAAGGGATAATTATTTTTTAAATTGTATAGCTAGTCCAAGGAGCATTTGAGGCCTGTTGTTACCGTGTTGGGCCCATTGAATACACACTATCCAATCTCTCTGCTAAGTCAATTCGAACATCATAACCTTGAACAACAAAAGGCGACCATGGAGCAGTATATTTACTGTAACTGGGGAATTTCAGTGGTTTTGTTAATTTACAACTGAATGTTTTAATTGATATTTTCTCCTTTTTATAATGTCTTTTTAACTTGTTTTTTTTCAGTGAATTTCTAAGGGTTTTCTAAAATGTAAAGTAAGATATTCTTACACTTCCCAACTATAATGTCACTTAAACCATTGTTTAGTTTTCAGTGAATTCTATGGTTTTTCTAACATAAAGTAAGATGCCCATCGCCATGTGCGGCTTGGGGTTGGGCACCCACCCCGCAGCCGTGCATGGCTGGGCATGGAGTTGGATGCTGGACTATGTAATGCAACAATATTATGGGTTTCATTTTAAGTAAGTTGGGATAGGAGTTGGCCTAACGGCAAGGGTGGTCGACTTCAAATCTGGGGAACCGGGTTCGAGCCTCGGCACGGATGCGCAACATCCTGTGATTCTGGGCAAATCACTTAATCTCCCTGTGCCTAACAAAAATGAATGTGTCCTCATGTAACGCAACTGGTGCTCGCGTAAAGCGCTCTGATACCCGATACCTTCGGGTCAAGTTCGCGCTATATAAAACTCTGTAAAAAATATTAAAAAGTTAGCCAGACCGACTGTTTTTGTCAATGGTTCAGAACACCAAAATATGAAAAGCGAGCATATTGGGTTCATCATGGGATAAGCACATCAACATATATAAATCAGACCTATTTGCTTTGTTAAAAAGTCATTAATAACTAAAATCAAATGTATATTTTATAAATTCACTCATTCCAATGTTTAATAATAGTGACTACCATAAAATATTTTCAATAAAGCATATAAAAAATACATGTCTTAAAATCTTTTTTAACATGTTTTCAGAGCACAAAGCACAATCACAGACCCAACCACAAGGGAATTCCTGAACTCTAGGTGAAGAACATACAGCTCCAGTTTGGAGTGCTTTAAACCAAAATATGGTAAGCTTTCCTGGGGTCATGGATTCAATGACCCAGGAGACTTATTGTGTTTCATTTTTAATGATGATGGGGGGGGGCTACAGCACTCCCTGCAGATCTCCACAATATTAAACAAAATACTTGGTGGTGCCTCTGCCCCTTCTAGGGCGCTACCAGGATCCACAAATATAAATAAAAAGCCCTCACAGGGCATTATGGGGCATTCCTTACTTGGAGCTTTGTATATTAAATGAGTGGCTCCTGACGCTCATTATTTTTTTATTTTTTTTTTTTTGGGTGTCCCAATCCCACCGAGGCACCCAAACTTTATAACAACTTTGGAGCTGTGGGGGGAGCATATGGCCCCTGCAGCCCCTACCAGCTTCCCAGCCAGCACCCATCCTGGGTGCCAGTAGGAGCCAGACATTATTTTAAAGTAGGTGCTCCGTGCCCACCAGGGCAACCAAAGCAAGGCCAGTTTTTGGAGGCTGCATGGGGAGCCCAAAGCCCCCATGGCCCCTCCAGCTAACCAGCCAGCACCCAATCTGGGCGCTGGTGGGAGCTTGTCATAAATGGGTGCCCACCTGGGGCACACAGAACAAGGCCAGTCATTGGGGCCCCCAGAAGGAACATATCCTGGGTGTCAGCAGGAGCAGGCTTCATTCCTTTGCTCCGGAATGGGCGGACACAGCTTATTTCTCAGCTCCCGCTGGATGGGAGCAAAGTTGTCTTCCCTGCCCGGGAGAGTGTGGGCAGGGAATTACATGTGTATTTCCTGCCTGCAATATTCTGGGCAGGAAAAAGCAGTGTCCCTTGGGCTGGAATCCCTTGGGAACTCATTTGATTGGGATCTGGGAGATGGAGTCCCTGGGGGCAGGCTACAGCTTGGGAAGGGGGCCTGACACAAGGTCACCATACAAAAACTGGTACGAGGATAGGGGTCACTGACGCCTCTCTGCAGCTTGGGGAGCAGGGCTGCATGCCCCCTTCCATCAAATTTAAAAGGCAGCCCTGGTACATGGGGTCCCTGGGGTCTCTCTGAGACTTGGAAAGAGGGGCCACACAACCCTCTACTAAATTTGAAAATCACCATGGGAAATGGGGTTCTGTGTGCCTCACTTAGGCTAGGGAAGGGAGCTGCACGCCCCTCCCCTAAATATCAGCTTTGGCCCTAGGGGATGAGATCCCAGGGACCTTCTAAACGCCCACGTGGGGCCGCATAACCCCGTACCCATAAAAACTAATTGCGTTGATCCCTCCCCCAGGTACAACCCGAGGGCTTATATCTGAAAAGGGTAGGAGCCCGTCCATTTGTTTTTTTGTTTTTTTACTAGTACTGCAGATCCACTGATCCTCTGCAGACAGCGGAGCTGCTACAAAACAAATTATGTTTTTGTCTGGGGGATGGGTTGAAGTCCTCTGTGAACTCCCCACCAGCCCTGGGGGCAGGGTATTCCTACCCTGCCTTCCTATATGTTTTTTAAAAATTCTTTTTCTAGGACAGGGTACTAAGTGTCCGGACAAAGGGCCTGTTTCCAACCTTTGCGGTCAGACCGCTAGGCTGCAGCATCGGTGGTCAGGAGAAAGTTGCCAAGCTGGCAGCATCCCGACTGCCACATTCTGAGTTTACCACTGGGCAGGGAGTGTGCCGGCGGTGGTCCTGTGGCTGCGGCATACTTCGGCTTACAGAGTGAGCCTGAAGGCAATCCTTCTGCACTGCAGCACCTACACTGTCGTGCATGCACTGTTTCCATGAACCATGTTGTGTATGTCACACAGTGTACGCACAACAGTGCAGGCATGGGGGGCACAACATGTGCCATCAGCCACAATGCCCAATGGCCAAAAACAACCAGGGCCCTGTTTGGGGCCTCCGCCAACCTTTTCGTGGTGGGATCCCCGCGATGAAAATGTCGGTGAAAAGGCATTTCAGAAAAGTCACGGCAGTGCCGGCATCGACACCGCCACGGGATCCAGGATCCTGGTGGTGGCAGTGGTCTACTGTCGGTCTGACTGCCAGGAGTGGAATCGCATGGTCGGACCACTGAGATCGCAGTGGTCGGACCGCCACCACGGGTATGGCAGTCTTGGGGCTGCTGCACTCGTAATAAGGCCCTAAGTCTCTGAGTCCTAAAATAACTTTGTTGGTGTGGTGACAGGCAACCAGACCTCATCTTTAAGATCTCCATGGATTCTATAAGGCTTGATATATACCTAAGTTTTGACCCTTAATTTCTCAAAGACTAATAAATGGATTTACACCAAATCACAATAAACACGCTTTCTAGACCAAGATCTTGCTTTTTGCCTAATTTAGTGCAATTCTGTTTAGCTTTTATTTGTGGTATCGCTGTTCAATTTTCCTACAGAAAATTGCATGTGAAAAATGCATTCTGGGGACACCATTTTTTTGTCGCCCCCCGCTGGACGGTTTTACCACAAACTTTCCAGAAAGGAGCTGAGGTGGATGAGACTTAGGGACAGATTACGACCTTACAGCAGAGCTGTGGCACAGGGGTGCAAACTGCTGTGCCACGGCTCCGCCGGAGGTCGCCGCCGCCTGCCAGATTACTACTTTACAGTGGTCTGGCGGTGGGCGGCATGGTGGTTCCCCCCTGAGGTGCCCTTTAAAAGGCAGCGCTGCGTTTAAAAGGGCACTGCAATGGGAACACCTCTCAAGGTTCCTGCACGGCATGGACTCATAAGTCTATATATATATATATATATTCACTGAAAAAACCATAGGTTTCAGGGACGTTATAGTTAGTTGGACATTTCACTCGTACAAAACCATAGAAATTCCCCCATTATAGTTAGTTCACCTAACTATAACTCGCGCCCCCGCAATGCACTGCTGATGACGTCACATATTACATCACTCCTGACATGGTCAGTGACATCAAAGATGACATCACTGATGACATCTCAAATGACATCACTGATGACATCACTGATGACATCATCCAGTGACTGTGTGTTTCTGTAAAGTTTAAATATGTGTAATATATATAGGGAAAGGCGTATTGAAGAATGAGTGGGTGTATAAGTGTCTGAATGGATGATTTAGTAGGTGCGTGACTGACTCTATAAGTGAGTGATTAAATGTATCTTAATGAATGCTTGGGTTAGTGACAAAACTGTGTGAATGTCTGTATCCGTCTGTCTGTTGATGTGTAAGCGGCTGCATGGGTTTGTGAATAGCTACATGAGTGTCTATATGGGTTATGGATTGGTTGTCTGAGTATCTGTATGGGTGCCTGAGTGTTTTTCTGGGTGGGGGTGTGTGACTCTGTGCATAGAGGTGTGAGTGGGTGATTCACTGGGTGCATGGTTTCAAGAGTGCATCTGTGATGGACTGTATGGGTGCGTGAGTGTGTGTATGGGTGTATTAGTGAGTGAATGTATATCTCAGTGGTACATGTGTGAGTAACTACATATGTGAAAGGCAGTATATATGTGTGTTGGAGTATATAAATGGCTATAAGTGAGAGTGTGTGATTGTGAGAGTGGCTGTATGGATGAGTGTGTGCTTGTATCAGTGATTGTATAAGAGCGTAAGAATGTGCTAGTATTTGTATGAGTAAGTGAGCTGGTGTGTGTATAACTGTATAGGTGAGTAAATGGGAGTGTGATTAATTATTTCCATGACTGACTAGGTGTGTGAGTACCTCTATGGATGAGTGGCGGTGTGTCAGTGTCTATATAGCTGTATGAGTGCATATGATAGTCCTGTACTGAGTGACCGTAAGTATGAGTGACTATACGGGTGAGTGAGTGGATGTGTGTGTATACCTAAGAATCAGTGAGTGGGTATGTAGTTATTGGTGTTGGAGTGTCTATGGTTTAGATGAAGGCAGTCTGTAATTTAGAGTGGGTGTGTCAAAGGTTATATTAGGGTGTGAGAAGATGCATCAAATTATCACATGGATGATGTCATCAGTGATGTCATCAGTGATGTCATTTGAGATGTCATCAGTGATGTCACTGACCATGTCATGAGTGATGTAATATGTGACGTCATCAGCAGTGCATTGCGGGGGCGCGAGTTATAGTTAGCTGAACTAACTATAACGGGGGAATTTCTATGGTTTTGTACGAGTGAAATGTCCAACTAACTATAACGTCCCTGAAACCTATGGTTTTTTCAGTGAATTTCAAAGGTTTTTAAAATGCTAATTTCTAACTATAACGTGCCTGAAACCTATGGTTTTTTAAAGTGAATTTCAAAGGTTTTTAAATGCTAATTTCTAACTATAACGTGCCTGAAACCTCTGGTTTTTTTAGTTGAATTTCAAAGGTTTTTTAAATGCTAGTTTCTAACTATGCCTAGAGAGGTAGGACATGTGAAGAAAGAAGAAAAAACGCACAGAAAGAAGCAAAACAAATGCAGAAACAAGCAACAGAAGTCCACAAAGACGAAGAAAAGTGCAGGAAGAAGCAAGACATGTGCAGAAAGAATCAACAGAGGAGCAGAAAGAGGCCTTGTTGCAAAATCATCCTGTGCCCACAACTTTTTCAGACGGGTACTGGTGATAACTGGCCATGACTAACCAGGCCTAGAGCCAGTGCTATGCTAAAAGACACTTAGAATACAGTGAAAACATCTACATACACTAGGGAACACTATGCGTTGGGGTACCCCTCTGATTAGCATGACCTCCTCTGTAAGTCCCTAGTACATAATAGGGCAGGGGGGTTAAAACTAAGTAACTAACTTGTCACATGAGGCCCAACCCCTCCCTTCACCACTGTGCAAACGCGCCCGGTGGCGCGTTTTAAGTTGGGGGATAAAGTCCCCTTGAATCCTGAGGGTCCCTGGGGCCCAACTAGCCCACCAGGTACCTCCAGTAAGCACTACAGAGCCGCGTTGCAGAGAGGTGGTCTGAGGCCACGCCCCTTTTTACACCTCTCTGCAACGCAGCTCTGTGGCGCTAACTGGAGGTACCTGGTGGGCTAGTTGGATCCCAGGGACTCTCAGGATTCAAGGGGACTTAATCCCCCAACTTAAAACACACCACAGGGCGTGTTTGCACACATGTCACCTCAGGCCCCGCCCCCTCCCTTCACCACTGTGCAAACGCACCCCGTGGCGCGTTTTAAGTTGGGGGATAAAGTCCCCTTGAACCCTGAGGGTCCCTGGGGCCCAACTAGCCCACCAGGTACTTCCAGTAAGCGCCACAGAGCTGCGTTGCAGAGAGGTGGTCTGAGGCCACGCCCCTTTTTACACCTCTCTGCAACGCAGCTCTGTGGCGCTTACTGAAGGTACCTGGTGGGCTAATTGGCCCCCAGGGACCCTCAGTATTGAATAGGAATTAATTCCCCAACTTCAAACGCGCCACAGGGCGTGTTTGCACACATGTCACCTCAGACCCCGCCTCCTCCCTTCACCACTGTGCAAATGCGCCCCGTGGCGCGTTTTAAGTTGAGGGATTAAGTCCCCTTGAATCCTGAGGGTCCCTGGGGTCCAACTAGCCCACCAGGTACCTCCAGTAAGCGCCACAGAGATGCGTTGCAGAGAGGTGTAAAAAGGGGCGTGGCCTCTGAACACCTCTCTGCAACGCAGCTCCCTGGCGCATACTGGAGGTTCCTGGTGGGCTAGTTGGCCCCCAGGGACCCCCAGTATTCAAGGGAAATTACTTCCCCATCTTACAACGCGCCAGGGGGTGCGTTTGCAGAGTGCTGCAGGGAGGGGGCGGGGCCTCCGGCGTGATGCCGGTCTTTTTTTTTTAGAAGGGGGGCTGTGTGGCCCCCCTTCTTTTTAATTATTTAGGGCCCTGGGGACCCCATCCCCCAGGGCCTGACCCCCCTTTTTTTTTTAAACAGAATGGGAAGGGGGCCGTGTGGGCCCCCCTCCCGTGGCCAATTTCGGCCCGGGGACCCCATCCCCCGGGGCATTGCCACATGTTTTATTTAATCTTTTTCATGGAGGGGGGCTGCGTTGCCCCCCTCCTCAGGCCTCCTTAGGCCCCGGGGACCCCATCCCCCGGGGCCTTTTTTTTTTTTTTTTTTTGTTAATTTGGGGGAGGGGGGCCGCGTGGCCCCCCTCCCGGGCCACTACTTGCCCCGGGGACCCCATCCCCCAGGGCTGGCCCTATCCGTTGGGGACCGTGGGGGGACCCCAACTCCCCCACGGTCCCGCCGGCTCCCCGCCTCCTGCGGGAGCCGGCATTGCTTCTCCACACGGGGAACTGCTTAGATGCAGCTCCCCGTGTGGAAAAGCAATTTGCTTTGAATTTTGGAAGAGAGAGCAGGTTTCCTGCTCTCTCTGACAAAATTCAAAGCAAGTTTGCTATGACAGGACGGGAGCCGCGAGGCTCCCGCCCTGTCATAGCAAACAGCAGTGTCCCGGGGGTGGGCACCCCGGGACACTGCAGGAGCTGGCCCTGGGGGGCGGTGGTCCCCAGGGCCATCACAGGCTCCAGGAGGGGGGCCGCGCGGCCCCCCTCCCAACATGTGCAAAGCCCCGGGGAGGTGGTGGTCCCCGGGGCTCGGGGGTCCGAAACGGACCCCCACATTAAAATTCTTAGTGCCCCGGGGAGGTGGCGGTCCCCGGGGCGTGTGGGGGGGCTCAAGCCCCCCCCCCCACAGGTAATTTTATTTTTTTTAAAAGAAGCCCTGGGGGGTGGCGGTCCCCGGGGCTGCGGGAGCACCGAGTGCCCTCCCGCACCATTTTTAATTCAAAGCCCCGGGGGGTGGCGGTCCCCGGGGCTTGGGGGGGCCTTAGAGGCCCCCACACAATTTTTTGATTAACCCCCGCATGCCCCGGGACTTGGCCCACCCGGGGGCCAAATAACAATGAAGCGCGGGAGGCCGCGCTTCGTTTTTTTTTTCACAGCGGGATCCGCGCATCCTACGCGCATCCTGCCGATTTTTTTTTTAAATGGTTTTTTTTGGCCCTGGGGGTCCTTGTGGGACCCCCTGAGCAGGCCTAGGGGGTCAGGGTGTTTCTACCCTGCCCCCTTTTTGCGTTTTGCGCACTTGTTTCTCTGATTTCTTGTGCCTTGGTTCTACCGAGGCACAAGATGGCTGCCAACACTTCCTGGTTTGGAGTGTTGACAGCCAATTAGCATACAGCTCGTGATTGGGAGGGTGCGCGGACCCTCCGCGGCCATAGATATATATGTGTTTTTACTTTTGATTTTCTCAGCAACTACTGAACGGATTTACACCATTTAACAAAAAGGGTTCTTTCTGAACCAAGAACTACCTCTTTGCCAAATTTGGTGTAATTCCGTTCAGCAGTTCCGGCTGTAGCCGTGTCTAAAGTTTCCTATGGAAAATTGCATGGGGAAAACACGTTTTGGGACCCCCCTTTTTTCTCGGCCCCCGCTTGCCGAATCACCCCGAAACTTTCAGGATAGGAACAAACCGGAGCGCCCCACAAATTTTGAAAATTGCGCGAAGATTCATCAACCGGCGCCAAAGTTATTGGAAATAGAATGTTGTGAATTTCCTATGGAAAATAGGTCCTAACTATAACTATCTACTGGCGACCGCCAGTAGATTATATATATATATATATATATATATATATATATATATATATATATATATATATATATATATATATATATATATATATATATATCTACTGGCGGTCGCCAGTAGATAGTTATAGTTAGAACCTATTTTCCATAGGAAATCCGCAACATTCTATTTGAAATAACTCTTGCGTCGGTTGACGAATCTCCGCAAAATTTTCAAACTTTATGGCCTGCTCCGGTCCGCTCCTACCCTGAAAGTTTCGAGGTGATTCATCAAGCGGGGGCCGAGAAAAAAGGGGGGTCCCAAAACGTGTTTTCCCCATTCATTTTCCCATAGGAAACTTTAGCCACGGCTACAGCCTGAACTGCTGAACGGAATTACACTAAATTTGGCAAAGAGGTAGTTCTTTGTTCAGAAAGAACCCTTTTGTTAAATGGTGTAAATCCGTTCAGTAGTTGCGGAGAAATTAAAAAATAAGAGTCAAAAAATCAATTTCCCATAGGAAACTTTATGCAAGGCTACAGCCCGAACTGCTGAACGGAATTACACCAAATTTGGCAAAGAGGTAGTTCTTGGTTCAGAAAGAACCCTTTTTGTTAAATGGTGTAAATCCGTTCAGTAGTTGCTGAGAAAATCAAAAGTAAAAACACATATATATCTGGGCGGAGCCTAACCACACATGTCATCGTGAGATCTGATTGGCTGTCAGCACTTCATCCTGGAATTGCTGGCAGCCATCTTGGGACCAATATAAATGATAGTACCCCATTGAAATACATTGTAGTGAATCGAAGATTTTGAGGGTTACCAAAAGGAGAACTATAAAGGGTGATAACAGACTTTAGTTACATTAGAATTCATTTGTTGATGGTACCATACTAATTTCAGGAATTGTGGTGTGTTCTAAGGTGATTTTACCCTGTGAAAAACCTTCTGCTGGGATATCATGAATCATGTTTGAGAGAAAACTATTTTCACATGCTTGTCCCATACAGTTTTGGAAGGTGCTCCAGAAGCTAAAATGAGAGCATATTTTCTGTAAATTCACATTATCTTTCTCAGTCATGTGAGAATGAAGTCTGACATTCTCAGTAAAACATGTACATCCAACAATGGCAGAGACTGTTAGTTGATTCCTTTGTGTTCTACTGCAGCTTCCCAGAGTGTTCTAAAGAACAACTAGAGTGCTAACAGCCTTACTTATGACAAAAGTATGGCACACCTGAAGCCATCTTGATTGGAATAAACTGGTAACACTTAAAACATTTAATTTAAAAAGGAACAAAATGATGGGGTTCATTTTGTCATAGAAATTATGGTTAGTGCTGTAGAAAGAAAAATTAGGACATGTTTCAAGTGTGATCTCAAATATCTTCCTGTTATATTTCAACAGGAGCAGCCTGTCAGTTGATGCCTTTGTGTTCTACTGCAGCTTCCCAGAGTGTTCTAAAGAACAACTAGAGCGCTAACAGTCTTACTTATGACAAAAGTATGGCACACCTGAAGCCATCTTGATTGGAATAAACTGGTAACACTTAAAACATTTAATTTAAAAAGGAACAAAATGAGGGGGTTCATTTTGGCATAGAAATTATGGTTAGTGCTGCAAAAAGAAAATTTAGGGCATGTTTTAAGTGAGATCTCAAATCCTCTTCTATTTCATTAGAAAATTCTGACATGCAGACTGAAACAATCACTTTCAATACCAGCAGTAGCCTTCCAGTTAACTCCTTGGTGAGCAGTAGCTTTACTACAGTGATCTAATGAACAACTAGAGTGCTAACATTCTGAATTTATGGCAAATGTGTGACACATCTGAATGCCTTCTTGATGGAATCAAAGTAAAAAACTGAAAGCATTTCCTACTGAGGAGACTGTAGTAAATGAGGAAATTAGGAAACTTCATAACAAATAAGTCTCCCAAGATGGCCACCAGAGAAAAAAGAGCCCAAATGTAGCACAAATATCACCCAGAGGTAGCCCACGTATAGCCCAATGACAGAAGTGTGCAAAACACTTTTTATTTTTTGTTTTTTTGCAGTTTTATATAGTGCAGACTGGTCAGGTATTGGAGTGCTTTACATGAGCATTGGTTACATCACACAAGGACAAATTCATGTTGGTTGACCCCTACACTACCCAAACACCACTGCACTACCCTAAACCCTAAAACACTACCCCCAGCACGACCCCTTCACTACCCAAACACAACTGCACTACCCTAAACTCAAAAACACTACCCCCAGCACGACCCCCTACACTACCCAAACACCACTGCACTACCCTAAACCCTAAATCTACCCCCTACACTACACAAATACCACTGCACTACCCTAAACCCAAAAACACTAGAACCCAGCACGACCCCCTACAGTACACAAACACCACTGCACTACCCTATACCCTAAAACACTACCCCCTATACTACACAAACACCATTGCACTACCCTAAACCCTAAAACACTACCCCCAGCATGACCCCCTACACTACACAAACACCACTGCACTACCCTAAACCCTAAAACACTACCCCAGCACGACCCCCTACACTACCCAAACACCACTGCACTACCCTAAACCCTAAAACACTACCCCCAGCACGACTCCCTACACTACACAAACACCACTGGACTACCCTAAACCCTAAAACACTACCCCCAGCACGACTCCCTACACTACCTAAACACCACTGCACTACACTAAACCCTAAATCTACCCCCAGCATGACCTCCCACACTACACAAACACCACTGCACTACCCTAAACCCTAAAACACTACCCCCAGCATGACCCCCTACACTACCCAAACACCACTGCACTACCCTAAACCCTAAAACACTAACCCCAGCATGACCCCTACACTACCCAAACACCACTGCACTACCCTATACCCTAAAACACGACCCCGTACATTACACAAACACAACTGCACTACCCTAAACCCTAAAACACTACCCACAGCATGACCCCCTACACTACACAAACACCACTGCACTACCCTAAACCCTAAAACACTACCCCTACACTACACAAACACCACTGCCCTACCTAAACCCTAAACCCTAAAACACAACCCCCAGCATGACCCCCTACACTACACAAACACCACTGCACTACCCTAAACCCCCTACACTATACAAACACCACTGCATTACTCTAAACCCTAAAACACTACCCCCAGCACGACCCCCTCACAACACAAACACCACTGCACTACCCTAAACCATAAATCGACCCCCAGCACGACCCCCTACACTACACAAACACCACTGCCATACCCTAAACCCTAAAACACTACCCCCAGCATGAACCCCTACACTACCCAAACACCACTGCACTACCCTAAACCTTAAAACACTACCCCATCACTACCCCTACACTACACAAACACCACTGCACTACCCTAAACCCTAAAACACTACCCCAGCACTACCCCCTACACTACCCAAACACCACTGCACTAACATAAACCCTAAAACACTACCCCCAGCACAACCCCCTACACTACACAAACACCACTGCACTACCCTAAACCCTAAAACACTACCCCCAGCGCGACTCCCTACACTACCCAAACACCACTGCACTACCCTAATCCCTAAATCTACCCCCAGCACGACCCCTACACTACCCAAACACCACTGCACTACCCTAAACCATAAAACACTACCCCCAGCATGACCCCCTACACTACACAAACACCACTGCACTACCCTAAACCCTAAAACACTACCACCAGCATGACCCCCTACACTACTCAAACACCACTGCACTACCCTAAACCCTAAAACACTAACCCAGCACGACCCCCTACACTACCCATACACCACTGCACTACCCTAAAGCCTAAAACACTACCCCGAGCACGACCCCCTACACTACTGCACTACCCTAAACCCTAAAACACTACCCCAGCATGACCCCCTACACTACCCAAACACCACTGCACTACCCTAAACCCTAAAACACTACCCCCAGCACGACCCCCTACACCACCCAAACACCACTGCACTACCCTAAACCCTAGAAAAGAAACCCCCACCCCATGCCCAATCCCCCTTACCTCTCACTCCTCGTGGTTCCTCTCTCCTCGTGGTTCCTGCTTCACGTTGTCTCTGAGGGGCGGTGCACGTTGTTGTGAGGAAACGGAACAGCCTCTGTTTCCTTACAACGACATGGATCGTCTACATGTTTTTAGAACGCATGGTCATTTACCATACATACCTTTACAACAAAATTTGTTGTAAAGGCATGCGTGGTAAATGACCATGCGTTCTAAAAAAATGCGTAGTAATGACTTCGTGATGTACAACACATGCGTGGTAATGCATGCGTTGTAATGGTATCGCAAACTAAAAAAGTCGTTGTAACGGCTGTTTACCGATCGAAGCTGGCCCCTGTTCTTCAGTGAGACGTTTATTTGACTAATTAGGAGGAAGGAATGTGTTTTTTTTACCGAAAAGTGCATTCCCGGCTGTTGTATTGTGAAAGTGTCCGCGTGGCCTGGTTTCACTTCCGGTGAGAGAGTGGAAGAGTCTGTTTGGATCTAAAGGAGTTCTGTTGTTGGACGGGGCCGGCGCGACATGTCATCAGAAAACATAGCTAATGGAAAGCGTCCTCCCTGAAGTGTGGAGCAGTGCCATGAGAGGTCAACGAGTGTGCGTCCCACCGCAGTATGACCGTACCGCGTGACCCATGTGCCACCTCCAGGGTACGGGAGGCAGAAGCGGCATCGCAGGTCCTCTTGAAGACCGTTGTAGCACTAATTCTACATTTTGGTACTAGGGCATTTTAACTTCGTTGTTCCTGCCAGATACAAAGAGAAGATCCTGTGTTATTCAGTGCCCTCGTTACCTTTTTTGTGGGTTGTGGTGCTTGTCACTTCGCTGCCCCGCCGGTGCACACGACTGGGCACCCCACCTCGTGTGCCATCTGCAGGGCCTATCCCTCGGATCACTGGTTTCGGTTTCTGGAGTGGCAACATAAACAGTTGCTCCCAAAGGACTAGCCTGAACACTTAGGTGAATATCCCCTGCACCAGCATTCCACGGAAATTCTTTCCTAGCTCTCCCACGTCAACGAGGACGTCATAATAGCACAGCTCCGCTC
Organism: Calotriton arnoldi; assembly: GCA_963921515.1. Lineage (NCBI taxonomy): Eukaryota > Metazoa > Chordata > Amphibia > Caudata > Salamandridae > Calotriton > Calotriton arnoldi. Next base: position 814,929 of record CAWUFW010000319.1, read on the forward strand.
GCGACACCGTATGACGTCATCGGAGCCATAAGAGAACCTCGTCGGCGTGCTGACGTCAGTTCCACCCATTTTTTCCGTGTCACCGAGGCAAACAGGGGACCGAGACATTTTCACATGTATACATAGTATAATAAATATATATATATTCACTGAAAAAACCATAGGTTTCAGGCACATTATAGTTCGAAATTAGCATTTAAAAAACCTTAGAAATTCACTGAAAAAACCATAGGTTTCAGGCACGTTATAGTTAGAAATCAGCATTTAAAAAACCTTAGAAATTCACTGAAAAAACCATAGGTTTCAGGGGCGTTATAGTTAGTTGGACATTTCACTCGTACAAAACCATAGAAATTCCCCCGTTATAGTTAGTTCAGCTAACTATAACTCGCGCGCCCGCAATGCACTGCTGATGACGTCACATATTACATCACTCATGACATGGTCAGTGACATCACTCATGACATCACTGATGACATCTCAAATGACATCACTGATGACATCACTGATGACATCATCCAGTGAATGAGTGTTTTTCTGAAAATTAAATATGTTTTATATATGTATATCTCAAGGTCGATGGAAGAATAAATGGGTATATAAGTGTCTAAATGGATGATTTTGTTTTGTAAAATTGATTGTATAACTGACTAAGTGTATCTTAGTGAATACATGGGTTAGTGAGTAATGTTTAAATATGAAAATATCTGTATCAGTCTCTCACTTTGTGTATAAGTGGCTGCATGGGTTGGTGAGTAGCTACATGAGTGTCTATATGGGTTATTAGTGGTTTTTGAGTATCAGTATGAGTGTCTGAGTGTCTGTATGGTTCGGTGGGGGTATTACTTATTGCATAGATGCATGAATGAGTGACTCACTGTTTGTATGTGTTGAAGACAGCATGTGTGCAGGACTGTATAGGTGGATGAGTATGTGTATGGGTGTGTTAGTGAGTGAATGACTGTCTCAATAGTGTCTTTATGAGTAACTACATATGTTTTAAACTAGTATATGTGAGTATTGGTGTATATAAGTGAGTATATGTGAGAGTGAGAGATTGGAAGAGTTCCTGTACAAATAAGTAGGTGTTTCTATAAGTGATTGTTTAAGAGAGTAAGTATGTGTAAGTTTCTGTAGAAGTAAGTGTGGTAGTGTGTGTATAACTGTATATGCAAGTAAATGGATGTTTGATACTTTGTTTGCATGTGTGACTATGTGTGTGAGTAACTCTATGGATGAGTGGCGGTGTGTAACAGGATGTATAGGTGTATGAGTACATATGATGAGTGAGTACATGTATGAGTGACTGTATAGGGACTGTTGGTGAATGAGTGGATGTGTGTGTAGATCTTGGAATTACTGAATAGGTGTGTTGTAACTGGTATTGGTATGTCCATTGTTTTGAAAATGTTAGTTTGTATTTTTGAGTGTGTGTATCAAAGGTTATATTAGGGTGAGAGGAGGTCTGCCACTCTATGAAATGAAATGAAATTTGTACTTGTAAAGCGCACTTATACCCCCAAAGAGGTGTCCTGGCGCTGTACGCATACCGCTGTGGAACCCTTCCTGGCTTTTCCCTGTGAAATGTCCACTCCTGGGCACCCCCAGGGTGAAGCCAGGCATCCCAGCGCTGTTGGGGCCGTTGTGGAGATTAAGCAAGCTATTGCCCAGAGTTGCAGAGTGGGACCCATGATTAGAATAGGCACCGAGGCGAGAATTATCAGGTCCGAGGAAATTGAGCCCAAGACCCGCCGAGGCGGGAATTGAACCCTGGTCCCGGGCCAGATCTCTGCATCAGGGTCTGCCGCTCTAACCATTGAGCCACACTTCTCCACACTCTATCACAAGGATGATGTCATCAGTGATGTCATCAGTGATGTCATTTGAGATGTCATCAGTGATGTCATGAGTGATGTCACTGACCATGTCATGAGTGATGTAATATGTGACGTCATCAGCAGTGCATTGCGGGCGCGCGAGTTATAGTTAGCTGAACTAACTATAACGGGGGAATTTCTATGGTTTTGTACGAGTGAAATGTCCAACTAACTATAACGCCCCTGAAACCTATGGTTTTTTCAGTGAATATATATATATATATATATATATATATATATATATATATATATATATATATATATATATAGCAAAGAAGACCACTCAGTACGAAGTAATCCAAGGACACAGCGGGGATATGTTCAGGAGCCCTTTATTCACATCGTGGCACAGCGTAATGCATTTCGGCTAACCAAGCCTTCCTCAGACGCCGCTCACCACCGGAATGCACTTTCTCCCTCCTAAGATCTTCCTGCGGCGCTCCCATTGGTGGGAGATCAGCTGACCCTGCTTCATTAGGAACAGCTGTAATCAAATGGGAGACTACAGTTCCCAAAGTGCACCATGATGGTAAGTACCATAGCAGGGTTGATTTTGCTTCCAATAAGTGCTGAAAGTGCCTTGTTTAGGAGGGGCCATGTAGTGGCAGGTGCAGTCCGTTAATACAGTGTTCACGGTTCCCTCGAGTCCCCAGCGCCCAAGCCACAATTTCAGAAAAGACCGGGCCGCAGAGAAAACTACAATGAGCCCTCTCCCCTGTGAAGTCACAGTCTGCCTGCTGGCAGCGGCCACTTGCCTGGCCCGTTCTTGTGGCGGTCCCGGGATAATCAATCCCTTGATGCAAAACAGTTCAGTGCCAGCGAACTCCCGGGACTCTTTCCTGGACGGGTCCTTGTGTCGCGCTCCTGGCAGGCGCGGATATGTAGCAAAGAAGACCACTCAATACGAAGTAATCCAAGGACACAGCGGGGATATGTTCAGGAGCCCTTTATTCACATTGTGGCACAGCGTAATGCATTTTGGCTAACCAAGCCTTCCTCAGACGCCGCTCACCACCGGAATGCACTTTCTCCCTCCTAAGATCTATATATGTAAATACAAACTTCTTTAAAGAAACACACCCAGACATATATGGATGTGTGTATATTTATATACACACACATCATATATAAATCTATTTTAAAATAATAATAATTATAATCTATATTTAAATTTTCTAATGTTATAAATATACCAATATAACAACTACTATATATATATATATATATATATATATATATATATATATATATATATATATATATATATATATATATATATACCTACTGGCAGTCACCAGTAGGTAGTTATAGTTTTGACCTAGTTTACATAGGAAAAGCGTTTTTTCTTTTGCCAATATCTTTGTCGCCGTTTGACGAATCTTCGCAAAACTAATGGCCCGCTCCGGTCAGCTCCTGTCTGGAAAGCTTCGGGGTGATTCATCAAGTAGGGGCCAAGAAAAAAGGGGGGCCCCAAAACGCATTTTCTCCATGTTAATTTCCATAGGAAACTTTAGACAAAGCTACAGCCTGAATTGCTGAACGGAATTACACCAAATTTGGCAAAAAGGTAGCTCTTGGTTCAGAAAGCGTTCTTTTTTCTAAATGGTGTAAATTTGTTCAGAAGTTCCTGAAATATGAATATTTAAAAAAATTATATATCTGGTGACCGCGGTGGATCCGCGAACCCTCCCGAGCATGAGCTTGATTCTGATTGGCAACCAAAACTCTAAACCAAAAAGTGTTGGCAGCCATCTTGTGACTCGGTTGAACGGAATCACAAGAAAAAAGGACAAAAAACACAAAAAAGGGGGAGGGTAGAAACACCCTGACCCCCTAGGCCTGGTATGGGGATCCCACAGGGACCCCCAGGGCCTAAAAAGGCATTTTAAAATATATTTTCTGCCGGATTCGCCCTGGGTACGTGAATCCGGCCGAAAAAAAACCAAACAAGTTTTAATAAGGCCCTGGGTGGGCCATGTCCTGGGGGCAATGTGCCAAATATATGCAGGGGCCGCGCAGGCCCCTGCAGCCCGGGGACCGCCACCTCCCCGGGGCTTTCTTTAATTATGGGCGGGGGGCCTCGCTGGCCGCCCCAGGGACCGCCACCTCCCCGGGGCTTTCTTAAATTATGGGCGGGGAGGCCTCACGGGCCCCCCCAAGCCCAGGGGACCGCCACCTCCCCGGGGCTCCAATACATTAAAATTAGTGTGGGGAGGCTCCTGCCCCTCCCCACACTGCCCCGGGGACCACCACCTCCCCTGGGCACTCATTATGCTAATGCGGGGGGTCCGTTGAGGACCCCAGGCCCAAGGGACCACAGCCTCCCCGGGGCTACATAGATGATGGGAGGGGGCGCACGGACCCCCTCGTGGAGCCCTCCTTGGCCCTTGGGACCGCCATCCCCCAGGGCGGGCTCCAACAATGTCTCGGGGTGCCCACACCCGGGACATTGCAGTTTGCAATGACAGGACAAGAGCACGGCTCCCGCCCTGTCATTGCAAACACTGCTTTGAAGCGAAGCAGATTGCTTTTGGACAAGGGGAGCTGCATGTCAGCAGCTCCCCTTGTCCAAAAGCAATGCCAGCTCCCGCAGGAGGCGGGGAGCCGGCTGGGACTGCAGGGGAATTGGGGCTCCCCTGGCGGTCCCCAACATTGAGGCCAGGCCCCTGGGGATGGGGTCCCCTGGGCCAATAGTGGCTAGAGAAGGGGGGCCACGCGGCCCCCCTTCTGTATAATTTTTTTAAAAACACGAGGCCAGGCCCCGGGGGATGGGGTCCCCAGGGCCAAAAGTGGCCCAGGGAAGGGGAACGGGGGACCAAAATAATTAATAAATATTAAAAAACGAGGCAATGCCCCGGGGGATGGGGTCCCTGGGGCCGAAAAAGGCCCCCTTCCCGTTTAAAAAAAAACACGAAATATGTCAAAGTCCCTGGGGGATGGGGTCCCCAGGGCCCACAAAATATTATGAGGCCACACAGCCCCCCTTCTAAGGAAAATAAAGAAGAAGAAAAAACGGCATCTCGCCGGAGGCCCGCCCCCACCCTGCACCACTCTGCAAACGCACCTCCTGGTGCGTTCTGGTTTGGGGGTTAAGTCCCCTAGAATCTTAAGGTTCCTTAGGGGCCAACTAGCCCACCAGGTACGTCCAGTAAGCCCCACACAGTGGGATTGCTGAGAGGTGGTCCGAGGCCACGCCCCTTTTTACTCCACTCTGCAAACGCGCCTCTTGGCGCACTGCTGGTGGGGCGATGAGGTCCACATATGTCCTGAGGACCTCAGGACTAAAGTGGACTTCATCCCCTGAGGAGCAGTGCTCCAGGAGGCGTATTTGCAGAGTGGTGTAAAAGGGGGGGTGGCCTCAGACCACTCTCAGCAATCCAGCTGTGTGGGGCTTACTAGAGATAACCGGAGGACTAGTTGGCCCCCAGGGACCCTCAGGAGGCAAGGGGACTTCATCCCCCAACCAAGAGCGCGCCAGGAGGCACGTTTGCAGAGTGGTGCAGAAAGGGGGCAGGGCCTGTGTGCAGCTCTCAGCAATCCAGCTATCTTGGGCTTACTGGAGGTGTCAGGTAGGCTAGTTGGCCCATAAGGACCCCCAGCATCGAAGGGGACTTTAATCCCCATTCCAGAGCTTGCCAGGGAGCGGGTTTACAAAATGGTGGCCAAAGGGGGCTTGGCCTGCTATAGAAACTTACCAATGCTGCTGTGTGGGACTTACTGGAGGTAATAGGAGGGGTAATTGGCGCCCAAGGAGGCCCTTGGGTGCCAACTACCTCTCCTATTACCTCCAGTATGTCCCACACAGTGGTATTGCTAAGAGGTCTTTGGAGGCCACGCCCCCCTTTCTCCACCACTCTGCAAATGCGCCTCCTGGCACACTACGGGTTGGGGATGAAGTCCACTTTACTCCTGAGGGACTTTGGGGGCCAAGAAGCCCTCCTGGTACCTCCTGTAAGTCCTACGTACCAGAATTCCTGAGCGCTGATCGGAGGCCCAGTGATGTCATTTGAGATGTCATCAGTGATGTCACTGACCATGTCATGAGTGATGTAATGTGTGACGACATCAGCAGTGCATTGCTGGGGCGCGAGTTATAGTTAGCTCAACTAACTAGAACAGCCGAATTTCTCTGGTTTTGTACGAGTGAAATGTCCAACTAACTATAACGTCCCTGAAACCTGTGTTTTTTTCAGAGAATTATACATATAGATATATATATATATATATATATATTCACTGAAAAAACCATAGGTTTTAGAAACAGTTATAGTTAGTTGGACATTTCACTCGTACAAAACCCGTGAAATTCCCCGTTATAGTTAGTTCAGCTAACTATAACTCGCGCCCCATAATGCACTGCTGATGACGTCACATATTACATCACTCATGACATGGTCAGTGACATCACTGATGACATCACTGATGACATCTCAAATGACATCACTGATGACATCATCCAGTGACTGTGTGTTTCTGTAAAGTTTAAATATGTTTAATATATATAGGGAAAGGCGTATTGAAGAATGAGTGGGTGTATAAGTGTCTGAATGGATGATTTAGTAGGTGCGTGACTGACTCTATAAGTGAGTGATTAAACGTATCAAACTGAATGCATTGGTTAGTGACTAAACTGTGTGAATGTCTGTATCCGTCTGTCTGTTGGTGTGTAAGCGGCTGCATGGGTTTGCGAATAGTTACATGAGTGTCTACATGGGTTATTGATTGGTTGTCTGAGTATGTGTATGGGTGCCTGAGTGTTTGTGTGGGTGGGGTGTGTGTGACTCTGTGCATAGATGTGTGAGTGGGTGATTCCGTGGGTGCATGGTTTCAAGAGTGCATCTGTGATAGACTGTATGGGTGTGTGAGTGTGTGTATGGGTGTGTTAGTGAGTGAATGTATATCTCAGTGGTACATGTGTGAGTAACTACATATGTGAAAGGCAGTATATATGTGTGTTGGAGTATATAAATGGCTATAAGTGAGAGTATGTGATTGTGAGAGTGGCTGTATGGATGAGTGTGTACTTGTATCAGGGATTGTATAAGAGCGTAAGAATGTGCTAGTATTTGTATGAGTAAGTGAGCTGGTGTGTGTATAACTGTATAGGTGAGTAAATGGGAATGTGATTAATTATTAGCATGAGTGACTAGGTGTGTGAGTACCTCTATGGATGAGTGGCGGTGTGTGAGTGTCTATATAGGTGTATGAGTGCATATGATAGTCCAGTACTGAGTGACCGAAAGTATGAGTGACTGTACGGGTGAGTGAGTGGATGTGTGTGTAGACCTAAGAATCAGTGAGTGTGTATGTAGTTATTGGTGTTGGAGTGTCTATGGTTTTGAGAATGGCAGTCTGTAATTTAGAGTGGGTGTATCAAAAGTTTTATTAGGGTCTGAGAAGATGCATGAAATTATCACATGGATGATGTTATCAGTGATGTCATCAGTGATGTCATTTGAGATGTCATCAGTGATGTCACTGACCATGTCATGAGTGATGTAATATGTGACGTCATCAGCAGTGCATTGCTGGGGCGCGAGTTATAGTTAGCTGAACTAACTATAACGGGGGAATTTCACGGGTTTTGTACGAGTGAAATGTCCAACTAACTATAACTGTTTCTAAAACCTATGTTTTTTTCAGTGAATTTCAAAGGTTTTTTAAATGCTAATTTCTAACTATAACGTGTCTGAAACCTATGGTTTTTTGCAGTGAATTTCAAAGGTTTTTTAAATGCTAATTTCTAACTATATCGTGCCTGAAACCTATGGTTTTGTAAGTGAATTTCAAATTTTTTTTAAATGCTAGTTTCTAACTATGCCTACAGAGGTAGGACATGTGAAGAAAGAAGAAAAAACGCACAGAAAGAAGCAAAAGAAATGCAGAAAGAAGCAACAGAAGTCCTCAAAGACGAAGAAAAGTGCAGGAAGAAGCAAGACATGTGCAGAAAGAACCAACAGAGGAGCAGAAAGAGGCCTTGTTACAAATCATCCTCTGCCCTCAACTTTTTCAGACGGGTACTGGTGGTAACTGACTCTGACTAACCAGGCCTAGACCCAGTGGTATGCTAAAAGACACTTAGAATACAGTGAAAACACCTACATACACTAGGGAACACTAGGCGTTGGGGTACCCCTGTGATTAGCATGACCTCCTCTGTAAGGCCCTAGTACATAATAGGGCAGGGGGATTAAAACTACCTCTTAAAACGCGACACGGGCGCGTTTGCACACTGGTGAAGGGAGGGGGGGCCTGAGGTGACGTGTGCAAACACGCCCTGTGGCCGTTTTAAGTTGGGGGATAAAGTCCCCTTGAATCCTGAGGGTCCTTGGGGGCCAACTAACCCACCAGGTATGTCCAGTAAGTGCCACAGAGTTGCATTGCAGAGAGGTGTAAAATGGGGCATGGCCTCGGACCACCTCTCTGCAACGCAGCTCTGTGGTGCTTACTGGAGGTACATGGTGGGCTAGTTGGACCCAGGGACTCTCAGGATTAAAGGGGACTTAATTATTTTTATTTAAATTATTGGAGGGGGGCTGCGTGGCCCCCCTCCTCAGGCCATTTATGGCCCTGGGGGCCCCATCCCCCGGGGCCGGCCTTTGCGTTTAAAAAAAAAAAAATTGTAATCATGGGGGAGGGGGGCCATGTGGCCCCCCTCCCGGGCCAATAATGGGGCATGGCCTCTCGTTGTGGACCGTGGGGGGAGCCCCAATGCCCCCACGGTCCTAGCCGGCTCCCCGCCTCCTGCGGGAGCCGGCATTGCTTTTTCACACGGGGAGCTGCTAAGATGCAGCTCCCCGTGTGGAAAAGCAATCAGCTTTGGTTTTTGGAAGAGAGAGCAGGTTTCCCTGCTCTCTCTTCCAAAAACCAAAGCAGAGTTTGCTATGACAGGGCGGGAGCCGCGAGGCTCCCGCCCTGCCATAGCAAACTGCAGTGTCCCGGGGGTGGGCACCCCGGGACACTGCAGGAGCCGGCCCTGGGGGGTGGCGGTCCCCAGGGCCATCACTGGCTCCAGGAGGGGGGCCGCGCGGCCCCCCTCCCAATCTGTACATAGCCCCGGGGAGGTGGTGGTCCCCGGGGCTCGGGGGTCCTTAACGGACCCCCTAATTTACAAGTTAGTGCCCCGGGGAGGTGGCGGTCCCCGGGGCATGTGGGGGGGCTTGAGCCCCCCCACACAGGTACATTTATTTTTAAAAAAAGAAGCCCCGGGGGGTGGCGGTCCCCGGGGCTGCGGGGGGGCAAGGTGCCCCCCGCAAATATAATTAAAGTGAGCCCTGGGGGGTGGCGGTCCCCAGGGCTTGGGGGGGCCTCAGAGGCCCCCCCAACCTTATAAAAACAAGCCCCGGGGGTGGCGGTCCCAGGGGCTGCGGGGGGGCCATGTGCCCCCGGCAAATATTTATGCAAAGCCCCGGGGGTGGCAGTCCACGGGATAGTGTGGGGGGATTGGGACCCCCCCACATTTTTTTTTCACTGCCCCCGGGACCTGGTCCACCCGGGGGCTTCAATTAAACGAAGCGCGGGAGTCCGCGCTTCGTTTTTTTTTTTTTGTCTCGCGCGCATTTTGCCGATTTTTTAAAATGCTTTTTTGGGCCCTGGGGGTCCTTGTGGGCCCCCCTGAGCAGGCCTAGGGGGTCAGGTTGTTTCTACCCTGCACCCTTTTCTTTTTTTTCGCGTTTTTTATTCTGATTTCTTGTGACTCAGTACTACCAAGTCACAAGATGGCTGCCAACACTTCCTGGTTTGGAGTGTTGACAGCCAATTAGCATGAAGCTCATGGTCGGGAGGGTGCACGGATCCACCGCGGCCATAGATATCGAAACATTTATTTTTGATTTCCTCAGCAACTACTGAACGGATTTACACCATTTTTAAAAATGGTGCTTTCTGAACCAAGCACTACCTTTTTGCCAAATTTGGTGTAATTCCGTTCAGCAGTTTTGGCTGTAGCCTTGCATAAAGTTTCCTATGGGAAATTGATTTTTTGACTCTTATTTTTTGAATTTCTCCGCAACTACTGAACGGATTTACACCATTTAAAAAAAAGGTCGCTTTCTGAACCAAGCGCTACCTTTTTGCCCAATTTGGTGTAATTCCGTTCAGCAGTTCGGGCTGTAGCCGTGTCTAAAATTTCCTATGGGAATTAACATGGAGAAAACAAGTTTTGGGACCCCCCTTTTTTCTCGGCCCCCGCTTGATGAATCACCCCGAAACTTTCAAGATAGGAGCGGAGCGGGCCTTAAGTTTTGAAAATTTCACGAAGATTCGTCAACAGGCGCCAAAGTTATTGGGAAAATAATGTTACGAATTTCCTATGGATAATAGGTCCTAACTATAACTATCTACTGGCGACCGCCAGTAAATAATATATATATATTCATATATATATATATATAATTTACCTACTGGCGGTCGCCAGTAGGTAGTTATAGGTAGGACCTAGTTTCCATAGGAAAAGCGTTTTTTGATTTGCCAATATCTTTGGCACCGTTTGACGAATCTTCGCAAAAGTTTCAAAACTAATGGGGCGCTCCGGTCAGCCCCTGTCTTGAAAGTTTCGGGGTGATTCGTCAAGCGGGGGCGGAGAAAAAAGGGGGTCCCAAAACACATTTTCTCCATGTTAATTTCCATAAGAACTTTGTCGCTACTACAGCCCGAACTGCTGAACGGAATTACACCAAACTTGGCAGAGAGGTTGCTCTTGGTCCAGAGTGCACTCTTTGCTTTAAATGGTGTAAATCCGTTCAGTAGTTCCTGAGAAATTCAAAAAATAAAAATATCAATATCTGGTGGCCGAGGAGGGTCCGCGAACCCTCCCAAACACGAGCTTCATTCTGATTGGCTGCCAACACTCCAAACCAGGAAGTGTTGGCAGCCATCTTGTGACTCGGTAACCGAGTCACAAGAAAACAGTAAAAAAAAGATAAAAAACAAGAAAAGGGGGCAGGGTAGAAACACCCTGACCCCCTAGGCCTGCACAAGGACCCCCAGGGCCAAAAAAAGAATTTTTTATATATTTTCGGCCGAATTCGCGCTGGGTGCGCGAATCCAGACAATTTCTTTTTTTTAAAACAAAGTGCGGGCTCCCGCCCTTCGTTTCTTTGAGCCCCCGGCTGGGCCAGGTCCCAGGGGCAATGAGGAAATTGTATGCGTGGGCCCGCTGGGGCCCCCACAGCCCCAGGGACCACCACTGTAGGAGAGTAGGATCTGCTTCTTATAGTTACCCCCACTTTTTGCTGATGTTTCACTGTTTTCAACTTAGTCTGACTGGGATCCGGCTATCCAGGACCCCAGTCTATCTGCTTTCTCCTCTAAATTGATTGCATGTACTTTAGGTACACTCCAGATTGGATTCTGGGGTACCCTTATAAGTCCCTAGTATATGGTATACTATGTACCCAGGGCATAGGTACCCCAGAGGCCTCCCAGGGGCTGCAGCATGTATTATGCCACCCCTGAGAGACCATTTAAAATGACACCACGGGTCTGCTACTGCAGCCTGTGTAAGGTGGTGCATGCACCCCTTACTTAGATATAGGTTCACTATATCTATCCTAATCACTGCACATATAAACCTATCAGTCATCCCTATGGCAGGCCTTATCAATCCTGAAGGCAGGGTGCTGGGTTTTATGTGAGAGGGTGCCCATGCATGAGCAGAGCCCCTCTGCAGCCTTTGGAACCTATTCTCCGGGGTTGTTTGTGATGCAGCCAACCATATATACTTAAGTGCATTATAACCTCGCGGTAAATGCTAACTTTAATATGGCTGCATGGAAACATGTTGTGTTTGGTGTCAAACACCTTGGAATCATACCTCCACACCAGTAACTGGTGTGGGAGGTATGATTCCACCCTCCTAGAAGGAGAAATATGACAACACCGGTACACCCAGTACCAGCTTCACAGAACCCTGGCATCACAAAATGGATGCTGCCAGCTACAGACACGAGCCTGCCCTCCTGCTGCTGGACGAAACTCCGGCAGGGGAAGGCTTGACAATAGGTTTCCTGTCACAGGGAGGTGTGACCACCTCCCAGACAGGCTTTAGTGTATTGGGGCTGGGTGTGTGCACTCTCAGAGTGCTTTGATGTCTGCACTGGGGGCACATTTGGTGTCCCTGTGCATAGTCCAGCTCAAACCGGTTGCAGGAGCCATTTGCTCCTGCTCTGGCGTGAAACTGGACAAAGGACATGGGTGTAGCCACCCCTCTGTCCTGACCCTCCCATAGGAGGATCCCCAGAGTTTGTCCCACCCCTTCCTTGGGTATAAAGTAGGAACCCCTGACTACAGGACTTTAGATATTACCTGGACTAAATTCTGCTACAGAAACCAAGTATCCTTCGACGATCTACGCTTTGCTGGACAACTGAAGAATCTCACTTGGAGTAAAGGAGTTACTCCCCTGCTGAGCAGGCACCTAAACGCATCTGACCGGTTTGCATCTATGAAGCTCCCGAAGGACTCCAAAGATTTCTGCAACACAGGAGGTGGGTTCCCAAGGTCTCCAAGGTTGATCTGCGCTCTCAGCAATTCTGAGGCCCGTATCCCTTGTGGGGACCGTGAAACCTGTACCCCTGGGCACCGTGTACATTTGCAGCAGCATATGCTTTTCAGCAATCCCTGAAGCTGTGCTTTGGGCTACTTGTAGTCCTGACCTGGAGCAGTAATTCCACCAAAGATTTCCGGCCTACACTCCACGAGTGTTCCGTGGGCTGGTATTTAGTGATTCAGCTCGAGGTCCCTTCGCGATCCCTGGTCCGTTGGCCTGTGGGTCCCTGAGAAGGCAACTTTAACTTTCAGTGGGCTTCCCTGGTTGCTCCAGACGTGCCCTGACTCTCCATTGCTTGGGGAATCCCCAGGGCCTTGCTGGTCCTCGCAGAAGCATCTTTCCTCTGACCGCGTGGGTTGCAGTTGCCAAGGCTTGTTGGTGTTCAATCCGGACACTGACCCCCCCAGCACTCGACATCCTTCGTGGGACAGCTCGAACCCAGACTGTGGTTGTCGCAGACATCTCCTGGTCCCCGTGGCTGCAGAGTCAATCTTCACCTCATCTCACCTGAAGCACCCGACATCGGTGGGCATTCGATTGCTCTGCTCCTGGTCAAGTGAAGTGACCCAGACTTTGTCCCCTCTGCTTTCAGGTTCTTCTCATCTCCGATCCAGGCTTGTATCACACCGGACACTTTTCTTCTCCACGGCAGCAGTACTTTTTCGCATCACGCCATTGAAAACGACGAGGGTTTCCGACACCACTTGACCCCTATGCACCCGGCTCCTCTGGGATAGGTAACACGGGTACCTCAGTACTCTCAAGGGTGCTGGCCTTTGAACCTTCTATGTTTAGCTGGGTTTGCTTAAAGTCCTCTCCTAAGTGTCCTTAATCTTTAAATTACCAACCGCGACTTTCCCATAGAGTTGTACGGAGCTCGCGTCTGTGTTCCCACACTGCACCCGTCCTCCGTGGGTCCCCTGTGTCACTACCTTGGGTGGTTCCTTGGGGTCCCAGCGATTCTACGTGCTCTAGGCACTGTGTCTACTCAAGTCGTGGTTTTATACCACTTTCTTAGTATATGGTTCGGTCTCCCCCTGGAGCCCGCTGTGTATTGTGCTATTTACTGTCGTTCTAGTGATTTAATATTGTGCGTCTTGTTCTCTAATCTCATAAAGAGGTTAGTAGACAGTGTTTAGTAATAAATACATATATTTTATATACACCTGGTGTGGTTCTCCTTTCATTTGGTCATTCAGGAGGTTATATACTGGTAAAACAAGCTGCTTTACATTCCTTCGAGACTTAGCCTGAAGGCTGCTCTCCATAGCTACCACTAGGATAGCTTTCAATAAAGTTTGTCTTTAACCTAATCATCAATAAGGGTCGTTTGGACTGGTGCAAGGTGCCCACTTTAATTAGTGGACAGCATATACCAGGCCAACTTCTCACACTGGTGTGCAGCGGTTGGGATTCAAGCTTGCTATTGTTTTACCAGATAATCTCATTGAGTGACTAACTGAAAACCACTAAAGGTACTTAGGTACATATAAATCAAGACTAGAATAAAGTAAGTTCTACTGAACTTAGAGTTGGGTAAGTCAAGGGCTTAGCACACCCTTTCTCCAACTTAAGAGAGTTCAGTTCCCACTAGAGTAGGTAGGTGCATACACCACACCACACTAGCATGTCTTCTAGGCCTGAAGCCGGTGGCTCCTTGCCAACTAAGTATGACCATCTCTCATTCCAAGAATTGAGAGCCATGTGTACATCTAGGAAACTGAAGACAGGGAAAAACCCAAACACTCAACGTCTCATAGAGACTTTGCTTTTAGATGACCTCAGAAAGACCCCAGGGTCTGATGAGGCAGGCAAAGGGGGTGGGGCAGCAGAAGAGGAAAGGCCAGGAAGTGAAAACTTCAATGACCTAGACTCTGATGCTGGCCAGGAGGATCAAAATGATTCTACCCTGGACAATCCAATTCTTCCTGAAGGTGAGGAAGGAGGCCTCAATGACCCTCTTTTTACCCCACCTGGAAGGGTTAACAGTTTACCAAGAAGATCAAGATCTCCTTCTCAGGAATCTAATCATTCTGGTACATCTGTAGGGCGCTCTGTTTCTTATAGGACCTCTGCTTCTCATAAAGGGAGTCCTCTTATGAGAAGAAGTGCCAACTGCTTGAGTTTGAGAGAGCTAAGCTCAGAATCAAGAGAGAGCAATTGGCCTTAGATAGGGAATCCCTGAAGCTTCAGAGAGCTTCTCAGAAGTTGGGGCTAGAGCCCCATGGTGGCAGCCACAGTGTCCCTAGAGGTAGAGACCATACTCATGACCATAGGAACCTGAACAAGATTGTCCCTCCCTACCAGAGTGGGGATGACATCCACAAATGGATAACTGCACTGGAGAGGGCCTGTAAGGTACAGAGGGTCCCTCAGGAGCAGTGGGCAGCAATCTTGTGGCTCTCCTTTGCAGACAAAGGTAGAGACAAGCTCCTCACTGTAAGAGAAGAGGATGCTGATAATTACAAAGTCCTGAAGAGTGCTCTGATTGATGGGTTTGGCTTAACCACTGAACAATACAGGATAAAGTTCAGAGACACCCAAAAGGCACAGACTCAGGACTGGGTTGACTTTGTAGATTGTGCTACTAGGGCTCTGGAAGACTGGTTACTTGGCAGTAAGGTGTATGACTTCAAAGGATTGTATAATTTAATTATGAGAGAGCAGATCCTTAATAACTGTCAAAATCAGCTGTTGCATCAGTACCTGATGGACTCTGATCTGACCTCTCCCCAAGAATTGGGCCAGAAGGCAGAACCAGGGTGAGGCAGAAGGTTCAGAACCAAGGTGGTGACTCCAAGAAGCAAGATTCTAAAAACTCTGATAAGGGTGGGGAGAAGGGTAAAGACCAGAAGTCTTCTCAAGGGCCCCAAAAATCTGCATCTGGTGGGGAGTCACAATCAAACAAGGGTAAAGGCAAGAAGAAGCCATGGTGTCAAATCTGTAAACAGAAGACCCATTGGACAAGTGATTGTACCAAGTCCAAGGACTCAACTCCAACCACCACTGCCCCTAAGGCAACTGTTCCCCCTAGTTCAGCTCCAAGTGGTGGTGCTCCAAATAAGGGTGTAGTAGGGTTAACCCTGGGATCTGATATGGACTCTGGCCTAGTCAGAGTTCCAATTCAGGCTATGTTGATCTGTGATGGAGGCATGGGTATGGCCTCCTTATTTGTAAGCCCCAGAAATCTGGGCAAACACAGACAACAGCCTATAATCAATGGAAAGGAGGCCTTGGCATTCAGGGACACAGGAGCAAGTGTCACCATGGTGACAAAAGATCTTGTGGCTCCTGAGCAAATCATACTTGGTGAGATGTACCAAGTGACCAATGCTAGCAATGTCAGGACAGACCATTCCTTGGCAGTTGTTAATTTCACCTGGGGAGGGGTAACTGGCCCTAAGAAGGTTGTGGTAAATGCAGACCTCCCTGTTGAATGCTTGTTGGGCAATGATTTAGAAACTTCAGCTTGGGCTGAAGTGGAACTCAGGACTCATGCAGAAATGTTGGGTATCCCTGCAGATGTGTTTGCTATGACCAGGTCACAGGCAAAAATGTCTAACACTGAACAGGCCCTGGATCCTGGAAAAATGGACCAGGCGCCTTCCAAGAGAAGGCGCAGTAGGGTTAAGGCAGTGTCTTCCCCCCTGCCTCAGAATCCAGATCAGTCTCTTGGGGGAGCTGATCTTAGTCCTGAAGAATGAACTGTCCCAGATGAGCTTGAACCTGATCAGGTTGAGTTCTTGGGGACAGGGGGCCCTTCCAGGGCAGATCTGAGCCAGGAGCAGCTGAGCTGCCCCTCTCTTGAACCCCTCAGTCAGCAAGCTGCTGCTGAGGCTGCTGGGAGTGCTAGTGGGTCCCATAGGATCTACTGGGATGATGGACTCCTTTACTCAGAGTGTAGAGACCCCAAGCCTGGAGCCACCAGGAGGTTGGTTATACCTCTGAAGTTTAGGAGCTTCCCATTGACACTAGCACATGACATCCCATTAGCAGGTCACCTAGGCCAAAACAAGACTTGGGACAGAATTGTCCCTCACTTTCATTGGCCTCACATGTTTGAGGACACCAAGGAGTTTTGTCGCTCCTGTGTCACCTGTCAAGCCAGTGGTAAGGCAGGTGGCACTACAAAGGCCCCCCTGATACCACTACCTGTGGTGGGGGTTCCCTTTGAGATGGTGGGGATTGACATTGTTGGTCCCATGGATCCTCCAACTGCATCTGGGCACAGATTTATACTGGTGGACCATGCCACTAGGTATCCAGTGGCAATACCCCTTAGAACTACCACAGCTCCTGTGGTGGCAAGGGCCCTCCTGGGAATCTTTTCCAGGGTGGGTTTTCCTAAGGAGGTAGTATCAGACCGAGATGCAAACTTCATGTCTAGTTACTTAACTGCTATGTGGAAGGTAGTGTGGTGTAAATTACAAATTTATCACCCCTTATCACCCACAATGCCATGGTTTAGTTGAAAGGTTCAACAAAACCCTAAAGGGCATGATTAAAGGTCTCCCAGAAAAGCTTAGGCGCAGATGGGACATACTTTTGCCCTGCCTTCTCTTTGCCTACAGAGAGGTTCCTCAGAAGGGGGTTGGTTACAGCCCATTTGAGCTTCTGTTTGGACACCCAGTTAGTGGTCCATTGTGTCTAGTGAAGGAGGGATGGGAGTTACCTCTCAAACCCCCTAAACAGGATATTGTGGACTATGTACTTGGTCTCCGCTCCAGGATGGCTGAGTACATGAAGAAGGCAACTAAAAACCTTGAGGCTAGCCAGGAATTGCAAAAGGCCTGGCATGACCAAAAGGCTGTGTTGACTGTTTATCAGCCAGTACAGAAAGTATGGGTGTTGGAGCCTGTGGCCCCAGCAGCCCTCCAAGACAAGTGGAGTGGCCCTCATACCATTGTTGAGCAAAAGGGAGAGATTACCTACCTGGTGGACCTTGGAACTCCCAGGAGCCCCCATAGGGTGCTCCATGTCAACAGGCTCAAACCATATGTTGACAGGGCAGACATGGGCTTGCTCATGGCTACTGATGAGGGACAGGAGGAAGAGAGTGACCCACTCCCTGACCATCTCTCACAGAACCCTGATGATGGTTCAGTAGATGGTGTAGCCTTGGCAGGCAGCCTCACTGACCAGCAGCAAACTGATTGCAGGAAAGTTCTCAACCAGTTTAGACATATGTTCTCACTGACTCCAAGTCAGACTACCTGGTGCACTCATGAAGTGGACACTGGGGACAGTCTGCCTGTTAAAAATAAGATTTATAGGCAACCTGACCATGTCAGGGACTGCATCAGGACTGAAGTCCAGAAGATGTTGGATTTAGGTGTGATTGAACCCTCAGATAGCCCTTGGGCTAGTCCAGTAGTCTTTGTACCTAAACCTCACACCCAGGGTGGTAAGAGAGAGATGAGGTTTTGTGTCGACTACAGGGGTCTCAATGCAGTCACTAGGACTGATGCCCATCCAATCCCTAGGGCAGATGAGCTTATAGATACTTTGGCCTCAGCCATGTTTCTGAGCATATTTGCCCTGACAGCTGGCTACTGGCAGATCAGACTAGCTGAGGATGCAAAAGCCAAAACAGCATTCTCAACCCATAGTGGGCACTACCAATTTGTGGTAATGCCCTTTGGTTTGAAGAATGCCCCTGCCACTTTTCAAAGGTTGGTGAACAAAGTCCTTACAGGCCTGGAAGCCTGGAAGCCTATAGTGCAGCTTATCTAGATGATATTGCTCCACCTGGGAGGATCACCTGGTCCACCTGAGAAATGTATTGGAGGCTCTGCAGAAAGCAGGCCTCACTATCAAGGCCACCAAGTGCCAGATAGGGCAGAGTCAAGTTGTATACCTGGGCCACCTGTGGGTGGAGGCCAGGTTCAACCATTGCAGACCAAAATCCAGACCATCATGGACTGGGTTGCTCCAACCACCCAGACTCAGGTCAGAGCTTTCTTGGGCCTGACTGGGTACTATAGGAGGTTTGTCAAAGGATATGGATCCATAGTGACCCCTTTGAATGACTTAACTTCCAAGAGACTGCCAAAGAAAGTTCAGTGGACAGTTAGCTGTCAAAAGGCATTTGATGACCTGAAGCAGGCCATGTGCACTGCTCCCATTCTGCAGAGTCCTGACTACTCCAAACAATTCATTGTCCAAACAGATGCATCTGAGTTGGGGGTAGGGGCTGTGTTATCACAATTGAATGATGAAGGTCAGGATCAGCCAGTAGCTTTTATTAGCAGAAGGCTGACCCCCAGAGAGAAACGTTGGTCAGCCATTGAGAGGGAAGCCTTTGCTGTGGTTTGGGCTCTGAAGAAGCTGAGGCCATACTTGTTTGGCACTCACTTCATTGTTCAGACAGACCATAAGCCCCTCTTATGGCTAAAACAGATGAAGGGTGAAAACCCCAAACTTTTGAGGTGGTCCATTTCCCTACAGGGGATGGACTATACAGTGGAACATAGACCTGGGAGTAACCATGCCAATGCAGATGGACTCTCCAGATATTTCCACTTAGAACATGAAGACTCAACTGGTCAAGGTTAGTTTAATGTCCTGACGTTTGGGGGGGGTTGTGTAGGAGAGTAGGATCTGCTTCTTATAGTTACCCCCACTTTTTGCTGATGTTTCACTGTTTTCGACTTAGTCTGACTGGGATCCGGCTATTCAGGACCCCAGTCTATCTGCTTTCTCCTCTAAATTGATTGCATGTACTTTAGGTACACTCCAGATTGGATTCTGGGGTACCCTTATAAGTCCCTAGTATATGGTACCCAGGGCATAGGTACCCCAGAGGCCTCCCAGGGGCTGCAGCATGAATTATGCCACCCCTGAGAGACCATTTAAAATGACACCACAGGTCTGCTACTGCAGCCTGTGTAAGGTGGTGCATGCACCCCTTACTTAGATATAGGTTCACTATATCTATCCTAATCACTGCACATATAAACCTATCAGTCACCCCTATTGCAGGCCTTATCAATCCTGAAGGCAGGGTGCTGGGTTTTATGTGAGAGGGTGCCCATGCATGAGCAGAGCCCCTCTGCAGCCTTCGGAACCTATTCTCCGGGGTTGTTTGTGATGCAGCCAACCATATATACTTAAGTGCATTATAACCTCGCGGTAAATGCTAACTTTAATATGGCTGCATGGAAACATGTTGTGTTTGGTGTCAAACACCTTGGAATCATACCTCCACACCAGTAACTGGTGCGGGAGGTATGATTCCACCCTCCTAGAGGGAGAAATATGACAACACCGGTACACCCAGTACCAGCTTCACAGAACCCTGGCATCACAAAATGGATGCTGCCAGCCACAGACACGAGTCTGCCCTCCTGCTGCTGGACGAAACTCCGGCAGGGGAAGGCTTGACAATAGGTTTCCTGTCACAGGGAGGTGTGACCACCTCCCAGACAGGCTTTAGTGTATTGGGGCTGGGTGGGTGCACTCTCAGAGTGCTTTGATGTCTGCACTGGGGGCACATTTGGTGTCCATGTGCATAGTTCAGCTCAAACCGGTTGCAGGAGCCATTTGCTCCTGCTCTGGCGCAAAACTGGACAAAGGACATGGGTGTAGCCACCCCTCTGTCCTGACCCTCCCATAGGAGGATCCCCAGAGTTTGTCCCACCCCTTCCTTGGGTATAAAGTAGGAACCCCTGACTACAGGACTTTAGATATTACCTGGACTAAACTCTGCTACAGAAACCAAGTATCCTTCGACGATCTACGCTTTGCTGGACGACTGAAGAATCTCCCTTGGAGTAAAGGAGTTACTCCCCTGCTGAGCAGGCACCTAAACGCATCTGACCAGTTTGCATCTATGAAGCTCCCGAAGGACTCCAAAGATTTCTGCAACACAGGAGGTGGGTTCTCAAAGTCTCCGAGGTCGATCTGCGCTCTCAGCAATTCTGAGGCCCGTATCCCTTGTGGGGACCGTGAAACCCGTACCCCTGGGCACCGTGTACATTTGCAGCAGCATATGCTTTTCGGCAATCCCTGAAGCTGTGCTTTGGGCTACTTGTAGTCCTGACCCCAAGCAGTAATTCCACTGAAGATTTCCGGCCTACACTCCACGAGTGTTCCGTGGGCTGGTATTTAGTGATTCAGCTTGAGGTCCCTTTGCGATCCCTGGTCCGTTGGCCTGTGGGTCCCTGAGAAGGCAACTTTAACTTTCAGTGGGCTTCCCTGGTTGCTCCAGACGTGCCCTGACTCTCAATTGCTTGGGGTGTCCCCAGGACCTTGCTGGTCCTCGCAGAAGCATCTTTCCTTTGACAGCGTGGGTTGCAGTTGCCAAGGCTTGTTGGTGTTCAATCAGGACACTGACCCCCCAGCACTCGACATCCTTTGTGGGACAGCTCGAATCCGGACTGTGGTTGTCGCAGACGTCTCCTGGTCCCCGTGGCTGCAGAGTCAAGCTTCACCTCATCTCACCTGAAGTACCCGACATCGGTGGGCATTCGATTGCTCCGCTCCTGGTCACGTGAAGTGACCCAGACTATGTCCCCTCTGCTTTCAGGTTCTTCTCATCTCCGATCCAGGCTTGGATCACACCGGACACTTTTCTTCTCCACGGCAGCAGTACTTTTTTGCATCACGCCATTGAAAACGACGAGGGTTTCCGACACCACTTGACCTCTATGCACCCGGCTCCTCTGGGATAGGTAACACGGGTACCTCGGTACTCTCAAGGGTGCTGGCCTTAGAACCTTCTATGTTTAGCTGGGTTTGCTCAAAGTCCTCTCCTAAGTGTCCTTAATCTTTAAATTTCCACCCGCGACTTTCCCATAGAGTTGTACGGAGCTCGCGTCTGTGTTCCCACACTGCACCCGTCCTCCGTGGGTCCCCTGTGTCACTACCTTGGGGGATTCCTTGGGGTCCCAGCGATTCTACGTGCTCTAGGCACTGTGTCTAGTCAAGTCGTGGTTCTTTTTTTTTTGATAATCAAATTTTATTGGTTTATAACTCGTGCAACAAATCAGCAAAAACACGGAGGACATTGAATTAATTACATATTCACAGTTAAAGTCTCCCACATTTCCACACCCCATAAGACATGCACATACAAAATTAATAACAGGACAAATCAATCTGACCCTTCCATAGTACCTAACCACTTCCCCCACACCCTTTGGTATTTCCTGGGGCACCCTCTCGCCATGTAAAGGGCCTTTTCCTGAATTGCACACCAGTCCACCCCCCTCCGCCACCGCCCAGTATCCGGCGGGTCAGGACATGTCCATGCTGCCGCTATGTCACGCTTTGCCACCATCATGGCTGTATTGAGAAATAGTATGTCACTCCTGGATCCATCCAGCCCATCCGTGATTCCCAATATTGAGTGCCTTGGGTCATGAGGAACCTCCCAACCCAGGACCTCCGTAAGCTCTTCCTCGATGGCCCCCCAAAATCGCTCCAGTCGGGGGCAAGACCAAACCACATGGAAAAAATCAGCCGGGGCATAATTACATCTCGCACAGGACACATCGAGGCGCAAGCCCACCCTGTGCAGGCGCAGGGGAGTGAGATAGGCTGCGTGCAAATAGTAGAGTTGGATCAGTTTAAGTCTAGCAGAAGTGGTGACTGTCCTGGGTGCCATAAGGGCATCTCGCCAGTCCACCTCGTCGAGGGGGCCCACCCATTCCACCCATTGGTCCCTCAACTTATCCAGGGAGGTGGGAGTGTTGTTGACTAGGGTGTGGTATAGGCGGGAAATGCCCCCCTTGCCTAGATCTCCCAGCATTGTCTGTGCCTCTGTTGGGCTGTATTCGGGAAGCCTTGTGCCGTCCGTAATGTGCGTCTGGAGGGCATGCCGCAGCTGCAAATACTTAAAGAATTGGGAAGATTGTAATGAATAACGGGTTTGGAGTTCCTGAAAGGAAAACAGATGGCCTTTAGCCCATACGTCCCCTAGTTGTGTAATACCAATGAGGTCCCATGATTTAAACCCCTGCAACCCACTAACTTCCCGGAGCCAAGCCCCATGCCATAGGGGTGTACACCGAGTGAGCCTACGTGTCCACCCAGTGTGGCGCAACGAGGCCCGCCAGGCCAAGAACACTGAACGTGTCGCGTCAGGTAAGTGGGATGGGATGGGTCTCCCGTAAAGCATTGCTTGAATTGCCGGTAGTCCCAGCTCACTCAGTTCGAGCCGATAGGCCGGATCAGACCAGCCCCCGTTAAACCAGTCGTGAACCACCAGGAGACGTGCAGCCAGGAAATAAAGATATAAGTGTGTCATTCCCATTCCCCCGTCGAAGGAAAAGATCCGGCAAGTAGACAGAGCCAGGCGTGCCCTCCCCCCATTCCAAAGGAATTTGGTGGTTACACTGTCCAACTCCCGGAACCAGGACCTGGGGAAACAGAAGGGGGTATTTTGGAGGACGTAAAGAAATCTGGGGAGTATCATCATTTTAAACAGGGCGACCCTCCCCAGAGGGTTAAGGGGAAGTGTCTTCCATTTATGGAGATCCTCTTTGGCTTTTTTAACTAATGGGGCAACATTGAGCGCCCAGCCCAATTCGGGAAGAAGGGTGATCCATATCCCCAAATATTTAAAGGATTGTCGCCGAAGTGGTATAGTGGATTGCCAATCGTAGCATTCCCTAGATAGGTGCAGTGGGACCAGGACTGACTTCCCGGGGTTCAGTCTAAGCCCAGATGCCTGCCCAAAATATTCTAGAGTCTGGAGGCAATATGGCCCCGAGGAGGCTGGGTCAGCCAGAAAAATCAGGACGTCATCCGCGTAAAGTGCGATCTTGTCCGCTTCTGTATTGGGCCACTCCCATCCACTAATACGGTCCTCAGCCCGCACCAGGGAGGCCAGGGGCTCCATAGCCAGGGCGAATAGCAATGGTGAGAGGGGACATCCTTGTCTAGTGCCCCTGGTAATAGGGAAGGCCTCTGACAGTGCACCGTTAACCAGCACACGCGCTCGCGGGTGGGCGTAAAGGACCCGAACCATGGCCCTAAATTGAGGCCCAAATCCCATTTCGGCCATCACATCCTGTAAGTACGTCCAATTCACTGAGTCGAACGCCTTTTCAAAATCTGTTGATAGGAGGGCCAAGTATGGGGTGAGCAAGTGCCGGTGGGCTAGAGCCAGTTGCAGCCTACGGAGGTAATGACGGGTCCCACGTTGAGGCATGAAGCCGCATTGATCTGGATGGACCAGGGAAGCCAAGTAGGGCTTCAAACGTTGGGCCAGAATGGCGGCGTACATTTTAACCTCCGTATTAAGGAGGGAGATAGGGCGGTAGTCCGCACAGTGACACAAGGGGGGCTGCGATTTCGGGAGGACCACGATGGTGGCGATGTCGGTTTCTGTCGGAAAGGAACCTCTTTCCACCGCTTCCTGGAACAGATCGGCCAGACGGGGCACTAGAATTTCGCGGTATGCCGCGTAATATTCTTGAGGAAGGCCATCTGGGCCCGGGGTCTTGCCCAAAGAAGTAATGGAGATCGCTTCTTCGATTTCTTTAAGAGAAATGGGCCGCTCCAAATCCCTCTGGGCGGTCGCCTCCAAGCAAGGAAGACGCGCCTTACCCCGTTCAAGGAGGTCGGACAGCGAGAGGTCAGGGGCACGTGCTGCGTATAAACACTGATAATAGGTGGCGAAGGTGTTAGCCATCGCCAGAGGGGTGCAGTGCACCGTTCCGGCCTCGTCTGCCACCTCTGGGATAATGCGGTTCGCCCTGGGGTAGGTGGCTAGCCTGTGCAGGATCGTACCGTTCTTGTCCCCCCAGCCATAAATCCACACCACCAACGACCTCCATAGGAGCTTAGCAGCGTCCAGCGATAATTGCCTAATTTCGTCCCGAAGGTGAGCAAGTTGTCGGGCCTGGGCGGCATCATTAGACAGAGATACTGTTTGTTCCAAGCGAAGCGCCTGTGCCTCTCTCGAGGAAATCTCTTGCAGTTGTGCCTGCCTCTGGTTCTTGAGCTGTCCCTTCGCGACCCCCCGGATAGTTGCCTTTCCCGCCTCCCATAAGGTACCCGGAGAGGCCACTGAGCCATCGTTGGTGAGGAAGTAGTGCCTGAGTTCTGTCCCCACCACCTGTTTAAATTCTTTGTCCTGGAGGAACCATGCGTTCATTCTCCATGTTTGGCGGGCAGAAGGAGGAGGAGTCCCCGTGTTAAAAAGCACTGGAGAGTGGTCCGAGATACCACGCGGAAGGATGCGGGCATCTACAATCTCCGAGCATTCAGGTGCAGAGACAAAGATCGCATCTTGGCGCGCCTGTGTTTGGTGGGCTGCGGAGGTGTGTGTAAATTGCAGGGTGCGGGGGTGCCATATGCGCCACGTATCACAGAGGCCCAGCGACTCCGACCAGTTCCTAAGCTGCCTCGCTTGTGCCGTACGGGAGATCGAAGGAGGACCTGTGGTGTCAAGGGCCGGGGAGGAGACTGCATTAAAATCGCCACCAACAATCGTTGTGCCCAAAGGCATAGTATTCACCAGGGCAGCGGTGTTAGTCAGTGTAGGCGCGAGCATCGATGGGGGGGCATAGACAGATATCAGATTGATAGGGGAGCCAGCTAGTGATCCGCAAACTGATACAAATGACCCCTGCGGGTCGTGAGTCACCTGGGAAAGGACAAAGGGTAGAGTGCGCCTCAGAAGGATTGCCACCCCGCGGGAGCCCCTGGAGAAGCCGGAGTGCCATATTCTATCGTATCCGTAGCGCGCCAGGAAGGGACAATGATTCCCGAGGAGGTGTGTTTCTTGAAGCATGAGGATGTCTATATGGAGGCGTTGTGCATAGCGCAGGACCGCCGTGCGTTTATGTCGGTCAAGAAGACCATTAACGTTCCACGACAGCACGTGGTGGGATGCCTTAAGTGTAGTGCCAACAGTCAGGTCAGGGGGTAGCTACTCTGGGGTGTACACTCTGACAGGGGTGCGCACGTGTGTGTGGGAGCCCGCAGATGTATGGGCAATCGCTTGCAATAGGGACATACCCGTCTCTCTTATAGGGACCATGTGTCATTCCGTGGGTGCTGAAACAAAAAGGCAAACAAATAATAACATAACAGAAGGAACTTCCCCAAACCCCCCCTCACCCCCACCCCCCACCCTACACTTCGAGAACGGAAGCATCTGTCGACCCCCCATATGAACAGTACCAAACTATAACGCTCGTATTGGGTGCATAGAGGACCCCTCCAGAAGGTCGGATAGGTAAAAGATCGGCCTTGGAACTAAATGTTAAATTTGTAAGTCTACCAGTGACAGGGAATCCCAGCGCGGTAGCGAACCGCCCCGGCGGTCAGTGGACAGCCCAACGAGCCCACCAGGCTCTCAAAGAGTCAGAGTACGAGAAAGATCTGAGTCTGGTTTGGGAGAGCCCATCCGAGACGGCGATGAGGGCAGTCCAGGTAGGTCCTCGGCAGAGCGGTGCCTGCTGCGTGGTGGAGAGCCCGATCGGCTGGAAGAGTCCCGGGACCTCTGGGCCGCCACGCTCAAGGATCTAGGTGCTGTTTGTGACTGGCGCCCCCTACGAGACCGTGTTCGGCGTCGACGCCGGCGCCCCAGCGACCCCGGCCCCGGGAGAGGGGCCTGTCCCTGACGGATAGGGTGTTCCTCCATCAGCCATGTCCATGCTGCCTGAGGTGAATCAAATAACTGAGTTTGGCCTTGGAAAATAACTCGTAGGCGTGCAGGGAATTGGAGTTGATATTGTAGGCCCAGGGCCCGCAGCTTTTGTTTAACATTTGTATAGGAGCGCCGGAGTTCTTGCACCTCCCTAGTGTAGTCCGGGAATACCATAATGGTCTGATTTTGAACTTGAGTGGCCCCGTGACTCGTGCTGCTCGCAGGATAGCGTCCCGGTCTTTGAAGTTAAGAACTTTCAGGATGATGGGGCGAGGCGGAGCGCCCGGAGGCGGCCTGGGCGCCAGGGACCTGTGGGCTCTCTCCACCACGAACCAGGACGAGAGGGTGTCCTTAGGCATCCAGGATGTGAACCAGTCCTCGACAAAGGTGGCCACCTGTCCTTTCTCGACCCCCTCGGGAAACCCCACCAGGCGGAGATTATTTCGGCGAGCGCGATTTTCAGCATCTTCGGCCCGCCGGTGAAGCTCCTTGGTATGAGTGTTGAGGTGGGCCACCTGTTCCTTTAGCTGTGAGATGTCGTCCTCCGCGGTGGATATACGGGATTCGGCCTCCGTCAGCCTCACAGTAGCATTACGGAGGTCCTGCCGGAGGAGGGACACATCCACCTTGACCTCTCCAATCTTCCCTTCAACGGACGCTTGCGAGGCACTAATGGCCTGAAGGATGGTGTCTAAATCTCTATCCTGGGGAGGGGGGATGCCCCCCTCAGCCCTTCCAGGGGGATCCTGCTCCGAGGTAGTAAATCGGTCCATCTTCGTCTGTGTGGGAGCCGGCGCGGATTTGGGGGCCCTGTCTCTCCCCATGGCCTGCGGCAATTCCAGTCGCCGGTCGGGCAACGAGGATTCGGTGTAGGGAGGGAACCAATCCGGCTCGGAAGTCCTGCCAGGAGGCCGGGACCCCGCCGGCGCACGAAAGAACCAAGCTGTCACTCGGGGTCCATGTGAGCAGCCTCGGATTGCCAACCGATGAGGTGGCCGGACCCTGCCGGCGCACGAAAGAACCAAGCTGTCACTCTGGGTCCATGTGAGCAGCCCCGGTTTGCCACCCGATGAGATGGCCGTATGCGGTGGCCCCGGAAGGCCTGACCCTCAAAGCACAGAGCTCGACAGGCCCTGTCCCGTCAACACTCCAGGCCGTGCTCCCGATTGCTCGGACCCCCACACCACCCGTCAAATGGAAGGCCACAACAATGACCCGGAGCGATAGGAGACAGCGGGGGGGCCATGCGCGCTTCCTCACTCGCCTTGCCGCCCGACACGACAGCCGATCACCCGCTCCACACACAGGAGGGTGGGGACACCGTCAGGCCCAGTAGGAGGTCATCCCGAGGGGCCGGCCGCAGGCGTCATGGAGATAAGGGCCCAGCTCCACCCGCGCAGCAGGCCCACCGCAGGCCTTAGTGTCCTCCACCGGGCCCTCCAATGCCCTCAATTCCGGCCTCCCAGCCCCGGGAGCAGCCCACAGCGGCGGGGCGAGCGTAATTGCCCGGGAGAGGGGAGGGGGGGCACACAGTGTCACCCGCGCCGCTGCCCGATCCGACAGCCGATCCCCCGCCCCACTTACCGGGTGGTGCGGCCGCCCTCAGTAGCACGGCTCCACGGATCCGGTCACAGGCACAGCAGGCTGACAGGCTCAGGCCATTGGCGCAGTCACCGAGCAGGCCCCAGCTCACCTCCTCAAGTCAGGGCGGGGGGACGCGTTTACCAGCGTCACTGTCCGGCCTGACTCAAGTCGTGGTTCTTATACTACTTTCTTAGTATATGGTTCGGTCTCCCCCTGGAGCCCGCTGTGTATTGTGCTATTTACTGTCGTTCTAGTGATTTAATATTGTGTGTCTTGTTCTCTAATCTCATAAAGAGGTTAGTAGAGAGTGTTTAGTAATAAATACATATATTTTATATACACCTGGTGTGGTTCTCCTTTCATTTGGTCATTCAGGAGGTTATATACTGGTAAAACAAGCTGCTTTACAGTCCTTCGAGACTTAGCCTGAAGGCTGTTCTCCATAGCTACCACTAGGATAGCTTTCAATAAAGGTTGTCTTTAACCTAATCATCAATAAGGGTCGTTTGGACTGGTGCAAGGTGCCCACTTTAATTAGTGGTCAGCATATACCAGGCCAACTTCTCACAACCACCTCCCCGGGGTTTTATTTATTATGCGCCGGGGGTACGCACCCCCCGCAGACCCAGGGGCCGCCACCTCCCCGGGGCTTTCTTAATTAAGGGGGGGCCTCGTGGGCCCCTACAACCCAAGGGCACCCCCACCTCCCCAGGGCTTTCTTCTTTAATGGGGGGGCCTCGCGGGCCCCCCAAGCCCCGGGGACTGCCACCTTCCCGGGGCTTTCATTAATTACGGGCGGGGGGCCTTGTAGGCCCCCAGCAGCCCCGGGGACCACCACCTCTGAAGGGCTTTATTAATTATGGGGGGGGCCTCGCTGGCCCCCCTAAAACCCGGGGACCACCAATCCCCCCGGGGTTTCTTCATTAATGAGGTGCCTCTTCGGCCCCCCCAAGGCCCGGGGACCACCACCTCCCCGAGGCTTTCTTCATTAATGTGGGGGGGCCTCGAGGGCCCCCCAATCCCCGGGGGCCACCTCCTCCGCAGGGAAACCTGCTCTCGCTTCCACGAAGCAAAGCAGAATTGCTTTTGGACAAGGGGAGCTGCATGTTAGCAGCTCCCCTTGTCCAAAAGAAATGCCGGCTCCTGCAGGAGGCGGGGAGCCGGCTGGGACCACGGGGGCATTGGGGCTCCCCCCGCAGTCCCCAAAGTTGAGGGCCGGCCCCGGGGAATGGGGTCCCCGGGGCCAGAAGTGGCCATGGGGAGGGGGGCCACACAGTCCCCCTCCCGGGAATTATTTTTTTTAAACGAGGCCAGGCCCCGGGGGATGGGGTCCTCGGGCCAGAATTGGCCGAGGGGAGGGGGCCACGCAGCACCCCTCCCGGGAAAATGTTTTACTTTTTTTTTTAAACGAGGCCAGGCCCCGGGGTATGGGGTCACCAGGGCCAATAGTAGCCCAGGGAAGGGGGGCCACGTGGCCCCCTTCCTGTTTAAAAAAAAAAAATGCTCAGGCCCTGGGGGATGGGGTCCCCAGGGCCCAAAAATAATTAAGGGAAGGGGGGCCTCACAGCCCCCTTCCAAAAACCAAGTTAAAAAAAGCCAGCATCTCGCCGGAGGCCCCGCCCCCTCCCTGCACCACTGTGCAAACGCCCCTCCTGGCGCGTTCTGAATTGGGGGATTAAGTCCCTTTCAATTCTGAGGGTCCCTGGGGGCCAAATAGCCCACCAGGTACCTCCAGTAATCCCCACACAGTGGGATTGTTGAGAGGTGGTCCGAGGCCACACCCCTTTTTACACCACTCTGCAAAGCACGCCTCTTGGCGCACTGCTGGTGGGGCGATGAGATCCTTTTGTGTCCTGAGGACCTCAGGACTAAAGTGGACTTCATCCCCCGAGCAGCAGTGCGCCAGGAGGCGCGTTTGCAGAGTGGTGTAAAAAGGGGGGCGTGGCCTCGGACCACTCTCAGCAATCCAGCTGTGTGAGGCTTACTAGGGATAAGCGGTGCTCTGGAACAGCCTCCCAATTACACTGAAAGCTGCTCCCTCCCTTCTCACCTTCAGAAAAGCCATAAAGACCTGGTTGTTCCCACAGGAGACTTAATGGCACCCAGTCAAACTGGCTGCAGACATCTAATTCGGCAATTTCATCTGTTTCCTACAGTGCCAAGACGCCTATTGGCAGTAGCTGCGCTTTATAAATTATATAAATAAATAAATAAATAACAGGAGGGCTAGTTGGCCCACAGTGACCCTCAGGAGGCAAAGGAACTTCATCTCCCAACCAAGAGCGCACCAGGAGGCGCGTCTGCAGAGTGGTGGAGAAAGGGGGCGTGGCCTGTGTCCACCTCTCAGTAATCCCACTGTGTGGGGCTTACTGGAGGTAACAGGTAGGCTAGTTGGCCCCTAAGGACCCCCACAAGCGAAGGGGACTTCATCCCCCAACCAAGAGCATGCCAGGAGGTGCATTTGCAGAGTGGTGGGCAAAGGGGGCGTGGCCTGTTACGAGAACTTAGCAATCCTGTTGTGTGGGACTTACTGGAGATAATAGATGGGGTAGTTGGCCCCCAAAGATGTCCTTGGGGGCTGACTACCACTCCTGTTACCTCTAGTAAGTCCCACACAGTGGGATTGCTAATAGGTCTTCGGAGGCCACGCCCCCCGTTCTCCACCACTCTGCAAACGCGCCTCCTGGCACACTACGGGTTGGGGGATGAAGTCCACTTTACTCCTAAGGGACTCTGGGGGCCAAGAAGCCTGGCTGGTACCTCCTGTAAGTCCTACGCAGCGGAATTCCAGAGCGCTGGTCGGAGGCCCAGCCCCCTATCTACACTACTCTACAAATGCAACTACTACGTTATAGTTAGAAATTAGCATTTTAAAAAAACCTTTGAAATTCACTGAAAAAACCATAGGTTTCAGGGACGTTATAGTTAGAAATTAGCAATTAAAAAACCTTTGAAATCCACTGAAAAAGCCATAGGTTTCAGGGACGTTATAGTTAGAAATTAGCATTTAAAAAACCTTTGAAATTCACTGAATAAACCATAGGTTTCAGGGATGTTATAGTTAGAAATTAGCATTTAAAAAACCTTTGAAATTCACTGAAAAAACCACAGGTTTCAAGGACGTTATAGTGAGTTGGACATTTCACTTGTACAAAACCAGAGAAATTCGGCCGATATAGTTAGTTGAGCTAACTATAACTCGCGCCCCCGCAATGCACTGCTGATGGCATCACATATTACATCACTTATGACATGGTCAGTGACATCACTGATGACATCTAAAATGACATCACTGATGACATTACTGATGACATCATCCATGTGATAATCTGATGCACCGCCTCACACCCTAATATAACCTTTGATACACCCACTCTAAAATACAGACTACCTTTCTCGAAACCATAGACACACCAATACCAATTATTACATACCCACTCACTGATTCCTAGGTCTACACACACATCCACTCACTCACCCATACAGTCACTCATACATGCAGTCACTCATCAATACAGCCACTATCTTATGCACTCATATACCCATACAGACATTCACACACCGCCACTCACCCATAGACTTACTCACACAGCTAGTCAGTCATCCAAAGAATCAATCACACTCCCATTTACTCACCTATACAGTTATACACACACCACCTCACTTATTCATACAGATACTAACACATAATTACTCTCATATACAATCACTAACACAAACACAATCATCCACACAGCCACTCTCACAATCACTCACTCTCACATATAGTCATTTATATACTCCAACACTCACATATACTGCCTTTCACATATGTAGTTACTCACACATGTACCACTGAGACATCCATTCACTCACCAACATAGCCATACACACACTCACCCACCCATACAGCCCCTCACAGACACACTCTTGAACCTATATACCCAGTGAATCACCCACTCACACATCCATGCAGGGAGTCACACACACCCCACACACCCACACAGACTGTCAGGCACCCATAAAGATACTCAGACAACCAATCAATAACCCATATAGACACTCATGTAGCTACTCACCAACCCATGCAGCCACTTACACACCAACAGACAGACTGATACAGACATTCACACAGTTTAGTCACTAACCCATGCATTCAGTAAGACATGTTTAATCACTCACTTATACAGTCAGTCATGCACCTACTAAATCATCCATTCAGACAGTCATACACCCACTCATTCTTCAATACACCTTGGTCTATATATATATAAAACATATTTAAACTTTACAGAACACACAGTCACTGGATGATGTCATCAGTGATGTCATCAGTGATGTCACTGACCATGTCATGAGTGATGTAATATGTGATGTCATCAGCAGTGCATTGCGGGGGTGCGAGTTATAGTTAGCTCAACTAACTACAACGGCTGAATTTCTCTGGTTTTGTACGAGTGAAATGTCCAACTAACTATAACGTCCCTGAAACCTGTGGTTTTTTCAGGGAATTTCAAAGGTTTTTTAAATGCTAATTGCTAACTATAACGTCCCTGAAACCTATGGTTTTTTCAGTGAATTTCAAAGGTTTTATAAATTCTAATTGCTAACTATAACGTCCCTGAAACCTATGGTTTTTTCAGTGAATTTCAAAGGTTTTTCAATTGCTAATTTCTAACTATAACATCACTGAAACCTATGGTTTTTTCAGTGAATATATATATATATATATATATATACACACACACACATATTTTTACATCCACATATAAAAAAAAATATAAATGTATAAAATAAATTAATTATACATAAAACAATATATAAAAATATATTTTACTAAAAATATGTTAAAAATTACATACATTTATACATATAAAAATATAAAATAAAAAAAGCACATTATAATAGGAAATATTTAAACAATACTAAAAAAAACTATTAGACTTCAAGAATAATAAATATACTATTACCACTCCAGTATATGCAACAGTAGGGAAAGCGTAGGACTCAGGAGGGGTAACATTTACGGGGAACATCCTCCACAACGACTCCAGAACAACGAGTTCCGGAGTCACGCAAGCCGAACAACGACTTGCCCGAACAACGACTTAGCCTTAACCACGCATGTGCGTGGTTAAGGCTAAGTCAGTCAAGTGATCGGGCAGGGCGGAGTTCAGAGGAGCATCGGACAGGAACAGGTAAGAGGGGTTTGAGGGAGAAGGGGGTTTGTGTTAGTTTTTTGGGGGTGGGAGGGGTTCATGGGGGTGGGGGGTTAGTGTTAGTTTTTAGGGGGTGGGAGGGGTTTGGGTTTGTTTTTATGGGGTGGTGATTCGAGTTAGTTTTTAGGGGGTGGGGGTTTGAGTTAGTTTTTTGGGGCTGGGGGTTCGAGTTAGTTTTTAGGGGGTGGGGGTTTGTGTTCGTTTTTAGGGGGTAGGAGGGGTTTGAGTTAGATTTTAAGGGGTGGGAGGGGTTCGTGGGGGTGGGGGATTTGTGTTAGTTTTTAGGGGGTGGGAGGATTCGTGTTAGTTTTTAGGGGGTGGGACGGGTTTGAGTTAGTTTTTATGGGGTGGGGGTTTGGGTTAGTTTTTAGGGGGTGGGAGTGGCACAGATTAGTTTTTAGGCTAGTTTTAAGGAGGTTGGGGTGTATTTAGGGCTCAGAGAGAGAAGGGTGTAAACTCAGCCACGGGTAGCTGTTTACCATGCATGCCTTTACAGTGAAAAATTGTGGCAAAGGAATGCATGGTAAAGCTAATCGTGGTTAAGACACAGTCGTAGTAGACACCTCGTTGTTCAGGTAGGCGTTGTAAAGGAACTCGTTGTTCCGACATACAAACAAAATTTACTATTCCCACTACAGTGTGTGCAACAGTAGAGAAAGCGCAGGACTCAGGAGGTGTTAAATGTACTATTCCCACTCCAGTGTGTGCAATAGTAGGGAAAGCATTGAACTAATTGAACTCAGGAGGGGTAAAATGTACTATTCCAACTTCAGTCTGTGCAACAGTAGGGAAAGCATTGGACACCAGAGGGGTAAAAATGTAACATTCCCCACTCCAGTCTGCACAGTAATAGGGAAAGCATTGGATTCAGGAGGGGTAAAACTTACTATTCCCACTCCAGTCTGTGAAATAGTAGGGAAAGCATTGGACTCAGGAGGGATTAAATTTGCTTTTCGCATTCCAGTAGGTGCAACAGTTGGGAAGTGTTGAAATCAGGAAAAATTTAAATTAAATATCCCCAAACCAATCCGGACAACACTAGGAAAAGTGTTGAACACAGGAGGTTTACATTTATTATTCCCACTACAGTCTGTGCAACAGTAGGGAAAGTGTTGAACTCAGGAAGGGTAAAATGTACGATTCCCACTCCACTCAGTGCAACAGTTGAGAAATTGTTGGACACCGAAGAGGTAAAATTTACAGTTCACACTCCAGTGTGTGCAACAGTAGGGAAAGCGTAGGTAGGAATCAGGAGGGATTCAATTTACTACTTCCACTCTAGTGTGTGCAACAGTAGGAAAAGCGCTGGACTCAGGAGGGGTAAAATTTACTGTTCACACCCCAGTGTGTGCAACAGTAGGGAAAGCGTAGGTAGGAATCAGGAGGGATTCAATTTACTATTCCCATTCCAGTCTGTGCAATAGTAGGGAAAGCTTTGGACACCGGGGGGTTGAAATATAACAGTTCCCACTCCAATCTGTGCAGCGGTAGTGAAAGCGTTGGACTCACGAGGGGTAAAAATTATTATTTCCACTCCAGTAGATGAAATAGTAGGGAAAGTGTTGGACTCAGGAGAGGTAAAATTTACTATTTCCACTCCAGTGTGTGCAACAGTAGGGAAAATGTTGGTTTCAGGGGGGGGGGGGGTGTATTATTTCCACTCCAGTAGGTGCAACAATATGGAAAGTGTTGGACTCTAGAGAGGTAGAATTTGCTATTACCACTCCAGTGTGTGCAACAGTAGGAAAAGCGGTAGACTCAGGAGAGGTGAAATTTACTATTCCCACTTTCAGTAGGTGCAAGAATAGGGAAAGCATTGGACTGAAGAAGGCTAAGATATACTATTCCCACTCCACTCAGTGCAAAAGTAGGGAAAGTGTTGGACACCAAAGGGGCAAATTTTACTATTCCCACTCCAGTGTGTGCAACAGTAGGGAAAGCATAGGACTCAGGAGGGGTAGAATTTAGCAGTACCGACTCCAGTCTGTGCAGCAGGAGGGGGAGTGTTGGACTCAGGAGGGGTAGCATTTACTATTCTCACTCCAGAAGGTGCAACAGTAGGGAAAGTGTTGGACTCAGGAGGGGTAAAATTTACTATTCTCAATCTAGTGTGTGCAATAGTAGGGAAAGCGTTAGACTCAGGGGGGGTTACATTTACTATTCTCACTCCAGTAGGTACAACAGTAGGGAAAGCATTGGACTCAGGAAAGGTTAAATTAACTATTCCCACACCAGTCTGTGCAACAGTAGGGAAAACATTGGACTCAGGAGGGGTTAAATGTACTATTCCCACTCCAGTGTGTGCAACAGTAGGGAAAATGTTGGTTTCAGGGGGGGTGTATTATTTCCACTCCAGTAGGTGCAACAATATGGAAAGTGTTGGACTCTAGAGAGGTAGAATTTGCTATTACCACTCCAGTGTGTGCAACAGTAGGAAAAGCGGTAGACTCAGGAGAGGTGAAATTTACTATTCCCACTTTCAGTAGGTGCAACAATAGGGAAAGCATTGGGCTGAAGAAGGCTAAGATATACTATTCCCACGTTAGACTCAGGGGGGGTTACATTTACTATTCTCACTCCAGTAGGTACAACAGTAGGGAAAGCATTGGACTCAGGAAAGGTTAAATTAACTATTCCCACACCAGTCTGTGCAACAGTAGGGAAAACATTGGACTCAGGAGGGGTTAAATGTACTATTCCCACTCCAGTTGGTGCAACAGTAGGGAAAGCGTTAGACTCAGTAGGGGTAAAATGTACTATTCCCACTACTGTCACTGGTACAATACAGAGTGAGTACTTCCCTTCAAACAAATAATATATTTTAACAACCCTATTAAATACCAAAAATATATAATTCTAAATATACAAATTAAGGGGTATATATACAATAAAGTGGCGGAGCACGGGCTAGATCCAAAATAGCTAGTCCATCACTTTAGAAATGCAGGGATGCACCGTATTTACAATAATACGGTGCACCCTTATGATTCTCCCTGCGCTGGCGCTAAATTGAGTTGCCTAGCACCTTCGCAGGCACCCTTGCACCATAGTGCAAGGGTGCCTATGTTGAGGGAATGATTGTTTATGTGCAGGAAGGTGTCCCTTCCTGCACATAAACAATCCAGAATGGCGATTTGAAACTTCTATATGTGCTGCATTGTGCAGCACACATAGAAGATGCAAATCGTCATTTTTTTAAATGATTGTTTATGTACAGGAAGGGACACCATCCTGCACATAAGCAATCATTCATGGCAATTTGCTGGTTCTATGTGTGCTGCACAATGCAGCACACATAGAAACAGCCAAAAGAGGAGAAATAAAGCATTTCTCCTCGTTTCACCATGTTAAGACTAAGTTTTACCTGGTCTTAAATTTGGCGCTGCCCCATATTTATGCCACCCTTGTAAATATGGGACAGCGTCAAAATTAATAGGTGTTACGGCAGAACACCACCAGCAACACCCATTGACTACCCTTTTCACGCTAAGTATAGCGCGAAAGTGTGCCTTATTTACAAGACGGTATTAGGCCACGTTAAGTGGCTTAACGCCGCCTTGTGCATAATGGCGTAGCCCCTATCGCCACAGTAATGTCTTTAAAAGTGATGTTCCTATGGCGATCGGGGCTTGTAAGTATTCCCCTTAAATGTCTTAATTGTAACAAAAATGTAACAAATAACATAAATATTTGTATTAATTATTATCAATTAAAACAGACATTCTTAATATAATTAAAAAACACACTATATTTATATATATTTCCAGACAATGCAACAGTAGGGAAAGCTTTGGACTCAGGAGAGGTTAAATTTATTATTTCAACTCCGGTTGGTGCAACAGTAGGGAAAGCATTAGACTCAGAAGGGGTCAAATTTACTATTCCCACTACAGTCACTGGTACAATACAGCGAGAGTACTTCACTACAAACAAATAACATATTTTACAACCCTATTAAATACCCAAATATATAAAATTTTAAATATAAAAATTAAATTGTAACAAAAATGTAACAAATACCATAAAAGTGTTATTAATTATCATCAATTAAAACAGACATTCTTAATATAATTACAAAACCACACTATATTTCCACAAACATAACAGCCAACAATTAACATGTAATAGAAATAAAGAAAGTATAACGCAATTAATATATAACATACTTAAAAAACTTTCCCCATTTCTCTACAAACTAAACAACACACACCTAAAATATAACTTCACAAATATGATAAGTTCACAATTAACATAATCATCAATTAAATAATTAATAATGAAGTAATAATTCATTACCAATAAATTATATCTAAATTAACTTTCCAACCTGTAACCCTAAAAACACAACCTGCACCTGACATACAATTTGAAAAATATCTTCATTTCACAATTAACATAAATGATTATCAATTAAATAATTAATAATTAAAAGTTAACTATTCATTGATTAAAATTAATTTACTTCCCACCCTGTACCCCTACAAACTCTACAACCCGCACCTAAAACATAACTTTAAAAACAAATTAATTGCACAAGTTACATAATTAATTATCAATCAAACAATGAATCATTAAAAATTAATTATTCATTAATGAAAATTAATTAACTTCCCGCTCTGTGTCCCTACAAACCCCACAATCCACACCTAAAACTGAATAAAAAAATGTATTGATTACACAATTTACATAATTAATTATTCATTAAGTAAGTAATAATAATTAAAAATGTAATCATTAATTAATTATAATGAGTTTACTTTCCACCCTGTACCCCTACAAACCCCACATCCACACCTAGAACTTAACTTAAAACAGAAATTAATCACACAATATACATAATTAATTATCAATTAAATAATTAATAATAATTACAAATTCATTAATCATAATGAAATTACTTCCCACTCTATACCCCTACAAAACCCACAACCCACTATGACACTAAAAATGACAATAAACAATTACATTAAATTATAAAAACAATTAAAAATTTACAGACTATGTTAAAAAACATTAACAATAATTATACAAAATGTATAACATACACAAATAAAACATATACTAAACTACATAAAAATAATTTTAAAACAATATTATTAACAGCGATATTTTTGTAAATGATATTAACAACATATATATTTTTAACATCGATATTAACAGCATAGATATATTTGTAAACAATATTAACAATATAGATATTTTTGATATTGATATTACTTACCTTAGAAAATCATTATTCTTGTCAACGATATTCCTGCATCGTGTTATTTGTGTATCACAATATTAAAAACTCAATATTTCTGCATCTTAGTATTTTTTTTATCAATATTTTGCCCAAACACCCCCTGGGAACAGATCGGGAGTGCTGAACTTACCTTTGAGGAGGAAGTGCTGGAGCCCCTCCGATTACTGCTGGATCCAGCACACAGGCTTTTGGAGGGCCCATGCCTGCTGGGTGCTGTCGCAGCAGGTGAGGGCCCAATCAAGGGAGGGTCGAGAAAAGGGGGAGGCCCAAAACACTTTTTCCTCTGCAATTTCCATAAGGGAAAATTAGACAACGAGACAGAAAATACAGCTGAACATAATTACACCGAAATTGGCAGAAAGCTATATCTTTACCCAGAAAGGGTGTCTTTTGTGATTTGGTGGAGATCAGGTCAGCCGTTTTTGAGAAGTGAAGGTTAAAAAAATAGTGATATCTGGGCGTGGCATGCCTAGGTCTGCTCTGATTGTCCACTTTGATGGAGAGTAGCCAATCCTGATTGGTTGGTCACAACCTGAAAATTATGTTGTGGCAGCCATTACAGGATTTCATGTCCTTGTGTCCTACTCAGTATAACATGTACTTGTAGCAGCAGCAGCATGTCATTTGATTCCACGGTTGTCTACTGCAGCCTCCCACAGTGTTCTATTAAACAACTAGGGCACTAACATTCTTATTTATGACAAAAGTTTTCCACACCTGAAGCCATCTTCATTTAATCAAAGCTGTAAACCTTACAACATGTCCTTTAGAAATTAACAAGATGAGGAGGTTCATTTTGTCATAGAAATTGTGGTTAATGCTGTAGAAAGCAAAATTAGGACACATTTTCTGTGAGTTCTTAAATATCTTCCTCTTCCATTTCAGTAAACAATTTCGACATGCCGACTGAACTTTCAACAGCAGCAGCCTGCCAGTTAACTCCCTCGTGATTAAATGCAGCTTTACCACATTGTGCTAATGACCAACTAGAATGCTAACATTCTGTATTTATGCCGAACGTGTGGCACACCTGAACACCATCTTGATGGATTCAAAGCTGTAAAACTGAAAGCATTTCCTACAGAGGTTACTGCAGTAAATGAAGAAATGAGGGAATTTGATAACAAAAAAGTCTCCCAAGAAAGCTGCCTGAGAAAAAAGAGTCCAAATATCACCTAACTGTAGCCTAAAGGTTTATGCAAACCACTTAAGTAAATCATTCAAAAAATAATCAAGTGATAAATTAGATAAAAAAATATAAAAATAGTATCTAGTTTAAAAGCCCTTTGTCGCTATTTGAGAGCTCAAAACTGTGTCCTCATTTCAGCTTTCTAGAGGACTAACCACGATTTTTATAAGAAAAATAACCCCCTTATTTTGTTCATTTGTAAAGGAAAGGCTTTAGGTTTTACAATTTATATTCTATTCAAGATGACTTCAGGTGTGCACACTTTGTCATAAACACAGAATGTTAGCACTCTTGTGGGGATGGGACTGTGCCACGAACTATGACAATGGAGGGCAGGGGGGAGGGGGCAGAGGCAGCTAAGTGACCACGCCAGGCAAGTGGGGGGCCGTGACACAACAATCACAACGCAGGCCAGGTGGAAGTGGCAGTGGTGGAACAACATACCATGGAGGGCAGGGGGAAGGGGCAGGGACAGCAAGCCCACCATACAGGACAGGCGAGAGAGGGTGTGGGAGCACATAGAACCATGAAGGGCAGGGGAGATGGGGAGTGGCAGCACAAAAGTGTGTGGAAGCAGGAGGATGGGGCAGAGACACAGACTCGGACAATGTAGAGCAAGAGGTAGGTGGCAGGGTCAGAAAGCTAATCAGACAGAACAGGCAGCAGGGGCAATGGCAGCACAAAAGACCAAACTGGGCAGGTGGGAGGGCAGTGGCAGTACAACAGACCATGGAGGGGAAGAGGGAGAGGGCAGGAGCACGCA
The DNA here is from genome assembly GCA_963921515.1 of Calotriton arnoldi. Taxonomy (NCBI): domain Eukaryota; kingdom Metazoa; phylum Chordata; class Amphibia; order Caudata; family Salamandridae; genus Calotriton; species Calotriton arnoldi. The sequence continues at coordinate 854,937 of CAWUFW010000319.1, forward strand.
CACAGACAACAGAGAGCATGGGTAGAGACGCAGAGGCAGCAAGCTGACCACGCAGGGCAGCTGGGAGGGGCAGTGGCAACACAACAGACCCTGGAGAGCTGGGAGGAGAAGGCAGGGAGATGCAAATGGACTATGGAGGGCAGGGCGGGAGGAGGCAAAGGCAGCAAGTTGACCACATAGGTCAGGCAAGAGACACAGTAGCAGCGCAATGGACCATAGTGGGCAGGGGGCAGAGCAGTGCTTATTTTGTACTGGTGTTTGTTGGTGCTCGGTACCAGCACCTCTTTGTAAACACCAGCACAGATTTATGATAATCCACCACCAGTAGCGGCTCCTCCTCTATGGCGGAGGAGCGTTGCCTCACTGCTTTCTCGCAGTGCGAGAAGCAAAAACATAAAATGGTAATAACTTTTAGTTATTACCATTGTATGTCTTTTTTGCCAGTGGGCGGGGCTGCCCTGCTTACGGAGCAGGGCAGGGGAGGAGTGGCTTGCCCACTCCTGAGTACGCAATGACTGTTTGGTCAGCCCTCTCGGGCCGCCCAAAACAGTCATGCGCACTCCCTGTTCTCCATGCAGCCTGCATGCAGAACATGCCTACCCTTCCAGCCAGGGTCGGACACAGGCATGCAGGACCCAGCGGCGGCAGCAAGGTAAGTTTTTTTTTTGCAGCTGGCGGCAACCCCCCCCCCGGGGGACTGTCCCACCACCCGCAAGCCGTGCCGGCCGCCCCTGACCACCACATGTTGGAACTAAGTATGTATTTTTAAGCGAAATTCATTTGTGCAGATTTAACTATTATATCTTTAAAAAATGATAAAACTTCAGGCCAGAGGGGGTAGGGGTACAGACTCAGACATTGGAGGGCAAAAGCAGAGAACAGGGGCATCAAGCTAACCACACGGGGCAAGTGGGAGGGGCACTGGCAGCACAAGAGACAATGAAGAGCAAGCAGGAAGGAGCGGGCAGGGGCATGCACACTGACAACAGAGGGCAGGGGGAGTGAAAGCAAGGGCAGAAAGTTGTCTATGCAGGGCAGGCAGGAGGACCATTGGGCAGCACAATGGACCATGGAGGACAGAAAGTAAGGGGGAGGAGACCTGCACATGGGCAACGGAGGTCAGGGAGGAGCAGGAACAGCAAGCTGATCATGCAGGGTAGGCAGAAAGGGCAGTGTAAGCACAATGCACCAATGAAGGCAGGAGGGAGGGGACAGGGCACAGGCTCGGACAACAGATCACAGGGAGGAGGGGGCGAGGAAGTTAGCTGACAACAGAGGTAAAGCCTGCATGGGGCGTGGCAGCACAATGGACCATGGAGGGCAGGAGGGAGGGAGCAGAGGCAACACACCCAGAACAAAGGGTTGGGGGAGAGGGGCAGGAGCAGGGGCAGCAAGATGACCACATAGGGCAGGCACGGAAAGGGGCAGTAAGCTGTCGACCTAGAATTTGACCTTAGCAGAGAAGCATAGGGAATCCGAATAGCCTGCATAAAAGCGAATAAGCCATATTAGAGTTTTCTTATAAGACTCTGTGTGTGTTTTCTCATTGGTGGTTTCTGACCGAAGCCCCTGCTAAACAGACATTCATCCGTGGTGACAACTCAATATGCACTATTTTAAGGTTTCGAATTATTCCGTTTGAAGGTGCCTGTATTTTGGGGCAACTACTCTTGGCGGGACTGACCATCTTCTAGTTTATTTCACATGACTCGTTAACACATATTCAAAAATACGGACTCAGGATCAAAGGAGGCATCAAGGGCAGAAGTAAAGGAAAATTCGGTGTTGAATAGCAAAGTTATAGACACATAAGTAAAGAAGAACGAAAAAAGTGTTGTGTCCTTACACAGTCAAGGGACGTTCAATGGACATTAACTTGAAATGTAATAATGACTGGATTGGCGAGATAAATGGAGATTTCAGGGATTGGGTAACCACCTTATTCCAGGTCATTACGGACACTGTCTCCAGTCCTGAACTTTTCACCTACAAATCATTGATTTCTGGTGTGTTAATCTAATTAGTTCAATGAAGCAAAACAAAACTATAACATCAAGAATGCATTAAGCTACCAGAAAAAACGCGTGGACTGGAAACAGTGTCTGTGATGGGAAGGAGGCGCCCATGGATATGTCTGGTAAGTTGCCTCAGCAGGATTTGTTTCAAACGGATTTGGACCCCAGTGAAAATGAAAAGTTAAAATAAATGGATTCAGATATTTTCTGGTAATGTCAGAAACAAGCTGACGAATACATAAACATATTCTGGTACGCTGTGTGGTAGTTAAGAATTTTCCGAAGTAAACATCAACAGAAATTGGATTGATAACAGATTGTCATCTACACCTTTCTACAGAACACAAAAAAAGCCGATTTACTAACATTTGGCAATGATTTTGCATCACAAAAATGATGCAAATCTGCGCAAAATGTTCATTTGGAATTTAATTTCCATTGCAAAAGTTGTTTTGCTCTGGAAGGTTTTCTGAAAGTAACAAAAAGCAGTGCTACTAAACTGGGAAGCTAAGAGATGGGTTGATTGGCAGCAAAACTAGCTACCATCAATAGATTTAACTTTTTAAGAGAGATGAAAGCGGTTTTTGATATATAACTTCCGTTTTTGAATGACTGTGCAGCTATGATAGGATGAGATATTGTGTTTACTTACAACTATTTTTTCGTTTCATTGAAAATATGCATTTGGCTGGAAAATTAGGAAAACTGAAAATTGATTATCAAGGACGATGTTTGACGAACTCCAGCAGTATGGCCAAGGTCGACTTAATGACCTTTCGTGTAGAAAAATTTGAGATACTGCCCCATATGCTATTTGAACATATATCAGTTGTTTATTCATTCCTTGAAATGTCTATGTGTTCCTAGAAGTAAATGGTTTATTGTGTGCCAAACACAGGCCATGAGAGTGTACCAAAGTATAGAGCAAAATCAATCCTTCTTTTCTAAAGTCTCAGGTCTGCTTGATATCAAATGAAAATCTTTGTACATAATTTGTTGGAACATCTAGAAGATTAGGGTGTTACTGAAAACCTGTTGCCACAAGAGCTTAATTTGAGCCGATGGTTCCTAGTGCTCTGCACCAGGACTTATTTTTCAGCACAGGCCCTTATGAAAGGATGCCACATGGTGGTGCTGTTTGTCTAGTTTACAGAAGCGACCAACAGCAGTTATTTATTAATTCAATATACATTAAAACGACTAATACCTGCTGCTTAAACCATTGTTGTTGCTTTAGGGGCCAGGAATAGTCTGAACTGTCCTACTTGCAGGAATGTGATGGTTAGTAGTTATGTAGGAACTGTCATTGGGAGTGCTGGCAGGGCTATGGGTGGTGTGAGCTGCAGTGGCCTCCTGTGGAGGGCCCTGGCACTTATGCTTTTTACAAATTAAGCACTGGATGACATGGGCGCAGGTGTAGTTCCACCACGGTTCACAAGCCTGGAACGACCTCCACCTCCGGCAAGCTTCCACATCGCTCCAGTTCAGGAAGGGCCTCCAGACCTCACTCTTCGGATGGCCCCAGCACTCAACAGGGCCACCCCCCTCCCTCCCAGCGCCTTGAGACCCTCACGGGTACCAACCCACCCTGATTGATTGATTGATTGATTGTGGGATCTGGTGCAGAAGTCTCTAGCTCTTAATGCTGGTAAATTTTTTGACAGCTCTGCGGATTTTGGCACAGCCTTTGATTTTGTGAACCAAGCATCCCTATGGAGGAAATTGTTTAGCCAAAAACTTCCTAGGCGTCTGCCATATATGATCCAAAAGTTAAATTTGAGCATTAGCTGATGAAGGTGCCATACAAGGATCACTGACCGAATATCGACGACAGGAATATCGACCTACACAAATATCGTGTTCAAAATATCGATGTCAAGAATATCGACATCCTATCTTTACAATGGTAAGTACAAAAATATCGTTGTTAAAAATATCGTTGTTAAAAATATCGTTGTTCAAAATATTGTTTTTTTAAAATCTCTAATAAATAATTTTAAATAAATTAAATAATACATATAATTATTAAAAACATAGGGGTCCATTACGATGTCGGGGGGAAGCACTACCGCCGTGCCCTCGGAGGCAAAAACCGCTAGTTACCGTCCGCCAGCAACGGGCCAGACGCCCGCAAAATTAGGATGTGAAAAGTTAGGCAAACACCGCCCGTAAGCCTGCGACGCCGCCCGCCATCAAAGTGCCCCCGTCTACATAGCGGCGCGAGCCAATGGAGACACACCGTCCGACAAAATGACGTACCGCCCGGCGCACAAATTACGATGCCACAACCAAACAGCCTCACCGGCAAAGAGACACCGCACGAGATACCAAGGCGGAAACCCGACTGTTCAGTACGGAGACTAAAAGGCGGCCCACCCAGAGATGAATCCTGCACTCCAGGCCATCCCCATGCTCTACCTGATGCACCACCTAGGAGTGAATGCGCCACGACGACGCAGGTAGGCAGACACACAACAAGGGCACGCAAACACTGCACACAATGCAAGGGCGGAAAAACTGTACATGGCCCCCCCAGACACCCCTGTGTGGACAGGACACATCCACCACTGTACCCACACATGTCCCACCTGTCAAAGTAAAACAACTCGCAACATCCTGGGCACCCACTACCCGGGACCAGGAAGTGACGTCCCTGTCACGGCACCGCAGCGGCGATGACGCAGGTACACATGCGCACAACACAGAGGCCAACGACAGCGCCATGCATGGGCTGCACACAAACACCACAGGGTCACAACTACACACCCCACACACCAGCCCCACCCTGAAGGCACATGTCACGTGGCCTTCCTGCATCAGTCATGTCCCCAACCAACAACTCACAGTTGTCAACTTGATGTCACACAAGTATCCCGAACAGGGGAGTAATGTGATGGCAAAATAGGACACACCCTTGTGTGCAAAACATGGAGAAGCACACGGTGGCTGCTACATAACAGCGCTGAATATGGACATTGTCCGCAAAAGGCACGCCAGTCTCTTCCAAAAATACCTATACCATCCTGCTCGCAATATCAAGCCATGCAATGTACAAAATAGAAAAACCCTGCTGCCTGAGAACAGGTGTTCCCAATCACTACACCCACACAGAAGCCTCAATGTACAGCGGCAACGGAGTGTCCCGCCCACACACGGGAGAGCAGATAGCACTGAATGGCCTTCCATTCCTACTCTGAAATCACATTGCAAAAAATTCTGCAGGAGAATGGAGCCATTGTACCAACAAGAAGCCAAACATAGCCATGCAGAGTAAAACTTCCACTGGCAGATAGCGCCTAACATGAAAGAAAGATAATACTACAAAATACAATTATACCACTCCTCCATGTGGGCCAAATGCAAGTAATCTGGAAAGAGTCAGACACCACTGGCCTTGACCATTCATGGAAGCATGTGGGATGAGGGCCTGTGTCCTCCGCCCAAGCTATACCCCAAGTCCTGCCGCCGTACATCCATTCCACAATTCCCTGCATCGTCGGAGGTTGCACTCTGCTGACTGCTCAGGCAGCCGGATCACGCCATCACATCACCCTGTAGCAAAATGGCTGTTGCACCAGTGCTTCTCAACTACGCCGGACAGATCAAGCTGTACAGTGACAGCTTGCTACACATAGTGGGCTGTTCAAATCTGGCTATGCTGAATGTAAGTTACCGAGTAACTTACCGCATTGCAATGTTCAGCTGCGTCATCCCCGTTTTCTACTGTCGGAGGTGTCCGTTCCACTGGCCTGTGGATTTATGTCTCTCCAACCCGGCATGTCCAAAGGCGGACTTGGTACACTTGTTTGCACCCCTGGACGCCCACGACAGGATCTGTTCAGTGTATGGGGGCATGGCGTATGTGGCAGCAATCGGGGACACACTGCAATGGGACCAGTGTGCCTCCACACAACGTCTTCTGGATCACAGTTTCATCGAATGTCATCCAACATGTCCCATCAGGCTTCTACAAGGGACAACTTACGATGAACACGTTCCTACCCACCATCCGCTTCATTGGATGACATCCATGTTTACCATCAATGGGATGGATGCCCTGCTGGAAGGTATCGCATACATGACAACTTGTCAATTCATGGGTCCCCGACTCAATACCCCCAATTGAACATTGATGTTCAACACCGTACCTATGCTTGGCTTTCGCACGGAGTGGGCAGTTAGCTGTACAACAACTATACCTAAAAATCTGCAACTAACACCTTACCATCAACTCCACTGCCATGACATCTGACATTTTCGGGACATGCACTCTGTTCCTCACCATATCCTGTGTCTCCGCATGAACAGGGGGAGGCAGAGGTATGGGACTTGTGTACAGTAACCACATGGCCAATACTGCACGAACAACTATGCTATAATATGTATTCTGCGCACCTGGACACATGCACCTGTCAGTGCACACTCATCTGTCTGCTGTAGTACGTGCGAACTGTCACCTCACCTTTGTCTGTACTTCCGTGCCAGGACTTTTGCATGGACAACAAATGCAACCCCCTACAACATGGCCCTAGTTATTGTGTCATGTTCAGTAGCCACCACATTGCAACAACTTGTGAGACGCTGCTGCATGCATGTAGGCTCATGCTCTAATGTCACCTCTGACGCAGGTGTGTCGGAGTCACTATTGTAGTAATCCTGAACCATGGAACTGAGATGTACTGTGCCCATGATGTCAAGCTGTCTGGTAGGCAAAATGATTACTGTCTGTGTCAAAGTCTAGAGCTCTTCAGTAATTAGCAAATGTACTTTAGCATAGCAAGGCCAAGGCAGTTGTAACTCTGAAGCCTTAATTCCACAGTCAACAACTAATCACATCTACCTGTACCCCCTTTCGTATGTGTAATCATGCTAAGTATATCCTCCACATGCATTTTGCTGCCAGTAGTGTCCACTATACTGCATCACAGAGGAAGTAAGTCCAAATACATGCCTTGAAGCAAATATGTGACTCTGTAGAATTATTTTTCGAAGACAAGTACGAATGAGAGAGGATGACAGTGTGTGAAGTACACGAGAGTCGTGAGATGACCATGTAGTCTAGTGTCATTGGATGTCAATGCATATGAGTTGCCGCCACAGTAGACCTAGTGAAATACTACAGGACGTGGGCCTTGGCTTGTCAGACTCTGACGTGGCCCAACAGATCATCACATTAACACTGACGGCCTGGTCACTTCAAAGCACAGTCCTACATATGTGTATAATTACCTTCACAGTCGGACATCACACTCATCAAGCAAAAGTAGGAGCCACGCAAGAAGCATGTTACAGCAATGCATGACAAAACACACACAGGATATCAGTGTGGGTGGGCAGGTCTGCACAGTGAGTACGAACTGCAGAAATTCACATACATGCTTAATTAAAAAAGGCACAATCTTGACAGTCACACACCCTGCAGACCCACAATGACCAAAACATATTAAGTAGGAGTCATCCTGAACCGCAAGGACACACCCACACACTGCACACTGTGCAACATACAATACACACATGTGCTCACATTCTCAGACCTTAACACGGATACAATCACCCACCATGCCCCTGGGTAACACATGTGTGTAGTCGACATTGCCAGAGCGCACACACACACATCAACACTACCCCAAAGTCACACCCTTCACACCACACACACCTACACCTCCCAAATGCACACATTGAAAGTAAGCCATGTGCCCAGGCTCAATGTTCATCACAAGATTAACATACACCTACACTGCTGGCCACCCAGAAAGTAAGCTCACACATACCCGCACACTCTGCACATGCTACCTGTCATCCTGTGGCTAGACTCACACCCTGTGCTTTGCTTGCACGCAAACATGACACGTATACATTTTCCCAGAAATACCACCAAATACATGCAGACAATCCGTGTCACAAAAATACTTCTTCATCACACACACAAGTAGCAGAGTCTGAAAGAAGTGAAGTACCAGCCACGTGTAAAACACATTGGAATGTGAGACCAGACATTGCAATTGTTGAGGTACCATACACGGCATGTGCCTCACTTAACTATGCACACACAGTAACAACTGCAATCAGCAACTACACAGACACAACCGACTACAGGAACAACAGCATCCAGTCACAAATTACATAGACAGGCGGCAATATTGTTCAACACCAGGGACAGTGGCCAGTCCGATGTGCAGAGTAGTGATATGAAAAGCTGCGTAAGCATTGTGTGTGAGTGTCCCCTGCCATGGCCAGCAACACTGCCATGGCAGTCACAATAGCCATTACAGCCACCACTGTGTCACAGGTAGTTGTGTGAGGGTGCCTACCATTCAAACAGGATGCCAGTCCGACTCGGTGCTGTCTATGTGCTACGGGACAGTTGGAGGTCCGCCCCTGAGAGAGAATCACAACTGTGGAAGACACACATGTGGCATGTGAAGCGGGAGGGCTGCTTGGCCCAGGTGGGTGGGTGGCACGGGTAGGTGCACTCATGCAGTGTTGAAACAGACTGTGTGGGGAGGATCCCGGAGGGGTAGATTTCCACTGTGTTGGGTATTTGGAAAGCCTACCTGTCTGGGGATGAATGAGAACTCGTGTGGGCACAACAGGCGGGCACACGATCAATGCTGCATCAGGTGTAGACGTTAGCCCTCCCTCTGGGGACATGCTGGATACTGCTGTGCGTCTGCCAGTCCCTTGCCAAGGCACTTACATCCCCTGTCCTCCAGGTGTACCCCCTACATTGTCCACCTGCACAGGCTACCCAGGGCACGGGATGGCAGTGGAGCTTGGTGGGTGGGAGGTCATGGCACCCTTCTCCTGGTCACATCTCGCAGGCAACACATTCTCAGTGTGCAGCAGGGCACAAGTCCTAAATAAGAAGTGGGGGGACGCTGACGTCACGACAGGAAGTGACGTCACGAAAGGTGGCTTGCACCATCAAACTCATTGCCGCCCCTCGCTCACCCCTTAGATGCGATTGCATCAGAGAAGCCAGCGCGTGAGCAGCAGCTCCAATCTCGCCCCAGAGAGGCCAAAGAGTGAATGTGTGGCTCCATTTGCTCCAGTTATCGAGCTCACAGTAAAATAAGTGTGGGGACGCCGTCCACCCGCGTGGTACCCCGACTCGAGCCCTGGTGTGCAGGCAAAGTGTCCTATTGGCTTTGCGATATGTGTGAGTTGCATGACACTCGTTGGCGGGGGATGGTTCGGAGGCCCGTCACCCTGAGGCCCATATCTCACTCTATGGGTCCCTTGTCAATGGCAGCGGATGTAATGACTATGCGCGCCGGGGTGGGTCTACCTTTCGTCTGGGATGGTGTTTGCGGCCTGGCTCGCTAGGGCAGCTACAGCTTCTGTGTGTTGCATGTGGTGTATCCGGACTCCGGAGACTGTCATGCATTGTCACTGTTGTCCAGGGCTCGAGTCGGGGTACCACGCGGGTGGACGGCGTCCCCCACTTATTTTACCGCGAGCTCGATAACTGGAGCAAATGGAGCCACACATTCACTCTTTGGCCTCTCTGGGGCGAGATCGGAGCTGCTGGTGCACGCGCTGGCTTCTCTGATGCAATCGCATATAAGGGGTGAGCGAGGGGAGGCAATGAGTCTGACGGTGCAAGCCACCATTCGTGATGTCACTTCCTGTCATGACGTCAGCGTCCCACCACTTCTTTTTTAGGACTCGTGCCCTGCTGTTGTCAGATGTGCCACTTTCCAGGGGGGTGGAGAAAGGGTCAGGAATGTCAGCCTGAGATTGGCCCAGTTGAAGGCCCACCTTGACTGGGGAGGACAACCATTGGACAGTCTGGTGTAGCCCACCCACGCGTACATGTAGGCCCTCCATGAACTATGTCACCTGCGGCAAGGTGATGTCATGGGCAATGAAGTTATTGAGGAGAGCTGTCTGCCCCACGCAGAGATGCCGCACAAGCTCAACAGACACAGCACTGAGGGCAGCAGGGGTCACATGTGCAGGGGCAGCTGTGCCTGGTGTGAAGGACACTCTATCCTTCAACCTTGTGCCGACACGTGTTGCACCAGTGGAAGTAGATGGGAGGGCGGGCATTGGCCTCCGCGTGGCTGAAGAGGAGCCAGAGTCCACGTCCCCTGTGCTAGCAAACATGGATGCATCACCTCTGTCCTCAGATGACGCAGAAATTGCCGTCTCGGCCTGTGATTCATCCAGCACACGTCTGGCCCCTCCGAGGCGCTGGTCACATCTGTCTCACTCAGCTCCTGTGCAGCTGCTTCATCCGATGCCTCACCACTGTTGACCGTCCCCTGTCCCTCAGCACCCACGTGAGATGCCACACTCATTTGGCATCAATTAAACAGACATGTGCAAGGGAAGCAGCACAGAACATTCCCAAATCCACATGTTGCACGATACCTGTGCAATTGTATACGGCCACCACAATCAACACATAATGGCTGGCGTACAGAAAATGAAGCCGCTAATAAGTGGCACATGTGTTGTGCACATAGCACAACACCCGTCCTGTGTCACCCTGCGACCATAGCCACAAATCGCTGTGTGCACACCCACTGTCCTGATGGTGGCAAGGATGACCACTATGTAATTAGGCCAAGGACATACCTGCATGGAGCAGAATGGGACACCACTCACACAGACTGCAACATGACAGTCCACAATGGTCATGAGCCCATGCCATCCACCTGTCGTTCGCACGAGCACAACTACTGTTGCACAGTGTGCCGGATGTGTAAGTACCAGGAATATGAGGTGAGGCATCGCACACATATGTCCGAACGAAATCAGAGTAGGCACAGTGCCTCAAACATACATGTGAATTGCCACTCCAGCCTACTACAGGTTGTTCCTGAGGGCTACAACTCTGAATGCATTGACAATGCAGAGTGCTCAAATTACATCTTGACCCTCAGGATTCGCATATGCATGTCAGATGCACCCAGCACAGAGTACACTTACAACCCACTGCATCACACAACAAACATCACATTACCCAGATTATGGGTAGGCTGTGGACACATGCTGCCTCTCACAGCAAAAGACACCATCCCACAATACTGTACACTTGCTTGCTGCTGATGCCCCTACAAACGTGCATCCGGCACAGGCTGTGTGACTGTCAAGATGTAGACCATTAGTGGTGAAATGCAATGCCGTGCTAACCTGACAATACGAGGGGGCATCCCCCGATTCGTCTCCGCCACGTAGTCGCTCATCCAGCAGATGACGTCACACCCTTTTTGGAATTGGCTGCACTGTCGGTTACACATACACAGAGGCATCAACTTGGATGCAATGGCTCATCACAAGGCCTTGTGCTGGAGGACTTCCAACTGCAGGGATGGTACACAAGAGGGTTGAAATATCACTCATACACTTATCATCATCACCCACATCCACCAATCACAGTGGCATGATGCTGACCCATCCAACATTCTCAGAGATGTGTAACAGAGCCAAGAAGTAATCGGACATGGCATAACAGCATGTGTACACCACACGTGAATGCATGCTGGTGGGAGTGTGTACACAGTACTTGTCCATCCCATTCACATGCAGGATGCCAGCACATTGAGCAATGTGTAGTCGGCCCACATCTACTGTCCATTGTCAGGTAGACCAACACATACATCACAAGGCAACACATCTTTGTGGGTGGACTCACTGTGTCCAACACTGCGCAGCCGTCAACGTACTCGCCCTGTGAATGGCTCACCCCGCAATGGAGGTCACATTCAGTGCCACTATCTCTCACACACATCCCTATCACAAGGCCTGGAGTGTTCAATAGACAGGGCTGAGTTTGCGCATTTCCGTAGAGTTGTGAACTAAAGACACATGTAACCCACTGTACAGTCAGTGTTGTTTCCTTCTAGGATTGGGCGGTCAATGTGCAGCCCAGGTCTGCTAAGACTGAGAATGCCAGCAGGGACCCAGCCAGCCATTCACACAAGCAATAACTGCCCTGAGTCCTGCATTGCCAAGTGGCTGCGTCACTGGATGTCTGACATGAAAATGCCATGTACCACCACTCGGGAGGGACATGCATGGGAAAGCGCCAGAGAGCCTACATACCCCTTCCACCTGTAGTAAGCATGGTAAGCAGTGCATGTTGGAACCCCACAGGCTCTGACTCATAGTGCTGCGGATCAACGACATGTGTGTCCCCCACATGCACTCGCACACACACTGTAGTTGTCTTACACACACAACCTTTGCAAGAAATAGCCTTGGGCAGTATGCGTGGAGCTCGGAATCCAGGATCACCAGCTCCTCGCTGGTGAGTGGACCTGGACATATCCTCAGAGTCGTCGACATGAAGGTGGACAGGTGGCAGCAGCAGCAGGTGTTGTTGAGGGATGCCAGGCAGCAGTCCCTGGAAGCTGTGGTAATGCCGGTCTCCCTCCCACACTCATATAGCCCCCTGGGGCTGTTTCAGTGGGTCCAAGCTGCTGCAATTGGTGTACCATGTCTGCCTACTTCAAATGCACACAATGGCCTGCTCCGAGCTGTCCCGGTACGCTTACCTCTATAGTCGAACACGCAGGATGCAACCGCGAGGGCCATTAGAGTTGGCCTCAAGGGCCTGGTCCATGGCGGGTACAGTCCGCTGGTGCCATGTGGAATCCACAGTTTAATGTGCGCCATGCATTTGCAGGTGTGGCCATGATTTGTGTGTGGGAGCATGTCCACACTAGACAGGGCCACTTCATGCTGTGTGCATAGGCATTGACGGACAGTGCTCAGCCTCCACATGTCTGTTGGCACATCATCATGTACACATTAGCATGGGAGCATGGGATGTGCATATGCACACACATGCCATATTTCTCAATGTACATCTCCCACTTGGCACGTGCAACGTTACGTGTCACTTGTGATGTGTATTTGCATTCACACAGCTGTGTTGTCATGGAGTTGTCAATGTGTACACCTGTCAATGTGTGTTGGAGGTGTGATACGTACAGTGCTGTACATTGGGTGAACTAGGGACATCATTGACTGTCTCATATCCCGTTGTGCAACAGGACCCACTTGTTTGGGCCGCTCAGCCTGTGTACATTGTGTTGTTGGTGTGTGCCATACTCACCCAGCCTCGGAAGCTGTGTCAGGCACAGCAGCTAGGTATATTGCCGTGGTGTTGCCGCTTCCCACATATGCAGTCTGACATCATCATCATGCCTTTCAAGCTATTATGGCCTAAATCCCCATGTGCATGCTCATAGCAATGGTTTGTGTCAGTGGTCATTGCTATTGGTAAGGGGACCTGTGTAAGAGTATTGTAGCTGTGCTGTCCCTACTTGTCAGCTGTTCTGTGATTCTATTGCTTTGTCAGTAATTTTAGTTTTGTGTATGTGAAAATGCCATGTGGTGTGTTGCATTGACATGTGTCCACTTCCATCTGTCCTAGGAGGAGACCAAACATACATCGCCCCTACCAATTGCTGGCAGACATGGAGGATGTGGAGGTTATACGGAAATTCCGTCTGGACCGACCCACCCTGCATCACCTATGTGCAATGTTGGAACCCCACCTTCGTCCTCGCAGGGTGTATCCTACAGCATTCACCCCCACGGCTAAGGTGATGGCTGCACTGCATTTTTTCGCAACCGGATCTTTCCAACACACGGTGGGCAGTGGAGGTGGGATGTCCCAGCCCATGTTCAGCATGGTGCTACGGGATGTCCTGTCAGCTATGATGCTCTACAGGAACCGGTACATCCGATTCCCCAGGGCTCGTGATTTGGCGGCAGTGAAGGGTGCTTTCTATGCCCTTGGACGCATCCCCCACGTTGTTGGTGCAATTGATTGCACCCATGTTGGCCTTGTTGCACCACAGGCCATGGAGCACATCTATAAGAACCGGAAACATTTCCACTCCCTGAATGTGCAAGTGGTGTGCCTGGCGGACATGATTATCACACATGTGTGTGCGAAGTTTCCCGGATCCGCCCATGACTCGCAAATCATGCGCCACAGCATCCTCCCACGAATGATGACCAATCTTCAACCGGACCATGCATGGATTGTTGGTGAGTATGCATACTCGTGTAGCATGCTGGGTGTGACATGCTGTCTTGTATCCTGTTGGAATTGCAACGATTCTCTGTGTTTCTCACACCCAGGTGACTCTGCATATCCTAACGGGCCTTGGCTGCTGAGCCCACTACGTAATCCTAGGACACCAGCTGATGTCAGATACAATGAGGCACATGGGAGGACCAGACGTGTGGTGGAGCGGACTTTTGGACTCCTGAAGTCCAGATTCAGATGCCTGGACTGCACCGGGGTGCACTGGCATACTCCCCACAGAAGGTGTGCCAGATAGTTGTGGCATGCTGCATGCTGCACAATCTCGCGATTCGCAGGCAGATCCCCCTGATAGTGGATGACGGTGATCAGCCAGGGCCCCCGCCTGCAGACCAAGCCGTGTCCAGTGACGAGGACAGTGGAGAGGAGGAAGCAGTGAATGAGCGTCAGCAGCTCATCGCCCGCTACTTCACTTGACGGTGAGTGACCATGTACGACGGCTGATGTTGCTGTACTTGTGTAGGTGTATGTGTGCATTGTCACGGCGGCCTATTGTTCACTGAGTGCTGTGTGGCAATGGTCCATGTCCAGGGTAGTATGCCACTGACAGTGGCTGTAGCATTGTGCCCTGTTGCTCTGTGAGATGTGTGTACATTGCTTAAACTTGATGACAAGTACTGTGTGATGAGTGTGTGACACACACATTCAATGGACTCTTGTTCTGTTTTTCACCCCTAGGTCCCTACAGCCTCTCCTGGCCTATCGACATACCAAACTCCAGATGCATTTCTGATCATGGTGACGGTTGCACATACTTGATTAAACACAGAGCAGATAAAACAGGATGTGATCCAGGTGTATTTATTTTAAGCGGTGACGTGATTGTGGGCAAGGTGATCACAAAAGTGGTGCATGCTGGAACAATGAGTTGAAGGTCATGTCCGTGTGATGGTCAAGGTGTACCCATGTTGTTCTGGGTCCACAGTCCGACAGACACATGCCATTCACATGGCAGTGTGGGGTAGGATAGTAGTCCAAGTGAATGCAGTAGATGGCCACCGTGGCTGGCTGACTCACTGGCGTTTGGAGCGTGCGAAGTCATCTCTGGACACCTGTTTCCTCTTCGGACGACCCCTTCCATGTTTGAGAGGGGGGGGTTGTGTTTGTGGGCTGCTGGTGGTGGCTGAGGATTGCCCACTCGCTGTGGACGCAGGGGAACTGGATGTTGCACGACCCTGCGCCCCAGCAGGTGGTGGCGGAGGTGGTGTGGTTGGCCTTGATTGGGCCCTCACCGCCACCACTAGCTGGCCCATGAGGTCGACAAGTTTGCCCATACGGGTCACGAATTGGCCCATATGGGCGTCCATGGACCTTAACACCCCAAGGACTTCCCGCGTATCGGCAGCTGACCGGGCCCATTGTCCCTGGGCCTCTTCATAGGCCCCAAGGACTCTGGCGATTTGCGGCAGGGCTTGGCTCCCAGGCTCTGATGGCGTTGGCCTGACCCTGCTCCTCCCACCTGAACTGCTGCCACCGACCTGCCCACTCGCCACAGTGGTCACCCGGGGCCTCGTTGTGGCTCCCAGGGTCGGTGTCGACGTGCGTACAACCCCTTGCGCAGGGTAAGTGGTCAGGGAGGCCCTGGTGGTGGTGGTGGTTGCGGCGGTGGTGGTGGCCGCAATGACCGTGGCAGCAGGGGCCTGGGACTGGTCACCAGCCCTGGGAGATGGGTTGGTGGGTAGGAGGGGTCCTGGGGAGCGGTTGCGCCCTGCCACACCAGATGTGCCTGGTCGGGAGTCCTCGTCCGAAGAGGTGTCCAGGTCTTCCACATCCGTGAGTCCGGGTGGAGGGCTTGTGGACTGGCTGTGATGGCTGCTGTCTCCCTCTCCAGCATCATGCTGTTCGTCACCTGTGGGGCGGAGATGAAAGGTTATTGTGTTGCACCTTGCAAGGTTTGTGTTAGATGTCTGACATTCACAGTTTGTGCACAGTTGTGCACTGATTTCCCAGATGCGTGTGTATGGCTCTACAATGTGTGTGCGTGATCAAGGCAATGGAATAGTTTGATGGGTGCATATGGCATGGGACGGATTTGGAATGCCAATCGGTGTGTGTTGCAGTACCCCTACATTTTGTGGCTTTGGTGGAAACGGGGTACAGCCCCATGAACGCTTTGGGAATGAAATATGTTTTTGGGGTTCAAATGAAACGCTTAGAAACACAGATGGCAAATGGGGTACAGCCCCATCAACGGTTTTGAGGTGAAATTAGGTTTTGTGGTACATACTGTGACATATGGGTGCAGAAGGGGACGTGTTTTGGCCACACGACACTGCAGAGACAAAGGTGTGTGTATGTCTGACATACCCAGCATATCTGCTCACTGTTATCATTTGGGGACATTACACTGCAAGCATTGTAGTGAGTGAGTAATGGTTGTGTGCCACACAACGTATTGCAGATGGGACAATTCCTTGGTGTGCGTGCTACCCTCAGCCATGTGCAGCAATGCAGTGCTCTCGGGGTG
Source organism: Calotriton arnoldi (assembly GCA_963921515.1). Classification (NCBI taxonomy): domain Eukaryota; kingdom Metazoa; phylum Chordata; class Amphibia; order Caudata; family Salamandridae; genus Calotriton; species Calotriton arnoldi. The sequence goes on from CAWUFW010000319.1 coordinate 871,489, forward strand.
TTGACTATATTAGGTATGTTTCAAATCACAGTGTGACGTGCGCTTCAGACACTGCAGACACATGTTTGGTCATCGGCAGGGATCTTTGCTGAACTACTGTATATGGGACAACTGTTTAGATGATATACCTTTCATGTCACTGGGGCTGAAGATGAGATGGATGGGATTTTGAATGTGCATTGTGTAGCTGTGTGGTTCATGGGTCCAGTGGTGTATGTGACATTACTGGGGTCCCACTCTGTTACATTGAGACAAGATAGACTTACATGGGTGATGTTGTACAATGTCAACGGAACAAGCAGACACGACTACATGGACAAGACTTCGATGGTGTTGCTGATGTGTGTGATGACTGGCACAGTGCACGCCATGTGGGTCAGTACTCCAGTGAGACTTGTGCATGCAGACGTGACTCCTTACGTTTTACTGTATTTGAGATGGCTCTTGTGGGCTATGACTCTGTAATTCATGTCCGTGTGCACATTAGTCACATGGTTATGACAGGGAGCAGTGCTACCTGTTCCTCTGCTACGTGACATGTCCCAAATGTTAGTCGTAGTACAGTCCTCATGCCTACAGACACACCGCCCTGTACAGTAGTCTACCTACTTGTTGGTTTGGAGGGAGCAATGCAATGGCTATCACATGGTTATGAGAGGGAGGGGTGCTCCATCTTGCTGGTCTGTGGGAGTGGGGGCCGTGTTGTGAGTTGTGGTGATGGCTTACCACCCACAGACACCCCCTCCATGTAGGGAGACATATCTACCTGTCGGGTGAAGGTGTGCACTGCAATGGCTGACACATGGGTGTGGGGAGTGCTCCATCTTGCTGCGCTGTAGGACTTGGGGCCTGGTGGGGGTTGTACTTCTGCAGTCCCCCCTCCGATACACAAACTTTGTGGTAAGGCTACTTACCTGTTACTTGTTGGTTAGTGCAGCTATGGCTGACACATGGGTGTGGGGAGTGCTCCTTCCGGCGCATCTGGGGTACAAGGGGACCTGGTGGGAGTTGTGGTGCTGGCTGACTGTACACATGCCCCCATGGTTTTGTTTGTTGGTACCTTTGGGCTGAGTGTGTGGGAGTGTCTGTTGCATGTGTGAGGGATAAATGACAATCAAAGAACCCAACCTGTCTGGCAATAATATTGAAAGTGCCCGTCAAGGTCACAGTGGGATAGTAAACTCGCTAGACTAACAAAAACCCAATTCCCCCGAACAAACTAGAGAAAGTTTTTTTATCTGTATAACAAAAATAAATATATTTTTTATTTTATAATTTATGATATTCACTATGTTTACATCAAGGTTTGAACCACAATAACATAAGACATATTTTTATAAGTACACAATAAAACAAATAAATGGGGTCCCACATTCATGCACTAAAAACACTCACAACCACAAATACACACATACTCAAACACTCTCGCCACTCAAGAGCAATTTATCACAAAAAAAGAGAAGAATGGTCCAAGATACAACATGTTTGCAATAGTAGCTATCGTGCGTCCTCTCCTAGAAAGGTAGTAGAAAGTTCAGGGGGCACGAAGTTGTCCAGCGCCAACGCGCGTTTCGGTGTATTGACCCAATGCGGGTCACACCTTCATCAGGGCGAACAGATCAAAAAGTGGGACACAACCACAGAACCACCTTGATGCAGGAAATCTAGGTATATAGCCTTGAATAGGGAAAGTTAGGTTGAGACCAGCTCAATCCAATAAATCCATGTGGAAAGCGGCGTAGATCCGAATTCCAAGAGTTGGGGCGTTCACACACATACATTCAATTTGAGGTTTCTCATCACATTCGACAGGTGGCGAATTCAATAAGAGACGTCCTCCAACGGATGGCGGGGCAGGAAGCTCCCGGGCGCTAACCTTCATGTGTGAGGGATGTCTTGTGTATTGTGTACTGGACATGGGGGTGTTTGGCCCTCGGAGCTATGGCATTCTGGTAGTGCATGACAGTACATAGCGGTGTGCTGGTATACATTTGTTTGTACTTACCAGCCTCCACTCCCCCTGGTATTCCGGTGAGACTCTCCGGATGTAGAATGCCTCGCACCTTCTCCTCCCACGCCTTGAAGGTCTTGAATAGCGCGGGATTTCCGCTGCCAGTCCTGTCAGCCAGCTCACGATTCTTGGCCTCCTTCTTCCTGACCACGCTTTTCAGGTCGTGCCACCTCTTTGTGATTTCACCCCGGTTGCGTGGCACGTTCCCAACTGCATTCACCTGGTCTACGATCCTGCTCCACATTCTGTTTCTGGTGGCTACTGGTGTCTGTTGGACCTGGTTCCCATAGATTTGTGGGTGCACCTTGATGATCTCGTCGACCATGACCGTCAACTCAGTGGCAGTGTACTTAGGCATTCTTTGTGTTGCCATGGTGTGTGGTTTGGTATTTGTGGTGCTGGTGTGGTGGGTGTGTGGTGTGTGGTGTGTGATGTGCAGGGTGTTCGTGGTGCCGTTGTTTCAGTGGTGATGGTGGTGTTGGTGATGAGTGTGATGTGTGCGTGCGTGTGGTGTGCTGCTTTCCTTTGTGGCTCTCTGGGTTCTCTGATGGCGTCTTCGCTTTGTAGTAGTGCAAGGGATTGTGGTCTGTGTAGGGGCTGCTTTTGTACTTACCTATGTGGGTGTGTCATGATGGGCTGTCGTTTTCAGGTGTGTTGTGTCTGGTGTCCTGGGATTTGTAGTTTTTTAGTTTTGCCAGGGGGGATGTGTCTTTGGGATGAGTTCTGTGTTTGGGTATTTTGGCGTAGTTTGCTATGTGGACTTGTTGGCCATGTTATGTGTATTTCTTTGTTCCGCAAATGATTTCCGTGCACGGACGTGGCCGCCAGGTCTTCCGCCGTGTCAGTTATTCATCACTGTTGTTAACCGTGGCGGGCGGGGAATATGTGGATTTTCCGCGCTCATGTCGGGGAGATCATAATTTCACGGTCGTTGTCTCGGTCGTCAGAGCGGGCGGATTTGGATTTTCGGGCGGGATTGCGTCCGTGGCGGACGGATGTTCTTCTACTCTGACATGGATGGGCGGAATTTTGTGTGTTTTTACCGCCGCGTGCGGAGGTTGCTTCGCGACTTCATAATTGCTCGGTCGGTATTCCCATGGAGCAGGCGGGCGGTTTTCGCAGGCTATAGTGGATGGCGGATTTTTTAACGCCGGTTATCGTAATGGGCCCCATAGTTAGAATTATTTAAAAATGTTAAAAATTATAAATAATAAATGTAATGTAAAAATAAATAAAACATACATATATAAAAAATTATTATATATATTTACTTAATAATATTAATAAATAATTATTATAATAAATTATAAAATGTTAGAAACATAATACAAATTATAAATACATACATATATATATACATACACCTGTAACATAAACATAAAAATAAAATATATATATAATAAATTAAAATATTAAAATAATGTTTTAATTTTAAAACAACATTTTACACTACATTAACTGAAACAGTAGGGAAAATGTTGGATAGCATAGGGGATAAAATCACTATTCCCACTCCAGGAAGTGCAAGAGTAGGGAAAGTGTTGGATAGAGGAGGAGATAAAATTACTATTCCCACTCCAGCAAGTGCAACAGTAGGGAAAGTGTTGGATAGCGGAGGGGTAAACATTACTATTCCCACTCCAGCAAGTGCAACAGTAGGGAAAGTGTTGGATAGCGTAGGGGAACAATTTACTATTTCCACTCCAGAGAGTGCAACAGTAGGGAAAGTGTTGGATAGCGTAGGGGATAAAATTACTATTCCCACTCCAACGAGTGCAACAGTAGGGAAATTGTTGGATAGCGGAGGTGATAAAATTACTATTCCCACTCCAGATAGTGCACTAGTAGGGAAAGTATTGGATAGCGGAGGGAATAAAATTACTATTCCGACTCCAGCGAGTGCAACAATAGAGAAAGTGTTGGATAGCGGAGGGGTTAAACTTTTCTATTCCCACTCCAGAGAGTGCACCAGTAGGGATAGTGTTGGATAGCGGAGTGGATAAAATTACTATTCCCACTCCAGATAGTGCAACAGTAGGTGAAGTGTTGGATAGCGGAGGGGATAAAATTACTATTCCCACTCCAGCGAGTGCAACAGTAGGTGAAGTGTTGGATAGCGGAGGGGTTAAAATTACTATTCCCACTCCAGCAAGTGCAACAGTAGGAAAGTGTTGGTTAGTGGAGGGGAATAATTTACTATTCCCACTCGAGCAAGTGCAGCAGTAGGGAAAGTGTTGGATAGCGGAGGGGAATAATTTACTATTCCCACTCCAGGGAGTGCAACAGTAGGGAAAGTGTTTGATAGCGGAGGGGATAAAATTACTATTCCCACTCCAGCGAGTGCAACAGTAGGGAAAGTGTTGGATAGCGGAGGGGATAAAATTACTATTCCCACTCCAGCGAGTGCAACAGTAGGGAAAGTGTTGGATAGCGGAGGGGATAAAATTACTATTCCCACTCCAGCAAATGCAACAGTAGGGAAAGTGTTGGATAGCGGAGGGGAATAATTTACTATTCCCACTCTAGCAAAATAATGAACATTAATTAACAAATAATTGACTAATTAAAAATAATTTACCTCCCACCATATTCCCCTATAAATAACCCCACCAATGTTGTAAAACATAACACAATTAACATTATAAATTAACAATTAATTAATTAACTAATAACAATTAACAAGCAAATTAAAAACAATCAGTAATAAATTAATTCACAGAATTAACACTATTAAATAAAATTAAAAAAATAATATATACAAAATATTTAAAAAAACATTAAAATGCAATTACTTCTCACCCTACTCCCCTATCATCCCACAACATGCTCTTAAAGAAAAGACACAATTAACATAATTAATAATTAATTAATAATTATTATTAATGACCAATGTATAACTAATTAATAAATTAATAACCACATTTAACAAAATAAAATATTAAATACATAAATAATAATTAATACAAATTATTAATTAATTATAGTTGGATTACTTCCCACCCTATTCCCCTATAAACCCACAACCCGCCCCTAAAAAAATAACACAATTAACATATTTACCAATTAATTATTAATAATTAATAACCAATTAATAACTAATTAATAACAAATTAATTATCACAATTAACAATATAAAATATCAAATACATAAATATTAATAAATTAAAAATATTAATTAATTCATTATAATTAATTTACTTCCCACCCTATTCCCCTATAAACCCACAACCCGCTCCTAAAAAAATGACACAATTAACATATTAACCAATTAATTATTAATAATTAATAACCAATTAATAACAATTTAATTATCACAATTAAGAATATAAAATATTAAATACATAAATATTAATTAATAAAAAATATTAATTAATTATAATTAAATTACTTCCCACCCTATTCCCCTATAAACCCACAACCCGCTACGGAACTAAAATACACAAAAATTAATTAACATAAAATTAATTACTCTAAAAATTTCACACATACATTAAAAACAATAAGCTATACTTATACAAAATAATTACATCACATACTTTAAACACACATAGTAAAATACAAAACACTAAAATAAATGTTGATATTATTAACAACGATATTTTTACTAACGATATTACTAAGTTCGATATTAAAAAAAACAATATTTCGTACTTTCATGTCGATATTCTGGTCAACGATATTCTTGAATGTCGATCTTGTGCCACCTCGATATTAAAAACTCGATATTCTGGCACATCGATATTCCAACATCGATATTCTGTCCATGCAACGCCACACAAGTAGGATCTTAGGGCCATATGTATCAACACATTTCCCCATAGAAACAGAATGGGCACAACCCTTTGATACATCTGGCCCTTTAATTCCTGATCTTCACAAACAAGTTTGTTTACTTGCACTTTTTTTTCTTTGAGATGCCCAAGTATCTCAATGGAGCAAGTTGTGTTTTTTAACAAGGATCCTAACATCTGTGTTGAATGTACCCTTTTATGCAGATCATAAATAGGTAAAGAGGGACAACAGAATGGCCCATGTTCCAGACCTACCAAAGAAAAGCGCTTCCAAAAGCGTTGTTTGGTCTTTAAGCTCCAGTTCTATTTGACAGTCTTGATATATTTCTATTCGAAGGAAGACTGTGGAAATAAACCTTGATATGACCTAAGAGATCACTAATAGATGCCATATAACCTGAGCTACGTAGACTTCTAGTCGCATACGACGCAAACAGAGATGATAACTGTCAATTTCCTGTGAAATCGTTCTAGGCAGCCTCTCATTAGCAGGAGCTTGCCTGAATGAGACGGTAGAGGGGCATCAGCTATTTAGTTCCCACTGCCGGACACCGACATCTAATAAGTGAGTTGACACATATTAGATCTGCTGGTCAAGAAGTATCTTGCATTTCAGGAAAAAAACTTTGATGTGGTTAGCCCAGCATAAAATGGAATTCAGCTTGAGTCCATAAAGGCTCTCATCCCAGCAACAGAGTTGAAACGACACTTACTCAAGCTAAGGTTGGGCTGATGTATTAGGAGACTGGCAAAGTCCAAGATTTCGATGGTGGTGGAGGATGTTTGTAAATGGAAATGTGGTATAATGTTGTAATGGAAATTTGGTATATATGTCCATGCTTTGATATTAAAAAGAAAGAGTATTGTAAAGGAGTTTCTTTTATTGTATATCAGATTCAAATTCAAATTCAAATCTTTATTCGATCAGGTTAAAAGTGATCATAAAAGCTCAATAAATACACAGTCTTAACATTTTTCCATAAAAAAACAATAATAATTCATCAAAATCCCAATTTGCAACCCCCACACAATACAATCATTTCATATGTTAAAATGCTACCATTAATTTGTCACATGCTTAGCTCACAGATCTTCCCTTCCTCTTTCTTAAGCAAGCCGATAGGAAAGTTGCTACCCGATAACAAACCAAGGGGTCCGGTAGCGATTTTAAAAAATATAATGCCACCCGACACTGTTTAAAATTCCTTTGTTTTAAAATTGGTATTAGGTAGTCTTTCCTTTCCTTTTCATAGAGCTTGCAGAATAAGACTAGGTGCAGTTCTGATTGTAGTGAGAGGTTATCGCGTGGGAACACACCTAGATCTGAGTATCTATATGTTTTATCGGGGTACCCTAGCATCAGCGGAATCATTTGCATGCAAAACCTCAATAATATATATCTGTGTTGCGGCCATGTGACATTTACTAAATAGGAAAACCCCCCCTCAAATAATTGCGGGTTTTGGCAGTATAAACGAACTACTTCCTTCTCTCTCTGGCTTTCTTTTCGCTTATACTCATACCTCAGTAAAAACATGTTGGTGACCTTTTGTTTAGAGACCTTTCTGCATGCCAGTGGGTCCTCAAACAATTCAGGGAGACCAATATCCTGTAACACTGACTCCACATAGCTGAGCCATTTAGACCTTTTCCACTTGTCCATGCTTAAACAACTCTTAATTATTTTTTGAGTGAGAGGGACAGTATCTCTCCGCCAAACTGAGTGCCAAAGGAGAATTGGGGCTAGCTGTATTGAGTCTGTAATATAAGGCAAGCCCAATTCCAGGTGTAGAATGTAGTTCGATGAGGAGAGGGGGAGGCCTACGATAGATTTGAAAAATCTGTTCTCAATGATTTGCAAGAGTGTTGGCGCTGCCACACCCCACACACCCGCCCCATATGTCACTGCTGCCTTAACCTTCGCCTGGTAAATGTTTTTTATTGGTAAATGGGGTTTCGCGCCTAGTTTCTGCGCGAAACGTTTGACTGCTGTAATGCCTCTCTCCATTACCAGCTTTCTTCCCTCCACCAACTTTGTCCATGATAGGTCTTTGTCAAAGAGGACCCCCAGATAAGGGAAGGAGTCCACCACCTCAATTTTTTCAGCATCCGCATGCAGGTGCGGCACTTTATCTCTTTTTTTCGCCCCCGCTATTATAACAAAGGACTTGGTCTGATTAACCTTCAAATGTAGTGAGTCCATAAAGGATACGTACGCGGTTATCAGACGTTGTAGCCCTAGCCCAGTTCTGGCAATTAACACCGCGTCAACCGCATAAGCCAATATTGGGAGCGGATTTGAATCAAAGACCGGTGCATCCTGGGTTGCCTCAATGAGTGCCTTCTCTACTCCGTTAGTGTATAAGGAGAAGAGGAATGGGGCAAGGACGCAGCCCTGCCTCACACCCCTAGCAATTTTGAAGGGACGCATGCACTCTCCGTCCTTAGTGTAGCGGAATGTAGCCGCAGCATTTAGATACAGCTGTCTAATAAAGTCTAATATGGGTTGATCCACTCCCATCTCCTCCATTAATTCCCATAGCTTATCATGGACCACACAATCAAAAGCGGACGTCAGGTCCATGAAAGCCATGTATATTTTTCCGTCCTTCATTCTGGTGTATTGTTCTATGGTCAGTGCTAAATTCAAGCACTGATCCACGGTACCCCAACCCTGCTGGAATCCATACTGGGCCTGGATTAAGATATTATTTACCTTGGCCCAACCCTCTAACCTAGAGAGAAGGAGACGACCCATCAACTTTGATGTTGTATCCAGCAAGGAAATCGGTCTATAGTTCTTAGGGTTTGCCCTGTCCCCTTTTTTATGAATTGGAACAATGACGCCCTTTGACCATGAAGAAGGGGGACCTACCAGAGCAATACTATTCAGGACGTTAGTTAGAAGTGGTACCCATAGATCTGGGTTTTCATAGAAGAAATCGATTGGTACGCCGTCCGGTCCTGGGGCTTTTCCCAGACTGCATGATTCTAGACCTATTTTGACCTCATTAAGTGAAAATGAGAGCGGTGCGTGACTCTTTTTCTCTGCATTCATAGGGGGTGTTATGATTCTGGGGTTTAAAGCAAAAATGTTCTCAAAGTAGGACACCCATGTTTCCTCATCGGCATTTATGTCTGTGGAAGGGTCACTAAAACTTTTAAAATATGGGGCATTGACTAGCTGCCAAAAATCACGGCTATTTCCCGTCTGGGCTGCTTTATCCAGATCTGACCATAGATCCTCCTTAATGGTTTTTTCTCTTTTTGCTCTCGCCCTTTTATATGAAGCCCTCAATATTTTTATCTGTTCTGGAATTCTAGGCCTATTTTTTAGTCCTTGGATCAGTGCTTTCCTTGCTTTGGTGCATGGTGAGTCAAACCAGCCCCTGCCTTTTGCTTTCTGCTTCGCTTTTGTTCGAGTAAGGACCAATTTTACCTTCTCTAAAATCTCGGAGAAAGCTGACACCACTTCCCCAGGTTCCGTTTCCAGATCTAAACATAGTAGTATATTATCTTGGGTGCTTATTAGGATCTCAGGAATCACCTTTAGTTTATCAATGTGGGCCCATTTCAATTGGACACCGTTTTTCCTTGCCACGATTGGAGCTTCAACTTGCCCATGGGTATATATGTTCCCTAAGGAAACTTTCAGCTCTATAGATAAGGTGGCATGATCGCTGAAAACCGAAAAAGAGTTTCCCAAACTCAAGACCTTTTGGCCAAGGGGGGTTGTCAGAAGTATGTAGTCAATCGTTGACTCCACCCCGCTTCGGAGAAAGGTTCCCACTAAATGTTCTGTAGCGGGGTCTGAGTCGCAGATTACTTCCATGTTGAGGGAGGCTATCAACCTATTTAGGCAATTCCCATACTCATTGTGTCTAAAGTGGTGTAATGGGTTTCCCCCCATATCCTCTATTCCGCATATAGGCAGTACATTATACCTACAGGGGTGTATATTGAAATCCCCCATCCAAATAACGTTGACATCTGTATTCTTTATGTGGGGTGCGATGTTTTCTATTGCCTTACTGACCTCCCCACAACTAAATGCATATTAGGGCCAAATCTGTTGTTGTAAAAATTGATTAGTAACCAGATCCCTTCATGTTGTACCTCCATCAAAAGAATATGGAAATTTGGGTTTGTATAGTCGCACTTTCTTACTTTTACCAGAGTATCATTGCGGATTAGTGTCAAAATGCCCCCCTTGGCCCTCCCTGAAGTGGTTGGCATTGCTTCGGTTTGAAAAGTGCGATATCAATTTATGAACACTGGTTCCACAGCCCACGTTTCCTGGAAACATACGATATCCTTTTCTTGCCACACGTTCAACCAGTTGGTGTCACTCATTTTAGGGATAATACCAGCCACATTCCATGAGGCTAATTTTAGGCCATACTTTTTAGACCCCTGTACAGTGATGGATGACTCAGTCCCCTCAGCAAGATCCGAGGCCGAGACGGGCTGATTTTCATCTATTAACACCACTGGCTGTAGTCAGTCACAGGCTTCTATATCAGACAGGGGTGCAAATCTGTTTTCCAGCCTTAAATCTGTGATCCCAAAAGGCCCCCTTAATGGACCCTGTAGCTGTTCCTCCCTTTGGTGAGAGTGGCCGCCTAAAAGCTGTGGATAGTGAGGTCTGTAGAAAAAACCAAGTGGGAGTACAATAATATGTGAAGAACCCAAATCATTACCTAGGTTCGCTAAAAGAAATCTAACCACAGATTCATTTATAAAATTTAGAACCACACAATCTCCCCACAGTTCTTTCCTTGTGGAGCCTACCCAAGAAACTCTTCTAGCCATGTTCATTTGTCTTGGTAGGTTCCTACCTAAGCCACCCCCCCTATTCAGATTCAAATTCTGAGTTAGCCAATGCAGAGCCTTGGACATTAGTTGGGTTGTGGATTCAACCTGACCCTCCCGTAGTGGAGGCACGTTACCCAATACCAGGACCAGAGGGGCAGCGGCAGGGGGAGATGTAAAGTCTGGTTCCATGTCGCCGCTGACCCTGGGACTGGTCTCCCGCCATCCCAGTAGACCTCTTTATTGCCCTTCCCCAGGAGAGTCAATCCTTGGTCATTTATTGCCCTATTGTCCATATTATGGTTTGTTTTATCTGCCCGATTGCTGGAATCATTACCGGAGGATTGGCTTCGATAACTTTGAGGATCTGCTGTCGCTGGGCCAGCTGTGGCGCTGCACATTGTGGGAGTACTAGACTCAATGTTGGTACATATAGAACGGGCAGTACTATTTTGAGGTACAGTCCCCATCTTAGATGACTTGGTGGCCGGGTCAGGTCTGCATGTGACTAGATGATTTTGAGGCTCTCTGGCAATCGAGGAGCTCGTCGTGGGGCTCGCCTTTACTATTAGTGCCTCTACTGCATGAAAGTTATTCTTAGCCTGCATATCAAGGCCCATTAATTTCTCTTCGATCCGACTTAGTCTCTGCAGAATAGGGATCAACATAGTAGAGACCAAGGTTTCAAGTCTCTGCCACGAGGTCTCGTTCAGCGAGAGGCATGGAGCCGGGGTCGGTGCGTCCGTGCAGACTGAACCACATAGGTCTTGCCCTATTATATCACTCCTCCCGTTAATATTTGTTCTTGGCGCTTTTGCTGATTTCGACCTCTGCGGCCCCCCGCCCCTCTTCCTCTTTACGGAAGGGTCAGAGATGGTCCCCAAAGTTTTTTTTATACTTGCGGTTGTAGCCCTGGTGGATACTCTTTGTGTGGGGCAAGACAGTGCAGGTTCAAGGGGTATAGATCCCGTAAATGTTTTGGCGTCTGCCTCATTTTCTTTATCTAGTGCCATAAGTTGTTCAGTAGTATTGCATATAGATGTGGCCCCCAGAGAAATCCTTTTCTGGAGAGAAGGCTCCAGAGATAGGCGTCGCTCTGTCCTTTCAATCTCATGAGCGAGAACAGACGTAGCCCTTGTTAAAAATTGGTCAAGTGTCCCCACAATACTACCTCCTGTTTGGGCACTCAGTCCCTCTCGTTTACTCATCTTGATGTAGGACCCCCAGTGTTGATGTAGAGCAATACAATAATGCCAGGGGTGCTCAACTGTAGTTGAAAAACAATTGCACTTTTACCTTATGCAGGCACCGATCTCAGAGGGGGGGCCCAGCCCAGCCTCTTCCGGGCTCCGACGTGCGTGGACGGGCCCGCCCTGGGCCCGGGCGCGTCCCGCGCCGCGGGTCAGCACCCTGGTTTAAGTAGCGCGACCGCCCGCTAGGGCTGCTGGAACTTGGAGGCTGGAAGGCAGAAGGCTGAGTATCACGGGAGCACCAAAACCGGATCCCAGGCGGCTATATCAGATTCATTCTGTGCCAGCTACGACAGACATGCTACAAAGTTTGGTATACGGCTTATACATATTTAATTGTTTTATGTTTATAATCACTTGTAAATGTGATACCTTATAAATTCCGCTAACAATAAAAATGGCAACAATGACATGAAAATAATAATATTGTAGTTCCTGTACATATGATCCCCAGTGTCAGGTAGATAGGTAGGATCTTTTCCAAATACTTGCAGGTTTTCCTCCATTTTCAAACTCAATGAAGATCATTCCAATCAACTAATGAACTTTAGAGCACCTGGATCTTCAGCTATTCATTCACTGCAGATCTCAGTTTGCCTGCAGGTTGATGATGCTTAAGAAGTTTTTTGTAGATAAAGAGGAATCCAATTAGAAAGGGCATTATGAATAGGTTTAGGTGTAGCGAATTGAAGTTGGTTTTCTGCATGCAGGGAGAGGATCCTATGTAGCATTTGGGATCTTATTTTAGTATCTTGACCAACGTCCTGGCAACCAACATCTGAATCTTCTAAAGCCCATATGGAAGGTACTTTGAGGTGCCACACAATAGCCCATTACCATAATCCAGGCATGCTCCAATTATTGCCCCAGCTCATGCGATTGAGTCCCTTTCCGTTATTAAAGGCTGTAGTCTAAGGAGCAGGCTCAGTTGCATCTTTTCATCCTCAGACCAGGATGGATTCAGAGAAGACTTCAACATTTTTCACCTTATAGAATACAAAATGAATTATAGTTCTCCAGTAAGTGGGCCCGTTTAGAGTCCTAATACCACCAATTCTGTTTTATAAAGCATAAAAAACTCAAATATATGTGTAATGACTACTTAAAGTTTGAATATCCTTTCTAGAGTTTACAGATCATTCAAAAATACCAGCTTTTCCTCAACATAGTTGTGGAGACCTCCTTCTCTGCTTGCAGCAACTGATGTGCGAACAGACATTGAATAAAATGTGAGCAGGGCAGACCCCTTTGGCATACTAGGTTACAGCAACAGCTTGAGTTTAAAGCAAATCTGTCAACATTGTGGTGAAGCGATCTTTGAAAAACAGAAGAGAATCAGGTAATTGACTTCCTGAAAATGCTGCCCCCTGATTGTAGTCGCATTCATTGCATGTTATTATCTGTCATATCAAAATTCGCGTCAGGTAACCATCGATGCTCGACCCCTTGTTAGTGGCTACCAAGAGATGTTTCCTGGCATTGAGAAGACTTAGCTCAGTCCCCTCCCAGGACAGAACTCGAACTGCTGCTCTCCTGGACATTCTGCAGATGTGCTCCACGTGGACAGGCTACCATGTTCCAGGGCAGCTTTGCCACATGAAATGTTAGCAATTGGCGATAAGTTAGCATGGCTCATTGTTTCTAAAAATATTTTTTAAACAAAAATTATACCCAGGCTTTTTTTTTAGTGCTGTACACCTGCTTCATGTTTAGACTAGCCACTGAAGAAGGAGGCAATGTTTTAGGCAAACAGCATGACATTTGAAGAAATAGTTATATAGAGAATGTGTTTGTGTTTATAGAATGGTGATTTACATTTCAGTACAAGCAACTCCATTTAATATGCAGTATACTTACGAAGCCAGAGATTTCTTTACCCTAATACGTTGCCCCACCCATCACTTTTTTTGTGGGTAATATCTATCTGCTATTGTTTTTAATGAAATTTTAAAACTGTTCGATTTACCATATGCAATATCACTGTACAAGAGGTATTTCCGGACATGGCAGATTACCAAATTTGGAATATTATTGCAAAACCTAAGATACAGAAGTGCATACATTTGAAGAGGGCCTCCTGACACCATTGCTTTCTAGGATTCCCTTTATAATGTAAATGACCACCTACATGGCACAAATTTTATGGGGTAACCATCTCTCTCCTCAAAGCTGTAAAATTTCCACTTTCTTCTAGATTAATATGCTTAATAATGGCCAAGGTGGCATAAAAATAGGGCACTCCATGTCAGGCAGGATAAAACAGCAATGGATCCGGAGGGGATTTTCAAGTACTAGAGACCACAATAGTTGTATGTTGAAGAGCTGCAGTGAGGATCCATTTTATTTAGCCATAGGCCTATCTTCCAATTGGTCCATGGGTGAGCATGTTTACATTGATAAAACAATGACTCCATTGGATGTGCTGTTATAGAGAAGGGGACGTCTCAGGTCCATTTGGAAAGCAGTCAGAACCCAAAAAAAGCCACTGTGGACAAGATACCAAAAGTGGAAGACCAAAATAATTTACAAAATGCTCTCTGCCTGAACTCTGACCGACCTGTATCCAGGGAACAAAGCAGTGTCTCTATAGAAGTGCTAAAAATATGATGTGGGCTTATGGGCTAGCAGGTCACAAGCCTACAAAAGAGGCATGAGGAGGAATTTTAAAAATACAGCCTTGGTGTTTGGCACCTCGACCTTCGAGAGCACCAACGCTTATTATTTTACAAATTAAGCATGGAGTACTGAGTGGAGGCCCTGGCCTCCGCTCCACTGGCCGAGAACTGCTCATGATATCTAGAGATCATAGACTTCCCTGCGGGATCTCTGGGCCTTTAGTGCCTCCGCCAGTGCGGTAGATGCATTGAAGGTACATATGAATGTCAAGTGGGCACTATATTTTTTTCTGCTCGTCATTCATTTTTTGTTGTGCTAAAACAAACTCCCATAGCTGTGAGGGCAATTCTTTGACTTCCCTGCTGGTTCTCCATGCCTTGCATGGAGGACCTGGCATGGAAAACCAGTGGCCGTCTCTCCACCGTAAATAGAGTGGTGCAACCACCACGGTGACCTGGGGGTCCTGTTGTGGGAAGGTTGCCAGGTCAAGGGTTTCCAACAGCAGTGCCAGCAGTGTGTCTGTTATTGAAAAACCGTGGGTTACCTAGTGGCGGCTCCTTAAGATGCTCCAAGGCACAGCCTTGCCTCAAGTGAGGGGCCACTTACTGCCCCTTGACTCTGCCCTGCACTGCTAATTATTTTACTGAGCAGTGTTTTGTGACTTTTGTGTTTCATTGAACACTGCCAGCACGCAGGTCAGCCATCTTGGCCTCATTTCCAGGCTCCTGATGACAGGAAGAGAGGGGGGACTGAATGAGCTGAGGCCCAATTCATCTACAGAGGGTTGTTTATAAACATGGCACTCCGTATGTGGATGTCTGGATTGCCCACGTGAGGAGCGAAGTTCAACTACAATCCTCTCACACAGGCACAGAGGCAGGAATACTGCACATGCTTCAGGCAGAACAATATAGCAGCTAAAATTGTGCCATCAGGGTGCACATCGGTGCATCCCTGAGGCCAATGAGGAGCCACACAGGACTGCAAGGGCTGAACCCCCAGTACTGTCCCAGTTTCTTATAGAGTTGTGCTTCAGGCCCAATCAAAAAACTGGAAGAGGGATTGAGGTGGGTCTTTCCCTTTTCATACCACCAGGCCCTGCTGCTCTGTCTGACTCCTTGTTGGTTATCACGACTTGCTTTTTCCAAGTCCAGTGCTGGATGTCTGCTCTACTGCTACCATTGAGCTTCCAAGTTTCCAGGAAAGGAAGCAAGGTAAGTAAATAAAAAATAAAAAATGCTATTTCTCTGTGCATGTGTGTTTGTGAATGATTGACAGTAAATGAGACTGAGTGAGAGTGTGTTGAGACTGTCTATGAGAATGAAGGTGAGTGAGAATCAGTGATACTGGAAGTTTGACTATGCATAAGTGAAAGTGAGTGCGTGGGAGTGACTGAAGGAGTGTGAATGAGTCACTCGAGTGAGTGGGGAGGAGTTTGTGAGCGGGAGTGAAGTGAATGAAGGGGCATCACTATCAATGGTGCAGCAGGTGCAGATGAACCAGGGCCCAGAGGCCTGAGGGGCCTACTAAATCCAAATTAATTAAACTAGAGCACCTGTACATCAGGAGTTGTCAGTGATTGTGTATTTGTGCGACAGTGAGAACTAGTGAGCGTGAGTAGGCTTGTGTTGGGTGACAGTGAGTGGAAGTGACTATGCATGAGAATGAGTAAGAGAAAGAGTGTAAGTTTGTTACAGTGATGGACAGAGAAGAGAATGAATGTGAGAGGGAGTGAGTATGAGTGAGAGTGAGTAAGAGTAGGCTTGTGTGCGTGATTCATGCTTGTGAGTTTGCGATTGGCCATGGCATACTCAATACAATTCTGGAATTATGGGGGCACCCAAGGTAACAGGCTGCCACTGGCCTATTGGAGATCATTCTTGGCATAAGAGAGGGCATCCATGGTAGGGCCATGTCATACTAGCAGTAATTCTTGGCATGGGGGCACTCGTGGAAAAACGCTGGCACTGTAAGACTGGAGGAAATTCTTGGCATGGGGACACTTGTGGCCACATGATGGCACTGGAGGTAATTCTTAGCATACTGGTAGTCATACTTGGCACATAAGCCAAAATGCAAGTGCTGGCATACAGGAGGTCATTCTTGACCTGGGACAGGGCAGCTATAGCACATTAGGGCTAATGGATCGGGTTGGGGAAGCAAATCATGATAAAATGCTGGCTCTAAAATACTGGAGGTAGTTTTTGACATGCAGGTCGCCCAAAGTATATGGGCAGTATCAATGAACACATTATGGTACTGACAAAATGTATGTAATTTTTAGCATAAAGGGGTAACCATGATAAAACTCACACTGGATGTAAAATTCTTAAGACATGACGAACACCGAAGGCAAATTTTCAAAAAAATGGGGTGAACTCCTGGCAAATATTATGCCCCACCACTTTCAAAGATCACCAGCTATCACTGGGGCATACCAACTCTAAAAGAGGAGGAGCAGACATGAGTTTGGTAGGCAGGAGCTCTGCCACGTTATGGCAAAGTTCACACTAAACTCTAAACGAGCCCCTAAGTTTGGTGTATCTTGGTCATCACAATCTCGAGAAGAGCCCACAACCAGCCTAAGCCCCTGCCAGCTCCCTTCTTCTTCCTTCTCCTTTGAGGCCATTGAAGTCCGACGGAATGGGTTACTTAAGAACTTTGAAGGGATTTTGATTTTGCCTGGTCAGCCCTTTGAACCAGATCTTCGCATGTTGTGGTGGATGCAGTGCACTCTGCTGTAAATCTATCTCAAATCCTAAGTGTGACTTAGTCCCATGCTTCATCACAGCTGCTCTGTGCACAGTTGGCATTATTGATCTTGGTCAACAGCCAATATTTTGTATTCCTTGCGAGAATTCTCTTCCTCTCATTCTTCTCCAACACCTGTATTTCCTTCTGATGTTACTCTCTTGCTGGTAAAGTTAGCAATACTAGCGATAGACCGAGAGTAGAACAAGCCTTCTGTGGCTGACGCTAGTCCGCCATCTTTGTACACGCATTGGCTTTAGGCAGGGCTTTAAGTGGGATGAAACAACTAGGGGGGGGTCTCATAAAGGGGCGTGGCCAATGTAATTAAGGGCGTTGCTTAAACCACGTAAGCTAAAAATCTGTGTTTAGCATAGTGTGCCGCCCAACTTGTATTTTGCTGTTTTTTGTCATTGCATCCAGATTTGCTACAACAAGTAACATCATACCTTCAACAAGTCAGGACTATTGGCCATGACACTGTTGCTGCTCCTGAGTTTCATAAAGAGAAGGGAAATCCAGAGAGAAAATTACTCTCTTTAAAGGATTTCCCTTCCCCTACAACGCTCACCTGGCATGACGTCATGCCGTAACTTCTCCACCAGTGAGAAGTGGGCAGTGTGAGTAGCGCACATGGATGTGCCTGCTGTCACTGCAGTCCGGAAAAAATTGACCACCTGTGCCAGGGCACAAAACAGAGCCGGAGAGAGACCCGTTTCGAGGCCCCCTCTGAAAAACTGCTGGTGCTCAGCACCGGTGAGACCCGGCCCACTTAAAGCCCTGGCTTTAGGCCGCTGTTGCAAATGCTCTGTCGAGAGGTACTGGGAGTGATCATGGTATTAGTCCCAATACCGGCAACGTCCCCCACCTTCCCATAGATAAACGTGCATGAATAAAGACACAAGACACTTTGTTTATGGGAAAAACTTGTCGCAGGTTTATTCCATACAAGAGTATGCAATAAGGTGGGTTATCTTACGGGCGATCCATGGGCAGGCAGCCATCCAACCTATGCTGCCCCTGCCCGCCTGATGAGCCAGCACTGTGGGATGGATGCCCGATCAGCGCTACACCTTTGTTGATCTACCACTGGATCACGTGTCCCTTGTTACCATCCTAATCACGCCCCTTTCAGGGCGGAGCGTATCAGGGCAAACCCCCGGTTGGTCAGGCCCCCAACCGCCCGAAGGACTAACGGGGCGCCGTCGCGGTTCTCCAGGACCCTGCCCTGAGGGTCCTGGTCTTTGGCTCTGGCAC
Organism: Calotriton arnoldi; assembly: GCA_963921515.1. NCBI lineage: Eukaryota > Metazoa > Chordata > Amphibia > Caudata > Salamandridae > Calotriton > Calotriton arnoldi. Next base: position 889,974 of record CAWUFW010000319.1, read on the forward strand.
CCCTATTGTGCCGCGCAGAGGTACCCTTACTGTACCCGTCTGCCGCAGAGGTACCCTTACTGTACCGGACTGCTTCCAGATCGCCCTGTAACTCCGCCTGCAACGCAAAAGAAACATTAAAACATTCAGTACACTTTAACCTCCAGCCAAGCCGCAGGGTTAGAGGAAGGGAGGGAGACGGCGTGGCTGGGCAAAAGAGGCCGTTGAGAGGGTCGGGGGAGGTATACATAGCCTCCCTCCAACCCGGGCGCACAGGAAGTGACGCCCCCACGCCCTCTGGCCAACGGGCTCCCGGCGGAAGCCCCTGGAAGCTAGAGCGAGGGGGTAGGCTTGTGCCGCAATGGCACTAAGGGGCCGCCCTTTTAGGGTGCCCCCTTTGGGAGCGCGGGCAGCCGCATAGTCCCAATACCGGCAACGTCCCCCACCTTCCCATAGATAAACGTGCATGAATAAAGACACAAGACACTTTGTTTATGGGAAAAACTTGTCGCAGGTTTTTCCATACAAGAGTATGCAATAAGGTGGGTTATCTTACGGGCGATCCATGGGCAGGCAGCCATCCAACCTATGCTGCCCCTGCCCGCCTGATGAGCCAGCACTGTGGGATGGATGCCCGATCAGCGCTACACCTTTGTTGATCCACCACTGGATCACGTGTCCCTTGTTACCATCCTACTCACGCCCCTTTCAGGGCGGAGCGTATCAGGGCAAACCCCCGGTTGGTCAGGCCCCCAACCGCCCGAAGGACTAACGGGGCGCAATCGCGGTTCTCCAGGACCCTGCCCTGAGGGTCCTGGTCTTTGGCTCTGGCACCCCTATTGTGCTGCGCAGAGGTACCCTTACTGTACCCGTCTGCAGCAGAGGTACCCTTACTGTACCGGACTGCTTCCAGATCGCCCTGTAACTCCGCCACAGCCCTGGGGGCGGCCACCGTCGCAGCCAGGGCCCCCCACCACTGCACCTCCTATTACCTGCAACCTGCCCTTTCCAATATTCCTGTAAATCCAGGAGAAACCAGTCCATCCCCACCGGGGACAAGTGGACCCCGTCCCCCTCAAAGTAACCTTTGACGAATGTTCTGCTGCCACCCTTGACCTGGCGCCACGCCAGTGAATGCGTGGGGTTATTTCAGACCAACAGCTCGTTTCTAACCTGCACCTGCTTTCTAGGGCCTCTTGGATGTCCAGTGGAACGGTCCATGCCCCCCTGTGACAAATGCACCCCCTGCATGTCAACTTAACCTTAGGCGTACACCTGGGTGACCCGTGCCCCCAAGACAGCTGTCTTCTCAAGTGCCCCCTCTTCTTACGAGGACCCCCTAGCAAGACCAAGAGAACAAATACATTCCCAATGGGGACAGTGAACACCCTTTTTAACAAAGTAGCCATTACCATTGGCCTGAATCTGCTCTTGTCTGATGTAACCCAGACCCCCTCCGGTCTGCGAGCCTACGCCTTGAACTGTTCTCTCTTTTGGGGGTGTTCAACGGCCTCATCTGACTTGGCCACGTGCTACACTATGCGGGGGATAATCCCAGGCCCTTGACCCATGTGTTTGCTGATTTCCCCTAAGACAGCTTACCTGGCTTGTCCCGGTGACCCCCTCCCCATGGCAATGAGGTTGTTACCCCTTATGTGTAACACCTTATTGGTGTCAAAACTGGATTGAAACAATATCTGTATTGTGAACTAATACTCCAACCCAGTTTGACCCCGAACTTTGGGCATCCAAGAAGTCATCATGCCCATTAAGGTGCAACTACCCCAGCATTGACTATCAACGTATATGGGCATCCCGTATTCCTTATGGGAATTCCGTCAGCTCCCTCTGTGGAGAACCCCCCTAGGCATACCAGCTAAGGGGATCTGTCTGATTCAATGCAGTGCGCACTGAGCGATAGGGTGCCTAACATTAAGGATTGTCTAAGTCCTACCTAACCCCCATCCCAGAATATTCCCGACCAGGGGGACAGGGGCGTTCCCACTGCCCACCCTTGGGCAACCCCATAGGTGGAAAATTGCCTGCTCCGCTACATTTTACTCATTGTTGATCACTGGACGTGCCAAATGTTCTTTTACATAGTAGCCTTTTGTGCTTGACACCCTGTTTTCCCCATTTATTGGGACAGCCGCACACTATGTTGGCTGACAGTGTCCCCACCCAGCGTGGCTAATATAGCTAACCGGGAGGGGCATTTGAGCTTAACTGTAGCAACATGTCACCTACCCTTGGTTCTGGGGTGCACTTACCCTCGCCCCGTTGCCCAGGCAATTGCACAGACCCCTTTTTGATTGCTAGACCCTGGTGAACACCTTATTGGTGTCAAATCTGGTTAGAAACAATATATGTATTGTGCCCACTATTGGCGGCACCTCACCCTTTCGTGAGGTTACAACTTACACAGCATACACCGCTGGCTTAACTGCCGTCGGATCACAGATTCCAGTACCTGTTAACCATCTCTGACCCTGGATGCTTAAACCCGCAAAAGTGTCAGAATCCCAGATTCCCAGTTTCATGTTAGCTGCAGTACACCTTCAGTGGACCGCTGGGAGATACCACAAACCGCATTGGTCATGAGAGCCTTAAGAAGCACCCAATTTACACCTGGGCGTACCTCTAAATGAGTCTGGCTCCACCCAGCTGTAAGGCCAGAAACACACATATATTAAACCTATTTACTGGTTTTTGCCACTTGGCACCCTTCCGCTTGAAGCTTTGTGTTTTTGTGAAGCGCGCGTGCCCCCGGGGCATGATATCGCTGAATAACCGGTGTATGTTACCCACTTGCTGATACTATGTATCGCTCACTGCCCTACTTGGATTGACGGAATGCTGAATGCTTCCTGGGGACTGTAGCTTACTGCTCCAACCCAGTTTGACCCCCAAGCTTTGGGACAACCTAAGTAGTAACCATGCCCTTCATGGTACATCTACCCCAGCGTTGACTATCAACGTATTTGGGACACAGGTCGCAGAAGATGCCCCTTCCAGTCTCTGGTTCTAGCCCATGGAAGGATAACCCAGGGGGCAGACAAGTCTGTGGGAACCGGATGGGAACAATATGTGCAAGTACCTGCCCGTGTCTGAATATTGGGAATGCCAAATGGTCTATAATACCTTGTCTTCATTTTTGTTCTAACGCCGTGTTTACCAAACTTATTTGTACCGCAGTCCACTTGTTAGATGACAACTACCACAACCCGCCTGCTGCCCTGGCTAAAGCGCGGGTGAATATGTCTTACTGAGGCGACCTGTAACCTGCCCTTGTTTGCAGAGGGCACATTTTAGCTGCATCGACCAGACATAGCAAGACGCAGCGAGATTGCGAGCCCCACTCCCCATACAACTAAAATTAAACATAGTCCATCAGGGGCCTTGCCTTGCCTTTGCCCTTTGTGGCGTGACCTGGTCTGCTGGGACAGGGCGTCAATACACCGCGAGGCCCCTGACGCCAAAGCAGAAGCCCGGTCGTTTGGGCTTTAGCTCACTCCCTAGCCAGCACTGCCCATACTTGCAGAGCTCAATCCCACCCGGATCATACTAGTTTGCCCAGTCCAGGTTAGCCTAGGTGGATGTTCCCTCTCAGCCCTCTAAGGGGCCTACTTCACCCTCAAGGAAATGCCTCTTCTCTTGACTTTGAATGATGCAAGATTGAACTGGCGGCTACCATTCTCACTCACGCCTGCATATACTAGGATCAGAACACGGAGCACTTGCTCTATAATCCCTTGGATTCCAGCCTGGCATTCCTATGTCCAGCTACGCCAATCGATAATGGCTCTACTTGATCATACTGACCGAAGACACATCAACCCCGCGGAAACCAGGTGGGAATGCAAACCTGCCCCCCAAACTGTGTGAACCGCAGCAAGTGCAAGCTTGCGACAAACATGAAAAGCTGCCCACCAGCAAACCAACCCCAGCAACCGGGGGGCATCCGCCATTCCTTGGCTTGTACCCTGACTAGCTGAAGGTTAATAATGGTATCGAAGGACCCATCTCTGAGCGTGTGCTGGGAATGCCAATAGTTCCTTAATACATTGTAGCCTGTTTGTGCTTTGGCTTTAACTTTACTGCTCCAACCCAGTTTGACCCCAAAACTTTGAAACAACCTTCGCAGTAGCCTGCCCTTACGTAGAACATGCCCAAAATGGTACATGACGTTCTACCCGCACTGCACAGAAATCCCCTCTGACCAGCAGCCATTCTGCTGAAAGCCCTGTGTGCCTGGGGGAGGGGAGTACTACTAACCCTCAAGACCTCAGGAAGCTCCCTCACTGCTGCAAGTGCCCCAAAGCATTTATTATAAAACATTTAATGGGTAACACGCCTTGCGCCCACCTTAATGTGCCAGGCTGTGAGCAATTAGGTACCCCACATAGCTCTTCCCTATGAAAAGATTAAACAAAAGGGCCGAAGCACAGTGCCAGGCAGTGAGTGTGCCCAATGAGACAACCCCAGTTCTGTGTGATACAAACGTTAACGCATTGTGTGCCAGTTTGTGCGTATCATTCTGGGGTGACTAAACCCCAATGTGCCCCTTTACCTGGATGATCCCCAGTTCCAGGGTACAGACTGATGACCGGGTGCTGCAGCAGCCAATAGCCTGTAGCCATGGAGTGATTTACGCTCTCTCATGCCCTACAAGGCTGCTCGGTGTGCCACCTCGCCTAACCCAAGACATGGGTGGATCACCATGTACTCATAGCCTGCAAACCCATCCGTCATCTATACTGACGGATGCTGTGCCACCATGCTGGCGTCCTTCGCCCAGCATATGTATCACATAACAACAGTGCTAAGGTATCCCAGCGTGCCAAAATGTCAGCCAATGTATTTGGATATGAGGACATGGAGTACAACATGAGCAACTATGCCCGCCCCATCTGAATTAAAATGTCAACTGTACTGGTAATTTACGGCATTTGTGCCCCAACCACATCTTCCCCGGCTGTTGAAAGATAGCACACCTTTTATGAAGCTCCTGGGTTGGTGAAGACGGAAGAATCTCCCCATAACATGTGTTTATTGATACTGACTTAATGGTGATAGACCTCGGGAGGATGAAAAGCTGGGTGAGGACCCTACACTGCTGAGTGAGCCCACAGCATTTCACAACATTCCTATAAAATTTTCATTTCCGAGTAATTGTGAATATGTTCACCCCGTGGTATCTTGGCGCTGAACAACATGGTTATTGCTGGCCAACTCAATGGTACACATATCATTGACCTCTGAAGGATTCAGTGCTGAGTCCCCGCAGTGCCCCAGGACCTCACAGGAGCAACTGGCATGTCCTGGAGTGCTGGCAAGTTGCTGCAAGAGTGCAGTTGGCGCCCCCTAAAGCACCTAACAAAGCAAAACCTGTGCCCCAGAAGCAATCTGCTGGAGGCACATGACGCCAGCAGCGCCATCCCCGGCGCCAAGCAGAACAGGTTGAGATTCGAACCCGGCATCCAGCCTCCATAGGAACAGCACCACCGCGGGTGCCCCGCAGGTTAACCTAGCAGCTAACAGGGGTGCATAGGCGGGCGTGGGAACACCACAAATGAGACAGTCTAAGACAGCGAGGCATAAAGAATATCCTAAGTAAAACGCGCACAGAACCAAGGACGGGCGTGTGGGCCACGCCTAAATGATGTACTTTGCCCCCAGCTGGGCAAAAGGCTTCCTGGAGAGCCCAGGGCCTGGCCGCAAGGCAGCGCCTCATGGCCACACAAGGGACTAACACCATAGGTCAACCTGACCTGAACATGCGCAGGCAATAACAGAGAAATCACACCTCCCTCCATGGCCAAGAGACGGCTGGACACAAACAAGGTGGACCCTTCACACTATGTGATGGTCCGTCTCGGGCCCGAGAGGAAGTCCGCTAAAGCGGTGGACACTTATCCCGCTCCCCTGAGGGCCCCTGTCTGTGTACCAACATCTGAAGCATGGCAGGACAATATGTGTTGGGAACTTATACCCTAGTGCATTAATCAGTGAGTAACCACGCTTCAATCCCGTCAATGTAATCCACTTCTGGACACAATGGAAACAATTCGCACAAGAGTCCCAAGAGGCTGTTAATAAATTATCAGCGTTACGTCTCAATGTCGGTGACATTTCAATATCCGCAAATATTTTCCAGGCCACCCACCGCTCTGCGAGAGCGACACCATTTCACTAGGGAATAACACTGTTCCGCGGAGCTACAGCATCTGGCAGGGAGGTGCTGCACACAGGGGGACGACACGGTAAACTGCTGCAAAAACAATATGCTTAGGCTGCCCCCCTAGATCCTTAAGAAAAGAGGGGGAGCAGCGGAGGGTGCTAGTGTCGACAGAACTCAGCCGCCTCACATCCGCCGAGTGAATCACCCGTGTTGGAGCGCCAGAAACCACTGGCTCAGTGCGGGCCGAGCCAGGGGGCGCAACGTCTAATTCAATTAGAGACATCGGTACTACATCAACAACCAGAAAACAATTTGGACAGAGGTTCAAAGACCGCCCACTCCCCCAGACCTGTGGGAGACGTCCAAGCAATACGCAGGCTAGGTTGTGGGAGGCGTGCCCGTGGCGGGAGTTGCCATGCCCGTCTGAAGCGGCCCCTCGGAAAAGCAGGGTGCCCTCTTCTGGACTTGTAAAAGCCTGCGATTCGGTTTAGCAACCCCAGGCATGGGGCAATCTGTCTGATACAAGGACTCCAACGCTGAGCAAGGAAAAGAGGCTAGCCTATATCACGCTGACTCGTCCCCAGAGCCGGTAGTTAAACATTTTTGACGGGAGGCATTACTTTATTCTCGGCAGGCTGCCCGAAAACTTGTCAGGCCTGGCCCGAAACCGGCCCCCCAACCTCACGCCAACGCTGCATCTTGGGGGGGGAATCGCCAGCCGCCACGCGCATCGACCCCAAGGAGGCGGTGGGGGACTACCTCCTGCCTCCATGCGCTGGGCCGCCCGGGCAAGCCCCCCCCCGACCGCGGACAAAACCACCTAAGGCGGCAAACACCCGTGAAGTGACTGCAATAGGAAACGGCACACCGGCTCAGTGCGCAGAAAGTGGGGCTTCAAGCTACGACCCCGTTCGTAAGTAGATGCCAACCCCCAGAGATGCCGCCGGAATACACACGGCCCAGGCACCCTCCCCAGCCTGCATACAGGAGGGGAAGGCTGGGCTCGGGCAGCGTCGTTCCTCAACCCGCAGACCACCAAGTGCAGGGTGGCAGCCACCAAACTCTCCTGCGCACCAGCCGGCCCGGCCAGGCAGCGACAACGCACGACCACCAAACCCGGTGCGAGCCAAGATGTGAGACCCGGTACGGATGGGGGGGGAGGGGGCGGCTTTCCCCGGCTCCCGCACGAGAGCATCTGCTGTTCCCTAAGATGCTAGCAGAGCAGCGGCGCCTAGAGTCGATCAAACCTGGCATGCCTGGCTCGCCTCCAACACCTGCGCCAGGCACGGCCCCCGCCAGGAAGCATGCCCGAAGGCAAAGCAAGGCAAACTGCCCCACCCTGGGGCAAATCACGCTGCCACTCGGGCGAGGGGGGGGAGGGGGAGGCAGACTCACCGCATGAATCCCCAGCGCCTGCCGCAGGCACGCGATAGGAGCCGGCAACCACACGCGAAGATCACATTGCAGGCGGGAGCAAAGCCATCCAGGATCAGCCATGGCCAAGGGAACGCTGGTGGCGGCGGGGGCAAAACGGGCCACACGCGCCACCAGGACCCGAAACGCGTGCGGGTGGTACAGCGCGCATCCTGCAGGGGACAGCAGGGACTAGAGTTGTGGCCTCGAAGCCAGGGAAAAATTCCTCAATCTCCCAGTGCCCACTGAGAGCCCAGTCGCACTACCTAGCCTAGCCACACAGACTCTAACTACTCTGCCCCCCACGCAGCCCCCTGACCCCTGGGCTCACCCACACCGAGAATTTCAACACGGGGGCGGACACTGCCGATCGCCCCCGTTTCCCAGCCTGGCCCCCGCTGCGTGTCCGGCCGCAATGCCCATGGCAGGAGGGGGAGGGGGGGGGGCGCCAGACTGACCCACTGCCCGATCGCGGTCTGTAGCACGGGCATCCAAACATGAGTGGCGGGGGGGCTATCTACCGGGGCCTCTCCCCCCAGCCCGGCCATGTCCCCGGTGGAAATCTGCAGAATGACCCGGCCATCACCCATGCGCTGGCACCCGACTAGGCCAGCGCGGCCTCCCTCACCGTGCCCACATCAGTGCAGGCAGACTCCTATTAGTACTACCCGGCCCGGCCATGGCACCCTAGAGCCCATCCGTCGGGGAGGGTGGGACCGGGGGGTGGGCAGTTAAACCGCCCCTGGGCCACGGCCTCACGGCCGGGCAGCGGAGCACTAACCTGACATCGACGAAGGCCAGACGATGGCCATGACACGAATTGACCCGCATGACCTTCCGAGATGGCGAGGCTAAGAGGCACGACCTTCCGAGACGGCATGGCTGGGCAAAAGAGGCCGTTGAGAGGGTCGGGGGAGGTATACATACCCTCCCTCCAACCCGGGCGCACAGGAAGTGACGCCCCCACGCCCTCTGGCCAACGGGCTCCCGGCGGAAGCCCCTGGAAGCTAGAGCGAGGGGGGTAGGCTTGTGCCGCAATGGCACTAAGGGGCCGCCCTTTTAGGGTGCCCCCTTTAGGGGCGCGGGCAGCCGCAATGATTTTATACATCTGCCATTATCCAACTTTAGATACGTTTATTAGAACTTTGAACAAACATTACATCTCTGTGGCATTGTAAATGAAAACATTGCAGGAATAGAGTGTTGTTCAGAGTTTGCATACTTAAAATATTAATTAAAATGATGTACATTATGCAGATTGAATCTCTCACTCTTCCCTAGAAGCTGTGCTTAGCATGTGCGGGGTCCATCTTGGTGTGGGAAAGTCAGGATGCCTACGTAGCTTTGCCTGGTTCTTCGGGACAATTTCTACCGAGGGCCAACTCTGAGTTTAGTGCATCTGTGAATTCACTGGTCGCTATAAGTGACCGGAAGAGAATTCAGCATGAAATTTACGGATGGCAACAGCAGCCATTCTAATCAGGGCTCTCACAAGGTAGGGTTCTAGAGTGCATTATGTCCTCGACCCTGTGCTTTCCAGGGCCCCGCCCGCTATGTTTATTTGTAATTTTTTTAATTGCATGGAAGTTTGCATGCCGTCTTCAATAACCATGAGATAGCTCATGTGGTGATACCACTAGATGGCAACAGACGCCATGTTTTCTCTTTCCCTGATGTGCTGTATTTTTTATTCCCTGGTGCACTTTATTTTTTAACATTAAGGTCCTCCTCATGGGTTGCATGACAGAGTGCAGGCTACACACCCGTAATACACAGTACTGAGTGGAAGCACCCTGCTGGTACTGTGCAAATATGAAGTAAAACACCACAGAATGGGAATTAACTGTGCAGGGCCAGTTTAACCAGGCATAAAACTGGATGAGAATTCCCAATTCCATCCATGGGGTTTAACGTTCTAATTTACCACCCGCTCTGAGCAGGTGGTAAATAGGAGTAGCGGCTTCTGTGTGGGGTAGGATTTGGGAGATTTCGTGAGGGTATAGGAGGGAAGGGGAAGAAGTATCCTGTCAGGGGGGACATTGCATGCTACCCCCTTAGCAGAGAAAAAGGTTGAGTAGGGCTGGGAGAAGCATCATGGCTGCTGTTACAGCCACAGCATACAGCAATATTACTGGAAGGGGGCGTAGCTTGGGGAGGGAGAGAGAGAGAGAGACACAGAGGGAGGGAGAGAGAGAGAGAGAGAGCAGTGGCGGCTCCTCCGCTAAGGCGCTAAGCAGTGTAAAAAAATGATAACAGAAGTTATTTCTGTTATTATCATTTACTTTTATTTTTTTCGGCCAGGTTGGGAGGGGCTGGGAATCCTGTGATGTCCGGGAGGAGGAGGGGTTGCTGCACTCCAAAGTGCGCAGGACTGCTTGGCCGGCCCTCTCAGGCATTACATTTTAGCCCCAGGTCTTGCAAGCTCTTCTGACAAAGTTGACTCCAAGGTGTCCACTTTGAATAGGCTGGAAAATGGCCTTGTATTCCCACCCCCACAGTTCACTATATCGCAGGCATCAGTAATTCCAGGGTGTGTGGTGTTGTGATACCATAAGATCATTAGTCTGCTCCGTGGGAGGTTTCTGTCCTCCCTGAGCTCGCCTTAGGACACCTGTGTTATCGTTTGACAGGTGTACCGCCCAATGAAATGGGTAAATATCAAGGGAAGTGCAAATACTGCACTGATTCCTGTGGTTAATCGCCATTGCAGTTGCTATTTCTGGATACTTCACCCTTGTTCAGTAAGGAAAGTGAAACACTACGCCCTGTGGTGTTCCTGCAGGAACTATAATTCCAATGAGGCAGGTAGCTGTTCCTACAGGCATCATTCGGATTACAGGGCTACTTGTAATGAGGATCTAATTAACGTCCTCGCCATGCCATCAATGGCATATCCTCACCAACACCATGCCATTCACTTTACTGGAAATGTTTAATTATTAATTACCTAATTCAATTATCATTACTTGTAAACATTATGACGACAGAACAGAATTATTTTACCCTGTTCCCCATTGGCTTTTCAAGTGGTGTTAGCATGAGTCAAAATACTTAGACATATTTGAAAAAAAAAGTGTATTCTATTAAAATTCCCTACACTGCAAGCATGCTGTTATTATGGAAACTGAGGCACAGGATGGTATTTCTCATAACACAGGTAAAGGCAAGATTGGCTTAAAAAAGCATATTGATCGAGGAGTCATATAGATTTGTAAACATTGAAGCTTTTAGCTACAACATATTATTTTGTTGCAAACACACTGTCAAGATATATCCCACGTCGCATAACAAGTTATTTATTTTTACTCTGTGAAAAATTAATTAGTTTGACACCTTTTTCAAAAACATTCTCCACAATTGCAAAATGGAGAATACGACATTAGCTGTAGCAGACGCGAGAAAGAAGTAATTGTGAGCGAGACAGTGCTGCTTTACAATTGTGTCATTCATTATGCAGAGTCTGTGAAACCAGTTTTGCTCTTGAGGTGGAAAGACATTTTATGTACTCAAAAACAAAAAGTATTTTTTTGCTGTACCATTAAATAGAGGTCATTCCCATACAGTGTGTGCCTTAAAAATATGGGTCTTTAGCATCAAAGACTATTGTTTCAAACGAAATGATACTTATATAATTACAAGGATGTTTTTTATTGGTCCTTATCACATGTTTACATCCGCTGGGGCAGTAACCTCAACAATAATGACTTGATTTTTCCACTGCTCTTTTATCTACTGTGCTTTCAGAGTATGTGTGTTGGACCAGGCCTTTTTTGCAGGTTTATCCCCAAACTTTTTGCCTTTTGCACCCTAATTTTCTGACCCTCTTTTTGTTGGCTATAGAACTCTGGGCACTTTACCACAGCTAATCAGTGCTAAAGTGCATATGCTCTCTGAGTAAATGTGATTCTGATTGGTTATCCCTGATTGGCATATTTGATTTACTGGTAAGTCCCAAGTAAAGTGCACTGTGTGTGCCCAGGGTCTGTAAATCAAATGTTACTAGTGGGCCTGCAGCACTGATTGTGCCACCCACACAAGTAGCCTTTCAAATGTGTCTCAGACCTGCCACTGCAGTGTCTGCGAGCGCAGTTTTTAACTGCTATGTCAACCTGGCAAGTGCACCCACTTGCCAGGCCCTAACGTTCCCTTTTCTTACATGTAAGGCACCCCTAAGGTAGGCCCAAGGTACCCCCATAGGCAGGGTGCAGTGTATGTGAAAGGCAGTACATATACTGGTGTGTTTTACATGTCCTGATAGTAAAAATACTGTGGGGCCGATTCCGAATCGGGCCGGAAATCTCTCCGACCGAGCCGGGCTCGAAGAGATTTCCGACCGAATCAGACTCTGGCAGCCCGACCGAACGAGTACGATGCGCACGTATGCCATCGGACTCGAGTCGGTCGGACTCCCATTGAAGTCAATGGGAGCCGGTCGTACAACGCGTACGCGGGCTCCCATTGACTCAATGGGTGCGAGGCGGTCAAGGGCGCCCCCTACAGCGTGTACGCGGCGAAGCGACTCGCGCCGTACACGCACAGGTAGGGGGGACCCCTGGGTCCCCCCTGTGTGCGACTCGCGCGGCTACGCGTACAGGGGGGTCCGACACGGACCCCCAAAGTACGTCTCCAACTGCTCTTTGGAGCCGGAGTGCGCGGCTCGGTCGGACTGCTCGCGGCGCGCATCGTACTCACCCGGCCGGGGAACGTCTCCATTGCGCGGTGCGAGTCGAGTCCGAGCGAGTCGGTCGGTGCGGTTCAACCCGGGAACGAGTCGGTCGGAGCGGTCGGGACGCCCGGACGAGTCGGTCGGCGAATTCGCATCATACTCGCTCGCCCGGACGCGCGTACGAATCGGTCGGGAAATAGGGCTCCGAATCGGATCCGGTTAAGCCGAATCCGATTTGGAGCCCTACCGGCCGAGATCGGAATCGGCCCCAGTGTGTTTCGTTTTTCACTACTGCAAGGACTAGCTCTCTCATAGGCTATAATTGGAGCTGCCTTGTAACATTTTACAAGTGTAAGTTTCAATTGGGAACAGCTAGAGATTTGGAGTTTGGGCTCTCTGAGCTCATAATTCAAAAATACATCTTTTAGTGAACGTGGTTTTTAGGTCTCGCCTAGCAACGCAGTGCATGCGCTGCTCGCTTGGCGAGATCTATTGTGGTCGATTTTCTGCCGAAGGGGGACAGGAGATGTGCACGCGCCCGGAGGACACGCGATGTGCACGTGTACGGCTCGCGTCGTTTGAGCGCAACGCGCGCATACTGACAACTACGTCTGCGCGTCGTTCTTGTCATACGTCGGTGAAATGGTGCAGCAGCACCTTGTTTTCAGGGCTTGCCGGAGGCTGTGTTCTACGCTGCTGAGTCCGGGGTATGCTGTGTGTGAGTCGACAGCTGCTGCCCTCTATTACTAGGTCCCTTCACAGGTTCTGCAGGCCCGCGTCTTTCTTTACCGGGTGAGTGTGCTTTTTGGCCAGGTTCTGGAGCCGTCTGCACTCACGGGCCTTCAGCCGCGTTTCTTTTGTGTCAATTCCGGCAGGCGGTGGCTGTGCTGGTGTCAGTCCACAGAGCTGTGACTCAGTGCTCCTTCCTGGTCCACAGCAACTGTCTTTTTGCGGCTTCGGTCCGTGGTCCTTTTGTGTATCAGCCCCCCCCCCTCACTAGCTGCTGTTCACCCACTCTGGAGAAGCTCCGCCTCCTACTCTGTGTCCTGCACATGGTATCCCGTTCTTCCCAGGCCCCATTTAAACTTATTCTCTGAGCAGTTTATATGTTCTTCGTGTTGCCTATTTTGTGATAAGTTATTTTCTGCTTCATAAAACTATGTCCAAACCAGCTTGCCTTCCCAGACCCATATTTTTTACCAGACGCATTGCTAGAGAATGACAGATTGTACTCCTTTGGATACACCCTCACCCAAGACCAGGGCACAAGTCCTATAACAAGCATTTGCAATGCAATAGGTCTCGCATTTACGCGAGTTTGAGCTATTGACATTGCAAATAACAATGCCTTTTATTTTGGTTTTCGTTTTTAAAACATAAATAAAAGGCATTGTCATTTACAATGCCAATAGCTTAAACTCGCGTAACTGCGAGACCTATTGCATTGCAAATGCTTGTTAAATTGTGTTTTTGAAAATGCCACTTTTAGAAAGTGGGCATTTTCTTGTTTAACCATCCTGTGCCTCTGCCTGCCTGTGGAATCAACGTCTGGTTTTAGATTGACAGGGGTTTGTTTGGGCATTCACTCTAGACGCTCACACAAAGGGAGCTATGGTATGCACTGCATATGCTGATGAGCCATCCTGGACTAGAGTAGTTGGAGGAGTTGTCACTAGCGTCTGAATAGGGTGTGGCTGCCTTGCACTATGCTGTCTCTATCCCCTGCAGTGTGGCTGGACCAGGGAGAACAGAACTGGTTTTACTGAGCAAGATAAACTTTCTGACAAATACTTCAAAGGGAAAAGTATTAGACCTAAAACCCCAGAACTTTAGATTACTTCTGGACTAGGAGGGCCCTGCCAAGAAGAAGAGCTGAAGAGCTGCCAGAAGGAGTACTGCCCATTTGTTGTGTGTTGCTTTGTTGGGTTGGCCTGCAGTTCCTGCTTCTGTCTTTGGGCAGTGGAAAGGACTGGGCTTTTGCCTTGCTGTGGGGTCCTGCTTAAGAAGATTCTCCAAGGGCTTGATGTAAAGATGTCCTCCTGTTAAGAAGTCTCAGGAACACAAAGTCTTCACCTGCAGCTTCCTTGAACTCCACTGCTGGGAGTTCTGACCTGCCTTGTGATGCCAAATCCAGTTCTGGGCCCTTGGAGGTTGTGCCTGTTGCAAAGAACTACAAAAAACTGAAGAAACCTTCAAAATCGATGCTTTGCCCTTCTTGCGCCTGTATTTTCCGATGCAGCACCGCAGTGGGGGAGAAAATCCAGATGCACAGCTCCATGCGGCTTGAGAAATCGATGCAGCGCCTGTCAGCAGCCCGAAAAACCACTGCACGCCGAGTCCAACGCACCAGTCTCTGAAGTCCTAGACCCGTGCATCGCCTCTGGCGCACGCCCTGCTGTGCGGTTACAAGAAACGACACATCATGGAACCCTGGCTGAAGAAATCAACGCAGCGCCTGTCTGCCGCTACCGCATCGACCTCCAGCGCATCCCGGATTTTCACGCATCGTGCCAGTGTGCCATGCATCGCCGACGCAGCACCCGCAGAACGGAACTATCTTGGAATCGACGCCTCACTTCCCCCTACAGTCCGGATTCGACTTTTTACTTCTGCGTGAAGCAGAACTGTTGCATCGTCTCCTCAAGGACTCAGGAACTGACGCATCACTGTTTTTTCTGACACTTCCCTCCTCGGTGGCTGTTTTGCCATGTGGATTTTGACACATTTGAGGTACTTTGTGTAAAAATCACGCAGCCATAGTTTTCTATGGACAGTTTTGCTTGAAATCTTTTAAAAGTCATATTTTGAGTTGTGTATGTTGGATTTTTGTCGTTTTGGTCTTGTTTGGTTTAGATAAAGATAGTTCATTTTTCTAAACTGGTGTGGTGTCAATTTGTGGTGTTTTCACGGTGTTGCTGTATATGTTATGTACATATGTACAAATGCTTTACACATTGACTCTGAGATAAGCCTGACTGCTCATGCCAAGCTACCAAGGGGGTGAGCAGGGGTTATTTTAGGTGTTTAATCCCCTTATCCTGACTAGAAGGAATGGTCCCTATTTGCACAGGGTGCATACCACTGCCAACTAGAGACCCCCATTTCTAACAATGTGTTACATCCAGTTATTAATGGTCCAATCAAGATTTTAGGTCAGGTACATCCGCCTCTGGTTCTAGTAGGTCAAGAAACAAATAATAAAAAAAGCTGAACAGTAGGCGAGGGGATCTGAGAATAAGAAAAAGGAGCATGTCATCTGTGACAACTACGTTCCAGGGGCATAACAGAGGCCCCCTGCAGCCCCCGCGGTGTGAGTGGGGGCCTGAGTTTCTTGTTTTGGAGGGGGCCGCCTCACCCTCTAAGCCATGCCATTGCATGCCTTGCAGAATGCGTGCAATGGCATGGAATAAGAAATAGTTAAATGCTCTGGAAAGCCACTCTGCTTTACTAAGCAGGCCCCTGCAGTGAAGGGGGAGCCCAACTGTTCAGGGGGTTCCCATTTAGCCCATTCTGCAGGAGGCCCGATCATTTTGCGTTACACCACTGCTAAGTTCTTGTATAAAAAAATAGGCAAGTCGCCTGTGTCTAGGTTCTTGTATAAAGAAACAAGTCACCTGCAACAACTAGGGGGCATATTATCAACGGCCAGCGATAATTATCGCTGGCCGTGCTTAGCGATAGATTACTTATCGCTGGCTATCTCCGGAAATTATCGCCCTGGTAGCGCGTTATTAAC
Organism: Calotriton arnoldi; assembly: GCA_963921515.1. Classification (NCBI taxonomy): domain Eukaryota; kingdom Metazoa; phylum Chordata; class Amphibia; order Caudata; family Salamandridae; genus Calotriton; species Calotriton arnoldi. Next base: position 905,949 of record CAWUFW010000319.1, read on the forward strand.
AACACGCTTCTCCAGGGCGATAAAAATTCCAGAGATAGCGAGGTTATCGCCGTTTTGCAGGGAACATCGCTGGTTTTCCAGCGATGTTCCCTGCAAAACGGCGATAACTCTGCTGATACGACCCTGTGGTCGTATCAGCACAATCCACCCCTATGTTAGGGATGGCTAAGTCGGGATAATAGCAGACGTTAGATTTTGGCGAAAACGGCCGTTTTCGCCAAAATCTAACGTCTGCTATCATCCTGTGGGCTGCCTTGTAAATATCGCGATGTGCACATCGGCGATATTTACAACGTAGCCCATCTGGGGTACGCCCAGTAACGCCCACTTTGCATCTCATTAGAGATGCAAAGTTGGGCGATAAGAGAAAGGGCGAAAAGCATGGATTCACGCGTTAGCGTGTCCTTGCTAATAAGGCGTTAAAATTATCGCCGCTTTTCGTCCGAAAACGGAGCTAAAGCGGCGATAATTGTATCGCCTGCCCTTGTAGATATGCCCCTAGGTTTTTATAGACATGCAAGTCACCTGTATAGTGGCAGCTGGTGACATTAATAAGTGGTAGGGCGAGCAAATTACGTTTTTTGATCCACTGACAGCCACTGTGAGTAACCAGCAATGCCTTTAGGGTCAACGTCAAAGCTCTCAATCATGGCTCATTAGCAACAGAGTTTATAAACCACAACTCAAAGTTCTGGAGTTAAGTCTGAAGGCCGTGCGAGTGTCTCACTGTGCCTGTCAGTGGGCCATAAAGTTACTTATCCACTGGCTCGCCTCCTCCAGTCCTTGGTGTTCTTTCAGTCTGTCCAAGCACTTATCGCAGAACTAACTCCCCTAACCAAACCAGATGCTGCTCTCAAGCTGTTTATAATGTTAAGCAGCATGAGAGAAGCACCAGGATTGGTTGAAGCGGGCTGGCTTTACCATCCTTTCGGAACTGGGGACCTGTGTCTGCTCTCCACCCAGCAATATGGCACAGCTCAGGTTGGAGAGGTTTAAAGTGCGCATTTCGGGCTGGCCGTTGTAAGACAGTTGGCCAAAGTGACATGCGTACCTTAAACTGGAGTGGGCATAACTCCTCCCCTGCTGCCAATTAGCAGCAATAGCCTGCCCTGCCCTCACACTTCTTGGGCTTGAAGCGCAGAAGTAAAAAATAAAATGGTGATAAAATCATTTGATTACTGTTTTTGTTTTAACTTTTGCTGCACTCGCTGCTGGGGGCGTGATGCTCCACCGCCTTAATAGAGGAGTCGCCACTGCACCTGTAACAATTAAGTTAATGTACAGAGATTCAAGTCCCCTGTAACAACTAGGTTCTGCAGCAAAGCAATTCTAGGTTCTTGGATACGGCACCAGCAGCAAATGGTTATATATGTATTTTTTTTATTGCAAGCATTTGCCACAAAAAAGAAAAAATGTGCCACCTAAAACTGGCTGCAGTATGCTTGCAATAATAATTGAAATTAAACAAAAAAATGTGGTGTGGCCGTTTTCTTAATGCCGCTTTCTTAATAATTAGCAGTTAAGTTGTGCGATGCATTTTAATGTTACTAATATTTGTGAAGGAGATAAGAATACATCACCACCTAACCAAGCAATCAAAAAGCAGGCTGCCACAATCTCACAATGTAACTTAAACACATCATAACATCAACTTTAAAAAGGAGACGGTAAATCAATCACCATCTAACTGAGAACCTGAAGTGTAGGCACAATATGTAGCTTCTATTTATATGAAGATAGAGCCATTTTCATCACTGGGACTGTAGAGAAAGGAACAATTTAAAGGCTGATGTGAACAATGTGCACATGCTTTGTTCAGTCACTCACACTGAAGGAGGTCAATGGGCAGAGTGGACTGACCCATTGCCCCACACTGTATGCTGCAGAGGGCAGAAGCAAAATATAAATGACAAGTTAACAGACCAATGAGTGAAGCCCGCTGACCAAAAGCCCCTCACTGTATTTGCACTATTAATGATTTTCTTTTGGGGGGGATGAAGGGGGGCAATAGTCTAACGCTGTCTCAACAACCATGCCTAATATTATAATGGGCATAGGAGCACTCTGTTACAGGAATGAACAAGCATTTGCAATGCATTAGGTCTCGCATTTTAGAAACTTTGACCTATTGGTATTGTAATTGGCAATGCCTTTTATTATTGCAGGTTTTTTAAACAAATAAATAAAATGAATTGTTATTTACAATGCTTATAGCTCAAAATCTCGCAATTGCAAGACCTATTGCATTGCAAATGCTTGTTTAGGGCCTGCTCCAGGTGCGCCAGAGATGGCGGGGTGACCCGTGAAACGCTTCTTGCTTCGGCAGGAGTGTCCATTATTTGTATAGTCTTCAGGTACAGCGCTAACTGCTGATGTCTAAGTGTGCCTAGATATTACAGAGTATATGACAAAGGCACATGGCGAGGAAGCCAACTGCCTAGAATCACACAATGTGGGAGTATGGGGAAGCTGTATCCGGACTGTGGCCTCTTAGGCCAGAGACTACCATTTTGTCACTAGGGCTTATGGACCATAGTTTTGTTTCTCCTGGTTGGGGATACCAGCGAGGATATTTTAATATTCAGTGGAGAATCAACTAGTTTGTAGAGCGAGTTGGGGGTAACATACGGCGACGGCTTTCCTTTTTAAAACAAATGTTTTAACGTTTATAGGCACGTTCATAAGTGAACGGGTCAGTGTTTCTTTTATTACTCTAATTTTCAGTAGAACGGTTCAGTAATTACAATATTAATGCAGTAAAACGGCATGTTGCTACCGGTCAACAGTTACATTTGAATTGGAAAACAAGCACTGTGTTAAGTTTCTTGGAAACGTATGCAACACATGAAGGAGCCTTTCATGTGACGTGCATTGTCAAAGCAATGTGTTTGGATGACCTCCTTATATAAATTGTAAAAGGTACTAGTGGGCACTGCAAGAGAGAGCCACGCTCCGTGTGAGAAATGTTAGTATAACTGTAGCAAAACGTAGTGAAGTAAGGTGAGGTACATTGACTGAGCTGCCTGCGATCCCAGTTTTGCAGCAGCAAAATGTATGGTCGTAGGTTGCGTAGTCCGAGACGGGGAGGTTGCGAAGGGCATGTCGGTTAGTGGAGGAGAGGGTTTATAATGTCTGGTGTGTTGGGTGACAGCTGCCTGCCTCTCTCGGTCCTATCTCGGCCTAAGACTCGCCCTGCTCCTAGCAGTGAGCCCAGCGAGGTCCTGGGGCAGAGTCCTCACCCCACCAGCCTCTGTGCACTGCTCGGGGACTGTGGGAAAAGAGCTGGGACCAGGTTGGACCAAGTGCGGCTTCTGCTTGTTCCCCACGGCCACAGCTGGTACAGCGGGAAATGCTAAGCAACCCAGGCAGGAACGGGAGAACCCCCCTTCCCCCTCCAGGAGTGTCGTAAAATGGAAGTGGAGGCACATGGCCCTCGGTAAACACTCTAAGCTGTGGTCACTGTGTACACCTAATAACTATGGGAGAGCTTCAGCACATCAAAGCGAGCGCGGTACTGAAACACGGAGCGGAACCCATGTATATAAATCTTGTGCGAGTGACGGGCTTGCTGAATGATGCAGAAAAGCATGCCGTGCCTGCAGTAGGAGAAACGCATTAAAGAAAATAGTGCTTACAAACTAATTAAGACGTACTGTGTAACAACAGATGTAAAAGGGCCAGTCCTCATGGGAGATTATAAATGAAGGCAAGGCGGTACTAAGGAGGGACTAACAAGCCTATTAACCAATCAGAAGCCAGCATTTATGAAGGCCAATGACACAAGACAATGACAAATATGGGCGGAGAGTGGGCAGGGCTTCAATTACATACTCCAATACAGCATGCCTCGCAGAGTAGCGCATGCGCTGCCCAGGTTCGACCTAAAAAGAGTCCTAGTCATCGAGGAAAAGATCATTAGATTAAAATATATTGGTATTAAGATTTAGAAAATAACCTCAGCTATGGTGACATTTTGGTAAAGCTCACAACAGGCCTAGGGAAAAGACTGGAGGGGGCCCTCTAATAATTAAAGGGAAACTGCGATAAAGCAAAAAGGAAGAGATTTAATTGAGGCCTTAGCACAAAATGTTCTCACCGAAAATCTTTTAGGGATCCTGCCATGAAAGGTCGACAGCTCACATAGCAGTAAGTAGAAAGACATTTTAAAAGTGAGATGTTTGAAGCCACACAAGGGCACAGGTTCTAAAGGACATATGTACAAAGATGATAAATCCGAAGGTGATATTGGATTGCTGAAGAGGTTATCTGACAGACGTTTACAGATATAAAGTACCTTGAAATGGGATTGTAGAGAAAGATATTAAAGTGAAAATGTATCTCAGAGGCCTTACTGTATGAACTTGCACCAAAGTATATTTTATAAGACACTACATAAATAATTTTTTCAGAAATGCGTAAAGATTAAACACATTATTTCCACTGTGCAAACAGCTGTTAAAATATTTTATTACACCAATAAAAAGAGAGCAATCTCCAGTTGCAGTTTCTCCAGACAGGATCCTTTCTGGATACTTGGACTGTATTACACATGCCCTCTCCCAGGTTTATAGTTTCCAGGCTAGTGAGATATCTTCATGCCAAGACCATCTTGAAGGGTAGGTTTAAATACTCACTAATTGCTCTGACTGCTAAAATGAAGGCCATGGGGCATATTTTCAAGGGGATATCGACCCCGGAACGTCACTTTTAGCGATGTTCTGGTGGCGATATGCTCTTCTCCATATTTACAAAACGGCGTTAGCCACCTTGTAAATAAGGCCCATTTGCACACATCACTTAGAGGGAAAGGGGCGTGCAATGGGTGTTGCTGTGGGTGTTCCACCGCAACAGCCAATGATTTGACGCTGCCCCAGATTTACAAGGAGGTGTAAATCTGAGGCAGCGCCAAAAACTAACGCCAGGCGAAACGAGCAGAAATACTTTTATTTCTCCTTGTTTTTGCTTTTTCTAAGTGTGCTGCATTCTGCAGCACGCATTGAAAGAGGAAAATGCCATTAATGATTGTCTATGTGCAGGAAGGTGTCCCTTCCTGCACATAAACAATCATTAAATAATGATGATTTGCCACTTCTATGTGTGCTGCATTCTGCAGCACACATAGAAGTAACAAATCGCCATTATTGATTGTTTATGTGGAGAAAGGGACACCTTCCTGCACATAAACAATCATTCCCTACAACGCAGACACCATTTTACTATGGTGCAAAGGTGCCTGCATTGGTGCTAGGCAGCTAAATTTAGCACCAGCGCTAGGGAAAACACAGGGGTGCGCCGTATTCTTGTGAATACAGCGCATCCCTGCATTTTGAAAATGTCGAAGCGCAGCGCTGCCAAATTTGGCGCAGCTCCGTGCTCCGACTTTTTCTCATAAATATGGCCCCATGTCTTGAGGAACAGGAATGGTCTTCCTCTTGCTCAGGTGTTCTGAATGCTGGGAAGATGGCTCAAACTAGAGCCTTTACTGACAATGGTACCTGATCTACTCTTCCCACAATGGGAAGTGGTGGGAGAGCACATGCTAACATCCCTGGTCCACAGCGTGTCTGGCACCCGGGAAAATTACATCAATTTGACAAAACCTTTCTACAAATAGTTTGCCAGACAACGCTCATGAGGAATCAAAAAGTTACCTTGCTTCGCTTATCCGCTATGCCACACATTTAAAACAATACTTCTAAATCAAGCACTGGCATAGCCGGTAGGTCTGGTTTTATTGTTCTAACACATACAGCTTTAGCGCATTAGAGCGAGAAACAAAGAAAGGAGTCGCAGGAGCCGACTAAGAGGGCTATAGTTGTAAATGTGATCCTCTGGCAGTCCATTGCAAGCACTTGAGTGGAGGTGGAAAGATACGACAATAGCATTAGGTGAAAGATAAAAAGTCCAGTAGGCTAAGCCGAAACCTGATTGACAAAGTCTCAAGCCAATGGCTAAAAGAGCCTGATCAAAGAAAGCCAATGGTACAAGGGGATGTATCCAAAGCTCAGTTTATGAATATTATTGGCAATAGGTCAATTTGACTACTCCGTTGGCAAAACTCAGACCTAAAAAAGGGCAGTATTGAAGTATTCTAAACGCATGCAAAAAGATAAATGAGAACACTCCAACTGACCCACATAAAACTGTTCAGTTGATAAATCTTCACGCTGCACTAAATTATTGTGTGAAGTAAATGCACAAACCATTTGAGTGTACTTCAGATAAATGCAAAATACATCCAAAAAGTCCATAGTTACTGTGCATAGCGGAAAGGATAGATATGGGAGGTTTTTCATAGTGTAGGCAAATGTAGGCTTCAGATTGAAAGACCCCGTGTTAGGTTCGACATTCCAGATAGTTGCATCATGCATAGTCTATGTAGGCAGTGTATAACACTGCATGGCAAACATGCACATAAGTAGTTAATCACGGGTAAGTTTGCTACTTGTCATTTCACAACAGGCGTCGCCTTCTTCTCAGGTGAGAGACCACTTGGATAAATAAAATGGTACCAATAGAAATCTTCCAATTTAGGCAAAGGTCCAATTTAAAATTTTGAAATATGACACAATTTTTCCGTTCCAGCAGAATTGGCACTCCTGGTATGCCAGTGGAGGAAAAATCACAAAATGTAGACATCTCTGCTATTTTGGCAAATTAGCATTAAAATGGATAAAAATTCAGGCAATATTTCTGGCAATAGGGAACCTTAGCAGTATATGTTTTATTCAGGCTCACCTCTGTGTTAATAACCTCATTTTTTCTTTAAAAACAACAACAGTCTGCATGCAGGCAGACTAACAGTATTCTACCACAATAATGTAAGCAAAATATTGTGGAACACAAAATTTTGTAGCCAAAACATCGACTACCACAATATCATGAGGGTACGCATATATTGGTAGGTCCGATTTGCTATTCTTAACTCCCCATATATGTCCTGTAACAATATGTACCTTCAAGTTACATACATAGGGAATAGCAAATGCCTATTCATATGTACTCACCCTCAAGATATTGTGGTAGATGGTATTTTGGCTATAATAAAAATAAATATTTTGGCTATAATAAAATTAGATACTCGTTTGCTTAGTGCTATGGACAACGTAGGTAAGGGGATTGTTTTTTATTGCTGGGGTCTGAGGGAGCAGACAACGACTAGGTGGCAATGAAATCAAACTACAATCTAGGATGTTTAGATTACTTTTTTTTTTTTTGTGTCCTCATTCTGCCAATTTACTTGTTGGCAATACTCCCTTCCCATCTCTGGCGGACCATACCGGGTTGGAGTCATTCCACTCAAGAAGAAAATGCTGCTTCCACTTCCACCCTTCACTAGTGTGCCCGTAACACAAAAGGGGACAGGACCGACAGCAAATCATTGGCTTAATCATTGGACCCCAGGTTTTGAGTCCAATCCAAAAGCTTAGCCCATACCTTTCTCAAACTGCTGGGATCACATGCTATATCTTGTTGGCTTATAGTTATAACATTCTTTTTACATTCCAAGAAAAAGGTGGAACACAGGATTTCCATGATTTGCAAATCTCCCGTCTCCCCAATAAAATTACATAAAAAATGAATCTTGCATCCGACTTATTAATACAAGTGGGACTATCTTGACATAGTCCAAAGAATACAAGTAGGGGACTTACCCTCACCTGTATACCCGTAACTTCCTTCAAAAATTCACATACTTCACACCAAAATTTCTTAATCTCTGGGCATGATAGAAACATATGAAAGTCGTCTGCTGAGGGATCATTACATCTAGGGCACGCATAGTGTATTCCTGAAAATTTTGCCAATTTTGCTGGGGACCAATACACCCTGTAGACAGTGAAAAGGTGATTTTGTTTAAAGTAAGCAGGTTTAACTGTCTCCCGAAGCATTGCAAAAGAACCCAACCAAGCTTCACTCGGATTTATGTTTATCAAATCGCTTCCCCAAAGCTTTGTAATATCTTTATCCAACTCATCGTCTACATTTACTAAAATACCATACCACAATGCAACCTCCTTCCTGACTGTACCAATTTTTGTTGCTTGATCCAACCAGGTATCATCTTCGTCCTCATGCCAGTCTTGACTTGCCCACCACGCAGAAAGTTGATAATACTTGAATAGGGTTAGTTGGCCCCCTGTACATAAACTCAGAGTTTCCCAGCCAACTAACTTAGTTCCCATCTTCAAATCTCCCCAGCAAGAAATACCCGCATCCTTCAAAGGGCAACTAAGTGAGTCTTTCAAGCACTCCGGAGTTCCTGGTGATTCCCATATCGGGGCCCTGGATGTGTAGTATGATATTCCTAGCTTCTTTCAAATGTAGACCCATGCTTTCAATGCCTCCAATAAAATCTTCAATCTTACTTTCTTAAAGAACTTCGGGTCCCCAAACTTAAATAAAAATTGCTCTTGCCCCTCTCTCAACTCACTAAGCATTGCCCCAAAAAGGATTCCTATTGCAGTACTATCAGCTTTATTTAACAGCATCCGACAATTCTTAAAGTAAAAGGCGTGCCCATATATCATCAAATCAGGTAGTGCCAGCCCCCCCTTCGCCAACCTCCTCCTTAATCTTTTCCAAGATATACGAGAGCCCTTCGAGGCCCATATGAAGCTACCAATCTTTCCTTGTAGTTTAGCAATCTCCCTTTTATCAAATAATAATGGTATAGAATTAAAAAGAAAGGTAACTTTAGGCAAAATAATCATTTTGATAAGATTTACCCTACCGTACAAATTTAGGGGAAGGTTTGCCCACTTAACTAACAATCTCCCTACCTCCTGGCTAATCCTCCTCCAATTCACAGTAGTCACTTCTACTAATTTCTGAGTAATTATAATACCAAGGTAACGCATATGCGCTTTTGCCCCCAGAGTTTGTTTTGGTTGGTTCCATTCCATGATTTCTGTCTTATTTCTATTTACCTTATATCCTGATATCTTTCCAAAGGCTTCAGCTTTCGCCATTAAAGTGGGGATAGCTCTCTCGGAGTTCAAAGTATACATTATAAGATCATCAGCATATAAAGCTAATTTTATCTCTAGATTTCCATATCTGAACGGTACGATGGTATCGTCTTTTCTAATCCATGCCGCTAGCGGTTCAATATACAAATTGAACAGAAGCGGGGATAAGGGACACCCCTGTCTTGTTCCACGCGTTATATTTAACCACTCGGTTAGCTCTCCGTTTACAAGCACCCTTGCTCTAGGTAGACGATACAGGAGTTTAACAGCGTTTATTATATTATTTGGAAAACCAAAGGTCTTCAGAGTCTCCCATAAATAGGGCCAGTGGACCTGGTCAAAAGCCTTAGCGGCGTCCACTGCCACCACTGTTACTGGTAAATTATAAGTTTCTGCCAGATCTACTACCCCAAGCATTACAAAGGTTAACTCGTTAAGTTGCCTCCCAGGTATGAAACCTCTCTGATCACTATGTATAATACTTTTTATAATCTTGGCTACCCTAGCAGCCAAGATCCCTGCAAAGACCTTATAATCTGTATTCAACAAAGATATGGGCCTATAGGAATCTGCTGCGAGAGGGTCTTTATTGGGTTTCAAGATTAGGGTTACCGTTGCCTCAGCCCAGGTTGAGGGAGGATCTTCCCTTCTATCAATATTGCATTAAATAGCTCTTTAAGAACTGGTACTATAGAATCTAATAGACTAAGATATATCTCAATTGGAAGGCCATCTGGCCCAGCTGCCTTCCCTCTAGCCATCTTCCGCAACTGTAGTAGAATCTCCTCCTCAGTTTTCTTAGTTGCTAGGTTCCCCCTTTGATCGTCTCTTAAAATCGGGAGTTCAATTTTCTTTAAAAAGCCCTCAATAGTTTCCTCCCAGGAAAAATATCCTCTTTATACAGTTGACACATATATCTACTGATTTCCAGACCAATTTTTATATTAGTGTCAACTATATCTCCTGTTATAGACTCTCTTAGGCTATTTATTTGATTACGAGCTTTATCTACTTTGGCTTTCCAAGCCAGAAGGGAACCGCTCTTCTCACCATATGCAAAGTGTTGTAATTTGCTAACCTTCCATCTATCCGACAATACTTTATCAAGAACGCCTTTGTATTCTGCTTGGAGCTGTTCTAATTCTTTGGTCAGCAAAGCCACCTTACTAAAATTCTCTAATGATGCCTTTTGTACCTCCTGCTCTTTACTTTTAATAGTTTTTAGCAGTGTTTCCTCTTGCTGTCTCATACTGCGTTTTTTACCCACCATTATAGCAGTACCTATAGATCTTAAAAAGGCCTTAAAAGAGTCCCATATAATTTGAACTTTTGCTGACCCTTTATTAGCTTAAAAAAAACTGAGACCTCATCTTGCATCTTAGATATAACCCCTCTCATCTAACAGAATAGTCTTATCTAAAGTCCACCTTATTGTACCCCTCTTATCCTGAAGCTTCAATGAAAGATAAATAGCTGAATGATCTGAGAGTATGGCAGGTAGATGATTAATCTTTTCCACCCCCATCAACAAATCATGGTCGATTAAAAAGTAGTCAATGCGTGAATGGTGGCCATATTTTTTACTAAAAAAGTAAAGTCCCTCTTATCTCCCATCTTGTTTCTCCAGATGTCTACTAAATTTAATTCATTAATCAAAGTTTTCAGAACCGCCGTTGTTTTGGGTGGGCTGATATATTTGGCTTTGGAGGTTCTGTCTAACTCTTTACTTTGAACTATATTAAAGTCCCCCTGATCACCGTGGGGGCATTAGTTGACAGTAGACATGATTCCAATTTGATTAATGCATCTGGATTGTCCTCATTTGGCCCGTAATAGCTAACACAAACTATTGAGATTCCTTGAATCTTTATCTCAACCAATACCCATCTCCCAGAAGTATCTGTCTGGTAACTTTCCAATTTAATACCAGAATTACTTCTTATGATCACTGCTACCCCCTCGTATTGCCACTCTGATCTGAACAGGCAATGTCCTGAACCCAAGCCCATTTTTTGAGAGAACAATTACATTCGCTTTTAACTAAATGGGTTTCTTGTAGTAAAATAACATTGGCCTCAGTTTTCTTGAGAAATTCCATTATTCGGGCCAACTTTCTTGTAGACCTCAAGCCATTTACGTTCCAGGATATAAAGTTAACCAGATTTTTATTCATCTGGCGGCATGCATGCTACCTACCCCCTCCAAATTAGCCCTTTTTGGACCACCCTGTATAGAAGCGCTAAAACATCAACATATTTTATCGAAATCCACCGACTATAAGGCAGAGTAAGGACACTAATTTTTTTCTTTCTCTCCCCATGCTCCCAACCACCCGTGTCCTCCCCAACCCCCGCGGGAACCCCTCCCTATCTCTAGGCGAAGCCTTTGAGATACCCCCGTGCTAGTGAAAAGCGAATCCCTAAAACAAGCTTGATATCTAATCCGAAAGAATAGTGTATATTAAGTATGCTTTGGTGGCAAAACCACTAGTGCTAAAATCTAAATAGCTGACTACAGCTATTCATTCTACTCTACTACTCTTCTATGTGCATTCTATACACATATCTATCCATGTTTTGTACAATTCAGGCCTCTTATTCTGAGCCTTCCATCTGCTTTAAGAGAGAGTCAACCTCCTCAGGGTCTCTAATAGTGTACATTTTGTTCCTCCACATAATCTTTAACATAGCAGGGAACTTCATGTGAACCTGGGCCCCCCTGCCACGCAACTCACTCATTTTTGTACCTAATGTCCACTGCCTCTGGGCAGTCCTCCTGCCCATATCGGAGCGGATTTGATATATGACATCCCCAAATTTCAACTGTCGTTCTTTCAGCGCTCGTCCCAACACCAACTCCTTAGTTGAAAATGTAAGAAAGTTTATTAATATCTTCCTTGGGGCTTTCCTCCCTGGATGAAGCCTATAGGGATCCCTATGGACCCTTTGAAGCTCCCTTTCCCAATCAATATCCGTTTTATCCTGTAGCAATTCTCCCAGTAACATGCACACAAAGCCCTTGATATCTGAACCTTCTGCATTTTCGGAGACCCCCAAAAGGCGGACATTATTTCGCCTAGCGTGCAGCTCAAGCCTTTCCAAGTCCTCTTGTAAGATCTTGTTTTCTTGTTTGAGTCCAGTTATTTCTCTAGAATTTACTGCAGTAATCTCATCCAACTTCTTGACCTCCTCTTCCAAAGCTACCGTACGTAAGGCAATTCCATCAATCTTCTGTTCGAGAATCCCACACTTTTCCTGAATGTCCTTCTGATTATGTTCGGAGGTCTCGAACTTGACCAATATATCTTGCCTCAAACTAAATAGTATATCTGCCACCTGAGTCCCTGAAGTAGGTCCCTCCTGCAAGCTATGATATACCCTGGGACTTTCATCATTATTCGGGGATGCTGCATTGCTTATTTTACTCATAGGCCCGGGCAGAGACACAGATACCCTACCTTCTTCAATTGGCCGTACCGTGGGGGAGGGGGTGCTCGAAATACTAGGAAGGCTAGACGCGCTATTTTCTTGATTCGCTGTTAAAATCTCTGTTAAGGGGAAAAGCGATTCTCCAACCTCAAAGGCTCCCCTGCCTCCTCTGCCCACTCATAACCTCAGTCACATCGCCTGCACTCCCGTTATGTTCCTCTACTCCTACTGATCCTTCCACCTGTTCCATGATCTTGAAGTAGGACCTAAGAGAAGGTGGAGGCTTTGGGAAAGAACGTGTTTCTTTAACTCCGCACCTTTTAACTTTGCCTCCTTTCGGTGTTCTCTTGACAGGGTTTACAGCTTGTGGTGCGTTCACAGGTTTCCCCCTTCCAGCTGTATTCCTCTTTTCAGGGGCAGAACGTAGGAGATATCTACCCCTCCTCACTGGTGTAGGTTGCGCACCCCCACCTGTGCCTACAGGGTCCCCAAGAATATCTAGCGCCCCAATGTTGTCCTGGTCAGTCGAGGGTCCCGCAATACCTCTAAACAACCCCGTATTATCAAGGCTCCGTGCATTAGGGAGTAAATCACGGGGGAGGGAATCTCTCTCCATCCACCCCCTCTTCGCTCTTAAACTGAAGTTTAGGCTGTGTCTTCGATCAAAAACTTCCGTTATATCTAAGGTAACACCCGGAATTCCCGAATCACCTCCTTTTGTGACCCCCTTTACCGGAATTAGATCCACTTTGCTGCTCCCCCTTACCTGCCATATACATAGCCCACAGGTTTTCGTTGGGGCCCCTCTCCTGAGCAACCTTGTGGTAATTACCCGGGATCTCTTCAGAAAGACCGCCGCCCGGCTCCAACTCTTATAGGGGGCGCGGTCGCGTCTCACGACCGTGGAAAAACCCGCGTCTAAGCCCATAGAAAATGTTACCTTCAGCAACGCTCAGCAATGCTCGGCAACGCTCAAAATGCGGTTCAGTTCTACATTAAATCTATTGTGGAGGAGTACCGCTATCGCCACCTTGCTCCGTAACTCAAAACACCATCAAAACTGTCGGACTCGCTTCTCTGCAGCACGGAGATCTCTCCCGACCGGCGTTAGCTAGCCGCCATGTCCCCCGATCACGTGACGTCCACCCGCATCCGCCGATGCTTGATGTTTAGATTACTAAGGCCTCCTTTCCCCACATGCTTTTTAAACCACATATTGTACCACATATTGCGTTAGCAATGACTGGAACAGTAGGGGTCTACGTATTGTGCACACACACGCATTGTGCACATTGTGCAAGGGCAGAAATCCATCACTAACACTGAGGTAAGCCAATGGCTGAAGTGGGCTGACCCTGTGCCCCATGGTGTATGTGTTGGTGGGCAAAAGCAAAATGTGAGTGGCACAACAACAGGCCAATGAATGAAGAGGGCTCACTGAAAATAGACGTAAGTATGTATAAAAATACGAATCTTTAGAACAAAACAAAAGGTCCATGATAAAGCCAGACCTACAAATCAGGGTACAGGGTTAATTCGTGTTTTGTCAGAGGTTTTTCTGGTTACCAAAATGTATTTTGTTTTCAAGAGCCTTAGAAACACTGATTCATCGACATTCTTAGCGAAAGATTTTCCGCGCGTTCAATGTGATTTCCTTTCATTCAAAAGAATAACATACTAGAAGCTTTGATTCGCATTAAAAAAAGGTGGTTTTAGGCTTTCTGGTTCTAACATCCGTTGTTTGCATATATTCTAGGGGTAGTGAGAGCAAGAAGCAGGGCCATGAAGCAGACAAAATGGCCGCTTTTCTGTCTGTGTTCAATGAGATTGTAGAGAAGGATGTTAATAGCCTTCCTGCACGCAAGTTGAAAAGCAGTAACAGTTGTTCTGATTCGACGCACAAAAGCAGGACTTCCAAAAGTATGGTGGAATTTCTGCATTTGCAAATTTACAGTTATGGGCAGACTTCTGGGTGTACCTGTCTGCTGGAAAAAAATAAGATAATTTAGGCATTCACCTTCTCCTTGCGGGCACTTTTCCACCCTGTAACATCCACACACCCATGCCTAACCCTAAATTTAGAGCTGCTGCTATAGCATAATCGTAAATGTAGATCTTTCAGACAGTGTTGAAATGGAGAGGATACAATCCACATATAGGCTCAGACTTACTATGAGTTTACGTTCGGGATGCGTCACTTTTGTGGCACTGCCCTGATGCAAAATCTTTTTGGGCATTATTCTTGGCTTTGCGTGGTTTATTAAATACAAAGTAACACAAAGCAGCGCACAGCGCTGCCTTCAGTTACTTTGCATCTGGTGGGCGTTTCATGGGTGGAGCCTTGGCGTTCCCAGGCATCCAACCATGTATTTTGATGCAAACCCCGATTTACAAAGACTTGTAAATCTGGGTTTGTGCCAAAATAGTGTGCCTACTCAATGCTCTGATTCCAAGATTTGCCCTCAGATCAAATCTTTTGGGGCACTGCTCAGCCTAAGGACCGGGGACTGCTATTCTCTCCCAGTTCCCACAGAGGACAACGAGGCGAGCAGGTGCTTTAAAGGTATTGGTCAGTTTAGATCTCGCAGTATCATTTTCACCTTAATTTCCTTGAAACAATTGCTTACTCTTATGCAGTGCTTTAAATGGGACGGTACTGCCTGGTACTGAGTACCAGCACTTTTTTATTTCGAGATGGAGAGTACCTGCCGTTCTCAAGAAAAACGTAATACTTTTAATTGGAAAGTACTGGCACTTCTCAGAAACAAGCAGGTATTCTGGTACACAGTAACTGCACTTCTATTTTTCCATTTCAAGCACTGCTCTTATGTCCCGATGTTCCTGCTTGTCCCTACGCCTCTGATCACCCTCAGTTCCCTTGGGCTCCTCGTCACCCTCAAGTAATCAAGGTTCCTGCTCACTTTTGTTTCCTCGAGACTCTTGGCCACCATCAGGTCTCTCTGAGGCTCCTGCCCAGGAAATACGTCCCTCAAGCTCCAGTTCACATTAGGCACCGGAGACTCCTGATAACCCTCAGGTCACTGAAGGTCCTCCTCACTTCACTTTCATGCCACTGGAGTTCTTGGTCACCAGTGACGGAACACAGGCCCCTGCAGACCCTGCGGTGTGGGGGGGCCCAAGCTCCAAGGGGCCCCCTCAGCACAATACTCTGGCTAGAGAGCTCCTCATTGAGTCCGGAGGGGGCTCCGCCACGTACCTTGCAGGGGGGGCCCTTAAGTTTTGTTACGCCAGTGCTGGTCACGTATGAACTACTGACTTTCTTGGTCAGCTTCAGATCCTGTGTAACTGCCACCCACCCTTAGGTGACTGACAAACTCCCGGGGAAGTTGCAGCAGGCATCCACGGCTGTACACATCAGAGTTGTACAAGGCATCCTCTTTTAGTTGTTACTCAGGAGCTTCTTTGTTATGTTATGTTATGTTACCGTGACTTATATAGCGCAAACAGCTGCCCCTGCAAAGGGGCGTCCTGGTGCTGACAGCAGAGCAACTGACACAAGCGGGTGGAAATTGATAGCCGGACTATGGTGCAGGGAAAAGGTGAGTTTTAATGGCCTTCCTGAATTCTAGGTAGTTGTTAAGGCCCCGGATGTGAGCTGGAAGTGCATTCCAGAGGAGGTACGCTCTACTACGAAAGGAGCGGCCTCCAGCGCGGACTCTCTGTGTACGGGGGACCACTACCAGGTGGTGACCCTGTGAGCGATGTCTTTGAGGATTGCATACAGCTTGGACTTGATGTCTTCTGTATTGTGGATAGAGGGATGATTTGAATCTGGAAAAACCTGCAGGAAATCACACCAAATGCAACCTTTTAATTTATTAACTGCCCACAACCCTCTCTCACAAAAAGACATATACATCCTTTCTCTTTTCTCACCGCTTTCACTCTCATTTTACATCCAGTATCATCAAGTCAGCCCGGGCAAATGTTGTGAGTTTATCTGCAGTTGAAAAAACGGCCCACCACTCGGCGTTTGCCACAGGCCCATTGGGCAATGGCCGACTTCCTGCCTTCCCACTCCGACCCTGCCAAAGGAGTCAATAATTCCAGTCTTGAATGCCCAAGTTAATCCCCATTTCTCACCAGTACTTCACCCAGAGGTGCCACCAGTTTCTAGCAGGTAGAAATTCTGTGCGAAGTGTCAGGGACCTCAGAGTTACTGTTGAACTTCTAACTCAGGTAAGGCCGGTGACTCCCATCACTGGGTTTATCGCACGCTTTACAAACCTGAAACATTCAGGTCAAATGGCTGAATCGTGACATGCCACCTGAGCTTTACAGCTTTGTAAGGTGCACAAATGAATACCACCGAACAGGTTGGTAACGAAGCCTATTATTTAAAATGTGCCAGGAAACAATTGGGTGTATGGTGTGCGACATAAAATTCAAAATTGCCACTAGCATCTTCAAAAATTGCGCATCTAGGCTAGGCAAGGGTGACTTGTCTCTTAAATCCTGGCATGGGCACGTTTTCTTGCTTAATTACACATACCATCCCTCTAGGATGAGGTAAAAATAACAGAGGCTTCAATAAATCACTGCTGTTCCCAACATTTGGCACGCTCTGTGTGAGGTAAGGCACACACGCGCGTCCTGCGCAGGATGACTTTGCCTGTCCTCCAGGTTGGCCCAGAGGGCAGAGTAGGCAATAATGACCCATCTGTTCGCTACCTACAGCTAGAGAACCTCTAATGAAGACAGATGTGGGTCACCCTGTACCAGGGAGCTGCAGGGTGGTAATGAAAGAGCCTAATGGTCACTGCCTACCACTTTTGACTGATTGATGACCGAAAGGTTTGTGTTTCAGAAGTAACAAAGGTAAGTTCAAACAATCATTCGTCTTGGGGACAGGTTTCTCGCATCCCTTCATGCGCGCTGTTTAATGCCTGCCTTCTCTCGGCGCCGGGAAAAAATGGCGGCTTTCACTTTTTTCTCTCGAGTGTCCAACGGAAAAAAATCTGCTACAGTTTGTCGGAAATGAATTTCTGGAAAAACTCTCCCTGACTAAATGAATACTCACATGGCTGCGCTGGATAAACTTACTCTAAAATTGCTATTTAATGTACCGGCCGCACGTGACTGCAGTGAAGCCAAAAGTGTAAAAGAAAAAAATGTCCGACCATCTTTAGTCCGTTTCAATTTCATATTGATTTTAACATGCGAGCGCAATGCGGTATCCGTACAATAGCCTGGTATGTTCAAAGGTAAAGATATATACATTTTGCTGGCACTTAGTTGCAGGGCTCCTCTCAACATTTATAGATAGAATTATAGACCTGAAGTATTAAAGCTCTCTGCGTAGCAAAGTTTGCGGTTCACAAAATCAAATTTTTTGCAACAGTAAAAGGCACATTACAAACTGCAAATGTCTATGCGAATCCCTCAATTTAAACATTATTACCCCTAGATTGAGGAGGATTTGGCAGCGTGAAAGGACAGTCTCCCTCCTTAGGAATCCCAGAGAAATGTGTCAATGTTTTGCTACCGCAATTGCATTGCATACCATTCAAGACATAGGGCCGGCCACATGTATCATTAATTCAAATAGCGATTACCCAATTGCGATTCTCTGCGAATCGCAATTAGGTAATCACTATTTGAATGTATGAAACTCCATAAGTTTCATTCAGCGTTTCCTAATGGGTCGCAAATCAACCTAACTCATTAATACTAATGAGGCAGGTCGCAATTTGCCACCCATTAGGATTCGCTAAAATCACATGGATGGTGGCCTGCTGGGGTCAGCAGGCCACCATGTCTATGATTGCTTTCAAATAAAGCAATCTTTTTTTAAATGCAGCCTGTTTTCCTTAAAGGAAAACGGGTTGCGTTTAAAAAAAAAAAAAAAGAAAATGAAAAGTTTTGTTTTCAAACATCTGAAATCTTGTGCTGTGTATATGAGACCTCTGGTAAAAGCTCCATTAGTCTACCCTATCAGAAATGTATCTCACAGGCACAAGACGATAGTCTGCAAATAACTTCAAGATGGAGCCTGCTTCTTCTCTCTGAAGTTACGGCTAATGAAATACAGGAGGCCCTAGCAATTCTAGATTGGTCAGTGACCTCCGTTAGTCTCAAGTTGCAACAATTTAGGACTATCTGGATGCTTTACTACACACCTAAACATATTTCAAATAGGGCACTGTCCCGTATTCCTTACAAATCATACTGTCCGAAATGCAACTATTATACAGCGGATATTGGGGTACATGCATCAAGAAAAGCTTTTGCGAGTCCTTAATTGCGATTGTTAAGGAATCGAAATTAGGGACTCCCAAAAGCCTATGCATGTCGAAATCGCTACTAAAATAGCGATTTCTAAACATTCCGTAATTGCGAGTCGCAAATTGCGAATCGCAATATGGAATGGCTTCCCATTCATTCCTATGGGCCTACAGGCCCATAGGAATGAATGGGAATGCATCAGCAATTTGCGAGTACCAATAGGTACTGCAAATTGCGCATGCAATTCCAAGGGTGCAAAGGTGTCAAAATGACACCCTGTTGCACCCCTAGAATTGTGATGTGCACCTATTTTGCGCACACACATGCCCCAAGGGCATGTGTGTGTGTGTAATCCTGAAACCTTGAAAATGCACTTTAGTGCAGTTTTCAAGGTTTTTGCAAAATACCGACCAGAGTAGATTCTCTGTCAGGCACATGCATCAAGCTAAATTGCGCTCGCAAATTTTGCGAATCGCAAAAAAAGCCTGTTTGCGAGCGCAATTTAGCTAAATCCAATGCATGAACCCAAATCTGCGAAAAACCATGAAAATCGCTAAAATAATGATTCGCTAAGTTTGCGAACGCTAATTTAGCGAATCCATAATTGCAAATTCCTAAATTGCGATTGACAAATAGCGAATCGCAATTAAGGACTCGCAAACACATGAATGAAAATTCACAAATTGCAAAAACCAGGAAATTCGCAATTTTGCAAGTGCAATTTAAAGAGGATCACAATTAGGTGGTAACCATGAGTAAAAAAGCCCACAGGTGCTAATCCTTAGAAACCTATTTAAACTGACCCAGGAGGCCTCAGAATCTTTCACAATGGCAGCGCTCTACGTGATGGCGAGGAGGACGAGGCTCCATGCAGCAGCCCAGCGAAGAAGGAGAATCCAGGAGCCGCATTTTCAGAGTGCGCATCACATTGCTGGGACAAACAGATGATGAAATATACAACAAGTACAGGCTGAACGGTGCCATGAACCTAGATCTAATTGCAGAATTGCAACCCCTAATGCGGCACCAGACTCGTAGGACCCATGCCATCCCCACTCATGTGCAGGTCCTATGTTGCCTGCACCTACTTGCGTCAGGCAGTTTCCAAGGGGTAGTAGCTGTAGCTGGAGGGGTGTCACAAAGCTCCCTTTCACGTTTCTTCCAATCTTTCCTGAACGCCATGATGACAAGGATCCACACCCACATCACCTTCCCCACAACCCCACAGGAATAAGACCAAACAGGACTTCTACCAGGTAGCACAGTTCCCACATGTGATAGGTTGCATAGATTGTACGCATGTTGCCATTTGTCCACCAGCAGCAAATGAATACATTTTCAGGAACCGTAAATCCTATCATTCAATCAATGTACAAGTAGTCTGCAATGCTAAGTATATCATAACAGACATTGTGGCTCAATACCCTGGGAGCACACATGACTCCTATATATTTAGACACAGTGGCATACACACCCGGCTGCTCAGGGGTGATTTCGGCGAAGTACATCTGCTTGGTAAACATATATAATAATTCCTCACACACAATGGCCAAATGGCAATGCATAACTGTCACTAACCCTTTGCTCACTACCCTGTAGGTGACAGCGCATACACCGTGCGGAACTACATTTTGACACCATACCTCAACCCAGCCACCCCAAATCAGCAGAGGTCCAATGCTGCGCACATCACCACACGAAATATCATCGAACGCACCTTTGGGCTGATGAAAAGTCGCTTTCGCTGCCTCCACAAGACTGGCGGAGCATTGCAGTACCGGCCCGAGACCTGCTGCAGGATTGTGGCTGCATGTGCCATGTTGCACAATATCGCGACCAGGAGAGGCATACCCATTGAACTGTCCGACAGTGAGCCTGAGGGGGACAACCAGCAAGTGCCACAACTACGACCAGCACATGGCACAAGCTCAGCAGAAGGGCAAAGGAGACGTGCAGAAATTACACAACATTATTTCTGAGGTAAGTAATGATGAGACACGATACAGCATGTTTGAACTGTACTGTATTTACTTGCCTTAAACCTTGTTGTAGTGTTAAAGCACACATAGCAGGTGCTAAGTAGCACAGTGATTGCATGCAGAAAAATAATACAATACCTAATTTTAGGACTTGGATCTCAGTCACTAGTATGGTATTATACATGGTTACCTCACCATGGTTAAATTGTTATGCCCAAGTCTGTCTATCTCTTCCTACCACGCACCCCCAAACGCCTTTCGCCGGCATCAGCTCCACCCCTCATGGAGGCTCCGGAAGGTGTTGTGCTCCGAGTGGTGCGCCTCCTGCAAGTGGGCACTGGCACTGACAGGCTACTGAGGCTGGACGCCTCCTCACTCCCCTCTTCCCCCGTCACATTGCTGCCCCCAGCAGTAGCAGCCTGGATTTGTTCCACGGCATTAGTTACCTGGGCCAGTGCCCTGGCCACATCCCCACAACAATGGCCCATATCTATCTGCATGGCCACGGACCGACGGGACAGCAGTGCAGTGTTGGTGCACAGGCGATTGTTAGATTTTGTATAGCCTTCTAAGGCCATCATCAACTGGCGATGTCTCCTTCTCTGTGTCTCCTGGCCCTCCTGCATCACCCTGCTCAGCTCCTGCATGGTTGCATTGGACTGCCTGTTGCCTTCCACCACAGCTGTTGTGAGTTCTCTCACACAATCACTCATGACTGCAATGTTGGTTGCCATTCTGCTGAGTTGTTCATGCATTGACCTCATATGTTTTGCCTGCAGGCGCTGCACCCTCAGCATCTGGCTCTCCAGCCCACCCCACACATTTGGAGTTTGGTCCTCCTGCGATGTGATGCGTGCCCTTGACCTGCGCCTCAGGCTTTGGATTGTGCTGTGCCGAACCTGTGACTGGGGTGTCGTTGTGGGGGTACCTCGAGGCCGGCTTGTCTCTGGAGCTGGTTCACGCTCAAGCTCAGGTTCCATGGGCTGCAGTGGTGGAACTGGGGCCCTGCATATAGTGGGGGCAGGAGCTGTGCTTTGTGGGGCCACAGGTGTTTCCACGTCTGCCTCAGCCAGAGTCTCCTGTGTGTCTCCGCATTCACTGTCCTCAGAGTCTCCTTCTGCTGCATCTGTGATGTTAAACAGTGCAATGTTAATTTTTTGGAGGGCTAATGTTTTATCACATTAAGCATACTTGGGTCTCATTAAATTACTAACTGTCACACAGTGTTTTCGTGTTTAACTTTCTTATAGTGTGTTTGCCTGCCAACTTGCCTAACCTGCCTGTAACTCCCATAATGCATTTGGGTGTTGCCGGAAAATGTGGACTGGAGTTAGTTTCTGTACACTGGAGTTGAACTGAGGGGATGTTCACATTTTGATATGTCTCTTGATATGGACACATGCATGCATCTTACCTTGTGAAGTACAGGCCGCTCCGGATGTATCCAACTGGGTCACTCCCACCACAGCTTCAGGCTGGAGTGTGGACTCAACCAGGTCCTCCATGGGTGTATTTCCAGGCAGTGTTGATGGTCCCCCTCCAGTCTTCTTAGCCTCCTTCAGCCTGTCTGCAATCCTCTCCTTGGCACGGCTGCGCAGGTCGTACCACCTTTTTTTCAGGTCATCAATTGTGCGGTGGGTGAACCCCACTGCATTCACTTTGTTCTTGATCCTGAGCCATATTTTCCTCTTCTCAGCCTCCGGTACCTTGAGGGACAGTTTGCGAAAGAGCTTGTCGTGGCTCTTAACAACCTCCTCTATGAGGTTTTCAATTTCTCTCTCACTAAACTTGAGCTTGCTTTTCCTGGTTACTGCACTCTCCCCTGATGCTGATGGATCCATTTTTGTGCACTGAACAGGTCTGCAAGCCAAGTGGTTGCTTGTTCTGCTCTGCTCCTGCACACAGCCTCCTCCTCTCACTTTCTCTGGGCACTGAATGTAGCATGGGCTGGTTGACTTCCTGCTTGTGATGTCATCAGCATGCTTCAAAAGCGACGCGCTATTTTCGATTTTGCTAATTGCGAATTCGCACTTTGCGGAATCGCAAATAGCCGGATCGCAAATGGCTAAATCGGTATTTGCGATTCGCTATTGGATTATCGCTATTTGCGATAGCGAATTTTAGCGATTCGGTAATTGTTCGCTAAAACGGTCATGCATTGCAGTTAGCGATTTCTAAATAGCGATTCCTTATGATTCGCTATTTAGGAATCGCTATTTCTACATTTGATGCATGTGCCCCTGTATTTTGCGGCCCCAAATAGCGAATTCGCTATTTCTAAGTGCCTCTTGCATTGCATTTAAGGAATTGCGAGTGCCTAACACTTTAATGCATCGCAAAAGGCCTTTTTGCGGGCGCAAACGGCCGATTTTTGCGAATCGCACCGTTTGCGCTCGCAAAAACCGTTGATGCATGTGCCTGTTAGTTCATATGTTTGGTGACTGCACAGTGCTAAAAAAAATTTGGATTAATTTATTTTCACTTCTTACAGAACACTTAGGGTATTAATTTCAGCTCACTAATACAGAAATCCTCTTAGGGTACAAGCAGGGATGTGTGGGTTACTCAGGGTCACTGTTTTCAATCGTTATCGTGAGCGCTCGCTTATGTATTAATTCTCTGCCACCAACAGTGGCAGAATGGTGGGCTATGTTGTGACAAGTTTACGAGTCCGAAGCAGCCCTAGCCGAGGCTAGATGTCCTAGATCCCTTAGGAAGTTTGAAAGAATCTGTTCCAGCTTACATTGGGAATAGTTCTGGGACTGACAAATCCCAGAACCTGATTAAACACAGATTTGTCTTTCTCATATATTCTACAAATATCTGTCCCTCTTTCTTTATGTCTTTTTCGTCTTTCTCTTCTCCGCTGTTCGCATCAATATTTATGTTGATTAGTTCACAATGATGTATATGTAATGTTTTGTACATACTATATTGCAGTATTGAATGCTGGCTCCAGTGAAAAATAAAAAAATTCTTTAAAAAAATGAAAATAACCGTTTTCTTTTCCTTTTTCAAGAGCAGGCAGTGGTCCGTGGGACCACTGCCTGCTCTTAAAAAACATTTTTACGAACATTCACAAAGAGGAAGGGGTCCCTTGGGGATCCCTTCCCGTTTGCGAATGGGTCACCACCTACTTGAAATAGGTGGTTAAATGTGAATGTTTTGCTACCGCATTTCCGTCGCAAAACATTCCTACATACCGCTGCGATTCAGTATTAGGAAGAGACGCCCTAAACACGCCCCTCCCTAATACCGAAACAGTATTTATTCGCAATTCCAATTTGCGATTCGCAAATTGGAATTCATACATACCACAATGCATTTTACCGGTCGCAAACGTTCCGATTCTGTGAATCGGGCTGTTCGCGACTGGTAAAATGCATGATACAGGAGGCCCAAAGTGTCTTCTGAAAGTTGGTGGTCCTTGAGAGCCATCTTCTACATTGTGAATAAGAGCTTGGGCATTGGGATGTGCATGCACTATTTACCTTGCGCGCACTGCATCGCCGAGTTGGCGATGCAGCGCGCGCAAGGTAAATAGTTTTATTTATTTATTTACTTCGTTCTGTCGTATGTCTGAGTCCACTACCCCCCCACCCTGCCCCTCCCCCGCCCCACCACCCCGCAGCACTCCCTCTGCGAGCCGCCACTGCTGAGTTAAGTTGTAAAGTGGAAGCGCTTCTGGAAAAAGCTGCAAGATAGCCTTGTAAGGATGTGGGTTATGGGCCAGATGTACTAATACTGGGAGAAGCAATTTCCAAATTGCGATTTTCTATGAACTGCAATTAGTAAATCACTATTCCTAATGAATTAAACTTCTATTTTTAAATTACCGATTCCTAGTGGGTCGCAAATCGACCTAACTCATGCTTATTAATGAGGTAGGTCATGGTTTGTGACCCAGTAGGAATGATAGTCATCACAGGGATAGTGGCTTGCTGGGGTCAGCAGACTACCATGTCTGTGATCACTAGTAAATAAAGCAACCTTTTTTTAATGCAGACTGCGTTTTAAAAAAGAAACCTTTAACTTTTATTTTTAAGACTAGACAGTGGTTTGTGGAACCACTGGCTGCTCTTAAAAATGTTTATTTTTAACATTATGAAAGGGGAAGGGGTCCCATGCGGCACCAACCCATTTGCAAATGGGTCAATCAATCTGTAGATTTGTAGAGCGCTACCTGTCACCCGTGAGGATCGCCTCGCCAATGGGCTAGTACCATTTGTGAACTGGTGGTAAAGTATTAATGTTATGTGACCGGAATTCGGTCGCAAAACATAAATACATACCACTTTGATTCCATATTTGGAAGGGGTGTCCTAAACATGCCCCTTCCAAATACCAAATCCGTTTTGGTCGCAAACTCAAATTGCGATTGGTAGCATATTATCAAATCACACTTTGGGTTTGATACATCACAAAAAGCCTTTTTGTGGTCACAAAAGGCCAAATTCTGTGAATTTGGACGTTTGCAACTGCAAAAAGGTGTTGTAAATCTGGCTCTATATTCTCTATTGGAATTCACGCAGGCTTGGTCATGTAAATTCAATCGTGAGTTGAACTGAAAAGGTGATGAGTCTTTGAAGCAGTAAATTAATTTCTGAAAGGAATTATTTCTATGAAAATTCAAACCGTATGCTCATGTAAATTCTATTGTTCTGCAGATTCTCTATTATTTGCACCCTCCTGAAAAAAAAACAGGTGGATGTCCAAAGTGCATTCAGTGCATTAATTTTGTGCAGGTGGATGGACTGTAACACCAACTACATAATGGCCAACCAATAAAGACTGCTGATCAGAAAGATAACATTGTAGTTTAATAAATATATATGCTTTTCGAAGTTTATAACTTCTTGCATTAGAACAATATTGTTAGACCTGGCTTTTACAGCGGGTTTATACCCAGATTTTTTGCTTTGTGTACTTCTGATTCTGACCTGTTTTTGTTGGTCGCATGACTCTGGGTACTTTACCACTGCTGATCAGTGCTAAAGTGCATATGCTCTCCCTGTAAATTATATGTATGGATTGGTGTTTCCATAATTGGCTGATTTGATTTACTAGTCAGTCCCTAATACAGTGCACTGTGTGTGCCCAGGGCCTGTAAATCAAATTCTGCTAATGGGCCTGCAGCACTGATTGTGCCACCCACATAAGCAGCCAGTAAATGTAACTCAGGCCTGCCATTGCAGTGCCTGTGTGCAGTCTAATACTGCCTTGTCAACTTGGCAAGTGCACCCACTTGCCAGGCCCTTACCTTCCCTTTTCTTACATGTTAGTCACCCCTAAGGTAGGTCCAAGGTACCCCTGTGGACAGGGTGAAGTGTATGTGAAAGGTAGGACATGCCCTGGTGTGTGTGACATGTCCTGATAGTGAAATACTGCCAATTTCGTTTTTCACTATTGCAAGGCTATCTGTTCCCATAGGATAGAATAGGGAGTTTGCTTATAACATCTTATAAGCCTAACTACCCCTGGTAACAAGGTAGGAAAATAAAGTTTAGTATGCCTGAACTCAGAATGCTAAAATGCATCTTTTAGTGAGGGTGATTTTTACATTCTGTGTTTGAAAATACCACTTTTAGAATGTAGGTATTTTCTTGCTTAGCCATCCAGTGTGCCTCTGCTAGGATTTGTGTT
Source organism: Calotriton arnoldi (assembly GCA_963921515.1). Lineage (NCBI taxonomy): Eukaryota > Metazoa > Chordata > Amphibia > Caudata > Salamandridae > Calotriton > Calotriton arnoldi. Next base: position 932,217 of record CAWUFW010000319.1, read on the forward strand.
GACTGTCTGGCTTTGGATTGACAGGGGCTGGGGATGTGCAGTGGCTCCAGATAGTCTGGATGAGTCAGTGCTAGGCTGAATAGGCCTGGTCTGCATTTGGAATGGTGGGAGGAGTAGCACCTGCACCTGAATAGGGCTGTGCCTGCCTTTCACAATGATGGCTCCGCCCCCCTGTGGTGTGTCTGGAGCCAGGGCTCACACTGACAATGGAGGTTGTTGTGCACTTGCAAAGTGCCCCCAGAACTGGTTTGGACTGGGCTCAGAGCCCTGGGCCAGGAGAGAACAAAGAGATTTACTGAATAAAAAGAGGGGCCCAGACCCCAGACTTTTAGATCACTGCTGAACTAAGAAACCTGCCAGGAGTAGGACCGGGAAATCTGGAGGAGGAGTACTGCCCCTGTGCTGTGTGCTGTTGGGGTTGGCCTGCAGTGGTTGCTTCTGTCTTGGGTAAGGAAAGGACTGGACTGTGCTTTCATCATCCTGCTGTTAGAGTTTTCTCCAAGGGCTTGAAGTAGAGCTTGCCTCCTGTTGGAAGTCTCAGGGATAGAAAAGACTTCAAAGATCACTTCTGGGAAATCAAGAGGAACCTTTGCCTACGAGAAGAGCTGGAGAAACTGAGGAGGAATACTGTCCCTGTGCTGTTTGCTGTCTGGGGTTGGCCTGCAGTGGCTACTTTCTGACAAGGAAAGGGAAAAGGACTTTGCTTTTTGCTGTGTCCCCTGCTTGAGGAAGATCTCCAAGGGCTTGAAAATGAGCTTTCCTCCTGTTCTGAAGTCTCAGGGACACAAAGACTTCACCACCAGCTCCACTGAACTTCCTTGCTGGGAGTTCTAACCTGCTAAGAGGTGCCTGCTGCTGTTTTGGACCTCTGGAGGCTGTTTTGCTGTTGGGAGCTAGAGAAGTAACGCAAGTTCGAGAAGCGTGACGAATCCGCACCTGTTTCCGACGCATCACCGAAGAAATCGTTGCAGCGCCTGCCCGCGGCTCGAGAAATCGCTGCAAGCCGCATCGAGGGCACTGATCTCCGAAGTCTGAGATCAACACACCGATTCTGATGCAAGGCCTGCTCTTCGGCTGCAAGAACCCACGCATCGACCCGGATCGTCGCATCGAGGCACCAAGTCTGTCGCATTTGTGGGGGACGCAGTAAGAAACCGACGCATCACCTCCCAACGCAGTAAGAAACCAACGCATCACCTCCTCTCTGGTAAGGAACCGACGCATCACCTCCCCTGCGCAGCAGTAAGAAACCGGCGCATCACATCCCCCGGGGCAAGGAACCGACGCATCACCTTCCCTGAGTGTAAGGAACCGACGCATCACCTTCCCTGCGACCCTTTTTTGTTGTGTGCGCGACGCATCCAAGGTACTTTGTGTGAAAAGTGTTGCATCTACAATTTTCTTTGAACTGAACTATTTCTACCATTTGGAAGTCATATTTTTATTACTGTATTGTGGATTTTTGTCGTTTTGGTCTTGTTTGGTTTAGATAAAGATTACTTATTTTTCTAAACTGGTGTGGTGTCCACTTGTAGTGTTTTCACTGTATTACTGTAGGTGTTCACAAATGCTTTACACACTGCCTCTGAGATAAGCCTGTCTGCTCGTGCCAAGCTACCAAGGGGGAGCAGTTTTTTTTTTAGAAGTGTATCCCCCTACCCTGACTCGAAGCAAGGGTCCCTATTTGGACAAAGGTACCTACCTCTGCCAACTAGAGACCCCATTTCTAACAAATATAAATAACAAAACAGAAGTAAACCGTTTGATAAAGGCCAGAGGTATTTGGCTGTGCCTGTCCGCAGACAGTGCAAGAGTGTCATCTTGGATAAATATCTGCAAATGCCACACACTTTCACTATCTCTTCTCACTTTGCCCCACTCTCCACTTCACCACTATACAGCCCTTGCATTATTCTATATTTTTATCACATCCTCATCTGTCTTCCTATCTACCACTATCACTACTTCTACCACCCTCTCATCTCTCTTTTTACCTTACCTTTGGCTCTGCCTCACCCCTTGGTGTACCCCACCCTCTCCCCAGCTTTACAGTTCCTTCTCCCAATCTTTAGCTCAGAGACGTTTTAAAGTTTGGGCAAAGTGAGCAATTGCCCAGTGCCCCCAACTTCCAAGGGGCCCCCCAGGAAAGTGAACTTTCTCTCTAGCTCATTTCTGTGTATTTTTTTATCTTAATCGTTTGCATATAATTCAATATTGTCAGGCAACATAGGGCTTGAATTAGCAAAACATGGGTAATACAATTCAAAGTTATTCCAAACGGGGGGCTCCAAAATGTTTCTTGCCAGGGGCCCCCTAAGTCTTTAAGATGACACTGCCTGGCCCTCTATCTCACTTCTAGAACTTAACTGTCTTCCTACAAATCTTTCTGTATCTTTCTTTCTGGCTACCTCACCTTTCTTTCTCTCTTTATCTTATAACTTTCCATACCTCACCGTTCTCTCTCTCTCTACTTCTTTTCTATCCCTGCCTCCCTTCTCTTTCTAATTCACTTCTCTCACTTATCGTTCTATTTACATCTCTTGCATTCTCCTGTCTCCCGCCAATCCCATTTCTCTTACTCAAACGTCAGCGGTCAGCGTATAGCCAAATAAGTGTCACATAAAAAGATAAGATGACAGACAAAGGCGGGGAAGAGAATTAAGGAGAACATTTTGAGACTTAACCTGATAGACACGTAAAACTAACGACAAAGGTGAAGAGTTGTGAAGGCAGAGTTATGTTTCATTATGAATACCTTGCAATTAAATCTACAACTTTAAGTGCTATGTGCATAGGACTTGTTTTAATATAATGCAATGATCAATAAACATCAAACAAGTCACCTGCATATCTTTCCTACAATGGGAGGAACAGGCTGGTTAGATACTGAATTTCATGTAAAATGTTGTTGCAAGACAAAAAAACTAGATCTGAGCACAAAAGGAAACAGCTTTATCAATAGCTGTTTAAGCTTTCTTCTGGCACGACTTGGCTGATGGACCTACGCATGACAGCTTGAGTATTTGGCTGTTTTTGAAAGCCATAATTTCTGAAAGTGTAACTTACAATACAGTATTGTAGTTTTTCCTGTGCCCAGGCTGGACAGCCCAGCTCTGCACGCTATTGGAAGAGCATTTCTCTAAATTATCCTGCTTTGAGAGGCACGAGTTATCATTTTCATCACAATGTTATTGGAGTCACACCTGGTAGATCCCCTTGGCCCCAGAAGATATTGTACCTTTTTCCGACAAAAAAGGGGACCTGGCAGCTGCCTTTCACTCCTCTTCCAATAAGTTATGCTCTGTTAGACATGGAGCATTAGGAGAGAAATAAACCTGTCAGAGAATCTCTGATCTACAGGTGATGTCCGAATATAGCCCCAGTCTTGTGCCCCAATCAGTACGCAGAGACAACGAATGATATTTTACAGTTGATAATTATGCAGTATTTGTCTCTAAATCACGTGTATCAAAATTATAGTAATTATTATAAACAACTCAGCTGATAATATGCATAATACTACAAATGTTAGCTTGGCCCCAATCAAACTTGACCACACATTGCTAACTTAGGGCCCGATTCACAAACGGCCTCAGTACTTGTCTCGGAGGCCCTGCAGTCGTGGCGATGGCCCGCAGTCGTGGTGGAGGCCTGCATAGTTGGCGGGACCTCTGCACTGAGAAACGGCAATGCAGAGGTCCGTCACGAGTGCGCCCCACCACCCCGGCCGACATGACTGCAGGGCCTCTACCAGGAGTAATGAGGCCCTTTGTGAAACGGGCCATTATTATTTTGTCCGTATGCAAAGCGGCATATTTATCAAAGAGTTGGCCGCCCTTGAGCACAAGGGCGACGCAACTACTAAGTTAGATTTATCAAGGCATGCAAGGCCACCTTGCATGGCCCTACATGGTTTGATAAATCTAGAGTAACACAACGCAGGGCAAATCACTGCCCCAGGGAGGCGTTCCATGGATGGCGAGTGGGCGTTCCCATACATCCACCCAATTGATTTTGGCGCATTCGCACATTTACCCACACATTCTGAATCTATCAAAATGTTATGCCTCCCCAGCTGAGGAATAATGAGGATAAATATCTTTATTTCTGTTTCTTTTTTTCTCTTTCTATGTGTGCTGCATCCTGCATTCTTTTTTTCCTCCTTCTATTCTTCAGCACACATAGAAAGAGGAAAATGCCTCAGAGGATTATGTTTGTGCAGGAAGGTGCCCCATCCTGCATAAAAAAGAATCCTGTCTGCTCCTGCATTGGTGCTGGGCAGCAGTTTGTGCGGCAATGTAAAGAAAGGACAGGAATGCGCTGTATAATGTTAAATACAGTGCATTCCTGCCCTTTCACTTTCTGGCAGCGCAGCACAGCAAGGTGGCTTGCTGTGCTGCATGAAAGTTTGATAAATATGCCCTACAGTGTCTTCAGTCATCCAACTTAAGTGTCTGTCTTAGTTCGCTAAGATTAAAGTAGGCCAAAACATATATACTCCCTCTGCATACCTTATACTGTCATCAGACCAGCATCCAGAAGTGATTCTGCATCTCCCCTCAGTAACTGATTCATGTTTCCAACCCTGACCCTATATGATACAGTCTTATATACCTTCATCACCAATGATGTCTTATGGAGTGAGGAGAGGTCAGTCGTGCTTGGTTTCTGCTTTCCTACAAAAATATGGAAATTATGCCTGCTTGCAGAAGCTTACAGAAGCTACGGAAGTTAATGCTACTTTTCCCATCTGCCTTTCAAGACAGATGTCTACAAAGTCATCTTCCCTTGCAGTTGTGGTTATAATGCGTGCACCATAGAGGTTGATAGATTTCCTTCTGCCCTGTTAGATGAATGGTGTCAGAAAACATGGAACTTCAAAACCAAAAACCTGGTGGTTGAGCACATATATTTTAGCATTACTATTCCAACTGTTGATCTGCTTTCCTAAGCCCTACGGATATTATATGCATTCTTTAATATAAAACACAGTCTTGATTGCATACAGTCAGGCCTGCTTTGCATGTAAATTCATTATTATCACATAAAATCCCAGCTACACAAGACAAGTTCCTCACTCGCATCCAACATCTTGCTTCTTGGAGTCTTTCAAAGGGGCACAGGATGGATGGTCAGCACCTGTGCCACACCCTCAGCACTTCTGCATGAAACAACCAGCAACACAATGATACGCTGAAGAGGTGCTGCTCACTTTACAGGAAAAAATCCCAAATAAACAAAGGAATGGTTTCATTTTCATTTACTCTCCTAAGGGTGCTCATGATATTACCGGCAAGCATCAGCAAAGCCAATAGGTCTAGCCTATAATTGAAAATGGCCTTTCATTGATTGGGGAATTTAGGCACTCATTCACCCACCATGTCACTCATCCATTCAATCACTTCTGCATTTATTCACAAGCCCATTCACAATAACACATGAATTCAAGCTCACTAATTTTAAAAAAACACACACTCAATGACAAGACAGACATTTTGCTTTTGCCAATGCCTACTCTCATTCTGTTCCTAAAGGAGTTGGCATTAGAATGGTTGTGCCATTCATAATGCCAAACCTAAAAGTGCCTAGTGACTTACATTTCAAGCGTTTCTCAACTCTGCTCTTTTAGGCTCCAATGTTTCTCTGCACCCTCATGTTGCCAAAGTTTCTGCCGACTCAGGTTTGAAAGCTTCAATGAACACTTAAGCGGCCAATGTTTCTGTCCCAAGTGCCAATGTTTCTCTGCATTCTCAAATTCCAATACTTTTCAGCTCCCTCAGGTTCTTCCCCCTCTATTATCAATGAAGCTCAGTCTCCAAAGCTTCTCAAACCCCTACACACTGCCAATGGTTCTGGCCTTTCAGTCTCAAATCATTTTCTGCCCCAACCCCCCCATTGGCTCCCTTGCTTCCCTGTCCCTTGGGGAGCAGGATCAAGACTGAGTTGCATATGGCATTGTCCAAACTGGGGTGGTGTGGTGAGCAACAAAACGATGGATTAAACCCAGATCTGTGACTGGGGGTGAATGTTTGATTTGTTCAACATTTCGTCCATCATCTGTTCTTTTTGCTTTTGTCGCCCTAAGTAGGAAGGGTATGCCCAGATGTGTGTCTTGTGCTCACTGTGACTCTGGATTCAAGCTAGCCTGACTGATGGGGGTGATACCCCGAAACTGGTCCCAGGATGCTTGTTTCCGGTCCAGGGAGGGCCTGGCTTAGCAGTTCGAGCTAGACTGTTCCCATGGGTAACAGGGTCAAGACTGATTTGCATATAGCTAGGTCCAAACTGGGGTGGCGTGGTGAGCAAAAAAAAAATATATATTTAACCCATATCTGTGACTGGGGGTGAATGTTTGATTTGTTCAGCATTCCATCCATCATCTGTTCTTTTTGCTTTTGTCTCCCTGTACCTTCAGGCTGCATTGCCTCAGTCTGATTTATTTTATGCCAAGTTGTACTTTGTGGTGCAGTGCTCGACTGCCAATGTATGCATGCATTTACATTTATATAGCACAAATCTAGCTATGAAGCAAAGGAGCATGTTGCATCCTGGTCAACCTGGTTGGATGGATATGGAATATGGAACACCTCTTATAACCAGATTCCATACAACGACAGTTGACCCAGTCTTCTGGTTGTGATAGGACATCGTTTATAGCAGTATAAATAAACTTACCTTGGAGACTTTCTCGTGTGTGATATTTACTTATTGAAGAAAGAACTTTACACTGGCAACAAGTGGAGAACGGACAGAGAAGCCTGGAGCCCTGCGATGTCACAGATCATGAAACCGGGGGTCTGAGAATACTGCGGCAGTTTCAAGCACGTTGGAAAATAAACCTGTGCACCAGCGAAGTCCTGTGTTGTCTACAGCGGTTCTGGAAGAGCTCAGTAAGAGCACCCTTCGCATCATATTAGGAATTACTTTATTTATTTATTAAGGTCCTTTAATCAATGCCGGTTTAGGAGGTGCATGTGGTGAGCAGCGCACAAGTCAATTGCATCCCGAGCCCTACACACAGCGCAGCACATTTGCATGTGATGTCAACAAACACTAGAGCACGCACACTGCAGAGCAATGCTTTAATATGGCCTGGTTCAGCGGCATCATTGTGGATGTCGGCATCTCAGGTGATCCACACACCATAATAAATAATCCTGAGTGCTGATTACGTGCACCTTTGTTTGGGGCCATCGTTATATATATATCAGCATTTCCGGTGAGCCGCACACCACAGTGGATCTCAGGAAATTTAATTTGGTGATTCACACACCTGCAAATGGCGAAAATAAAAAAAAGGACCTTGCGTAACCCACTCTTCTTTGGTGATTCTCACACCTGTGTGTGAACAATATAAATAATTTTGTATCATCAGTCGGTAGTCTGTCAAAACATCAGTGATTTGCGCACTGCGAGTCACCTCAGCTCTAGCTTGCACACCAAAGAAAATGGATGGAATTAATGAACCAATACCATTCTTATCTACACCTAGTGAACCTATTTTAGAATGGAGACAATGGAAAGAAGGGTTATAAGGTTACATTGAAGCAATTGGGGGTGATGATTATACTGACAAACGCAAACTAGCCGTTCTGAAACATTGTTTAGGGGAAGAGGGCAGGCGTATTCTTAGTCATTTACCTCTAATAGTAGCAGAACATTGGGATGATGGCAATACAGATGTATATGTGATGGCAATTAAACAACTAGATAAGTTGTATGTCAAGTAAATGAAGTTGTTGCTAGACACAAGTTTTTGAGTAGAGGTCAATTGCCCAATGAGTCTGTTGATGTTTTTATGAATGATTTAAGAATTTTAGCCGCTAAATGTAACTATGCTTCATTTCATGACCAAATGTTATGGGACCAAATGGTGCATAAGATTGCTGATGCAAAGCTACAGGAGAAATTGTTATCAGCAGATGATTGACTTCAAGAAAAGCTATTGATATTGCCCATCTATTTGAGGAAATGAAGTTAGGTATGAAAGAGTAGTCAGGAAAAACACACGTCTGAAATTCAGGTGGTTAAAAAAACAAATTGTGATGAGTAGATTGGCAGCAAAACCAAAGTAAAAATGCAAACCAACCAGAATTTGGACAGAAAGGAATATGTATGTTTCAAACGTGGACTATCTGATCATTTAGCTAATGTTAAAAGATGTCCAGCTATGGGGCAAGTTTGTAGGTATTGTAGAGCCAAAGAACATTATGCCAGGATGTGTAAAAATAAGAACACATTTATAGAGAGTGATGTAGAGGGGAATAAACAAAAGAATTAATTATATAAAGGAAATTAGATGTGACCTGAAGGATGAAACAGAGGAAGTTTAGGTATATATGAGATTAATGGAAATATTAAAGATGCCCCTTTTTGCATAGTTCATATTAGGGGTAAAGAGATAAAAGTAATGGCAGACTCTGGTGCTAGACATACCTTGATTGGTGATGAATGGATTAAAGAATTGCCTAATGTGAGATTGTCACCACCGGATGTCAGATTACCAGGATACAGGGAAAAACAATTGAAGTCGTGGGATATTTTACTTCAGACTTGGGTTTTAAAGGCAAAACCATAGAGACAAAAGTTTATGTGGCCAAGGAAGGATCTTGTTTGCTAGGTTGGCCTCAGCAAAGAGATCTAATGATCACCCTAAATCCCAATCATCTAGATCAAGTGCTAGGGTATAGTGACTTTGTATTACAGGTTGGAGACAACATAACAGCTGATTGGGAGAGGTTATTTCCTAAAGTTTTTTCTTCACAGTTAGGACTCCTGAAAAACTTTGTACACAAAATTACGCAGTACCTAAAGTGCACAAAGTTAGAAATATAGCCTTTGCCATGAGAGATGAGTTAAAAGAGGAATTGAAGAAATTGTGTTACCAGGATGTAATAGAGGAAATTGAATCCTCCAAGTGGCTGTCATCCATGGTTGTTGTACACAAACCGAATGGAAAAGTCAGATTATGTGTTGACTTAAGAGACTTGAATAATTGTGTGTGGGTGGATCGGCATACCCTATCCAATATTGGAGACATGTTTGCTATGTTGAAAGGAGCAATGGTATTTTCAACATTAGATCTATCTAGTGCATGCAATCAAATAGCACTGCACAAGGATAGCAAACAATACACATTATTCATAACCTCTGAAGGGGTTTATAGGTATAAGAAGATGCCAAATGGACTCATCTCGGCATCTTCTGTATGATATGGAAAAGGTGGGATCGATTTGTGAAGTGTCCAAGGTAGTGTGAAGTGTATAAAGAGATCCAATGGAAAACAGCTTGTGAAAAGGATAGTGATTTTCAAAAGGTATTAGGGAATCTTAAGTCAACTTGGCCCAGAAAAAGAAATTTGGAAGAACAACTGTTGCCTTTCTTGTATGTAGCACATGAATTGTCTGAACAAGACAATATTTTGATGAGTGGAGAGCAGCTAGTGGTGCCAGAAAGTTTGAGACAAATGGTAATGGATATGGTCCATGTGGGTCATCCTGGTATGAGCAGCATGAGAAGAAGAGTTAGAGGTGAGTTCTGCTGGCCAGCCATTGATAGGTGTATTGAAAGGAAAGTTAGATCATGCGTTGAGTGTGCCATAAGAGATTAATCTCCAAAACCTGTGAAGTATGAAAAAAGGCCAGTATCAAGACCATCTAGAGTGTGGGAGAGAATATCCCTAGACATTGAAGGGCCCATGTGTGTTGGTAAGAATCAAATGTATAGCATAGTTTTGATTGCTCAGCTGTCCCAATGGCCAAACGTCAAATTGGTACCATAGACTACTTCAAGGATAGTAATTACATTTTTGAACAAGATTTTTGAGAGAGAAAGATTTCTTAAATCTTTAGTAACGGATAATGGTGTGCAATTAATTTCTAATGAAATGAGGACATTCCTGGAAGGTCACGGGATTGAGCATAAGTGCACATCAGTTTATTATCCTCAGAGTAATGGGATTGTGGAAAGGTGGATTAGAGTGTTGAAGGAAGGGTTACAACTTGCCATAGTCATTCTGAAGAATTTTCAGCAAACCATTAAGGAATGTTTATGCAGTTATAGGAACACACCTAGGATTGAAGGGGGCATATCTCCGTTTGAGAAAATGAGAGGAAGGAAAGTTGTGTGCAATTTGAATCAGGTGTGGATGGTGGAGTTATTAGACAAAGCAAAGAGTGGCGTTGGTAATCAAATCAAACAAAGATTGAGAAATTAGGTTGAACAGGATAATATGGAATACCATGGAAATTAAGCAGGGCAACGTATGAGAAAGAATGATTGGGTGCAAGTAAGGAAAGAAGGATGGCGAAGTCTGGTGAATCAAAGTATTCAGTACTGATGAAGATAGTTGATGTAGGCAATCAAGTTGGAGAACTATCGGATGGAAATGTTTGGAATATAAGCAAGGTTGTAACAGTGGCGTAACGGAACCTGAGAGGCCTCCCTGCAAAGTACTTGGAGGGGGCCCCCCTCCCTGGCCCCCCACCTACCACGTTTGCTGAGAAGGCGCTCTGGAGCTCTGCCCCCACTGCAGGGGCTTATGTTACGCCACTGCTGCAGAACATAATCACTTAAGTATTGCCTAATATACATACAAACGTTACAGAAAAAAGAAATAGGGGCATGGCTGTTGCAATTAAATTTTGGTACCAGTGTCCGACTCGGACCCACCGCCTCCGTACGTACAGTTTACACTGACTGCGCATGACAATTCAGTCAGCCCAACCCTGGCTGCCCACTTTATGCCGCACCCTGAGGCTGAAGACCACGCAGCTGCGCAGCACACAGCATGCACATTGTAATTTATGAGCATTGAGCGGCACTGTTTAACTTTAAAACTAGGTCCCAGATGGACCCAGTCATTGAGTGTACTGTGCACTCAGGGGGCCCCTGGAGCTCAGGTGTCCCCCGCACCATGGGGGCTGTGGGGGCCTTTGTTCCGCCCATGAGTTGTAAAAGTTCCTCGATAGTTATGGACAGATGTCGACGAGAAGCCGAGGTGTGTGCAAAAGAATACCAAATGGTGCAGGGAAATCAGTAGGTACGGTAGAAATGTCAAAGCGCAGGGGAGGAAGGAAGATGGTTTGAGAATTGGATGAAAACCTGTGTGGTGCAAGGACTATTATATGGAATAGCACTTTGTGTATACAGATGTGCTGGGGATTAGTAAGCTTGTGGTAATCAATATGTATATGTACACATAATAGCATTGTATTGGTTTAGGTGGGCGTTGAAACATTTTGGTGAGAATTGTAAATAGGTTTTGTAAAATATATAATGTTAACGGGGGAATGTGTTACATCCTGGTCAGACTGGTTGGATGAAATCTGGAATTTGGAACACCTCATACGACCAGATTCCATACAATGACAGTTGGCCCAGGCTTCTAGTTGTGATAGGAGATCATCTGTAGCAGTATAAATAAACTTACCTTGGAGACTTTCTTGTGTGTGATATTTACATATTGAAGAAAGAACTTTACAGAGCACTGTACATTAGGTGGAGGGGTAGTTAGCTAGCAGAGCTTACAGCACCAAGCTGCATAAAGGCAAGCAGCCTCTCAGCCTCTGTGAGCACTATTTTGAGCTCAGCTTGCTGCAGCACCCACCACTCAAGTTGGGCCAGTGACAAGTAGACATCTGTGGCTGCCTTAGCCTTTAGCCTGCAATTAAAATCAGAAGCCAAGCAATGGCCCTCAGCCTAACCCGAAGACACTCTCAGACTGATACCACCAGTTGCATGACTGTGGAGCAACACTTATACACAGTTAGGCCCAGAGTAACAAAACCTTCACACAACGCAGGGCAGCACTCAAAGTTGCTGTGTTATTTTGTGTGAGAGGGAGAGGGCAGGAAATGCCATACCTACAAAGATTTAGCACTATCCTCCTCTCTCCCTATCGCTGGCACACGCTTAGGCTGCTGAGTGCCAAACACACACCTTTGCACCAGAGTGCAAAGGTGTCGGCGCGAGTATAGTGTAGGTTTTGTACTGGAAGGGTTACCTTCCAGTACAAAATACTATGCCTAGACAAACTTTAAAACTTTTTGCACTTCGGATGTGTTCTGTACAGTGCAGCATACATGCAAAGTAAGAAAAGTTAGGAAAAATAAAAGCATTTCTTCTTTTAAAGCCTGCTTTAAAGTGGCGGAAAACCCCGTCTGCTATTGTTAGTAGATAGGATTTAGCAGAAAAAAACAGGGGTGTTTTCATGGGAATGCTCATGTACCACTCATGGACCACCCCGTTGACGCAAAGTAATGAAAAGTAGTGCTTTGTGATACTTTCAGGCAACCTTCCAACACAAAACAATTTTTCCACTGGAAAGTAAATTTTAAAAAAGATTTTCCAGAGCTTTGCTTCACTTTTGTCATGCAAACTCAGTCCAAATGTTTGTTAACCTGGGCTTTAGTGAAGAGAGTCAGAGTGAAGAAGTCCAGTTACAGCATGGAACATTACCTTTTTACCAGAGTTTCTCACAGATAATCTTTTCTGAAGGGCACTGGCGTCGGCAGGAGGAGGTACTGGCAGCATCAAATCTAGATTCATAGCATGAAACTGCAGAGAATATTTTAGTTATGATTTTAATTGTTTGTTGTGATCACATCTCTATATTCAAATTAGACATTAAATATTATTGAGTGCACACTATGAGCCACCCTGACCTTGTCTGTGGTTGTGATAGAGCGTCATGATTTCTGAAAATTGTAGGGGTGCATCATAATCATGGTTAGTCCGCACCCGTATATATATGTACCTATATGTTGCGTTGTATTAAAACTGATTATTAGAATTGTAAGTAATAACAAAATGTGTAAATGTAATTTTAGAAATTATGTAGTGAAGAAGTGAAGCGGCATTCAAATGTGTTTAGATAAGTTTTATTGCAATTGCTTAATGAATTAGTTTGTGTGTAAAATAATGTATTAGATTTAAACGTGCATCATATTAGAGTCGCATATGTAGAAATGATTAATTGTGGATGAATTATAATGGTTGCAATGTAATGTTTATTAGGGTAACATTGATGTGTAAAGGCCTCATTTATGTTTTCGTTATGAAAGGCCTATTCATATTTCTTATGTTAGCTGGATTTGTAGGCCTGAAATTTATTTTCCTGGATGAGTTCTCATTTAGAGGTAGTCAGCGAAATTGTGTGCGTGCAAGGTTGTTCCTTTCTCATGTTCCTGTTGCAGGTGCAAGGACATCGTCTTCGTTAGTTAGACTGACGCCCTTTGTTTTAGGAGTTAAGTATGGAGGAGTGCGGATACAATGTAGCGTGATATGTGGATAATTGGAGAAAGCCTGGGACCCAAGCACATCTCAACGGTCAATGGAAGAATCCAGGTTTCTGTGGAAAACTACCTTGGGAAGGTGCTTGGCCAGAAGAGGCGTTACAGAGGCGTGTTCTATTGAATTTGGGTTTTGTATTAGGGACAGTTCCCCGAGGGAAGAGGCAGAGAGAGAAGAGAGGGAGATGCGAGCAGAGAGAGAGGTTAGAGGGTAGAAGAAGGAATCGATCCTGAGGAAGGAAACTTAGAGAGAGTTGGTAGCTTTGGCTACTGACTCATGCAACGTGAGTGTGCTTCTTAGGAAGTCTTCACGAGCTGACACCTTTTCTTGACTTTGCCTGGGAAATGCTGAGTAGGGATGTCATCGTAGTTGTAGTGTAGGGACAGATTAACGCATTTTCTTTTCAGGGATTAATGAAGACTAATTTAGAGATTGGCGCAGTCATTGCTTGCCTAATACTATTGGAGTTAATCATAAATTTTATGCTTCATCGAATTAGATTGGTGCGTAGGATGAATTTTGTATTAGTGCCCATGTATTTCTTTAACCTCGTCATGAGGTGCTTGTATGTTCAGTTATTCTTGGCTTGGTAATAAAACCCCTAAATTGGAATTCGGAGTCTGTGATCCTTTCGTGAGTTTAGACTTGTTAATTTGGAAGGTATCGTGAATAAATTGGTTCCTCTCCTTTACACTTTTCAGCAGGTAACAAAGGTCCAGTCGGCCTAGGATTCTTAGATAGACCTATGATAAGATAAGAATCCGGCGTTATCAGTTGGTAGCAGAGTAGGATGGTTACCTCTGTAGTAAGGGGAGAAGTAGAGTAGGGTAGCCATTGAGCCCACAGAGCCCGAGTGATGGTGATCCGGTGGATCGTGAGCGGAGGACGACGGTGTTCGATGGAAATCGGCAGAGAGTGACGGTGCGGCAGAAGCAACAGCAGTTCGTGGGAGAGTGAGTATGAATAGGGATGTGTGTTGTTAGATTGCGGGGTTATTTTGATTGTGTGATGTCTTGCGGAGTTGGAGTGAGAGTCGAGAGATTGTGGTTTCGGACTGTGAGCGCGCGCGGTCCATGAGATTTGATTTTGATATCCCGGGATAAGAGATTGCGGTGTAGAAGACACCCAGAGTTGAAATTGTCTGACCAGAGATTGTGGGAGTCATGAGACGTCGTTGACTGACCCACCGGTGATAGGGAAACGTGTGCGTGAGTGCGTGAGTAACCGACGCAGGTCGTGGGTTATTGTATGTGAAACATTGAGCGAGTGGATCCTATCGTTTAAAAACATGACTGTCTGGCCGTACGTGGGCAGATAGTCAGAGGCAGTTGTCCGGTCGTTTCGCGGACAGACGATTGCCGGAGTTGAGGTCGACAATTTATGAGACTGTCCGGTCATTTGGTGGACAGACAGTCAGAGAAGTGACTGTTCGGTCGTTTGGTGGACAAACAGTTATTTCAGAGTGAGAAAGAGACGCGTGAGAGTGTGAGAGATTCATTGAAAAGGAGGGGAACTGCTGCATGCAGAGGAAGAGTGACAGCAGGAGGTGCCGCGCTGTGATAGGCCAGTTGGTGTGAAGCCGCGCTGGTATTGGTAGATTAATATCAGGAAGTAAAACGAAACACCGAGAGTAAAAGAAAGCGATTTCATCATGAAATGTTTTAAAGTTTTACGAGATATGTGTAGAGGAGATAGAAGGGTGGTTACTTGGGGAGGAGAAGAAGCCCCGCCCGAGGATACCCCAGCCCATTCCATGGCTAAGAATGTGGGGTTGCATACTATAATTTGGCTTGAAAATTGGTATAAAATGACTGAGAAAGAGGGAGAATTGGCTTTCCCACGGTATGGTACTTTCAGGTTGGAAGTGTTGTATCAGTTGAAGTCGGTGATGTCTTCATTGCGACCTCTACCTAGACCGACGCAGTTCGAGGCGCTACATGCATGGATCAGAGCAGCACATGACAGGAAAAGAGACCGAAGTCAGGAAAGAGTGAAAAAGTCAATCAGGGCATTTCAAGATGCGAGATGGGACGCACTGAAGAAAAGATGGAGGGTGGAAACTATTGAGGGGGATAGGCTGTTGCCACTGATGATAAAAGTAGGAGAGGCCCAGAAGAAGTGGGCCGAAGAAGACGACAGTGATACAGATGACAGCCTGTTAGATAGGTTACTATCAGAGAGACCACCTCCATTCAACCCAGATTCAGAAGAGGGAAAATCAGCTCCAGCCGAAGGGACTGGAGACTCGCAGACCCAACCTAGAGTGAGAGTAGTAGGGAGGATCTCAACAGGAACGGAAGGAATGAGGACACAGACACCAGCGAATTCCGATACTAATGGAGCTACAGGTGTTACCAGGTTACCGGATGCTCTTACAGTGCTGATTACATTGGCCCCATAGTGTCAGTATACGACCCAGATCAAGTGAGTGAGGGAAGACTAACGCAGACAGCGGGAAGTGAAGGGACTAGCTCTGGAGGGAATGGCATAGTGAATGGGATAGCTCACCTTCCAAGACCCATAGAATCAAGTACGCCATTGCCAGCCACTGCAGATTCCTCTAGAGGACTGGTGGAAGTAAGAACGACGAGACCAAGGTCTTTGGCCGATTCGAAATCTGATTTAAGGATGTGGGAACCACCAGTGAGGAACCAGAGTGATAGGATGGCAGGAGATTGGGATCGCAGAGACTCAGGAAGCCGACCAATCCATAGGAGAATAAAGGAAGGGAATCAATGTGGAGATCAGAGTAGCGAGAGTGAAGAATCGAGTGGTACATCTAGTAGAGGGACCCTGAAAGTTGCTATAAGAGCAAACATGTTGGATGTGGTGAGGTTGAAGGCTGAAGTAGATGAGATTATTAGTGGCAACCTGCCTTTGGAAAGAGTGGAGCTTTATGAGCCAGATGAGTTACTGTTTGTAGCAAAGGATGTAACTCGCAAAGCAAGGTCAGCACACGAGAAATTGACAGAATTGGCAAAAAGGTATGAGGCGGATCTGTCCAAAACGAAAATGTTACAGGGAAGTCATAGATTACAGTACAGTGATCAGGAACTGGAAGAGAAGAGAGTCATAGGGTTGAAGGCTCATATTCGAGAATTGATCATAGGGTTACGTGCATGGACCATGCTCGACAAGTGGGAGGAAAGATGGTCCAAGAAGAAGAATACCAAAAAGAGTGTAGGAGAGACACCACCTCCAGGAGGGGGAACAATAGGAGTGGGAAATTATCCTTTGCGGGAGGTACAGAATGGAGGGTATGTGCATGTGCCTTGGAGTAGAGGTGATTTGGCAGCATTTACAAATGAGTTTCCTCGGCTGAGGGAGAAGCCTCTTGAATGGTACAAGCAGGTCGATCGTTTTGTCAAAATCTCGAATGTGTTGTGGGTCGACTTGAATACATTGTTTGATATCGTAGTACCAAGTGATTTGTGGGCAGCTTGTAAGGTTGCCTTTGGTTGGCCGACTTCTGAACCAGACAGGGATTCCGCTACCAATGGTCCATCACCTATTGTTATGAAAAAGTTCGAACAGGTGATTACATGGCTGAAATCTAAAATCTCGCCACAAGATATTGATTGGGTCAAGATAGATCGAACTGTTCAAGAACCAAAAGAATCCGTGCATGAATATTACGAGAGGCTCTTGCAAGCCGTGAAGCAGTACAGTGGGTTAGACACCCTAGATCCCAAAGACATGGGACAGTTTGTGTCAAAGTTCGTCTTAGGTCTGAGGCCAGAAATCAGTTTTATGATTCAGCAACACTTGATCTGCTGGCAGAACAAGTCAGTGGACGAAATACTGCAGTATGCCAGGTACTGAGGCGATGAAGTGGACTCGAAACATAGACAGCTTAAGGACAAGCTGATGCTAGTCCAGATGCAGACTGCAGACAGGGAACACCAGGCACAGTCGAATGGAGGGACGCTAGGAAGACGACAGGGGAACAATCAAGGAGGGACCCAGAATGTACAGGGTCAAGGGAAAGGGAAACCTATAGATCCCAAGACAGGAGTGGATGTGGCAACACTGAAAAAGACCACTGCGTGTCACTTTTGTCACAAGATCGGGCATTGGAAGCGCGAGTGTAGATCGAACCCAGCAAACCAGGTGCAACAAGAGGCAGAAATAGTGCAGGTACCTGAGGTCGTCAATACGGTGATGAGACCCAGATCCATGCAAGGGGGGACATTAGCCCCACAGGTACAAGTTCCGCAACCTCCGAGGATTCCGCAGGGAACCCGAACGTACCAGCAGATGCCCCTTTTCGAGGATTATGACGAGTACAGCTCAGACCCGTTGGCATGACGGTGCCTGAGGGGGAGGAAGACTGCACTCTTGGGGCAGTCTTAGAGGTAGACCAGAGGGGACCGTTTGTAGAGGCAGATGTTGACGGTCATCCTACCACCTTTTTGGTTGATACTGGTGCTACCCGTTCTACTGTGAGATCTGCAGTAGTTCCCAACCTACCCCTCTCGGGACAATCGATCCAAGTTGTAGGAGTGGCGAATAAAAAGATGACAAGTGCACTGACTGAGCCGATTCCTGTGAGAATAGGAACTTTCCGAGATCGACACCAGTTCGTGGTGTGCGACTCGGGTTCGGTCTGTTTGTTAGGACGAGATCTTTTGTGCAAATTGAATTGTGCCATCTATTGCACACCCAAGGGAGTGGAAGTACAGACAAAAGACGATGATGCCACCTTTAAGGTTGCAAATCAGCATTTGTGTATAGAGATGTATCCTGTGCTGACAGTGGAAGAGCTTCCACTTGACTTACGAGACTCCGTCTCATTGGATGTGTGGGATTTCACGGGAGAAGAGATTGGATTAATCAAGGGTGTAGAACCAGTTAAGATTCAAGTTAAGCAGAATGTTGAGTTCTCGAGAATGCCCCAGTACAATCTGTCACCAGAAACGATCGCAGGGATCAAACCTGTAATTGAGTCAATGATTAAGCAGGGCATCCTGAAGGAGATAATGGGCAGTCCGTGCAACTCACCCATTATGGGATTGCAGAAACCAAGCGGGAAGTTCAGAATCATGCAGGACCTGCGAAAGGTCAACACAATTGTTGTTCCATGTTGTCCAGTGGTACCGAATCCATCAGTGATACTATTCTAGATTCCATGCGAGGCTGAATGGTTTACTGTGATTGATTTGTGTCAAGCCTTCTTTTCGATACCCCTCCATGAGGAGAGCCAATATTTATTTGCTTTCCGGCTGGAAAATCGTGTGTTAACGTGGTGTCGTATCCCTCAAGGGTTTACAGAGAGTCCGTCGATCTTTAATCAGATCTTGAAAAAGAACCTTGAGAGTCTTGTATTGCCGCAGAACTCAGTTCTCGTGCAGTACATCGATGATCTCCTTATTGCATCAGAAACGGAGGATGCTTGCAGGGTTGACACGATTGCCTTACTGAATCATTTGGCAGAGAATGGACACAAGGTGTCTCCAAATAAGTTGCAGTACTGTCTGAGTGATGTACAGTACTTGGGTCAACGAATCGAGAAAGGCAAGAGGAAAGTGTCACCAGATCGAATTGAGGCGATCATGAATATGACCGTGCCTACCACTCAGAAGGAAGTCCGAATGTTCCTGGGAATGGTTGGCTACTGCCGCCAATGGATTCCCAATTTCTCATTGAAGGCAAAGCCTTTGCAAAGGCTGACACACAAGGACGTGAGTGATCAGGTACCATGGGACCACGACTGTTTGGTGGCGTTTCTGGAGCTGAGAGAGGGCCTGTGCCGTGCTCCGGCTTTAGGGATGCCTGATTACAACAAGTCCTTTTCATTGTTCTGTTGTGAGCGAGAAGGTTGTGCATTGTCAGTTTTGGCCCAGAGCCATGGAGGTGTCCGTAGACCAGTTGCCTATTTTTCAGCTACTTTAGATCCAGTAGCTTCAGCGTTACCCGGATGTCTCAAATCCGTAGCTGCAACCAGTGTCAGCATTGAAAGATGTGAAAGCATTGTTATGGGTCACCCGTTGATAGTTCATGTTCCGCATTCTGTTGAACTGTTGATGACAACGACTAAAACACAGCACCTGACAAACAACAGACTCACCCGCTACGAACAAGTCATACTTGCAGCGGAGAATGTGACTCTGAAAAGGTGTTCTGTTTTAAATCCAGCTACACTGATGCCATTACCAAATGCAGATGATGAGGATTGTGAAGACAATGACTGTCTTGATGTGACTGAACTTTGCACCAAACCGAGACTTGGCATTGTTGATGAGCCTCTGTCTGACCCTGATGAAATTTTCTTTGTCGATGGTTCATGCTTAAGGGACAATGTAGGTCATTTGAGAGCAGCGTTTGCTGTATGTACTATCACTGGAGTGGTTGAAGCTGCTTGCTTAGAAGGAGTATACTCTGCACAAGTGGCCGAAATAATTGCCCTGACTCGTGCCTGTTTGGCGGCTGATCAGATTCGAATCTCCATCTACACCGATAGCCAGTACGGGTTCGGTGTGGTTCATGATTTCAGACAGCTATGGTCTCAGAGAGGATACATGACATCATCTGGTTCACTCATTAGGAATGGAGAATATGTGAGACAGTTGCTAGAAGCATTACAATGTCCCAAGGAAATTGCTGTAGTGAAATGTGCAGCCCATGGGAGGGGAACTGATTGTGTTACTCTCGGTAATAAGTATGCTGATGAAGTTGCACGTTTCTGTGCTCAACAAGGATGCATATTCACTGGAGATTACACAGGAGAGAGCCAAGAAAGAACCGAGCTCAGCATGATGCTAGCCATGGCAGACACTTGGGAGGAACTCAAGCGCCTGCAGGGAGAGGTTTCAGAGCAGGAAGAGGAGATGTGGATCAAATCGGGATGTGAGAAAGGGGAAATTGGCATTTGAGTTTCAAGTGATGGTCGAGCAGTGTTACCTGATGGTTTGCTGAACGCGATGGCGAGGCAAATTCATGGTGCAGTGCATCTTGGAAGAGATGCGATGGTGCGAGTGTTCAGACAGACGTGGTACAACCCACGGTTTCGTACGGTTGCTGAAGCAGTGTGCCAGAGGTGTGTTACGTGTCAACAGATGAATGCTGGAAAGAAAACTGTGGTTACATTGAGTCACATTGGGAGGTCTGGAGGACCTTTCAATAGGATGCAGCTGGATTTCATTGAAATGCCTAGGTGTAATGGATTGAGGTACATTTTAGTGGTGGTGTGTGTTTTTTCATGGTGGGTGGAAGCGTACCTAACACGAAGGTGTGATACCCTCACAGAAGCGAAGCTGCTATTGAGGGAGTTGATCCCAAGGTTCGGTTTTCCAACCTCGTTGGAGTTGGATAGAGGAACACATTTCCACAGCGAGATCATGAAGTTGCTTTGCGCTGCTTTGAATGTTGATCAGAGACTCCATTGTAGTTATCGACCAGAGGCTTCTGGGATAGTGGAGCAGATTAATGGGACTTTGAAAGCACGGATGGCAAAAGTATGTTTGTCGATGTCTCTGAAGTGGCCTGATGCATTGCCCTTAGTGTTGATGAGTGTTCGCAATGTCCCAGACAGGAGGACTGGTTTATCACCGCACGAGATACTTATGGGGAGGGCGATGCGATTGCCAGCAGTACCAGCCACCGCTTTGATAAACATCACTGATGGCTTAATCCTTGATTACTGCAAAGGACTAGCTGATGTGGTCCGTTCTGTGTCTCAGCAGGTGCAAGCTGCCGCTGTTCCAGCTTCGAGTGATCTGTGCCACGACCTATGCCCAGGTGATTGGGTGCTTGTCCGCAAGCACGTGAGGAAGAGCTGCCTGGATGCTCGTTGGCGAGGCCCTTACCAAGTAATACTGGTAACGAACACAGCAGTGAAGTGCGGAGGATTGCCAAACTGGGTGCATGCCTCCCACACCCGCAGAGTTTCAGCACCCTCGGAAGAAACAGCTCCTCTCACGAATGAAAATCCAGCTGTGGCAGCAGGGCCACGAGAGGGGACAAGCCAAGCTGTAAGGGTTGCTGACGAAGCTGGTTGCTCACCAGAAGAACCTGAGGAGGGTTATGCTACACACAACCCAGATATTGACTCTGAAGAGGAAGGTCATGTTGTGAGTGGTGCAGAGTCAGACTCAGTGGAAGGAAGTGGTGTGCAGAGCGATCAAGAGGAAAGCAGAAGGGCTAGACGAGCAGGAGAAGCGTGACCCGAGAGACAGAGAAGGCTGAATCTAAGACTGGCTCCCGAGAGAGATCTTGCCCCTGTATCCGAGGTCTCCGAGTCGGAAGTGAGTGAAGAAGAGCAAGCTCAGGAAGGCCTGAGAAGATCGAGAAGGACAAGAGTGCCTTGCCAGAGATACGCTGCCCCGGAGTGGACTTACGCAGTAACTGATGCCGGGAGTAGTGAGTTCCGGAAGACTGAGGTCCGTGAAGGTGATCAGCAGGAATCCTCTACTGAAAATTAATGTGGGACTGCTAGTTCCAGGACTTGAGATCGAAGGGGTGTTGACAATCATGGTTCCGAAACCTCCAGTCTTGAGCAAGGTGCGAATCCTGATACTGCACAGATTGGTTTTTCCGACGTTTGGATTTGAACTGCCATCTCATCAATTGGTGGATGTCCGACTTGAAATATTACATCATGTTCTAGCTGCGATTGGATCAGAACTTATTGTTGATTGTGAATGAACTGTATCCTGTAAATAAGCACTTTAAAAGAAGATAACCTAGGTCCGAGAGGAAGAAGAAGAAATTTAGGGACTTTCCGTAGAAGAAGAAAGTCGGCTTAGGAAGTCTTTTTGGACTGTGTAAATAAAGAACTGAAAGTACTGTAAGGGAATTTCCAGTATCTCCGGAGTGGTGTCTGAACTGGTAAACAGCATCTGTGGTGGAGAAAGGACTCTAAGCGTTTGGTTGGTGAAAACCAACCCGACAACGAGAATGGAGGCTGGAAATCCGAACCGTAGAACCAAGTGGATAATAGGCACATTTATAGTAGGAGTAATAGTTTCTATATTCATAGTTATCATAGTATCATTTTCTGTTCCACATGAGGTAGAAGTCGTAGGGGTGAAAGGGACACCTACACCTAGTACTTCTATCAAGAAAGAGGACACCATAGGAGCTGAAAGAGCTATGCTAGAGAAAAATAGTCGTAGATTGCATGTAGATTTGTCTAGAGGTGATTTTAAGCTTAATGCGTATGCCAAGCTGCTATATGAGTATGTTGAAGCGATGGATGCGAAAGATTGTTATGTATGTATGCAGTTGCCTGCCTCAGTGGACGAGGGTATTAAGTATCACCATCTTCCACTGACGTATGGAATTACATGTAGTTTGTTGCTTAGTATGTTTTATGGAAGAGGTCATTATGAGTATTTCTTTTCCAATTATGATGCGGTGCTTTCAGAGGTACCAGCATACAAGCACCTGAACAAGTATGATTATTACAAACAGGAAGATAGGATTGGGAAGTATTTCATACCGACTGTAACGTTAGATACCGCATATGCCCATAGGCATAATTTAACATGCTCATTAACAGGTGTAGAGAAGCAATTTGTAGACCAGGTAGAGGATAGATACAGACAGCTAACACAAACACGGCACATGGGAGAAAGTCCAGTAGATTGGACGGAGGAGGAGAGAACACACAGAGCTAAGGGGAGCTATGGTCCTATAGCATTGGACCTTGTGCAGAAGGGGAAGTTGTGTGTGAAACGTGTCCAGACCTATTATGATAAGGTCTATGTGGGACAGAGTGCATGTGATCATGTTTTTACGATGGAAGAGTCAGCAAAGAACTTTTGCAAGGTTCGGTACAAGTGGTGCCAACAGTATATTACGTGTGTGGGAAGAATGCTTATGTGAGATTGCCCGCCAATTGGTACGGTACTTGCTACTTGGGGATTATTTTTCCCAAAATCTACCACGCAGAAGAATTAGAACTTTTGGAAGGTGAAAAGCATTCTAGAGCAAGGAGAGATGTAAGTGCAGGAGCAGTGATTGGAGATATTTTTGGAGCAGCAATACCAAGTCTGGGAGTGATTCTGAACGATGTGAAGATTAGGAAGCTGGCGACTGTCGTGGATAAGTTGTGTACGAATACAGCTAAGTCGCTAATACTTGTTGATGGGGAGATGTTGTCGATAAGGACGATGGTGATGCAGAACCGTCTTGCTTTAGATGTTTTGCTGGCAAAAGAGGGCGGAGTCTGTAAAATGTTGAAGGTTCAAGAGTGCTGTACTTATATACCAGATAACAGTAAAGATCTGGAAAAATATATAAGTAACATCACTGTGATCCATCATGAGATCCAGGATCTGACTGAAGAAGGAGTTTGGGAAAAAGTTGGTAAAGGATTTGGCAGAGTGGGAAATTGGGTTGCGAATTTGGGAAAGGGTATTCTTGGTTACATTTTAAAGCCTATCATTATCATTGTGGTTTGTGTGGTTTGCTTGTGGGGGTTTGCTAGGGCTTATCAGTGGTACAAAGCGAACCAAGTTGAAAGGTCCCTTAGGGAGCACGCGATAAGGATGGCTAGACTGCAGGACAGTCACTATGAGAATATCAAGAATCTAGAGAAGTTCCGACAGGGAAGGATGGCTACGAGCTCTGTTTAGGTCGGTTCTTTCTCCAGGAAATTGTGATTTTGGTGATGACACTAGTCATCAAAGGGGGAACTGATAGAGCGCCATGATTTCTGAAAATTGTAGGGGTGCATCATAATCATGGTTAGTCCGCACCCGTATATATAAGTACCTATATGTTGCGTTGTATTAAAACTGATTATTAGAATTGTAAGTAATAACAAAATGTGTAAATGTAATTTTAGAAATTATGTAGTGAAGAAGTGAAGCGGCATTCAAATGTGTTTAGATAAGTTTTATTGCAATTGCTTAATGAATTAGTTCGTGTGTAAAATAATGTATTAGATTTAAACGTGCATCATATTAGAGTCGCATATGTAGAAATGATTAATTGTGGATGAATTATAATGGTTGCAATGTAATGTTTATTAAGGTAACATTGATGTGTAAAGGCCTCATTTATGTTTTCGTTATGAAAGGCCTATTCATATTTCTTATGTTAGCTGGATTTGTAGGCCTGAAATGTATTTTCCTGGACGAGTTCTCATTTAGAGGTAGTCAGCGAAATTGTGTGCGTGCAAGGTTGTTCCTTTCTCATGTTCCTGTTGCAGGTGCAAGGACATTGTCTTCGTTAGTTAGACTGACGCCCTTTGTTTTAGGAGTTAAGTATGGAGGAGTGCGGATACAATGTAGCGTGATATGTGGATAATTGGAGAAAGCCTGGGACCCAAGGACATCTCAACGGTCAATGGAAGAATCTAGGTTTCTGTGGAAAACTACCTTTGGAAGGTGCTTGGCCAGAAGAGGCGTTACAGAGGCGTGTTCTATTGAATTCGGGTTTTGTATTAGGGACAGATCCCCGAGGGAAGAGGCAGAGAGAGAAGAGAGGGAGATGCGAGCAGAGAGAGAGGTTAGAGGGAAGAAGAAGGAATCGATCCTGAGGAAGGAAACTTAGAGAGAGTTGGTAGCTTTGGCTACTGACTCATGCAACATGAGTGTGCTTCTTAGGAGGTCTTCACGAGCTGACACCTTTTCTTGACTTTGCCTGGGAAATGCTGAGTAGGGATGTCATCGTAGTTGTAGTGTAGGGACAGATTAACGAATTTTCTTTTCAGGGATTAATGAAGACTAATTTAGAGATTGGCGCAGTCATTGCTTGCCTAATACTATTGGAGTTAATCATAAATGTTATGCTTCATCGAATTAGATTGGTGCGTAGGATGAATTTTGTATTAGTGCCCATGTATTTCTTTAACCTCGTCATGAGGTGCTTGTATGTTCAGTTATTCTTGGCTTGGTAATAAAACCCCTAAATTTGAATTCGGAGTCTGTGATCCTTTCGTGAGTTTAGACTTGTTAATTTGGAAGGTATCGTGAATAAATTGGTTCCTCTCCTTTACACTTTTCAGCAGGTAACAAAGGTCCAGTCGGCCTAGGATTCTTAGATAGAGCTATGATAAGATAAGAATCCGGCGTTATCAGTTGGTAGCAGAGTAGGATGGTTACCTCTGTAGTAAGGGGAAAAGTAGAGTACGGTAGCCATTGAGCCCACAGAGCCCGAGTGATGGTGATCCGGTGGATCGTGAGCGGAGGACGACGGTGTTCGATGGAAATCGGCGGAGAGTGGCGGTGCGGCAGAAGCAACAGCAGTTCGTGGGAGAGTGAGTATAAATAGGGATGTGTGTTGTTAGATTGCGGTGTTATTTTGATTGTGTGATGTCTTGCGGAGTTGGAGTGAGAGTCGAGAGATTGTGGTTTCGGACTGTGAGCGCGCGCGGTCCATGAGATTTGATTTTGATATCCCGGGATAAGAGATTGCGGTGTAGAAGACACCCAGAGTTGAAATTGTCTGACCAGAGATTGTGGGAGTCATGAGACGTCGTTGACTGACCCACCGGTGATAGGGAAACGTGTGCGTGAGTGCGTGAGTAACCGACGCAGGTCGTGGGTTATTGTATGTGAAACATTGAGCGAGTGGATCCTATCGTTTAAATACATGACTGTCCGGCCGTACGTGGGCAGATAGTCAGAGGCAGTTGTCCGGTCGTTTCGCGGACAGACGATTGCCGGAGTTGAGGTCGACAATTTATGAGACTGTCCGGTCATTTGGTGGACAGACAGTCAGAGAAGTGACAGTTCGGTCGTTTGGTGGACAAACAGTTATTTCAGAGTGCGAAAGAGACGCGTGAGAGTGTGAGAGATTCATTGAAAAGGAGGGGAACTGCTGCATGCAGAGGAAGAGTGACAGCAGGAGGTGCCGCGCTGTGATAGGCCAGTTGGTGTGAAGCCGCGCTGGTATTGGTAGATTAATATCAGGAAGTAAAACGAAACACCGAGAGTAAAGAAAGCGATTTCATCATGAAATGTTTTAAAGTTTTACGAGATATGTGTAGAGGAGATAGAAGGGTGGTTACTTGGGGAGGAGAAGAAGCCCCGCCCGAGGATACCCCAGCCCATTCCATGGCTAAGAATGTGGGGTTGCATACTATAATTTGGCTTGAAAATTGGTATAAAATGACTGAGAAAGAGGGAGAATTGGCTTTCCCACGGTATGGTACTTTCAGGTTGGAAGTGTTGTATCAGTTGAAGTCGGTGATGTCTTCATTGCGACCTCTACCTAGACCGACGCAGTTCGAGGCGCTACATGCATGGATCAGAGCAGCACATGACAGGAAAAGAGACCGAAGTCAGGAAAGAGTGAAAAAGTCAATCAGGGCATTTCAAGATGCGAGATGGGACGCACTGAAGAAAAGATGGAGGGTGGAAACTATTGAGGGGGATAGGCTGTTGCCACTGATGATAAAAGTAGGAGAGGCCCAGAAGAAGTGGGCCGAAGAAGACGACAGTGATACAGATGACAGCCTGTTAGATAGGTTACTATCAGAGAGACCACCTCCATTCAACCCAGATTCAGAAGAGGGAAAATCAGCTCCAGCCGAAGGGACTGGAGACTCGCAGACCCAACCTAGAGTGAGAGTAGTAGGGAGGATCTCAACAGGAACGGAAGGAATGAGGACACAGACACCAGCGAATTCCGATACTAATGGAGCTACAGGTGTTACCAGGTTACCGGATGCTCTTACAGTGCTGATTACATTGGCCCCATAGTGTCAGTATACGACCCAGATCAAGTGAGTGAGGGAAGACTAACGCAGACAGCGGGAAGTGAAGGGACTAGCTCTGGAGGGAATGGCATAGTGAATGGGATAGCTCACCTTCCAAGACCCATAGAATCAAGTACGCCATTGCCAGCCACTGCAGATTCCTCTAGAGGACTGGTGGAAGTAAGAACGACGAGACCAAGGTCTTTGGCCGATTCGAAATCTGATTTAAGGATGTGGGAACCACCAGTGAGGAACCAGAGTGATAGGATGGCAGGAGATTGGGATCGCAGAGACTCAGGAAGCCGACCAATCCTTAGGAGAATAAAGGAAGGGAATCAATGTGGAGATCAGAGTAGCGAGAGTGAAGAATCGAGTGGTACATCTAGTAGAGGGACCCTGAAAGTTGCTATAAGAGCAAACATGTTGGATGTGGTGAGGTTGAAGGCTGAAGTAGATGAGATTATTAGTGGCAACCTGCCTTTGGAAAGAGTGGAGCTTTATGAGCCAGATGAGTTACTGTTTGTAGCAAAGGATGTAACTCGCAAAGCAAGGTCAGCACACGAGAAATTGACAGAATTGGCAAAAAGGTATGAGGCGGATCTGTCCAAAACGAAAATGTTACAGGGAAGTCATAGATTACAGTACAGTGATCAGGAACTGGAAGAGAAGAGAGTCATAGGGTTGAAGGCTCATATTCGAGAATTGATCATAGGGTTACGTGCATGGACCATGCTCGACAAGTGGGAGGAAAGATGGTCCAAGAAGAAGAATACCAAAAGAGTGTAGGAGAGACACCACCTCCAGGAGGGGGAACAATAGGAGTGGGAAATTATCCTTTGCGGGAGGTACAGAATGGAGGGTATGTGCATGTGCCTTGGAGTAGAGGTGATTTGGCAGCATTTACAAATGAGTTTCCTCGGCTGAGGGAGAAGCCTCTTGAATGGTACAAGCAGGTCGATCGTTTTGTCAAAATCTCGAATGTGTTGTGGGTCGACTTGAATACATTGTTTGATATCGTAGTACCAAGTGATTTGTGGGCAGCTTGTAAGGTTGCCTTTGGTTGGCCGACTTCTGAACCAGACAGGGATTCCGCTACCAATGGTCCATCACCTATTGTTATGAAAAAGTTCGAACAGGTGATTACATGGCTGAAATCTAAAATCTCGCCACAAGATATTGATTGGGTCAAGATAGATCGAACTGTTCAAGAACCAAAAGAATCCGTGCATGAATATTACGAGAGGCTCTTGCAAGCCGTGAAGCAGTACAGTGGGTTAGACACCCTAGATCCCAAAGACATGGGACAGTTTGTGTCAAAGTTCGTCTTAGGTCTGAGGCCAGAAATCAGTTTTATGATTCAGCAACACTTGATCTGCTGGCAGAACAAGTCAGTGGACGAAATACTGCAGTATGCCAGGTACTGAGGCGATGAAGTGGACTCGAAACATAGACAGCTTAAGGACAAGCTGATGCTAGTCCAGATGCAGACTGCAGACAGGGAACACCAGGCACAGTCGAATGGAGGGACGCTAGGAAGACGACAGGGGAACAATCAAGGAGGGACCCAGAATGTACAGGGTCAAGGGAAAGGGAAACCTATAGATCCCAAGACAGGAGTGGATGTGGCAACACTGAAAAAGACCACTGCGTGTCACTTTTGTCACAAGATCGGGCATTGGAAGCGCGAGTGTAGATCGAACCCAGCAAACCAGGTGCAACAAGAGGCAGAAATAGTGCAGGTACCTGAGGTCGTCAATACGGTGATGAGACCCAGATCCATGCAAGGGGGACATTAGCCCCACAGGTACAAGTTCCGCAACCTCCGAGGATTCCGCAGGGAACCCGAACGTACCAGCAGATGCCCCTTTTCGAGGATTATGACGAGTACAGCTCAGACCCGTTGGCATGACGGTGCCTGAGGGGGGAGGAAGACTGCACTCTTGGGGCAGTCTTAGAGGTAGACCAGAGGGGACCGTTTGTAGAGGCAGATGTTGACGGTCATCCTACCACCTTTTTGGTTGATACTGGTGCTACCCGTTCTACTGTGAGATCTGCAGTAGTTCCCAACCTACCCCTCTCGGGACAATCGATCCAAGTTGTAGGAGTGGCGAATAAAAAGATGACAAGTGCACTGACTGAGCCGATTCCTGTGAGAATAGGAACTTTCCGAGATCGACACCAGTTCGTGGTGTGCGACTCGGGTTCGGTCTGTTTGTTAGGACGAGATCTTTTGTGCAAATTGAATTGTGCCATCTATTGCACACCCAAGGGAGTGGAAGTACAGACAAAAGACGATGATGCCACCTTTAAGGTTGCAAATCAGCATTTGTGTATAGAGATGTATCCTGTGCTGACAGTGGAAGAGCTTCCACTTGACTTACGAGACTCCGTCTCATTGGATGTGTGGGATTTCACGGGAGAAGAGATTGGATTAATCAAGGGTGTAGAACCAGTTAAGATTCAAGTTAAGCAGAATGTTGAGTTCTCGAGAATGCCCCAGTACAATCTGTCACCAGAAACGATCGCAGGGATCAAACCTGTAATTGAGTCAATGATTAAGCAGGGCATCCTGAAGGAGATAATGGGCAGTCCGTGCAACTCACCCATTATGGGATTGCAGAAACCAAGCGGGAAGTTCAGAATCATGCAGGACCTGCGAAAGGTCAACACAATTGTTGTTCCATGTTGTCCAGTGGTACCGAATCCATCAGTGATACTATTCTAGATTCCATGCGAGGCTGAATGGTTTACTGTGATTGATTTGTGTCAAGCCTTCTTTTCGATACCCCTCCATGAGGAGAGCCAATATTTATTTGCTTTCCGGCTGGAAAATCGTGTGTTAACGTGGTGTCGTATCCCTCAAGGGTTTACAGAGAGTCCGTCGATCTTTAATCAGATCTTGAAAAAGAACCTTGAGAGTCTTGTATTGCCGCAGAACTCAGTTCTCGTGCAGTACATCGATGATCTCCTTATTGCATCAGAAACGGAGGATGCTTGCAGGGTTGACACGATTGCCTTACTGAATCATTTGGCAGAGAATGGACACAAGGTGTCTCCAAATAAGTTGCAGTACTGTCTGAGTGATGTACAGTACTTGGGTCAACGAATCGAGAAAGGCAAGAGGAAAGTGTCACCAGATCGAATTGAGGCGATCATGAATATGACCGTGCCTACCACTCAGAAGGAAGTCCGAATGTTCCTGGGAATGGTTGGCTACTGCCGCCAATGGATTCCCAATTTCTCATTGAAGGCAAAGCCTTTGCAAAGGCTGACACACAAGGACGTGAGTGATCAGGTACCATGGGACCACGACTGTTTGGTGGCGTTTCTGGAGCTGAGAGAGGGCCTGTGCCGTGCTCCGGCTTTAGGGATGCCTGATTACAACAAGTCCTTTTCATTGTTCTGTTGTGAGCGAGAAGGTTGTGCATTGTCAGTTTTGGCCCAGAGCCATGGAGGTGTCCGTAGACCAGTTGCCTATTTTTCAGCTACTTTAGATCCAGTAGCTTCAGCGTTACCCGGATGTCTCAAATCCGTAGCTGCAACCAGTGTCAGCATTGAAAGATGTGAAAGCATTGTTATGGGTCACCCGTTGATAGTTCATGTTCCGCATTCTGTTGAACTGTTGATGACAACGACTAAAACACAGCACCTGACAAACAACAGACTCACCCGCTACGAACAAGTCATACTTGCAGCGGAGAATGTGACTCTGAAAAGGTGTTCTGTTTTAAATCCAGCTACACTGATGCCATTACCAAATGCAGATGATGAGGATTGTGAAGACAATGACTGTCTTGATGTGACTGAACTTTGCACCAAACCGAGACTTGGCATTGTTGATGAGCCTCTGTCTGACCCTGATGAAATTTTCTTTGTCGATGGTTCATGCTTAAGGGACAATGTAGGTCATTTGAGAGCAGCGTTTGCTGTATGTACTATCACTGGAGTGGTTGAAGCTGCTTGCTTAGAAGGAGTATACTCTGCACAAGTGGCCGAAATAATTGCCCTGACTCGTGCCTGTTTGGCGGCTGGTCAGATTCGAATCTCCATCTACACCGATAGCCAGTACGGGTTCGGTGTGGTTCATGATTTCAGACAGCTATGGTCTCAGAGAGGATACATGACATCATCTGGTTCACTCATTAGGAATGGAGAATATGTGAGACAGTTGCTAGAAGCATTACAATGTCCCAAGGAAATTGCTGTAGTGAAATGTGCAGCCCATGGGAGGGGAACTGATTGTGTTACTCTCGGTAATAAGTATGCTGATGAAGTTGCACGTTTCTGTGCTCAACAAGGATGCATATTCACTGGAGATTACACAGGAGAGAGCCAAGAAAGAACCGAGCTCAGCATGATGCTAGCCATGGCAGACACTTGGGAGGAACTCAAGCGCCTGCAGGGAGAGGTTTCAGAGCAGGAAGAGGAGATGTGGATCAAATCGGGATGTGAGAAAGGGGAAATTGGCATTTGAGTTTCAAGTGATGGTCGAGCAGTGTTACCTGATGGTTTGCTGAACGCGATGGCGAGGCAAATTCATGGTGCAGTGCATCTTGGAAGAGATGCGATGGTGCGAGTGTTCAGACAGACGTGGTACAACCCACGGTTTCGTACGGTTGCTGAAGCAGTGTGGCAGAGGTGTGTTACGTGTCAACAGATGAATGCTGGAAAGAAAACTGTGGTTACATTGAGTCACATTGGGAGGTCTGGAGGACCTTTCAATAGGATGCAGCTGGATTTCATTGAAATGCCTAGGTGTAATGGATTGAGGTACATTTTAGTGGTGGTGTGTGTTTTTCATGGTGGGTGGAAGCGTACCTAACACGAAGGTGTGATACCCTCACTGAAGCGAAGCTGCTATTGAGGAGTTGATCCCAAGGTTCGGTTTTCCAACCTCGTTGGAGTTGGATAGAGGAACACATTTCCACAGCGAGATCATGAAGTTGCTTTGCGCTGCTTTGAATGTTGATCAGAGACTCCATTGTAGTTATCGACCAGAGGCTTCTGGGATAGTGGAGCAGATTAATGGGACTTTGAAAGCACGGATGGCAAAAGTATGTTTGTCGATGTCTCTGAAGTGGCCTGATGCATTGCCCTTAGTGTTGATGAGTGTTCGCAATGTCCCAGACAGGAGGACTGGTTTATCACCGCACGAGATACTTATGGGGAGGGCGATGCGATTGCCAGCAGTACCAGCCACCGCTTTGATAAACATCACTGATGGCTTAATCCTTGATTACTGCAAAGGACTAGCTGATGTGGTCCGTTCTGTGTCTCAGCAGGTGCAAGCTGCCGCTGTTCCAGCTTCGAGTGATCTGTGCCACGACCTATGCCCAGGTGATTGGGTGCTTGTCCGCAAGCACGTGAGGAAGAGCTGCCTGGATGCTCGTTGGCGAGGCCCTTACCAAGTAATACTGGTAACGAACACAGCAGTGAAGTGCGGAGGATTGCCAAACTGGGTGCATGCCTCCCACACCCGCAGAGTTTCAGCACCCTCGGAAGAAACAGCTCCTCTCACGAATGAAAATCCAGCTGTGGCAGCAGGGCCACGAGAGGGGACAAGCCAAGCTGTAAGGGTTGCTGACGAAGCTGGTTGCTCACCAGAAGAACCTGAGGAGGGTTATGCTACACACAACCCAGATATTGACTCTGAAGAGGAAGGTCATGTTGTGAGTGGTGCAGAGTCAGACTCAGTGGAAGGAAGTGGTGTGCAGAGCGATCAAGAGGAAAGCAGAAGGGCTAGACGAGCAGGAGAAGCGTGACCCGAGAGACAGAGAAGGCTGAATCTAAGACTGGCTCCCGAGAGAGATCTTGCCCCTGTATCCGAGGTCTCCGAGTCGGAAGTGAGTGAAGAAGAGCAAGCTCAGGAAGGCCTGAGAAGATCGAGAAGGACAAGAGTGCCTTGCCAGAGATACGCTGCCCCGGAGTGGACTTACGCAGTAACTGATGCCGGGAGTAGTGAGTTCCGGAAGACTGAGGTCCGTGAAGGTGATCAGCAGGAATCCTCTACTGAAAATTAATGTGGGACTGCTAGTTCCAGGACTTGAGATCGAAGGGGTGTTGACAATCATGGTTCCGAAACCTCCAGTCTTGAGCAAGGTGCGAATCCTGATACTGCACAGATTGGTTTTTCCGACGTTTGGATTTGAACTGCCATCTCATCAATTGGTGGATGTCCGACTTGAAATATTACATCATGTTCTAGCTGCGATTGGATCAGAACTTATTGTTGATTGTGAATGAACTGTATCCTGTAAATAAGCACTTTAAAAGAAGATAACCTAGGTCCGAGAGGAAGAAGAAGAAATTTAGGGACTTTCCGTAGAAGAAGAAAGTCGGCTTAGGAAGTCTTTTTGGACTGTGTAAATAAAGAACTGAAAGTACTGTAAGGGAATTTCCAGTATCTCCGGAGTGGTGTCTGAACTGGTAAACAGCATCTGTGGTGGAGAAAGGACTCTAAGCGTTTGGTTGGTGAAAACCAACCCGACAACGAGAATGGAGGCTGGAAATCCGAACCGTAGAACCAAGTGGATAATAGGCACATTTATAGTAGGAGTAATAGTTTCTATATTCATAGTTATCATAGTATCATTTTCTGTTCCACATGAGGTAGAAGTCGTAGGGGTGAAAGGGACACCTACACCTAGTACTTCTATCAAGAAAGAGGACACCATAGGAGCTGAAAGAGCTATGCTAGAGAAAAATAGTCGTAGATTGCATGTAGATTTGTCTAGAGGTGATTTTAAGCTTAATGCGTATGCCAAGCTGCTATATGAGTATGTTGAAGCGATGGATGCGAAAGATTGTTATGTATGTATGCAGTTGCCTGCCTCAGTGGACGAGGGTATTAAGTATCACCATCTTCCACTGACGTATGGAATTACATGTAGTTTGTTGCTTAGTATGTTTTATGGAAGAGGTCATTATGAGTATTTCTTTTCCAATTATGATGCGGTGCTTTCAGAGGTACCAGCATACAAGCACCTGAACAAGTATGATTATTACAAACAGGAAGATAGGATTGGGAAGTATTTCATACCGACTGTAACGTTAGATACCGCATATGCCCATAGGCATAATTTAACATGCTCATTAACAGGTGTAGAGAAGCAATTTGTAGACCAGGTAGAGGATAGATACAGACAGCTAACACAAACACGGCACATGGGAGAAAGTCCAGTAGATTGGACGGAGGAGGAGAGAACACACAGAGCTAAGGGGAGCTATGGTCCTATAGCATTGGACCTTGTGCAGAAGGGGAAGTTGTGTGTGAAACGTGTCCAGACCTATTATGATAAGGTCTATGTGGGACAGAGTGCATGTGATCATGTTTTTACGATGGAAGAGTCAGCAAAGAACTTTTTGCAAGGTTCGGTACAAGTGGTGCCAACAGTATATTACGTGTGTGGGAAGAATGCTTATGTGAGATTGCCCGCCAATTGGTACGGTACTTGCTACTTGGGGATTATTTTTCCCAAAATCTACCACGCAGAAGAATTAGAACTTTTGGAAGGTGAAAAGCATTCTAGAGCAAGGAGAGATGTAAGTGCAGGAGCAGTGATTGGAGATATTTTTGGAGCAGCAATACCAAGTCTGGGAGTGATTCTGAACGATGTGAAGATTAGGAAGCTGGCGACTGTCGTGGATAAGTTGTGTACGAATACAGCTAAGTCGCTAATACTTGTTGATGGGGAGATGTTGTCGATAAGGACGATGGTGATGCAGAACCGTCTTGCTTTAGATGTTTTGCTGGCAAAAGAGGGCGGAGTCTGTAAAATGTTGAAGGTTCAAGAGTGCTGTACTTATATACCAGATAACAGTAAAGATCTGGAAAAATATATAAGTAACATCACTGTGATCCATCATGAGATCCAGGATCTGACTGAAGAAGGAGTTTGGGAAAAAGTTGGTAAAGGATTTGGCAGAGTGGGAAATTGGGTTGCGAATTTGGGAAAGGGTATTCTTGGTTACATTTTAAAGCCTATCATTATCATTGTGGTTTGTGTGGTTTGCTTGTGGGGGTTTGCTAGGGCTTATCAGTGGTACAAAGCGAACCAAGTTGAAAGGTCCCTTAGGGAGCACGCGATAAGGATGGCTAGACTGCAGGACAGTCACTATGAGAATATCAAGAATCTAGAGAAGTTCCGACAGGGAAGGATGGCTACGAGCTCTGTTTAGGTCGGTTCTTTCTCCAGGAAATTGTGATTTTGGTGATGACACTAGTCATCAAAGGGGGAACTGATAGAGCGCCATGATTTCTGAAAATTGTAGGGGTGCATCATAATCATGGTTAGTCCGCACCCGTATATATAAGTACCTATATGTTGCGTTGTATTAAAACTGATTATTAGAATTGTAAGTAATAACAAAATGTGTAAATGTAATTTTAGAAATTATGTAGTGAAGAAGTGAAGCGGCATTCAAATGTGTTTAGATAAGTTTTATTGCAATTGCTTAATGAATTAGTTCGTGTGTAAAATAATGTATTAGATTTAAACGTGCATCATATTAGAGTCGCATATGTAGAAATGATTAATTGTGGATGAATTATAATGGTTGCAATGTAATGTTTATTAAGGTAACATTGATGTGTAAAGGCCTCATTTATGTTTTCGTTATGAAAGGCCTATTCATATTTCTTATGTTAGCTGGATTTGTAGGCCTGAAATGTATTTTCCTGGACGAGTTCTCATTTAGAGGTAGTCAGCGAAATTGTGTGCGTGCAAGGTTGTTCCTTTCTCATGTTCCTGTTGCAGGTGCAAGGACATTGTCTTCGTTAGTTAGACTGACGCCCTTTGTTTTAGGAGTTAAGTATGGAGGAGTGCGGATACAATGTAGCGTGATATGTGTATAATTGGAGAAAGCCTGGGACCCAAGGACATCTCAACGGTCAATGGAAGAATCTAGGTTTCTGTGGAAAACTACCTTTGGAAGGTGCTTGGCCAGAAGAGGCGTTACAGAGGCGTGTTCTATTGAATTCGGGTTTTGTATTAGGGACAGATCCCCGAGGGAAGAGGCAGAGAGAGAAGAGAGGGAGATGCGAGCAGAGAGAGAGGTTAGAGGGAAGAAGAAGGAATCGATCCTGAGGAAGGAAACTTAGAGAGAGTTGGTAGCTTTGGCTACTGACTCATGCAACATGAGTGTGCTTCTTAGGAGGTCTTCACGAGCTGACACCTTTTCTTGACTTTGCCTGGGAAATGCTGAGTAGGGATGTCATCGTAGTTGTAGTGTAGGGACAGATTAACGAATTTTCTTTTCAGGGATTAATGAAGACTAATTTAGAGATTGGCGCAGTCATTGCTTGCCTAATACTATTGGAGTTAATCATAAATGTTATGCTTCATCGAATTAGATTGGTGCGTAGGATGAATTTTGTATTAGTGCCCATGTATTTCTTTAACCTCGTCATGAGGTGCTTGTATGTTCAGTTATTCTTGGCTTGGTAATAAAACCCCTAAATTTGAATTCGGAGTCTGTGATCCTTTCGTGAGTTTAGACTTGTTAATTTGGAAGGTATCGTGAATAAATTGGTTCCTCTCCTTTACACTTTTCAGCAGGTAACAAAGGTCCAGTCGGCCTAGGATTCTTAGATAGAGCTATGATAAGATAAGAATCCGGCGTTATCAGTTGGTAGCAGAGTAGGATGGTTACCTCTGTAGTAAGGGGAAAAGTAGAGTACGGTAGCCATTGAGCCCACAGAGCCCGAGTGATGGTGATCCGGTGGATCGTGAGCGGAGGACGACGGTGTTCGATGGAAATCGGCGGAGAGTGGCGGTGCGGCAGAAGCAACAGCAGTTCGTGGGAGAGTGAGTATAAATAGGGATGTGTGTTGTTAGATTGCGGTGTTATTTTGATTGTGTGATGTCTTGCGGAGTTGGAGTGAGAGTCGAGAGATTGTGGTTTCGGACTGTGAGCGCGCGCGGTCCATGAGATTTGATTTTGATATCCCGGGATAAGAGATTGCGGTGTAGAAGACACCCAGAGTTGAAATTGTCTGACCATAGATTGTGGGAGTCATGAGACGTCGTTGACTGACCCACCGGTGATAGGGAAACGTGTGCGTGAGTGCGTGAGTAACCGACGCAGGTCGTGGGTTATTGTATGTGAAACATTGAGCGAGTGGATCCTATCGTTTAAATACATGACTGTCCGGCCGTACGTGGGCAGATAGTCAGAGGCAGTTGTCCGGTCGTTTCGCGGACAGACGATTGCCGGAGTTGAGGTCGACAATTTATGAGACTGTCCGGTCATTTGGTGGACAGACAGTCAGAGAAGTGACAGTTCGGTCGTTTGGTGGACAAACAGTTATTTCAGAGTGCGAAAGAGACGCGTGAGAGTGTGAGAGATTCATTGAAAAGGAGGGGAACTGCTGCATGCAGAGGAAGAGTGACGGCAGGAGGTGCCGCGCTGTGATAGGCCGGTTGGTGTGAAGCCGCGCTGGTATTGGTGGATTAATATCAGGAAGTAAAACGAAACACCGAGAGTAAAAGAAAGCGATTTCATCATGAAATGTTTTAAAGTTTTACGAGATATGTGTAGAGGAGATAGAAGGGTGGTTACTTGGGGAGGAGAAGAAGCCCCGCCCGAGGATACCCCAGCCCATTCCATGGCTAAGAATGTGGGGTTGCATACTATAATTTGGCTTGAAAATTGGTATAAAATGACTGAGAAAGAGGGAGAATTGGCTTTCCCACGGTATGGTACTTTCAGGTTGGAAGTGTTGTATCAGTTGAAGTCGGTGATGTCTTCATTGCGACCTCTACCTAGACCGACGCAGTTCGAGGCGCTACATGCATGGATCAGAGCAGCACATGACAGGAAAAGAGACCGAAGTCAGGAAAGAGTGAAAAAGTCAATCAGGGCATTGCGAGATGGGACGCACTGAAGAAAAGATGGAGGGTGGAAACTATTGAGGGGGATAGGCTGTTTCCACTGATGATAAAAGTAGGAGAGGCCCAGAAGAAGTGGGCCGAAGAAGACGACAGTGATACAGATGACATCCTGTTAGATAGGTTACTATCAGAGAGACCACCTCCATTCAACCCAGATTCAGAAGAGGGAAAATCAGCTCCAGCCGAAGGGACTGGAGACTCGCAGACCCAACCTAGAGTGAGAGTAGTAGGGAGGATCTCAACAGAAGCGGAAGGAATGAGGACACAGACACCAGCGAATTCCGATGCTAATGGTTCTACAGGTGTTACCAGGTTACCGGATGCTCTTACAGTGCTGGTTACTATTGGCCCCATAGTGTCAGTATACGACCCAGATCAAGTGAGTGAGGGAAGACTAACGCAGACAGCGGGAAGTGAAGGGACTAGCTCTGGAGGGAATGGCATAGTGAGTGGGATAGCTCACCTTCCAAGACCCATAGAATCAAGTACGCCATTGCCAGCCACTGCAGATTCCTCTAGAGGACCGGTGGAAGTAAGAACGACGAGACCAAGGTCTTTGGCCGATTCGAAATCTGATTTAAGGATGTGGGAACCACCAGTGAGGAACCAGAGTGATAGGATGGCAGGAGATTGGGATCGCAGAGACTCAGGAAGCCGACCAATCCTTAGGAGAATAAAGGCAGGGAATCTATGTGGAGATCAGAGTAGCGAGAGTGAAGAATCGAGTGGTACATCTAGTAGAAGGACCCTGAAAGTTGCTATAAGAGCAAACATGTTGGATGTGGTGAGGTTGAAGGCTGAAGTAGATGAGATTATTAGTGGCAACCTGCCTTTGGAAAGAGTGGAGCTTTAGGAGCCAGATGAGTTACTGTTTGTAGCAAAGGATGTAACTCGCAAAGCAAGGTCAGCACATAAGAAATTGACAGAATTGGCAAAAAGGTATGAGGCGGATCTGTCCAAAACGAAAATGTTACAGGAAAGTCATAGATTACAGTACAGTGATCAAGAACTGGAAGAGAAGAGAGTCATAGGGTTGAAGGCTCATATTCGAGAATTGATCATAGGGTTACGTGCATGGAGCATGCTCGACAAGTGGGAGGAAAGATGGTCCAAGAAGAAGAATACCAAAAAGAGTGTAGGAGAGACACCAACTCCAGGAGGGGGAACAATAGGAGTGGAAAATTATCCTTTGCGGGAGGTACAGAATGGAGGGTATGTGCATGTGCCTTGGAGTAGAGGTGATTTGGCAGCATTTACAAATGAGTTTCCTCAGCTGAGGGAGAAGCCTGTTGAATGGTACAAGCAGGTCGATCGTTTTGTCAAAATCTCGAAAGTGTTGTGGGTCGACTTGAATACGTTGTTTGATATCGTAGTACCAAGTGATTTGTGGGCAGCTTGTAAGGTTGCCTTTGATTGGCCGACTTCTGAACCAGACAGGGATTCTGTTACCAATGGTCCATCACCTATTGTTATGAAAAAGTTCGAACAGGTGATTACATGGCTGAAATCTAAAATCTCGCCACAATATATTGATTGGGTCAAGATAGATCGAACTGTTCAACAACCAAAAGAATCCGTGCATGAATATTACGAGAGGCTCTTGCAAGCCTTTAAGCAGAACAGTGGGTTAGACACCCTAGATCCCAAAGACATGGGACAGTTTGTGTCAAAGTTCGTCTTAGGTCTGAGGCCAGAAATCAGTTTTATGATTCAGCAACACTTGATCTGCTGGCAGAACAAGTCAGTGGACGAAATACTGCGGTATGCCAGGTACTGCAGCGATGAAGTGGACTCGAAACATAGACAGCTTAAGGACAAGCTGATGCTAGTCCAGATGCAGACTGCAGACAGGGAACACCAGGCACAGTCGAATGGAGGGACGCTAGGGAGACGACAGGGGAACAATAAAGGAGGGACCAAGAATGTACAGCGTCAAGGGAAAGGGAAACCTATAGATCCCAAGACAGGAGTGGATGTGGCAACACTGAAAAAGACCACTGCGTGTCACTTTTGTCACAAGATCGGGCATTGGAAGCGCGAGTGTAGATCGAACCCAGCAAACCAGGTGCAACAAGAAGCAGAAATAGTGCAGGTACCTGAGGTCGTCAATACGGTGACGAGACCCAGATCCATGCAAGGGGGGACATTAGCCCCGCAGGTACAAGTTCCGCAACCTCCGAGGATTCCGCAAGGAACCCGAACGTACCAGCAGATGCCCCTTTTCGAGGATTATGACGAGTACAGCTCAGACCCGTTGGCGTGACGGTGCCTGGGGGGGGAGGAAGACTGCACTCTTGGGGCAGTCTTAGAGGTAGTCCAGAGGGGACCGTTTGTAGAGGCAGATGTTGACGGTCATCCTACCACCTTTTTGGTTGATACTGGTGCTACCCGTTCTACTGTGAGATCTGCAGTAGTTCCCAACCTACCCCTCTCGGGACAATCGATCCAAGTTGTAGGAGTGGCGAATAAAAAGATGACAAGTGCACTGACTGAGCCGATTCCTGTGAGAATAGGAACTTTCCGAGATCGACACCAGTTCGTGGTGTGCGACTCGAGTTCGGTCTGTTTGTTAGGACGAGATCTTTTGTGCAAATTGAATTGTACCATCTATTGCACGCCCAAGGGAGTGGAAGTACAGACAAAGGACGATGATGCCACCTTTAAGGTTGCAAATCAGCATTTGTGTATAGAGATGTATCCTGTGCTGACAGTGGAAGAGCTTCCACTTGACTTACGAGACTCCGTCTCATTGGATGTGTGGGATTTCACGGGAGAAGAGATTGGATTAATCAAGGGTGTAGAACCAGTTAAGATTCAAGTTAAGCAGAATGTTGAGCTCTCGAG
This sequence comes from Calotriton arnoldi, assembly GCA_963921515.1. Taxonomy (NCBI): domain Eukaryota; kingdom Metazoa; phylum Chordata; class Amphibia; order Caudata; family Salamandridae; genus Calotriton; species Calotriton arnoldi. Next base: position 972,894 of record CAWUFW010000319.1, read on the forward strand.
AATGCCCCAGTACAATCTGTCACCAGAAACGATCGCAGGGATCAAACCTGTAATTGAGTCAATGATTAAGCAGGGCATCCTGAAGGAGATAATGGGCAGTCCGTGCAACTCACCCATTATGGGATTGCAGAAACCAAGCGGGAAGTTCAGAACCGTGCAGGACCTGCGAAAGGTCAAAACGATTGTTGTTCCATGTTGTCCAGTGGTACCGAATCCATCAGTGATACTATTCCAGATTCCATGCGAGGCTGAATGGTTTACTGTGATTGATTTGTGTCAAGCCTTCTTTTCGATACACCTCCATGAGGAGAGCCAATATTTATTTGCTTTCCGGCTGGAAAATCGTGTGTTAACGTGGTGTCGTATCCCTCAAGGGTATACAGAGAGTCCATCGATCTTTAATCAGATCTTGAAAAAGACCCTTGAAAGTCTTGTATTGCCGCAGAACTCAGTTCTCGTGCAGTACATCGATGATCTCCTTATTGCATCAGAAACGGAGGATGCTTGCAGGGTTGACACGATTGCCTTACTGAATCATTTGGCAGAGAATGGACACAAGGTGTCTCCAAATAAGTTGCAGTACTGTCTGAGTGAGGTACAGTACTTGGGTCATCGAATCGAGAAAGGCAAGAGGAAAGTGTCACCAGATCGAATTGAGGCGATCATGAATATGACCGTGCCTACCACTCAGAAGGAAGTCCGAATGTTCCTGGGAATGGTTGGCTACTGCCGTCAATGGATTCCCAATTTCTCGTTGAAGTCAAAGCCTTTGCTAAGGCTGACACACAAGGACGTGAGTGATCCGGTACCATGGGACCACGACTGTTTGGTGGCGTTTCTGGAGCTGAGAGAGGGCCTGTGCCGTGCTCCGGCTTTAGGGATGCCTGATTACAACAAGTCCTTTTCATTGTTCTGTTGTGAGCGAGAAGGTTGTGCATTGTCAGTTTTGGCCCAGAGCCATGGAGGTGTCCGTAGACCAGTTGCCTATTTCTCAGCTACTTTAGATCCAGTAGCTTCAGCGTTGCCCGGATGTCTCAAATCAGTAGCTGCAACCGGTGTCAGCATTGAAAGATGTGAAAGCATTGTTATGGGTCACCCGTTGATAGTTCATGTTCCGCATTCTGTTGAACTGTTGATGACAACGACTAAAACACAGCACCTGACAAACAACAGACTCACCCGCTATGAACAAGTCATACTTGCAGCAGAGAATGTGACTCTGAAAAGGTGTTCAGTTTTAAATCCAGCTACACTGATGCCATTAACAAATGCAGATGATGAGGATTGTGAAGACAATGACTGTCTTGATGTGACTGAACTTTGCACCAAACCGAGACCTGGCATTGTTGATGAACCTCTGTCTGACCCTGATGAAATTTTCTTTGTCGATGGTTCATGCTTAAGGGACAATGTAGGTCATTTGAGAGCAGCGTTTGCTGTATGTACTATCACTGGAGTGGTTGAAGCTGCTTGCTTAGAAGGAGTATACTCTGCACAAGTGGCCGAAATAATTGCCCTGACTCGTGCCTGTTTGGCGGCTGATCAGATTCGAATCACCATCTACACCGATAGCCAGTACGGGTTCGGTGTGGTTCATGATTTTGGACAGCTATGGTCTCAGAGAGGATACATGACATCATCTGGTTCACCCATTAGGAATGGAGAATATGTGAGACAGTTGCTAGAAGCATTACAATGTCCCAAGGAAATTGCTGTAGTGAAATGTGCAGCCCATGGGAGGGGAACTGATTTTGTTTCTCTCTGTAATAAGTATGCTGATGAAGTTGCACGTTTCTGTGCTGAACAAGGATGCATATTCACTGGAGATTACACAGGAGAGAGCCAAGAAAGAACCGAGCTCAGCATGATGCTAGCCATGGCAGACACTTGGGAGGAACTCAAGCGCCTGCAGGGAGAGGTTTCAGAGCAGGAAGAGGAGATGTGGATCAAATCGGGATGTGAGAAAGGGGAAATTGGCATTTGAGTTTCAAGTGATGGTCGAGCAGTGTTACCTGATGGTTTGCTGAACCCGATGGCGAGGCAAATTCATGGTGCAGTGCATCTTGGAAGAGATGCGATGGTGCGAGTGTTCAGACAGACGTGGTACAACCCACGGTTTCGTACGGTTGCTGAAGCAGTGTGCCAGAGGTGTGTTACGTGTCAACAGATGAATTCTGGAAAGAAAACTGTGGTTACATTGAGTCACATTGGGAGGTCTGGAGGACCTTTCAATAGGATGCAGCTGGATTTCATTGAAATGCCTAGGTGTAATGGATTGAGGTACATTTTAGTGGTGGTGTGTGTTTTTTCACGGTGGTTGGAAGCGTACCCAACACGAAGGTGTGATACCGTCACAGTAGCGAAGCTGCTATTGAGGGAGTTGATCCCAAGGTTCGGTTTTCCAACCTCGTTGGAGTCGGATAGAGGAACACATTTCCACAGCGAGATCATGAAGTTGCTTTGCGCTGCTTTGAATGTTGATCAGAGACTCCATTGCAGTTATCGACCAGAGGCTTCTGGGATAGTGGAGCAGATTAATGGGACTTTGAAAGCACGGATGGCAAAAGTATGTTCGTCGACGTCTCTGAAGTGGCCTGATGCATTGCCCTTAGTGTTGATGAGTGTTCGCAATGTCCCAGACAGGAGGACTGGTTTATCACCGCACGAGATACTTATGGGGATGGCGATGCGATTGCCAGCAGTACCAGCCACCGCTTTGATAAACATCACTGATGACTTAATCCTTGATTACTGCAAAGGACTAGCTGATGTGGTCCGTTCTGTGTCTCAGCAGGTGCAAGCTGCCGCTGTTCCAGCTTCGAGTGATCTGTGCCACGACCTATGCCCAGGTGATTGGGTGCTTGTCCGCAAGCACGTGAGGAAGAGCTGCCTGGATTCTCATTGGCGAGGCCCTTACCAAGTAATACTGGTAACGAACACAGCAGTGAAGTGCGGAGGATTGCCAAACTGGGTGCATGCCTCCCACACCTGCAGAGTTTCAGCACCCTCGGAAGAAACAGCTCCTCTCACGAATGAAAATCCAGCTGTGGCAGCAGGGCCACGAGAGGGGACAAGCCAAGCTGTAAGGGTTGCTGACGAAGCTGGTTGCTCACCAGAAGAAGCTGAGGAGGGTTATGCTACACACAACCCAGATATTGACTCTGAAGAGGAAGGTCATGTTGTGAGTGGTACAGAGTCAGACTCAGTGGAAGGAAGTGGTGTGCAGAGCGATCAAGAGGAAAGCAGAAGGGCTAGACGAGCAGGAGAAGCGTGGCCCGAGAGACAGAGAAGGCTGAATCTAAGACTGGCTCCCGAGAGAGATCTTGCCCCTGTATCCGAGGTCTCTGAGTCGGAAGCAAGTGAAGAAGAGCAAGCTCAGGAAGGCCTGAGAAGATCGAGAAGGACAAGAGTGCCTTGCCAGAGATACGCTGCCCCGGAGTGGACTTACGCAGTAACTGATGCCGGGAGTAGTGAGTTCCAGAAGACTGAGGTCCATGAAGGTGATCAGCAGGAATCCTCTACTGAAAATTAATGTGGGACTGCTAGTTCCAGGACTTGAGATCGAAGGGGTGTTGACAATCATGGTTCCGAAACCTCCAGTCTTGAGCAAGGTGCGAATCCTGATACTGCACAGATTGGTTTTTCCGACGTTTGGATTTGAACCGCCATCTCATCAATTGGTGGATGTCCGTCTTGAAATATTACATCATGTTCTAGCTGCGATTGGATCAGAACTTATTGTTGATTGTGAATGAACTGTATCCTGTAAATAAGCACTTTAAAAGAAGATAACCTAGGTCCGAGAGGAAGAAGAAGAAGAAATTTAGGGACTTTCCGTAGAAGAAGAAAGATGGCTAAGGAAGTCTTTTTGGACTGTGTAAATAAAGAACTGAAAGTACTGTAAGGGAATTTCCAGTATCTCCGGAGTGGTGTCTGAACTGGTAAACAGCATCTGTGGTGGAGAAAGGACTCTAAGCGTTTGGTTGCTGAAAACCAACCCGACAACGAGAATGGAGGCTGGAAATCCGAACCGTAGATCCAAGTGGATAATAGGCACATTTATAGTAGGAGTAATAGTTTCTATATTCATAGTTATCATAGTATCATTTTCTGTTCCACATGAGGTAGAAGTCGTAGGGGTGAAAGGGACACCTACACCTAGTACTTCTATCAAGAAAGAGGATACCATAGGAGCTGAAAGAGCTATGCTAGAGAAAAATAGTCGTAGATTGCATGTAGATTTGTCTAGAGGTGATTTTAAGCTTAATGCGTATGCCAAGCTGATATATGAGTATGTTGAAGCGATGGATGCGAAAGATTGTTATGTATGTATGCAGTTGCCTGCCTCAGTGGACGAGGGTATTAAGTATCACCATCTTCCACTGACGTATGGAATTACATGTAGTTTGTTGCTTAGTATGTTTTATGGAAGAGGTCATTATGAGTATTTCTTTTCCAATTATGATGCGGTGCTTTCAGAGGTACCAGCGTACAAGCACCTGAACAAGTATGATTATTACAAACAGGATGATAGGATTGGGAAGTATTTCATACCGACTGTAACATTAGATACCGCATATGCCCATAGGCATAATTTAACATGCTCATTAACAGGTGTAGAGAAGCAATTTGTAGACCAGGTAGAGGATAGATACAGACAGCTAACACAAACACGGCACACAGGAGAAAGTCCAGTAGATTGGACGGAGGAGGAGAGAACACACAGAGCTAAGGGGAGCTATGGTCCTATAGCATTGGACCTTGTGCAGAAGGGGAAGTTGTGTGTGAAACGTGTCCAGACCTATTATGATAAGGTCTATGTGGGACAGAGTGCATGTGATCATGTTTTTACGATGGAAGAGTCAGCAAAGAACTTTTTGCAAGGTTCGGTACAAGTGGTGCCAACAGTATATTACGTGTGTGGGAAGAATGCTTATGTGAGATTGCCTGCGAATTGGTACGGTACTTGCTACTTGGGGATTATTTTTCCCAAAATCTACCACGCAGAAGAATTAGAACTTTTGGAAGGTAAAAAGCATTCTAGAGCAAGGAGAGATGTAAGTTCAGGAGCAGTGATTGGAGATATTTTTGGAGCAGCAATACCAAGTCTGGGAGTGATTCTGAACGATGTGAAGATTAGGAAGCTGGCGACTGTCGTGAATAAGTTGTGTACGAATACAGCTAAGTCGCTAATACTTGTTGATGGGGAGATGTTGTCGATAAGGACGATGGTGATGCAGAACCGTCTTGCTTTAGATGTTTTGCTGGCAAAAGAGGGCGGAGTCTGTAAAATGTTGAAGGTTCAAGAGTGCTGTACTTATATACCAGATAACAGTAAAGATCTGGAAAAATATATAAATAACATCACTGTGATCCATCATGAGATCCAGGATCTGACTGAAGAAGGAGTTTGGGAAAAAGTTGGTAAAGGATTTGGAAGAGTGGGAAATTGGGTTGCGAATTTGGGAAAGGGTATTCTTGGTTACATTTTAAAGCCTATCATTATCATTGTGGTTTGTGTGGTTTGCTTGTGGGGGTTTGCTAGGGCTTATCAGTGGTACAAAGCGAACCAAGTTGAAAGGTCCCTTAGGGAGCAAGCGATAAGGATGGCTAGACTGCAGGACAGTCACTATGAGAATATCAAGAATCTAGAGAAGTTCCGACAGGGAAGGATGGCTACGAGCTCTGTTTAGGTCGGTTCTTTCTCCAGGAAATTGTGATTTTGGTGATGACACTAGTCATCAAAGGGGGGAACTGATAGAGCGCCATGATTTCTGAAAATTGTAGGGGTGCATCATAATCATGGTTAGTCCGCACCCGTATATATGTACCTATATGTTGCGTTGTATTAAAACTGATTATTAGAATTGTAAGTAATAACAAAATGTGTAAATGTAATTTTAGAAATTATGTAGTGAAGAAGTGAAGCGGCATTCAAATGTGTTTAGATAAGTTTTATTGCAATTGCTTAATGAATTAGTTCGTGTGTAAAATAATGTATTAGATTTAAACGTGCATCATATTAGAGTCGCATATGTAGAAATGATTAATTGTGGATGAATTATAATGGTTGCAATGTAATGTTTATTAAGGTAACATTGATGTGTAAAGGCCTCATTTATGTTTTCGTTATGAAAGGCCTATTCATATTTCTTATGTTAGCTGGATTTGTAGGCCTGAAATGTATTTTCCTGGACGAGTTCTCATTTAGAGGTAGTCAGCGAAATTGTGTGCGTGCAAGGTTGTTCCTTTGTCATGTTCCTGTTGCAGGTGCAAGGACATCGTCTTCGTTAGTTAGACTGACGCCCTTTGTTTTAGGAGTTAGGTATGGAGGAGTGCGGATACAATGTAGCGTGATATGTGGATAATTGGAGAAAGCCTGGGACCCAAGGACATCTCAACGGTCAATGGAAGAATCCAGGTTTCTGTGGAAAACTACCTTTGGAAGGTGCTTGGCCAGAAGAGGCGTTACAGAGGCGTGTTCTATTGAATTTGGGTTTTGTATTAGGGACAGTGCCCCTAGGGAAGAGGCAGAGAGAGAAGAGAGGGAGATATGAGCAGAGAGAGAGGTTAGAGGGTAGAAGAAGGAATCGATCCTGAGGAAGGAAACTTAGAGAGAGTTGGTAGCTTTGGCTACTGACTCATGCAACATGAGTGTGCTTCTTAGGAAGTCTTCACGAGCTGACACCTTTTCTTGACTTTGCCTGGGAAATGCTGAGTAGGGATGTCATCGTAGTTGTAGTGTAGGGACAGATGCCTAGGATTCTTAGATAGACCTATGATAAGATAAGAATCCTGCGTTATCAGTTGTTTAGAGTTGAACGTTTGGCAGTGGTACCAATCACTGTTTGTTTCCTCACACCCATCTCCGACTTGTGAACCAATTAACTGTCATTCAGTGGGTCACCCGCAAAGGCTTATCCCGCTCTGTGATCCCGTCAGCGCTAAGCGCACAACATATCATTTGTTGTTTACTGATATACTACTTAAAAAAAAAAAACTGGAGAGCTGTCAAACTTGCAACGAGAGAGGTGTTACATTGAGATATCGTTGAAAACTTGTAATTTATGCTGAATTAATTTGATCTACTTATATTGAAGATTCATGACATGAAATTACCTTGCTTATTTTTGACTGAATGAGAGAGTCAAGTGCAGTGCTTAATTTGTAAAATATTAAGTGAAGGAGCACAAAGTTTTTCTCAGATGCCTGCAGCCGACACTGACACATGTCGGGATTGCTAAACACCAAGATTTAGTAATCTGGATTCCACCTCGTGTCCCTTTCTTCCACCACACTACACTCCCTGCCCGTTTTTAAAGTCATGCGGATTCTTTTCATCCCTGCTATCTCCCATTGTTACTGTTTAACGGTCTTTCTCTTCCTGCTCCTTTCCTTCATTTGTGTTTTTCTCTTTCTTGCTCTGTTTCCAAGTCTGTTGGGGGAAAATAAGTGCTAGCCCCTACACATGAATGCCAGTGGGCCCCACCTGCAACCACCCGCTCAAATTAAGCACTGGGACTCTGGGGAGCCATGTGTTCTCTTATTCTCCCACACTAGTAAAACACAAGCTCCATTCATTGACTTTAACACTTATTTTTCTGATGGAAATGTAATTTGCTACAAGAGCTACTAGAGTTGTTTCGATTTACTCTGACCTGAGAAGGCATGCATTTGTGGGCCACAGTAAACAGTAACAAAGGATGGCAGGTTGCAACAAGTATTCATAAACCCTTTTTTTGCATGTATGATTTATTATCAGGGAAAGTGGAAACTGAACACACACAATTCTAACCCTGAGTGCCAACAGCAGAATTTTTGCATGTGTAGATGTCACTTTCATCTTCTTACAGACAGCATGTTCTCACATTAATCCCGTCTCCATTGAGTGTTCTCAAAGTAGTAATTCAAGTTTAGTCAGCCGTGGCCCATGCAGGTAAGAGCGGTGGGGCCGGGTGGGTGGGGGGAGATTTCGACAGACGTCGACGAGGGAAAATTAAATAAATAATTAATTTTCTCTCCTCCTCGTCTGTCGAAATCCCATAGGCCCCACTGCTCTTACCTGCACGAGCCGCGGCTGAGTTTAGTTTGTGGATGTTCACAAACAAGCAATAGTTTACCTCTTTAATTGGACTTAAATGCCTGGTTTTGCTCACGAGAAAGTGTCACTCCACCTGTCACACGTTTGGCAGTTCAACGTCACTCATAAGTACACTGAAACCATAGAAATGTCACACATAAGCAATCTGAAAACTTGGCATATGTGTGTGTCTGCATACCTGGCTCGTCAAGTGGATACAGATTGTACACATGTAGGGGCCTCTATGCGCCCCTACGCAGGTGCGTCCAGACGAGTGCTTAATTTGTTTTTAAAAAAAAGAAAACAGTCAGGTCCAAGTTGTTTCATGGAAGGACAAGCAGCTTGAACATCCTGCTAATGCTGCCAAATGCAGGGTATATTGAAGAAAAATAAAGATTTGCTGATGTGCTCTTTTGAAAAATGGACAGACAGCACCACCATGTGGTAACTGTCACAAATAAGTGCCGGTGTTGACAAATAAGTGCAGTTGCTGAGCACTGGAAAACACCGGTACAATTTAAGCATTGGTCCAGATGCATTTACACAGTCACACAGATGCTTTGGTATAAGTTTATATAGTCCTGAATGTAGATGCCTGCGTGAATCTCCAGAATGCCAAGCCCGAAAAGGAGGCAGAGAGTGGTTTCAGGAGCAAGCTATGTGCTCTAAAGCACAGTATCGGTATTCATTGATTAATGTACCAATATGTCACATTCCACACATCAGATACAAGATTATCCATAAATCAGGGATGGCAATGGGTATCAAGAAACATACAACCCTTATGAGCTATAAAACAAAATTGGTCTCTTAATTACAAACAATATGATAATTTCAATAAGATGATAATAGAACGGCATCCTGCCCTTTGACATCCCTCACATCACATGACATAAAAGTGTACTGCTACTGTATGCTTCAAATTGAAGCTTGAAGCACCCTAAAAGCAATAGCTAAAAAGCACAGGCAATGGGCTACTAAAATTTGCAGAAACTAAAATACACACTTAGTTTGAAAAGAAGATTAGCCAAACTGGTTAAATCACAAGAGTTGGAAAGCAGGACATAAAGGCTGTAACTAGCAACAGTTTCAAGTAGGGGAAAAGCCCAAAAGATGATGTTGGATACCACCTTGCCCAGTCAAAAGGCAAATTCAGAAGGTCGCTTTTGACACTGTCAATCATGAAAGCTTCATCACTGTATGTGTTAAGATCTTTAATGCATCCTGCCAGAAAGCTCTTCCCCTCACTCAAAAGGAAATTTCTGTAACAAATTCACACATTATGCATTATGAATGCACACCGGGTGCAATTCATTAATTCTAGCGTTAAATGTATGATTTACTGTACGAAATAACAGACTTGAAAATGATTGAACTGTAGTACAGATATTCGAAGTGCCCTCAGCTCTTAATTAAATGACTGAGAGATGGTTCTCACAGTGCCTACATTATTCCGCTGCAGGTTAAGAGTGCTTGCAACCTAATGATGCCTCAAGACAGCCTAGGTCTGCAGTGATTTAAAGTGATTGGCATCAGATAGAGCTGCTCACTACAATATCTGAAAAAAGTTTGCCCAGTTTTAGGTGCTCATTCAGCACAGGAAACCCCAATCGCATTTTAGAAGGTACAGAACTGTGAATTGGTGGTATCAGCAGGGAAGACATTTTCCACCAAGGGGTTACACGGTCATCATGGACACTGACAGCAAAGCTGGAGCTATCTCTGAGGCCCCTCATAAACCCAAGGCAGAAACTAGTCACTTCCCTCATACCTGCTGATACACGCTTTGATGTGTGTGTGGAGTCCTGGAATGCAGCAGTGTGTATCAGCAGGTATGAGGGTAGATATTCCCAAACCCCAGTGTGAATGAGCTGTATCAGCAGAGACCCTGCACTACAAATCGTGCTACATCTTGTAGGACTAGTAGTTAAACATCCAGTAGCAGCCGCGGTACGTGCAGGTAATAGCGAGGGGGCCGTGGAAGGGGGGATTTCGAGGGACGATGCTGAGGGATAATTAATTATTTATTTAATTTTCCCTCGGCATCGTCCCTCGAAATCCCCCCTTACCCGACCCCACCGCTGTTGCCTGCACGGACCACGGCTGTCCAGTAGTACGGTACGTTCCTCAACTAGTATTACCACAAATGATAATGACAGTACTACATCTACTACCGGTAAAGATACTATTAGTACTAGTATTACAACTACTATTAAAGGGCTACTTCTAACAGAAGTAGTAACTCCATTTCTACAGCTAGCCTTACAATAACTGCTAGTAGTTCCACAGTGTAAAGTATTAGTAATCCCACTGAGGAAGACATAGAAAATATAACCTACAATAACTCTATTCAGTGGAACATGATAGGGTTGCCAGCTCTGACCTTTGTTGTTTGCCCTGGAAATTGAGGGCCTCATTTATGAGGCCCTACTGGCACTATTGCGCCGCCGGAAAGTCACTTTTTTGACGTTCCGGTGGCGCAGTGTGCCACTGGCATATTTATAAGGCCACGTAAAGCCACGTTATGTGGCTTTTCATGGCCTTATAAATCTGTGCCCCTTTCATGCAGAAAACTGCTTGAAAGGGGCGTTCCATGGATGTTGCTGGGGGCATTCCCAGCAACATCCATGGCTTTTTGACACTGCCCCAGATTTACGAGAAATCGTAAGTCTGAGACAGCACCAAAAACTTACAGGAAGGCGTAAGGGAGGCACAATGAGGAGAAATATTTTTATTGCTCCTCATTTTTCCTTTTTCTATGTCTGCTGCATTCTGAACACATGACAAAGTGTAAATACCAAAGGAAGATGGCGGACTAGTTCCGCGCTTGGAGGACGCCTACCTCTGCTCTCTCCACGGAGCCTGGGTGAACCGCTGCTCTGGTGCCCGTTTTCCACCTCGCAGCTGCGGGAGACAGATGCATGATGCACTGAAGCCGTAGCGGACGGAGGAAACACACGAACGTGGCTGCAATTTACTTATCGGATGTGCCGGATCACGGAAGCAAGCACAGCGGTGTATGGCGGTCGAGCGGTGCGGTGACTTTCATCTTGGCGACCGCTACAGCTATTGATACCGCTGTCACCGACTTTGTTTATCGGGGCACACCTTTGATGCGAGGCAGTTGGCGAGGCAGCAGGCGAGTACTGAAGGCACGGCTGGGGGCAGATCTAGAATTAAGAATGGCTCCACCGCGAACTACACGGCGGGGACGAGCCAACATATACACTGAAGCTGGGACCGCGTGGAGGCATTAGATGGCGGGGGAGACATCAGAGACGCAGTTCCAGCGGGAGAAGCGGCGGGATGTGATGCAGTAATTGGGGGTCTGTGTAATTCTGGCTCTAGTACTGTTGTTGGCCCCCAGCTGGGGAACCCAATTTTGAAACTATTGCGCTCTGGGAGAGCAATGGTGTTGCTCCGGTCCTGTGGCCCAGAGACTGCCACCCCGGGTTTTCAAATGGCCGAGTTGCTTAATGCTGCAGTACAGGAGGGCTGGGGGGGGGGTGAGGAAGGACCAGTTAACCAACCAGCTTCATCCTCAATACCCCCTGCTTCGATTAGTCAAGATCATGATAGGAATACTGAATCACTGGAGAAAACGGTGGAAGCTTCTGCAAGCAATGCGGTGTGTGACCCAGTTGTTGGCACTGGCTTGGCTGACACTTTAAAAATTAATTTAGTTCAGACTTCAGAGATTAATGTGCAGACTTTAGAGGACTCATTGGATATTCAGAAGCAGTCAAATACCAGCCTATTGGGAATTGGCATAGTGGCTGAGAGTGGGAATAATGGCTATGCCGAAATTCCAGAGCAACCGATTGTTGACTCTAATGATAACGGGAACATTGGTGTGATAAATACAGATCAGCCCGAACGACCACTACAGTCTCTGGATGCGGCACGGCTTAAATCTGTTGTGGCTCAGGGGCAAGATACTCTGATTGGCTTTAACAGTGAAACAGGGGCCCTAAGTAGCCCAAAAATTAACACTCCTGTGGGGGGGAAAGGTGTAAAAGGTAAAGGCCCTAGAAACATCAGGACAGGTAAAGGAGGTAAAGGTCGGGTGCGGAGAAGGAAAAATGCAAGTGACTGTCGCAATGGGCCGTCTTAAGGAAGCAGCAATAAACACAGCAAAGGTCGGTCCTGGGGCAAGCCCTCTGCAGAAATGGGTGTCTTCAAAGGGCGAGGTTAAGGCAATTATCTCTAGGTTATCCAATTCTGGCAACATGGCAACTGCTCCAACAGGTGACGAACGATCAGCATCAGCAGCAGCAGCTGTAACTATTGCTGAGGGTGTAATCACGATAAATGAGGACCTCGAGGGTCGGAACGGCCAGGGCAGAATGCTAGATGGGTCTGATAGTGGATGTCAAGGCCTTTCCCCGGTAACATCAGCTATGCCTGTAGCTCAAGTGGAGGAGATTATGTCTACTACTTCAACTACTTCTATAGTATCTCCAGTTTTCCCCCCTAGCTCAGCAGATACAGTGTTGCCTGTATTAGAAAAGGGAAGTACTGATATGGCTCAACTAGCTGCTGGCGATGGCGATGGCAATGGCGAGCAACCCTCACTTTCTAGAATCATACAAGCATTAGCTATCCAGAGAGCTGAAGCACAAGATTATTATCAGCAGGCTAAGGCTGACAGTCGAGAGATCAAGCAAGCTCTGTCAGATGTTACCTCCAAGGTCACTCAGCTCTCCTCTGAGGTTATTGATCTTCAACAACGAGTAGCAACTGTAGAGGAGGTTAATACTCATACTGTGAGCTTGGTAAAAGCGCAGGACTCTCAAATGATGCTCATGCAAGCCAAGATCGAAGACCTCGAGAATCGGCAGCGACGTCAGAACCTAAGGATTTTTGGTATTCCGGAAGGAAGGGAAGGTTCGGATCCGCGGGCCTTCATTGTTAATCTCTTTCAGAAAGTCTTTCCCGACCTTGCAGACTGGGATATGGACTCACAGGTTCAGCGGGCGCACAGACTGCCTCTGTTTCTCCCCCAAGGCAATCAAATTAGATCTAACTTTGCACGGCCTATTCTTGTGTTTCTGGGCAACTTTCTGCTACGGCAAGCAATTTATTTAAAGGCACGTCCATCGGCTCCTGTTAAATTGGATGGTATGTCCATATTTGCTCGTTCTGACTTGTGCAAACCGACAATGGACAAGCGATGGCGGCTGCGGCAATTAATGGTTCCTCTGAAGTCAGTGTGCTCACCGTTTTTTTTGCAGGAGCCGGCCCGCCTAAAGATTATTAAGGACGGCCGCACACATTTTTTTTTCAATGAGCAGGAGGCCAAACAAGCCCTCTCTAAGTGGCAGTCGACTGCTAAAGACTGAACAGATGTGTAAAAGTGGCACTTTTGTGACAGTAGACTTTAGTAGTACTTGTGATTGCTTCGGATATATGTCTGTCAAATTATTGATATAAATTAATGTTTTGTTCAGCTTTTATCATGACTATACGCACAATTGGGGTGGAATGGCTGGGGTGTGGCGGGTTCACGGGGTTCCTGAAAGGGAGCAGAGGCGGCGTCTTCTGCATGCTGTCAACTTGAGACAGCAAGGAAGGGGGGTGATTCCTTTTCATAGGCACGGGGGGAGTTTAGGAAGGGTTGAGGTGGGTCAGAGAATGGTAGCAGGCAGAGAATGATAGCTGGCTGCTGCTGGTCCACCGGGTGGAGCGGCCGGAAGGGTGGGGGTGGTTGGGGGGGAGGGGGGGTTAAAAAGCCACATTGTAGTATATTTAGTTAGAATATTATTGGTAGAACAATCGGGAAAGGTTTACGAAACAAGGGGGGAAGCGCTTAAAATGAGTTTACAATTATATTTTAATGTCTGATTTAAAATACATTTGTTGGAATGTAGCAGGGCTCAATCAGGCCAGGAAACAACGGTTAGTAATGGAGGAGCTTCGTGCATTTAAACCCCATGTAGTGGGTCTCACAGAAACACACTTAGCTTTCAAGGACAGATTGCAGCTATAATAGTTAGGTTATGATTTATTAGTTTGCACGTCACAGATAGTTTCTATTCGAGGGGTAGCCATACTAAAGTCGAAAAACTGTAGAGCAACAGTAACGCGGACACTAGCTGATTCTAAAGGCAGATGGGCAATCGCTCAATTACTGATTTGGGGGCGTAAAACCACGATTTGCGTGGTGTACGGTCCAAATACGGACTGTCCCGAAACTATTCACTTTATAAGCTCTGAATTGTTGGATTGGGCTGGTGATTTGATAGTAATGGGGGATTTTAATTGTATAATGGACAAGAAGATCGATACTACAAATACAGTACAACGGGCTAGAATGGGCAGGACTAGGGCTGCAATTTTGGAACTCCTTCATCTGCACCAGTTGGAGGATGTTTGGAGGAGACTACATCCAACTGTTCCTGGGTTTACATTTTATTCTTCCCCGCATAAACACTATTCCCGAGTAGATATGATTTTTGTTAAAAGAACTATGCTGGATAAATCGACTATTGAAGTGTGTCCTAAGATTACATCGGACCATAATCCGGTGATGCTAACCGTGCAGATCCAACGGGGCGATAAGGAGCCATTTGGGGAATTCACATTTCCCAGGCATCTTCTAAGTAATCCGGATTATGGGAAATTTATGCGGGATACCTTACGGGAATACTTAGAGAATAACAGGGGCTCTGCGGCTACCGCAGTGGTATGGGATTGCATTAAGGCTTATGTTAGGGTGGCCACACTGCAGTTTATTTTAAGGCAGAACCATCAGGCTATCAGGGAGAAGGAGCAGGAACATAAGCTGTTATTAGAGCTAGAGCAACAGCATGCAAGAGCTATTGTACAAAAAGACGCGGCAGAACAGCAAATATATTGCCGCCTGGTTGAAGTTAGAGCTAAACTTAATCGAGGGTTAGTGGATAAAGTAGCCATCAAATACCATAAATATAAGTCTAAGCAATATGAATACGGAGAAAGAATAGGTCGTCTGTTAGCTACTCAGATTGCTGATCAAAGGGCTAGATCATATATTAAAACAATAAAAGGGGGAGATGGCCTATTCTATACCAGATCAGAAGATATGGTAGAACAATTCAGACTTTTTTATGCAGACCTATATAATGAGTCAGCGTCCTCTAGTTTACAATTAACATTAGACTATATACAGGAGTCTGAGCTACCGGTGTTGAACCCAATGGACTATGAGTGTTTGCAAAGAGATATTGAACTTGGGGAGGTGGAGCTAGCGTTGAGCACTTTACCAACTGGTAAGGCGGTTGGTGAGGACACCATCCCGCTGGAATTTTATAAAAATTTCAAGGACATTTTGGTACCAGTTTTTATCACATTGTTTAACAACATCATGCAAGGGGAGGATGTTCCTTCCTCTTGGAAAGTTACTAATATTATAGTATTTCCCAAAAAAGGGAAACCGGTAGAGGAAATGGGCTCGTATCGCCCCATATCATTGATCAATGCTGATGTTAAACTTTTTTCCAAAATTCTAGCTTCTCGGCTGGCCCCGATTATACATCAGTTAGTGTCGGAACAACAACATGGCTTTGTCCCCGGCAGAGACACAGCAGCACATATTAACACAGCCATTGCAGCATTTGACGTCTCTGGGCAATTAAATCAGCAAATGGGGATGATGATGTTGGATGCAGAGAAGGCCTTTGACCGAGTTGCCTGAGGAGCACTATGGCCAACTATGTCATCGTTTGGCCTTGGTCAAAGGTTTATCTCGACAATTCAAAAATTGTATAATAATCCGATAGCAGCTTTGAAGCTGAATGGCCTTACATCCGCTCATTTTTCTGTTAGGAGGGGCACGCGGCAGGGATGTCCGCTATCCCCGCTATTGTTTGCTCTATTTATTGAGCCCTTTATAAGACATCTGCTGCAAAATGCAAGGATTCATCCAGTTTTGCTCAATGGTATGGAACTTAAATTAACTGCGTACGCGGATGACATTGCCATTTTCTCCTCTAGTCCAGATGAGGCTGTAATTGCAATCACGCAAGAAGCACAGCGTTTTGGCTCGTTTTCTGGCTATAAATTAAATGTGAATAAAACCCAGACTATTCTAAATTACCAACCTGCAATGATTACGCAATTGTTAGGAATTACAACAACAGCAGTATATCTGGGAGTATGTCCAAGTAGTCGAGTGGAAGATGTTGTTTCTTTGAACTACGGACCACTGCTCAAAACCATCACGGCAAAATTAAGAAGTTGGCATCGGCTCCCACTTAGTATATACGGGAGGTGTAATATAGTTAAAAGGAACATCCTTCTGAAATTTTTGCATTTTTTTCGGACAATTCCTTTAAGGGTCCCGTGTACTTTTTTAAAGCGGTTAGATAGTGTAGAAGGTAGTTTTATTTGGGGTTATAGACGTGCACGAAGAGCTCTTAGGTACATTAAGCTATCGTACAAGCAAGGGGGGTTTAAGCTCCCAGACTTTAAACTTTATTTTTGGGCTGCATTTGCCAGTCGAATTCGAAGTTTACTTGAGGGGCCTGACAATAACTCTGTATGGCTTTCATATCAATTGGCCTGTGGATCTAGTACTGGATTCCTTCTCTATAAAACGGCTGATCCGAATTACTTCAAACGGGTCAGGTTTAAGATAATAAGGGACATTACTAGGATATGGCAAGATATTTGCAAGGAATACTCTGTTCCAATGTTGCATTCATATACGAAACTATGGGGCAATCCTATTTTGCCAGAGATATTTCATGACTCTATTGGTAAAAGCTCGCAGTGCAAGGGTATCTTACAACTGGGGCAACTTTTTGATGTACAGGGGTTCCGATCTTTTATAGCCCTGAAAGAGGAGTTTGGAATACAACAGAGTACATTCTTCAAGTACTTGCAAGTAAGGGATTATTTTGTACGGGGACAGAGGCTATTAGAGCTGACGAACACCTCAGAAGTACTATCCACACTGTTTCTGACTACTGGCCGAGGAACTATTGGTAAAGTGTATCAGAAGTTGTTAGCAGCTGTTAGCGATGATGGACTACAGGTCTCAGAGAAACTTAGTCGGATTTTTCAAATTGAAATAACTCAGGAGGAAATACAGGATTCATTGGAGTGTATAGATACAGCTATTACATCAGTTAGTTTGAAACTTCAACAGCATCGGATAATATTTATGTTATACTATACTCCTGAGCGTATATCTAAATGGGCCACTACCCAATCTTCGGCCAAATCAAAATGTCCAAAATGTCAAATGTACGCTGCAGACTTAAAACATATGTTTGTGACCAGGGCCGGACTGGCCGTTGCGGGCACCGGGCGTTTCCCCGGTAGGCCACCAGGGAGGGGGCCGGTTTTAGGCCCTGGGGGGCCGTTTTTGTTACCGGCGGCCGGCAATATCGGCCCCCTGTAACAAAAACGGCCGAAATCGGCCGTATCAAACAGCTCGACCGCACCCCCCTTCTCACCCCCAGGGGGGCCGGCCGAGCTGTTTGCCAGGGCCGGTTTCATTTCCCAGTCCGGCCCTGTTTGTGACATGTCCAAGTCTGAATTTATTTTGGGCAGAGGTAACTTCTGCACTTACAACAACGATAGGCCACGAAGTCCAGATTGCCGAGAAGGAAATAGTTTTAGGGGTTATACGAGATATGGGCAGCTATATGAGATCGTTCATTTCTATTTTCATAGCATGTGCTCGCTTATGTATTGCTCGAGTGTGGATTCAGGATACGAGTCCAAATATTAAGGAAGTCTGGGTCCTACTGAGACAAATATTTGAAATGGAATTAGCAGTAGCTAAAGCTAGAGGCCCAAGATCTTGGCTTAAATTTAAAAAGGTGAGGTCTAGTCTTCAATGGAATTGATAATTGTATTTTATTTCCTAGTATTTTTGCGCCATCTTTATTAAGTTCTGATTGATGATATTTTTTTTCCGTTATTACATATATATGTTTTCTTTTTCCTCTTTTTCTCCTCTTGGATTATGTATGTCTAAAGATTTGTTATGAGATGTTTCCCTTCTTTTTGTATCTTTTGTTGTTAGTATGAAGTAAATTTATGGCTAAGAAAATAAAAAAAGGAAAAAAAAAAAAAGAAAGAGGAAAAAGCCTCTTGTGATTGTTTTTGTCCAGGAAGGTTTCCCTTCCTGCACAACAATAATCATCCCCGCAACGCAGGCACCCTTGCACCATGGTGCAAAGGTGCCTGTGTTGGCGCACGGCAGCCCACTGTGCGCCAACGCAGGGGAAAAGAACAGGAATGTGCCGTATCTGATAGCTACAGCGCATTCCTTCCCTTTTCTTTTGATGTAGGGCAGCACAGCAGGAAGGCCTGTGGCTCTGCCGTACCGCAAAACATCATAAATGAGGCCCAAAGACTCCAGAATAGATTTGCCTACTACATTCCATCTGTGTCTTCTGTCTTCTTTTTCTCTTTCTTCTTTTTTCTCTTTTCTGTTCTCATTTATATTCTGCTTGTATCTATCTCCTATTTTCTAGTTAGGATGTTGTACTCTCGAATTTGGTGCAGTATGGGGGCGTGGCTTGCAGCCGCGGAAGATGGCTGCCAGTTGATCGCGCTGCGTAAGCAGCTGGCACACTAGCCCACATATGCGGCATTATCCGAGGACCATTAGACCACCTACAGCGATCAGGCGGCATCGGAAAGCGGCGGCAACGGGCTGCGGTGATTTGCGGCAGGCTTCCGGGGCCGCGAACGGAGCAGTGGCGAGTGACGATCCGCGGCTGGTGGAATCCAAGTTGCCGCCTGGTAACGGCCGACGGCCGAAGCGCTCAGTGCTCCCCCAGTGAAGCGGCGGCTCGATCCGGCGGCGGGGACCTTGGGAGCTGTGGACCTTGTGGGCCCAGAGCGAGATAAGTGGCGCCTGACAGCGGGGGGGCCGGCGACTACATTGGGGGCCGAGGTAGTGACGGCCTGAGCCCTGATTGCCCTCGAGGCTTATGCGGAGAGTGTGAGGACCTCTGTCCTCTGAGGAGCGCAGACGAGGTGGCTGCACCGTCCCTTGCTGTGGCGCTGTAGGTACGGGGGACCGCTGGGCAAGGGTGACGGGGTGCGCAACGCCACGTCCCTCCTGGCAGAGCCTTCGCCTGCAGCCGGGTGGTAGCGGGACGACGGCCTGAGTGCGCCCCCCCCCGGACGCGGGAGCAGTGAGAGGTGGCCCTGGGGAAGTGCATGGCAACGCTCGGACCTGCCTAGCCCAGGAAGCAACCAAAGGGGCCGCCCCGACCGGAGACAGCCTAGGAGAGTGTCCGTCTGCCCCAGTGGGACACGACGCGCTGGCAAGCTGGCCAGCTGGAAGCCCCGGAGAGACATTGTGGTGGCGGAGAGATGCTGACCCTGCCGTGAGATTGCTCTGGGACTGTGCGGTGCAGGAGTGGGCCGCCGCGGCCTGTGGTGTGTGAAGGGTTTGGTGCTTGACCGGTCAGTCTGGGGTTTGAGTGCACCGGCCACTGGGTGTACGGCTGGACATTGCAAGGCAGTAACCTCCTGGCCGTCCCTCCAGGTGACATCCAGGGACCGTGCCTTTTTGCCAGCATGGGCCGGAATAAAACAGCGGGCCCGGGTCAGGTCAACCAGATTGACAAGTACACTGTCAGTATGGGCCGAGCAGAGGGAGCTACCGGTGGAGACCAACATGAAGACTCGGAGGATGGTGACCCAGACCCTTCTTTGAAAGATATTATGAGGGCCATTAGAGACTTCAGGGGGACACTGGAGCCTAAGCTAGACTCGGTGATGGAGGAGGTGAATCTCTTACGCGCTGACTTCCGGAAAATGTCCGAAAAGGTTTCCGTGGCAGAGACTGGAATTGGCAGCCTGCAGTCCAAAACCAAACGGCTGGAGGAGCAAGTTGCAACCCTCACCAAGAACCAAGTTGACATTTACGCCCGGCTGGAAGATCAAGAAGGGAGGGCCCGGCGCAACAACATCCGGGTGGTGGGGGTCCCGGAGGGGCTGGAGGGGCCATCAATGGACTGCTTTGTGGAGGACCTGGTGCTAAATCATCTGAAGCCCAAATGCCTGTCAAATTTCTTCTCTGTGGAGCGGGCCCACAGGGCTCTGGGGGGCAAGCCCCGTCCCGGGGCACCTCCCCGTACCATCATCGCCCGTATCCTGAACTTCAGGGACAGGGATGCGATCCTCCAGGCAGCACGCACGCACGGCGATCTCCAGCTTGAGAATGCGACCATCCGTTCCTTTCCCGATTTCACGCTCCGAGTCCAACGCCAGCGACGATCCTTTGACGGAGTGAAAAAGGCCCTCAGAGATCTGGGAGTGAAATATATGATGCTGTTCCCGGCCAGACTCAAAATTCTGGCTGAAGGAAAGGCATACTTCTTTGACACGCCAGATGAAGCAAGCGATTGGCTCGAGGGCTGGCGTACAGTGGGTCGCAAAACCAGGAGGCAGCTTCGAGAGCCGGGACAAGACGGTGAGGAGGCTGAGCAGGACGAAGAACGACCGCATGACAGCCAGCGGCGTGAGCAGCGGACAGATAAGTGACCCTGGGGCAAGTCGAACTTAGTCGACCATGTTGGCGGCTCCTGAGGCGGCCCGTGCAGGTCCTTCTACTTGGAAATAAGGTACTATGTCTGGAGGCCCCCGGAGAAGGCAGCTCTATGGGCCTGTTCGGGACTGCGGACTCTAAATAATACGTGGTCCCTGTTTTTTTATCTCCCTGGTACAGAGGGGGGGAGGGCCGTGCGAAGGGTGGAGGGTTTGGTGGTTACGTTTTTTCTGTACACATGGAGTGGGTATAAAGCTTCCGTTAACAGATTGATACTGCCTCTTGCCGACTGCTAGCACACAGCTCCTGGTACATGTTTTTTCTAGTATTAATGGGGCGACAGGCACTCTGGATGTTTCATGGGTGGGTGGTTGGGGACTCACCTAGCAGGGCTGCAGGGAGGGGGGAGGTGGGTGTTGTTGTTGTGGGTTTTTTGTTTTCTCTATGCACTTGGGACGGGTTGTTAGCTCGGGACCATGATATCCATCAGCTTGGGGTGACTGACCATGATGTCACAGTGGGGGCGGGGGGCGTATCGATAGCATTGATCTCTCTCTAGTATGATGGCTGACCCGGCTAGTCTACGGGTTTGGTCCTGGAACGTCAATGGGCTGGGCAATAAAATCAAGCGCACCCTGGTTCTCCAGCGCCTCAAGCGACACTCCCCAGATGTGGTCTTGATCCAGGAGTCGCACCTCCGGGGAGTAGATGTAGGGCCCTGGATCGCTTTGGCTACAAACTGGTGGTCCACTTGGGGTTTACAGCAGGGTCACGAGGAGTGGGAATCCTAGTCCGCACTGCTCTCCCCCTAGTCATTACTGGAACATGGGCGGACGACGCAGGCTGCTTGGCAGCGGTGGCGGGTAGATGGGAGGGGCGTACATTGGTGCTCTGTTCCTGCTATATACCTCCGGGCCCACACTCCCTGTGTCTTCCTAGGCTTAGCTCCTTTTTAGCGGACCTTCCCCCTGGTACCCTTCTCGTTGGGGGGGATACTAACGCTGTCATGGACCCAGAACTGGATCGGTCCAGTACCCGGTTGAGTAGACAAGGAGAGCACAGTCTCAGGGACTTTGTTATGGCATTGGGTCTGTGTGATCTATGGCGGGCGCATAACCTCATGCTAAGGCAGTATATGTTCTTCTCGGCGAGACATGGGTCCTTCTCCAGGATAGACCACTTTCTGGCCCGCGCAGACCAAATGGGGGACTTCATGAATTCCATTCACATGGCAAGGGGGATCTCGGACCATTCGCCCGTTAGTGTCACTGTCAGGGGCCCGGTTGTTAACAGGGTGGCCTTCCCCAGGATTGACCCATGGCGCCTCCGGGACCCCGGGCTAGGGGATAAGATCCGCGAGGGTTCTCGACTATACTTCGAGGAAAACCAGGGGTCGTGGAGTCCCAAGTCACACTGTGGGAGGCCTACAAGACTGTCCTGAGGGGGTCGGCCCAGGCACTGATTGGGGCCCAGAAAAAGGAGGAGTCCCTCCAGATCCGACTATTGGAGCGGGAGATTGAGCAGCTTGAGAGAGACGGGGAAGTGGCAACGTCCGCGGACATGCGCCACAGACTGTCGTTGAAGCAGAAGGACCTTAGGGCCCTGGCTGAGGGTGAAGCGCGGGCTTACGCACTGGGCACGCAACATCAGCTCTACGACGTGGGCGATAAGGCACTAAAGCTACTCGCGTGGCTGGAACGCCGTGACAGGGATCGCACGTGGGTAACAGAGGTGCGGGACATGTCTGGGTCGCTCTGTTCTGCTAGCGGAGACATAGCGGAAGCCTTTGCAGCGCACTACGAGAGGGTTTATTCCCCTGTGTGCACTAGAACCGAAACAGACTGTGCCGAATTTCTCCGGGACTTCGCCCTCCCCACACTGTCGGCGGAGGCATGTGACCGCCTTGAAGCAGACCTTACTGAGGAAGAGCTTGGTAGTGCTCTAAACTCCCTACGGTCCGGGAAAGCATCGGGTCCCAACGGGCTCCCGCTGGAAATTTATAAAAAACAAGCAGCGGTAGTGACGGCCCCTCTTCTCCGGATGCTGACAGAGGCGCGCGAAATCGGACGGCTCCCTCCGGACCAGAGAGAAGGTATGATTGCGGTTATCCACAAGGCGGGGAAGCCGCCCGAGCAGTGTACCTCGTACCGCCCGATATCGTTGATCAATGTGGAGCCCAAGGTGTTAGCCAAGGTCCTGGCAACCAGGCTGGTGTCTGTCATTCCGGACTTAATACATATTGACCAATCCGGCTTCATGCCCAGGAGAAGTACCCATCATAACCTTAGGCGCCTGTACGGGGTGCTACATATGACTGAAGATGTGGGCAGTACGCAGACGGCATTGATGGCGCTGGACGCCTCAATGGCCTTTGACAGCATTGAGTGGCCCTACTTGTTTATGGTTCTCCAGAGGTTGGGCTTTGGCCCGAGGTTCTGCAGCTGGGTACGGCTTCTGTACACGCTACCCACGGCCCGAGGTTCGGGTAAATGGGGCCATTTCTAGGGTCTTTCCCCTGCGCAGGGGCACCAGACAGGGCTGCCCTCTGTCTCCCCTCCTCTTTGCCCTCGCGCTGGAGCAGCTGGCCCACTGGATCAGGAGGGACCCTATGATCTGGGGTATCATGGCGCCCGGAGGGTGGGAGGAACGTATCTCCCTCTATGCGGACGATATCGCTCTATATCTGGCGAGACCCTACCACTCGATAGCCCGGGTGCTTCACATTTTCGAGCTCTTTGGAAGCTATTCCGGCTACGACATTAATTGGTCCAAATCGGTGATTTTTCCTCTCTCTGGTCCCTCTCCTCGGACCCCGTCTCGGTGCACGGCCCCGGTGGTGCTAGAGGGTTTTACCTACTTGGGCATATATATCACTCGTAATAAAAAAAGGTTCTTTGACCGGAATCTCGAGCCCCAGTTGAGTCGACTGGGGGCAGATGTGGGCCATTGGAGTGCTCTCC
Organism: Calotriton arnoldi; assembly: GCA_963921515.1. NCBI lineage: Eukaryota > Metazoa > Chordata > Amphibia > Caudata > Salamandridae > Calotriton > Calotriton arnoldi. The sequence continues at coordinate 996,433 of CAWUFW010000319.1, forward strand.
CACTCTCCCTAATGGGCAGGGCGGCACTGTTCAAAATGCTCACGTTGCCTAGATTACTGTATATCCTGCAGAACGTGCCGTATCATTTTCCACCGAGTGCCTTTAAACGTGTGGCGCAGGCTCTGCGTACCTTGTTATGGGAGGGGGGATCTCCGAGGATAGCGCTGCATAAGCTACACAGGGGGGTCTATGACGGGGGTCTAGCACTCCCTGACGTGAAACTGTACTATTGGGCATCGCAGCTGCAGGTGGTCAATGACTGGGTATATACTGATGGCGGTGAACCGGCATATAGGGTGGACAGGATGGTTATGCCAGGGGGTGATTGTGAGCCCCTCCTGTATGCTAGGCGGTCGCACCCGGGGTGGCCGGAACATACCAGGGTGGTGATACAGTGTTGGAGGGAGGCGAACAAACTCCTAGGGTGGACAGGAAAGCTGACTGGGAGAACCCCCTTATGGCTGGGTGACCAGTTGAGAGAGGTGGCCACACTCACGGGCTTTAGGGGGTGGAAACTGATAGGGATCGAGTACCTGGGTGACGTATGGAAGGGGGTCTCTCCCCGTACATTTGAATATCTCCAAAAGGAGTATGACCTCCATCAGTCACAGAGGTACCACCATCTCCGGCTCCTGCATGCCCTGCGATCGCACATACATAGTGGTCTGGTCATACCGGAATACTCCCCACTGGAGGACAGGCTGTTACTGGACCCCATTAAGGAGAAACCCACGTCCACCATCTACCGTAAATTAATAAATAATATGCCAGACTCCCTGATAAATCTTAGAGCTGCCTGGACTAGAGATCTTGGCAGCCTGGACGATGATGACTGGCAGGATGCGCTGCAGGGTCCCAGAGAAATCGCAATACGCTCACGGTTCCGTCTGGTGCAGTTTAAAATCCTCCATCGCACCTATTATCCACGCACATACCTGTATGCCTGGGGGAGGAGCCAGACAGCGCTGTGTGTACGGGGTTGCCAAGGGGAGGGTACCTTCTTTCACATCTTGTGGGATTGTCCAGAGATTATTCCCTTTTGGCTGAAGGTCACGGACACTCTGACTAGTGTAGTGGGAAAGACGGTCCCTATGGACCCGAAGTGGCTGCTATTAATGATCAAAGGTGACACTGATTGGCCGAGGTATATGGCTATATGGCTGGTCCTAGCGGTAGGGGTAGCAAAGCGCAATATCGCAAGGTGCTGGGGGGCGCGGATGCCCCCGCAATTGGACGACTGGAAGCGAGATCTAGACTGGTGCCAAAGAGCGGAGGAAACTGTTTACAAAAGTAGGGGGTGTACCAAAAAGTGGAAGAAGGTGTGGGCGACCTGGCGGAAGTACAGGAATTCTGAGGTTGATGTAGTGGGCTGAATGACGGGGGTGTTATTCTGGTCCTTGTTGCTCCCACGTGACATGTCTAACATTGATCTGTGCAATATCTCCAACTGTGATTTTTTGGTACTATTGTGTATTGTATGGTCTCACGAGCGTTGTTAATAAAAAGATTTTCCAAAAAAAAGAATTTGGTGCAGTATTACCGTTCACACCTGGTTATGATTGATTTTTTTCAGTTTAGATTGCAACTTAAACTTCTCCTGTCCTCAGAATTAAACAGTATTGACTATGGACAATATTATGATATTTTGAAAACAGTATTTGTCATTGGACAACTATTCATTCTAGTTACTTCTCTTAAATATATACAAGTATATTTTTGTGTTTAGCCCCGAAGAAGCTGTATTGTACTCCGCGAAACACGTGTCGGCAACTTGGCATCTTCAGTATCTGTAGGAATTTTCAAGGATTATAACAATATGAGTAAAAGAATGCAATACATTTATCATTATGACTGTAATTATACTGAACCTATGTATCTGTTGGTAATAATATCTAATACAATTACTTAATATCTAAATCAATTCTGTTGTATGGTGAATTTGTACTACATTTTTGACTCCCGACTACTTTGTGTTATTTGGTTCAATTTATGTGTCAGAAAGATAAACTGACACAGCGGGTGAGTGTGCAAGGCTTGGAATTTGGTTTATCCAGATCTGTTTCTACGCAAATATCACTCTACACAAGAGTGAAAACACTTTCTATCCTTATGAAACTTCACCTGGAATATGGTTGATTCTGACGCTCAACACAGTGGTTGGACAATAGCTGAATCTTATAATGGTATTATCAAATCCATATCCAATATGTTGTGTCTTTTTTGTGTGTGTAATACAGTTGACAAAGAAATATGAGTTAAGAGTTTCAATGCGATGCACACATCTGCTAGGAGAGCAGTTCATTTCCAAACTCTCAAAGGGTTCATAACCATGTCAATCTTTTAGTATTGTGACCTACTTGTGTCCTTAATATAGTTAAAGATGCATACAAATACCAATCTTGTACATATCAGCCTTTGACAATTATAATTTTGGCATATCTGCATTTTATTATACCTATTCTGATTTAGGTAATCATTGTTTTAGTGTTTCCCAACCTTCTGGTATAGTTTCCAAGTGCAAAATTCTAAAAGTAATATGATATTACAAAATACTGCAGTATGTATCAATCAATCAATGAATCAATTTCATCTTTATTCGGATACAAAAGTATCCATAAAAGTCCATACAAGTACGATAAAAACACATAAAATATGCGAAAAAACATCTAAATAATTTAAAACAGTTCAGAAAATGTTATGCGTCTGGCAGAACTACAAGAATATAGATTCAAATTTAGTCAGTATTCATCGAAAAGTGAGCTCGGACAACAGTTCTCAGGAAAACACCTGTATGTACAAGTGACTCGCTATCATTAAGTTGGAGCAACATATTAAATGCTGCCCTAAAATCAGTGATATTACGCCTCTTAATTAAAGGGCGCAAGATATGCTCTGTGTACAAAGAGTAAAAACCACAAAAAAAATAAAAAGTACAATGTGGATTGACCTGAACTCCCATTGTACGGGCAGGGGAGAGAATCAATACTGCAGTATGCAAATTCACACAGCGACAAGAACTATAAGTGTGGAAAAGTATCTGTTGTAAGAGTGGTCATAATCAAACAGCTGATGACTGTCCATTCAGAGCCAGTGAGAGAAGGCTCTAGTGCAGATTACTCCTTCATGAATTGTCAGTGCTCTCAGGGGGATATTCTCAAGAACGTGCGATAATCAAAATAGGTCAACGCAATTTTTCATATCGCCGTCTACCGCGGGAAAATAACTCCGTGTTAACGTCGTATTCTCAACACGGCAGTAACATGCGATAGTTTCCCGATAACGCGTCAAATGTCCGTGATAAAATTACCGGGACGGCGATAAAAATCTAAACCCTAACGTGAAAAAAGTTGCGATGGGCCCAACTGTGATAAAAAATTCAGCGATAAGCAGCGCCAGGCCTGCCAGTCCCACAAGTCAGGCGGGAAAAACCACTATAAAAGCGGCAACAAAAAACACAAACAACTGCGAAGCACCATGAAGGTAGCTGGAGCAAGTACAGAGGACAACCAGAACCCCACAAGCCCCACGGAGGACCAGCCTGGGACCTCGGGGTCAGCGAAGGGCAAGGAGAAGAAGAAGAGGAACCCGTGTTTCAGTACACAGGAAAACCAGATCCTCCTTACGGAGGTGACAGAACACCACCACCAACTGTTCATCACCTCCACTGTGTCATTGGCAACTAAAAATACAATATAGCAGTCCATCTTGGCCAAGGTGAATGCAGTCGGAGTGAAGAGAAGGGAAGTGGACGACTGCAAGAAGCGCTGGACTGATGTGAAGCGCAAAACCAAGCTGAAACTCGCAGCCAACCTGAAAGCAGCAATGCAGACTGGAGGTGGGAGTCCAGCGACACACCAGGAGCTGGATGAAATGGAGGAAATGGTGACCCGAGTCATCATTGGGGAGACGGTGGCAGGAGTTGGGGGACCGGACACTGCACAACATGACCTGAGCCAACAGCAACAGGGTGAGTAACGACCAGGGACTGGGGGACGGGGGAGATGGGCACAATGGCACACATGCACAATTAAGTATAGCACATCTGCGGACAAACCATGCCCAAGAGTCACAACTCCGACCAAGAGCCCAATTTACCCAAGTCTGCAACATCTCAGCACTGTATAAGCACAGAAGTGAAAGGCACACCGCCTGAAAAGGATAAGGGCCAGCCAAATCAGATCTGAAGGGGCAACACACCCACAATGCAGCACACACACATAAGAATCAGAGCACCTCAACATTGACAACAATGTGGTACAAACTGCAACACTTTCACAACAGAACAGAGGACACAACTGCTGCCGCTTGTGTGTAGAAAATGGCCATTCGTAATTTGGCATAGCAGGAAACTGTGAGATGATAATGTACAAGTGCAACCTCACACCCCTGATGGTGTAGAAATGTCAACTGTCCCGCATCAAATAGGCATCTCCTCACAAACAGTCAAAATGTACATTGTCATGCAGTCTGTTAGTAAACTTGTACAATGCGTGAACATACATGTGAACACAATGTCAATCTGCATCTCCCCTTCACATTGCAGAGGGAGAATCAACACCTCCTGCAGAGCAGACCCAAAAACTCAGCACTGATGATGAAGAGGACCTCCCCAACATCGACACCGACGCCCTCCAACAGCTCATGGACAGCTTCGGCACCCCACCTCCAGGAGCAGGGCAGCCCAGCTGCATCGAGGAGACCCCACCCCCTGCACAGACCACACAGCAGGAAGCACCCACCACCACGGCTGTCTCCCAGGACCCCTACGACCAATACATGGCATTCCAATGCCGTGTGTTAGGGTGCCAGGAGAAGATGGCTGATCAGTGCGGGTGGGGTTCGACCTCATGGCAGCCAAACTAGATGCCATACGTGGGTGTCTAAGTCCCATCAGGGACAACTCACAGTCCCTAAAGGACACCCACTGTCCGCTCCATGCTCTCCAACAATCCATGGCTGACATCGCCGGAGTCATGACTCTGAGCCAAGAACAACTGTCTAGTCAGAGTGGCTCCAGCGATGTCAGCCGGGAGTTGGGACACATAAGGAGAATGATGGAGAGCTTGGAGCGGATGCAGGCGGAAAGACTGTTTGCCACGGCTGCACACCAGCGAGATGTAGCTGTGATCTTCCATGCCCTGCAGATCCTCGTCATGACATTGCCACCACAAGGCCTGGCGCTGATGAATTCTGCTGCTACTACTCCATCCACATCTCCGCCCCCTGATGTGTCAGTGCCACACAGTGATGCAGACTAAACAACACCACCCACATGTGAGGCACCTGACACATCAGAGGACGAAGATGATGATGAATCTGGCTTTGTGGTAAGAAGGAAGCGGTAGCATTCATCTCCGCCATATGGCCTGTTTCAGCTTGGCTCTGCCCTCTGCATCATGCCCTGGAATAACACCTTCAACTGTCCCCCGATACACTCAGCGACACTCACCTTGGACCTCGACATGGACTGCCATGTTTTGTTTGGTTACCAATGACACAGCAATCACACTGCGGACTGAAGTCTTCCTCTTCCGATGAACTTGTCAATCCCTAAAGGACTCTGGCTGGCCCTCCACGGGGCAACAATGTAAAGTGGGGTTTGCATGGCCCTGTACTGGTCCAGCTTCAACACTCCACTGAATGCGAATAAAACATTCTAATACACACAGATGTGTCATGGCTATGATCAATCAAGTATGAAAGTATGGATGAATGTAGGGACAGTGATTCCACAAAAAGGTACTCCCTGGGTAATGCTATCAATGCGCATGTATGGCCGTGACCCAGATAGGCAGTGAGACACAATGTCATTCAAATCAACACTCATCACAGTTGAATACAAGTGAAGGTGCGTAGACTTTATTAGCATATGCGTGTCAGTACGGGCAAGATGAGTGCCACAACATGCAGACCAATGCAGCAGTATCTCAGAATGAGGAACGTTGCCAAGCGCCGCTGTCCACTCCGGGGGAGTGCCTCACTTTTCACAGGTGTGTGTTAACCCGCGTTGTTGTCCGCTCGTGTATTCGGAGTCCAGGCGAATGCAGCCATGTCCACTGTTGTCGTGGGATATGTGACCAGATCTCCAAGATGCAACAAGGTGTTGGGACATGTGCAATGGGTTCCAATTTGTTGTGGCTGCAGGTACGTAGTTACTCGTCTATGAAAGCGATTGCAGCTTCGTAGGCTATCATTTCCAACATGAGGTCGTTGTCGACTTCATCAAACAGGATGGCGAGGCAATCCATTAGCAGGTCCGGACAGATGTGCTGCGTACACCCCCTTTCACTAATTAGCACTACAGCCCAATAGGGGAGCGATTTAATGTGGTGACTGCACACGAGGAGTTGTGCAATCTCCCAGGTCCAGCTGCCAGCATATATGCCAAGTATCAAGGCATCCCATAAACGGGTATCACGGTGACACTCCTGGTCGTGGGCCAACAGGGGGCGCACACACATGTCAAAATCCAGTTCAGCTACCATCCTGTTGGATAGGCAGACATCCATGGACCACTCGAATATGCACGATCGACAATGCAACACAGGCTGAACGCAGGTGACGTTGGCAAGGCGGAAGCTTAGCCGGTAACTGATCCTCAGCCCTGCCAATGGCAGTGCCCCCAGTAAATGCAGCATACGTGCACGGTACAGTTCCACGTGACAGGGGTTGTGCATGTGTCCGGGATGTTCTGCCATTGCGTTAGTGGCTCTGGTTGAAGCGGCACTGTTCTGACCTGCGCCAGTTCTGTGGATGAAATGCCACAGCTCGGATCAATGAGTTGTTTTAGTGTGCAACGGTTGTACGCCTGGGATGGTGTGGGAGTAAGTGTGAAGGCCATTCCATGCAAGATAACTTCGAGCAAGGACTTCTGTGTGTGGGGTGTGTATACGTTGGTCTTTCGTCGGGCCGTGCGTAGTGTGGGAGTCGTCATCAGCTGCTATAGTATCTGTCAGGGGGTGCCGGGCACATGCAATTCCGAGGTCGGATGTGCAGATGTGCTTCCGCCTGATAGTTCAGACAAAGGAGCTTTCATCCCTAATGTTAGTTTGTCATCTGCTTGCATTCAAGAAATGTGATGTGCCTTGTTGGGGGTGGGGTGGGATGTGTGCTACTTTGGGATTCATGTTTGACATGTCTTGCATGTGGCAAATGAGCGGCATCACTGTGTGTTACGTTGCCTCCCGGCTGCTCCTCCCTCCCCCCGAGCCTATTTACTTGTGTGCGCTGCGCGGTTGCATCACTTGCACTCCTACGGCACACCATTGTCATGCCTGTCTGCGCATGTCCACCGGCCTGACAACGACACTGTGATGTTGGCCGTTGAAGGTGGGCGGCCACGTGAGTGTAGGCCTATGGTAAGGATAGGGCGGACACAGATGTAGAGTCCATGCCCGGCTGAACTCGCGCTGCGATTAAGGCTAGGCATTTGGCTCATGCAGTGGCAATACAGATACACACAACACTTGGCATGTATGAGCCAAGACCCCGAGTGGTCTTGCGCTCCTTCATTTCTCCGTTCGTGCGAGCCCGCCCTCCGGGTGCATGCTACATTGCAACATTGTCAATTGCGGGCCCGGTGGCGCCGACACTACGACAGAGACACACGCATTAGTTACTTCCTTGTCCAGGCCAGCACTGAACCACGCCCAGAGCCCCGGGCAAATTCTTCACACCCCTACGCTGGACTGGCGTACGCCGGCCCAGCCCACTCCGCTTACGCTTACAGAGGGGGACGACAAAGCTACGTGTCCAAGGTCTTACCCACTGCCTGAGGTGACATGGTTGCGTCCGCTGTCCACAGCACAATGTAATGTGGTAGGGCCCGGGGCCATCATGCATACATAATGACCACACGGACACACTTAGATAGATAGTGGAACTGGCTACGGGCACGTGCGCCCGGCCCCTTTTTATTACCAGGGTCACATGTCCAGTGACGCCTGTGCTGGATGAGTGTGGGGTGAGTGTAAGCCAGCCCTCAGGGAGTGGTTGGTGCTGGCAACAACTAGAACAGTGATCATCGGATCACACACACAGATTCAATCATAAAGGGTCCATGACTTGCAGTGCACTGAGGTAGGGGCACCAGATCTGACATCACACACACAAGATTCAATCATAAAGGGTCCATGACTTGTGGTGCACTGAGTTAGTGGCACCTGAAGAGCTGAGCAGGGAATCAAGCTGATGATGGCATCCAAGACAGGTGTGAGCAACTTTGATTGGCTGGCTGTAAGACTCCTCCGACTCTGGGAGTTGTTGGTTGGAGGTGGTCCTGGCGGTGGTGGCGAGTGTGCAGCCAGCGATGATGGCGTGTCCTTGCAGGTCAGGATTGGATTTGATATGTGTGAGCCCTGCTGACCGCAGTGTAGGCCAGAGGCAGCGGTCAGCAAGGGCCCACAGCCACGTGGCGTTGACTTGAGCTGCACAGAGTTAGTGGCACCTGAAGCGCTCAGCGGGTGTGCAGCCAGCGATGATGGCGTGTCCTTGCAGGTCAGGATTGGATTTGATATGTGTGAGCCCTGCTGACCGCAGTATAGGCCGGAGGCAGCGGTCAGCAAGGGCCCACAGCCACGTGGCGTTGACTTGAGCTGCACAGAGTTAGTGGCACCTGAAGTGCTCAGCGGGTGTGCAGCCAGCGATGATGGTGTGTCCTTGCAGGTCAGGATTGGATTTGATATGTGTGAGCCCTGCTGACCGCAGTGTAGGCCGGAGGCAGCGGTCAGCAAGGGCCCACAGCCACGTGGCGTTGACTTGAGCTGCACAGAGTTAGTGGCACCTGAAGCGCTCAGTGGGTGTGCAACCAGCGATGATGGCGTGTCCTTGCAGGTCAGGATTGGATTTGATATGTGTGAGCCCTGCTGACCGCAGTGTAGGCCGGAGGCAGTGGTCAGCAAGGGCCCACAGCCACGTGGCGTTGACTTGAGCTGCACATAGTTAGTGGCACCTGAAGCGCTCAGCGGGTGTGCAGCCAGCGATGATGGCATGTCCTTGCAGGTCAAGATTGGATTTGATATGTGTGAGCCCTGCTGACCGCAGTGTAGGCCGGAGGCAGCAGTTAGCAAGGGCCCATAGCCACGTGGCGTTTACTTGAGCTGCACAGAGTTAGTGGCACCTGAAGCGCTCAGCGGGTGCGCAGCCTGCGATGATGCGTCGTCCGGGCGGGCCGCACTGGAAGCAATGTCTGTTGCCTACTGGACTGCGCCATAAATAAATCAAGACTCAATTTGAATTGGGGGACCTGCTGACCGCAGTGTAGGCCGAAGGCAGTAGTCAGCACACACATAACTCCGCGGTGCTGTGCCGCTGAGTGCGCTGGGGGCCTGTGTCGCGGAAGCCAGCGATCGGCTGAGGAGGCTGGCGGTCACGGCGGCGGACTCGTGGCAGGGTAAGGGGTGCCGCCCTGGCAGACGCGTTGGCCATCCCGGAAGTGAACCACGCCCAGAGCCCCGGCCTATTTATTCACACTCCTATGCTGGACTGGCGTACGCCAGACAAGCCCACTCTGCTTACGCTTACAGGGGGGGACGACACAGCTACATGACCGAGGTCTTCCCCACTGCCTGAGGTAACATGGTTGCGTCCACTGTCCACAACACTACAAACACCAGCAGTATATGTCCACATGGACATGTCTGTGCTCTGCATACTGAAGTTTGTCCAGCACATCACCGCCACAATTGGCATTGTGTACATTCTTACTCATGGGTGACTTGCCTCCTTCACACATACTTGGTTCCCACCTCTCCCCACATTCTGCAATTGTGTGGCTGAGGGGTCATGCTGTTTTCGGAAGGTCAGCTGTCTTGTTCTGCGCTGCCTCAGTGGTAGTCCGGGGGGAGGGGCCAGGGGGGGGCCTGGGGGTGGTGGCGGTGGGTGTTGTGGACCACTTGGGTCTCCGAGCTGCATGATCAGTAGCTCCATGACATGTGTTGGTCTTCAGATGTGGCTCTGGGCTGGGCTCCCTTTCATACTGCAGGTTGTCGTCCTGCTTAATACCAGTAAAAGGCAAGTGTTAAATCCCTGCTGCTAACGCCCCTTATCGCCTGTTTTTGGATCGCATCGCAGATCTGGCTGGTCGTTGAAAATATCGCGCAGTGGTGTTTTCCTGTGTTTTTGCACGGGAACGCCTACTTTGCATATCATTAGCGTTAGTTGTCGCTCTCATCCCTGGCGATGTTTTTTGCGGAAGCTATCGCTGGAAAACTGGCGATATCGGCAGTTTGCACCAGCTTGGGAATTGGGTGATAAATCTATCGCCACTTTTGCAGCGCTAAAGTGCCGATAAATCGGCGATAAGTCCTTGAGAATATGCCCCTCAGTCTTTTAACAGTTCATGCAGTTTTTCACTCATCATTGTAAGGCCTGAAGGTGTTTGGCTGTCTGACGGTTTTAGCTGGCACCAGCACCAGCTCCACTCCTGCTATTGGAAGGACATATAAGCCTCAGCTCGGATGTGGCCTCCTCTGACTGCAGCAAGGTCACGACTGAAGAGCATTGGCTGGAGCAAATGATGAAGAGCCCTTAAAGGCAGCAAAACAGCCTGGAGTTGCAGTGGACTCATGTGGAGGGATCTTGTCACAGTCACACTCCAGTCAGCCTTTAGGGGCTAGGTTTCGAACAAGCTCCACTTCAGGGCATTCGAATACTCAGTGATGGAGGCTTGGGCTGGGTCTCAATCTCTTCAGGCCCGCAGCACATGGGCAAGCCTCAGTCTTCAGCTGAGTTGCAGCAGCGCAGGACAGCAACAACAGTTCTTTGCATCACCGCTACACAGGGTCAGCTGTGGTCAAATTTTGTTGCGTCACAGTGGCATAAGATGAGCTGTGGTCAAAGTTCTTTGGGTCACAATGGTATAGTTCAGCTGCACATGCATTCTCATCGCAGCAGCACCCGGCGGCTGTGATTCCATGGTTCCTGTCTGTAACCATGAACAGGTGAGTCAGTCACCCGACGACACCTGGGGCACACAGCTTGTTCTCTTCTGTCTTCCTTCCACTGTCTTGACACCACCAGCTTCAGGGTCTCCCTGCAAGTGTCTACTCTAGGACAGTCACTACTCCTGCAGGATTGGCAGGCTCCTTCCCTCTCTCAGAATGCGGGCTGGCTTCCTTCTTGGGGCTTCAGATCAGAGGAACAGCTTCTTCCAGCAAGGTCTTGCCTTAGATGATGTCCACTCACCTCTAGGAAGCTGGCTGTCAGGAAAATACCAACTCTGGTTGCCATCAGTCCTCTGGGCAATCTGCGAAGCACTCTCTTCTTTGAGAGAACTTGAGAATTTGGTATTGAAACAACAAATGCATCGGTAGGTCTTGCGTTTATACTGTTGAAGCAGATCCGTGGTCTGCACTTTCCAAAACAGTTTGGTTAGGTTCTCCTTTCAAGTTCTCCTTTCAAGTGTCCTTGCCAGACTTCTCTCCAGACACAGCCTTTGTGCAGAGTGATGCTCCTCACAGCAGGGTAGTATCCAGCCTGGAGAGCCCACAACAGGGGCACAAAGAGGTGTGAGCTTACTGCAGCTGACTGTCATTAGCCACACTGAAGAATGATGAGGCAAAACATAAAAGGCTTGCTTTTACCTTTTGCCTTGAACAACAGAGACTGCAGTACCACTCTTCACCTCCACCACCTACCAAATGACAGTGCTACAAGAAGACTTACCTGCAGATCCTCTCAGTAAATGGCCTAATTGAGTGAACAAAGGAGCCTTGTCTCTTTTCCCTCCTCTGTAATGTCTAGGTATCCTCCCATCAGCTTCAGAAATGTCAGCAGTGTACTTCCACTCTCTAGAGATTAGTGTGAGGCTAGGGATAAAATCAAAAACACGCAGTCAGACACTCGGGACAGGGGAACACAACCGTACACCATGCTGGAGACATTCCCATCCCAGCATTGGCAGTACTGTTAATAGGGGGAGATATTGGGGGCAGAGATGGTGATTTTAGGGAAAGGAGTGGAAAATCATGCTTTCACTGCAGATACACAGCATTTCTCCATTGACTCTTCCTGCACATTAATAGTGCACTGTATATTAAAGGGTACTTAGAACCCTCTAATGTGTAGAGTCTCTGAGAAGATAGTTGTCCAAAAACTTCAACACAATCTGGACATCCATCAATGTTGCACCCCAATTCAATCAGAACAACTCTTGTTACTGTTTGGAGTGGCCATTCAAAGGCTTAGTCTGACCATCTCTTTCCAAAATATTATGGGCACTGTCTCCAGTCCTGCATTTTACACTTAAAAATCACTGATTTTAGGTTTGTTAGTCTAATTAGTTCAATAGAAGCAAAACAAACCAGACTGTAACACCCAGCATGCATTTGACCATCAAACAAACGTCCAGGACTGGAAAGAGCGTCCATAATGACCTGGAGCGAGGTGCCACCCTACACATGCCATTGATTAAAGTCATTGGGGCCGATTCACAGAACTAATCTGAGATAAAATCCTAAACTTACTACTTTTGGTATTCACAGAAGGCATTTAGTAGTAGTAAAGTTAGGACTCCTAACTTTACTACTACTAAACTGAGACAAAATCCTAACTTTCGACTTTCGGTATTCACAAAGACATTTAGTAGTAGTAAAGTTAAGAGTCCTAACTTTACTACTACTAAATGCCTTCTGTGAATACCAAAAGTAGTAAGTTTAGGATTTTATCTCAGTTTAGTAGTAGTAAGGTTAGGAGTCCTAACTTTACTACTACTAAATGCCTTCTGTGAATACCAAAAGTAGGGGCATATTATCAAGAACGGCGTTAAAATTATCGCCGCTTTAGCGGCAGGAAACTGCCGCTAAAGCGGCGATAATGGGCTTGATAATATGCCCTTGAGAATTCCAATAGAAGCCCAGGTTCACACCAGAACATGGACTTCTATTGGAATTATCAAGGGCATATTATCAAGCCCATTATCGCCGCTTTAGCGGCAGTTTCCTGCCGCTAAAGCGGCGATAATTTTAACGCCGTTCTTGATAATATGCCCCGTAGTAAGTTTAGGATTTTATCTCAGATTAGTTCTGTGAATTGGCCTGTAGGAGAGTAGGATCTGCCTCTTATGTTGCCCCCACTTTTTTTCTGATGTTAGCACTGGTTTCTGGCTATAGTCTGGCTGGGTCCCTGCCAATCAGGGCCCCAGCCTCTCTGTTCTCTCTAAACGACATGGAGTGCACTCTAGGTGCACTAGTGATTGGATACTGTGGTGCCTTATGAGTCCCTAGTATATGGTACCTTAGGTGCCAAGGGCATAGGTACTTCACAGGCCTACCAGGGGCTGCAGCATGTATTATGCCACCCCTGGGAAGCAGTCTAAATCTGACACCACAGGCCTGCTACTGCAGCCTGGGTGAGGTGGTGCTAGCACCCCTCACTGAGATATAGGTTTCCTATATCTCTCCTGCACACACATATAAACCTATCAGTCACCCCTAAGGCAGGCCCTATCAATCCTGAGGGCAGGGTGCTTGGCTTCTATGTGAGGGGGTGCCTCTGCCTGAGCAGGGCCCCTCTGCAGCTCTCAGAGTCTATTCTCTGGTGCTGTTTGTGGATGCGGTTAAACCATATACTATTAAGTGCATTATATCCTCGCGGTAAATGCTAACTTTGGAATGGCTGCATCAAAACATGTCGTGTTTGGTGTCAAACATCTTGGAATACTACCCCCCGCCAATCTTGGCGGCGGGGGTAGCATTCCACCCTTCTAGAGGGATAAGACATGTACCTGCTGTGGAAACGCGGTAGAATCCTAAAGAGCCCTGGCATCACAAAATGGATGCCACCAGTCACAGACACTGGGCTGCCCTCCTGCTGATGACCGAAACTCGCAGTGGAGGAAGCCCAACAATAGGCATCCTGTCACAGGGAGGTGTAACCACCTCCCAGACAGGGTTTAGTGTATTGGGGCTGGGTGGGTGCACTCTTAGAGTGCTTTGAAGTCCTGCACTGGGGGAGCAGAAGGCTCCTCTGTGCATATGCCAGTTCAAACCGGCTCAGGGGCTACCTGCCCCTGCTCTGGCGCGAAACTGGACAAAGGGAAGTGGGTGTAGCCACCCCTCCCTTGACCCTCCCATAGGTGGGGTCATAGAGCTAGTCCATCCCCTCTTTTCAGTATAAGAAGGGGAACCCTTGAACTTGCTAGTTAGATAACCCCTGGATGACGCTCTACAGAAGAATCCTGGCCCTTCGACGTTCCACTACCTTTGGAAGACAGAAGAATCTCCCTTGGAGTCAAGGAGTGACTCCCCTGCTTGGCAGGCACCAAAAATGACAACGACGGTCGCAAACTACGCCGCTCCCGCCGGAGTCCGAAGTCCCTGCAGCCCAAGAAGTGGATTTCCTGACTTCTCCAAGGCCATCGTGAGTCCCCAGTGAAGCTGAGGCAAGTGGACCCCATGAGTGACGAGGAACCGCGACCCCTGGGTACCGTGCACTATTGTTGAGTGCAACCCCTTCACAACGTTCCACGAACTTGTGCTTTGGACCACGTGTGGTCCCGACCTCTAGCAGGAATCCCTCCGAAGATCAGAGGCCTACACCATCCCGAGTGACCGTGGGCCCCTGTTGAGTGATTCCGCCCGAGGTGTCTTCGCGATCCCTTGCCAGCCGGCTCGTGGGTCCCCAGAAGACTTCTTAAAGAAACCAAAGGGCTCCCCTGGTTGCTCCAGGCCTGCCCTGACTTACCCTCGCTGGGTGAGTCCCTCAGACCTTGCTGGTCTGTGCCATCGACTTTTCTTCATCTCCCCGAGACTTGCTGTTGCCAAGGCTTGTTGGCTCCAATCGAGTTGCCGACACCGCAGTAAGCTGCAGACTTCGTGGGACACACAGAATCCAGCTCCTGGTTGTCGTTGACGCCTCCTGGACCTCGTGGCTGAAGAGTCAAGGCACCCGCAACCGACCTGAATCAACCGACGACGGTGGGCATCCATCTTCCTTGCCCCGAGTCACTGCCAAGTGACTTTGAACACTGTCCCCTCTGCTTTCAGGTCATCCTTCTTCAGAATCCAGGCTTGGATTCCACCGGACACTTCTTCAGCTCCCGCAAGCAGCAAGTCTTCTTTGTTCGCCATTGAAAACGACGCCGCAACCCGACACCAAAGGACACCTATGCACCCGGCTTCCCTGGGTGAGGTAATTCCAGCACTACGGTGCTCCTGTGGGTGTGGGCCCTAGAACTACTTACCCTGTAAGTGACTTGCTTGTAGGTTCTCCCGAAGTATCCTAGAACTCTTAATTTCCAACCGCGACTTGCCCCATTGAAGTCAACGGCGATCCGCGCCTGTGTATCCACACTGCACGCGTCCCCCGTGGGTCCTTTACTTACCTGCCTTGGGTGGTTTCGTGAGGCCCCAGCACTTCTGAAGGCCCTAGGCCTTGTCTCCCTGCAAGTCGTTGTTGCTAAGTCCCTTTTTTAGTATATGGTCTGGTACGCCCCTAGGGCCCCAGCCATATTTTGTGCTTAACTTATTGTGAAACGTTGATTTGTGCATATGTTTGTCTTCTAATCTCATAAAGAGATTAGTAGAGAGTTATTTAGAAATAAATACATATATATTTGATATATATACCTGTGTGGTGTCTTTTCATTTGGTGATTCAAGAGATTATATGGTAAAACAAGCTGCTTTACATTCCTTCAAGACTTAGCCTGAAGGCTGCTCTCCACAGCTACCACTAGGATAGCTTTCTTTAAAAGGTTGTCTTAAACCTATCTACCATAAGAGTCGATTTGCCCTGGTGCAAGGTGTCCACTTTAATTAGTGAACAGCATATACCAGGCCAACTTCTCACATTGGTGGGCAGCGTGTGGGATTCCAGCTTGCCATTGTTTTACCAGAAAATCTCTATTTGAATTACTAACTGAAAACCATTATAGGTACTCAAGGTACATATAAAGTCAAGCTTAGTATCAATAAGTTCTACTGAACTTAGAGCTGTGTGCCAAGGGATAGCACACCCTTTCCACAGCTCAAGCTAGGATCAGTAGGCCACAAACTAGTGTAGGTAGTACAACACTGCACAACACTAGAATGTCCTTAAAGGGTGGACCCAGTGGATCCACTCAGCCTCAGTATAAGGACATGGCTTTCTCTGACTTGAGAGCCATGTGTGTTGACAGACACCTGAGGCTAGGACAGAGTCCCTCAACACTACACCTGATAGATCTGCTGACAGCAGATGACCTTAGATTGGCTCTAGGAGCTAAAGGGTCTGAATCAGTGGGTGGGTCAGTCATAGTATCTGGGTCAGATGATGAAAATCAGAATGACCAAGACTCTGTGATTGAAGGGCCAGGCTTCAAGGGGCCTGAAAAGGACAGAGGAATTCTCCCTAAGAGAACTGACAGAGAGGAGGAGAGGCACAGATCCCCTTCCAGGGAATCTGACCACTCTTATCACTCTGGCAGAGAATTTGTCCAGCAGAGGAGCTCATACTTTTCCTTAAGAGAGACCTCCTCTGAGAGAAGGTGCAAACTGCTCCAGTATGAGGAGGCCAAAGTGGCCCTCAGAACCAAGCAGTTGGCACTGGATAGGGAAGCCCTGGAGATCCAGAGAGCTTCTAGAAAAGAGGGGTTAGAACCCCCTGGTGGCAGCAACAGTGTCCCTAGAGGCAGAGAATATATTCCTGACCATAGGAACCTGAGCAAGGTTGTTCCTCCCTACCAGAGTGGGGATGATATCCACAAGTGGATAACTGCTATGGAGAGGGCCTGTAGAGTACAGCAGGTCCCCCAAAAGCAGTGGGCAGCAATCTTGTGGCTCTCCTTTTCAGATAAAGGAAGAGACAAGCTCCTCACTGTTAGAGAGGAGGATGCTGATGATTATGAGGTCCTGAAGAGTGCACTGATAGATGGGTTTGGCTTAACCACTGAGCAGTACAGGTTGAAGTTCAGAGATACCCAGAAGGCACAGACTCAGGACTGGACTGACTTTGTTGATTGTGCAACCAAGGCTCTAGAGGGTTGGCTGGTTGGCAGTAGGGTTACTGATTTCAAGGGATTGTATAATCTGATGATGAGAGAACAGATCCTAAATAATTGCCAGAACCAGTTGTTGCATCAGTACCTGGTGGACTCTGATCTGACCTCTCCCCAAGAATTGGGAAAGAAGGCAGACAAATGGGTCAGAACCAGGGTGAGGCAGAAAACCCAGAACCAAGGGGGTGACACTAAGAAGCAAGATCCTAAAGGCTCTGAGAAAGGTGGGGATAAGTCAAAAGACCAGAAGTCTTCACAAGGGCCCCAAAAATCTGCATCTGGTGGGGAGTCACAGTCCAACAAGGGAAAAGGCCAAAAGAAGCCCTGGTGCAAATTCTGTAAACAGAAAGGGCACTGGACTTCTGATTGTACCAAGTCCAAAGACCAAACCACCACCACTCCTGCCCCTAAGGCAACTGTGCCCCCTAGCTCAGCTACTGGTGGAGGTGGTACGCAGAATAAGGGTGTAGTAGGGTTGACCCTGGGTTCTGAAGTGGATTCTGACCTAGTCAGAGTGACCACTCAGGCAATGCTGATTTGTGATGGAAACATTGATATGTCCTTCCTAGTAAGCCCCAGTAATCTGGGCAAGTACAAACAGCAGCCTTTGATAAATGGCAAACAGGCTTTGGCATTTAGGGACACAGGTGCTAGTGTCACCATGGTGGCAGAGGACCTAGTGGACCCTGGACAGATCATCCTGGGCGAAATGTACCAGGTGACCAATGCAAGCAATGTCCAGACCAACCATAGTCTGGCAGTTGTGAATTTCTCCTGGGGAGGGGTAACTGGCCCCAAAAAGGTTGTAGTCAGTGCAGACCTCCCTGTAGAATGTCTGTTGGGCAATGATCTAGAGACTTCAGCCTGGTCTGAAGTAGAGTTATGGACTCATGCTGAGATGTTGGGCATCCCTGCAGAGGTATTTGCTGTGACCAGGTCACAAGCAAGAATGCATGACACTGAACCAGCTCTGGATCCTGGAACAATGGACCAGATGCTTCCCAAGAGGAGGAGCAGTAGGGTTAAGGCAGTGCCTTCCCCTCTGTCTCAGATCAAAGATTCACTTCCAGAGGGAGGTGAAGCAGAACCTGAAGAAGGAACTGCCCCAGAGGGACTTGAACCTGACCAGGTTGAGTTCTTGGGGGCAGGGGGCCCTTCTAGGGAAGATCTGAGTAAGGAGCAACAGTGCTGCCCCTCTCTTGAACCCCTCAGACAGCAGGCTGCTGCTGAGGCTGCTGGGAGTGCTAGTGGGTCCCATAAAGTTTATTGGGATGAGGGACTCCTATATTCTGAGGGTAGAGACCCAGCCCCTGGAGCCACCAGGAGGTTGGTAATACCTCAGAAGTTTAGGGGTTCCTCTTGACCTTAGCACATGATATCCCTTTAGCAGGTCACTTGGGCCAAAACAAGACCTGGGACAGGCTTGTTCCACATTTTCATTGGCCACATATGTCAGAGGACACAAAGGAGTTTTGTCGCTCCTGTGTCACTTGCCAAGCCAGTGGTAAGGCAGGTGGCACAACAAAGGCCCCCCTGATACCACTACCTGTGGTGGGTGTACCCTTTGAAAGGGTAGGGATTGACATTGTTGGTCCCCTTGACCCTCAGACTGCATCTGGGCACAGATTTATCCTGGTGGTAGTGGATCATGCCACCAGGTACCCAGAGGCAATTCCCCTGAGGACCACCACAGCCCCTGTGGTGGCAAGAGCCCTCATTGGAGTTTTCTCCAGAGTGGGTTTCCCAAAGGAGGTCATTTCTGACAGAGGTACCAACTTCATGTCAGGATATCTGAAAGCAATGTGGAAGGAGTGTGGTGTAACTTATAAGTTCACCACCCCCTATCACCCACAATGCAATGGTTTAGTTGAACGTTTCAACAAAACCTTGAAAGGAATGATTAAAGGACTCCCAGAGAAGCTTAGGCGGAAATGGGACCTTCTTCTTCCTTGCCTATTGTTTGCATACAGAGAGGTTCCACAGAAGGGGGTTGGTTACAGCCCATTTGAACTTCTGTTTGGACATCCTGTGAGAGGTCCACTATGTTTGGTAAAGAGGGCTGGGAGTTACCTCTCAAACCCCCAAACAAGATGTGATGGACTATGTACTTGGTCTCCGCTCCCGGATGGCAGAGTACATGAAAAAGGCAACCAAAAACCTGGAGGCCAGCCAAGAATTGCAAAAAGCTTGGCATGACCAAAGGCTGTGCTGACTGTATACCAGCCAGGACAGAAAGTGTGGGTGTTGGAACCTGTGGCCCCAGCAGCCCTCCAGGACAAGTGGAGTGGCCCCCATACAATAGTTGAACAGAAGGGAGAAGTCACCTATCTGGTGAATCTTGGAACTCCCAGGAGCCCCCTAAGGGTGCTTCATGTCAACAGATTAAAG
Organism: Calotriton arnoldi; assembly: GCA_963921515.1. Lineage (NCBI taxonomy): Eukaryota > Metazoa > Chordata > Amphibia > Caudata > Salamandridae > Calotriton > Calotriton arnoldi. Next base: position 1,015,795 of record CAWUFW010000319.1, read on the forward strand.
CCATATGTTGACAGGGCTGACATGGGCTTGCTCATGGCAACTGATGAGGACCAGGAGGAGGAGAGTGACCCTCTCCCTGACCTGCTCTCTCAGAACCCTGATGATGGGTCAGTAGATGGTGTTGCTTTGGCAAGCAGCCTCACTGACCATCAGCAAACTGAGTGCAGACAAGTTCTGCAACAGTTTAGACATATGTTTAGCCTGACCCCTAGTCAGACTACCTGGTGCACCCATGAGGTGGACACTGGGGACAGTCTGCCTGTCAAGAATAAAATCTACAGGCAACCTGACCATGTCAGGGACTGTATCAGGACTGAAGTCCAGAAAATGTTGGAGTTAGGCGTGATTGAGCCTTCAGATAGCCCTTGGGCTAGCCCAGTAGTCCTGGTACCCAAGCCTCATACCCAGGGTGGTAAGAAAGAAATGAGGTTTTGTGTAGACTACAGAGGCCTCAATGCAGTCACTAGGACTGATGCCTATCCCATACCAAGGGCAGAAGAGCTGATTGATACTTTGGCCTCAGCCAAGTATCTAAGCACATTTGACCTCACAGCTGGCTACTGGCAAATCAGATTAGCCGATGATGCAAAAGCCAAAACAGCATTTTCGACCCCTGGTGGGCACTACCACTTTGTGGTGATGCCCTTTGGATTGAAGAATGCACCTGCCACTTTTCAGAGGTTGGTGAATAAAGTTCTGGCAGGGATGGAAACTTATTGCTCAGCTTATCTGGATGATATTGCTGTCTTTAGTTCCTCCTGGCAGGATCACCTGGTCCACCTCAGAAATGTTTTGGAGGCCCTGCAGAAAGCAGGCCTCACTATCAAGGCCACCAAGTGCCAGATAGGGCAGAGTCAGGTTGTGTACCTGGGCCACCTTGTAGGTGGAGGCCAGGTTCAGCCTTTACAGAGCAAAATCCAAACCATAATGGAATGGGTTGCTCCAACCACCCAGACACAGGTGAGAGCCTTCTTAGGCCTGACTGGGTACTATAGGAGGTTTGTCAAGGGATATGGATCTATAGTGACCCCCTTGAATGATCTGACCTCAAAGAGAATGCCAAAAAGGTTCAGTGGACAGCTAGCTGTCAAAAGGCATTTGAAGACCTAAAGCAGGCCATGTGCACTGCCCCCATCTTACAGAGTCCAGACTACACCAAAAAGTTCATTGTCCAAACAGATGCTTCTGAGCTGGGTGTGGGAGCTGTACTGTCTCAACTGAATGATGAAGGTCAAGACCAGCCAGTAGCTTTTATTAGCAGAAGGCTGACCCCTAGAGAGAAACGTTGGTCAGCTATAGAGAGGGAGGCCTTTGCTGTGGTATGGGCCCTGAAGAAGCTGAGGCCATACTTGTTTGGTACTCACTTCATAGTTCAGACTGACCACAAGCCCCTCCTATGGCTAAAGCAGATGAAAGGTGAAAACCCAAAACTTTTGAGGTGGTCCATTTCCCTACAGGGGATGGACTATACAGTGGAACATAGGCCTGGGACCCAACATGCCAATGCAGATGGACTCTCAAGGTATTTCCACTTTGAACACGAAGACTCAACTGGTCAAGGTTAGTTTAGTGTCCCTGCGTTTGGGGGGGTTGTGTAGGAGAGTAGGATCTGCCTCTTATGTTGCCCCCACTTTTTTCTGATGTTAGCACTGGTTTCTGGCTATAGTCTGGCTGGGTCCCTGCCAATCAGGGCCCCAGCCTCTCTGTTCTCTCTAAACGACATGGAGTGCACTCTAGGTGCACTAGTGATTGGATACTGTGGTGCCTTATGAGTCCCTAGTATATGGTACCTTAGGTGCCAAGGGCATAGGTACTTCACAGGCCTACCAGGGGCTGCAGCATGTATTATGCCACCCCTGGGAAGCAGTCTAAATCTGACACCACAGGCCTGCTACTGCAGCCTGGGTGAGGTGGTGCTAGCACCCCTCACTGAGATATAGGTTTCCTATATCTCTCCTGCACACACATATAAACCTATCAGTCACCCCTAAGGCAGGCCCTATCAATCCTGAGGGCAGGGTGCTTGGCTTCTATGTGAGGGGGTGCCTCTGCCTGAGCAGGGCCCCTCTGCAGCTCTCAGAGTCTATTCTCTGGTGCTGTTTGTGGATGCGGTTAAACCATATACTATTAAGTGCATTATATCCTCGCGGTAAATGCTAACTTTGGAATGGCTGCATCAAAACATGTCGTGTTTGGTGTCAAACATCTTGGAATACTACCCCCCACCAATCTTGGCGGCGGGGGTAGCATTCCACCCTTCTAGAGGGATAAGACATGTACCTGCTGTGGAAACGCGGTAGAATCCTAAAGAGCCCTGGCATCACAAAATGGATGCCACCAGTCACAGACACTGGGCTGCCCTCCTGCTGATGACCGAAACTCGCAGTGGAGGAAGCCCAACAATAGGCATCCTGTCACAGGGAGGTGTAACCACCTCCCAGACAGGGTTTAGTGTATTGGGGCTGGGTGGGTGCACTCTTAGAGTGCTTTGAAGTCCTGCACTGGGGGAGCAGAAGGCTCCTCTGTGCATATGCCAGTTCAAACCGGCTCAGGGGCTACCTGCCCCTGCTCTGGCGCGAAACTGGACAAAGGGAAGTGGGTGTAGCCACCCCCTCCCTTGACCCTCCCATAGGTGGGGTCATAGAGCTAGTCCATCCCCTCTTTTCAGTATAAGAAGGGGAACCCTTGAACTTGCTAGTTAGATAACCCCTGGACGACGCTCTACAGAAGAATCCTGGCCCTTCGACGTTCCACTACCTTTGGAAGACAGAAGAATCTCCCTTGGAGTCAAGGAGTGACTCCCCTGCTTGGCAGGCACCAAAAACGACAACGACGGTCGCAAACTACGCCGCTCCCGCCGGAGTCCAAAGTCCCTGCAGCCCAAGAAGTGGATTTCCTGACTTCGCCAAGGCCATCATGAGTCCCCAGCAAAGCTGAGGCAAGTGGACCCCACGAGTGACGAGGAACCGCGACCCCTGGGTACCGTGCACTATTGTCGAGTGCAACCCCTTCACAACGTTCCACGAACTTGTGCTTTGGACCACGTGTGGTACCGACCTCCAGCAAGAATCCCTCCGAAGATCAGAGGCCTACACCGTCCCGAGTGACCGTGGGCCCCTGTTGAGTGATTCCGCCCGAGGTGTCTTCGCGATCCCTTGCCAGCCGGCTCGTGGGTCCCCAGAAGACTTCTTAAAGAAACCAAAGGGCTCCCCTGGTTGCTCCAGGCTTGCCCTGACTTACCCTCGCTGGGTGAGTCCCTCAGACCTTGCTGGTCTGTGCCATCGACTTTTCTTCATCTCCCCGAGACTTGCTGTTGCCAAGGCTTGTTGGCTCCAATCGAGTTGCCGACACCGCAGTAAGCTGCAGTCTTCGTGGGACACACAGAATCCAGCTCCTGGTCGTCGTCGACGCCTCCTGGACCTCGTGGCTGAAGAGTCAAGGCACCCGCAACCGACCTGAATCAACCGACGACGGTGGGCATCCATCTTCCTTGCCCCGAGTCACTGCCAAGTGACTTTGAACACTGTCCCCTCTGCTTTCAGGTCATCCTTCTTCAGAATCCAGGCTTGGATTCCACCGGACACTTCTTCAGCTCCCGCAAGCAGCAAGTCTTCTTTGTTCGCCATTGAAAACGACGCCGCGACCCGACACCAAAGGACACCTATGCACCCGGCTTCCCTGGGTGAGGTAATTCCAGCACTACGGTGCTCCTGTGGGTGTGGGCCCTAGAACTACTTACCCTGTAAGTGACTTGCTTGTAGGTTCTCCCGAAGTATCCTAGAACTCTTAATTTCCAACCGCGACTTGCCCCATTGAAGTCAACGGCGATCCGCGCCTGTGTATCCACACTGCACGCGTCCCCCGTGGGTCCTTTACTTACCTGCCTTGGGTGGTTTCGTGAGGCCCCAGCACTTCTGAAGGCCCTAGGCCTTGTCTCCCTGCAAGTCGTTGTTGCTAAGTCCCTTTTTTAGTATATGGTCTGGTACGCCCCTAGGGCCCCAGCCATATTTTGTGCTTAACTTATTGTGAAACGTTGATTTGTGCATATGTTTGTCTTCTAATCTCATAAAGAGATTAGTAGAGAGTTATTTAGAAATAAATACATATATATTTGATATATATACCTGTGTGGTGTCTTTTCATTTGGTGATTCAAGAGATTATATGGTAAAACAAGCTGCTTTACATTCCTTCAAGACTTAGCCTGAAGGCTGCTCTCCACAGCTACCACTAGGATAGCTTTCTTTAAAAGGTTGTCTTAAACCTATCTACCATAAGAGTCGATTTGCCCTGGTGCAAGGTGTCCACTTTAATTAGTGAACAGCATATACCAGGCCAACTTCTCACATGGCCCCATTGTTACTACCATATCCTCCTGACCCTTAGATTGACTTTGTTATTGTAGTCCACTTAAAAGGCTGGTCTTAATAGCACATATCTGCCAACTGACCCTACAATGGTTCTAAACTTACTCTAACTGCCTCTAGGGCACAATCTCAAGGACATCTTCTCCTGTCTCTCTAGGTTCAATAAACCTAGTGTGCTAGCAACCAATATCAAACACTGCATTTACTACTGCAACACAGTGTATGTCGGGTTACAACCCCAAATCATCAATGGGCTGTAAGTGCTCCAAAAAGCTGCTTTTAGGTTTTCTGTGGCCTCAGGTAAACAGACATTTCAGTCTCATGGCACATATGGAGGTCACTGCCCATCGAAGCATGCCTCTCTTTTAAAGTGGGCTGCCTAACAGATGTCTGCACTCCTACATCCCCAAATTGCCCAGTTCTTCAACCAAATTCTAAGTTTGTAGATTTATATTGTGCGACTTATCAACCTGAGGGTATCCAGGTGCTGTTCATGGGCACGGGGAGATTAAGTGATTTGCCCAGAGTCACGGGACGCTGAGACTCGAACCTGCATCCCTAGGTCCCGAGTCAGCAACTCCCGCTGCTGCGGCACCCCCTGCTCTCCTCGACTCATTCTCTCTTGGCCAGTTGTGGCTGGGTCATTTAAAGTGGCGTGGTCCCTAATAGACCAGCCATCTGCATAGTACTTGAGGCTCCTCCCAGTTCCAGCTGTCTGAAGACTGTGCTTCATACTTTCTCACTCAGCATGTACAGTTCATTATGGATGAAGTGCACAGTCCTTCAGAAGTGTAGGAAAGGGGCTGAAAAAACACTGGCCACTATATAAAAGAAAAGGGTCCTTGGGATCTAGACAGGTGCAGATATTGGAGGCAAACAGCAGGAGAGCTGGCGTGAGAGGGACATCAGTCTCTCTTTATCCCCTTACCAAGCTAATCCTTAGTGGCATTTGAGCATCAGTGTCTGGTAATGGGAGAGGACTATGTGCAGAAGGAAGTGGGGGGTCTCTTGGGAGATGGATCCTTGATAAGTCGCACTGGCTTTGCCTCAAGTGTTCTGTAGTGGTGCTTGCCTTAGGTGATCATTAAAAAGAGGGTGTTAATAGTAACGAGTGTCTGGCAGCAGAATTTCCTTTTCTAAAGCTTATTGTCATGTGTTCATCCTGGACCAATACCACAGCTGGCACTAAGATTGTTTCAAGCCCTTAAAATTCACCTTACATGGCTTGTTTACCTTTTTGAGGGGGTTAACCAACCAGGTATGTGGTGCCAATTTGTGGTTCCTCATTGTGATCTGTCTGCATCTCTCTTTGTGGGCAGTTCTCCACTTTGTGTCTCTCCACAAGGACATGTGTAGTGCAGGCTATAATGAATATGCATGTGCCACAAAAAGAACTTTGATCTCTTGAGTGTGTCTCCTCTCTCAGGCCATCGTTGCTTTGCTACTGAGTTACTAACTACACAGCCTACCTTTCACAAATTTCTTGGTGCATTCATTTTGTAGCATTGCCGTTTGCCTACATGTAGACATCATACCTCTGACAGTGATGTACCATTTTAGTAATGAAACTTAATTTTCACCCAAGTGTACAGTTATTACCATTGTCCAACAATGTAGCAACCTGTTCTCCATGATGGAAGCTCCATGCACCCATTTACCACACAAAAAAGTGGGTGACACCAAGGCATTATCATGTTTGACAATCAGGTCCATTCACCCTTTTTTAAATTTAGGACAATAACCCTGCTTCAACTGCTCTGCGTTGAGTCAGGTGTTGTAGGTGATGGTGAATCTGTTAAGATGTACAGACATCCACACATGTGTGTGCCTTCCTGTGTGTTTTTGTTCATTTGCCAGTACATGGCTTTGTGTGTTTATGTACGTCTGACAGTCAGTATCTGCTTGCTTGTTGTTCTCCACATGTGTCTGCAGATATATTGTTAGGGGACAATTTGCCACAGCATTTAAGAGCACGTGAAGAAGTACTGCTGCAGTAATATATCATGTACTCATAAATGTCTTTGTGGATTGCACCCACAGTTTGGAATAAAGATGTAGGAAAGTAGGATCTGCTTCTTATGGTTACCCACACTTTTTGCTTGATGTGATGCTGTTTTTGACTAGTATGACTGGGATCCGGCTAATCAGGACCCCAGTCTATCTGCTTTCTCCCTACACTGTTGTGTTAGGTACCTAGGTACTTCCCAGATTGGATACTGGGGTACCCTTGTCAGTCCCTAGTATGTGGTACCCATATACCCAGGGCATAGGTACCCCAGAGGTCCCCCATGGGCTGAAGCATGTATTATGCCACCCATGGGAGACCATTCAAAATGGAACTACAGGCCTGCCATTGCAGCCTGTGTAAGGTGGTGCTTGCACCACTTACTAAATATATAGGTTTACTATATCTAAGGGTCACTGCACTTAAAACCTATAAGTCACCCCTATAGCAGGCCTTTACAATCCTGAGGGCAGGGTGCTTGGTTCTAAGTGAGAGGGTGCCCCTGCATGAGCAGGACACCCCTGCAGCCTACGGAGTCCATTCTCCCGGGTTGTCAGTGAAGCAGCCATATACTATATAGAGGGGCACCGCATAATTATGAACTGGCTGCAACAAATCCAATCATGTTTGGTGTCAAACATGTTGGAATCATACCCCCACACCGGTGTGGGAGGTATGATTCCAAGCACTGGAAGAGCCCTCCGTTAGGCTCTCAGTGTTCCCGGTACCAGCCTTCTAGTACCGGACAGCACAAAAAGGTTGCTGCCGACCAGAGACACATTTCTGCCCTCCTGATACTGAGCCAAGCTCGAGCAGAGGAAGGTGGAACAATAGGCATCCTGTCACAGGGAGGTGTGGTCACCTCCCAGACAGGATTTAGTGTATTAGGGCTGGGTGGGTGCACTTGCCAGCGCCAGAAAGTCTGCATGAGGGGCACATTTGGTGTCCCTGTGCATAGTCCAGTTCAAACCAGTCCTGGGAGCCATTGGCTTCCGCTCTGGCGTGAAACTGGACAAAGGACATGGGAGTAAACTCCCCCCTGTCCAGACCCTTACATGAGAGGGTCCCCTGAATCATCCCAACTCTTTCCCTAGGGTGCTTAAGGGCTTACCTGGGTGTAGGTCACTAGATTCGTTGTGGGATAAGATTCAGATAAGACACCACTGCACTTTTAACGTCTGGGCACTCTGGACTTTGCTGGACTTCGTTTGGGCCTGACTTCATCTCCCTTCCAGTCTGCTGCATCGTCTGTGCCTGTGCATCATACAGGAACCATCCAAGGCCTGTGAAGCATCAAGGACCCTTGAAAGTAATCTCCCTTGGAGTGAAGGAGTCACTCCCTTGCATTCGCAGGCACTGCAACTAAGTCGACCGGTCTGCAGATCGCGAGCTCCTCTGGACTCCGTGGGCACTGCGACACAGGTGGTGGTTGTCCTCAGCTCCCTAGGCCTGCTCTACCCTCTTACCAAGTTTGAGGCCAGTAGTCTTTGTCGAGGTTGCAATAACCCAACCCCTGGGTACCACATCTAACTTGCAGTTGCAAAGGCTTGTTGGTCTCTTTGCAAGAAGATCTTCCGGCTCCAAGTAGCCCCAACCTCGAGCATCTCCTGTGACCAGAATCTTCAGCCACACCGCATTGTGTGCATCGTGGCTTGCATCTTTTGGTGGGCTGCTTGAGGTCCTCTCGCGACTCCAGTGCCTTCGGCCTGTGGGTCCATTTGAGGGTCACCTTTGTTTTCTGCAGGCTCCCCTGATTGCTCAGGGCCTGCTCTGATGCCCCTGCTTGTGGTGAGTCTCCTAGATCTTGCCGGTCCTCACTGTGTACTTTCTTGACTCCCTGCGTGGGCTGCATTTGCCAAGGCTTGTTGGTGCTCCCGCCGGACACCGACCCCTCAGCACTCGACATCCTTTGTGGGACAGCTCGTATCCAGCTCCTGGTCATCCTCAGCATCGCCTGGTCCCTACAGCTGCAGAGTCAAGGTCCTCGCCATCTTCCCTGAAGCACCCGACATTGGTGGGCATTTGTCTACCAAGCTCCTGGTCACTCCTAAGTGACCCAGACTCTGTCCCCTCCGCTTTCAGGTACTTCTCGAGAAGAATCCACGTTTGGATTCCCATGGACACTTTCTCCTCTTCCAGCAGCGGCTCTTTCCTGAAGTCCTCCATTGTGTTCGACTGCTGTTTCTGACACCACTTCACACCTATGCACCCGGCTTCCCTGGTGTAGGTAACGTGGGTACTAGGGTATCCACGGGTGGGGTGGCTCTCCAACCTTCTGTCTTCCACTGGGTTTCTTAAGGGTCCTCTGGGAAGGGTCCTTAACCTTTAAAAATCCAACCGCGACTTACACGTAGAGTTGTACGGAGCCCGCGGTCGTGTTCCCACACTGCACGCGTCCTCCATGGGGTCCCTATCTACTTACCTTGGATGGTTCCTTGTGTCCCCAGCGATTCTACGTTCTCTCGACATTGTCCTGACTCGAGTCGTGGTTCTTATACCACTTTCTCAGTACATGGTTTGGTCTCCCTCTGGGGCCCACTGTGTATTAGTGCTATTTACTGTGATTTCTTTGCTAAAGTATTGTGTGCTTTGTGTCTTTCTAAGTGTGGGAGATACTGTAACGTTCTAAATAGTGTTATATAATAAATACATATTTTTATAAATACTTTGTGTGGTTCTTTTTCATTTAATCTATACTATAAGATTGCATTCTGGTTAAACAAGCTGCTTTACACTCCTTCAAGACTAAGCCTGAAGGCAGCTCTCCACAGCTACCACTTAGAGAGCTTTCTGTGGTTGTCTAAGACCTCTTAAATTACCATAAGGGTTGTCTGGACTGGTGCAAGGTGCCAACTTACATTAGTGGACATCATATACCAGGCCAGCTTCTCACATTGGTGTGCAGCGGTTGGGATTCAAGCCTGCATTGTTTTACCAGATAAATCTTTGTATTGATTAACTGAAAACCCACTAGTACTAGGCACATACAAATACAAGCTTAGAATACATAAGTTCTATTGAACTTAGGTTTGGGTAAGTCAAGGGTCTAGCACACCCTTTCTCCAACCTCAGAGAGTTTAGTTCCCACTAGGATAGGTAGGTGCAACACCACACCTCACTTAGTATGTCTACTAAAGGAGATGCCAGTGGCTCTCTGCCTTCTAGATACAGTGAACTATCGTTCCAAGAACTGAAAGCACTGTGTACCTAAAGAAAGCTGAAGACAGGGAGAAGTGCCAACACTCATCGCCTGGTAGAGGTGTTACTGTTAGATGACCTGAGGAAAGCCTCTGGGTCAGATGAACAGGATAGAGTGGGTGAGCAGGGGAATGAAGATAGGGCAGGAGGGGAGCCCCTCTTTGACCTAGAATCTAACCCTGACCAGGTGGAGCATGATAGCTTCCACCTGGATAACCCAGACCTCCCAGAGGGGACTGCAGGTGGCCCAGAAGGTGCCCCCTTTGTTCCTCCTGGGAGAGTGCAGAGTAGACAGAGAGGTCTAGATCCTCCTCAAGAGAATCCAATGCCTCAGGACATTCACTAGGGAGCTCCATTTCTAGTAAGGGAGGGAACTCTTTAGACAGGGAGTACCAACTTCTTGAGCTTGAGAAAGCTTGGTTTAGGCTCAGGCAAGAGCAGTTGGCCCTTGACAGAGAGTTCCTTGAAGTTCAGAAGGCTAGGAAGAAATTGGGACTTGAGTCCCATGGTGGCAGCAACAGTGTCCCTAAAAGTACAGAACATTCCTTTGACCATAGGAATCTGAGCAAGATTGTCCCTCCCTATCATGTTGGGGATGACATCCACAAGTGGATAACTGCTTTAGAGAGGGCCTGTAAAGTGCAGAGGGTCCCTCAAGAGCAGTGGGCAGATATCTTGTGGCTCTCCTTTGCTGACAATTGTAGAGATAAGCTCCTCACTGTTAGAGAAGAGGATGCTGACAATTACTCAGTTTTGAAGAGTGCTCTCATTGATGGTTTTGGCTTAACCACTGAGCAATACAGGAGTAAGTTCAGAGACACCCAGAAGGCACAGAATCAGGACTGGGTAGACTTTGTGGATAGTGCTATTAAGGCTCTGGAAGGTTGGTTGCTTGGCAGCAAAGTGCATAATTTTGAAGGATTGTGTAATTTGATTATGAGGGAGCAGATCCTTAATAATTGCCAAAATCAGCTATTGCATCAATTCCTGGAAGACTCAGATCTGACTTCTCCCCAAGAATTGGGAAAGAAGGCAGATAAGTGGGTCAGGACCAGGGTGAAGCAGAAAAAACTGAACAATAGTGGTGACCAGAAGAAGCAAGATTCTTCAAAAACTCAAGATAAGAGTGGGGACAAGGGTAAAGGCGAAAAAGAGTCTTCATCAGGTCCCCAAAAACCTACATCTGGGGGAGAGTCACAATCCAACAAGGGAAAGGGCAAAAAGAAACCTTGGTGTTATCTCTGTAAGCAAAAGACCCATTGGACAAGGGATGCAGATTGTCCAAAGGCCAAGGAAACTACAACTACTACCACTGCCCCTAAGGCAACTGCACCCCCTAGCTCCAGTACAAGTGGTAGTGCAGCAAACAAAGGAAATAGTAGGGTTAACGTTGGGATCTGAGTTGGGTTCTGGCCTAGTCAGAACTCCAGCTCAGGCTGTTCTAGTCTGTGATGGTGGCATAGATCTTGCCACCTTACTTGTCAGTCCCAGTAACCTGGGCAAGTACAGACAACAGCCTATGATCAATGGAACAGAGGCTATGTCCTCCAGGGGCCAGTGTCAAAATGGTGACAGAGAAACTTGTGTCTCCTGTACAAATCATACTTGGAGAAATGTACCAAGTGACCAATGCAGACAATGTCAGGACTGACCATTCCTTGGCAGTTGTTAATTTCAGCTGGGGAGGGGTAACTGGCCCTAAAAAGGTTGTGGTGAGTTCAGACCTACCAGTAGATTGTTTGTTGGGCAATGATTTAGAAACTTCAGCCTGGGATGAGGTTGAATTTAGGACTCATGCAGCAATGTTGGGCATCTCTGCAGATGTGTTTGCTGTGACTAGGTCACAAGCCAAACTTACATCCACTGAACAGGCCCTGGATCCTGGAACAATGGACCAGGTGCCTTCCAAGAGAAGGAGCAGGAGGGGCAAGGCTGTGTCTTCCCCCCAGACTAAGAGTGAGGATCAGTCTCTTGAGGGAGATGATCCTAGTCCCTGTGAAGGAACTGTCCCAGGTGAGATTGAGCCTGATCAGGTTGAGTTCTTGGGGACAAGGGGCCCTCCCAGGGCAGACTTGAGTTTGGAGCAGCAAACCTGCTCCTCTCTTGAACCCCTCAGACAGCAAGCTGCTGCTGAGGCTGCTGAGAATGTCAGTGGGTCCCACAGGATCTACTGGGATGGTGGACTCTTTTACTCAGAGGGTTGAGACCCCAGGTTTAGGGGCTTCCTACTCACCCTAGCACATGACATTCCCCTGGCAGGACACTTAGGCCAAAGTAAAATCTGGGACATGCTTGTCCCTCACTTTCACTGGCCTCACATGTCTGAGGACACCAAGGAGTGTTGTCGCTCCTGTGCCCCTTGCCAAGCCAGTGGTAAGGCAGGTGGCACCACAAAGGCCCCCCTGATACCACTTCCAGTGGTGGGGGTTCCCTTTGAGAGGGTTGGGATTGATATCATTGGTTCCATGAACCCTCCTACAGCATCTGGGCACAGCTACATACTAGTGGTGGTGGACTATGCCACTAGGTACCCAGATGCCATTACCCTTAGAACCATCACAGCTCCTGTGGTGGCCAGGGCCCTCTTGGGAATGTTTTCCAGAGTGGGCTTCCCTAAGAAGGTTTTAACTGACAGAGGTACAAACGTCATGTCACGTTATATCACTGCAATGTGGAAGGAGTGTGGTGTGAATTACAAATTCACCACACCCTATCATCCTCAATGCAATGGGTTAGTTGAGAAATTCAACAAAACCCTGAAGGGCATGATCATGGGCCTCCCAGAAAAGCTTAGGGGAAAATGGGATGTCCTTCTGCCCTGCCTTCTCTTTGCCTACAGAGTGTTCCCTCAGAATGGGTTGGCTACAGCCCTTTTGAACTTCTGTTTGGGCATCCAGTTAGGGGTCCCTTGTGTTTTGTGAAGGAGGGATGGCTCCCAAACAAGACATAGTGGACTATGTACTTTGTCTCCGCTCCAGGATGGCTGAGTACATGAAGAAGGCAAGTAAAAAACCTAGAGGCCAGTCAAGAATTACAAAAAGCTTGGCATAGCCAAAAGGCTGTCCTAACTGTTTACCAACCAGGCCAGAAGGTGTGAGTGTTGGAGCCTGTGGCCCCAGCGGCTCTCCAAGATAAATGGAGTGGAGCCCACACCATCATTGAGCAAAAAGGTGAAGTCACCTACCTGGTGGACCTTGGCGCTCCCAGGAGCCCCCATAGGGTTCTTCATGTGAACAGGCTCAAACCTTTTGTAGACAGGGCTGACATGGGCTTGCTCATGACAACTGATGAGGGACAGAAGGAAGAGAGTGACCCTCTCCCTGATCTTCTCTCACAAAATCCTGATGATGGGTCAGTGGATGGTGTAGCCTTGGCAGGCAGCCTCACTGACCAACAGCAGATTGATTGCAGGAAGGTCCTCAATCAATATAGGCATATGTTCTTTCTGAACCCCAGTCAAACCACCTGGTGTACCCATGAAGTGGACACAGGTGAGAGTCTACCTGTTAAGAATAAAATCTACAGGCAGCCTGACCATGACAGAGATTGCATCAGAACAGAGGTCCAGAAGTTGCTTGAATTGGGAGTAATTGAGCCCTCAGATAGCCCTTGGGCTAGTCCAGTGGTCATGGTACCAAAACCTCACACCAAGGGTGGAAAGAGAGAAATGAGGTTTTGTGTTGACTACAGGGGACTCAATGCAGTCACTATGACGGATGCTCATCGAATTCCTAGGGCAGATGAGCTTATTGACACTTTGGCCTCAGCCAAGTTCTTAAGCACATTTGACCTGAATGCTGACTATTGGCAAAACATACGAGCTGAGGATGCCAAACCAAAAACAGCATTCTCAACTCCTAGTGAGCATTATCAATTTATTGTGATGCCCTTTGGTTTGAAGAATGCACCAGCCATATTCCAAAGGCTGGTGAATAAAGTTCTCACAGGCCTGGAAGCCTATAGTGCAGCATATCTTGATGATATAGCTGTCCTTAGCTCTACCTGGGAGGATCACCTGGTCCACCTGAAGAATGTTTTGGAGGCTCTGCAGAAGGCAGGCCTCACTATCAAGGCTACTAAGTGCCAGGTAAGGTTGGGTACCTGGGCCACCTTGTGGGTGGAGGCCAGGATCAACCACTTCAGAGCAAAATCCAGACCATAATGGTCTGGGTTGCTGCAACTACCCAGACTCAGATCAGAGCTTTCTTGGGCCTGACTGGGTATTACAGGAGATTTCTAAAAGGATATGGGTCCATAGTGACACCCTTGAATGATCTCACCTCCAAGAAAATCCCCAAGAAGGTTCAGTGGACAGTTAGCTGTCAGAAGGCATTTGATGATCTCAAGCAGGCCATGTGCACTGCTCCCATTCTGCAGAGTCCTGACTACTCTAAGCAATTCATTGTCCAAACAGATGCATCTGAGTTGGGGGTAGGGGCTGTGTTGTCACAACTTACTACAGAGGGTCAGGATCAACCAGTAGCTTTTATTAGAAGAAGATTGACCCCCAGAGAGAAACGTTGGTCAGCCATAGAGAGGGAGGCCTTTGCTGTGGTCTGGCCCTGAAGAAGTTGAGGCCATACTTGTTTGGCACTCACTTCATTGTTCAGACAGACCATAAGCCGCTCTTATCGCTAAAACAGATGAAGGGTGAATGAAAACCCCAAACTTTTGAGGTGGTCCATTTCCCTACAGGGGATGGACAATACAGTGGAACATAGACCTGGGAGTAATCATGCCAATGCAGATGGACTCTCCAGATATTTCCACTTAGAAAATGAAGACTCAACTGGGCAAGGTTAGTCTCATCTCCTTACGTTTGGGGGGGTTGTGTAGGAAAGTAGGATCTGCTTTTTATGGTTACCCCAGCTTTTTGCTTGATGTGATGCTGTTTTTGACTAGTCTGACTGGGATCCTGCTAATCAGGACCCCAGTCTATCTGCTTTCTCCCTAAACTGTTGTGTTCAGTACCTAGGTACATCCCAGATTGGATACTGGGGTACACTTGTCAGTCCCTAGTATATGGTACCCATGTACCCAGGGCATAGGTACCCCAGAGGTCCCCCATGGGTTGAAGCATGTATTATGCCACCCATGGGAGACCATTCAAAAAGGAACTACAGGCCTGCCATTGCAGCCTGTGTAAGTTGGTGCTTGCACCACTTACTAAAGATATAGGTTTACTAACCTAAGGGTCACTGCACTTAAAACCTATCAGTCACCCCTATAGCAGGCCTTTACAATCCTGAGGGCAGGGTGCTTGGTTCTAAGTGAGAGGGTGCCCCTGCATGAGCAGGACCCCTTGCAGCCTACGGAGTCCATTCTCCCTGGGTGTTAGTGAAGCAGCCATATACTATATAGAGGGGCACCGTGTAATTACGCGATGACCATCTCAAAACTGGCTGCAACGAATCCTATCATGTTTGGTATCAAACAGGTTGGAATCATACCCCCACACCGTAAACGGTGTGGGAGGTATGATTCCAAGCACTGGAAGAGTAGCCCCAACCTCGAGCATCTCCTGTGACCATAATCTTCAGGTACACCGTATTGTGTGCATCGTGGCTTGCATCTTTTGGTGAGCTTCTTGAGGTCCTCTCGTGACTACGTTGCCTTCGGCCTGTGGGTCCATTTGAGGGACACCTTTGTTTTCTACAGGCTCCCCTGATTGCTTGGGGCCTGCTCTGACTCCCTTGTTTGTGGTGTGTCACCTGGACCTTGCTGGTCCTCACCGTGTACTTACTTGACTCCCTGAGCGGGCTGCATTTGCCAAGGCTTGTTGGTGCTCCCGCTGGACACCGACCCCTCAGCACTCGACGTCCTTTGTGGGACAGCTCGTATCCGGCTCCTGGTCATCCTCAGCATCGCCTGGTCCCTACAGCTGCAGAGTCAAGGTCCTCGTCATGTTCCCTGAAGCACCCGACATCGGTGGGCATTCGTCTACCAAGCTCCTGGTCACTCCTAAGTGACCCAGACTCTGTCCCCTCTGCTTTCAGGTACTCCTTGACAAGAATCCACATTTGGATTCCCACAGACACTTTCTCCTCTTCCAGCAGAGGCCCTTTCCTGAAGTCCTCCATTGGGTTCGACGGCGGTTTCCGACACCACTTCACCCCTATGCACCCGGCTTCCCTGGTGTAGGTAGCGTGGGTACTAGGGTGTCCACGGGTGGGGTGGCTCTCCAACCTTCTGTCTTCCAGAGGGTTTCTTCAGAGTCCACTGGGAAGGGTCCTTAACCTTTAAAAATCCAACCGCGACTTACATGTAGAGTTGTACGGAGCCCGCGGTCGTGTTCCCACACTGCACGTGTCCTCCGTGGGGTCCCTATCTACTTACCTTAGGCAGTTCCTTGGGTCCCCAGCAATTCTACGTTCTCTCGACATTGTCCTGACTCGAGTCGTGGTTCTTATACCACTTTCTTAGCATATGCTTAGGTCTCCCTCTGGGGCCCACTGTGTATTAGTGCTATTTACTGTGATTTCTTTGCTAAAGTATTGTGTGCTTTATGTCTATCTCTGTGTGGGAGATACTGTAACGTACTAGATAGTGTTATATAATAAATACATTTTTTTATAAATACTTTGTGTGGTTCTTTTTCATTTAATCTATACTATAAGATTGCATTCTGGTAAAACAAGCTGCTTGCACTCCTTCAAGACTAAGCCTGAAGGCTGCTCTCCACATCTACCACTTAGAGAGCTTTCTGTGCTTGTCTAAGACCTCCTAAATCACCATAAGGGTTGTTTGGACTGGTGCAAGGTGCCCACTTATATTAGTGGACATCATATACCAGGCCAGCTTCTCACATTAGACGAGAACGAAAAAAAAAAAGCAGGTGTACCAAAAGAGTAATCATTAAAAAAGAAAAACATTAAGGGGCGTGGCTTGAGCGCCGTCGTGATGGCCGAACATTAGGGAAGCTCCGTGATTCCCTAATCTCTACCCCTTATTAATCCAGTACATTACTCCGTATTCTGTCTCAATCGTGCGACTACCGTCTCTAGAGCACCAGAGGAGGGAAGCGGCGGAGGAGAGTGCAAGGACGAAACAGGTTGAGGCCTAACGGTCTTGCAGAGCCGGGGACTTGAGTATCGACCGCGCCACGCAGTATGGCAGACAAAAATCGGCCCGGAGGCGGTGGTATGCCCAGGATACAACTGCAACCACTACGAACCCTGGAATTGAGAGGGCAGGCCCCCGGACCCCTTGATTGGCAGTAGAGGGATAGAGAGGTAGCTCACCGTGGGGCCCGGAGCCACGCCCGGAGGTCTGGTCCCTGGCCTGGGGGGCTGACGGTGGTGGATCGTAGTTCGGCGCAGCCCTTTGGAGGCTGAAATAGAAGAAGTCACCGAGGACACCAGCGGGAGCGGTCGGCGGACCTGGACTTCCTGCGGGCTGAGCCAGACCGCAGGAAAAGAATGAACGGGGCGTTTCACTAAAACAAAGAGGGAACGCTGCCAGCCATGATGGTCTTGTGAGATGCAGGAGGAAGACAACGCTACCAGCAGGTAGAAAAGAAAAAAAACATCAATACTAGGGGGGAAATTGCTCCCAGAGACTAATGACTGACTAGGCGATGAGACAAACGGGCACGCTTCAGGAAGTAATAAGGCCAGTGCTGGACAGGTGGGGCTCGGGCGTGACGCCAAAATAAAGAAAGCGGCCATTTTTATATCGGCGACCTGGTGAGATTGGAAACAGCTGGTCCGAAGTCTGTCGGTTAGACCGCAGGATAGAACGCATTGGTGCGCCCAGGTTGGACACACGGAGCACTCAAATATTGGATCCGGGTGGCGTAAAAGGGGAGGTCAGACCCCTGGCAAATAACTAAGCGGCTGACTCAACTACACAAAATCAGCCGAAGAGTGTGGCAACGGCTACCCATCTGACGATATTGGTTCTGTGTTCAAATCTTCATTAATACCTCAGTGGGTGAAAAGTGGTGTCACAGCTGGAGGGCGAATAGATTGGCAAACTAGAAGCCCCGCCACACGCCGGAAAGAAGAACATACGGTACCTCGGGGGAGTCCCGCAACAGGCCTGGAGACGCACCAAAACCCAGGACCTTGCAGGAGATCAAACTACATCAACCCCTATACAGTTCGGAAACACTGGCGACAATTGCTGGAACCAAGGGTTCAAAAGGCACACTCCAGACTAAATTAGATAAGCACGCTGTGAGAAGTTGGCCTGGTATATGCTGTCCACTAATTAAAGTGGGCACCTTGCACCAGTCCAAACGACCCTTATTGATGATTAGGTTAAAGACAACCTTTATAGAAAGCTATCCTAGTGGTAGCTGTGGAGAGCAGCCTTCAGGCTAAGTCTTGAAGGAATGTAAAGCAGCTTGTTTTACCAGTATATAACCTCTTGAATGACCAAATGAAAGGAGAACCACACCAGGTATATATAAAATATATGTATTTATTACTAAACACTCTCTACTAACCTCTTTATGAGATTAGAGAACAAGGCACACAATATTACAGTAGTAGAACGACAGTAAATAGCACAATACACAGTGGGCTCCAGGGGAGACCAAACCATATATTAAGAAAGTGGTATAACAACCACGACTTGACTAGACACAGTGCCTAGAGCACGTAGAATTGCTGGGACCCCATGGAACCACCCAAGGTAGTGACACAGGGGACCCACGGAGGACGGGTGCAGTGTGGGAACACAGACGCGAGCTCCATACAACTCTATGGGAAAGTCACGGTTGGAATTTTAAAGTTTAAGGACACTTAGGAGAGGACTTCAAGCAAACCCAGCTAAACATAGAAGGTTCTAAGGCCAGCACCCTTGAGAGTACCAAGGTACCCGTGTTACCTATCCCAGAGGAGCCGGGTGCATAGGGGTCAAGTGGTGTCGGAAACCCTCGTCGTTTTCAATGGCGTGATGCGAGAAAGTACTGCTGCCGTGGAAAATAAAAGTGTCCGGTGTGATCCAAGCCTGGATCGGAGATGTGAAGAACCTGAAAGCAGAGGGGACAAAGTCTGGGTCACTTCACGTGACCAGGAGCGGAGCAATCGAATGCCCACCGATGTCGGGTGCTTCAGGTGCGAAGAGGTGAAGCTTGACTCTGCAGCCCCGGGGACCAGGAGACGTCGACGATGACCAGATTCCACAGGCGAGCTGTCCCACAAAGGATGTCGAGTGCTGGGGAGTCAGTTTCCGGATTGGAGACCAACAAGCCTTGGCAACTGCAACCCACGCTGTCAGAGAAAAGATGCTTATGTGAGGACCAGCAAGGTCCTGGGGACTCCCCAAGCAATGGAGAGTCAGGGCACCTCTGGAGCAACCAGGGAAGCCCACTGAAAGTTAAAGTTGCCTTCTCAGGGACCCACAGGTCAACATACCAGGGATTGCGAAGGGTCCTCGAGAGGAATCACTCAATACCAGCCCACGGAACACTCGTGGAGTGTAGGCCAGTAATATTCGGTGGAAACACTGCTCGACTACAAGTAGCCCAAAGCACAGCCTCAGGGATTGCCTAAAAGCATATGCTGCTGCAAATGTGCACAATGTCCAGGGGTTCGGGTTGCACGGTCCCCACGAGGGCTGCGGGTCTCAGGTTTGCTGAGAGCACTAGTCGGCCTCTGGGAAGCTTGGGCACCCACCTCCTGTGTTGCAAAATCTTCGGAGTCCGTCGGGAGCTGCGTAGATGCAAACTGGTCAGATGCGTTGAGGTGCCTGCGTTGCAGGGGAGTAACTCCTTTACTCCAAGGGAGATTCTTCAGTCGTCCAGCAAAGCGTAGTCGTCAAAGGTTACTTGGTTTCTGTAGCAGAGTTTAGTCCAGGTAAAATCTAAAGTCCTGTAGTCAGGGTTCCTACTTTATACCCAAGGAAGGGGTGGGACAAACTCTGGGGACCCACCTATGGGAGGGTCAGGACAGAGGAGTGGCTACACCCATGTCCTTTGTCCAGTTTCGTGCCGGAGCAGGGGCTGGTAGCCCCTGCAACCGGTTTGAGCTGGACTATGCACAGGGGCACCAAATGTGCCCCCAGTGCAGACATCAAAGCACTCTGAGATTGCACCCACCCAGCCCCAATACACTAAAGCCTGTCTGGGAGGTGGTCACACCTCCCTGTGACAGGAAACCTATTGTCAAGCCTTCCCCTGCCGGAGTTTCGTCCAGCAGCAGGAGGGCAGACTCGTGTCTGTGGCTGGCAGCATCCATTTTGTGATGCCAGGGCTCTGTGAAGCTGGTACCGGGTGTACCAGTGCTGTCATATTTCTCCCTCTAGGAGGGAGGAATCATACCTCCCACACCAGTTACTGGTGTGGAGGTATGATTCCAAGGTGTTTGACACCAAACACGACATAATTCCTCGCAGCCATTTTAAAGTTAGCATTTACCACGAGGTTATAATGCACTTAAGAGTATATGGTTGGCTGTATCACAGACAACACCGGAATAGTGGTTCCGAAGGCTGCAGAGGGGCTCTGCTCATGCATGGGCACCCTCTCACATAAAACCCAGCACCCTGCCTTCAGGATTGATAAGGCCTACCATAGGGGTGACTGATAGGCTTATATGTGCAGTGATTAGGATAGATATAGTGAACCTATATCTAAGGAAGGGGTGCATGCACCACCTTACACAGGCTGCAGTAGCAGACCTGTTGTGTCATTTTGAATGGCCTCTCAGGGGTGGCATAATACATGCTGCAGTCCCTGGGAGGCCTCTGGGGTACCTATGCCCTGGGTACATAGTATACCATATACTAGGGACTTATAAGGGTACCCCAGAATCCAATCTGGAGTGTACCTAAAGTACATGCACAACCAATGTAGGGAGTAAGCAGATAGACTGGGGTCCTGAATAGCAGGATCCCAGCCAAACTAAGTCGAAAACCAGCAAAACACCAGGAAGAAAGTGGGGGCAACCATGCAGTCAGATTCCACCTTCCTACATAACCCCCCCCCCCAAACGAAAGGAGATAAGGCTAACCTTGCCCTGTTGAGCCTTTATTGACTAAGTGGCCATATAAGGAAGAACCTGCACTAGCATGGTTACCCCCTGTCTTATGGTCCACTAAGCAATCCCTAAACCCAAGGGTATTGGATGATCTCCACCATTTGGAATTACTACCTGTAGTGTGTTTTGGCAAAGTAAAAGGCTGGTGGGGTGTCTGAGTAGAGAAGTGAGGCCCTAATAAAGTTGGTCTCAGCTTCCTCAGATCACTGGTCACCATGGAGGCCTTTCTTTCCATGACTGAGTTGTATCTGGCCCTAAGGGTCAACCTCTGGCAGCCTACAGCTGGGGGTTGGGTCCCTTTGGTTGGAACAATGGAGGGACATGGTAGGTTTGGAACCACTTGTTCCCAGGTTTGCCTTTGCCCAACAGAGTCCACCTGGGGGAGGTCCCTACACAATGGTAAGAGGGATCCCTCAGTGTGCTGAGGAATTTTCACCTGGCTAGGGCTACTAGACTGGGTACCCCTAATCTGTTGATGGGGGGGTTCCTCTGGACAGTGGGCCCTGTGGGGTCCACTGACCTCCCTGACCTCTGCAGCCCTGGGCTGGCAGAGGGAGGGCAGAGAGGGGCAGGTTACCTGCTCCAGACTGGGTACCACCTTGGAAGGGTCTCCTGCCATCAGGGGTGTTGCCAGGCCAGGCCTGACCACCTCTGGGGCAGTTCCTTCACTAGGGGTAGGATCAGTTCCCTGAGGAAGCTGACCCTTACCTATAGTCTGGGGGGAAGAAGACTTTTCTTCAACCCTTCTGCTCTCTTGTGGAGTAGAGCGGGCCATTCTTTCAGGCTCCACTTCTCCAAAATTTCCCTGGGATGGGGCTGAGGCCCTAACAGCCCCACCAACCTTCTCAGAGAGGCCCACCATTTTTAAATGGGCCTGGTATTCAACTTCAGCCCAGGCTGAAACCTCCAGATCATTGCCCAACAGGCAATCTACAGGCAAGTTTGGGGACACTGCCACTCTCTTTGGGCCAGTGACCCCTCCCCAGCTGAGATTGACTATGGCCATGGGATGATCTGTGCTGATACCATCAATGTTGTTACCTGGTACTTGAACTCAGGTAAAAGCTGTTGAGGGGGGACTAGTTTCCCTGTCACCATTGTGACACTAGCCCCTGTGTCCCCGAGTGCCAAAGCTTTCTGACCATTGATCAGTGGCTCCTGTCTGTACTTGCCCAAGGAATTAGGACTTATAGTAAAAGTGGCAAATCCCATGCCACCATCACAGACTAAGGAGGCCTGTGAGGAGGACCTTGATAAGCTGGGGTCCACCTCAGTTCACCATACCAACCCACCTAACTTTTTAGGGGCATTACTACCACCTGGGGATTACTACTTGTAGTACCAGGAGGAGTGGTAGTATTGCTGGGAGGAACATTTTCCTTATTGCTGGCCTTAGGGCAAAGGGGGTCATTTTTCCAGTGGCCAGGCTTCTTGCAGACATGGCAATAGGGTTTATTTTCAGGGGAGGAAGGAGTTTGGGACCCACCCCCAGAAGAGGACTTTTGGGGCCCTGTAGGGGACTTGTCTTTTGATTTATCCCCACCTTTCTCTTGGGTCTTGGAAGAATCTTTCTTCTGGTCACCACCCTGATTATTTGGCTTTACCCTGGTTCTGACCCATTTGTCTGCCTTCTTTCCCAATTCTTGGGGAGAGGTCAGATCAGAGTCCACCAGGTACTGGTGTAAAAGTTGGTTTTGACAATTATTAAGGATCTGCTCCCTCATAATCAAATTGTACAATCCTAAAAAGTCATGCACCTTGCTGCCATGTAACCAGCCTTCCAGAGCCTTAGTAGCACAATCTACAAAGTCAACCCAGTCTTGAGTCTGTGCCTTTTGGGTATCTCTGAACTTTAACCTGTATTGCTCAGTGGTTAAGCCAAACCCATCAATCAGAGCACTCTTCAAGACTTTATAATTATCTGCATCCTCCTCTCTAACAGTGAGGAGCTTGTCTCTACCTTTGTCTGCAAAGGAGAGCCACAAGATTGCTGCCCACTGCTCCTGAGGGACCCTCTGTACCTTACAGGCCCTCTCAAGTGCAGTTATCCATTTGTGGATGTCATCCCCACTCTGATAGGGAGGGACAATCTTGCTCAGGTTCCTATGGTCATGAGTCTTTTCTCTACCACTAGGGATATTGTTGCTGCCACCATGGGACTCTAGTCCCACCTTCTGAGAAGCTCTCTGAAGCTCCAGGGATTCCCTATCTAAGGCCAATTGCTCTCTCTTGATCCTGAGCTTAGATCTCTCAAACTCAAGCAGTTGGCACTTCTTCTCATAAGAGGACTCCCTTTTATGAGAAGCAGAGCTCCCTACAGATGTACCAGAATGATTAGATTCCTGAGAAGGAGATCTTGATCTTCTTCGTAGGCTGTTAACCCTTCCTGGGGGAGTAAAGAGAGGGCCACTGAGGCCTTCCTCACCTGAAGGAAGAATTGGATTGTCCAGGTTAGGATCATCTTGATCCCCCTGGTCAGCATTGGAGTCCAGGCCATAGAAGTTTTCACTTCCTGGCCTTTCTTCCTCTGCTGCCCCACCCAACTTGCCTGCCTCATCAGACCCTGGGGTCTTTCTGAGGTCATCTAACAGCAAAGCCTCTATGATGCGTTGAGTGCTTGCATGTCTCCCTGTCTTCAGTTTCCTAGATGTACACATATTTCTCAATTCTTGGAATGTGAGATTGTCATACCTAGTTGGCAAGGAGTCACTGACTTCAGGCCTTGAAGACATTCTAGTGTGGTGTAGTGTATGCACCTACCTACTCTAGTGGGAACTGAGACTCTCTTGAGTTGGAGAAAGGGTGTGCTAGACCCTTGGCTACCCAACTCCAAGTTCAGTAGAACTTACTTTATTCTAGACATGATTTATATGTACCTAAGTACCTTTAGTGATTTTCAGTTAGTCACTCACTGAGATTATCTGGTAAAACAATAGCAAGCTTGAATCCCAACCGCTGCACACCAATGTGGGAAGTTGGCCTGGTATATGCTGTCCACTAATTGAAGTGGGCACCTTGCACCAGTCCAAACGACCCTTATTGATGATTAGGTTAAAGACAACCTTTATAGAAAGCTATCCTAGTGGTAGCTGTGGAGAGCAGCCTTCAGGCTAAGTCTTGAAGGAATGTAAAGCAGCTTGTTTTACCAGTATATAACCTCTTGAATGACCAAATGAAAGGAGAACCACACCAGGTATATATAAAATATATGCATTTATTACTAAACACTCTCTACTAACCTCTTTATGAGATTAGAGAACAAGGCACACAATATTACAGTACTAGAACGACAGTAAATAGCACAATACACAGTGGGCTCCAGGGGGAGACCAAACCATATATTAAGAAAGTGGTATAACAACCACGACTTGACTAGACACAGTGCCTAGAGCACGTAGAATCGCTGGGACCCCAAGGAACCACCCAAGGTAGTGACACAGGGGACCCACGGAGGACGGGTGCAGTGTGGGAACACAGACGCGAGCTCCGTACAACTCTATGGGAAAGTCGCGTTGGAATTTTAAAGTTTAAGGACACTTAGGAGAGGACTTCAAGCAAACCCAGCTAAACATAGAAGGTTCTAAGGCCAGCACCCTTGAGAGTACCAAGGTACCCGTGTTACCTATCCCAGAGGAGCCGGGTGCATAGGGGTCAAGTGGTGTCGGAAACCCTCGTCGTTTTCAATGGCGTGATGCGAGAAAGTACTGCTGCCGTGGAGAAGAAAAGTGTCCGGTGTGATCCAAGCCTGGATCAGAGATATGAAGAACCTGAAAGCAGAGGGGACAAAGTCTGGGTCACTTCACGTGACCAGGAGCGGAGCAATCGAATGCCCACCAATGTCGGGTGCTTCAGGTGCAAAGAGGTGAAGCTTGACTCTGCAGCCCCGGGGGCCAGGAGACGTCGACGACAACCAGATTCCACAGGCGAACTGTCCCACAAAGGATGTAGAGTCCTGGGGGGTCAGTTTCCGGATTGGAGACCAACAAGCCTTGGCAACTGCAACCCACGCAGTCAGAGAAAAGATGCTTCTGTGAGGACCAGCAAGGTCCCGGGGACTCCCCAAGCAATGGAGAGTCAGGGCACGTCTGGAGCAACCAGGGAACCCCACTGAAAGTTAAAGTTGCCTTCTCAGGGACCCACAGATCAACGGACCAGGAATCGCGAAGGGACCTCAATACCAGCCCACGGAACACTCGTGGAGTGTAGGCCAGTAATCTTCGGTGGAAACACTGCTTGGGGCTTGGACTACAAGTAGCCCAAAGCACAGCCTCAGGGATTGCCTAAAAGCATATGCTGCTGCAAATGTGCACGGTGTCCAGGGGTTCGGGTTGCACGGTCCACACGAGGGCTGCGGGTCTCAGGTTTGCTGAGAGCCCTAGTCGGCCTCGGGGAAGCTTGGGCACCCACCTCCTGTGTTGCAAAATCTTCAAAGTCCGTCGGGAGCTGCGTAGATGCAAACCGGTCAGATGCGTTGAGGTGCCTGCGTTGCAGGGGAGTAACTCCTTTACTCCAAGGGAGATTCTTCAGTCGTCCAGCAAAGCGTAGATCGTCGAAGGTTACTTGGTTTCTGTAGCAGAGTTTAGTCCAAGTAAAATCTAAAGTCCTGTAGTCAGGGTTCCTACTTTATACCCAAGGAAGGGGTGGGACAAACTCTGGGGACCCACCTATGGGAGGGTCAGGACAGAGGGGTGGCTACACCCATGTCCTTTGTCCAGTTTCGTGCCAGAGCAGGGGCTGGTAGCCCCTGCAACCGGTTTGAGCTGGACTATGCACAGGGACACCAAATGTGCCCCCAGTGCAGACATCAAAGCACTCTGAGAGTGCACCCACCCAGCCCCAATACACTAAAGCCTGTCTGGGAGGTGGTCACACCTCCCTGTGACAGGAAACCTATTGTCAAGCCTTCCCCTGCCGGAGTTTCGTCCAGCAGCAGGAGGGCAGACTCGTGTCTGTGGCTGGCAGCATCCATTTTGTGATGCCAGGGCTCTGTGAAGCTGGTACCGGGTGTACCTGTGCTGTCATATTTCTCCCTCTAGGAGGGAGGAATCATACCTCCCACACCAGTTACTGGTGTGGAGGTATGATTCCAAGGTGTTTGACACCAAACACGACATAATTCCTTGCAGCCATTTTAAAGTTAGCATTTACCACGAGGTTATAATGCACTTAAGAGTATATGGTTGGCTGCATCATAGACAGCCCCGGAATAGTGGTTCCGAAGGCTGCAGAGGGGCTCTGCTCATGCATGGGCACCCTCTCACATAAAACCCAGCACCCTGCCTTCAGGATTGATAAGGTCTGCCATAGGGGTGACTGATGGGCTTATATGTGCAGTGATTAGGATAGATATAGTGAACCTATATCTAAGGAAAGGGTGCATGCACCACCTTACACAGGCTGCAGTAGCAGACCTGTTGTGTCATTTTGAATGGCCTCTCAGGGGTGGCATAATACATGCTGCAGTCCCTGGTAGGCCTCTGGGGTACCTATGCCCTGGGTACATAGTATACCATATACTAGGGACTTATAAGGGTACCCCAGAATCCAATCTGGAGTGTACCTAAAGTACATGCACAACCAATTTAGGGAGTAAGCAGATAGGCTGGGGTCCTGAATATCAGGATCCCAGCCAAACTAAGTCGAAAACCAGCAAAACACCAGGAAAAAAGTGGGGGTAACCATGCAGTCAGATTCCACCTTCCTACACATGCAACCCAGAAAACAGCTGACTCAGATGTAATGGCAAAAGGTAACACGACGACTGGGCCGTGTACAGAAAATGGAGAATTGACTCTGAAGGACATCATGGAAGCCATCTCGAGAGTACGTACGTCACTGGAGCATAGAATGGACTCAATCACGACAGAGGTCACACTGATAAGAGCAGACCTGCACAAAATTGGCGAAAGGGTAAAAACTATGGAAGGGGTAACCATGGATCTAAACCAGGACTCCAAACAAATGGAGCAGGAGATCAGGGACCTCCAAGCCTTCAGAAAACTGACAGAAAGCAAGTTGGAAGACTATGAAGGTCGTTCACGTTGAAATAACGTTAGAATAATCAGAGTGCCTGAAAAATCAGAAGGTCCTGCGGCGGTACTCTTCGTCGCGGACCTAATAACTAATCACCTGCAACCTAAGGGCCTATCAAAATTTTTCACAGTTGAAAGAGCGCACAGGGTCCCGGGAGGAAGGCCAATACCAGGAGCACCTCCGCGGCCACTGTTTGCAAAAACTCCTAAATTTTAGAGACCGAGACAAAATACTCCGCCCGTTCGCCCCCCCCCAGTCAAATATGAAAATAGCGAAATCACCTTCTTTCCGGAAGAGAAGTATAGTACTACAGTTCATAAAAAAGCATTCCCCCGAGGTAATCCTACTTCAAGAGACGCACTTAATTGGTAACACATGCAGGGCTCTGTCCAGGTGGGGGTATCATTTAGTAGCACACTAAGGTTTCACTACGGGATCCAGGGGAGCGGGTATCATGGTGAAACGCGCCTTCCCAACGGCGATTGAACGTACCTGGACAGATGCAGGGGGCAGATATGCCGCGGTGTCGGGGAGGTGAGAGGGGGCGGCGCTTACCATGGTATCAGTATACGTCCCCCCGGGCTTACAGGACTCAATGTTTAAAGACTTGGGGAATATTATGATAACTTTCCCTGAGGGACGACTGTTAGTGGAAGGAGACTTCAACTCTGTTGTATCGGGAAGGGTTGACAGGTATCCCTCCCGGGACTGAGGGCCCTCGCAGCTTAGGCTTCCCGGCTTCTTGGAAGCAATGGGATTGGTGGACGCATGGAGAGTCCACCATCCCAATGAGGTACAATTCACATTCCATTCGGGGGTACACAACTGTCTTTCCCGGATAGACCATATTTTAACTCTAGCGGCACAAGCGGGGAGCATCAAAGAAATTCGACATTTGGCACGGGGCATATCTGATCACTCTCCGATATGGGCCCATATGGTTCTAGGGGAGAGACAAGTGGGAAGAATAGCACCCATTAACTCTTGGTTTTTCTGTATTCCAGAAGTTAAAGAAAAAATGACACAAGCAATTGAACATTACTTCCAAGAGAATGAGGGATCGGTGGGATCTACCCAGACACTCTGGGAGGCCTTCAAAAGAGTCGTGCGTGGGCAGGCGATCTCTCAGATTGTGAGGGCACGTAAGGAAAGAAATCTGGAATTAGAGGGACTGGAGAAAGATATCCTGCAGATGGAGGGGGAGGGAGTGAGCGAGGGAGGGATTGGCTCGATTCACAAGTTAAACTTAAAGAAAATAGAATACAAGAACCTGACTACGGATATGGCAAAAACCCTAAGCAGGGACAAACAAGGCAGGCTATATGAACTGGGGGGACATAGCCGGGAAGCTGTTGGCCTGGCTTGATAAACGAGAACACGCAAACCGTCTAGTCACGGAACTCATGGTAGAGACAAGGGAAACGATCACGGATACACAGGAAATAGCGGACGAATTCGCTAATCACTATCGGTCAGTAAATAAATCTCACACCTCCCTTGCGGAGGAAGACTCAAGAGCCTTATTGTCGGACATGACACTCCCGACGCTATCAATAGAGGACTCTGAGCTTCTTCTGAGTGACATCGCTAATGATGAGATTGCACAAGCAATTAGGGGATTGCAATCCCAGAAAGCGATGGGTCCTAATGGCCTTCCAATTGAGCTTTACAAACTGAAACCTGATAGAATCGCACCCTATCTCAGTGCCATGTTCGAAGAGAGCTGTGAGATGGGTAGGCTCCCCCGAGACCAGAGAATCGCCACACTGGTCAGCATACATAAAGAAGGCAAACCTAAGAATATTTGTTCATCGTACAGACCTATCTCATTATTAAATGCTGAGGCCAAAATACTAGCGAAGCTACTGGCCACTCGCTTGATGCAGGTTATCTCTAAACTGGTCCACCCTGACCAATCAGGTTTTATGCCGACCAGAAATACAGCATTAAACCTCCGTCAGCTGCATGGAGTGTTAGGGCGAATTGGCACCCTAAGAGAAGATGCAGTGGTGGTGTCCTTGGACGCCACCATGGCATTCGACACAATAGAATGGCCCTACCTATTTGCGGACCTGGGAGATTGGGATTCGGTCCCAACTTCACTAGCTGGATAAGGCTCCTTTATAATAGTCCATTGGCACAGGTAGTCGTAAACAATAAAAAATCAGCAGTTTTCACCCTCAGAAGAGGGACCAGACAGGGCTGTCCCCTGTCCCCCCTGCTTTTTGCATTGATACTGGAACCCCTTGCTGCATGGATTCGGAAGGACCCCATCATACGAGGTTTGAGGTGGTCGGAAGATTGGGAGGATCGCATCTCCCTCTACGCCGATGACATTCTGTTGTACTTGGCTTCGCCTAGGGTATCGCTACACAGAGTCCTGAACATATTTACAAACTTCGGCAAGTACTCCGGATATACTATTAACTGGACCAAATCGTTGATCTATGTACTGAGGGGGGAGGTCCCTGTCCTACCTGGAGGATGCACAATGGTGGTTGCCAAAGATGGCTTCAATTACCTTGGCATATATATCACTAACGATCCGCAATTGAGTTATGACCGTAATCTTTGGCCCCCGCTGCAGCAGTTAAAAAATGACGTGGAGCACTGGAAGGCCCTCCCCTTATCAATGTTGGGGAGAGCTGCACTATTAAAAATGATGTATTTGCCGTGCTTCCTCTATGTCCTGCACAACTTCCCCAACCCTGCGCTGGCGGCATATTTTAAGACTATAGAAAGTGAACAGCGAGGGCTACTCTGGAGGGGTAAACAGCCTCGCATATCGTTCCCAAAACTGGTGAGAGGGTGGTACGACGGAGCAGTGGGACTCCCGGACACTAAAAAGTACTACTGGGCTGCGCATTTAGCAGCCATCAATCACTGTGTATACCGGCTCATTGACGATCCTGGATATCGAATGGATAGATGGCTATTACCGGGAGGTGACTATGTGAGGGCGCTCTATGCTAAGCCCACAAAACCACAACTGACGGGACCTACGAGGCACTCGGTCCAAGTCTGGCACACCACTAATAAGAGTCTGGGATTCGGAACGTCTGGGTACACTTAGGAAAACTAAGGGATTTGACAGCTGGGACACCATTGGAATATCCAAAGTGGGAGACCTATGGGAGAAAGGGGAGGTGGTGTCAGTCTCACTTTTACAACAAGAATGCGAAATGACTAACACTGAAAGATTCCGATCCCTGCAGGTGCGACACGCCTTACTGGCACAAATTCCAAAAGGGGAGAATACCCCTGAGGCTTCACCTCTGGAGGATAGGCTCCTAGATGGATACATGCCCAAAAAAAAGCAATATTTCTGATGTATCAGAAACTGATCAACCACACTCCCGACCCCCTAGCACAAGTCCGTAGGAAATGGGAAACAGACATATCGGAGATGGATGACGATGAATGGCAGGAAGCGCTGGCCTCTCCCAAAGAAGTAGCAATCTCTTCCAGACTCAAGTTTGTACAACTAAAAATAATTCACATAATATATTACACCAGCCCAATAATGGTCAAGATGGGATATAGGAAAGACCCTGGGTGTGGTAGGCAGTGTGGCCGAGAGGAAACGTTTCTACATATGATGTGGGAGTGCGCCCACATCGTTGAATACTGGAGAGGGATGCTCCATTGCATGGAGACACTGGGGTGTAAACTGGAACCTGAAGTTAAAAGATGCTTGTTGAATATCTGGGAACCTACGGACCTAAACAGTAAAGAGAGAACTTGGATAACACTAGGTATAACAGTTGCTAAACGCAATATAGCTAAACTGTGGGGGGCTCCGATAACGCCAACAGTGAGCGCTTGGGGGAAAGACATGGATTGATGCATGATAAGGGGAAAAAACTGTGTATGTAGCCAGGGGCTGTCCGAGAAAATGGACAAAAATATGGGGCAAATGGAACGTATATAGAGGAAACATTTGTGCTCCGCCCTTGCTCCCTTCCCCCCCTCCCTCACCCATAACACAGGGTCAATAAAAGCAAGACTATGGACCCATGAGGACATCAACAGACTGGTGAACCACTATGAAACAAAAACTGGAAAATCAAGTTGGAATGAATAATTAATGTAATGTTTGAATCGCTGTATCTATGTCATCAATAAAAAGTTTTATTAAAAAAAAAAATACATCAACACTGAAACATTAATTTAGGGTTAGCTTAAAGAATATAGGCCAATTCACAAAGGTGTTTATGAGTATATGAAGTAGTCCTAGGCAAGTCTTTCTGCTGATGCAGCGATTGTAGGCTGTTTTAACTAACATTTTATCTTTTCTGTTTTATAATTGTTGTTGGGGGAAGTTTTTTTTACCGGTTAGGAGGAGAAGGGTGTTTGCTGGATGCTTCGCCCACACGCTGTGGGCAGACATTTTTTATCTCTCTCACCGGCATTGTTGGAGGCCCGGTATAGTGTGCACTCCAGCTTTCAAGGAGGTGGAGCATCGGCACTGTAAAACCGTGGCCGTGGCGCTGATGCACCAACAGCACGCCAAAGACAAGCCCGTCTGCACCCGTCTGCACCCGTCTGCATCCCGTTAGCGGTCAGCGCCAGCTACTATGCCTAAATCATGGTAAATCAGGGGGACCGTGTCCGCTATACTTCAGAGGCACTGACCGCCCTACGTAACAGGCCAGTCTGTTTATCGTGCCTGGATGTAAGAAATTACATTGTTTCCTTTGTCTGCTCTTCATATGGATGGGCTATAAAGGATAGCTCTAGTGGCATACAACTCCCTCAGGAAGATGGTGAATTGAAAAGGGCTTTTGTGGCCTCTCTTCTCAATGTACGCTCATTGCAGAAACATGACACTAACATATTTGATTTATTGCATGATGACCTGCCTGATGTTCTGTTTATGACTGAGACCTGGCTTTTTAGTTCCTCCTCCCCTGTGCTGGCCAAGGCCATTCCTCCTGAATATGAAATTCATTGCCTTAACCGCCCTTGTGGGAGGGGCGGAGGCATTGCTATTGCTTATAAACAGAAAAATACCTGCTCAGTCTTTGAGCTCAATGAACTGAGTGGTGCGGAAGCTCTATGCTTCTGCCTCACCTTAACTCCCCAGCAGTCTGTGGGTGGTGTTCCTATTTATAGACACCCTGGCCCGACAGGAGCTCTCCTCGATTCTTTGGGTGATTCCCTCTCCTGCTGGGCAAAAAAGTACTCTCACTTTCTTGTTCTGGGAGATTTTAACATTCATATGGATGAATCAACTAACAATAAAT
The DNA here is from genome assembly GCA_963921515.1 of Calotriton arnoldi. NCBI lineage: Eukaryota > Metazoa > Chordata > Amphibia > Caudata > Salamandridae > Calotriton > Calotriton arnoldi. The sequence continues at coordinate 1,047,628 of CAWUFW010000319.1, forward strand.
CAATGCGTATATGGCAGATATCCCTCTCCCTTAATTTGACTGACTTCATTACCGAATCTACGCATGAAGCAGGGCACTCAATTGATGTGGTGCTTTCTACCCAAAAGCTGTCTATAAGGGACTCTCTCCCGCTACCTTGGATGGACCACTATTTAATTAAATTTAGCTGGCCAGTTTCTACTGTCAATGACTCCTCTATATCTTCAATTAGAGCAGCTTTGCCTTTTAGGGCCTATAATAAAATTTTAAAAAGCATGCTCCTGGCTTCGCTTAGCACGTCCACGCCCAAGTTCACTGGTAATCTTCAGGCTGATATTGGTAGGCTGAACTATTGGATCCGTGAATCAGTTAATTCACTGGCCGCTCTTAAGCTTAAAAAACAAGTGAGAAGTAGACCCACAGCTCCTGGTTTACTGAAGCTCTGTCAGATAAAAAGAAACGGTGTAAAAAAGCCGGTAGAGAGAGGCACAAGGTGTATAATCCAAGAGAGAAAGAGGCATATCGGCTAGCACTAAGGAAATACCATGGCCTGCTCAAAATTGTGAAAAAAGAACATTTTGAGAGCACGTTTGCAAAGGCAGGCAATAAGTCTCACAAATTATTTAAGATTGTGAACAGCTTTATGTCCCCAGTAGCTTGCTCTAGAGAAGTTCCTCATTCTCGTGAATGGTGTAATAAGCTGGCCATCTTTTTCCAGGAGAAAATTACGAATCTCTAATTAAGCCTTGCTCGCTCGTTGCGGATGCCTAGTAGCTCCTTTTCCGATGGAAAGGCGACTATCGACATGATGGAATGTTCCCTCTCATCTTACAACCTATATATGACAAAAATCAGCAGGAAAACATATCAAGAATGTGCACACAATATTAACACCTGCTGTCTAAGTGTAGTCCAGAAGTGGACTATATAAGCATTAACACACAATAAGGTGCACCATACAACATTTCTGAACAGAATCCAAAGTCCAGAAAAGACAGATTTCCAATTTGTGTACCAATCTTCTTTTTATTTTATTCCTTGTTTCAAAAGCTCAGAATTATATGGCACTCAAACAGCCAACGCGTTTCGTCTAACACAATGGACTTCTTCAGGGCAAGGTGCAGCGTGATCTAGGTCAAAATTAGTAATATCAATACATATGTCAGACCATAGTTCGTAACGTAATAAAGGATCTCGGGCTTTGCTTCTACTGTATCCTATGTAAAAGTTGCTTGCACAATGAAGTAATAGATAGAGATACAATAATCAGATATCCACCAATCGTCTATTGTAAAGATTTCCAAATATAATAAACATAGGGGTATCGATCAGACCCCAAATGCGGCACCAGAATCAGTGCCCAAGGCACCAGCAACACGGTCAAATATCAGCCAACAAGCCGCAAGAGTGAAAAAAAGCTGAGTGTCATATAATTCTGAGCTTTTGAAACAAGGAATACAATAAAAAGAAGATTGGTACACGAATTGGAAATCTGTTTTTTCTGGACTTTGGATTCTGTTCCCTCTCATCTTTTGAGCCCATCTCCTGTGAAGAATCCCTTGCGGCCATCTTAAACCTGGTTCACCCGCTGCTCCCTGCCCCACAAGTGTTTTAGTTTTGGCGACAGAGGCAATTAATCCTTGGGTGAACACTCACTGGCCACTGCGAAAGTCCTCAGAGACTGGAAACAGGCTATGATCCTCAAGAAGCCTTCAGCTGACCCTAATCTGCCCTGCAATTACAGGCTCATTTCCCTGTTGCCTGCAGTTTCCAAGATACTGGAAAAAGCAGTGAACAGGCGGCTCTCGTGATATCTGGAGAAGAATAACCTCCTACATCTGACTCAGTCAGATTTTAGGAAGAACTTAAGCATAGAGACAGCCTTACTGGAGGTAACGGAGGAAATTAAAGGTACAATGGATGTCAAGGGCAGGGCGCTGCTGGTCTTGTTAGATCTGTCTGCCGTCTTCGATACAGTCCCTCATTCTCTCCTCCCATACCGTCTCACAAGGATCGGAATGAAAGAGCTTGCCCTTAGCTGGCTACCCTTCTTTCTAAAAAATAGAGAACAGGAGGTTTGGCTGCCCCCGTTTGCCTCTGGCAACAGGCTTATCTCTGTTGGGGTTCCGCAGGGCTCAGCCCTTAGCCCTACGCTGTTTAATATGTACCTTACCCCACTTTCTCTAATTGTTGAGTCATTTGGTGCTAAGATTGTGTCATATGCAGATGACACACAGATTCTTTTCTCCTTTATGGAAGGAGAGGTTCTGTACCTTGACTCTGTTAAATCTTGCCTTACAGCAGTTTTTGCATGGCTACATCAGAATCAGCTGGTGTGCAATTCTGGCAAAACCAAAATTCTCTTTTTTGGCACCTCTGCACCCGCCAGCTGTTCCGCTTGTAGGTCAAATGGTTTCATTTCACCTGTGTCCCATACAGACACAGCCAGGAATCTGGGAGTTAAGTTTGATAGGTGACTATCTGTCCTACCCCATATCTGCCCGAAAATCTCCGCAAGGAACCCGCACTCCTCTCTTTCAGGAAACAACTCAAGACTCTTCTGTTTAGGGAGGCTCTGGGCACAGCATAAACCCCTCCAAGTGTTGTGTCTGTAACTGCTGGTGGGTTTGGCCACCTTCTCAAAGCGCTAAGAGACCTGCCGGTGATTATGCGCTATACAAATCCAAGCTAACATAACATAACATTAGCACAGTGACTGGCATGTACTTTGGAATATTAAGGGCATTGACAACATTTCTGTTTCCTTTCTCCTTTACTGCCAGGAAAACAGTTATCCAAGCTCTCATTACATCTTGCCTCGATTATGCTAATGCATTATACCTCCGCCTGCCAGAATATGCCATACATAGATTACAAGTGGCGCGCCTCTTACTGTATTTACCTAAGAGAGTGAGGATCTCGAGTCATCTTTCCTCTCTGCACTGGCTCCCAGTGAGGAAGAGAATTCTTTTTAAAGCCTTGGTAATGATGTTTTGGGCTCTCCATAATATTAGTCCTGGATACCTGGCTTCCCGTATTCTTTTCTACAATCCAGCAAGAGGCCTACGGTCCTCTCATATGGCTCTAGCCAGAGTGCCGAGACTGTCAAGGATTGGAGGGCATTCCGTTTCCTTGTTAGGGTCTTCTGCAAGGAACTCTCTCCCGATACATCGGAGGCGTGAAACGTCAGAACCTACTTTTAGGAAGGGACTATAAACTTTGTTATTCACCATGTAATCTGGCTTGCTCTTGGATTAGCACTGGGACACTCCTAGGAGCATCTGTGCGCTTTATAAAACTGTTTCATCATCATCCTACAGGATTACTACATCACACACTCATAAACACCTTTCTGAATTACCCCTGTAGTGTATAGTTTATGACCTCACTGTGTAAAAGCCCTGGAGGAGGCACATATGCTGCTGTACTGACACCAAGGGATGGTTCTTCAACTGATGTCTGAACATGGGGGTGTACATTTGACGTCTCAACCCTGGGTCTTCCAATAAGTCAACATCACTAAAGTGCAGGCTCCCCACTGGTGTACAGGGGGCCTGATTCACAGAACTAACTTACGTCAAAAACGTAAAGTTAGTACTTTTTGGTATTCACAGAATACACTTACTCATTTTGGTATTCACAGAATGAACTTACTCATTTCGGTATTCACAGAAGTTAGTAGTCCTAACTTTAGGACTCCTAAATGCCTTCTGTGAATACCGAAAGTCTTAAAGTTAGGATTTTTCTCAGTTTAGGAGTAGTAAAGTTAGGACTCCTAACTTTAGGACCCCTAAATGCCTTCTGTGAATACCGAAAGTCTTAAAGTTAGGATTTTTCTCAGTTTAGGAGTAGTAAAGTTAGGACTCCTAACTTTAGGACTCCTAAATGCCTTCTGTGAATACCGAAAGTCTTAAAGTTAGGATTTTTCTCAGTTTAGGAGTCCTAAAGTTAGGGGTCCTAACTTTACTACTCCTAAACTGAGAAAAATCCTAACTTTAAGACTTTCGGTATTCACAGAAGGCATTTAGGAGTCCTAAAGTTAGGACTCCTAACTTCTGTGAATACCGAAATGAGTAAGTTCATTCTGTGAATACCAAAATGAGTAAGTGTTTTCTGTGAATACCAAAAAGTACTAACTTTACGTTTTTGACGTAAGTTAGTTCTGTGAATCAGGCCCAGGGTGTTTTGAAGTAACCTGCACTCGATCAAATAATATTTGATGTTTCGTGCATCATTTTTTAAATTTTATAAATAGTTTCAACAGTGAGCAACACACTTGAACAAACGCAGAGTGGATAAGTGAGTGAAAAAATATCTCATCAATTATAAACATCAGTGGCCGCAGAATACCAGCACCACTCGCTCGGACAAGGAGAATGAGGACCCATGTAAACACAACAACATATGCACCCTTCAAGTCACATATCTATTGTTTCACATTAAGTAGCATCAAGAGGACTTGTGAGGTATCAATCAATCAATCAATCACGGCATTTATAGAGCGCGCTACTCACCCGGGAGGGTCTCAAGGCGCTGGGGGAGGGGGTAAGTTATTGCTCGAACAGCCAGGTCTTGAGCTGCTTCCTGAAGGAGAGATGGTCCTGGGTTCGCCGAAGGTGAGTGGGGAGGGAGTTCCAGGTCTTGGCTGCCAGGTAGGAGAAGGATCTTCCTCCGGCGGTGGTTCTGCGGATGCGTGGTACGGTGGCGAGGGCGTGGCTGGTTGATCGTAGCTGGCGGGTGGGCGTGTAGAAGGTCATGCGGTCGTTGAGGTACTTTGGGCCCAGGTCGTGGAGGGCCTTGTGTGCGTGGGTGAGGAGTCTGTTAGACTGGAGTGTTCGTTATCTCACACATTTCACTTAAATCGTTCTCTAGTTTGGCATCAATACACACTGCATTCATACAGGTTTCTTCAGCAACAGACCTTTCAGCCGGATCGCTGCACCATGATTTGTAGTCAGCTCACCTCTCCTGCAACAACGAATTACTATTTGTTGTTTTGCAAGCTTATGGCCCAGGAGCGGACTTAGTAGACACTGTCGAAGTTCTGAAGAGTCATAATACCTGTCGCCCTCCGTAGGTGATGGACAACCATTTCTAGAACGACTGACTAGCCCAAACTATGTGAATGGAAAATTGATTTTGCCACCAGATTAACTTGGAATTTCACGGAGAGGTGTTTGCCCCATTGAAAAGCAATATCTCAAAAGATGTCCTATGGTTTGTTGGCCTTCCCCAAGGAACGATATAGTAGAGAGTCATGATAATGTGTGTTGAGAATTTTTTGCTGCTAGTTCTATCTCATCCACATAACAACACTAGTGATAAAATCCATTAATCTCTAATACTGGTCGGCTGATATCAATAGAGATGTACAACTGCATATAACATCTACCAGCACTGTGGGAGATAAACTTTCATAGGGGTCTTACAGAAATGTTATGGAGGAGGGGAATAATGGAGGTCCTGTGATACGCCACAAGTGATGTCAAAGTAAGTGGATTTGAAGGTCCATCTGAGCCCAGCAGGCCAGGAAGAATCTTAACCACAGCTGAGGTTGATCAGGGAAATTTGCTACTGTGCAGAGTCCCTCCAGGAGGATCTCATCCTCCACGGTGTCAAATGCTGCAACAGACCTGTAATGTAAGCCACAGATATGCCCAGAGCCAAACACGAAATGCAGGCTTAGTCTCACTCTGATGTTCTTTTCTCCAGCTAACTAGCCTTTAAGCAAGAGAAAGTTTAAATAACAACAATCTCAAACTACACTGCTTAGTGTCACAATTTCCTTTGTTGAACCAAAGTCCTCTTCAAGATGGGCAATCAAAGCCTCAAAATTGTAGTTGTGATCATGGTGCACTGTTAACTGAACCTCGAAGATAACAGTCTAAAAACCTCTCATTTCTACAGGCCGAATGTGCTTCTTAGCACAGCAAAACATGTTTTCACTAATAGGCCCAGCTAAACATATTGACAAAACATTAGCTGCTGTTTTGGCTGAATACAACTAAACAGTATAGTTCAGTATTTAACAAATTGTTTTCAAAAACATTTTCCTCATTGAATAAAACATATTTCTATAGTACACTGCCCCAAAATTAACATGAAATATAAATAAATACATAACGGGAAACATGTATACTATGGTTCAATAAAGCCAACTCGGATTCCTGGCAACACTTACAAGCCATTCAACTTTCGACCTTAAGCTTACATTTATTACCAGAACCATTCAATGCAATTCATAGACCATAAATACAGAGCCACCCGCTATGCTCCCTCATCAGGAGCAACTAGTCAGAAATAAGCCACTGTAACAGCAGTTTACCTTAAATAGGGTGGGTATTCTCCTCAGGCTGGCCTCCACAGCCCAGGCTAGCTCAGTGGAGCTAGCCCACCCCTTGTGGACTAAGGGCCTTATTACGAGCATGGCGGTCTTCAGGACTACCGTACTCGTGGTGGCGGTCCAACCACCTCCACAATGTGGGTCCGCCTGCAGTATTCTGAGTGTGGCAGTCAGACCACCACAAGACCACCGGCTCCACCGGGATCAAGGATCCCGCTGGGCCAGTGGTCTCAAGCCAGCCTGAATATGCTGGTGCTGCATATTATGAGTTGCCTTTTCACCAACCGTTCCATGGTGGTGAGCCCGCCATGAAAAGGGTGGTGGAGAGGCAACTAAGGGGGACCTAACAGGGCCCCCTTCCGGATCTGGGCCTGGGGGTGCATTAGGGCGGGGCATATGTTGTGTCCCCTGAAATTGAACCCCTGTTCCTGCAAGGTGTGGCTTGCATGCCACACTGTGAAGGCACGTGCTGCAGGTGCTGTCACAGCAGCAGGCTGCATGTTAGGGTCTCCTATAAGCCTAACAGGCCACCGTGTGAGACCGCTGCAGCACCGCCAGCCCGCCATGGATTACACTCGTAATCCACGGGCAGATGCACTATGGGTTTGGCAGTCCTCCTGTCGGCCCGCCAACGCCGCGTCAACAGGAAGACCGCCAAACCCTTAATATGGCCCTAAATCATCAACTTAGTATTTAGGATGGAGCCACAAACAGTCTAAAGGGTCAATCTGAAGGCAGTGATTGATAGATTGAAAGAATTATAGTGTTGCATATGTTGAGCTGGAGCCCTCAGTGAACAGAAGATTCCTCAAGATAAAATCTCCATCTAGGAAGTGTTGACTATGGGCTTTTTTCTGTTGGTTCCTTTTTTGCAGGTTTTCTGGAACTCACAGTGGCCCAGTTTGGGATGCTTGAGTGTTGCATCTGAGTAGAGCTCCATGAGCATGTATTGCAGTTGCAGGAGTTCTAAGACTCTGCAGGCTTTGATTCTTTTCTAGAAGGACAAAAGACTTCTTTAATCTACACACATCTAGGGGCATATTTACAAGCCCCTATCCTCACAGGAACGTCACTTTTAGTGACGTTCCTCTGGTTATGGGCTTCGCTTTATTTACAAGGCAGCGTTAAGCCACTTAACGTGGCTTAACGCTGCCTTGTAAATAAGACCCCCATTCGCGCCATACTTAGCGTGAAAGGGGCAGGCAATGGGTGTTGTGGTGGGTGTTCCACCGCAACACCCATTGATTTTGACTCTGCCCCATATTTACAAGGGCAGCATCAAAATTAAGACCAGGGAACACCTAGGGGCATATTACCAAGGATTTGCGATAATTATCGCAAAGCGCGCTTAGCGCTGTTTTTTTTTACCGCCGGCTATCGCTGGATTTCATCGCGGAGATAACGCATTATTATCAACGCTTATCTCCAAGGCGATAAAATATCCAGCGATAGCGGCGAAACCCAGCAATAGCGCGAGAAATCCAGCATAAATTCACTGCGCTAATGAAAAGCTTGCTAATAGGCAAGTGTGTACTTAACCTAACAATCCACCTCCCATTGACAAGATGGTTAAGTCAAGTTTTTTTCAGGTGTTAAATTCCAGCGATAAGCGCGGTTAGCGCGACTTTTCTTATCGCTTCGCGGGCATTGATAATAGGGGGAAGTTGTGTTTGCGACTGTTTCAAAGGAGTTTAAGTCAGGAACGCCTACTTTGCATGTCATTAGCGATAAATATCGCTGACATGCAAAGCGGCACCAAAACGGTCGCTTCACCATAAAGCTGTCGCTAACAGCTGTTAGCGACAGCTTGCTAATAGGGCGAGAGTAATATCGCCGCTTTAGCGGCAAAAAGTGCCGCTAAAGTGGCGATACTGCCCTTGATAATATGCCCCCTGGTCTTAAACAGACGCAACAAGGAGAAATGTTTCATTTCTCTTCGTTTTTGCTGTATCTATGTGTGCTGTGTTGTGCAGCACACATAGAAACAGCAAAAGGCCAATGATTGCTTATGTGCAGGAAGGTGTCCCTTCCTGCACATATGCTATCAATTAAAAAAAATGACGTTTTGCAACTTCTATGTGTGCTGCATTAGCAGCACACATAGAAGTTACAAAACGCCATTCAAAGATTGTTTATCTGCAGGAAGGGAAACCTTCCTGCAGATACACAATCTTCCCCTTCAACGCAGGCACCCTTGCACTATAGTACAAGGGTGTCTGCGTTGGCGCTAGGCAGCTAAAAGTAGCACCAGTGCAGGGGAAGACACAGAGCTGCATCATATCCTTGTAAATACGATGCAGCCCTGCATTTTGGAAGTGGCGGAGTGCGCTCTGCCACTTCCTAGTGAATATGCCCTGAGTTTGTTGCAGATGGATGCCCTCCATCCTCTGTCGGATTTCCGCAAAAGTTGAAAATATTTGACCGCGGTAATGGTGCTACTTTGTGGTTTATGGGAGGTAAGTTTCATAAGGCTGAATGTTTCTTCCTTTCCACCCTCCACAAAGTTTGGCAACAGAGGGCCACTTTTTGTAGGATGCAGACTCATTTGTCTCTATGACCAATCAGGCATCAGGCAGACACTTTATGAGCCTGGTCTCCAAACCACACAATGCAAGTGTTACAGCAGAGTTCAGACTCCACTGGACATGAGAGTCCACAACTTGCTACCCCTCACAAAAACGTTAAATAGGAATAGTACAGATTAATTTCAAGCACTGAGCACTACTGCAGCACCAACGACCTAAAACAACAGCACTTTCCATTTTTAAATGTGAAATACAAGTGCTGATGTTCCGAAACCGATATCAATAATGCACAACATGAGCACGAACCCAGTGAAGGAACACTTTTAACCCGTTAAGTGCGCCCGTCGGCCAACGGCCGTCACGAGCACTACCTCGCTAGTGCTGCGCACGTCCGTTGGCCGACGCGCCCCGCCCACTCAATAGAACTCCCGCACCGCAGCGGAATTTGCTCCGCAGTTAAGGAGTTAATGGAATGTTCTCTATTCAGGCCTAATTTGTAATATGAAGTGAAGGTTTTTTAACCATACTCGTCCATATACAAACCAATAAGTATGCCAGTAATTGGATGTAAATTTGAGTATAGGATGCAAATGCATTAGTTTACTGGTCTCATTATCGCATAGCAATATCTGAAGAAATGAACATAGTAGTAGAATAAAAAAAAATTAAGATGGCCGAATGCTTCTTAAGCTAATTGATCTTCTTGCTTTTGGCTGTGAAACAATTGGAACCCTTGGATGGATGAATTCAGCGGAGAATGGCGATTCTCCAAATGAAACGTACAGAGAATCAAGATTTAATTAACGACACGGAGGCTAATGTTGTGCATTACCTTTCAATCTGCCACTCCTGCAGCACCTTTAAAGAACTTTTAAAACAATTCAACACAATCTAGAATTAGAACACAATACTCCATAAATAGTCCATGCACATAACATTCCTCCTCTTTTAAATGCGTCAAATCCTTTCTTTACTGTAATTCTTCTTATCCGCCCAGCTCCATGCGTCTTACAATATCTTCTCCTCTTATTCCTTTTCTATAATGACTCTAGAATAACAAAACAACATGCTCAATAACTTTACCAATCCGAACAAACTGTAAAATTACATAACCTCCTCAAATAACAAAACAGTTATTTATTCTTAATAAATATCCTTCTATTATTTATCTCTTTATTTTTTTTTCATATACTTAGCATTGAGGAGGGTCGGATAATGAAATCTTGATTCTCTGTATATGTAATTTGGAGAATCGCCATTTCATTTCAAGACCGGAGGCTACCATTATGCATGTTGAAAGCCCTTCAACACCACATTTGCAATATGTTTAACCGGTCTAAAATAATGTTTTACAAATGTTCCTGCATTCCTCCTGAACAATAAGCTTTGCTTGCCATTGCTCCCCTTATCAAATGTGCCTTAAACGCCTTAACGTCAATACCAGCTTGCTCCATTGTCCATTTCACCCACCTTGCAATTGTAGCATTACTTACTGCCTTATATGGCTTAACATAAGAAATCAAGACTTGCTTTACGCCATCACTCCTGTTCTCCTCTACTACATTTCATATTCTTTCAAGCACTCAAGGACACATAATTTTTTACATTCCTCAAATTTTGGATAAAAAACAGAAGTAGACATTGTCTTAGTTCTTTTCCAAATCTCAAAATGTACACCATCTGGGACAAAAATCTATTATTTATCTCCAAAGCCTTTACATCTGAAGCCCTCCTGCAAGATATCAAACAGAGCAAGGAGGTCAACTTCATTGTTAACCTCTTCAAGGCTAAATACCTATTTGCAGGCCATGACTCAAACAAATTGAACAATTAAATTCACATCCCATAAGCCCTAGGAGGTCTCCTTAGTCTAATGCTTTTAATACTCTACACACTACGGCATTTCTGCCCACGGATCTTCTGTCCACATAAACATGACCAGCCGAAACTGCAGATCTGTAACAATTCATAGTTCTGTAACTCAGCCCTTTCTCAAACATTTCTACCAAGAAAAATCACAACTTTCACTATAGGAGCCTCCACGGGATCCAAATTCCTTTCCAAGCTCCAACTACTCCATATTTTCCAAACTCCCTTGTATCTTCTTCTTGTTCCTGGAGCCCAAGATTCCTCAAGCATCTCAATAGCTTTGCTCGAAAGTCCTCTGAAACACTCAGATCTCCTGACACATTCCAAACAAGAAGGTTCAGTACCCTGTCCTGTACCAAAGGATGCTCTTCTCCTTCTCCATTTGTTAACAGGCCTATTCTCGCCGGTATCAAGAAAGGTATCACACCAGCTAACTCCATTATTGAAGGGAACCAAACCTGAGACACCAAAAACGGAGTCACCACAGCTATCTGACACTTCTCCATCCTCACCTTCAACAATACCCTTTGAATCATCGCAAAAGGAGGAAAAGCATAAGCTTTCATTCCTTTCCATGATTGTTGAAATGCATCCACTGTGAATGCATTCGGATCTGGCATCCAACTAAAATATCTCTGAATCTGGCATGTCAGTCTGCCCGCAAAAAAATCCACTTCCAAAGGTCCCCACTCTTCCTCTATCCTTCTGAAGCATTGAGGATCCAGCTTCCAATCACTGAAATCCTTGATGTTACTTGAATTCCAATCTCCCACTGTATTCATTTTCCCTGGCAAATACTCTGCTTTCATCACAATCTTGTGTTCCATACAGAAATATCAAAATTCCTTTGCTAAATCTGACAACTGACAAGATCTGCTCCCCCCTAATTGGGGATAACCTCCCCATTGTCCAGACCCTCCCCTAGGAGGCTCCCCTGAATCTGTCCAACCCTCTCCCTAGGGTACTTAAGGGCTTACCTGGATGTAGGACCCTAGATTCGACGTGGACAATATTCTGAACCAGAAACCACTGAACTTCGACTGTCTGGACACTCTGGATTTCGCTGGACTTCGTTTGGGCCCAACTTCGTCTCCCTCTCAGTCTGAAGCATCGTCTGTGCCCGTGCACAATACAGGATCTGTTCAGGACCTGTGGAGCATCAAAGACAACCAAAGATATCTCCCTTGGAGTGAAGGAGTCACTCCCCTGCATTTGCAGGCACCACAACACTGCTGTCCGGTCTGCTGACCCTGAGCTCCTACGGACTCCGAAAGCTTCAGCAACACAGGAGGTTGGTTTCTACGTCCTTCGAGGTTTGAGCTGCCCTCTCACTAAGTTTGAGATCAGAATCCCTCATGGGGGCTGCAATACTTGAACCCCTGTGCACCGCGTACATTTGCAAGTGCATATGCTTGTTGGTGTTTCCCGAACAAGTGCATTGGGCTCCGAGTAGCCCCAACCTCTGGCACCATTTTCTACCAAGAACTCTGGCTTCCTCACACCAAGTGCTCCGTGGTCTGCTGTTTGGTGAAATCGCTCGAGGTCCTCTCACGACTCCTGTGCCTCCGGCCTGTGGGTCCACTTGAGGGTCAACTTTGCTTTTCTTGGGCTCCCCTGGTTTCTCCAGGCCTGCCCTGACTACCCTTGCTGTGGTAAGTCTCCTGGACCTTGCTGGTCCGAACCGTATCCCTCCTTGTCCTTCTGCGTGGGTTACCATTGCCAAGGCTTGTTGGTGCTCCAGCCAGACACCGACCCCTCAGTACTCGACATCCTTTGTGGGACAGCTCGTATCCAGCTCCTGGTTATCCTTGACATCTCCTGGTCCCCGTAGCTGCAGAGTCAAGAACTCCCTCAATGCACCTGAAGCACCCGACATCAGTGGGCATTCGTCTACCGAGCCCCTGGTCACTCCTGAGTGAACCAGACTCTGTGCCCTCTGCTTTCAGGTACACTTCGACAAGAATCCACCTTTGGATTCCAACGGACACTTTTCTTCCTTCCAGCAGGGGCTCATCTTCGAAGTCCTCCATTGGGTTCGACAGTGGTTTCCAACGCCACTTCAGACCTATGCACCCAGCTTCTCTGGGATAGGTAACTCGGGTACCTCAGTATCCAGGGGTGGGGTGGCTCTCCAACCTCATAACTTCCACTGGCTTTCTTCGAAGTCAACTGCGAAGGGTCCTTAAACTCTAAAATTTCAACCGCGACTTTCCCATAGAATTGTACGGAGCACGCGGTCGTGTTCCCACACTGTACCCGTCCTCCGTGGGGTCCCTACTTACTCACCTTGGGTGGTTCCTTGGGGTCCCACCGATTCTACAACCTCTCGACACTGTCTTGACTCGAGTCGTGGTTCTTATACCACTATTTCAGTATATGGTTTGGTCCCCCCCTGGGGCCCACTGTGTATTAGTGGTATTTACTGTTATTTCTGTGCTTAAGTATTGTGTGCTTTGTAATTATCTCCGTGTAGGAGATACTGTGTCATATTAGATAGTGTTATATTAATAAATACATATTTTTATAACTACTGTGTGGTTCTCCTTTCATTTAACCAATACTATAAGGTTGAATTCTGGTAAAACAAGCTGCTTAACATTCCTTCAAGACTAAGCCTGAAGGCTGCTCTCCACAGCTACCACTTGGATAGCTTTCTAACGTTATCTTTGACCTCTTAAATCACCATAAGGGTTGTTTGGAATGGTGCAAGGTGCCCACTTTAATTAGTGGACAACATATACCAGGCCAACTTCTCACATGCCCCTTTCTCTTAGATAACCAATAACTGCTCTCATTATCTTTGTGAAGCACCATGGAGCGGAATATAATCCAAAAGGCAGGCACAAAAATTGATATAATCTTCCCCTCCATCAGAACTGCAGAAATCTCTGGCTGTTCTCTTCCATTGGTACTGTAAAATAAGCATCTTTCTAGTCCAGTTTTACTAACCAGTCCTCCCTTAGCAACATATCCTTTAAACAATGAATCCCTTCCATTTTGAAGTGTCAGTAAACTGCGTATTTGTTTAGATCTCTCAGGTTTATAACAGGTCTCCAACCTTTGTGTTTTTTCTGCACCAAAAACAGTGTACTTATAAATCCTCTCACACACTCCATTACTTGTATAATTGCTCCTTTCTGAAGCACATTCTCTATTTCTGTATCTACAATCATCTTCTCCCTTGATAAACACAACTCCCTGTGTTCTTCCTTTGGCTGTGTAATCTCTACAAAATCTATTTTTAATCCTTGAACTGTCTTGATAATCGAAGGATCTCATGTGATCTTTTCCCATTCCTCTACATAACCTCTTAACCGGCCTCCTACCTTTTTTTGGATAAAACCAGAAACAATCTCCATACTCACCTTGTGATCCTTGGAATCCACGCCTAGTTCTTCTACCTCTTCCTGGCCGTCCAGCACTTCCTCTATTCGGATAGAAATTTGTTATTGCCTGGTATCCTTTACTGTATCCACGATACTGGCTATTGTATTGGGACCTCTGTATCCCCAGGCCAGTCGAAAGTCCCCGTCTACTGGCACTTCCAAAAACTCCAGTCCCAAAAACTTCCCTCATATTAACTTGGGCTTTGTCCAAAGCCGTAAAGGTCAAGACATATTTCCCAAGAATCTTTACTAAACCTTCACCAAACAGTAAACCCTTTGCGTGAGCCCTAGGTTCCTTTTCGGATATATCACCCAACTTTGGACTGATTTTCATCAGAATAGCTTTTCTGCGTTCTGCCATCAAACCAGCATTGGCATTACCTAACAGTATTATTGCCCTCTGGCTCCATCCTCTAAGCAGTTCCAAATCCACTTCACTCTCATTAATATGAGCTTCTTCAGCCATATTGAATATTCTTGCTAATGGGCCCAGGATATCCAACACCTTATCCTGGCACTGTTTCAAGGAACGCTCTAACCCTTTCCTTGGGTCCCGTCCCATTCTAAGCAAAAAACTTATCATTTCTGGGTACAAATTTGGAGTAGCGCAAACCTTCTCCTCAATTACAGGTCTTGAACATTCTGCTTTAAGTACCCTACGTACTTCTTTTTCTAATGGTTTCCTTATCCATTCCTTTATAAACTTGCTCACATGCTCCCTCGGCCACCAATCTCCACTTCTTGGGTGTCTAATGTTAAATGGAGAGAACATCTCCTCACCCAAGGGATTCCTCAGGACCTCCTTTGTACTTGCACCTATATTTTCAACAAACTCCTCATCAAAATCATTGCACTGGGAAATATCTCAAATACATTCATCCAGATTCCTGCTCTCATTCACAGGAGATCCCATTTCAAAATGATTAAACTCCTCATCCATTGTGTCATTCATGACACTACTTCCATGCGTGCCGCTAAGGACACCCTTTCTCTTTGTGTCGCTGAGGACACCTTTCTTCCTTTCTTGTTCGTGGAGTTAGATCCACCTTTATTTCCTTTCTTTAACTCTACTTCTTCTATGTACTTTCTTTTTTTCAATCTTTTACCACCTCTTATTCTTTTTTCTTCGTCTTCTTCACTCTTCACCAGATTCTCTTTCTTTTCTCTTTTTTTCCAATAAAATTTTATCCAACGTCTTTCTCACCTGTATTCTCATTTCCCATTCTGTTATCGGTTTAATTACCTCCTCATTAAGCTTCTCATTTGACAAACCGCTACTGGGCCCTTGTTCAGCATCCATCCTTATTCTTTCCAAAATCAGCTCTATTCCTTTCTAAATAATTTCTAATTTAACTCACTCCTATTAAAATATAACTCTCCAAACTTGCGACTCGAACCGGTAAAAAATGTACCTCAGGGTCTAGTTCGTTATTTTGACCGTTCATAAACTACCGTCAGCCTAATCAGCACTGATACTAATGATAAATTTCCCAATCTAAAATGGCCGCCGTATTCTCGCGAGACTTCGGCAGCCGAGCCAGCCTTTCCACTATTTCCTTCACAGTGCGTGTGCTTTCATCAACGCGCCTGCTCTGCATTCTCTTTTCCGAAGCGAGCTCGGTTGTTTCTCTTCAAAGAGAGAACAAAACCGGCTTGTGCCTCCTGTTACTTCCTGAATATGTGTGGGCAGGTCGGCCGACTCATAAATAAACACCTGCACACGCTGTCTTCTGCATCGGGCACCAAAGAGCGAGCGTGCCTAATGGAAAACTCACAACCTCAACTGTCTCGCAACTTCATCCACACCAACATTGTAATACGGTAACTTCTCTAATTATTAGTATATATTCTCTCTAATAATCCTACCTGTAAACCGAACAGCTAAAACACGCACAAAGTTATTTTAACAAATTCATACCTATTATTCCCAAATGACCATAAATCTATTTTAAAAGAACGCTTCTATAAATTAGAAGCTTTCTTAAATACTTCTCCATTTTACTAAACTAAACAAACACATCAAATCCAAGAATACCTATATAAATATAGTAAAGTTAAAGGTATACTTATCTCTACAGGAGCAGCAATTAAAAGAGGAGGAATGTTATGTGAATGGACTATTTATGGAGTATTGTGTTCTAATTCTAGATTGTGTTAAATTGTTTTAAAAGTTCCTTAAAGGTGCTGCAGGAGTGGCAGATTAAAAGGTAATGCATAATGGTAGCCTCCGGTCTCGAAATAAAATCCAGGGGGGTGGCAGCTATTTTCTTTAAAAGAGAAAACTAGCACATCACCCAGTGGTGTATGACTGCTAATGTCACAAACAACTACCATTTATCCAGGTTGAACTCTCAGGAAGAACTCAGAGGGGCTTATTTACAAGCCCCTTGCGCCACTGGTGTGTCACTTTTTGTGACGCACTGCTGGAGCAACCTCCTGCCCCATATTTACAAGGACACATAAAGCCACCCTACGTGGCTTTTCCTGTCGTTGTAAATATGGCCCCTCTCATGCAACACTTTGCGTGAAAGGGGCGTGACATGGGTGTTGCTGTGGGTGTTCCCACGCAACACCCATGTATTCTGCCGCATTTCCAGATTTACGAGAATTCGTAAACCTGGAAATGCATCAGAATGCTACGCCACCCCAGGGGTGGCGTAGCGAGGCACAACGAGGAGAAATGTTTACATTTCTACTTGTTTTTTCCTCTTTCTAGTGGTGCTTCATTCTGCAGCATACATAGGAAGAGGAAATCACCTCTTTTTACTTTTCTGTTATTGTTTTTGTGCAGGAAGGTACCCCTTCCTGCCCAGAAACAATCTCCCCGCAACGCAGGCACCCTTGCACCATGGCGTCAGTGCAGGGGAACACACAGGGATGCGTCATATTGTTGTAAATATGACGTATCCCTGTGTTTTGAAAGTGCCTCAGAGTGGCGCAGCCAAAGGGCTTGCGGTGCCGCACTGCGGTACTTTCCTGTAAATAAGTCCCAGAATTCCTTCAAACCCTGAATTCCTATAAACCCTGATTTTCTTTCAAACCGTGTGATTTTCAACTCTGTGGAATTTCCTTGAGAAAATGTGGATTGTGATATAAATTCTGCAGTTAGTATTTGTTAGCAGCCCACAGTTTTCCTTTTGAGGGTAAGAGTAGCAAGAATGCAGCCCTTGATTATTTTGGTAGGCCTTATATTTTGTTATTGTCGGGGTTAATAAGGCCTGACAAATCATTATTACCACGTAAGTGTTTGCAAACTGTACTTTACATACATGTTGAATCTCGAATTAGTTTTATTTCAAAAGATTGTGCCTGATTCACACAGATAAAACTTACACTTTGCAGCAAGTTAACCACTGTTTTGGTATTCACAAACTACAAGTGTAATTTTACTGCTAGCAATTTTATGACTCGAAAGACTCGTGGCGGAGACTCCTCAGTAGTATAATTTACTAGTAGTAAAACTTCACTCGTAGTTCGTGAATAAAAACTGTAGTAAACTTACAACAAAGTAAAAGTTTACCTTTGTGAAACAGGCCGACAGAGTTTATCAAATGTTTAACACTGTAGAACTGTCCATGTCAGAAGCGCAAATCATTTCACCCTTTATATATCTATCTTGTAATGCCGCATGTGCTGCTGCAAGAGGGGAAACAGCTTTTACAACGAGGTAAATACATTGCATGCCTTTGCCTCGGATTTTTTAGCACGCATATTTTTACTGCAATTATGCATTTACATTGCATGCCAATACCACGCATTTAAGGTAAGTTGGGGTGGGTGGGGGGTCTCCCCCCACAAATACATTGGGGTATATTCACAAGAACGTGTGATAACTACCGCAAGAGTAGCGTAACGCAACTTTCAATATCGCAGCCTATCACGGGAAAATAACCCCGTGTCAACGTGGAATTCACAACAAGGCGGTAGCATGCGATAGTCACCAGATAACGCGTCAAATGTCAGCGTGAAAATCAACGTCACGCCGAAAAAATGTGAAACGCGAGAAATCATGTGATGAGGCCAATCGCGGTACAGAAATCAGCGAACACCAGCCACAGGCCTGTAAATCCCACGCGTCCGGCGGGAAAAAGCACCATAAAAGAAAGAGAAAAAATAGCCCAAAAACAATTCAAACTGCGTAGCAACATGGATGCACCCGGACCGAGTGCAGAGGACAAGCTGAACACCACAAGCCCTACGGAGGACCAGCCAGGAACCCTGCGTTCGGGGAAGGGCAAGGACAAGAGGAAGAGGAAGAGGAAGACCGGGTACAGTCCGCAGGAAGACCGGATCATCGTCACGGGGGTGACCGAACACCATGAACAACTGTTCGGCACCTCCACTGCGGCACTGGCAACCCAAACCGAAATATGGCAGGCCATCGTCACCAACGTCAATGCAGTCGGAGTGTCCAGGAGGTCACTGGAGGAGGTCAAGAGGCGTCGGCATGATCTGAAAAGTCAGACCAAACATAAGCTCGCCGCCAACAGGGAGGCAGCAACGGCGACTGGAGGTGGGAGTCCTGCGACACAGGAGGAGCTGGATGAGCTGGAGCAAATGGTGGCCACAGTCAGCAGTGAGGAGACGGTGGCAGGATTGGGGGCCTGGACACAGCATGATACGACCTAACCCAACAGCAACAGGGTGAGTAACGACTAGGGACGGGGGGACGGGGGAGATGGGCACAATGGCACACATGCACAATTACGCGTAGCACACAGCACACCCACAATGACCGTGGAACATGTCCCTGATTGCCTTGGCACACTGCAGCACACATAGAAACGCCAAGTAGGCCCCCATCCACAATGTGCACATAGGGCCCCCTATCACCAATATCACAACCGACCCGTGCACATGTGCTGAATCCAGCAAAGCAGCGGCTCTGTGACCCACACTGACTATGCAAGTAACACTGCATGTCCGATAGCATGGCAGCTGCCCAAAAAAATGACATGGCCCACGAAGCGACATGGAGGTAGCCAAGTGCGGATCACATCCGTAAAGGAGCAGGTCACACTCCGACGTGTCCACGTGCACCCACAACCCATGCCTTACAATACACGCAGCAGACGAACAATGCACCAGGCCACAAAAACAGTCCGAGAGCACATATGACCCAAGTCAAAAGCAAATCAGGCCCCGAAAAGCACACAATTCAAAGGCACCCCGCCTCAAAGGGAGAAGGCTACACGAAATCAGAGCTGCAGGGGCAACTCCCCACAATGCAGCACACACACATAGCAATCACAGAACATCAGCAATGACGGCAATGTGGTACAAAGTGCAACACCAGCACCACAGGACAGAGCTCACAACAGGTTCCGCTCGTGCGTAGTAACTGTCCACTCACATCTGGCATTGCCTGACACTGTGTGATGATAATGTACGGGTACTACCACACATCCGTCATGTAGTCGAAAAACACACTGACTGCCATCAAATAGCCAGCTCCCCCCAAACAGTCACAATGTACATTGGCATGCAGTCTGAATGTAAACATCTGCAAATCATCACCATACATGTGAAACTCTGTTAACCTGCATCTCCCCTTTACATTGCAGAGGGACAAACAACACCCCCTGCAGAGCACACCACACATCCCATCATTGATGATGAAGAGGACAACCTGTACATATGTCAAGACACCCTCCAACGGATGATGGACAGCCTCTGCACCCCACCCCCAGGAGCAGGCCAGGCCAGCTACCTCGAGGTGACCCCACCACCTGCACAGACCACACAACAGGAAACACACACCACCACGGCTGTCTCCCAGGACCCCCGACCAATACATGGAATTCCAACGGCGTGTGTTGGGTTGCCAGGTGGAGTTGGCTCATCAGCTGCGGGTGGGTTTTGAGCTCGTGGCAGCCAAACTCGATGCCATACGTGGGTGTCTGAGTCCCATCAGGGACCACGTACAGTCCCTATCGGACACCCCCTGTACGCACCATGCTCCACCACAGACCTTGGCTAACCTCGCTGGTGCCATGAATCTAATACAAGAACTGTCTGGTCAGACAGGCACCAGCCATGACAGCACAGAGTTGGCACAGATGCGGAGGGCAATGGAGACCATGGAGCAGAGGCAGGCTGGAAGTATGTCTGCCACGACTGGACACCAGCGAGTAGTGGCTGGGAACAGCAACGCCCTGCAGTACTCCATCTTGCCATTGCTGCCACTGAGCCGTTCCCAGATGACTGCAGCGGGAACATCGACACACACAGCTCCGACCCCTGATGTGTCCCTGGCACACTGTGATGCTGCCCCATCACCTACGCAGTCTGATGTGTCAGGGGCACACAGCGATGCAGCCATCACCCCGCCACACACACCGGACACAGAACCCGTATCAGGGGAGTGAGAAGGGGATGGGAACTACTGTGTGAGGAAGGAGGCAGTAGCATCAATCACCGCCATATGGCCTGTCCCTGCCTGGTCATGACCTATGCATCATGCCCTGGGAAATACCTCCTACTGATCTCCGGAACACTCTGCGACATTCACCCGGACCCCGACACGGACTGCCATTTCTTCACCGCTGGCCAATTACACAGCAATCCTGCTGCGGACTGCACTCTCCCTCTTCCTAATCACTGTGCAATCCCCAAAGGACTCTGGTTGGCCCACCACTGGGCTTCCATGTGATGTGGGCTTGGATGGCCAGGTACAGCTCCAGCTCCGTCAATCACCTGAATGTGAATAAAACATTCTAAATCACACAGATGTGTCATCACTATGTTCACTCATGTATGGAAGTATGGCTGGATGTAGGGACAATGATTGCACATGAAGGTACACCCTGGTAACTGACATCTATGCGCATGTCTATCCCTGAGACACATGGCCTATTGGATGACTGTGAAGGTGAGTACTAGCTGTGTCCTCATTGCACATCAACAGCAATCTCACAACACCCCAATGTAGGCACACGTCCATGTGTTGAATAGGGCTGTGTGTAGGAGTGACCAAAATGGTGGCAGGCCAGGAGTGGTGTCCTACACCACGTGTGACAACAGAACTTCACGTCGCATACCGACTTACACACATCTGTGTGGACACATTCTGTTGTGATGTATGACATTGCTCCACATGGTCAGAGGTTGGACACCATACACACATAGCTGAAGTCATGTGAGTGCACATGTCATCCAGCACCTATCCAAAAACAATGTCTGGCTCACAGAACCCCCATTGCACATGCGTCAGTCAGTTCCTCCCTGTGTTGGGACGATGCTCATCGTGGCACACGAGTGGAGAATCTAAACAACACACCTCACAGTTAGACACCAGTAGAGTGGCATAGGCTTTATTGGCATATGCGTGTCAGTACGGACGAGGCAACGGCCACAACAGGAAGGGACAGGCTTAAGACACTTACACGCAGCATGGGTACATGTCGAGGTTCAGATAATGTTGGGGCTGAAATGGACAACATTCATCACAGATGGCAACGCTCACAGCCCACCTTGCCTTGCTGGATGAGTCATGTGTTGTTTGGCGTCTGCACATTGCCCCGTGTGAGGGGGCACGACTCACTGCACGTGGGGTCTGCATGGTGCTCTGCCTCCGGAGTGCGCCGATTGTCTGCTCTGCTGACAGTGATCAGGTGTGAGCGTCCGACAGGTTCACATGTCGTGCTACATTGCCATGTGTGTGCTCTCCCCCAGCAGTGTGTCCGAATTGGCAACGTTGCCAAACGACACTGTGTTGCTCCGACCATGGACCTGCGTCACCTTGCACAGGTGTGTGTACACACGCGTTATTCCACGCACATGCAGCCAGAGCCCGACCGAAGGCAGAGTGTCCTCTGTTGTGGTGAGATATGTGAGCAATCCCCACGATGCAACAAGTTGTTGGGCCATGTGCTGTGGGTGGCAATCGGATGTGGCTGCAGGAACGTAGTTACTCGTCCATGAATGCCCGTGCAGCTTCATGTGCAATGTGTTCCAATAGTACGTCGTTGTCGTGTTCAAGGAACACCAGGGTGAGCCAATCCATTAGGTGGTCCGAGCAGGTGTGCTCAGCCCACGCCGTCTCACCGATCCGCAACACAGCCCAATAGGGGAGCGCCTCGATGTGGTCACTGCACATGAGAAATTGTGCAATCCCCCATGCACAACTACCAATACATATGCAGTATGTCAAGGCATCCCATGCACGGCTGTCTCGGTTACACTCCTGTTCGTGATCCAACAGGAGGCGCAGACACAAGTCATAGTCCAATTCATCAACAGTTGTGTTGGATAGGCAGACATCCATGGGACACTCGAATGTGCATGTTCGGCAGTGGAACCAGGGCTGGACGCAGGTGACGTGGGCAATGCAGAAGCTGAGCCTGTAACTGATCCGCAGCACTGCCAGTGGCAGTGCGCCCAGTAAATGCAGCATACGTGCACGGTACTGTTCCATGTGACGGGGGTTGTGCATGTGCCCGGTATGGCCTGCCATTGCGTTGGTGCGTCTCGTGAACAGGCACTCTTCTGGACTGCTGCAGTTGTGTGGAGGATATGCCACAGCTCTGAGCAATGATTCGAATGGGTGTGCAACGTTGTGGGTAATGGGTTGCTGTTTCCGTGAGTGTCAAGGGCATCCCATGCGGGGGTACCACGGGCAGGTGCTTCTGTGTGTGGGCTGTGGATGAGTCGGATGGTTCATTTGCGGAATGCGTGGTGTGGGAGTCATCCCCATCTGCCATTGCATCTCTATCAGGTGTTCCAGGCGCGTTCTGGACCAAGGTCAGAGGTGCAGGTGTCCTCCCGCCTTCTGCATTGGGACAATGGTGCTTTCATCCCTGATGTTTGTCTGACTACTACTTGCGTTTTCGGAATGTGATGTGGCTTTGGCGCTGAGATTGGGACACGGCCTTGGGCTCATGGTGTACGGATGGCGATGCACACACACATGTTGGCATGTGGAGCCAGGTGCCCGAGCGGCCTTGCGCTGCTTGTGCTATCTCACTCCGTCTCTCTCCCTCGCTCTCTCCCTCTCTTTCCTTTGTTGGGCGCATGGCACACCTTCTTCTCTTGGATTTGGTCTTCCAGGCTATGTGCTACGGATTGTCCAGTGAGGAGCAGCTAGGACTCATCCTAAGGGTTGTTTCTGCTTTTGTTTGTATGGTGTTTTGTGTTGGTGATTGCATTGCTGTATGACTGATTCTCCATTTTCTGGCCACGCATGTATGTTTATTTTCCTGCTTGTGCGACATCAGGCAAAATGTTTATTTTGGGATTCGTGGTGTTGGTGTGCAGTTTCTTAGTCCGGGGTTGGGGATGGTCCCGGGTGGGGGGGGGTGTTGCGGGCCTGGGTGTGGTGTCGGTGGGTGTTGTGGCCCTCTTGGGTGTCCGTGCTGCATGTTCAGTTGCTCGTGGGCATCTGTTGTCCTTCATGTGTGGCTCTGGGCTGTGCTCCCTTTTGTGGTGCAGGCTGTGGTCTGACTTTAAACCAGGTCAGGGCAGGTGTAGATTTCCTGGTGCTAACGCGGCTTATCGCGGGTTTTGTGTTCTTATCGCCGATGTGGCTGGTCGTTGTAAATGTTAAGGTGTGATGTTGTCTCGACTTTTGTCACGGGAACGCCTACTCTGCATTTCATTAGCAATATTTGCGGGGGTCCTCTGTGGCGATGTTTTTTGCGGCTGCTATCGCGGGTAAACTGGTGCTGTGGGCTGTTAACACCGGCTTGTGAATGGGGGATAAATTGATCACGACTTTGGCTGCTATAAAGTGCCGTTAATTCGGCGATAGCTCCTTGTGAATATGCCCCATTGTTTTTAAATCTAAAAACAATGCGTGGTATTGGCTTGCGATGTAAATGCATAATCGCGGTAAAAACATGCGTGCTAAAAAATGCGATGTATTTATCAGCATTGTACCGTTGTACAACCCTGCAACAGTGGTAGATCATGTCACGTGAGGTGCCTTAGCCTTAGTAATGTGCTTGCTTTGCATTTAAGCACTTATGGTCAGTGATTCATGCTCGAGTTAAGGCGGTCAGTCTTCCTGCCAACTCACCAGCTCTTTCTCCTGAAAGCTTCGATCAATAGCTGCTTGCTGTGTGGGCACTGTCTAGAACACAACATGTGGCAGAAAAAGAGCTAGGTACAAGTTACAGTAGGGTTACTTTAAGAAAGGCACCTCTATGCCATGAGCACTTTATGTGAGTTTGGCGCCACACATTGGCCTGTATGATTAATTAAACAATATTCTTCCGGCTATTTTGCCAATTAAATTATGTGCTTAACAGTGCACCAAATAAATACATCACTGTCATCAACCTGGTCATTAAATTGATTAATTTCGGAAAATTTTTAATTGAATAATTTCATTCCTGAAAACTGTCCAATATAAACGAACATTAAAAACATAATCTACTTAAAATATACAATTAATTAAAACTTCAAGGTAGTACGATATTGTTCTTAGCAAAAACATCATCAAATATCAAAACTTTGGACAAATTCACCATCATGATTTAAAAGGAAAACACTCTCTGCGGGCAAACTATAGTGAGTACACAAAGCAAGAAATTATCAGTGATCGACACGAATCTTAAAAATATAAATATATGTGAATAGCAAGTCATTCACAGATGATTAACAATTGACCCAAAAGACCAGAACATGACAAACATAACAATGTGCCTTGTGCAAATTAAGACCTTCACTAGATAACTGGAAATGTGAAAGGGTCCATGAGAAGGGGGTACCAATAAGGAGTGAGCTAAAACTTCAGAAGGCTTAGGCCTGCTGGAGGAGCAGGCTGCTACCCTTTCTGGAACCCCGGTGGGGGCTCGCCCAATCCAGCTGCAACATAAGGTAGGCCTGCAGCGATACGCGGGGACCCTTGCAGGAGCAGCGGGCCCCGGCTTCATCCCTTGGTGCCTCGTGGGCCTGGGAGCAGAGTGCCCCAGGGGGATTGTGACTGCGTAGGGGTGGCTGCGGGCTGGGGGTGCGGCGAGTCGGGTCCCGTTCGGGGGCCCCCTTGGCAGGCTACCCTGGGCTGCGGAAGCAGTCTGGCTAGGCCTGGTGCGGCTTGCGGACTAGGGCGGCCTGAATCCGTGAGGCCCGGCCCGTGATAGCCCGCGCAGATATTCCTGCATGGACAACGCTTAAGTGGTGGGACACCTCACAAAGAAGCCCGCAAGCCAACTATATAGAGCAGGAGCTGGCCGAGTGGGCGGGTGCAGTGCGCACGTGGCCCTGATCAATTCCGCCATCATGACGAAAGATAAGCCATCGGGCCCCACAACCAAGCAAAGTACTTTGGACCAATTTACTACGGCCCCAGGCAGCATTGGTAATGCTGATAGTGGAAGCTCCGTCCCTGACAATGCCACCTTACTGGCTGCAATCACCCAGGCCCGGGACACGCTGGATGCGAAGATCAGCGCCATGGGATCAGAAGTCTCCTTCCTACGACAGGACCTCAGGAAGGCTGTTGACCGTATCACAGAGGCGGAAACCCGTGTGTCTTGTGTCGAAGGCACAGTAGCAACCCTACAACAAAAAGTGAACAAACTCTCGGTGGTAACACAGGAATTGGTTTCCTGGGTTAAAGACGCGGAGGGACGCTCCAGGAGAAACAACCTACGCCTTTTTGGCTTCCCGGAGAGATGCGAGGGTCCATCTATGGAGCGCTTTCTCACGCAATGGCTGAAATCCCTCCTGCCAGAGGACTCCATGTCCCCATGTTTTGTGGTGGAAATAGCCCACCGGCCGCTGACAAGGATACACCCCGCCCCCGGGAGAACGCCCCATGCCTGTTATAGCAAAATTGTTGAATTATATGAACCGCGACACCATCCTTCAATTTGCACGAAATCACCAGGACAAACTGCTATACAATTCGAACCCTATCAGGATTTTCCTAGACTACACACGCCTAGTGCAACAACAACGTCAATCCTTTGCTGCCGCCAAGCGCAGGCTCAGAGAGCTGAACATCCAATATATGCTGCTGTACCCAGCCCGTATGCGCATTATTCACAACTCCAAGTCCCTCTTCTTCGACACACCGGAGGCAATATTCGCATGGACTGATGAAACGGTACATCTGAGACCACATACCCGCCACCTCTGGATTCGGACTCTTCACAGAACACCCACAGGAATCAACTGAAAAAGGTCAACTCTAAACGGCGACACAGGTCCAGGTCTAACTGGCACTCCCAGACACAAGGTGATGAATCGTGAAAGCGGCTGAGGTATTGTCATTTCCTCGTCCGTGGCTCTGAACGCTGATTCCCACTCTTGGGAAGTGTTATGGCGCGTCTGTAGTGCAAGGCTGGCTTGGGCGTCCAGGCTCAGTGCTCACTGCACGCCCTGAACAATTATGGTTGTTAAAAGTAAGTATGTTAAAAGTACTTTGGGAAGTTGGGGTACTATTGGTGGAGGTACCGCAACGTCCCCCGTTGGGGCCTTGGGCTCCCTCCAACTGTGACAGATACTCCCTGTTTGTGGAAGTATTGGGGTGTTGGGTGGGGGGAGGGGGTATTTGGCACACCAGTGCAAAAGTTAGTTCAGTTACGGCACAGACATAGTGACTTTCCTGCATTTCATTCGGCGTGCACCTGCCGAGATCCTCCCTACGCGATAGATGGCTGCAAATAACACTAATCCACTACTAGGTGGACTTACCATCATGACTTGGAATGTCCAGGGGGCGCTTGACAAAATCAAAAGGGGGGCAGTCCTTAGACAGGCAAAACGACTCGAGGCTGACATCCCTCTTCTACAGGAAACCCACCTGATGGGGAATAAAGCCCAATGCCTGGCCCGTTTTGACTACGATCGAGTATACCACGCTGGGTTCGTTCGGGGGTCACGAGGCACAGCCATTCTTATACACTGTAAGATCCCATACATTGTCTCCAAACACTGGTCAGACCTCGATGGGCGCTACATTATAGTGACGGGCACATTGTATGGGGAAACATTGACGATAGGCAGCTTCTACGCTCCCCCCGCTGGGGCAGACCTATGTAGATAGAATTATAAGACTTTGGGGGGAACTCCCTGATGGTCTGGCAGTGCTGGACGGCAATTGGAATGATACCATGAAACCCATAGATCGCTGGCGAGAGACAAGCCACAGTCCCCAATGAGGAGAATCAAAACTGCACCACATGGTGGTGACCCTGGGGTGGGCAGATGCCTGGCGCGCATACCACCCAGCCGAACCCGGCTTCACCTTCTTCTCCGCTGTACATGGGTCCTTATGCAGGCTTGACTATTTCTTTCTTCCACGCCACTACATTCATAGGGCCTCGTCGATCTCTGTTCTCCCCAGAGGCCTCTCAGATCATTCTCCGGTCACTCTCAAACTAAGCATTGGGCCGAACAAACTTCCCTTCTGATGGAGAATGTAACCATGGCACTTACATGACCCAGCCTATCAAACTGCCATTCGACAGGCGATTTCTGATTATTTGACATCCAATGCCAAGACCACTCCCTCCAGTATAATATTGTGGGAAGCCCTTAAGCCAATGATTCGTGGTGTAGACATCAGTTATCGCGCAGGGGAAAAACACCACCACCTAGCCCAGGTAGTGGCCGTTGAAAATCACCAGCGGGAGCTAGAAGTTGAAGTAAGGGAAGCTAAAGGCCCGGTGTCACAACGCCGCCTCCTCCAAACCCAGCGGCAGTTACACAAAGACCTTACTAACGAGGCTAAGGATATATGGCTAGCGACCCAAGACAGAATTTATCAATGGGGGGACAAGTCGAGCAAGATGCTGCACCGCCGTTGTCAAGCATCGCTATCCACCGTTCCAGTGCCGGCAGTGGTGGCTGGTGAGATTTGAAAGTGGAGGGACGTAAAAGTTCGGGATGCGTGCCTTATGGCGAGCGACTGAGCCCGACTGCCATTAGGGGAGTTTGAGGGGGGGGGGTTCTCCCCCCGGTAAAAGTTTGAAGAAAGAGTGTGAAAATGGTACATTTGCAAGCAAAATTGAGAAAGCAAGAAGGTTAATAAAGCAATTCTTCTATAATGTCAAATAAGTGCACTCATCCTCTCAGCTATGATGATGGGCAAAGAACAGACAACATGCACCTACAGAAAGAAACATACACAGATGCGCGCGCACACAAACAGATAACACACACAAATGCAGATTCATGCACATCGAAATGCATACACATGTCCACAAAACTCAAATCCACAGACACACACAACCACTCAAGCACACAATCGAGGACATATCCTAAGAATGGTGCACAGTGCGGTTCCAACCAAAACAGCAAAGTGCCTAAAATTCCACAGTAATTGTAACTACACAGCCATGAAGCATGCCACAATGCTAGAAGCCTCAAAACCACATAGAATCTGCGTCAGAAATTACATCAGGTACGTACAGCAACTCATATTGCATGTGGATAAAAAAAATCAATAACTGCAAATACAAGAATGTTTACAAAGACCATTAATTGATGATTTACATGCACCAGGCAGAGGAGAATGAGATTTGGGTATTCATACACACCTATAATGCAGTCTCTCAAGTAGTTATGCCGTGTGACAGACGCTTAGCCAGCATTCTTTGCATTCTGGAACATGTAGTCTATCCCGAATTATAGCAAAACTACTAGAGGTGGATATGCTCCGGCTTGGAACCTCCAGACAAAAAAACAAGGCAAGGAACTATGTGGCTTCTGTCACCCACCGCCTTACCTCAATTGCCATTTTCCAGAAGGTGTTCTACTATGTATGTGATTTAACATGTAATGGAGTGCTTTACATAAGCACCAGTTACATTACACAAGGACACAAGCATCATTTGCCCAGTCAGTTGTTGGGAGGATACGTTTCACTTCCACAATACACAGGCCATCACACAGAATACAACAGTAACACACAGGACATCACACAGAGCACAACAGTAACACACAGGACATCACACTTAACACAACAGTAACACACAGGACATTTCACAGAACACAACAGTAATGCACAGGACATCACACAGAACACAACAGTAACATACAGTACAGTGCACAGACCACAACAGATTCCTCCACCAGGTTGGTTGTTGGGATAATACATGTCATAATGCACAGAACATCACACAATACTGTCCGCAGCTGACTGCTTGAAAGATTCTTGGCGGTCACGCATTTAAGAGTAAACGCCCAGAGGTTTTGAAGTGCAATCGCCCTGGGACTCTGCAGGAGGGCTTCTGACGCAGACTTCAGCGAGAAGCCACACAGGGTGAATCACGCCGACCTTTCTCTCCTGCCGTGGGGGCCGGGCCATGTGAAATGTCACTCACTGAACCCACTGGCAGGGGGCAAGACACAGCGGAGGGCCCACAGCTCATGCCACTGCCATACTCGCGGCCATGACAGGAAGTTTGACCAACCTCCCCAAAGTTTCTTCATTGTGTCCCAAGCTAAAACCCACCACCACCCCAAGCCATGATGTACCATAGAGTAAGGTACAAAGAACCCTCCCCCACTCCACAGAAACGTCGTGTAAAAAGCACAGCATTGTGTCTTCTTTACCTCCTCGCTGAAACTCAGCTCCTCGGCGCACCCAGCCCATACAATCCACAGCAGAAAAGGTGCCCGTGCCACTTAGAGGGTCCTGCCCTTCACAACGAAAAAATCCTAAACAACTCACCATGTGAGGATACAAACTTTAGGAAGCACGATGACGATCGAAGGCGGCAGCTCTTTTCAAAGCAAGCAATGCAGCCTCTCTCTCTTCATGCCGCACCGAGGAGAGATTAGAAAGAGAAACACAGCCTCCTCCGCGCTGTGCGACTTCATGGGCATACACTGCCAGAGGCCCCTGCAACTAACTTATCTTGAGTTGCAAAGACATGAAAGAATACGTAAAAGATTCCCGTACCCACACACACTTTTGTGAATGGCACACAAAAAATCTATAAAATCAATCAATAATTTCATGCTTGAACATTTAGAAACTCTTAGTTTATCTAGATTTCATAACCTTTTTTGTGAGGTGCCATTGCCAGCTACGTTTTCTGCTCACCCATGTTGTTTTTCAGATAGTTCAAGATAGGTTAAAAAGCATCATTGCAATTACAACAACTATGTCAACAGCGGCGGCCGGCATGCTCGCGGGAGGGAGGGAGGGGGAGGGGTCGCGGGTGGGGAATAAAAAAATAAAAACAAAATGTACCTTACTGCCGGGAGTGCCGGGTAGCGCGCCGCCTCCGCTCCTGGCCGGTCACGCTGTAATGGTGCAGCGGCAGCCGGGTCCTCGTGTTCCTGCAGCAGGAACAGGAAGCAGCCAGCAGGCAGCTTCCCTCCCCTACCCAAGCCAATGGCAGCGTTGTGATTGGTGAGGCGCAGCGGAGAGCGCCCCAGCCGGGCCATTTTCTCTATGTAGGCTGCATGCAGCAGCCTACATAGAGAAAAAGGGGGAGTGCGCATGACTGCTTTGTTCGGCCCTGGGGCCGACCAAACAGTCAGTACCCACAACAGTGGGTAAGCCACTCCCCCCCTGCCCTCGAGCAGGACTGCCCACCCGCCCACCCACAACCAGGCACAGAGGCACTTCTGCTTTCTCGCAGTGCAAGAAACAGAAACATAAATGGTAGTTTTTACCGTTTATGTTTCTGCCTTCTCGCACTGCGAGAAACCAGTGGGGCGACGCCCCCACGCCCCAATGGGGGAGCCGGCACTGAGTGCCGGTGCTGCGAGACACGGCGGGAGTCCTATGCTCTACTCCCGACACAGTGGCCCAAGTGTTTGCTTCCTACTATACATCCCTATACGCTCAGCAGGACCTTATATCGAGCCAGCTAATAGGTGAATTTCTACAAGATATACCGCCTCAAAAGTTATCTGACAATACGCGTGAGCAGCTGGATGCTCCCATAACTGTGGCAGAGCTTGAGACAGCCCTATCGAACATACATCCCGGCCGCGCACCTGGTCCTAATGGATTTCCCAGCAAATTCCTATGCTCCCACATGTCCCAGTTAGATCCACACCTCCTATCGGCCCTCAACGAAGCCTTGGAACAGCACATTCTCCCTCCTAATTGGTGCCACGCCGAAATTGTGGTGTTCCTTAAACCTGGGCACCCGCCGGAAGAGCCATCATCATATCGCCCAATTTCTCTCCTAAATTTTTAATCTAAATTGCTGGGCAAGGTCCTGGCCGAACGCCTTCGGGCCTGTATTCAGGAGCTGGTTCACCCCGATCAGGCCGGCTTTATGCCGCACCGCTCTACCCGGCATAATATCCGGCGACTCCACAACACCATTGAGAAAGCCCCGGAATTGGGCCGCCCTGCGGCCCTCCTATTAGCCGACATAGACAAGGTGTTTGATTCCTTAAGTTGGGCATGCCTATTCCAGCTCCTCCCTGCCCTTAACTTCGGCCCACGCTTTCTGTCTTATATACAATTACTATACAGAGAGCTCTCGGCCTCGGTGCGTGTAGCGGGGACGCGCTCAGCACGCTTCCCCATCTGTCGGGGTACAAGGCAGGGGTGTCCACTTTCCCCACTCTTATTTGCGCTGGAGATTGATACCCTGGCAATGTGGGTGACTGGTCAGCAGACAGGTCCGACAGGATAGCGTTATACGCGGATGATGTCCTCTTCTTCCTGACATACCCGGGATTTTCTGGCCCACGAATACTTCAGATACTTCGTGTTTTTGGGGAAACTTCGGGCCTTGGCGCTAACCCAGCGAAATCGGTGTTGTTCCTAGTATGTGGTGCTCAGGGGCGCGCGACATGGGCATCACAACTGTCCCATGCAACTGAGTGCTTTCAATACCTAGGGGTTTATATCTCACCGAATCCTATGATATCCTGGACATGGAATATCAGCCCTCTCCTGTCCCGGCTCCGGGAGTAGACAAGGGGATGGTCACCCCTGCCACTGTCTCTGTTTGGGCGGTCAGCTATTTTTAAAATGGTTTCCCTTCCGCATGTCCTATAACTGCTCCAAAATTATCCATACCCCATCCCACAGACTTGGTTTACCCAAATAAACACCCTCCTGAATGGCTTCCTGTGGAGCAGAGGGGCCGTCTGCGTTGCATTATGAACCTGTACACAGTCGACATATTGTGGCGGGATGGCGGCAGCTGATATATTTGCGTATTATGCTGCATCCCACCTGCTGAATATAAATGAGTGGTGGTACGGCTCACATTCAGACCCAACATACACAGTAGACAGACTTGCAATGGGCAATAGCTCCCTCCTAGAGTTTCTTTATAGCTGCTCCAACCTTGAGCATCTACCCCCAGCATGTAAAACTGTCATACAACTTTGGCGCCACACAGTGAAATGGATGGGTTGGGAGGAACACCGGACCCAGACAACCCCTCTGTGGTATGGAACGTATCTACGTCCAGTAGCTGCGCTCCCAGGTTTTCGGGCATGGGATCTCATTGGCATCTCAACTTTAGGAGACATAATGCATGGGTCGACACTCAAATCCTTCGGACAGTTGCAAGCAGAATATAGTCTCCACCGTACACAATTCTATAGATATCTCCAGCTCAGACATGCTTTAACCCCCCTAGTTCCACCCGCTGGAGAACTTGCCAGAATTCCACCCTCTTGAGGGACGCCTACTAATGGGGGACCTGGGGGCCCACAAAATCCGGCAAATTTATCAGACTTTGATTACCCACAACCAAACGACACTTCACTCCACACGAGCTGCATGGGAAGCGGATATCCCAGACCTCACGACGATGACTGGACCGAGGCCTTAGCCAGTCCCCGGGGGGCCACCATTGCCACGCGATACCGCCTCATTCAATTTAAATACCTCCACAGGGGGTATTATACACGCTCCCGCTTATGGCGGATGGGTGTCATTTCGTCTCCCGCATGTTTGAGATGTGGCAATGTAGAGGGGACCTTTTTCCACACAGACTGGAGTTGCGAGGCACTGCAGCGGTTCTGGCGCAAAGTCTCCTCCTGTCTGGAGCGCGTCCTGTCCTGGAAGCTGGAACTTGACCCATAGTTATTCCTTCTACACAGCACAGAGGGGGTCGGGGGGAATCATTATAAGCAACACTTATTATTTCTGGGCCTCACACTGGCTAAGCGGGACATTGCCCGGTCTTGGAAGGGGACGTCCCTGCCGCTGATAAGTAGGTGGAAGAGGGCCATGGACGATTGCATGGCGGCAGAAGTGGCTGTGTACCGGGCGCTTGCTGCCCGTTAAAACACAGGAAGGTCTCGATGGGCGATATACCGTGGGATTGATTTGCCCCCCCTGCCATCTCAGAACTCTCCATAGTCAGATAACATCCTCTGGGCTACGACACACAACCACAAGGTGAGACACCCTAGCCACATACGCACGCATAGCAGATACCTTTTGCATGGGAAAACACGGTCTAGTCTGTGCCAAGTTTTTGGTTAGTCTGTATGTTCACAGGCTGTATTGTTGTTCGAATATCTGGGTACCACTCTGTAATGTACTGTATCTGATATATATGCAATCAGCGCTAGCCGCAACGTACCACAAAAACTCAATAACGTTTTTTTTGGTTTTTTTAAACTGCAGAAGGTTCCCTTCAATTTTTTTAAAGCAGGATAAAACCAATTTGTATCAGAATTTTGCAGCAAAAACAAAATTGTTCTCCAGGTAAACTGGCAAACCTTTTTGAAGGAGATTTCACTCACAGGCTTAGCTGTGTGAGATTTGTAGACATTACAATATTTACAAAGTGTAATAGCAGTCGCTTAACTCCACCTGCAAACATTTAATTCCACTCACAAATACTTAAGATATGTAAATAAAAAAAATATATATAAAAAAAGACTTCATAAATGGTCCTATGTGAACATAATGTGTGGTGGATTCAATGTCGAGAACAGCTGTTTCTTCTTGGACACTCGTGATCATCTTGGCAGTCAGTTGACTCTTTTTACCCAAAAAAATGATTTGTAGAGTTTTAGGAGGTATCAGACAGTCACTTGGTATATTATTCCTGCCAATAGGTTGTACCTAATTAAAGTATGATGTTATACTTTTCACTCTTGCAGCTCATAGACCTGGACCAGTGTTAGACCTGGCATTTTTTGCCATATTTCCCCTGTCTTTTTGCTTTCTGACCGCCTGGTTTTGATGGTGTGCTGGACTTTGTTTTTGCTGGCATAGTGTCTCTGCGCACTTTTTCACTGCTGTTCAGTGCTAAAGTGCAAGTGTTCCTGCTGTAAATTGTGTTATGATTGGTTTTCCATGATTGGGACATTTAGTTTACTAGTAATTTCCTAGTACAGTGCACTGTGTGTGCCCAGGGCCTGTAAATCAAATGCTATTAGTGGGCTGCAGTGTCTGTGTGCAGTTTTACTGCCATGTCGACCTGTCAAGTGCTCCCACTTGCTAGGCCCTAACTTTCACTTTTCTTACATGTCAGGCACCCCTCAGGTAGGCCCAAGGTACGCCCATGGGCAGGGTGCAGTGTATGGGAAAGGTAGGGCATGTGCTGGTGTGTCTTACATGTCCTGATAGTGAAATACTACCAATTTCGCTTTCACTATTGAAAGGCTATCTGTCCTATAGGCTAAAATGGGAGTTGTTTTCTAGCATCTTACAAGCATAACTTTCCATTGGGACAAGATAAAGAAATGGAGTTTAGGCTTCCTCAACTCAGAATTTAAAAAGACATCGTTTAGTAAAGATGATTTTTATAATGTGTGTTTGAAAATGTCACTTTTAGAAAGTAGTCAACCAAAGGAGGCTTGGTTCCGTACGCTACCTAGATTGACCTTTTTTAGAAAGTAGGCATTTTCTTTCTTAACCATCCTGGGTGCCTCTGCCATTTGTGTTTTCCCTATCTGGGTTCAGAGTGACAGGAGCAGGGGATGTGCATTCACACTAGACAGACACAAGGGGGGAGGGGGGGGGTGAAGTGTGTCCTGCCCTGCCTGGGTGACTCATAGCCAGGCTGAATAGACATGGCTGCATTTACAGTAGTGTGAGGAGTTGTCACTTGCCCCTGAATGGACTGTGGCTGTCTTCCACAAAGCTGTCTCCCCCTCCTGGAGTGAGCCTGGCCTGAGCCAGGCAGAACTGGTTTATGGATGCCAGTGGGACTTTGTTTGTGCGAACTTCAAAGGGAAATGTGGTATAAATATTGGGGCCCGGACCCCAGGACTTTGGAACTCTTTGGGATCAAGAAACCTGCCAAGAACAAGAGCCGAAGAAGCTGTGAGGAGGGACTACCACTTTGCTGTGTTCTCTGCTGGTTGGCCTACAGTGGCTGCTTCTGTCTTGGGCAGTGAAAGGATTGGACTGAACTTTATACAAATTTCTTCTTCTGAGTATCTCCAAGGGCTTGAAGTAGAGCTTCCCCCTTTTCAAGAAGTCTCAGGAACAGCAAAGACTTCACCTTCCTCTGGGCACCGCATCTGGGACAGAGTGTTTCAGTTGCCACAGAGAAAAATCGCAATCCGCTGCCGTCACCGAGAATGAAGCCGGCTCGGTAACCTAATGGCACTGCAGAGGGCACTGCTGCACTTCGCACCTCAACCCTGGTCTCACTGATGATGACCACCGCCCCCACTGAGCCGCTGCTTGTACCCCTACCTGTGGGCACCGCACTCCGCACCGCCTTGCTTCACTTCGCTGCCCTGGTCTCACCGACGACGCTGCTGCGAGCTGACATTGTCGCCGCTGCCTGCACCATGGTTTGGGGGCACCGCTTGTAAGTCACACGACGCACCGCCACGGCTCACACCACAGTCAAAGTCAACTGACATCAGCCCCATCGACTTCCGATCCTTGGCAGACGTTGTTGCTTGCACCGTGACCATCAGCACCGCCCTGCTTTGCACCGCAGCCCTGGTCTCACCGACACTGCTGGACAACCCCCAACCCACCAACCTTCACCATGACCTGAGACCACTGCACGCCCTACCACTCCACTTCACACTTCAGCCTCAACACCCGCCGCAGCCGGCCTGCACCGCCACAGTCGCCTGGAACAAAAGGTATTGTTTGAGGGTCTTCCAACACCGCAGCCAGGCCACACCGCTGCGGTTGGCCGGAACCAAGGGATTTGCTGGTCCACACCGCCGTGGTAGCCCCAGACAGAGCTATCCACTTCAAGGAACTGTTTCTAAAGCCTATTTTTGAGTATTGATATTTTTGAATAACTGGATTCTTATTGTTTTGATCTTGTTTTGCACAGATAACATTGGCTATTTTTTCTAAAACTGATGTGGTGTCCTTTTGTTGTGTTTTCACTGTATTACTGTAAGTTATGTGCAAATGTATACACATTGCCTCTGAGATAAGCCTTACTGCTCGTGCTAAGCTACCATGGGGGTGAGCAGGGGTTATTTTAGAAGTGTATCCCCCTTACCCTGACTAGAAGGACGGGTCCCTACTTGGTCAAGGTTCAAACCATTGCCAACTAGAGACCCCCATTTCTAACATTGGTGGCAGCAGTGGGATAGGACTTGCACTTGCACTTGACCTACAGTGATTGGTGTACACTTTTACCATATCGCAGACCACTACATACCACATACTGTTTCTTTTTGGTCTATTTTTGATCATGTCATTAGTTTTTGAGCTTGAACTTCCTATTGCCTCATGCCTGAGTCAATAGGATCATCAGTGGCGTCCCTAGAGGTGGCCTTTGAGGAGGAAATGTTGGAAACCTGCAATGTAAAGGAGTTGAAGCCTATATGCAAAAACCTAAAAGTCCAAATCAGAGGCCTCACCAGAAAAGAGGAGCTACAAAAGGCGCTGAGGGCCTGGGTAGCAGCCAGACAGGCCAGTGGGTCATCTGGAGATCTTAGTGTAGAGGCTGAGGAACCTATTTCAAGGGTTGATGTGCTTTTGGGAGGGGAGGGACCCTCCAGGCTAAGCAGCAGTGGCTTGTCCCCAGAAGAACTGGGGGACAGGCAGGAAGCCAGGAGAGATGCAATGGAGCTGGAGAGGCTCAAGCTGGCAATGGAAGAGAAAAGAATTATGTTAGACCATGAGCTGAGAGTAAAGGAGCTGGATCAGAGGAGTAGGTCCAGCTCGGATGGTGGCAGCAATTCCTCAGTGCACTCAGAGAGGATAGTACACATTCCTAAAAATGTAAGGAAGGAGTACAGGAAGGGTGACGACATACAAAGGTGGTTTCAGGGCTATGAGGCATCTATTCACATGAATGGGGTCCATGAAAAGAATTGGGGAGCAGGATTGTGGCCTCATTTCTCAGAGGAGGGGAGGGACACATTGTTGGCTTTGGGTAAGGGGTATAACCTCACCTATACAGACATGAAGGAGACCCTTCTCACTAGGTATGGTCTCACTTCTGAAAAGTACAGGGATCAGTTTTGAACCAGTAAGAAAACTGATTACCAGATATGGTTAGAATCTATAGATTCTTTTTGCAGGTCACTGGATGGTTGGGTGAAGGGCAGCAATGTGACAGATTTTCAGGGGC
This sequence comes from Calotriton arnoldi, assembly GCA_963921515.1. NCBI lineage: Eukaryota > Metazoa > Chordata > Amphibia > Caudata > Salamandridae > Calotriton > Calotriton arnoldi. Next base: position 1,085,129 of record CAWUFW010000319.1, read on the forward strand.
TGTACAATTTGATTGTGTGGGATCACTTGTCTAGTCCATGTTTTGCAGAACTAAGCCTGCACTTGACAGATAGTAAACTTACTGGCCCCAGGAAGCTTGCATTGGAAGCTGACCGCTGCGTGGGTACCAGGGTCCACAAGAAATGGGGGAGACTCCGCCAAAGGTGGGCAGGGTACGCAGCAGAAGAGTGGGGGAGCCAAGGGTAAAGCAAAGGCGTCCCCTAAAGGGCCCCAAACTAGTACCCAGGGTAACGATTCGCACCCCGAAGAGAGATAAGAAACCATGGGTCTCTTCAGAAAAGCCTGCAGAGACGGGACCCCATAAGTGCTATACATGTGACCAGGTGGGTCACCTGAAGAGAGATCCCAAAGGGCACAGCCACCGACCAGTGGGCAATCCAAGGTGATGGGTAGTGTAGCGCTTGGGGAGGAGGGGTTTCCGAGGAGGGTGGGGATTCCACAGAGATGACCCTTGTCTCACTAGGGGACAGTGCATTGTCAAAGGGGACAGTGCATTGTCAAGGGAAGCCAGGTACCGGAAAACACTAAGAATTACAACACCTGGGTGACCATTAAAGGGCAACGGGTAGAAGCTCTTAGAGATACTGGAGCCAGTGTGACCTCAGTCCGGTGTCATCTGGTATCTGAGGAGCAAGTAGTTCCGGGTGCATTCCATCAAGTAGTCACTGTTTACAACTCCAATATAAAGTGGTGCAGGTTCCCTTTGAGTGGGGGGTCTCAGGTCCCTTGAGGGTGGTTGTGAGCCCTACCATGCCTGTAGATTGTCTGCTAGGTAACAACCTGGAGCAGTCCTTGTGGAAGGATGTGCAGTTCATGTCTCACTTGGAGATGCTTTGGTTGCCAGAGTTGGCATGCGTGGCCACGCAGTCCATGGCAGCTAGAAAGGGTGAGCAGAAGGACCTGGAGCCTGAGGCAGTGGCCCAGGTGCCTGCCAAGAGAAACGGCAAGGGGTGCAGGAAACCCATCCCTAAATTTCCCACGGTCCGGGAGGAGGCTGACCTCGAGGGGGGCACCCCAGAAACCTACAGGGGCACAAGTGGCTCAACTGTGGGACTTATCTGAGTTGACCCGTTGGCAGCAAGAAGGAGGTCTCACCAGGGAAGAGTTCTGCAGGGAGCAGAGAGGATGCCGTTCCCTAGAGGGTTTGCCACACGAGGTTGTAAACAGGGCAGCTGGTGATCAGTCTGGATGTACTGGGAGACTGGTCTCCTATACAGCGAGCCTAAGGTAGCTAAGCCTGAGTCAGCCCATGTGCTGGTGGTACCCCAGTGCTTCAGGACCTTCCTGTTGGGTCTGGCTCATGACTTACCTTTGGTAGGACATTTGGGGCAGGAAAAATCTTTGACGGGATTGTCCCCCACTTCTTTTGGCCCCAAATGTGAAGGCAGTTGGATGCCCCTTGTAGTTCTTGCAAAAACTTGCCAGGCAAGTGGTATGAGTGGGAGGAAGTTTAAGGCTCTTCTCCAACCTTTTCCAGTTGTAGGCACCCCTTTTGAGAGGGTGGGGATGAGCATTGTGGGGCCCCTGGACCCCAAGACAGCCATGAGCAACAGGTTCATCCTGATCTTGGTGGACCATGCCACCAGGTACCTGGAGGCTATCCCTCTCAGGACAACAACGGCATCTGTGGGGGGCCAGAGAGGTGGTGTCTGACCGGGGAACCAATTTCATATCAAAGAATATGACATCCCTGTGGGAGGCGTGTGGTGTATCCTACAAGTTCACCACTCCTGCCCACCCCCAAGACAATGGTGTGCCAGAGAGACTCAACCAAACTCTGAAGGGCATGATCAAGGGTGTGACAGAACCCATGAGGCGTAAGTTGGATGTCCTCTTGCCATAACTCCCCAGGATGTATTTAGCTACATGCTGGCCTTTATAAACCAAACTGCGCGCTTCAGGAGACTCGCTCAGGCGAACCTAGAAGCCAGCCAGGAAGAAATGAAATGCTGGGATGACCAGAATGCCACTCTGGTTGAGTTTCAACCTGGCCAGAAAGTGTGGGTAATGGCCCCAGTAGAGCCTTGCGCTCTTCAGGACAATTGGATTGGGCCTTTTGAGATTGTGGAGCGCAAGAGTACTGTCACCTACCTGGTGAACTTGCACACTCCCAGGAACCCTTTGATGGTTCTACACGTGAACCACCTCAAACCTCACTTTAAGAGGTCTGAAGTAAGCATGCTCTTGGCGACAGATGATGGGGTGGAAGAGGAGAGTGAACCTCTCCCTGACCTCCTGTCTACCAAGGAGCACGATGGGTCAGTGGAAGGTGTGAACCTCTCCCTTACACTAACCCCAGAGCAGCAGAGTACCTGTTGCTAGCTGTTGGGGCGGTTTGTGACGCTGTTCGCCCTGACCGCAGGTGTCACCCACTGGTGTACCCATGATGTGGACTTGGAGACAGTCCTCCTGTGAAGCACAAGATTTACAGGCTGACTGACAGGGTCAGAGACAGCATCAACGAAGAGGTTTCTAAAATGTTGGAGTTAGGGGTGATAGAGCCCTCCAACGGTCCTTGGGCCAGCCGAGTGGTCTTGGTCCCAAAGGCTGCTGCACCCGGTGCCACTCCTGAACTTCGGTTCTTCGTACACTACCGCGGGCTCAATGCCATCAGCAGTACTGACGTTGACCCCATCCCCAGAGCTGATGAGCTCATAGATCAGTTCGGAGCTGCCAGGTTCCTCAGTACGTTTGATCTAAAGTCTGGGTACTAGCAGATTGCCTTGACTCTTGGGGCCAATTAGAGGTCTGCATTTTCAACACCAGGGGGGCACTACCAGTTCCAGGTGATGCCCTTTGGGTTGAAGAATGCCCCTGCCACCTTTCAGAGGTTGGTCCCAGAACCGAAGGGGCTAGGAGTGCAGGCTGAAACATGTTGGCACAAATATAGCAGGTTTAATTTAACAATCTTATTCAATAAGAAACCCCCCAAAAAAATGTGTCCATACCCCAGGTACCCTATGAATAAAGGAAACCTTTAGGAATACCTGTAGGTATTTTTAACAGCATATCTTCATCTGGATCCTTGCTTATCCAGTCTGGTTTAATTTAAGAACTCCTATTCTATCTTTGGTTGAGTTCGCCCCAGTGGTACCATCCTATCAGGGTGTCGATAGGCACCGATGATGAAGCATGTCACGATAAGTGAGTGAGGCCTCTACTCCAATATCTTTGGATATCCAAGAGGTTAAAGGAGGGACCTTGTTTTTCATGATAAGGTTCAAAAGCCCTTCTCCCCCCATATTTGTTGAACATTCCAGTTGCCCTCTGTGTGTGAATAATGAAAATCTACCAGCACATAAAAAGAACTACAGCTTAACAGGATTTGAATAAAGATAATAGTACTAGAAATACATCAATCTAAGAAAAACACTCTCTACCTTGTTTTAAAGAAGGAGAAAGTAACCAGATTGTTGTATTAAAGGCCCAAAGCATCAAATAGCACCCTGTTTGTTCACTAAGAAAGTTGTCTGCATCATTCTCCAGTTAAGCTCTCACAAAAGTAAAAAAACTACACAATAACCCGCCTATTGCCCTGTACCTGTGAGTTGCTTTTGTGTCCCAGGGTTAAGTAAAGATTTAACTGTGGAACATTGTTCGGGGCTTTTCTTCAGAGCATGGATGACTGGTTGACAGTTGAGCAGCATTAGTTGAGGTAAAAGCCAACAGTGATCTGTTTCCTAGGGTCTGGCACTGGAATAATGTCAGTCAGCGCCACAAACAAGGTCTCAGAAATGAGACTTGGACTAGGAGACTAGTGCCTGCTGTGCGACTCAGGGTATCCATTTCCATGCCAGATGCTAGCTCTGTAGTCCAGCCCTAGGGGCACATTAAGCTCATCTGAACTGCTTCCAAACACCCACAACAGTGCTAAAGATCTCTGTATCCCTTGGTATTGGCACCAAGCACTTATCAACTCACAAACACTCTCTGGTTTCACTAGGGCGAACATGGTGTTGCGGTATGGGACCACAAGAAGCCACAAGATGGAGCCAGAGTGCAACAAATGGCCTTGTTAGGTGAGGAAGAGCGCCCAAACAACAATATGCAATTTTGCTCCCTCAATGGACTAAACTCATTTAGAAAGAATCAACTTTTACTCAGGGGCGTGATGAGGCTCCCACTTTAGGAGCTTGTGCGGTAGGTGTGTGCCACTTGGCAGTTCGGATTAACAAAGAACATTACACTTTTTAGGTCTCGGCCTGCACCAGCGCTTGCGCTGGTCTGGCCGAGAGTTTTAGTAAGCGGGTTTTGGAAGTGCAAACACTGGCTTTCGGCTGGCGACCAGCTTGAGTTCACGATGGCGTGCACGCGCAGCTGCCATCTGTTGTTTCCTATCTCTTCCTCATTTCCTCGTCATGGCTCATTAACTCTCTGGACTCTGATGTTTCAATCGCAGCAGCAGCTCACATTACCAACTGAGGGCCCTGGACTACAGTCACATGAAAAACAACAGCGATTAGCATTGAAATGCAAGCTTTTTTTTGTCTAGTTAGAAATATTGCTTCAGTGGGTTGATTTCACCTTATATCGCTATTTGTTTTATATTGGGAGTCACAGCCTAATTACCAGTATTTTTGTCTCTCACTGTTTTTTTTTAAATATTTATTCGCGCAAAGCACAAAGCTATATTTAAGGTTACTTTTTCCGCGTCACTTCTTCACTCTATTTAAACTCCACACCCCCCACTCTTATTGTCTCTCTCCTTATCTCTCTCTCCCCTCTCTAATTCTCTCTCTACTTAATTAACTCTCCCCTCTCTATCATTTTTAGCCTTTCATTCTCTCACCCCTTTATCTGTTTCTCTTTCAAACTCCTTCATTCACTCTCTCTCCCCTTCTTTCTCTCTCTCTATCCCGCTCCACTCTTTATTCTATGTACACCCTTTCTCTCTCTCTTTCTCTCTCACCACCCTCTCTAATTGGGCATTATATCTTCACTCTATCTCTCACTCGGCAACACCACAGCATCACTCAGCGCAACCACAGCATCAATCAGAGCCAGCAAAGCATCACTCAGCACCAACACAACACCACTCAGCACCACCACAGCATCACTCAGCACCACCACTCAGCACCACCACAGCATCTCTCAGCACCACCACACCACCACTCAACACCACCACAGCATCACTCAGCACCACCACAGCATCACTCAGCACCACCACAGCATCACTCAGCACCACCACAGCACCACTCAGCACCACCACAGCATCACTCAGCACCACCACAGCACCACCACAGCACCACTCAGCACCACCACAGCACCACTCAGCACCACCACTCAGCACCACTCAGCACCACCACAGCACCACTCAGCACCACCACAGCACCACTCAGCACCACCACAGCATCACTCAGCATTACCACAGCATCACTCAGCATTACCACAGCACCACCACACCACCACTCAGCACCACCACAGCATTACTCAGCACAGCACCACCACAGCATCACTCAGCACCACCACAGCACCACTCAGCACCACCACAGCACCACTCAGCACCACCACAGCACCACTCAGCACCACCACAGCATCACTCAGCACCACCACAGCATCACTCAGCACCACCACAGCACCACTCAGCACCACCACAGCATCACTCAGCACCACCACAGCATCACTCAGCACCACCACAGCACCACAACAGCACCACCCAGCACCACAACAGCACCACTCAGCACCACCACAGCACCACTCAGCACCACCACAGCATCACAACAGCACCACCACAGCACCACAACAGCACCACTCAGCACCACCACAGCACCACTCAGCACCACCACAGCATCACTCAGCACCACCACAGCATCACTCAGCATCACCACAGCATTACTCAGCACCACCACACCACCACTCAGCACCACCACAGCATCACTCAGCACAGCACCACCACAGCACCACTCAGCACCACCACAGCATCACTCAGCACCACCACAGCCCCACTCAGCACCACCACAGCACCACCACAGCATCACTCGGCACCACCACAGCATCACTAAGCACCACAACAGCATCACTAAGCACCACCACAACACCACTCAGCACCACCACAGCATTACTCAGCAGCACCACAGCATCACTCTGCACCACCACAGCATCACTCTGCACCACCACAGCATCACTCTGCACCACCACAGCATCACTCAGCAGCACCACAGCATCACTCTGCACCACCACAGCATCACTCAGCACCACCACAGCATCACTCAGCACCAACGCAGCATCACTCAGCACTACCACAGCATCACTCAGCACTACCACAGCATCACTCAGCATCACCACAGCATCACTCAGCACCACCACACCACCACTCAGCACCACCACAGCACCACCACAGCATCACTCAGCACCAGCACAGCATCACTCAGCACCACCACAGCATCACTCAGCACCACCACAGCACCACTCAGCACCACCACAGCATCACTCAGCATCACTACAGCCCCACTCAGCACCACTACACCACCACTCAGCACCACTAAGCACCACAACAGCATCACTAAGCACCACCACAACACCACTCAGCACCACCACAACACCACTCAGCACCACCACAGCATCACTCAGCACCACCACAGCATCACAGCACCACCACAGCATCACAGCACCACCACAGCACCACTCAGCACCACCACAGCATCACTCAGCATCACCACAGCACCACCACACCACCACTCAGCACCACCACAGCACCACCCCAGCATCACTCAGCACCACCACAGCATCACTCAGCACCACCACAGCATCACTCAGCACCACCACAGCATCACTCAGCACCACCACAGCATCACTCAGCACCACCACAGCACCACCTCAGCACCACTAAGCACCACCTCAGCACCACTAAGCACCACCTCAACACCACTCAGCACCACCACAGCATCACTAAGCACCACCTCAACATCACTCAACACCACCTCAGCATCACTAAGCACCACCTCAACATTAGAATAGGCAGGAAGAAGTTGCCAACATTGCAACGACAAAATAAACGACAAGACCTTTCTTATGTTTATTCTTTTTTAATTGGGTCATTCAGTTGTACATAATGTCGTCTTAGTTATATATAAAGTAACAAAAATGCTTATAAGTCTTTTTTATTATAACTTTTCAACATGCTGCACAGCAGCCACAATGCTCTTAAAAACATTGGCAAAACCAATAGCTCTGCCTAAACACTTATAAGGCCCCAAAGGCGAGACCTATTGGCTAATAGGTCTCGCCTTTGGGACCGTATATGTGTTTAACCAGGTGTCAGTTATGCAGCACAATTGTTGCATGGCTAAACACTTATAAGGTCCCAAAGGCGAGACCTATTGGCTATGCCAATGCTTGTTTGCTTATAGCTCCTTTTACTGTGATCGGAGGCAGCAGGCCTCGAAATATAAGCTCATACATGCTTACCACTGTGAGAGGTAAATATGATACAGCTGTGGGGCGGAGGAACGAATGAAACAAGAGAGCATGAAAGGTGTATAGATGGTGAGATGGATAGATAGATAGAGGGATGCAGAGATAGATGAGCGATTGATGGAGAAAATGATGGATGGAGAGAATGGATAAAGAGAAGAGTAGATGAAAAGAGAGAATGAATAGAGAGGAGTGGATGGATTCAGAGGATGATGAATAGGCGAAGAGAAGGATGGATGGATTTTAAAAAGGAGGGAAAGATGAGTGGATGTTTGGATGGATGCATGTATGGATGGAGAGAAGGAAGAACAGAAGGGTTTATGGATGGATGGAGAAAGAAAGAAAGAAAGAAAGGAAACAGCCAGAAAGAGGTAAAAGGAGAATGAAGGATGGATGGATAAAAGAAGGATGGCGAGGTTGAAGAATTGATAGAAAGGTGGAAAAAGAACAGAATGAAAGATGAGAGACGAGAGACGAGAGAAGAGAAGGAAAAAAGGAAAAAAGGCGGAAAGAAGGATTCAATCACAGAATTTGTAAAGCGCACTACTTACCCGCGAGGGTCTCAAGGCGCTGGGGAAAAAAAGGGGGGGGGGTGCTGCTACTGGTCGAACAACCAGGTCTTGAGTAGCCTCCTGAAGGTCAGCAGGTCTTGGGATTGAGTGATGCAAAAACATTTTAGGATTCCTTCAGAGGGAGCAATCCTCTGAGTGGCTGATGGGCCCGCTCATCACACACTCCTTTTGCCTTATGGTTCAAAGTGGGGGTATTTTATTTTTCTGACTGCTGCCTGGCTTTTACTATTTTGATGTTGTTGGAGTATTCTCAGGTGAAGCAACCTCAGTTCACAACTTCGATCCTCCTTTCAATCCAGGCAGAGGTTCCCCCACACACCCCTCCATACGGTTGGTGCACATCTTTTTAAATGGCCTAGCCTTTGAAGGGAGCTCTGAAGTAACTGTTACACCTCCACCAACACTGACTGTTAACCCAGTGAGGGGGTGGGCAAAATGCTAAATTTTGTTGGGGCGCTCCTCCTCTCTTAGCAACAAGGCCATGTGTTGTTATCTGGCGCCCTCTTGTGGCCTCTTGTAATGGAGCACTATGGCAGCTGCATATAATCCCCTCAATGAAGTGCAGGCCCCGCCTAACAACCAGCAATGTGTTTCCTGATTCCTTTCTGTCCTGGCCTGAAGGGCTTTAGGGATCTGTACTTGAGAATGTGATTTTGGGACCTAGGCACACTGAAGCATTCTCGGTTCTGGGACTTGTGATGTAATGTAGCCAAATTCACACTTGGGATGGTGATACCTGAGAGCTGGCGAGGCCTGGGGCATGAGCAGGGGAATACAATGGAAGCGGTTCTCACTTATGTGAAAACTACCAAAAACATTGGATCACCAGCAACTGAGTGTTATTGAATTTATAAAAAAAACAAGGCCTATTTCGCAGCTGAAATGATGAGTATTTTATAGAAGTAGGTGGAAAATCCTTTACACTTCCTGAAACAGGCCCTACAAATGTGAAAAACCATAGCTGAGACAAACACATAACTCAGCCTAGGCCTGTTTTATTCCTGTCCATCTTGTTAGACATTTTGATCCCCATTCCGCAAGGGATGGTCATTTTACCATTGGTGGAAAGCGGGGCGTTAAGATACCTCCTATTCGAAAAGGGTAAAACAAATCTTAGCCGTGAAGACCAGTTGGCTGGATAATTGCTGGCATTCTGTCAAACTGCCAGCAGTAATTTGGAGCACTGCCGACATTACTAGCCAGCAGAATTGTCATCTTTGTGGAGTGGTAATTTACCGCCGGCAGCATTACTTTTAGATGAAGGCCTTCCTGGTTAAATGGTGAGCTTCCTCGACTCCCATTTTCGGGAAGGTGAACTAATGTGGAAGACGGTTAAAATAATTCAGGTCAAAATGTGGGAGGGAAAGTTCCAACAGCATGTAGCATTTCAATGAACACTGGCTCTCATTTAACATATTTTTGGAGATGCAGCTTAGGAAACATTGCTTCAGAGGAGCCATGTTATGTACCGTCAGCTGAGATTACAAAGTGAAAAGAGCACTGGCAAAACCAATAGGTCTGGCTTGCATTTTCAATCCTTATTGACACATTAGAAAACTTTCTGCAGTAAAAAAAAACACAAATCAAAAAATGATTGTTCTTTGTATGTAATGCATGTTTGAGATAAATAATTTATTGTTTGCTGATTCATTTTAATTTTTTGAGTAAAATATTCCACATGCACTACAACGCAAGCACTTCACAGGAGTCGGGCAGAACGATACCCCAAACAGTCAATATCACGAGGCCGCAATATTCATATTTGAAAGCACTGAAAACAATAGTTCAGACAGACAGAGACGTTGTAAGGCCAGACCTAAAAATAAAAATCCCCAGAGGCCGTTACAATTACGGTAATGGTATTTTATTCTATTTCTTAAATGTGGTTTAGCAAAGTGTTGACAATTGTGGGGTTTTTTTCCAGATAAGGTGATATTACGTTGTGCATAGGGTCTGCCATTAAAATACATGCCTTTTGATGTGAAAGCAGGTTGGGTTTTCTGCTTGCAACTAATGCAATTCTTCCATATGTCCTACCTCTCGCACAGCGTCACGCCCCCACCCGACAGTGACTTCTCATATTGTAATATTTTCTGCTTGAATAGCTAAAAACAAGGACAGGAGACTTTTTATTGCAATTCAAGTGCACTGCCTCTTGTTACTGAATGCTCATAATTTATAGTATCTTAACAAATGAGGAGTGCAAGCATATGCTGAAGTATTTTATTAACCTGATAAATGCGTCTAAAACGAAAAAACACTAGAAACAGCATTCATCACTTTTCGGGATCCACCAGAGAAACTTCGCAATGTTCTAGCGCCATCTAGCGAAATTCAACGCGCTACTGAATGTAGAGCTGTATTTAAGCTTTTCACTCAAACCCCGAAGATACTGAGAGAGGAAAACATTGAACACAAAATAACGCAGAAAGAAGTCCAAGTTGTTTTGCTGTTGTTTTTTTTATCCAAATCTACTTAATCAATTTTAAATTAACAATGCGATTATAAGAGTCAACAAACTGCCTGGCGTTCCATAGTACTCCCTCGTTATTAGAAGAAAGACGCTTCCTTCCCATTATATTTTTAGGGAGAAATGTTTCTTGATCTGAATGTTTTCTGCTCTTCATCAGGCTGTGACAGCTCTGTCCTGCACTTGGTACGAATCAGTTTTATTCCGATTTTCCCAAAGGTGACTTTGGGATTTAAGGGCGTCGATTCACCAACATGTAGGTCTATGATTCTTTCCTGGGGACAGCGTTAGTGTGTTCTTGTAGAATTATCAAACCAGGGTGGAAGCTTAATAGAGCCGAAGTAAATTCTGCAAGTTTATTGTGTATACACAACTCATTGACTTAACAGCGCCCTCCTCCTCATCATCTGGTGCACCTTCAACCTTCCCCCTGCACCTAACCTACATTCCACCTCCCTCATCACCCAAGTTGTATTTTTTCTTGCAGTTTTATTCAGCGTGAACTCGGCCCTCAGGTATTTGAGCGCTTTACATGAACACCACTTACATTACACAAGGACGCATTCATTTTTTAGAGGCGAGGAGATTAAGGGGCCTATTTATCAAGGGGTTGTGTCACTTTTGCACCACGGAACGTGGTGAATGCGCAACGCAACCCCAAAATGTGATTTATCAAGCCACCCAAGGCCACGTTGCCCTGAGTGGCTTGATAAATCCAGAGCATTCCTCTGCCCCAGGGAGGCGTTCCATTTGCCTTGTGTTGGTGTTCCCACACAACACCCATGGCTTTTGATGCATTCCCAGATTTACCAGTGCTGGCAGACTTGGGAATGCACCAATATGCTATGCTTCCCCAGAGCAGCCGTAACGAGGAGAAATGCCTCAGGGGAATGTTTTTGTGCATGCAAAGTAGGCACCCTTGCACCTGTGAAGGGGTGTAGTCCCTGATTCACTTGTGTTGTTACTGAATTCCAGGACCTTCAGAATCACACCATTCAATGAAGTGCAGAGTGCCAATTATGAAGACAAGGGGCCAATTTCCATTCTGTGATTGATGAGTTCTTAGGGGCTTATTTACAAGCTTCTTGCCACTTTTGCGTCACTTTTCCCATGTTAAAAGTGACGCAAAAGTGGCGCAAGGGGCTTGTAAATCTGCCCCTTAGTTCTTATCATAGAGTAGAATTGCCTTAGGCGTGTTTGTTCATGATTGGCTGGGTTTTTTCCAGGGTGCTGACGCAGCCATGTCTTAAAGTGTCAAGTGCCAAATATGCGAGCGTTGTCCAATTGTAATTTTTAAATAACACTGTTCTGGGTCCTACTGAATTCAAAAAGGCTTGTCTGGGCCATCAGTGTTTGTGAATGTCTGGGCGGTTAGGAGATTTTGGGTTAGATTGATACATTTAGCAAATCTTGCCAGCTCCGCCGGGGTTTCCAAGTTAAAAAGAAACTCTAGCTTCCCTGCTCGAACAGGCCCATATTTTAAGAAAAGTGGCTTTATTAAAGTGGGGCGTGCATTTAGAAGTAATGGGCATATGCAAATCATATTGGCCAAAGATTCATCCATTAAATGAGAGTCAACAAGTATCACTATACAGAAGAGACTTCCAGTGGCTATTTAAATCGATTTCTGAGGAGCTTTATCCGGTGCATAGCCTGTTCAAAGATGGTGGCAGGGCTGATCCCATTACATCTGCGCATTCTGGGGTGTTTGGACTTGCACAATGATTGTGCACGGCTGATGTGTGTGCGTCCTGGTTAATATGTGCTTTATTGGCAGACATCTTGTTTTGGAAAATTGGGAACAGCTTCTGGGCTGTATTTGCAGCCGAATGAGTCTTGGGGCTTGTTTCGGCCGGTGGCGCCGCGTGAGCCTCATCATGTGGGGCAGGGTGCATACTGAATCCCATTGAGAGACAGAGATGCAGAATTTTGGAGTTTTTTGAGTGGTTCTACAAGCGCTTTTTGATAATGGTCTGACAGTGTCTTTGATTTCAGCTGAAATGCTCGAAGGTGCTGGTGATAAGACATGTGTGTTGGTTTGGCTTTGGCATTGCTTACTTGTATCCAGTAAGTCCTGGTGCATTGTGGTAATGGAGTTATCAGTATTGCTGCGATTAGCAGATAAAGAAGTCGCATCTGGGATGTGTTGCGAAATGTTCTTGCACCCTGTGTAGGTGGCCAACAAGATTAAGTAAGAGGTGATGGGTGGGGCCTGGATGGTCTTCAGCTCAGTGACTCATGACGTAATTACTTCCAGGAGTGTACTAAGTTTCCCCACTCTAGGGCAACATAGGCAATTATCGCCTTCAAAGCCAAGTTTTGCATCTAGTTTGTCAATTTTTGTAGCCATCTTGGATATTACTGTGGCGATAGTCTGCATAGTGTCCATCTGTAGCTCCAACTTGTGTGATTGCTATGTGAGAGCATTGATTGCTGCGGCCAGGGTCGAGTTTAATGATGCTAGTAGAGTGTCTTGGTCGGGTTGGCTGATTTGAGGCTGAGTTTTTAGGCTACTCTATAAGTGTTCTGTGTCTCTCCTAGCACTGCTGTCACCATCTACTTGAATGCCTCTCTTTTTCAAGAAAAGCTGCATCTCTCCTGAAGTGAGTTGTTTCCCATTATCTGTTAGTAGTGTTGTAGGAAACCTTTCTCTTGCAAGTGCCTCCACCTGGATATGCATCACACTTTCTGTGTCCACGCTGTTTACAATTGCAATTCGGACCCCCTAGAATAAATATCATTCAAAATGATCACTGATTGCCCCATCTTCACTCCCTAAAATGGTCCTGTAATAAATGATGTTACTGGTTGACTGGGGTGTGAGCCCTGGTCAAGAAAAAAACATAATCCTTGTCAGGTAAGGCACAAGTAAACCCCAAATTAACCTGTGCTCAACCCCCAGGTAGCTTGGCACAGAGCAGTCAGGCTTAACTTAGAGGGAATGTATAAAATATTAGTGCAACACTTCAAATAGTAAAACAGTGACAACACCCCACAAAATATCCCACACCAGATTAGAAAAATAGAGCAAACTGTAATAAATAAAACAAGACCAAAACGACAAAAATCCAACTAGTAGAACGGGAGGTATGAATTTTTAAAGAAAAACCTTAAAATTGCGCCTAAAAGCATAAAGTGCCAACCGCAGCTATCTAGTCACGTTGGACTAGGTCAAAGTCAAAAGTTCAGGCCAACAACAATGGAGCACATGTTGGATACAGACCTAGATTAGTCCAGCTGAAGTTTTACCTTCTCAAGTTTTTCTGCCGAGAGTCCCGCTCGCATTGGAAAGAGCCGCAAGGAGAGCGTCAAGGGTGGTGGTCAAAGTGGTTCGAAGAGCAGGCCTGGCGTCGTGGACGGGAGGGATGGAGCTTCAAGTTGGTGGTCCTCTGTGGGCAATCAATGCCTCCTGTGCAAAAAGACGGGCTGGCAGCGGCTCGCACTGAATTCATGGTCGCAATGAGCGCAAAAGCTTGACTTCAAGAGCTTGTGAGCTACACCAAGTCTCTAGGACCTGAGAGGCACCACTTGGGGGTCAGAAACTCGCTGAAGCTGGGTTTAGGAGCTGGTTGGGGAGCCTTTTATATTCATGAGGCTGAGATTAGGAGGCCAGCAGGCTAGTTCTTTTAGCCACTCTGGAGTCCTCGGCTCAAGATAGAGTTGCAGGCCAGGTCTTCTTTCCCAGGCAAGAGGGCAGCAGGTCAGCACAGCAAGGAGCAGTTCTTTTAGAGCACCGGTCTAGCAGAGTGGCAGTCCTTTTAGTAGCACCGCAGTCCTTCTTCTTTGCAGAGTATCCACGGGTCCAGTAGTGTACTGAAGAGTTGGTTTCTGAGGTCCTTCTTTTATACCTTGGTGCCCTGGTTCAGTTACACACAGTCATGTGACCCAGGCCAGGCTATAGGCACAAAAGTGCTGAGGGTAGAAAAATGGCAACTTTCCAAAAGTCTCAGACAACACCAAAATTGCCAGTACTGACACACTTACACACATTCACTTCAATTCGTGATTGTGATCACAATAATTAAGTCGTGTGATCACGAATTGAAGTGAATGTGTGAAAGTGTGTCAGTACTGGCAATTTTGGTGTTGTTTGAGGTTTGAGCAGGCCTAGCTTACTGATTTTATGGGCCCAACCCTGTATAGTTTATACAACTTTCTAAAAGTGGCATTTTTAAAATTGTAATCATAAACTCGACTTCATCACTAAATATGGCTTTTCATTCCTAAGACACTAAACATGAACTTGTTATCTCTTCCCATTTAGAAATTACACTTATAAAATCTAATAAGGCAACTCCAATATTATTCTATGTGAGAATAAACGTGCAGGAGTGAACAACAAATGTAAGAGTTTTCAAGTACCAGGACATGTAAAACTTAAAAGTACTTCTCCAACTTTTTTAAATGATTGCACCCTGCCCTTAGGGCTGTCTAGGCTTCCCTTAGGGGTGACATATGTACTAAAAAGGAAGGTTTGGGCGTGGCAAAAGGTTTACTTTGCCAGATCGACATGGCAGTTTAACACTTCACACACACAGGCTGCAATGGCAGGCCTGAGACATGTTTAAAGGGCTACTTTAAAGGGTGGCACAATAAGTGCTGCAGGTCATTAGTAGCATTTAATTTACAGGCCCTGGTTACATGTAGTACCACTTTACAAAGGACTTACAAGTAAATTAAATATGCCAATTGGGCATTAGCCAATCTAACATGATTTAGGGAGAGAACACAAGCACTTTAGTACTGGTTAGCAGTAATAAAGTGCCCAGAGTCCTAAAGCCAACAAAAATAGGTACAGCAAAATGGAGGAGGAAAGGCAAAACATTTGGGTTAATACCACCCTAAGGCTGACAGGTCTAACAGGTCCTATAAAATCCAAACACAATATCCTCTCACAGACCATTAGTCAATCTCCATTCCATGATATGTTGGGTTCTTGCTTTGTAAATTTCATTACTTAGTACAATGTCAATACACTCTCACAACTTTTCCAACCTGCTTGTCTAACCCCAGCTACCAATAATCCTCTCTCAGTCTCCTTCTAGTTTTCGGAATCTACATGTTTCACACATGAGCCGGCTCAATCAACCTATTTCTAATTGACATCAGGGGTACTAATATTTTTAACCTGCATACCATCCTCTCATACTTCAACAATTCCTATTTCATGGCCATAACGTTTGGTACTTCACATTGCAAGTACCATTGTCACCCAATATCCCTCTTACTGTCACACTGCTTGGAAAAC
Organism: Calotriton arnoldi; assembly: GCA_963921515.1. NCBI lineage: Eukaryota > Metazoa > Chordata > Amphibia > Caudata > Salamandridae > Calotriton > Calotriton arnoldi. The sequence continues at coordinate 1,100,852 of CAWUFW010000319.1, forward strand.
CTCAATCTTTTTCACTTAATCTACCCATACCTCGCTTTGAATCACTCCATTGGCCATTAAGCATACCTTCAGAGTTTCCTCATCCACCTCACCTCTTAAATCACCATCTTCTTCCACCCTCTCCTTTATCTGGTACCAACCTAGAAACACAATTGTCTATGCTATTCTTTGCCTCTGGAATATACTGCACCTAAAATGAAAACTGTGTCAAAGCTACTACCCACCTGCAAATCTTGTTCGAAATGGAATCAATCTCATTCTTCGAGAAAAACTCTTCAACGTTTGTGATCAGAGTTTAACTTAAATCTTCCACCCCACCAAAATAATGTTAACTTCTTGATTGCCCAAAACCCAATCAATGACAATCAATTACTGTTTTTCAGTAACCCATTGGTCAGATTTGATTCTTTTAAGACACATAAATACAGACAACACATGCCTCTCTTTTTTGCCTACCCTTTGCAACAGCTTAATAACTAATTCTTTCATACTTTCAGCTGACATAATGGCTACCTCTTCATAAAGATTAAAACTTGGTAGACATTCTCAAACCTTTTTTTCACATCTCTAAATTACATGGAATACCCCTTGTCCCATAGAAATTCCCTTAGCTTTTTTAACAATCTTCTAATATTGGATGTCTTACTGGCAACATTTGGATCAAACTTGCCATAACATTCAGCCATACCAAAAACATACCTAATTCCTCCTTTTTTCCAGTGGAAGCATCTTCTGATTTGTTCTTGTCAGACTCTCAGTTTATTACCTAGCTGGTTAACGTTTGCCCTAAATAGTCCCGTTCTTTTATATTGTACATGCATTTTACAGCCTTCAGCATTAGTCCTCTCTTTCTCAATCTCTTCAACAATTGCCTCAGTCACACATCATGTTGTACCTGACTGCATCTATTGATTAAAACCTTATCCTGATAAATATTTATGCCACCAGTGTCTCTCAGCAACTTTTCCTTCGCCATCTGAAATTCTGATACTGCCAATTTCAAACTAAAGGGCATTCTAGGAACCTGAATGTTCCAAAAGGCATAGCAAACGCTGTCAAATCTTTTGAATCTTCTTGCAATTTGACTTGATGATTTGCTGATGATAAGTCTAGTGAGGCAATAACTCTTGCATCTTAAACACCCTCAACATCTCCATGATGTTGGGCTGTGGATACTTGTCTACTACAACCAGCTTATTTAATTCTCTGAAATCAATGTACGGTCTTGCCTCACCTCCCAGTTTACAGGTAACCACCATAGGGGCCAATAATTCAGTAGCCTGAACTTCCTCTATTATTCCTTCATGATTTAATCTCTATAACACTTTCTTTATGGCATCCCTCACCATGATTGGAACATTTGTCACTTTGCTTACTTTGGACTTTGCCGCAACCTTTACTTTAATTTTGTGCCTGTTTTCAAAACCTTTGAGAAATTCCTTCCCGAATTCACCCTCTCCTCATATAATTTCTAATACCTCATTAACTTCCACCGCTCTTTACACAAAGTGAGACGATCAGCATTGAGGTCCAGCATCAAATCCATCTTTTTCTGGTGGATTCAGCTTATAATGCATTCCCCTTTGAATGCAGCAAAAATTAACAGACGTATACTTTCCCTATATGTCATAATTCATATGAAATAACACACCAGTTGATCGTCTCTCTTCTGTATCCTACAGATTTTAGATTTGGCTTATCCAGCTTAACCTTCTTCCCTATGCTTCCCTTAAAAATGTATTTTGAAATTAATGTCAATTTCCCACCTGAATCAAGCAGCACCTTGACATTTAGGGGCCGATTCTGATGCGGGTTGGAAAAGCTTCCCGACCGAATCGGTTGGGAAATGGTGTCCGACCCACTCGGATCGGGAAAGTCCGACCGGCGGAGTAGGAGACATCCGGATGCTTCCAGATACGATTTGGTTGAACTCCCATTGACTTCAATGGGAACATTTGTTCCTAACCGCATCAGAATTGGGCCCTCGGTCGGGAAGACACGTTCCCGATCCAATTTGGAAGGAGCAAATGCCGTTAGGAGGCCTTCCTAACCGCATCAGAATCAGGCCCTCGGTCGGGAAGCTTTTCCAACCCGCATCAGAATCGGGCCCTAAATCTTTCTATGCACACAACATCCGCTGGGATCCAACACCAGTAACACTATCGCATCTTCTTTTGAATTCACCTCATTGATCTTCTCTATGTGCACACCTCTGCATAGTGCTCTTTGCATCCTCACAGCTTGCACACATCTTTCCATGTACGCATTCCTTACTGTTGGCCACATACCCGATCATCCAATTCAAGTAATAGCTACCTCAGACTGCCTGAACCTGTGACGCATTTTGCTTAGGGTTGACTTGATGAACTTCTTAATTCCATATCTTATTCTTCTTAATCTCCTCTACTTATGCTATGCAGTGTTCATGTTTCTTGTCAATGACCAATATCTCTGTCCAGGTTGCTTCAATCTTCTGGAATAGTTCATCCCTTGCCTTGTCCACATTACACCCCAAATAAATTGGTTTTGTATCTTTCCCTCAAGGTCGGCCCAATATTTGCAAGGTGAAGCTAATGTTCTCAGCTTCAAAAAGTACTCATATACAGACTTTTGCATTCTATTCCCAAAGTGTTATCTCTACAAAACTGTGCTTACTTCTGACAAATAATGTAGATCAAATCTCATATTAGTTGATACTGGCATCTTAGGGTGACAGCTCGGGAAGACGGTTAAACACCTCTACACCCGTCTGGACCTAAACAACGCGATAACACAGAGGTCTTTCTCAATGAGGTTCCACACACTCTGGGGTAACGCCTGAATGCCTCCCATTTTCCTCACTTTATGTTAGGCTCCCCTGTTGCAGTCACGAAGAAAGGTTAAGTATTAACATTCTGCATCTTCTCAAATTCAATAGATGTTTCCCCCACAATACCTTGCACACCTGCAACACCACAGTTGCAGAAAACTCCTCTCATTCTTCATAGTATCCAATGTACTAATACTTCAGGTGCACCAAGCACTCACAGCAATGGTAGTTAATACACCCCACTAATACTTTTATTGCCATAATATCACTATTTCACCTGGTACTCAGCGATCCAGATATTATCCAGTTCAGATATTGTTCCATACACTGAAATCCCAATAATTGTGTTTTCAGCTCCAGAGTATACATTCCAGTTGTCTTGCTACAAAATTAGTTCTTCTCTTAGAACAGTCTCGTATAACAATCAGCAACCTTTATGCATACCGTTTTCCTCTATTTATTTATTTATTTTAAAAGTTTTGTATAGAGCAAACATGACCCAAGCGGGTATCAGAGCGCTTTACATACGGGTTGTGGAAGACATAGTATGATAGCAGTGGGAGAAAAGAAAGAAAAGCAATATACAACAGGAACAAAAAAAGCAATATAGAACAGTTACAAACATAATGGCGGGTTACACGGGCCGTAACAAATGTCAGGTAGTAGCTAAAACAGCTAAACAAGATCGGCGGCAGGAGGAGAAAAACTTCTAGTTCAGCGCATTGTTTATTAGGAGAGCCTTAACTTCCCTTTTGAAGGCAAATGTTGAGGGAATCAGTCTTGTTTCCATGGGTAGGGAGTTCCAGATTCTCGGGGCAATGCCAGAGAATATACGATTGTAGGTTTTCAGTTTTTTTAATTTCTTCGGCTTAATCAGCAGTGTGCTGGTGCTCCTTGAGGGCCGTTTGCAGCCGGAGAGTTCGAGCTTATTTTTCAGGTAGAGTGGGGTATTGAAGTGTAGGGCTCTATGGGTCATACATGCAATTTCTAAGTGGATCCTTGCCTCAAATGGAAGCCAGTTGAGCGATTTCAGGTCAGGAGAGATGTGGTTGGTTTTCTTGGAACCAGTGATGAGTCTGGTCGCAGCATTCAGTGAAGCTCTGAGGGGGGCTAAGCTGAGTTTTGGTAGTTTGCATAGAGTAGCACTGCCATATTCTAGTCTAGAGATGACTAGTGCTTGCTCCGCCGATTTGAAGTCATCTTGGGGAAGGTAGGGTTTGAGTTTTCTTAGGATGCTCAGTTGGAAGTTCGCTCCTTTGGTAGATGCTCTGATGTGATCTTGCATGTTAAGGTTCTTATCTAGCACCACTCCCAGTGATTTCGTGGAGTCAATGATGTGTGGTGTGCAGTTGATAGTGGTAAAGTTGCTTAGATATTTCACAACAGTGGGGGTTTGCTTAGTGGGTGAAATGAGGAGGAATTCCGTTTTGAGGGCATTTAGTTTGAGGTGGTTGGTGGTTAGCCAATTTAGGGTTTTGAGCAGGGGTTCCGTTGAGTGACTTGATATCTTCGGGGGAGGATATTTTCATGTACAGATGGGTGTCATCCGCATACATGTGATATTGTATGTTGGATGCTTTGAGGATTACAGTCAGTGGTTCAATGAAAAGGTTAAAGAGCGTGGGGGAGAGTGAGGATCCTTGGGGGACACCCAGAGTGCAGGGGCTGGAGTTGGATAGAGTTTGATTGGATTTGACTCTTTGCGTTCTGTTGTTGAGAAAAGAGGCAAACCATTTAAGGATCGTGCCTGAGAGGCCCCATCCTGCATTCCAAGAGGTTAAGAAGATTGTCATGTTTGACAGTGTCAAATGCAGATGAGAGATAAAGTAGTATTAGCAGGCAGGTTTCAATCTGGTCAAGCAGCGTGAGAGCATCATCCAATATATGAGTGATGGCCGTCTCAGTGCTGTGGCCTGTGCGGAAGCCTGATTGGAATTGGTCGAGAAGTTGGAATTGCTCAATGTGTTTGCACAGTTGTTTATGTACACATTTCTCCAAGAGTTTTGCAAGGGTAGGGATGTTTGTAATTGGCCGGTAGTTATTCAGGTCTTCAGGGTCCGCCGTGGGCTTTTTGAGAATAGGGAGCACAAGGCCAGCCTTCAGGCAGTCAGGGATCTCACCTGGAAGAAGAGAGGCGTTGATGATCTTGGACCAGAGCGGGACTAGTGATCCTATCATTTCTTTGAAGAAGTTTGTGGGAAGGGGGTCATTGAAGTGATTAGAAGGTTTCAGGGTCGAGAGTATGTTGAGGATGGCAGTGTTATTGAGGGGTGTGAATTGACTCCAAGAGGCATTGTTTTTGGGGGAGAGACAGGGCGGCGAGGGAGGGGGCGTGGGTAAAGAGGAGTCAGGAGAGGGTGCGAGTTCAATTAGAGCAGACATAAGATCTGATTCGATCTTGCTCGCCTTACCGAGGAAGAAGTCAGCAACAGCATCACAGTTTGGTTGGGGGCAGGAGATGTGCGGAGATTGGATAGAAGTGTTATTGGATTGTGACTTAATCAGCTCAAATAGCCGTTTCTGGCGATGTTTGGCTTTGTCCAGTTGGGCTTTGAAGAAGGTTTCTTTTGCCGATATGATGAGTTTGTTGTATCTACTTCTTTTTAGTCTTAGCGATTTTAGAAGAGCCGTGGATGGAGAGGATCTCCAGGCGCGTTCTGCTAATCTCAGGCTGCGTCATTGAACCATGGTTTGGAGTCTTTGATGGGTATTCTTTTTAGTTGGAGGGGGGCAGTTGCATTCAGGGCAGACATCATGGTGTTGTTATAGTGTTCAGTGAGGTCGTGAACGTCGGCCATGTTTGTAGGCGGGGGTAGGGAGATATTGCAGCGAGATATGAGCTCATTAACGTTTGAATTATGGAGCGATCTTTTCCACTGTTTTTGTTTTCGTGGTTGTGATCTTTTGGAATTCCAGCTTTTAAGGATCCGGAAATTGATATAGTGATGGTCCGACCAGTCACAGGGGAGAATAGATTTGAGATGAATGGAGTTGGGATTGGGGATAATTAGGTCAAGGATCGAGCCTAAGTTGTGCGTGGGACTGTCACAGAATTGAGTCAGGGAGAGGTCAGTTAGGAAGTTTTTGAGAGTGTTAACCGCCTGATCGTGCGGGTCATTCCAATGGAGATTGAAGTCACCAAGGAAGATCTGGGGACAGTGTCGGCCCAGGTTGGAGGAGATGGTCTCCATAGTTTGTTCAATGAGAGGGAGGTTGTCTCCTGGTGGGTGGTAGAAGATGTGCAGGGTGCAAAGGGGTCTATGTGTGATAGTGATGTCTATGCATAAATATTCACAGGATGAGAGATTAGCTGAAGGGGACTGTTTTGCTGAAAGAGAATTGTGGTAGATACAGGCTATGCCACCTTCAGTTTTCTTAGCTCGATCGAGTCTGATAATGTTGTGGCTGGGAGGGACTAGGAAGTCAAGGATGGGGCCTGAGGAGTCAGTGAGCCAAGTTTCGGTAAGGATAAGGAGGTCAAGTTCTTGAGCCAGGATGAGATCTGCAAGGTCCGTGGCATGTTTCACCGCCGATCTTCAGTTGAGTAACATGCATTTCAGGTGTGATTTGTTGTCAGTGATCGAGGGCTGCGTAGTGGGGATCTGCATGAGGTTATTAATGTTTAAGGCATTGGCATTGGGTCTGGGCGCTCTATGAGGGTTAGATGTGATGCTTTGGATAGCCTCCGAGTTCCTTTGCCTGGGATAGGCCGAGCCAGGGGCATTTAAAGGGGCGGTTAGTGAAGTTCTAGGAGGGACTGGGATGGGCGTAAGAGGGGCGTTGTAAGCTCGGAGGAGGGAGAGAATATCTGGTTCTGATAATTGATTTTTGGATCTGGCGTGTCTAGATGTGGCATTAGGGTAGGGAGTGGTATTCCAGGTCTGGGCTGGGGGTTTCAGCCCGTGGTCACTCAGTAACATAGTGGAAGGAGGTGGAAGATTATGGTGGAGTTGGATCATATGCCGGATATCCTGCGAGGTCTTGTTGGAAGAGAGATCAAGGGCCAGCTCCTCAGTGGAATTAATGAGATTTTGAATGATAATTTTGAGATTTAGAAGTTCCTGGTTTATTTCCTTGAGCTTAGCAGCAGGATCCGGATGTGGATTATGGGTCTTGTGGAGGGGAGGAGGAGGGTTGTTCACTAGGGAGGGGGTGGGCGAGTTCAAGGCCAGGGGACGCAGGGGAGGGGGGACATCATCAGAGGGAGAAATCCATCTCTGATGTATGGTAGAGCAAGGTGAGTGGGCGCTGGGAGGGATGTTAGGGGGAGCTGAATTCCTGGTGGAGAGTGGGCGGGTCAGTTATGGGGAGATGGAATTATGTAGGATAGAGCTAGTGAACGAGGTAGTGGGGGAGGTGTAGGTGAGGTGATCGGAGCTAGGGATAACAAATGCTCCTGCCTTTTACGGACATGTGGTAGGTCAGGTCGGGGCACGGTGGGTGAGTCTGGGGCGCCTAGGTTTGGTGGAGCCAGGGCGGCCTTGTGAGTGTTGATCGAGGAAAGTGGGGCAAACATCGGATGGTTGTGGCACTCTAGAGAGGGATCAGGGTGGGCCTGAGTCGGAGTTAGGGGATGGACTTTTCTAGAGTGACTAGGGGTGTCGCTTTGGTCCATCGATTTTTTAATGAAGGCGAATCTGTCATCAAAGATGCCCAGGTTGCGATCTGTGGCCTGAATTAGTATAATCCCATTTTTATAGATGGAAATGGTTGCATTTGCTCTAAATGTGGGTGACGTCACGGCTAGGAGTCTAAGACCGTGAGGAAACTTCTTAGCCGAGGCGATTCTGAGTAAAGAGTGTAGCGCCATTCTCCACTGAGCTCTTCTTTTAGTGTAAAAGATCAGGTCGCTAGTAATAGCACCTTTTTTTTGGCAGAAATAGGGGTCAGAGATAAGGGTTTCAGGGTTAGCTTTGAGTAGTCTATGTTTCAAAGCTTTAATCGCGTTTTTGGAGAGGTTAGTCGGATATTTAATTATGTAGCTATTCGTACCTAACTTCTCTAGTCTGGGGTCCATTCTGGACTGAGCGAGGAAGGGCATGATGGAGAGAGAGTAGGTCGTGCGGCTTAGAAGAGAGGTTGGGGTGTACAGGGTTCCAGTGTGTATTCCACAATGAGGGTGTGTCTTGTAGAGCAAGGCGGGATCAGTAGAGGGCCGTAACGTTCCAGCGAATGGTAATAATAATAGCAGTAATAGCAGTAATATGGCCTCTAAAAGGGTGCAGTTAGTTAAGGGAGTGGGATTCCAAGAAGGCCAATGATAGTCACCTTCCACGTCACCTTCCACGACATAGCTGTGGTCTATCGGATCAAACCGGAGGAGCAGGGGTGAGCTATTGACCTTTATGACTAGAGGAAGCCTAGATAAAACTGCTTTACGTGAGGGAGAGAGGTTAAGGTAGTGCCATTGCCAAGTGTGACTAGGGGAGCCAAGAGGAATTGCCAAGAAGGTCTATGGGCTTGCGGAAGCCCCTTTGATCAAGGAGCGGCCATTTTAGAAGATTCAGGTTTAAGCGATGAAAGGTGACCTGCAATCATGTTATCGCAATGTTGGAGCTCAACTGTAGCTCAGCGGGAGAGGGAGGACTCAATGGAAGTCTTAGGGCCTGCTGATGCGCCGATGTTCAGGTAGCGGCCAGTTTAGAAATGCAGGATAATGAGATAGCATGGGTTCCAGCAATCATGTTATTAACATGTTGGAGCTCAGCGGGAGCTCTGAGGGAGAGGGAGGTCTCCGGGGAGGTCTAAGGGCCTGCGGATACACCGTTGCTCAGGTTATTTCAAAGATGAGCAGGGGGCGGCCATTTTAGAAACTTCAGGCTTGTGATATTACAGTGAAGGAGATCAATGTGCTGGCACTTACCCCATCTACCTCGTGGAGTGGTAATTCGCTAAATGTGACCTTCAAATCGGGCCTGAGGCGAGCGAGACCAGGCAGCTCGTTGCGTCGGGGGAGTGCGTTCCGTAGACTCCCTCAGTAGTCGGAGGCGGGAGCGGCCACAGGCAAAGTAGCTCCCAGGCGGGTGACCGAGTGCTACTGGGACCCTCTCGGTGGTGGCCGGTTGACGGCAGGGGGGGGCTGGGGGGCTCAGATGTCAACAAGTACAGTAGGGCAAGAGTAACGGCAAAGACAGAGGACGTTGCGTCGCTGGAGGACCGGACGACTGTTTTACCATCGGGGTCAGAGATCAACAGGCGCTGCGGAGCAACATCCGGGCAAAAGCAAAGCAGAGAACGGTGCATCGCGGGAGGTCAGGGCGACGATTAGCAACAGAGAACTACAAGCCCAGAAGAGCAAAGTCAGAGCAAAAGCAAAACAGAGAATGGAGTATCGCGGGCGACAACATCGTCAGATCGTCGGAGTCCTGCTCATGACGAAGTCGTTCTCGAGGGTGGCCGGCTCGTGGTGGGGGGAGAGGGGCTAAGAGCAAAAGCAAGCCCGCCGGCAAAGACCCAACGTGGTAGTCCATGTGTAAACGGGCGGGCAGGAAGCAATCATCCCCAGCCGTCCGGAGATCGACAGGCGCAGTATCGTGGAGTTGGGCAGGGGGGTCAGATAGCAGGCGGGAGAACCGATGCAGACCAAGACCCAGGACACCGGTCAGGGGTCGAAGCAGATGATGGGTGCAGCTGTCTCTGGGGCTGAAAAGACCAGAAGGGAAACAAAAAGCGCGAGCTCATCCACCGCGCCCCAGCGGGCTTAGCTCGAGGCAGTCGAAACAGTCGAAGCAGGCAGGCAGTGCCGGATGTAGGGCCGCCCAGCCACCGTCGCCCGGGACTCTATACTACATAATGTCACTAGTGACTTTAGCACTTTCTGCTATAGCTTTTTGCTTTGCCAGTATTCAACCAGTCATGCTGTCCATTATCAGTGCTGTTGTTTGTGTAACATTGTTGCTTGTTTGACCATCTGCTACCAATTTTATGTAATAACCTTTTTCCAGTGGATTAGCTTCATATCAGGGCTACCAATATGGACACATAGCAGAGTTGAAGTAAACTGTTTAATTGTATTGTATATACATACCAGGTATTACACTCCTCTATTGGTGGCACCATCCCAAGAGGAAGACACATAGCAAATATTCTATGCTTGTCTTGGGGTGTAGTGTACGGGTACACTGACTCTAACTGGTTGGTCTTGCAAACAAGCCTGGAGGCCATTTCGTCACACTTCGTGGGCGAAGTCCACAAACTATTAGAGCTTTTCCCATGATAGCATTAATCGTTTGTGGACTAATGGTTTGTACTTGTGTAGGAGCTGCTGGTCCCGTTGCAAGAACAGTTCTGGAGCTCAAAGTATGTTGTATGAACTGTATGAGTTTCCTGTACAAGGCGACCAAATAATTAAAAACCTGTACCACCTCAACGGGTGTTAGATTATCAGGGTGAGTAACAGGCATGTAACCTACCAAGACCGCCCACATAGCCCCTTCATTGCTCAGAGGCCTCAAGTGGACATTTCTGTGCATGTGTGGCAATTGACCAGCAAACTAGTTCTGGTGTTCCTAGTAAGTCAAAAGGATTTTCAAATCTTGGCAAGCCCTATAATGTGCCAGCGGGTCTACTGCTGAGTAGGCACGAAAGTGCCCTGAGGCAGCATCAATAGGCTCAAATTCCACCCATAAGTAAAATATCTCAAAGTAACTGCCCCCCTTCATAAGGGGCACCTTGCGCTTTGATATGCCGAATGACTACATCCCTGTAATGGGCCCCATCACAATAGGTGCTACCAGGGTGAATGAATTCAATGAAAATTGGAATCAAATAATTATAAAACCCACAGAATGGGGAATAACCTTTTAAAAGTCAAGCTTGACAAACCTATGGAAATAGGTGCTCCCTTATTCACAGTAGGAGGTAACCATGATTAATACAGACGTCTCCATAATGACGTAATAATGATAAACCTGTGTGTGAATATTGAAGAAACTACTCAAGGTGTACCTATATGATACAAGCCCCCACGCTGGGTGTAAACTGTTGCATAAAGTATGACTTTGGCATAGTTCTACAAGGTTTGCTTTCCCATCCACGGGTGACATATGTGAAATTGGTTCAATGCACCAGCGCTGAATGTGAAAGACAGGTTATTGTAGCCCAGCAGAACTCCACTCAATACATTGTTGAAGTAGAGTTATTGTTTTTGGGTTACTAACAATCCCTGCAAATGGGTATGGGGCACTGTGGTAACATAAACAAACCTATTTTGTTATTCACAATATCACATACACTGTACTAAGAAGAATACACACTTTCAACTAAAAGAATTTAACACAACAGGATGAATCTGTTCCTCTGTATATCTAAAATGACTACACAGGATACCATAAAAACAGCCAGAAGGTAAGTTGTGAGCAACGAGAAAAACATAGTTTTAATTCCATTTAAAACCTAACACCCTTAAACCTACTTCATGGAAAGCAGAGCAACATGTGGTCTATGAGTTTCTTAGGGAGAAGAGATGCACTGCATACCTTGTTGACAGCAAGAGCTGTCTTTATCAGCGGAGGCGTGAAAGCAGTGTTCTCTGCGAAGGGCAAACGGGTGCTGCGGTAGCGGCCTACCTCCGGGACTCAGCTTTAGTAGCATCAGGTGAGATGTAGCATCTTTGAAGTGCACTGGCAGTAGGTGAGGCCGTCTCTGGCAGAATCGATTGCGATAATCTGGGTAAAAGACCTGACCAGTTGTCAAGTGTCAGCCCATAAATGCTAAAGCTTATCAGAAATTGGGATTTCTGACATAAGGTTAGGAATGTCTAACATAGATTTTGTGTATCAAGGTGTGTATCCTAGACGTTTCCTTATGATCATTTAAGGAAAAAGGACATCAATTCAGACTTCACTATTTTGGCTATATGTCTGTATTTGTTCTTATTTGACCTTGACATGGTGATAAACAGACACCTGTCCCAGACTGATGTCACATCAGGTGTTATATCTATGTCATTAGATGAATGACTTGTCACTTTCACAGGTGACGACTCCCGTTATCTAAAATTGAGAAAATGGAGACGTCCATTATCTAAGATGAAGTTGGGCCTACTTAAAATGGAATCGGACCTTAGGGGCTTTACGTCACATACACCTAAGAGCATTCTCCTCCTCTAGTACTTCTGCAACCTTCTCACTTCATCTTTGCTACTTTCCACATCTCTCACCATCCAAGTTCCACCATGGATTGTCACATTCTACCCCACTTCACATTCAGGGAGAGGAAGAAACCACAGTTCCATGTATTAAATTCCTAAAGCATCTTCCTTCTTTTGAACAAAGATTTCTCAAGTCACGGCCATGTTGCAAAAAGGAATCTGGGGCTACTTTCAGGCTTTTTGCACTTCTCTCAATGCTGTGCAGACAGCGCTGCACGTTACATAATAATTATCCATACAGCATTCATTTACAAACTCTATTCAATATCATAAGATTGGGATGGGATGTTAGAATAGTTAGTTAAAAAAAAGTTTTACTCTCTCAGCTCACTCTATACAGTATTAGCTAAGTTTATGACTTCTTCAAATAAAGTGTTAAGTTCACGGATGTGGTGTGGGATCCTTAACTCACTGCCACATGCCACTGGACTCATTTGGAAGTGCAGTGTAAGCGTGCCAACCCCTAGTTGCCCACTTTCACCAATGGTACTTTGAACCACACTGGATCTCACTAGGGCACTGTTCATTCAGGGCCCAGTGTGGATTACAAACATTCTCCATGGCTGCCTCAGCACCACCTTACCTACCCTTTCATTGAACCTTTCTCAGTCAAAGCTTTTCCTTCTGTATAAGATTGCTGTCAATTATGTTCCCTATAATGTTTTCATTCCTCTTGATCTGTCAATATTAACTTGTTCCAAATGTGTTTATTATTTCAACCTCTGGAACAAGCAAAAACGTTTTCCTTCAGAGTTCTGTTTTTTTCTGTTGTATTTTGCATCATATTGTTTTTTTGTGCAGTGTATGTACATGTATGTTAATATTACAGTATTAACAATCGTATGTCTGCGTTCATAAATGCCCATTTACAAAATGCACTGGTTTTATTTGTTTATGTGTTTCATTTCATAGGATTGGGCTACAGTGTGGAACTAGCAGCAGTGTGAACTGCAAGTAATAAGGAACATCATGAGGTCTAGAGGGAGTGTTTTGAGACTTCTCATTCTCTGAATGCTCTGTTGATACTGCAGGAGCATTCCACAAAGAAGGCATAGCTGTCTAGTTCTGATAAAACGACTTACAGCACCCCTACTGTCGCAGTAATGTCACTTACACACTGAACTTCCAGTGCCCCTCAGTCCTGACAGTACCCTTTGGATAACATCTTTGTTACCCTGTCACAGTAGGAATGCAGACAAGAGTCACGGTATGTATATGAGACACGGATAGCAAGATTTGTTGTGACCCTCCAATATATATGATATGTGTTAACTTGGTTTATCAAGCATACGTACACGCAAAGCATGGCTTTATGGAGAGAATGGGAAACAGTCATGCAACGCTACTGCTACTATTAAGGACTTCGTGCGATATGAGAGAAGTGTAAAGTTTTAAGTTTCTTTTGAAATTTCAAATTAACTTCCTCACTTTTCAAGAACTTTGGAGGCAAGCGTCAGATGTACAAATGTATTTTGTATTCGCAAAGCCTGCAGTTCACCATATCAAAGGGTTTGTGGCCAGTAGCGGCTGGCAGGGAATAAGGGTGTAGGGGGGACAAACTAAAAAAAAAAAATACCACTTACCGTTTCTGCGTCTTTCCTCTGCTTCTCCGTCCCGGAACCAGGAAGCACCCAGGCTCCCCATAGCCAATCACAACGCTGCATTGCAGCATTGTGATTGGTCTGGACGCTGTGGATTGGCACTCAGATGTGGACTGGGGGCCTGTGCATGTTCTCCAACAGGCTGTGTAATACAGCCTGGTGGGAAACATGCCAAGACGGCCAGCCAAGTAGTCATGCACACTTGGAGTGTGCTAACCACTCCTCTCCCTGTGCCTCCAGCCCCGCCCTGCCCTAACCCAGCCCCGAAACTGCGAAAAATAAAATCATAATAACCATGTTATTATCATTTTATTTTTCCTGCTCAAAGAGTAGTGGGGCGACGCTCCTCGCCTTAGCGGAGGAGCCGCCCCACCCCAACTTCATACCTTGCACGAAAAACATTTTGCGAGTCATAAAGGTTCCAAATCACAAGAGGGCTTTTGCAGGCCACTCCGAATTGCAATTATGAGGAGATGTGAAACAGGTTATCCTACTATTTGGGACTCGGAATGCATTGTATCAGTGATTTGGAGCAATTGAAGTTATATGCCACCAATTGGAAACAGATTTAAATTGCGGCTCGAACCATGCTGTGACTTAACAACGAGGTCCAAACCATGAATGCGTCTTTACAACGCATTCCTTTACCACGCAAGTCGCTACAACGACTTGCCTTAAAAAAAGCATTCTTGGACTGATGTTGGGCTTTAAGTCCAACACTTTCCCTACTGTTACGCAGACTGGAGTTGGAATAGTAAATTATACTATTCCAAAATCCAGCGCTTTCCGTAAGACAAGTCATTGGCAGGTGTGGTAAATGCCTGCGTGGTTCTGACATATAACCGCCACTGATGAAGGGGCGTGGCTTGCCAACATGGCCGTATAGACGTGCTCGAAAAGAGCTCTGTGCGGCGGCCCGTGATGAGCTAACATCCTGCGAAATCCTGGCCCCTAAAGACTGAGAAATAAGTCTCCTGGGTTTTCCAAGACCTTCGCCCGTGTCACGGAAGAGATGAAGAGGTTCAGGGCCCTGTGAATTGCATTAGAGCTCGGAGTCCCCCTCGATCGGGGGAGCGGCCGCCATCTTGGAGCCGGAACGATGTGATCGGACCGAGTAGCCCGGGCCGCGGATCTGTGGAGCCTTGTTGGCTGGGTGCGGCACATGCGGCGGCCCTGGGGCGCAGTGAAGTGCCTACGCGGGACGGATACCTAAGAAGAACGACCCCGCGTCTGCCGGTGCGGGACCTTTACTCTGCGGGGCCGAGCGCTGATAGTTTATTGCGCGAGTGGTCTGCGTCCCCTGCGGGGGATGGGTGACCCCCCCCTGGCAACGGAGACACGACGGACTATATGCCCACGCGCGTTATGCAAGTTTGCGGGTGCCTACATCCTGAAGGTAAGGACAGCTGTGGGGGGATCGGAATCATGGGATCGCTCTGCAGGCCCGTGAGCTGCCCGGTGTTGCTCTAATCCTTTACCACCGATGCGCACCTCGGAGCGAAGATCCCAGCCCTTGATGGTCGGGACGTGGTTCACGAGAGTTGGGCGGCCAAGGGTGCAGTGACCATTGGGCGGTGCACTGACGATTGGAGGAGGCGGCGGGGCGGGGGATGCACGTGTATGGACAGGCCCTGATCCGCTCACGAGCAGCGTATTTGTGGAGAGAGACGCCGACCCAGTGCCCTGGCCCAGTCCTGATGATAGCATCTGGCATTGAAGGGAGTCTTTTTGTGCGATGGGACCTGAAGGCTCACGGACGGCAAGTTAGTCCAGTTGATTGAGAAGTGGCGGATACCCTGTGGCCGGGGGGGGCTGACGCTCCGGGATTTGGGTGAGACTATACAGCTGCTGAGAGTCCTTGGGCCGCCTCTGAACTCACGCATATACTAGGGCCCGAAGGGCTAGTATTTAGTGCACACCTTGGCATGCACCCCTCCACGATCCGGGAGGGTTATATAAGACACAGCTTGAGGAACTAGCCGGCCAATATGGGTAAAGATAAAACGGCGAAATCACAATCTAATAAAATACTAAACTACGCCCAGCCCATACCCCACGGCCCGGAGGACAGAAATTAAGCTAGACCACTGGAACAGGGAGCACTTGAGGGGGCTGGCAAAGATTCTCCAACACTGATGGACCTTATCAGAGCCATTCAGTCGACTAGATGTGACATGATCCGGAAGATCGATGCTGTGGCTATAGACGTTAATTTGTTGAGATGTGACCTCAGGAAAGTCTCGGAAAGAGTGACGGTTACGGAAAAAGACACAGAGGCCCTTAAAGAGGAGGTCAAGAGCCTTAGTGCCACGGTGGTAGAGCTGAAACGCCAAGTGAATAGGCTCGAAGACCGGGCTGAAGATTCGGAAGGTCGGTCCAGAAGGGGGAATCTAAGATTTGTGGGGTTTCCTGAGAAGGCGGAGGGCCCTGCAGCAGACCTGTTCTTGGAGGATTGGATCACTCATGAAATGACTCCCAAGCAGCTGTCGAAATTCTTTAGTATTGAGCGGGCACATAGGGCGCTGGTGGCCCCCCTAGACCCGGAGCACCTCCCCGAGCCATTATCGCAAAATTGTTTAACTTCAAAGACAGGGACCTTTTGCTTCAGCTCTCTCGTAGCGGACGACGGTTCTTCTTCGAGGGTCATTCCATAGCAATTTATCCGGACTACACCCAAAGAGTTCAGGAACAGAGAAAGACTTTCATAGCAATTAAACGACAGCTCAGGGACCTGAACCTTAAATATAGCCTCATGTTCCCTGCGAAACTACGAGTGGTAAGTGAAGGCTGGGCCCTGTTCTTTGTCTCTTATAAACTAATGGGGTAACCCATTCACTGTCCGTGGACCTGGGTATCATACGGTATAGAACAACAATTGGTCCTAGGACTCATTCGTATATGCATTTAAGGCATTTGTGTACATTCATATTTCGAACCATGCAGCAATATATCAAGCAAATAGTATGAATACAATTCAGCACCAGCAAAAAGAAGAATAGGGTAACCACTTTATTTTAAGAAAAAGATCTAATTTATTAGTATCAATTTTGAAGGTAAAAACATTACCAAACATGTAGTTGTCAAAAGGTTGCTCATAAAGAAAAAGGGTGGTGGAAAAGAAGTGCTCATGTGAAGTGAAAGAGTAAAAGGAGGAAAAGAATCGAAGTAATTCAAACAGAAATTATATTGGTTTATCATATGCAACTGGTTGAAACTTTTAACACCAGTTGGTTGTGGCCTGTCCAGAGAAATTCATTTGTTTATGATTTATGACAATTAATAGAAAATGTCGCAGAGAAACATAATCTGTTCACGCTGGAGCTGCACGGCCACATGAGGACCGTCTCGCTGCTCTCAAGATCAATTCAATGTGATTGACTCGCCATATGTGAACCCCGGTTTTTGGATAGATCCACGTGATTATTTCGCTCCCAGTGGACTCCTCTAATTATATCCAGTCATCAACCCACCGGGGTCTTTTGGCTCTCTCACCGCAACTGTGATGCGGACTACCTATCCCAGGGAGCTGGCAACAGGGCCTTTCTACTTCAGCACCTGTAATAGGTTGCTCCTCTCCCCGGTCCTGAGGAAGACCCGCAAGCGGAGGTTTAAGCTACCCCTTGCGCCATAAGTCGGATCGAAACGTCGACATCTACCCTTAATCAAGGCCTGTACCTATGACACCACCACCCCCTCCTTGTGAACAGATGATGTTTCTCTGCGACATTTTCTATTAATTGTCATAAATCATAAACAAATGAATTTTTCTGGACAGGCCACAACCAACTGGTGTTAAAAGTTTCAACCAGTTACATATGATAAACCAATATAATTTCTGTTTGAATTACTTCAATTCTTTGCCTCCTTTTACTCTTTTACTTCACATGAGCACTACTTTTCCACCACCCTTTTTCTTTATGAGCAACCTTTTGACAACTACATGTTTGGTAATGTTTTTACCTTCAAAATTGATACTAATAAATTAGATCTTTTTCTTAAAATACAGTGGTTACCCTATTCTTCTATTTGCTAGTGCATATTTGTATTAATACTATTTGCTTGATATATTGCTGCATGCTTCGAAATATGAATGTACACAAATGCCTTAAATGCATATACGAATGAGTCCTAGGACCAATTGTTGTTCTATACTGTTCTTTGTCTCGGCGGAGGAGGCGAGAGGCTGGTTGGACGCCAGGGCCCCAGGGGGGAGGCGCCTGGTCCCCTCTACGAGTTCTGCCGGGACGCATGTCTCGCAGTCTCCCTTGAAGGGCCGTAGACAGTCTACACGACAGGCATCTCAAAAGAGAACGATGAGCTTGGGCCGAATCACCGTCCTCCGAGATGGTACACTTCAGGCTTCGGATTTAGAGGTTGTCCCGGATTCGATGGAGGCGACGCCGGACCTTGAACATGGAGCAGAGGGCCCAGACAGTGGTCATGACTGAGTCCTATGAGTTACGCAGCAACTGTTGAACTGTGCAGATAAGTCTATGATGTGTTTAGAACTCCTGGGGGTCTTGGAAAGACTGGTTTGTAGAATTTACTGGAGTGTTTTTGGGAGGTGGGCGTTCTGAAGCTCGGGGTGCGGCCTCCTGACCATTGTGGTGTTGTGTTCTTCCTCGCTTCCTTTCATTGTGACCGGGGTACGGGTTGAGGGTCATGTTGATTCACTCAATGCATTAGGGACTTGGGCCTCCGCCGGAGTAGCGACGTCCCCACTAGAGCCCAGGTCCATTGGGGTAGCTTGAGAGGAATCTCGCACCCCGGTGTAACCAAATCTCTTGCACAGCGCTTGGTCGATATTTGAAGGGGGGGGTGTATCGGGCGGTGTGTATGGTTGTTTATATGGGAATGTATACTCAAATTTATACTGCTGCCCAAGGGAGGGGGAAGGGACCGTGAATGTTCAGTTCTTGGGAGTTTATTTGTTTGTTGGGGAGCCTATGGGGTCACATGAAGATTACATCGCAACGCATGGATATTGGAGATGAAGGGAGGAACATCTAGGGGAGGGAAAGGGGCATGTCTGACAATTACCATTACACTGCCATGACAGCACAGACACTGAAGTTTCTTACCTGGAACGTCCGTGGGATGGCCAGTCAGGACAAACTCCGTAGAGTGCACACTTTCCTGAAGAGATATGGAATAGCGATTGCGGGGCTGCAGGAGACACACATTTGGGGGAATACTATAAAATGCCTACGTAAACGTTGGAGGGCACAAATCTACGCTACATCCTATTCTGGCTTTGCACGGGGGGCATTGGTGTGGGTGGCCCCAGGGGTTCCGTTCCAACACCTTCAACATGTTCTAGATCCCGAAGGGAGATATGTTATTCTGTTTGGAAGGTGGGAAGGGAGAGAACTGTGTATTATTAATGTCTATGCGCCCAACCTGGATTGCTCTGATTTTTATCCGGCAGTCCTGAAAGCAGCGACACCTTACGTGGGTGCTAAAATTCTTCTCTTTGGAGATTTTAATTGTATCTTTGACGGGGCATTGGACCGAGAGCCCCCCAGAGAAAATACTAAACCCCGTATGGTGAGGTCCCTCATGGGTATTTTACAGGGCATGCAGTTACGTGATGAGTGGAGAGCAGGAAACCCTATTAAGAGGGAGTTTTCTTGTTTTACTCCGGCAGCCAACACCTTTTCACGGATTGATCACTGTTGCCTTACTGCTGGTCTCTCCGCTATGACAAAGGCCATCTCTTATTTGCCGCGATACCTATCTGACCATGCGCCTTTGTTGCTGACACTGTCCTCTAGACCGGGGCAACCACCCATTCCACTATGGCGGCTTCGAGCAGAGGCCCTTACGGACCCTCCATACGTACAGACTGTTACGGAGGCCCTCCAACATTATTTTGGGGAGAATTGGGGGTCCACCGCCACTAGATCCACAGAGTGGGAGGCCATGAAGGTCGTTATCAGGGGGGTTTGTATGAAGACTACCGATGGGGTCTACCATCAGCTTAGTGCTGATATCGATTCCCTAGAAAAACGCTTACGGATTCTAGAGACCGCACTATATCAGAACCCTACCAATAGAACTGCATGGACGCAGGTGCAGGGAGAGTTACTTGAAGCCTGGTCACGATTGGAGAAGCACAAATATACCACCTATAGGCAGAGGCTTTATATGGAGGGTGACAGATCAGGAGCGTTATTAGCTCGACTTATCAGGACGGAGACAGAACACACACCAGTGTTACAGCTTCGTGATAGTTTGGGGAACGTGGTATACACGCAGGATGCGATTATTAAGGAATTTGCGACCTACCTGCACCAGACTTGTTCGACTATTGCCCAAACTAGACCTATTACATTTCAGGATTTTTTTAAAGATATAGCGCTTCCTACCCTTGGGGATGATGAGGCCGGAGCCCTCAGGGCGCCACTTACTAGGGAGAAATACTAACATCCATCAAACAGCTGAAGCCTGGGAAATGCCCCGGGAGCGACGGTCTCCGGGCTGAATTTTATAAGACGTTTGCCCCGCAGCTGGTGGATCACTTCCTTGAGGTATATACCGAAGCTCTAGCCAAGGGGACACTTCCCAATACCATGATGGAGGCGTTGGTCTCCATGATTCTCAAGCCGGATAGGGATCCCCTTTCCCCGAGTTCCTATAGGCCCATCTCTCTCCTGAATATAGATGAGAAAATATTAAGTGGTGTATTAGCGGCGCGTCTATTGCCATACATGACTCGACTGGTCCACCCAGACCAGTCTGGGTTTATCCCAGGGTGGAATACCACACATAATCTGCGCAGACTTGCATATGTATGGCATGCGCCGGATCTTGGGGAGTCGAAGTGGGCTCTCTGTCTCCTAGACATCAGGCAGGCCTTTGACTCTGTTGAGTGGGATTACATGTGGACGGTATTCGCTCAGATGGGATTGGGGAAAGACTATCTAAGATGGCTGAAACTGCTTTACTGTAAACCAACGGCTCGAATCCGCCTCCGGAATCAGGTATCGGACAGTCTGGAGCTCCAACGAGGTACCCGACAGGGTTGCCCCCTGTCGCCGCTACTTTTTGCCCTTATGATGGAGCCCCTGGCAATCACTCTCAGAACTCGGATGGAGCGTTGGGGTGTTCGGCTGGGGACGATGGTGCATGTGGTGTCAATGTACGCCGACGACACAATGGTGTACCTCCAACACCCCAGGACGGCAGTTCCGGAGCTCCATCGGGAGCTGAATAGTTTTGGTGAAATTTCGGGACTTTGCCTCAACCCAGGGAAATCTAAGCTTTTCCCGATGGGCAGCCTGCGGAATGTGGAAGTTTTGGCAGGATCTCCCTTTAACTTTGATGGGGCGGGTTGCCCTCATAACAATGGTAATCCTCCTGCGCTGCTTATACGTTCTACAAACTTCCCTTTATCGCATTCCATGGGCGTATTTCCGCAGACTGGACCGTTTGTTGGTTGACCTCCTATGGGGATCCAAAAGGAAGAGGGTAAAATTAGACACATTACAGAGGCCGTGGGAGCGGGGAGGGTTGGGGGTCCCACCGGTTGAGTTTTTATTATATAGCAACGCAGCTTCAACATGCAGTACAGTGGTTAGACGAGCATGACAACAGGGAGAAACGGCTATTGGATGGTACTCATCGGGGGTCCCCTTTATCTGACCTTCTCATGATGGGAACGGGGGTGCCCACACGATTCCCCTATATTATTAGACATGTGGCTGCAGTTTGGGAAATCGCAATTAAAACTTTGGTGAAACGAGTGCCATACGCCCTAGAGGCCCCGCTGTGGGCAGTGGTACCGTTTAAATGAATAAGTCGAACCATGGCAATTACTAGGTGGACAGAAGGGGGTTGCTGTATGATGGGCGATCTGTATTCAGGACATCGGTTCCTCACAAGGGAGGAATCGGAGTCGATGTTTGACTTAGGCAGGGGGCAGTACCTCCAATATGCGAAGATCTCGGCGGTAGCGCGAGAGCTGTGGCCAATGTTTCTGGAGGAGCCGCCCATTGCTGCCACTCTACAAGTCCTTATGTCATTGGTGGGGGGCCGCAGATTGGTGTCACATATATACAGGGCGCTACGAGAAGACCTCGTCGTGGACCCTCTCACTGTTCAGGCCAAATGGGATGGGCTACTTGAGGAACCTCTGACGGAATCAGAATGGAAGAGAGTACATGAGGGGGTTAAGCAAATTAGTTCCAATGTGAGATTTAAGCTTACCCAATTTAATATTGTTCATCAAACATACCTCACTCCACACGTAGTGCACAAAATATACCCGGATCGTCCAGCTCGTTGCCCCAAGTGTGGTCATTCAGATGCCCAGTTCTTACATATGATATGGGAATGCTCAGAACTGCAATTGTTCTGGGGGTTGATACTGGAACGCCTGAAACAGGTGTCGGGTTGGTCGCTGCCTTACTCCATCAAGGAAGTACTTCTGGGACTTCTTCCCAGTCCCAAGGGGAAGAAACTCATTCGACGGTTCCTCCAGCTGGGACTAGTGTTGGCTAAAAGAAGGATTGCGATTAGTTGGATGAGCTCACAGCCCCCCACGGTAGAAAACTGGGCTAAAGACTTGAGAGAGTGGGCCACAGCAGAGTTAATTCGAATGTGGCGTGTTCGAAGAGACGAAAAATTGGCGGATGATGCGAGGTCGTGGTATATCATGATCTCAGAAATCCCTAGTGGAGAGACCCCCACCTCTCAAGCAATTGAGGGAACGCGGGTTGATAGTAGTGGATCAGAAGCGAGGGAGTAGGCAGGGCGCAACCTCTGGTCATAGAATATATTAGGAGCCCAAGGTATGGAACCTAGTGACCTTCGATACAGGATGTGGGGAGATGTTTCTCGCGTGTGACTCAGGGGGGGTGGAGGGTGGGGAGGAACACAGTTTAAATTGTTGGGGTTTGTTGACGGGAGGTGCAACTGTTTATATCCGACTAATGTACGGGTGACTTCACGCCAGATTTTCAATGTGAACATATCCTTAACAGATGGAGTTGTAATATTTTTCTTTTTATGTGTATTATTTGCAACTCAAAAGTATGTGCTTCTTCAATGTTGTCATGAGTGTATTATTATCCTGGTCGGATGGATATTCAATAAAAATAAGTTATAAAAAAATATATATTAACCGCCACTAATCAGTTACTGACACCGTTGTTGCCAGACGAATATGTCTCCATGTCTGAAATGCTATCTCTTCCAAGTGTTTGATGGCTCAGTTTGGAGGTTCATCGAAGACAACATCCAGGCTATTTCTAAAATGTTTTCCTGAAGAAGAGGGGACTTTAATTATGAAAGGCCTGATGAATCACACACAATATTTTGAGCTTAAAGCGCTTTTGCCAACAGACCCAGAGCAAAAAACATAGGTGAACCAGAGAACAAGATCTAGCTGCAGAAATTCTGACCATATTTTAAATCATGCAAATATATTGATAGCCACCACTCGATTCATAAAAGGAACTGTAAGGAAAGAAACATTTTAGTTGTTTCAAGGGGAAACATCTACACTTAGAGACAGCAGAAATTTGAGAAAAAGATAAGAGTCACCAGTTTTTTTGTCAATGAGGTAGGAATATCTCATGCAATGATGGACATATCCAAGTTTTTCCAAGAGGGGAGCACTTTTCAGTGTGATGAATTTTGGGTATGGTATGGTTTAACCTAAACATATTTGTGAAGATCCAGTAACAAAATAGCAACACGACGGACAATTTCTTCTCAAATAAAAGGGGTTATTCTGGTCAGAGGTTATATTCTGAGAGACATACAAAACTGTAGAGGACAGTCAGTGAAGTCCTCTGTTATCAAGGTATATATTCAGAGAGACCCATGTGGGCTTTTAATCCTTTCTAGATGAGATTGTGCTGGAGCTGCGCAGAACAGGGCACTTTCTGGTTAGGCTTGTCACCATCACACTATGTGCTTATGCAACAAAATGGGACCTGAAGGGGAGTGCTTAAAGATACTGTGATTGTGGAACGGGGGGGCTGGAAAGTTTATGCTACTTGTTCAAAATCAATTGGACAGCCAGGAGAATATTGTTACTATTATTATGTGTTATGAGACAAAAAAATAAAGAAGCTATGGCATTTTGTTATAGAACACATGTAGCACTTATTTATCATACTGTTGCCGTAAATGTATGGGGAGCGTGGTTGCAAAATAGGGGTTCATTTTTTGGCTAGGCTCATTAAGCTGTTTTTTCCTTTAATATACCTTATGGGTTTTTAGGCGAAACAATAAAGTTCTGGCTGACTCACTGCACAGGCAAATATCCAGTGTAGCGGGTAAGGAAAGAGTACAAATGTGAGCATTACAGAAGACATCTACAAAAATCTTCACTAAGGGGCCTTTTACGATGGCGGTCGGATGACCGCCGCCTGGCCGGTGGTGGCAACCGCCGGACCGGCGGCGGACATCCGCCCGCGATCACAAGCCAGAAACCGCCGGTCAGATTAGGATGGCGGTGGTGATCGCGGCGGTGGGAAAATCCAACCGCCGCTTTTCCGCCGGTTGCCATCTGCACACCTGCCTGGCGGACGGAGAAGGACCGGGATAATGGTGGCGGTGCAGAGCAGGCTCCGCCGGCAGGATTATGATGCCGGCGGTAGCCAGCCTTTCCTCAGCGGTCAGACCACCATGAAAAGGCATGCGGTGATTGTCTTCCGGGGGCCCGTTGCGGGCCCCCAATGTTTTGTGGGGGGGTGGGTGCACTGGGGGGGTACCCATGGTCCCCCCCTACATTTCCCTGTACCAGGTGGCAGGCACTGTGCAGTGCCTGCCACGCAGTGCAGGGAGATGCAGGACATGCTACTTTTGACATCGCGGCGGTGCTGCGTGCATCAGCAACCGCCGCAATGTTAAAGCCCGCGATCCGACCGCAGCGGTCGGATTTCGAGCAAGGAACATCGTAATACGACCGGCGGTTATGTCGCGGGCCTTGCGGGCGGTCTTTTCACGCTACCATGGCGGTCGGGGAGGTTTTCCGACCGCCATCGTAATAGGCCCCTTAGTGTAGAATATGCAACAAAATTACCTTTGCATACCAAATTAAAAATCTAATTGCTCTGGCCTATGTGCCAGTAACAGATGTGGCTGAGCATTATAACCTTTTAATTGAAAGTCCTTTTTACCAACAAAATGAACAGAAATTATCTCCCCTCCTAGACTATTTTGAGGATACCTGGGTGGGGAGATTACATAGATCAGGCCATAGGAGACAACCCAAATTTCAAATTCCTTGGTGGAACGCGTACCTAACTACACTTAACCAAGAAGCTAAAACCAATAACGCAGTTGAAGGTTGGCATAATGCCTTCCTATCTTCTACAGGACGAAGCACTCCTACCCTACATAAACTATTACTTGCCATACAAAAAGAACAAAGCTTCCAAGAACTCAGAATGCAACAATCTGTCACCCAACTAAAGCCAAAGCTTTCAAGACAAACTAATCAAATGTATCAGTATCTTCAACAGCAAGTTCAGCTATACCCTTCCACAAAAGGCCTAGAATACTGAAATATGATAGCCAAAAGCCTACTCTAAAACACACAAACAATGTAAATATACTATTCTAAACAATAAAATGATTATAATAAAAATAGTGCATTTCTTTCATAATAAAATTAATTAATTTGTCTAATATATTTTATAAATTAATATTTACATATATATAGACAAATTATTTAAACATTAAAGCAAATAAAAAGCAACTGCAATTAAATTAAAATCATTTCCCTCCCGCAATTAAAAAGTTTAAAAACACTTACCATTCCCGTAGTTGTAATCGAAAAATGCCACATCTTCTAAAGTAATCCAGGTAGTACATAATCCATAGATATTAAAAAGTAACCCCAAAAAAATGTAAAAATACAACTGTATCAAAAATGTATCCTCCATTTATAACTCGACAATCCGGTAGCCATAAAAAAAAACGAAAAATAGTTTAAAATAAGAACCGCTCCGTGAAATCCGAAAAATTAAGGAAGTGTTAACTAATTGTTAGTTAATTTAACTAATACACACTTCCTTAAAAATAAAATCGCAATGTTCCTTAATTTCAAACTTCTTGTTCGTAAAACCTAGAAATAAAAAACAAACATTCCCACCCACACAAATAGACACATAATACACTTAATAACATTATTACATACATTATACACACAATAGTAACCTAAAAACTACTTAGGGGCCGATTCCGATCCGGGTCGGAAGGCCTCCGAATCGGATTCGGCTTCACCGGATCCGAGTCGGAGGCTTTGTTTCCGACCGAGTCGTACAGAGGTCCGGACGCCCAAGTACGATGCGAATGAACGCGAAATCGCCGACCGAATCGTTTCCGGGTCCGAACCGCTCCGTATGACTCGCTCGCACTCAATTCATAACGCGCAATGGAGACGTTTTACGACCGAGCCAGTACGATGCACGATCGGACAGCCGGATCGAGTCGGAGTCTCCGGGACGAAAAGGCTCCGGGAAGCGGACTTCGGGGGTCCGTGCCGGACCCCCTTTGCCCGTAGCCTTACGAGTCGGACACAGGGGGTGACCCAAGGGTCCCCCCTACACATGCATGTACGGTGCGGGCGTGAGCGAGGCGTCCCCGCAATAGGGGGCACACTTCTCCAAGACCTGCTATTGTCACAATGGGAGTCTATGTACGCGTCGTACAACAGGCTCCCATTGACTTCAATGGGGCTCCGAGCTACACGAGTCCGTCAGCGCTCGACTGCATCGTACTCGCTCGCTCGGAGCCAAGGGGCACGAATCGGTCGGATATCGCTCCGGGATCGTGTCGGACGGAACGGTTTCCGACCCGGATCGGAATCGGCCCCTTAACTGTAAAAAATCTAACTAGGCCGCAAATACGGAACACAACGTTAATCATTAATACATAAATAAAACACTAAACACACCATAACTTGCTAAACATAACTCGACGCACACTAACTACAACCTTACTACCTTTAAAATACACTAAAAATAGTCTAATATGTAAGAAAATTACTCTTACCTTCTTCGACGTGGAAGCAGCTCCCAACCGTGAGCTTCTTCCTTCCCAAATGACCCAAAACAACAGCGAGCGGTTACTAAATTAAAGCCCCAAACAAATATGGCAACTGTAAACTTATTAAATAAATGTCTTAATTTTTTTTTTATATTATAAAATGGTATTAAAATTACTGTTATATTCTATTAAAATACTACAAAATGTATTTGATTTATTTATATGTATTATCTGTTTTTTATATTATGTAAAATTATAATAATAAATATTATAATTAATAATATTTAATATTATAATTAGAAAAATGTATATATGTCAAAGAACAATTACTAAAAAATTATGATAATTTTGTTTTTTCTTCAAAAATATCTACTTTGTCAATAAATTGTACAACTCTTAATAAATGTAATTATTAATATTAATATTTTTATATTAATATTAAAAATTAAAATGTATTATGTTTGCATTTAAAAATTAAACTATCTTTTTTCTCAAATATATAGTACAAATATTTTCAATTTAATGTTAATAAATACTTACCAACATATGTAACAATTGTAAAAATGTTAAAAATATCAAACAATAATTAGCAATTGTTAAAAATATATATTAATATCTAAAATGTGCATAAAAAATATGCAAAGCCATCATGTTATATTTCTATTATATAAACAAACGTGAAGTACAATTATTTATATTTGTAAAAATATTTGTTTATTTTTTACATGTTTAAATATACATATTGGTAAACTGTATTTTTTTCTGTAATAAATGTACTCTCCTGTATATATATGTATTGTTGTTTTTTTTCAATTTGTAATAAAAAATACACTTTGCATTTACCTGACATTTTATTTTTGAAATTAATAAAAATTACTAATAAAAATAAAAATTGTAATTTTTGGCCTACCTTTTCATTGCTATTACATTTAATTGTTGTTATTAAATATATTTTATTAAATTGTTTGTTATAAAATGCAAATATTTTAATTAAAAAGATATATAATGTTGTTGTTTTTTTTATATAAATAATGTGTTTATACTATTTTTAACTATAATAATAATATTTTTCAATATTTTAAAAACCACTCACCTAAATTATTCTTACTACTCCACTCAACATAAATATCCAATACTTAATTAACATTAAAATTACTAATTTTACTATTCCTACTCCAGTCAGTATTTAATTGGGGTAGGTGCTGGACACTAAACTTAATTAACTTACTATTCCCACTCCAGTCAGTAGTTAATTAGAGTATGTGCTGGACACTAAACTTAATAAATTTACTATTCCCACTCCAATGATTATTTAATTGGGATAGGTGCTGGTCACTAAACTTAATTAATTTACTATTCCCACTCCAGTCAGTATTTAATCGGGGTAGGTGCTGGACACTAAACTTAATTAATTTACTATTCCCACTCCAATCAGTATTTAATTGGAGTAGGTGCTGGACACTAAACTTAATTAATTTACTATTCCTACTCCAGTCAGTATTTAATTGGGGTAGGTGCTGGATACTAAACATAATTAATTTACTATTCCCACTCCAGTCAGTATTTAATAGGGGTAGGTGCTGGACACTAAACTTAATTAAATTACTATTCCTACTCCAGTCAGTATTTAATTGGTGTAGGTGCTGGTCACTAAACTTAATTAATTTAGTATTCCCACTCCAGTGAGTATTTAATAGGGGTAGGTGCTGGACACTAAACTTAATTTAATTACTATTCCTACTCCAGTCAGTATTTAATTGGGGTAGGTGCTGGACACTAAACTTAATTAATTTACTATGCCCACTCCAGTCAGTATTTAATTAGGGTAGGTGCTGGACACTAAACCTATTTAATTTACTATTCCCACTCCAGTCACTATTTAATTAGGATAGGTGCTGGTCACTAAACTTAATTAATTTACTATTCCCACTCCAGTCAGTATTTAATAGGGGTAGGTGCTGGACACTAAACTTAATTAAATTACTATTCCTACTCCAGTCAGTATTTAATTGGGGTAGGTGCTGGTCACTAAACTTAATTAATTTACTATTCCCACTCCAGTCAGTATTTAATAGGGGTAGGTGCTGGACACTAAACTTAATTTAATTACTATTCCTACTCTAGTCAGTATTTAATTGGGATAGGTGCTGGACACTAAACTTAATTAATTTACTATTCCCACTCCAGTCAGTATTTACTTAGGGTAGGTGCTCGACACTAAACCTATTTAATTTACTATTCCCACTTCAGTCACTATTTAATTGGGATAGGTGCTGGACACTAAACTTAATTAATTTACTATTCTCATTCCAGTCAGTATTTAATTAGGGTAGGTGCAGGACACTAAACCTATTTAATTTACTATTCCCACTCCAGTCACTATTTAATTAGGATAGATGCTGGACACTAAACTTAATTAATTTACTATTCCCACTCCAGTCACTATTTAATAGGGTAGGTGCTGGACACTAAACTTATTTAATTTACTATTCCCACTCCAGTCAGTATTTAATTAGAGTATGTGCTGGACACTAAGGGGCCGATTCCGATTCGGGCCGGAAAACGTACCGACCGACTCGGATCGGGAATCTATTCCGACTGACACGTACCGGTGCAGCCCGACCCGCCAAGTACGATGAAATGCGTGCAAAATCCGACCGACTCGTACGGAACACAAGCCAAACGACCGAACCGCGCGGAAAACAGCTATCCGGCCGGAAAACCGCGCGAATCGAACCGACCGACACGCACCAAGAATGAACCCGAACGAAACGTACCCGCGAAGTCCGACCCGCGCAGTACGATGCAACGCGTGGAAAACCCGACCGAGTCGCACGGAGTACAAGCCGTACGAACGACACGCATACAAAACAGCGAGCCGAAGCAACCCAATACTCCGCGACCGACGCGTACGCCGCACATGAAACAGCACAAACACAGCGTGAACGACTCGGAGAAGCTCGCACGAGACAACTGCAGGGTCCGACACGGTCAGAAGAACGTCTCCTACATGCACAAAAAGTACAAAGGGAAATTAACAAAAAAAAGGCCAAACAAGCAATTACAAAGCCAATAAATACTGGGGGGAACAGGGAACAAAGACACACCCACAACTCCACCCATATAAAGGACACAAATCCCTACCATGATCCTTTGCAAATTCAAATGACCTGCCAGCACAGAACACCAACAGACAGCAACCACACACACACTCACAGCTCATCCATCACACAAGCCACACACCATCAGCACCTCAACAAATAGCACCCTCACATTGCACACCAACACCCACATCACTCACCACCACCACCCATCACCATGCCCCCAAAGAAGAATCCAAAGTTCCTAGACAGTGAATTGGAAGTCCTGGTAGATGAGATCCTCAGGGTAGAGCCACAGCTGTTTGGTACACTGGTCCAACAGACCCCCATGTCGCAGAAAACCAAGATGTGGGAGAGGATCGTCGACAGGGTGAACACACAATCACCATGTTTGCACACAAAGGAAGACATCCAGAACAGGTGGTATGACGTGCGCAGGAGGGTCAGGGACCCACTGAAGAAGGATTACATCTTGAGCCAAACCAGTATACCTCAGGCCCTGGGAGGAGAAGGTGCGGGCCATCCTACCACCAGTGAGCGTATATGGACTATCAAACATCCCAGAGCCTGGTGAGTACACAACAAATATACCCAATAACATGTGACACCATACACACATCACTGTCAAGGGGATAGTCAAACCATGCACCCTTAGCAAATCCACAGCAACAAAACCAGAATCATCCCAAGATGTGTATGTCAGTCAGATAAACACAATACATGCCATCTCATAGTGATATGTAACTGTGTCATGACATGTACAAACCCTACAACAAATAAAGCTAGGCAGTGGCACAAATCTAACCAACAAACACTGTCAGATATGTAGCCACCACTAGAACACCACCACACAGGGAATCCCACAGAAAGGAAGGAATTCTGTGTATGCTGGTCAAGTCAGTGTAGCCAATAGCATCATGGGAGTTGTAGTCACAGATATTGCCCACCCTCACAATACGCCCATCAACACCACTCTGAACCATGCTCACATCACAGGGAGTGGAAAACAACTGACAAGATGGCTGACACTGGCTACTGCTGTGGGGAGCACAAGGCCCTGCTGGGAACTGTGCACCAACCAACAGCAGGACACCATTGACTGACATCCTGAAAGACAACTTGCACTCCCTGCAATGGAAGCACGTTCCATGGTGGGATATCTGGCTGGGTGGGAAGGAGGACTGACAGCTCTGACCATAGTTACCAGCAGCTCTTCTCACACACACCCCTAACACAAACTACACACAACTCACCTGGGAAAATGCATTGCCTCACACTAAAATTAATTATCCCACAAAGAACCACCACCCTGGGTTATGCTGTGGGAAGCACAGTGACACACATGGGACTTGTAGCCAAACAAACACCAGGACAACACTGTCAGCCATCCATTCAGCACAGGCACACTACCCCACAGGGAAGCAGAGTCAGAAGGAAGGAAGTATGGGCAAGCTGGGAAGGGGGTGTAGGCAATAGCATGATGGGAGTGGTAGTCACAGCTCAACATCCCCCACCCACATGGCCCAGCAAGCTCACACTGAAGCATGCACACCTCACAGGGAGTGGAAAGCCCCATCAAAGATGTCTGACACTGGTGCTCTGTTGTGGGGAGCACAAGGCCATGCTGTGAACTGGCCACCAACCAACAGCAGGACACCACTGTCAGCCATCTTGCCATTGCTGTCACACTCACACACAGTGAAGTCCACTCAAAAGGAAGGAAGTATGGGCATGCTGGGAAGGGGGTGGAGGCAATAGCATGATGGGAGTGGCAGTCACAGATATTGGTCACCCTCACAATTGGCCCATCAACACCACTCTGAACCATGCTCACATCACAGGGAGTGGCAAAGAACTGACAAGATGGCTGACACTGGGTACTGCTGTGGGGAGCACAAGGCCCTGCTGGGAACTGGGCACCAACAAACAGCAGGACACCACTGTCAGCCATCTTGCCATTGCTGTCACACTCACACACAGTGAAGTACACTCAAAAGGAAGGAAGTATGGGCATGCTGGGAAGGGGGTGGAGGCAATAGCATGATGGGAGTGGTAGTCACAGCTCAACATCCCCCACCCACATGGCCCAGCAAGCTCACACTGAAGCATGCACACCTCACAGGGAGTCAAAAGCCACTTCAAAGATGTCTGACACTGGTGCTCTGTTGTGGGGAGCACAAGGCCATGCTGGGAACTGGCCACCAACCAACAGCAGGACACCACTGACTGACATCCTGAGAGTCAACCTGCACCCACTGCAAGGGTGGCATGCTTCATGGTGGGATAACTGGGCTGGAGGGAGAAGGATGTCCGGATGTCAACCAAATACCACCAATGCTGGCCATGCACACACCTCAACATTCACATTGAAATGCTTCATGTTGTCAGGACAATGCGCTACACCAATATCAACAGCTGACTGTGACAACTTAGGACAATGCAATGTACAGGCCCGCATTCAGAGGTACAGTCACAACTGTCAGGTGTTTGAACCATTGATGCCTGTAGAAACATAACATACATTGTGTGTCTCTTCCAAAAACAGGTGATGATGGGGACACAGCAGCAGACGCTGAGGAGTCCCTGTCCCAGGCTCCGGGGGACACTGAGCTCACTGGTGTGGAACAGCATCTGCCCACCTCGGATGACGAAGACCTACCTGGCACCTCCGGAGTGAGTCATCATGCAGCACCAGCAGGACCACCAGCTGCACCCCCTGCACCCACCCCTCCAACAACTGCCAACACACAGACCACCCCTGCCGACACGGACAGACCAAGGACCACCACCACCAACAGCACACGGACCCCGGCCCAACGTGGAGCAACGGACACCAACACCAGCAACAAGCCCCAAGGGGGCCCAGGGTCACCTGTGCGTGCCACCGCAGGTCCTGCACGTGTCGCCAGGGGTGGTGGGAGGGGTGGTAGACATAGGTCGCTGCTTGCAGAGGGGTCTGGACTGCATGATGACCCACAACTGGTACGCAGACTAGCACCGGAGAGGTCAGCCAGGTAGTGGGGATCCTCAGGGACATTCAACAGCAGCAGGCTGCCCATCATGCCCGCTTGGACTTACACATGTCCTGCATGGAGTCCAAGTGGGACACATTGCAAGAACTGACGGCGGTGCATAGGGACATATTACAATGCCTCCGCCAGATTTGCACCAACATGTCAACACCTCCCTGTGTGCCCACAACATCTGGTGCTGCAACAACTGCAACTGCCACAGGGAGGGAGGATGACTCTGGCGGAGAGTCCCCTGCACCGCAGCAGCCTGCACTTGAGGGCCCCCCCCCAAAGAAGAGGGGTCATCCGAGGAAGGGCGACTGAGAGGCCGATGGCCATGCACAACCCCCAGGAAGCCAACACCTGTTCTGGAAAATCACCTTTGTGCGCAAACTGTTCACCCTGTCGAATGCAACACAACTCTCCCACACACAACTCTCCCACATGACATGGGGAGTTCAAGTTGGACCAATGTATCAGATGACTGTGGACTTTACTCTGGACATTTCTGCTACCAGGACTTCCAAATCATCTAGGAACTTTGGATTACAATCACAATGTACAGCACCCACCATCCTGTGCACTATACTCACACATGTATGTCAATAAACTCACTAATACACCATACTTGCCTCTGTTGTGATTCCAACGTTGTTTC
The DNA here is from genome assembly GCA_963921515.1 of Calotriton arnoldi. Taxonomy (NCBI): domain Eukaryota; kingdom Metazoa; phylum Chordata; class Amphibia; order Caudata; family Salamandridae; genus Calotriton; species Calotriton arnoldi. Next base: position 1,134,188 of record CAWUFW010000319.1, read on the forward strand.
TGTCATGGAGATGATGATCTGCGAAATGACACTGTGCATGCTAACTGCTACAGCAAGTACAACACCGGCATGTGAGTCATGGCGACGTGACACATATGAGGGAGACACACCACCAGGGCTACACAACACATACACACCAGGGCCATCTGACTCATCGCCTACACTGATGTTGCCAGGAAATACGGTGCAATGCACAGACACAACACCTATTCACAGTCTGTGTTAACTAGCCCACTGGTGCAGTAAGCAAATGTCAGTCAGATGTGTGACCACAGACAACGCACATCACAAAGTGAAGCACAGGTTTATTACACATCTGCAACATGTTGTAACCACCACAGATGCAAGGTAATCCCACCTGGCAGTGGGCACACAGTCAACAAGTGTAGAAGAAAGGAAGTCCATGGGTGTGGCGCACATCACCTGTAGGGAAACGACAGCTACCACCCTGGAAGTTCATTCACGGTGTCGGGGGATCACAGTTGACCAAACAACCCTGAAAGTACCCTGTGAAGGACAGAAATGACACACAGTCAAAAGCACTGAAGAACAGGACAGAACTGCAATACTCATGCCCAATACATGTCACATGATACCCACCCAGAACCAAGTTAGCATGTCAACACTGTTGGGGAGTACAGACTACCTGTGAGGACACATCGCTGCACGCATACAGTCATGTAGCACATGGACACACTCAAACAGCACCAGAGCACCACCAACACATATCATGCAAACTCACATCATTGACATGACATCTCCGGATACTCACATTCAGCTGAAGAAGTTGGTGATGAGCTGTGTGCGGACATCACCCTCATCATCATCATCATCACTGGCATCGTGGTCCAGGCCAGGATCCTCCACAGGTGGCGGGTGTTGGTCATCGTCATCCAGGATGAGAGGCAACTCCTTCCGCACTGCCAGGTTGTGTAGCATGCAGCAGGCGATGACAATCTTGCACACCTTTGCTGGGGCATATGGGAGCGCCCCTCCAGTCTTGTCCAGGCAGCGGAAGCGGCTCTTCAGGAGACCAAATGTCCGCTCAATCACTTTCCTGGTCCGACCATGTGCCTCATTGTAGCGCATCTGGGCTGGTGTCACAGGGTTCCTGAGGGGCGTCAGCAACCACGGCATGTTGGGGTATCCGGAGTCACCTACATACGGACAATTGCACATTAGCTGAGTTGGAAAAGAGGGTGGAATACTACATTGCAGAACACACACAATGGTACAAAGTCAGTACACACCGACAAGCCAAGCACGTTGGTTCCGCATCTGTGACATCATCCTCGGGATGCGACTACTCCTCATCACGTAGGCATCGTGTGCAGAACCGGGGAAACGGGCACACACGTGTGAGATGCTCATATCTGCAAGACATACCACCAGTGCATTGACCGAATGGTAATGTTTTTGGTTCCTGTATGCCTGCTCATGTGCCTGTGGTGGTATCAAAGCCACATGTGTCCCATCAATGGAGCCAATGACATGTGGCATCCTCCCCAGGGCATAGAAGTCACTCTTGATGTCAGTGAGTTGTTGACGTTTAGGGAAATAGATGTACTGGTTCAGGTATCCCAACATTGCCTCCAAAACATCGCGGAGCACACGGCTGAACATGGTCTGTGACATCCCACCAGCAGACGCCACAGTGTGTTGAAAGGTACCGGTGGCAAAGAAGTGTAGGGCTGCCATCACTTTCACCTTGGGGGTCAACGCTGTAGGGTATGTTCGGCCAGGTTGCAAATGTGGGGCCAACCGCACCGTCAATTCCTCAATCAGTGGCCTGGTGAAGCGGTACCGTCGGATGCAGTCCCGTTCAACCACTGTTGCAAGGTCAGGGAATGGCCGATGGACAGGTGGTGCCCTGCAGTGCATAGGTGAAGGAAGAAAGATTGTCAGTCACCCCACATATGTGGCATAGACCAGACTGAATATCACATGATACATCATTACGAGACACAAGTACATGATGCGTGTGCCGTTCCGTAAGGACATGTATGTCACCTACATGGCTAACAACTAACATCACAGTTCAACATGTGTCCTCAACAAGTCCCAGGTTGTGCTATGGGATATCATTAGGCTGTGTCACAGTACCCATGCACTGCTCTCACGTTCCAAACACACACCACAGTGGCATGTGAGGACAGATGTGCCCCCAGGCATCACAACTCATCGACAGGTAGATACCCAGGGACCCTGTATTGCCACATGGACACTGGCATGACATGGTGCATCATGAATACACCACAGCTAAACAACCATGACCCCCACAGGTAGTGGTCCCTGTTGCCTCGGCAGGACAGACATGGCCATCAAAGTCCATGCACAAACAACGTGGATGTGGAGACTGTCTCCCATTGTGCACATGGAATCAGAGACATTGTAAACACAACATGCACACAGACTGTGGAGGGCCATCACAATTCACAATTCTGGCAATGGTTCACCTTGTGACGTACATACCGTCCCACATGGGACTCAGGGGGTATGTGACATGACATACACATACACAACCGTGAAATGTGACCATGCCACATGCTCTGAAATGAACAGTTGCACACCACAGTGTTTATGTGCACAACACACCAAGGATACTGTCCCCATGAACACGTGCACAGCCTGGGAGTGGCTGCCCCCAAGTGCCACCCACAAAACCACATGTTGACCCCCATACACGGAACAGGTGATGCAGCCTTACATGCCTTAGGATACAGTGTGGACAGGCTGTGGTGTTGTAGGTGTGCCCCTCACTCCCTGGGAAGTAAATGTGGCTGGCATACGTTCACCTGTGACAGGCATGGTGACATATGCCAGTGACTTGTACAGGGACGCGTTGTACAGCAATGGACCGATCGGTGCGCACGCATTGGCCATTGCATACAATGTGAGCGGGTACGCGTTGTACAGCAATGGACCGATCGGTGCGCACGCATTGGCCATTGCATACAATGTGAGCGGGTACGCGTTGTACAGCAGTGGACCGATCGGTGCGCACGCATTGGCCATTGCATACAATGTGAGCGGGTACGCGTTGTATTCGCAATACGCGTTGTACAGCAATGGACCGATCGGTGCGCACGCATTGGCCATTGCATACAATGTGAGCGGGTACGCGTTGTACAGCAATGGACCGATCGGTGCGCACGCATTGGCCATTGCATACAATGTGAGCGGGTACGCGTTGTATTCGCAATACGCGTTGTACAGCAATGGACCGATCGGTGCGCACGCATTGGCTATGGCCTGGCATGGCAACGGAAGCGTTATTCAAACCTTCAACGAGTCTGATGCTGTAAATCCAGTTGGCCACACACAACAATGTTGCAAATTCATGGGTGTCATGAAGTTGAACTTTTGAAGGATGCTGTGGGCGTGTGTAAGTGGATTGGCCAGATTCAGAAGATGCAAACGACTTGGACCTATCACTTTGGACACATGGGACAGTATCTGCCTCAGCAGCACACATATAATGCTGGCTGTTCCCCTGAGAGGTCACTTGCCTGCACTACATGCTCCAGGACGACATCTGCCACCACCACTGCTGCTGTATCTGCATCCTCTGGCTCCTGCAATGGCACGTACTGTGGAGAGAGCCCCAGCCTTCAGCACTGACGAGAACCAGGCCCTGCTGGACAGCCTCCTTCCACAGTACAGCAAGCTGAATGGGAAACCAGGGGAGCAGGTGAGTGTGCTGTCCACTGCCTGACTAAATGTGCATGTTGTCTGACTAGCAAGACCTACAGTCTGCACGCCACTGGCTAGCAGGCTCACTGAGTAGTTGTCACCCCCCATAGTGTGTAGTTACATGCACTGAACAGGTATAGTGCAGTAACAGTGCATTTAAACGAGGTTTTACTTCCCAGGCAATGATACCATGTAGTAACTGCTGGCAAACTGTTCATAGCCATCGTTGCACTGCCTGTGTACATCATGTGCCCCTGTGATTTAGACATGTATATCCAAATGTGTGATGCACGGAAATGTTGCATGTGTAGTAATGGGCTTTTCACTTTGTCATCCTCACAGGTTGATGCCCACCAGAAGCAGAAGATATGGCTGACCATCGTCCGGGCAGTGAGATCTGTGGGGGACTACAAGCGCCGGATCCGCAACTGCCAGAAGAGGTGGCAGGACCTTCGGGGCTGGACCCGGAGGATCGCACGGGTCCAGCTGAAGCTGTTGCCTCCTCGCAGGAGGGGCAGACACCGGACCCTGACCCCCACATGCTCAGGATCCTGGCGGTGGTCTTCCCTGATCTGGATGGGCAGCTGAAGGCCAGAGAGCAGCAAGGAGGGGTGAGTCCATGACTGCATTGTGAACTTTGTCTGCCATGCTATGTGCCCTCCTCTGGCCTGGTTAAACTTCCACAGTACATCAGTCATGTGGTCCAGGACCCATGTCCCTCAATTGTGCACTGCCCACTCCTCATCTGATACCCAGGTGTGGCCCTTACAGTCAGGGAATTGTGTCACTTGGGTACTGTGTCCTTGCATTTTGCTTAGCTCAAGGTGGGGGACAGCATTTGTTCCTCTAACTCTGTGGTGGGCATCATGGGTGGGTCCATTGCTTACACAATGCCTGTGTTCTGACATGTAATCTGCGTGTTACTTTGATATGTGGTCCAATTGCTGAGCTGATCCACCACATGTGCCTGGGGTATTTGGCACACACCCATGCTGCGGGTGGGAACAATGTTTGGGCCTCAGGAGTATGTATATCAAGTGTGTCACACATACTTAGCCACCTGCCTACTGTCCAGGGCTCATCCCTCATTCACGTGGGGCAGGACAGTCATGCCTACTCCAGGCCATACAATACACTCTGTACTCCCACTCCTGTGTATCAGCTGACACGTTGTGCTCAGTGATATGTCCCCTCAGGTGTCTGCCTCTGTGTCATTGTGCTGTGGCTTCGTTGTCAGGACTACTGGGGTGTTTCTCGGTTGGGGCTCAGCATGCCACCGGAGATGTGACCATAGGAGACGATACTTGTGTGACACTTAGGTGTTTGATCACTTGACCGTGCAGACTGGGGTATGTGAATGTGAAGTTCAGGCAGCTGTTTCCCATTCACAGCAGATTGTGAGGTGCTCAGGTTCCGAGGGTTGTGTACAGGTCTCCCATATGTCCAATTGGTATGACGTGGACAAATAAGAGTTCAGATGATGTAGTGTGTGGGGGTTGGACATGTGCACTTGTTCAGCTCCAGGACTTGCATTCCCCATGACCTAGGATTGTGACACAGTGCAGACTGCTGTTGTCTGGCTGCCCTTTCCATGTGACTGGAGACAGTGATGTATGACTTAGCAGGCATGCCTGTGCCATGGCATGAAACTTCCAATGAGTGATCCTGCAGGGGAGTGACATGTGCTACATGCACCCCATTGTGGCAATGACTATCAGGACATGGGTGCATCATGGTGTCTGGTGCTGGTATGCATCACATGCATTTCAAAATTGACTCTGGCCATCCCTTAATCCGGACATCTGTACTGACTCAGTGGCAAGAGTTGTGATGTGTGCATGTTCACATACTTCACCGTGTTCTCTGCACTGTCCAACTACTGTGTAGGTGGTGCATGTGTCCACACTGGGGTATTGCCATCCCACAGACACCAGACAGATGGGTGCAAGGCCAGGAGGGATGTGAGTGCCATGGTTGACCATCAGACTGTCAATTGGCTTCTCCTACTCTGTTTGGGCACTTTTGGCAGTGTTCAACTAAGGATGCCAGGGCTTGGTCTGTAATGTGCTGTACTTACTGTGGTGTGTGCGGTCAGTGCAGGTGACTGATGTTTGTCTGTTTCCCTATTGTTTGCAGATACATCCACGGCCACAGGAGGGGACAGCTCCACGGACCAGGAGGAGCCGCAGAGCCAGACTGTGTCAGCAGCCGAGGAGTGGTCGGAGGGACCCAGTGGCACGGAGGGCGAGGGGAGCCACACCGAGGAGTCCTCAGCAGCATCCACCTCAGCTGAGGAGCACAGCAGCTCGGAGGATGACTCCCTTGTGGAGGCGGGTGTCAGCAGCCACCACACCCCAGCTAGTGTTGCTGTCCCCGCCACCACCACCACCGCCCTCCCATCGGCTCCCATTCCAGAGGTCCGTGGAGGCTCCCGTGTTCGGGAGCATGTCTCCTTCGTGCCAGGCACCGCACCCCTGCCCCTGTGTCCCCTGCTGCCCTGAGTGAGGAGTCTGTGTACCTCCTTCGCCAGCTCCATGTAGGGCAGACAGCAATGCTGAGTGTCCTCCATGCCCACACCACTCTGTTGACTCAGCTGGTGTCGTTCATGGAGGGCATCTCATCGGGCATGTCTGCCCTACAGAGGAGCAATAGGTCCATGGACTCCTCCCTGACGGCAGCAGTGTCCCTCCTCTGACAGTCCCTCACACCTCCTACCTCTGCCCCATCCACACTCCCCAGCACCCTACCTGTCCCAAGCACACACACACCGGCACAGGCACACACCAGCACAGACACAAGCAGCACACAGACACACATGCCAAAATCCAGATGCACACGCACGCACAGTCAGGGGACTGAAACCACACTCACAGGGGATGGGGCCCAGGCACACACACGCATCCACAGTCACTCCGCAGTCCTCCGATACCTCTCCCTCCAAGGCCCCTTCCCTTGCCTCACCTGCAACCCCACCTACACAGCGGGTCTTCCTCTGTGACCTCGGCCTCTTCCCCTCCGATCCAGCTGATCCAGCATACCGGGGGAAGAGGAAGTCCACCCACACGGAGGGGAGTGCCCCTCGCCCCCGGACACCCTCCCCCAAGCGCAGACAGACTGAGGCACCCATCCGCAAGTCCCCCGGACCCGGAAGAGCAAGACCCCGCCGCCGCCCTGCAGCTCAACCACCAAGTCTCCTTCCTCCATCCCTCAGGCCCCCACTCCACAGGTGCCCCCACCACACCCTGCCCCAGGTTCCCCCACCCACAGATACACCATCCCCAAAATGATCCGGCCTTCTCCCCCTGCCACTTGCTCTTCCAGCACCACACCCCCGCTGCGCATGTCTGTGCCACTGGTGTGGAGACGGTGTCCACCCCCTCTGTCCTGCCCACCTTACCTGAACCCCATTCTCCTCCCCTGGAGATAGGCACTGCAGTGGAGTCCACTACCACCCCGTCTGACTTGGGCACTGCAGTGGGGAACCTGTCCACTCCATCTGCACGGCCCACTGCAGTCGTGCCAGCACCCACACCATCTGAGTCATGCCCCCCAGTTGTGCCGGCACACACCATGTCAGACACCTCCACTGTAGTTGTCAGTGACTCTCCAGCACCCACCACCCCTTCCCTGCCTCCTTCTGTTGAGCCCTGATCCTGTCCCTGCGGTGCCTGGCCTGCCCCCCGTATGCCCATCAGAGGGGATTGTCCCTGGTGTGTAGCAGTGCAGGCATGCGAAGGGTGACATCTGGCACTGTCACCCTGTTTGGACTAATATTATGGACTGGCCATTGGCCTTTGTTATATATTTTCTTTCACTTCACCCAAATGCTGAATAAAGCAACTTTATGTTCTCTAGTTGTTTTGCTTCTGATGTACATGTTGTTGATGATGCTAACCGTGCCCTTGCTGCAGTGATGCTGATTTTTGGTCTCATGAAAATGAAGTGTTACTGTGCAGGAACCCATGTGGTCCACGGGGAATGTGTCCTATCCTGTAGTGTATCCATGTCATCCTTTGCAGCATATGAGGGTGTCATGTTTCCAAGATTTGGCAATGGGAATTCCGAGGTTTTATTGGCAATATAACATCTGTGGCTTACAGCCCTGCACATCTGTTGTGCTTGCCATTGTTCAATTAGTCTACTTCCCTGACCGTGTGGCCATCTCCACTGGACATGCAAGTTTGGGCATCAATGGGGAAGGACTCATCTGTGTTATCAGTGCAACTTGCTATACATGTGTGTTGGATCTGTGCTGATGATTTCGGTGACAGTCCCATGACCAGGCTGATATGACGGGAGCCTTCATTTGGTGCAAATTGTTGACTGTGTGACCAAGTATTCTGTTGACATGATGGAGCCCTACTGAGGCAACGTATGGGCCAGCTTTCCTCACACAGGAGTGGGGTCCCCTCATGGCAGTGTGTAATTCTGTGACATTGCCTGAGCCCAAGGTGTGTGTTGTGTGAGCATGTCTGTGTGTGTTCACTTCCATGTTGCTGGGCATGCTGGGATCCCTAGTGATGTTCCTGTTTGTGATGCTTGCTGAGTTGACCTATGTTCCCCCAAAGTCTTCTCCCTGGGTTCTCTGGGATGTGGGTGCATGGCACATTACTGGTCATCAGGGTGTCACCCATAGGTGTGTTTGCTGTCAGGGCTGAGTTTGTGGGCAAACGCAGATGGGACACAGTCAGGATTCCCCTTGGCACTTGTTGTTTACACCTGTCATGTAATTTCCAGTTTGTGTTATCTTTCAGTGATTGTGACACGTTGTGTGTGTGACTGCTGGCACTCCTCAGGGTCAGGGCTGCAATGTTGGAAGTTGTCTATGTGTGTTCTTTGTGGGTGACCTTGGCTTCTTCATTGGTGTGTGACTGTGGCTGGGATCCCATTGGTTGGTGTGGTATTGCCGTCATGTCCATGTACAGCGTACTGTGCAGTGTGTCAGACATTTAGGAGTCTTGTTGACTGGCCATGTGTGATGGGTTTCTGCACCTTAGTTGCCACCACCACCCCTGGGATTGTCATGGGTGCATGTGCAATGTCACCAGTGCATGTGATCTTCACTGCTGCACATTGTTGGAGGTCGAGGTGTGTGGTGTTGAGTGTGTGCAGATGAGAGTTGTTGGCCGGCTATGCCCCTGCCTCCATGTTGGCCTTGGCTGACTGGCCGTGCTGATTGATTTGTGCTTGTGTAGGTGTGACGGTAGTTTGTTGCTCAGGACACATGACTGTGGTTCACAGTGTGAACGACATCTAGCTTTGTCATCACAGTGGGATTCTCATGCAGCCCAGGGTCACCACATTGTGGGGACCCTGGGGGTAGTGCTGTGGTGTGTCTGTGTCTTGCTGTGTTAGTTGCTGTTCCTACATGCTTGTGTGACATGTGTGATTTGTGCTCCCTCTCATCTAACAATGCCTGATTGCCCACATAGGGGATTTGGATCCATGAGTTACTTTTGTGTGGCACTGTATGCGCATCTGTGTAATTGGTATTCAGGCCTCCTCATGTGTTGTGTGGTTGCCTGGGGACACTGGCACACCCCCCCCCTCACCTGTTGTGTTTGATGTGCAGTGTGGGGCTGCCTGTTTGTGTTTGTGCATCTGCACCACTGCATTGGCATATCTTCGGTGTGCCATTGGCTGTATGTTGTTTAGTGGGTTCCCCCTGCTGTCCCTGGGACTCCTAGGTCATCAGTCAGCACGATGATCATGGTTTGTGTGTCCCATTGCTGCCATGGTATGGTATCTGTTCACCTCACATCTACAGTCTCCACAGGATATCTCCATTTGTGTGCCCATTGGTGCAAATATGTGGGTCTGCATTATAATGGTCACTTCTGTCATTGTGTCATTGATGAATGTTGACAGTGTCAGCCCCCATGGGTGATGTTTGTCTGCACATGGCCAAAGGTATGTCTTCTTTGCACTGCACTGTTTGCCTCACCCAATCTATGTTGCTATGGGACACAACCACTACTTTGCCACTGATGTGTTTGTTGTTCTGTGACCAGGAATCATCCATGCAGTTTGGCAGTTGCAGCTTTTTCAATGTCAACACTTACCTTTTGATCACTGTGATGATGGGGGTTTAGACCCATTGCCACAATGTTCAGAATGTGCTTCAGCTATGGAGCCCACACTTGCCTTTTGGTCACTGTGATGATGGGGGTTTAGTCCCCATTGCCACAATGTTCAAAATGTGCTTCAGCTATGGACCCCACACTTACCTTTTGGTCACTGTGATGATGGGGGTTTAGACCCCATTGCCACAATGTTCAGAATGTGCTTCAGCTATGGAGCCCACACTTGCCTTTTGGTCACTGTGATGATGGGGGTTTAGTCCCCATTGCCACAATGTTCAAAATGTGCTTCAGCTATGGACCCCACACTTACCTTTTGGTCACTGTGATGATGGGGGCTTAGACCCCATTGCCACAATGTTCAGAATGTGCTTCAGCTATGAACCCCACACTTAACTTTTGGTCACTGTGATGATGGGGGCTTGGACCCCATTGCACAGTGGTCATGGTCTGCTTGCATTGTGGAGGCCACACACATTTATGTGTGACACATGTGATAGGGGGTCACATTGTATGTTCAATGTCATGTTCAGTGTTGTAGGCATTTGACACAGTCTACACACGCTTGTCATGGTGTTGGGAGGCTGTTTTTGTCTTACATTCCTTATATTGAAGTATGCTGGTTGTGTCATCCATTACCCATCCTATGAGTAGGGGTGGTGTGGGTGGTAGGCATCCGGCCCCCCATGGGTAGGGGTGGTAGTAGTGGTAGGCATCCAGCCCCCCATGGGTAGGGGTGGTAGTAGTGGTAGGCATCCAGCCCCCCATGGGTAGGGGTGGTAGTAGTGACAGGCATCCAGCCCCCCCTGAGTAGGGGTGGTGGTAGTGGTAGGCATCCAGCCCCCCATGGGTAGGGGTGGTAGTAGTGACAGGCATCCAGCCCCCTGAGTAGGGGTGGTGGTAGTGGTAGGCATCCAGCCCCCATGGGTAGGGGTGGTAGTAGTGACAGGCATCCAGCCCCCCCTGAGTAGGGGTGGTAGTAGTGGTAGGCATCCAGCCCCCCATGGGTAGGGGTGGTAGTAGTGACAGGCATCCAGCCCCCCCTGAGTAGGGGTGGTGGTAGTGGTAGGCATCCAGCCCCCCATGGGTAGGGGTGGTAGTAGTGACAGGCATCCAGCCCCCCCTGAGTAGGGGTGGTGGTAGTGGTAGGCATCCAGCCCCCCATGGGTAGGGGTGGTAGTAGTGACAGGCATCCAGCCCCCCCTGAGTAGGGGTGGTGGTAGTGGTAGGCATCCAGCCCCCCATGGGTAGGGGTGGTAGTAGTGGTAGGCATCCAGCCCCCCATGGGTAGGGGTGGTAGTAGTGGTAGGCATCCAGCCCCCCATGGGTAGGAGTGGTAGGCATCCAACCCCCCCTGAGTAGGGGTGGTGGTAGTGGTAGGCATCCAGCCCCCCATGGGTAGGGGTGGTAGTAGTGACAGGCATCCAGCCCCCCCTGAGTAGGGGTGGTGGTAGTGGTAGGCATCCAGCCACCCATGGGTAGGGGTGGTAGTAGTGGTAGGCATCCAGCCCCCCATGGGTAGGGGTGGTAGTAGTGACAGGCATCCAGCCCCCCCTGAGTAGGGGTGGTGGTGGTGGTAGGCATCCAGCCCCCCCTGAGTAGGGGTGGTGGTAGTGGTAGGCATCCAGCCCCCCATGGGTAGGGGTGGTAGTAGTGACAGGCATCCAGCCCCCTGAGTAGGGGTGGTAGTAGTGGTAGGCATCCAGCCCCCATGGGTAGGGGTGGTAGTAGTGGTAGGCATCCAGCCCCCATGGGTAGGGGTGGTAGTAGTGGTAGGCATCCAGCCCCCCCTGAGTAGGGGTGGTGGTAGTGGTAGGCATCCAGCCCCCATGGGTAGGGGTGGTAGTAGTGACAGGCATCCAGCCCCCCCGAGTAGGGGTGGTGGTAGTGGTAGGCATCCAGCCCCCCATGGGTAGGGGTGGTAGTAGTGGTAGGCATCCAGCCCCCATGGGTAGGGGTGGTAGTAGTGACAGGCATCCAGCCCCCCCTGAGTAGGGGTGGTGGTAGTGGTAGGCATCCAGCCCCCCATGGGTAGGGGTGGTAATAGTGGTAGGCATCCAGCCCACCCTGAGTAGGGGTGGTGGGAGTGGTAGGCATCCAGCCCCCCATGGGTAGGGGTGGTAGTAGTGGTAGGCATCCAGCCCCCCATGAGTAGGGGTGGTAGTAGTGGTAGGCATCCAGCCCACCATGGGTAGGGGTGGTAGTAGTGGTAGGCATCCAGCCCCCCATGGGTAGGGGTGGTAGTAGTGACAGGCATCCAGCTCCCCCTGAGTAGGGGTGGTGGTGGTGGTAGGCATCCAGCCCCCCTGAGTAGGGGTGGTGGTAGTGGTTGGCATCCAGCCCCCCATGGCTAGGGGTGGTAGTAGTGACAGGCATCCAGCCCCCCTGAGTAGGGGTGGTAGTAGTGGTAGGCATCCAGCCCCCATGGGTAGGGGTGGTAGTAGTGGTAGGCATCCAGCCCCCATGGGTAGGGGTGGTAGTAGTGGTAGGCATCCAGCCCCCTGAGTAGGGGTGGTGGTAGTGGTAGGCATCCAGCCCCCCATGGGTAGGGGTGGTAGTAGTGACAGGCATCCAGCCCCCCTGAGTAGGGGTGGTGGTAGTGGTAGGCATCCAGCCCCCCATGGGTAGGGGTGGTAGTAGTGGTAGGCATCCAGCCCTCCATGGGTAGGGGTGGTAGTAGTGACAGGCATCCTGCCCCCCCTGAGTAGGGGTGGTGGTAGTGGTAGGCATCCAGCCCCCCATGGGTAGGGGTGGTAGAAGTGGTAGGCATCCAGCCCCCCCTGAGTAGGGGTGGTGGTAGTGGTAGGCATCCAGCCCCCCATGGGTAGGGGTGGTAGTAGTGGTAGGCATCCAGCCCCCCATGGGTAGGGGTGGTAGTAGTGGTAGGCATCCAGCCCCCCATGGGTAGGGGTGGTGGTAGTGGTAGGCATCCAGCCCCCCCTGAGTAGGGGTAGTGGTAGGCATCCAGCCCCCCATGCGTAGGGGTGGTGGTAGTGGTAGGCATCCAGCCCCCCATGGGTAGGGGTGGTGGTAGTGGTAGGCATCCAGCCCCCCATGGGTGGGGTGGTGGTGGTAGGCATCCAGCCCCCCATGGGTAGGGGTGGTAGTAGTGGTAGGCATCCAACCCCCCCTGAGTAGGGGTGGTGGTAGTGGTAGGCATCCAGCCCCCTATGGGTAGGGGTGGTAGTAGGGGTAGGCATCCGGCTCCCCATGGGTAGGGGTGGTAGTGGTGACAGGCATCCAGCCCCCCCTGAGTAGGGGTGGTAGTAGTGGTAGGCATCCAGCCCCCCCTGAGTAGGGGTGGTAGTAGTGGTAGGCATCCAGCCCCCCATGGGTAGAGGTGGTGTTAGTGGTTGGCATCCAGGCCCCTATGTGTGTATATGGCATTGGTGATAGCCATCCCGCCCCTATGGTTCTGCTGTTGCTGGTGTAAGTAATTTCTGCATCCCTATGTGTGTGTGTTGTCTGTCGGGTACGTGTGGTTTGTTTGTGTGGTGGGTGTCTGACTTACCTTCTGCGCCGTACGCGTCCTTACCAGTTCCGGTAATAGATGTAGAATATTGGTAGGATCTGCGCGATTGGATTCATGGTTGGTTCGTCTCGTTCGTCTTTGTCGTTGCTTCGCCTCGTCCTCGTGGCTGGCGTGTTCGTCTCGTAGCCGTGGATCGTCTTGTGGCGCGAATCGGAGCTTATGTGCGCCTCTCCCGGATGCTTTGATGTGTCGTGCGTAGCGACGGGTTCGGCGCGTACGGAGTGCGCATCGTACTAGTCCGGCCAGACGGGGCTGCATTTTGGCTTCCGTGCGACTCGATTCTGCGTTTCCGGATCCTGCTCGGTCGGAGAACAGGAGCTGGATTGGGTGAGTGCGACTGGGTCGGGATCTGGGCAGTTATGCGCATCGTACTTGCTCGTTCGGACGTATGAACGAATCGGTCGGGAAACACGCATTCGCCTGGTTTTTTTCCCGGGCGAATAGTGTTAGGTGCGCCTCCGACCGGGATCGGAATCGACCCCTAAGGGGCCGATTCCGATTCTGGCAGGAAATCTCTCCGACCGAGCCGGACCCGGAGAGATTTCCGACCGAATCGGACTCTAGCAGCCCGACCGAACGAGTACGATGCGTACGTATGCTATCGGACTCGATTCGGTCGGACTCCCATTGAAGTCAATGGGAGCCGGTCGTACAACGCGTACACGGGCTCCCATTGACTCAATGGGTACGACGCGAACAAGGGCGCCCCCTACAGCGGGTTCGCGTTGATGCGGGTCGCGCCGTACATGCACGTGTAGGGGGGACCCATGGGTTCCCCCTGTGTGCGACTCGCGCGGCTACGCGTGCAGGGGGGTCCGACATGGACCCCCGAAGTCCGGCTCCGACTGCTCTTTGGAGCCGGACGGCGCGAGTCGGTCGGACTGCTCGAGGCGCGCATCGTACTGGCTCGGTCGGGGAACGTCTCCATTGCGCGGTGCGAGTCGTGTCCGTGCGAGTCGGTCGGAGCGGTTCAGACCCGCGAACGAGTCGGTCGGCGATTTCGCGTACGCTCGCATCGTATTGGCTCGCCCGGACGCATGCACGAATCGGTCGGAAAAGAGGCCTCCGAATCGGATCCGGTAAAGCCGAATCCGATTCGGTGCCCTACCGGCCGAGATCGGAATCGGCCCCTCAACTTAATAAATTTACTATTCCTACTCCAATGATTATTTAATTGGGGTAGGTGCTGGACACTAAACTTAATTAATTTACTATTCCCACTCCAGTCAGTATTTAATTGGGGTAGGTGCTGGACACTAAACTTAATTAATTTACTATTCCCACTCCAGTCACTATTTAATAGGGGTAGGTGCTGGCCACTAAACTTATTTAATGTACTATTCCCACTCCACTCAGTATTTAATTAGAGTATGTGCTGGACACTAAACATAGTAAATTTACTATTCCCACTCCTACGATTATTTAATTGGGGTAGGTGCTGGACACTAAACTTAATTAATTTACTATTCCCACTCCAGTCAGTATTTAATTGGGGTAGGTGCTGGACACTAAACTTAATTAATTTACTATTCCTACTCCAGTCAGTATTTAATTGGGGTAGGTGCTGGACACTAAACTTAATATAATTACTATTCCTACTCCAGTCAGTATTTAATTGGGGTAGGTGCTGGACACTAAACTTAATATAATTACTATTCCTACTCCAGTCAGTATTTAATTGGGGTAGGTGCTGTACACTAAACTTGATTAATTTACTATTCCCACTACAGTCAGTATTTAATAGGGGTAGGTGCTGGACACTAAACTTAATATAATTACTATTCCTACTCCAGTCAGTATTTAATTGGGGTAGATGCTGTACACTAAACTTAATTACCTTACTATTCCCACTCCAGTCAGTATTTAATTAGGGTAGGTGCTGGACACTAAACCTATTTAATTTACTATAACCACTCCAATTACTATTTAATTCGGATATGTGCTGGACATTAATCTTAATTAATTTACTATTCCCATTCCAGTAAAAATTAATTTAAAGTAGATACTGAAAATTAAACTTAATTATTACACTATCCTCACTATAACATTATTATTTTTATAATATTGAGTTTTGTTGATAGAAATAATTTATATATAAAATTAAAATACACTATCACCTATAAACTCAACAAACTCAAAATTTAAATTTTACATTTTCTTAATATAATAATATAAATATTTATTATATTTATTGCATTTTATAAAAATGAATTTAAATATTTACAACAAATACACAACATTATCCCCTATCAACACAAAATCACGTAAATAATTTATTACTTCAATTTTACACTTTTATTTTTAAATTATTATTAATTAAATTTTATTTTATCATATTTTTTTTTTTTTAAATCCACACCATTAGCCCCTATAAAACCAACATCCCACTACTACATTTATTTTCAAACATTATAACATTTTTTTTAAATTAATATTTTCTCATTTCTAATTTATTATAAATTTAACATTAATTTTTACAAAACTCACCACATTTGTCCCCTATAAACATCCCACTCCTAAAAATATATTTTAAATTTCGAAATTATATTTATAATTTACATATATAATTGTTTTAAATGTTTAAAATTTAAAAACTCTTTTTTTTAAATCACCACCATTATCCCCTATAAACCCAACATCCCACTCCTAATTTTTTTTTTTTAATTCGAATTTTTATTTTTAAATTAATATTTTAAATTTTAAAATTATTACAAATTAAAACAATATTTTTTAAAACACTCCCCACCCTTATCCCCTATAAACCCAACATTCCACTCCAAAATTTTTATTTGAAATTCGAATTTAAATTTTAAATTAATATTTTACATTTTTTAAATTATTACAAATTAAAATAATATTTTTTAAAACACTCCCCACCCTTATCCCCTATAAACCCAACATCCTGCTCCTAAATGTTTATTTGAAATTCGAAATTAAATTTTAAATTAATATTTTAAATTTTAAAATTATTACAAATTAAACAATATTTTTTAAAACACTCCCCACCCTTATCCCCTATAAACCCAACATCCTGCTCCTAAATTTGTTTTTGAAATTTGAAATTAAAATATAAATTAATATTTTAAATTTTAAAATTATGACAAATTTAAACAATATTTTTTAAAACACTCCCCACCCTTATCCCCTATAAACCTAACATCCCGCTCCTAAAAAATATATTTCTAAATTCTCATTACAATTTTAAATTACATTTTTTATTTTTGTATTAATTAATAATAATTAAAATCTATGGTGTCCATTACGATGTCGGGCGGAGAAAAATCCGCCAACAACCACAGTGGCGAAAATCCGCCCGCCTACACCGTCTGAATACCGACCGAGCAATTACGATGCTGCGAACCAAAAACCGCCGGAGGCGGAAAATAAACAGAAAAAACCGCCCGCCCATGTCCGAGTCCAAGTCCATCCGCCCGCCACGGACGGAAAGACGCACGACAAGCCAAAACCGCCCGCCCTGACGACCGAGACACCGCCCGTTAAATTAGGATCGTACCGACATGAGCGCGGGAAATCCACAAATACACCGCCCGCCAGCGCAAACAACAGTGACGAAAATGGACACGGCGGAAGCCCTGGCGGCCACGTCCATGCACAGAAACCATCCGCTGACGAAAACAAACACACACAACATGGCTAACAAGTCCACACAGCAACCCACGCACAAAAACCCAAACACAGTACACATCCCTGAAACACCCCCCTGGACAAACAAATCAACTACAAATCCCAGAACACCAGCCACAACACACCTGAAAACAACAGACCATCATGACACACCCACATAGGTAAGTACAAAACCAGCCCCTTCACAGACCACAACCCCTGCAACATTACAAACTGAGGACGAAAGCACACAACACAGCGAGACAGAAAGGACAGCAGCACACCACAGACACGCACCCATCACACCCATCACCACCACCACCACCACCAAACACCGGCAACACAAACCCCCTGCACATCACACACCACACACTGCACCAGCACCACAAACACCAAAACACACACCATGGCATCACACAGAATGCCCAAGTTCACTTCCACCGAGCTGACGGTCATGGTCGACGAGATCGTCAAGGTGCACCCACAAATCTATGGCAACCAGGTCCAACAGACACCACTATCCACCAGAAACCGGTTGTGGAGCAGGATCGTAGACCAGGTCAATGCAGTCGGGAACGTTCCACGCAACAGAGGAGAAATTAACAAAAGGTGGAACGACCTCAAAAGCGTGGTCAAGAAGAAGGAGAGCAAAAATCGAGAGCTGGCTGCCAGGACTGGCGGAGGGAATCCCGCGCTATTCAAGACCTTCAAGGCGTGGGAGGAGAAGGTGCGAGTCATCATACATCCGGAGATCCTCACCGGATTACCAGGGGAGTGGAGGCTGGTAAGTACAAACAAACGTATACCAGCACACCGCTATGTAATCACATGCACTACCACCATGCCATAGCTCCTAGGGACAAACACCCCCATGTCCAGTACACAATACACAAGACATCACCCACACATGCAACAGACACTCACACACACTCAGCCCAAAGCTACCAACTAACAAAACCATGGGGGCATGTGTACAGTCAGCCAGCACCGCAACTTCCACCAGGTCCCCTTGTACTCCAGATGCGCCAGAATGAGCACTCCCCACACCCACATCCATGTGTCCGCCATAGCTGCACTGACCGACAAGTAACAGGTAAGTAGCCGGAACACAAAGTCAGTGGGTCGGAGGGGGGACAGCTGAAGTACAACACCCACCAGGCCCCCACTCCCACAGACCAGCAAGGTGGAGCACTCCCCACACCCATGTCTCAGGCACAGCTGCAGTAACCAACAAGTAACAGGTAAGTAGCCGGAACACAAAGTCAGTGGGTCGGAGGGGGGACAGCTGAAGTACAACACCCATCAGGCCCCCACTCCCACAGACCAGCAAGGTGGAGCACCCCTCACTCCCAGCACCATGTGGCATCCATTGCATTGCGCACTCAAAAACAACCTGTAGGTGGGAAACTGTACAGGGCGGGGTGTCTGTAGGCATGAGGACTGTACTACGACTGACACATGGGACATGTCACGTAGCAGAGGAACACGCAGCACTGCTCCCAGTCACAATCATGTGACCAATGTGCACACGGACATGTATTACAGAGTCATACCCCACATGACCCATCACAGATACAGCAACACCCAAGGAGCCACGTCTGCATGCACAAGTCCCACTGGAGTACAGACCCACACGGCATGCACTGTGCCACCCATCACACACATCAGCAACACCATCGAAGTCTTGTCCATGTAGTCCTTACTGCCTGTCACCCACACATCGGACAACAACGCCCATGTAAGACAGACCTTACTAGAAGTACCAGATTGGAACCACAATATTGCACACAAAGACAACTGGACCCATGAAACACACAGGCACACAATGCACATTCAACATATCATCCATCTCATCTCACAGCCACAATGTCATGAAAGGTATGACATCCGAACAGCTGGCCCTCATACAGTAGACATGCAAAGATACCTGCCCATGACAAATCAAGTGGCTGCAGTGACCGAAGCGCACGTCACACTGCGAGTAACGACACACATAATATAGTCAACACCCCAAGAGCACAGCACTGATGCACATGTACCAGGGCAGCACGCACACAAAGGAATTGGCCCATCTGCAATACGTCGTGTGGCACACAACAAGCACGAACTCACAACATTGCTACCAATGTGATGTCCATGAATGATAACAGTCAGCAGATATTCCGGCCATGTGAGACAGACACACACCTTTGTCTATGCACTGTCACGTTGCCAGAACACATGTCACGTTCTGCACCCATTACCCACAGCATGTACCCCAAAAGCATATTTCAACCCAAGAGCGTTTAGGGGCTGTACCCCTTTTGGCATCAGCGTACCTAAGCGTTCCATCCCTCCCCCTAAACCATCGTTCAACCCAACATCGTCGATGGTCCTGGAGCACGCATACACACGAGCCACAAAATGTAGGAGCATAGCAACACACACCCATCGGCATTGCTAATCCGTCCCATGCCACATGTCCACATCACACAGACCCATTGCCTAGCCCACGCATACACACATCGTACATCCACACACACGCCATTGGGAAACCTGTGCACGAACTGTGAATGTCAGACAACCAATACATACTTTGCTAGGTGCAACACAATGACCCATCTCATTCTCCCCACAGGTGCCGAACTGCTGGATGCTGGAGAGGGTGACAGCAGCCAGCACAGCCAGTCCGCAAGCCCCCGACCCGGACTCACGGATGTAGAGGAGCTGGACACCTCTCCGGACACGGACCACCCAGCAGGCCCATCTGGAGTGGCAGGGCACAACCGCTCCCCAGGGCCCCTCCTGCCCACCAACACATCACCCAGGGCTGCTGACCAGTCACAGACCCCTGCTGCCACAGCCGTTGCAGCCACCACCACCGCCGCAACCACCACCACCGCCGCAACCACCACCACCACGCCATCCCTCGCCACAGCCCCTGCGAAAGGGTCGGCACGGCCGTCGGGCTCCACCCTGGGAGCCAGAGCGAGGACCGTGGTGAGCAATGTGGCTAGTGGGCAGGTCAGTGGCAGCAGTACTGGTAGGAGGAGCAGGGCCAGGCCAACGCCAACTGTGCCTGGGAGCCAAGCCCTGCCGCCAATCGACAGAGTCCTTGGGGCCTATGAGGAGGCCCAAGGCGAATGGGCCAGGTCGGCAAGCGACACGCGGGAGGTCCTTGCGGTGTTTAGGTCCATGGACGCCCATATGGCCCAAATCGCGGCCCTCATGGGCCAGCTGGTGGTGGGGGGGAGGGCACAAGCAAGGCCAGCAACACCACCTCCGCCACCACCTGCTGTGGCGCAGGTTCGTGCAGCATCGCGTTCCCCTGCGCCCACAGCGAGTGAGCACTCCTCAACCACCACCAGCGGAACATCAACACCCCCCCCTACCAAACGTGGAAGGGGCCGTCCGAAGAGGAAACAGGTGTCCAGAGAGGACTTCGCCCGCACCAAACGCCAGTGAGTCAGCCAGCCACCTTGACCACCTACTGCATTGACTTGTAATACGATCCTACCCCACACTGCCATGTGAATGGCATGTGTCTGTTGGACTGTGGACATAGAACTCCATGGGTACACCTTGACCATCACGCAGCCATGACCGTCAACTCATTGTCACAGCATACACCACATTTGTCATCACCTTGCACACAATCACATGTCACCGCTGTTAATAAATACACCTTGATCACAATCGGCTTAATGTGTCCTGGGTTTATTCCACGATGTGCAATCGCCACCATGAGCAGAAATGCATCTGCTGTGTGGCATGTCGATGGGACAGGAGAGGCTGCAGGGACCTAGGGGTGAAAAACAGAACAAGAGTACATTCAATGAGTGTGTCACACACTCATCACACAGTACTTGTCACCAACTACAAGCAATGCACACACATCTCACAGAGCAACAGGGCACAATGCTACAGCCACTATCAGTGGCATACCAACCTGGACATGGACCATTGACACACAGCACTCAGTGAACAAAAGGCCCCCGTAACAGAGCACACATACACCTGCACAACTACAGCTACATCAGCCGTCGTACATGGTCACTCACCGTCAAGTGAAGTAGCGGGCGATGAGCTGCTGACGCACATTTACAGCTTCATCCTCTCCACTGTCCTCTTCACTGGAGCTGTCCTGGTGTGCAGGCTGGGGCCCTGGTTGATCTCCGTCATCCACAATTAGGGGGATCTGCTTGCGGATCGCCAGATTGTGCAGCATGCAGCAAGCCACAATTATCTGGCACACCTTCTGTGGGGAGTATGCCAGTGCGCCCTCGGTGCGGTCCAGGCATCTGAACCTGGACTTGAGGAGGCCAAAGGTCCGCTCAACCACACGTCTGGTCCTCCCATGTGCCTCATTGTAGCGGACATCAGCTGGGCTCCCAGGACGTCGTAATGGGCTGAGCAGCCAGGGTCCATTCGGGTAAGCAGAGTCACCTGGGTGTGAGGGACACAGAGAACCGTTGCAATTCCAAATGGACACAAGACAGCATCGCACAGCCAGCACGCTACACTACTCCACATACTCACCAACAATCCAGCCACGGTCCGGTTGCAGATTGGTCATCAGACGTGGTAGGATGCTGTTGCGCATGATGTGCGCGTCATGGGCCGATCCTGGGAATTTCGCACACACGTGTGTAATCACCATGTCCGCAAGGCACACCACTTGCACATTCAGGGAGTGCGTGTGCTTCCGGTTGCGGTAGAGGTGCTCGGTGGCCTGTGGTGCAACAAGGCCAACATGGGTGCAGTCTATTGCACCAACGACGTGGGGGATTCGTCCAAGAGCATAGAATGCACCCTTCACTGCCGCCAATTCACGAGCCCTGGGGAAGCGGATGTATCTGTTCCTGTACAGCATCATGGCTGACAGTACATCCCTGATCACCATGCTGAACATGGGTTGGGACATCCCACCTCCACTGCCCACTGTGTGCTGGAATGACCCAGTGGCGAAGAAATGCAGTGCAGCCATCACCTTAGCCGTGGGGGTGAATGCTGTTGGATACACCCTGCGAGGACGGAGGTGGGGTTCCAACAAGGCACATAGGCGATGCAGGGTGGGTCGGTCCAGACGATATTTGCGGATGACCTCCACATCCACCATGTCTGACAGCAATTGGTAGGGGCGATGAATGTTTGGTCTCCGCCTAGGAAAGATGGAAGTGAACACATGTCAAAGCAACACGCCACATGGCATATTCACATACACAAAACTTAAATGACTGAGCAGGCAATTGAATGACAGAACGGCTGACAAGTAGGGACAGCACAGCCACAATACACGTACACAGGTCCCCTGCCAATAGCAATGGGCAGTGACACACACCATTGCTATGAGCATGCACATGGGGAGTTAGGCCTTAACAACTTGTAAGGCATGCTGATGGTAACAGACTGCATATTCGGTAAGCTGCAACACCACGGCAACATGACTAGCTGCTGTGCATCACACTGCTTCCAAGGCTGGGTGTGTAGGGCACACACCAACAACGCTATGGACACAGGCTGAGCGGCCAAAACAATTGGGACCTGTGGCACGAGGGGATATGAGACAGTCATTGATGTCCCTACTGCACCCTATGTACAGCACTGTACGGATCACACCTCCAGAAACAGTGACAGGTGTACACATTGACAGCCCCATGCCAACACGGCTGTGTGCTTGCAACTACACATCACAAGTGACACGTAACATTGCACGTGCCAAGTGGCAGATGTACATAGTGAAAGATGGCATGTGTGTGCATATGCATATCCCATGCTCCCATGCCAATGTGTACATGATGATGTTCCTACATACATGTGGAGGCTGAGCACTGGCCGTCCCTGCCTATGCACACAGCATGTTGTGGCCCTGTCCATTGTGGACCTGCACCCACACGCAAATCATGGCCACACCTGCAGATGCATTGCGCACATTATACTGTGTGGTGCACATGGCATCAGCGGACTGTACCCGGCATGGGCCAGGCCCTTACGGGCAACTCCAATGACCCTCGCGGTTGCACCCTGCGTGTTCCACTGTGGAGGTAGGCGTCCATGGCCAGCTGGGAGCAGGCCAACGTCTGCAATTGAAGCTGCCAGACATGGTACACGAATCGCAGCAGCTTGTACCCACTGAAACGGCCCCAGGGGGTAATATGTGTGTGTGAGTGGGACAGGCATAACCACAGCTACCTGGCACTGCAGCCTGGCACCCCTCGACGACACCTGCTGCTGCCACCACTCCACCTACCCGTGGATGACGCTGAGGACATGTCCAGGTCCACTCACCGGCGAGGAGCTGGAGAACCTGGATTCCGTGCTCCACGCACACTGCACATGGCTATTCCTTGCGAAAGTTGTGTGTGAGAGACAACTGCAGTGTGTGTGGGTGTGCATGTGGGGGACACACATGTCGTTGCTCCTCAGCACTATGAGTCAGAGCCTGTGGAGTACAAACATGCACTGCTCACCATGCTGGCTGCAGGTGGCATGGGTATGTGAGCTCTCGGGCGCTTTGACCTGTCTGTCCCTCCCGAGTGGTGGTACATGGCAACTTCATGTCAGACATCCAGTGACACAGACAATTGGCAATGCAGGTCTCAGTGCACTTGTCGGTCGTGTGGAAGTCAGGCTGGGGCCATGCTGCCCTTCTCAGTCCCAGCAGGCCTGGCCTGCACATTGACTGCACAATGCCAGTAGGTGCCGACACAGACTGCCTAGTGGGTTACATGTGTCTCCTGTTCAGGACCCCCGGATGAGCGCTTACTCTGCACTGTCGATTGGACACACCATGACTCGTGATAGGGATGTGTGTGAGAGATAGTGGCACTGAATGTGACCTTCGTTGCGGGGTGGGCCATGCACAGGGCGAGTACGCTGATGGTTGCGCAGTGTTGGTCACAGTGGGTACACCCACACAGATGTGTTGCCTTGTGATCTTTTTCTAGGTCAGCCTGACAATGGACAGTAGATGTGGGCAGGCTACACATTGCTCGATGTGCTGTCTATGTGCATGTGCATTCACACCAGGCACAACTGCCCCTGCACATGTGACCCCTGCTGCACTCAGTGCTGGGTCTGTTGAGCTGATGCACCGTCTGTGCGTGGGGCAGACAGCTCTGCTCACTTCCGTCATTGCCCATGACATCACTTTGCCGCAGGTGACATGGATCATGGAGTGCCCACATGTACGCGTGGGTGGACTACACAAGACTGTCCAATGGTTGTCACCCCCAGTCAGTGCTTCGAATGGGAAGTATGTGGTGCTGGTACTCTTTTTGATGTGTCGAGTGTGCGGGGCTAGGTGCGGGGCTACATGCAAGACATGGGAAGGTCATCGGCTTATCTACTAGTTGCAATACACACGAGACATGTCTTTTTCTGACCACATCAGGGGCATTCCTTAAACTAACTGAAAGTCAAACAGTTATCTTTTACACTGTCCTCATGGCCTCCCCTCGCTCACACCAATATGTATTTGCACATGAAATGAATGAAATTTGTACTTGTAAAGCGCACTTATACCCCCAAAGAGGTGTCCTGGCGCTGTACGCATACCGCTGTGGAACCCTTCCTGGCTTTTCCCTGTGAAATGTCCACTCCTGGGCACCCCCAGGGTGAAGCCAGGCATCCCAGCGCTGTTGGGGCCGTTGTGGAGATTAAGCAAGCTATTGCCCAGAGTTGCAGAGTGGGACCCATGATTAGAATAGGCACCGAGGCGAGAATTATCAGGTCCGAGGAAATTGAGCCCAAGACCCGCCGAGGCGGGAATTGAACCCTGGTCCCGGGCCAGATCTCTGCATCAGGGTCTGCCGCTCTAACCATTGAGCCACACTTCTCCATGAGAAGCTAGCGCATGCACAAGCAGCTCCAAGCTCGCCCCAGAGAGGCCAAGGAGTGTATGTGTGGGTCCAGTTGAACAAGTGGTCTGTCTCACGGTATCAATCAATCAATCAATCATGTCACTTATAGAGCGCACTACATACCCGCGAGGGTCTCAAGGCGCTGGGGGAAGAGGGGGGTGGTGCTGCTACTGATCGAAGAGCCAGGTCTTGAGGAGTCTTCTGAAGGCCAGTAGGTCTTGGGTCTGTCGGAGGTTGGTGGGGAGGGTGTTCCAGGTCTTGGCGGCGAGGTGGGAGAAGGATCTGCCGCCGGCGGTCGTTTTCCGGATGCGGGGGACTGTGGCGAGGGCGAGGCTGGTCGAGCGGAGCTGGCGGGTGGGGGTGTAGAAGCTGAGTCGTCTGTTGAGGTAGGCTGGTCCAGAGTTGTGGAGTGCTTTGTGTGCGTGGGTGAGGAGCTTGAAGGTTATCCTCTTGTTGACAGGGAGCCAGTGCAGGTCTCTCAGGTGGGGTGGGGTGTGATGTGGCTGCGTCGGGGGATGTCGAGGATAAGACGTGCAGAGGCGTTCTGGATGCGTTGCAGCCATCTCAGGAGCTTAGCCGTCGTTCCTGCGTAGAGGGCGTTTCCGTAGTCCAGCCTGCTGGTGACGAGGGCCTGGGTGACTGTTTTTCTTGTTTCGGTGGGGATCCACTTGAAGATTCTGCGGAGCATTCGGAGGATGTTGAAGCAGGATGAGGAAACGGCGTGGACCTGCTTAGTCATGGGAGAGGGTGGGGTCGAGGATGACCCCTAGGTTGCGTACGTGGTCGGTGGGTGGTGGGGCTGTTCCCAGTGATGTTGGCCACCAGGAGTCGTCCCAGGCTGAAGGGTTGGAACCAAGGATGAGGACCTCCGTCTTGTCCGAGTTCAGCTTCAGGCGGCTGGTCCTCATCCATTCGGCGACGGCCTTCATTCCTTCGTGGAGGTGGGCTTTGGCGGTGTGAGGGTCTTTGGTGAGGGAGAGGATCAGCTGGGTGTCGTCGGCGTAGGAGATGATGTTGAGGTTGTGCTATCGGGCGACGTGGGCGAGGGGTGCCATGTAGATGTTGAACAGCGTTGGGCTGAGGGAGGAGCCTTGGGGTACGCCGCAGATGATCTTGGTGGCCTTGGATCGGAAGGGGCGAGGCGGACGCTTTGTGTTGTGCCGGAAAGGAAGGATGTGGTCCAGTCCAGGGCCTTCTCTTGGATCCCGGCGTCGTGAAGGCGTGTTCGTAGTGTGTGGTGGCAGACCGTGTCGAAGGTGGCTGATAGGTCCAGGAGGATGAGGGCTGCTGTTTCTCCGTTGTCTAGCAGGGTCCTGATGTCATCGATGGCGGCGATGAGGGCGGTTTCAGTGTTGTGGTTGCTGCGGAAGCCGGACTGGGAAGGGTCCAGGATGTTGTTCTCCTCGAGGTAGCGGGTCAGTTGTTTGTTGACGATTTTCTCGGTGACCTTCGCGGGGAACGGGAGCAGAGAGATGGGTCGGAAGTTCTTGAGGTCCTTGGGGTCTGCCTTGGGTTTCTTGAGTAAGGCGGTGATCTCGGCGTGCTTCCAGCTTTCCGGGAAGGTTGCTGTCTCGAAGGAGATGTTGATTATTTTCCGGAGATGGGGCGCGATGGCTGTACTGGCTTTGTTGAAGATGTGGTGAGGGCACGGGTCTAGCGGTGAACCGGAGTGGATGGTGTTCATGATCTCGCTGGTGTCCTCGTCGTTGATGTTGGTCCAGGAGAGCAGGCGGTTGGTGGTTGTGGGGGCAGTGGTCTCGGTGGTTGCCGGGGCGGTCGTGGTGTTGAAGCTGTCGTGGATGACGGCGATTTTGCGGTGGAAGAAGGTGGCCAGTGAGTCGCACAGGTCTCGCGATGGCTGGATGTCGTTGGTGTTGGAGCTGGGGTTGGAGAGTTCCTTCATGATGTTGAAGAGCTCTTTGCTGTTGTGTGCGTTGTTGTCTAGGCGGTCTTTGAGTGAGGCCCTTTTGGCGGATCTGATGAGGTGATGGTGACTGCGGGTGGCGCTCTTGTGGGCGGCGTAGCTGTCCGCTGTCCGTTCGTGGAGCCAGATCTTCTCCAGTTTTCGGCATGTTCGTTTGGAGGCCTGGAGGTCTTCGGTGAACCAGGTGGCTTTCTTGCTGGTGTGGCTGTTGGGCGGATTCTTGAGCGGGGCGAGGGTGTTGGCGCAGTCGTCGATCCACTGTCTGAGGTTGCGGGCGGCGGTGCCGGGGTCGGAGGGTTCGGCGGGTGGGCTCAGGGCGAGGGTTGTGGTTAGCTGGTCTTCCGTGACTCTGCTCCAGCAGCGGCGAGGCATTTGTTCGGTGCGGTGGTGCGTGGTGGGCTTCCTGTAGGTGAAGTGGATGCAGTGGTGGTCAGTCCAGTGGGGTTCGGAGGTGTGGTTGAAGGAGACGTGTGGGCTTGCGGAAAAGATGGAGTCTAGCGTGTGGCCGGCGGCGTGGGTGGGTGTAGTCACAAGCTGTCTGAGTCCGAGGGTGGCGAGGTTGTCGATCAGGGTGGTGGAGTTGGTGTCCTTGTTGTTCTCGAGGTGGAAGTTCAGGTCCCCGAGGAGGATGTAGTCCGTGGAGGTGCTGGCGTGTGTGCTGACGAAGTCAGCGATGGAATCGCTGAACTGTGGTCGGGGTCCGGGGGTCTGTAGATGAGGGTTCCTCTGAGGGTGGTGTTGGGATCGGTGTGGATCTGGAAGTGCATGTGTTCGGCGGTGCTGAGGGTGTCGTCGGTGTTGGTTGGAGACTCTGAGGGTGTTCCTGTGGACGATGGCGATGCCTCCTCCGACTCCGTTGGTGCGGTCCCTGCGGGTGATCTTGTATCCGTCCGGGATGGCAATGGCGATGTCGGGGGCTGAAGCGGGATTCAGCCAGGTCTCCGTCAGGAATGCGACGTCTGGGGAGGTTGAGTCGAGAAGGTCCCAGAGTTCGATGGCGTGTTTGCGGGCGGAGCGGGTGTTGAGGAGGATGCATCTGAGGTAGTTGGGTTCTTTCCTGGGCGGTGGTTTGGCGCGGCGGGTGCTGGCGAAGCTGCAGTTCCGGCAGGTGAAGGGCCCTTGGGTGCGCTTCGGGGTGGCCTGGTAGCAGGCGTGATCTTTTCTGGGGTTGAGTGCGTGGAGGGTGCTGGCGTCGTATCGGCGTCTGTTGATGTGGCGGGCGCGGGGATGCCCGGACCAGGGGGTCTGGCGCTGGGCGCGGTCACGGCGTGGACGGGAGCAGACGGGCTTGCCTTAGGCGCGCCTTCGGCGCGCCAGCGGCGCGCCCGCTGCGCACGGCCGCCATAAATGGGGAGGTGGGAGGGAGGAGCAGGGAATGGGGCAGCGAATGGGCAGTGAGGGGGCGGGGCCGCAGGGGCGCAGCGGCGGGAAACAGGCACAGAAGGGAAAACGAGCACAATCAGGGCATCAAGGGGGCACAGAAAGGAAAAAAAAATGAGCACAATCAGGGGCAGCAAGGGGGCACAGAAAGGAAAAACGAGCACAATCAGGGGCAGCAAGGGGGCACAGAAAGGAAAAAAAACTAGCACAATCAGGGGCAGCAAGGGGGCACAGAAAGGAAAACGAGCACAATCAGGGGCAGCAAGGGGGCACAGAAAGGAAAAACGAGCACAATCAGGGGCAGCAAGGGGGCACAGAAAGGAAAAACGAGCACAATCAGGGGCAGCAGCAGGGCACACAGACAGAGCTGTGTGGTGGGGGAGCGACCTACCAGTCAAGGTCAGGGGTCGGTATAATTAGTGGCGGGACGCCGTCCACATGCGTGGTGCCCCGACTCGAGACCCGGGCAACATTGACAATGCATGACAGGCTCCGCAGTCCGGATACACCACCTGCAACACACAGAGGCTGTAGCTGCCCTAGCGGGCCAGTCCACGTCCAACTGGAGCTCATGGCCCCACACATTCACTCTTTGGCCTCTCTGGGGCGAGCTTGGAGCTGCTTGTGCACGCGCTGGCTTCTCTGTTGCAATGGCATGTAACGTGTGTGGGTGTATTGTCAATCGGTGGGATGGTGCGAGCCACCTTCCGTGACGTCACTGCTGCTTGTGATGTGTGCGTCCCCCCACTACTTCCATTTGACTTGTGCCATACTACACATTGTGGATGTGTTGCCTGCGTGATGTGACAAGGATGAGCGCGCCATGACCTCTCACCCACCATGCTCTACTGCCATCCCGTGCCCTGGATTGCCTGTGCAAGTGGACGATGTTGGGGATACACCAGGTTGACAGGGGATGTGAGTGCCTTGGCAAGGGCCTGGCGGACGCGCAGCAGTATCCGGCATGTCCACGGAGGGTGGGCTGACGTCTACACTTGATGCGGCATTGTTCGTGTGCCCGCCTGTTGTGCACACACGAGTTCACATTCGTCACCAGACAGGTGGTCTTTACAGATTCCCAGGAGTGCGCCAATGTACTGTTCCTGAGTCCTCCCAACACAGCGTGTGTCAACATTGCATGTGCGCACCTACCCGTCACACCCACCCACCTGAGCCATGCGTAACTCCCGCTTCACATGACACATGTGTGTCTCCCACGGTTGTGCTACTCATTTGCGTTGACATCCAATGACAGTGGACTACATGGTAATCTCACGACTGCCGTGTACTTCACACACTCTCATCCTCTCTCATTCGTACTTGTGAAATGAATCAGCAGAGACACATTGTTGCTTCAAGCCATGTATTGGGACTTATGTCCTCTGTGATGCAGTATAGTGAACACTACTGGCAGCGAAGTGCATGTGGAGGATATACTCAGCATGATTACACATAGCATAGGGTGTAGGGGTACAGTGATTAGTTGTTGACTGTGGGATGTGGGCTTCAGAGTTACAACTGCTTAGCCGTTGGTGTGCTAATGTACATTTGCTAATTACTGTGGTGCTGCTGACTTTGACACAGACAGTATACATGTAGCCTACCAGTCCGCTTGTCATCATGGGCACAGTGCATCTCAGTTCCATGTTACAGGTTTGCTGCTATAGTTACTAATACACACGTGCGTGGAGGTGACATCAGGGCATGGGCTTACGTGCATGCAACGGCGTCCCACTTGTTGTTGCGATGTGGTGGGTACTGGCCATGTCACAGTCACTGGGCTCATGTTGTTGGTGGATGCACTTGGTGTCCATGCAAAGGTCCTGGCATGGACGTTCAGAGGGAGGTGTGGTGACAGCTCTCACATACTACAGCAGGACGATTGCTGTCCACTGACCGGTGCATATGTTCATGGGCGCAGGATCCATATCATGGCATGGTTGTACGTGCAGTTCTGTCCATGTGGTTGCCATACACAAATCCCATGCCTCTGCCTCCCCCTGTTCATGCAGAGTTACTGGATGTGATGAGGAACAGGGTGCATTTCCCAAATAGTATCAGATGTCATGGCAGTGTAGTTGTTGTTGTGGTGTCAGTTGCAGGTTGCATGGTATAGTTGTTGTACTGGTAACTGCCTAGTCCGTGCGTAAGCCAAGCATGGGTACGGTGTGGGACATCATTGCTCAATTGGGGGTATGGTGGCGGGGCCCGACGAATTGACAGGTTGTCAGGAATGCAATACCTTCCAGCAGGGCTTCCATGGCATTGATGGTGGACATGGTTGCCATCCAATGTAGCGGATGGTGGCTGTCAAGGTGTTGGTCGTGAGTTGTCCCTTGTAGGAGAATGATGGGACATGTTGGATGGCATTCGATGTAACTGTAATCCATTATCCGTCGTGTGGAGGCACAGTGGTCCCATTGCAGTGTGGGTCCGATAGTCGCCACATACGCCATGCCCCCATAGGCTGAACAGACCCTGTCGTGGGCGTCCAGGGGGTTGAATAGTTGTAGCAGGTCCGCCCTTGGACATGCCGGGTTGGAGAGACATAACTCCACAGAATAGTAGAAGGGACACCTCCGACAGTAGAAGACGGGGATGACGCAGCTGAACAATGCGATGCGGTAAGTTAGTCGGTAACTTACGTTCAGCAAGGCCAGATTGTCACATCCCAATATCTGTATCAGGTTATGTTTGTACAGCTTGATCTGTCCGGCGTAGTTGGGTAGGTGTGGTGCAAGTGCCATTTTGCTGCAGGGCGCTGTGGTGGCGTGCTCCGGCTGTCTGTGCAGTCTGCAGAGTGCAACCTCCGATGTTGCTGGGAATTCTGTAATGGTCGTAGGGAGGCAGGACTTGTGTTATGTTGGCTTGTGCGGAGGACACGGGCCCTCATCCCACATGCTTCTCTGAATGGTCAAGGTCAGTGGTGTCTGACTCCTTCCAGATAACTTGCATGTGAACCACATGGGGGAGTGTTATCATTTCTTCTTTCCGTTGTGAATGTTCTTTGGTGTTATGCGCTATCTGCCCTGTGGCCGCTTCCCTCTGCATGCCTGTGTTGGGCTTTGTTTGGTGCAATGACTGTTGTCTCCGGCTTGTTTAGTCGGGATGTGGTTTCACAGTGGGAATGGAAGGTCATTCGGTGCTGTCTCCTCTCCCGTGTGTGGGCAGCAGGCTGCGTTTCCGCTATACGTTGAGCCTTGTGTTATAATTGGTCCCACCTGTTGTCTGTCCCCGGTATCTTTGATGTTACGTATTGCATGTCTTGTTATTGGGTGCAGGGTGGCATCGGTGTTTCTGTGTGGTACTGGCGTACCTTTTCCCGACGGGGTCCATATTCTGCTGGGTGATGTTGCCTCCGCTGTGTGCTTCGCCGTATTTTGCACACAGGGGTGTGTCCTAATGTGGCGTGACGTCACTGACATGTTCGGGTCACTTGTGTGACGTCAGGTTGGCAACAGTGAATTGCCGGTTGGGGACATGACTGTGGCAGGGCTGTCACATGACATGTGCGTTCTGGGTGGTGCTGGTGTGTGTGGTGTTTGGTTGTGACCCTGTGTTTGTGTGCGGCGCATGCATTACGCTGCCGTTGGACTCTGCGTTGTGCGCATGTGTGGGTGCAGTGGTGGAAGTGTCGTGTCCTCGCAGGGTTGTCGGGGGGGCCATATACAGTTTTCCCGCCCTTGCGCTGTGTGCGCTGTTTGCGTGCCCCTGTTTTGTGTCTGCCTACCTGCGTCGCCGTGGTGCGTTGACTCCTGGGTGCTGCATCAGGTAGAGCATGGGGAGGGCCTGCAGTGCTGGATTCATGCTCGGGGGTCCGCCTCTTTACTATCCGTACTGTGCGTTCGGTTTTCCGCCTTGCTTTCACGTGCGGTGTCTCTTAGCCGGGGGAACTGTTTGGTTCTGGCATCGTAATTTGTAGGCCGGGCGGTACGTGATTTCGTCGGGCGTTGTGTCTCCATTGGGCCGCGCCGCTCCTTGGACGGGCGCACTTTGATGGCGGAGGGCGTAGCTGGCTTACGGGCGGTGTTTGGCTGTCTTTTCGCATCCTAATTGGGCGGCGTGTGTGCTGTGGCGGGCGGACGGTAACTGGTGCTTTTTGCATCCGCCAGCACGGCGGTGGTGCTTCCGCCCGCCATCCTAATGGGCCCCTATATTTTTAATACACTACCCACCCATATTCCCCTATAAAACCAACATCCCGCTCCTAAAACAATATAATACATTTTTTATTTTATAACATTTAAAATAATTTACAACTTAACATTAACTCTAAAGAAATTCAAATATCAGACAAAAACGATATTTTAACATCTCGATATTTTTTCAATCGATATTACTAACATCGATATTTAACAAAACACTTCAAAACGATATTTTCAACATCGATATACAGAACATCGATATTTAAGACTGTCGATATACTTAACTCGATATTTCTGTACATCGATATTAAAAAGTCGATATTTTGACTGTGCACCGCCTGGAACTGAAACGCCCTAAACTCCTTGAACCAATCAGAATCGGAATAAAAGCTGACTCCTACAGAAGCCTTTAGATATTTACAGTTCATACGTGCAGTAACTGCCTACTTTTCACAGAACACACCTCTTCAGGGCAGTTTCCCATGGGAACAGGGCAGATTTTAAGTAGAAAAGGGGACTCTCTGACAAGGAGAACATTAATCAATAGTACACCTAAAATACTAGGTCAGTTGCAATCGAAATTGGTGAATAACTTGGGTGAACTAGATGACACGGAATGGGAAAAGGACCTGCAATATTCCCGCGAGATCACAATCACAACTTGTTTCCGACTAGTACCTCTCAAAATTCTGCATAGACTTTTTCATCGGAGGATGTGGACAGGGTGGACATTTCTTTCATATACTTTGGTCATACTCCAGACTGCAGGGGTTAGGGAAGGGAGTTAAAGCAAATGGTGTATTGCAAAATGGGACTCCCTTGAAGGATGTGATAAGGGACCCCTGAATCTCCAATATATCAGAAATATTCATTGCCTTTGGGCTTAATTGGGGCCCCTGAAGGGTTGGTGACCCCACTGCATCCCAGGTCCTGTAGGGGTCTGTGTTACACCTCTGTTCAGAGCCAGTGTAGCAGATGGCATGAGTACTCCACTGCAGGAAGGGGCAAAGCTTATTTTATTGAGCATATGGAGTGAACACATACTAAAGGTATGTGAAACTGTTTTCTGATTTGGGTTTTAAAATGTCATGGCAAAACAACAGGGTAGTATGGAGGTTCCGACAGTGGGCTGGTGGAATTCAAATACAGACTTAAGCAAGATCAGAGAAACATATGTCGATGAGAGTGGGATTTGTATAAAGAAATTTTAACTCTGAGGCCATTTGGTGGGTCACTGTGGAGTCACTTAATAAACAACGAATGCTTTGTGCCCAGGTATATTTTTAGTGACATTATTGCTCCCAGATGAATGATGCTAGACCAAATACCTCTATGTTGTTCATGTTGAATCTATGAGGGTAGTGAGCATTTCTCCGGTGGCGTGGTCCATGGTTAAAAATGTGTCAATACTGTTGTTTTTGCCGAGATTATAAAGAGCTTAGCGCCATCCTTGATGTCACTCTACTGACGGATCCCAAATATATACTACTGGGAATCCCAAACGACGTAGACGCTCCACGCCCTTAACTCATCTTTAGTGCCCTGGGCCTGGTTGTCGCCAAGAGGGATGTGGCCGGGCGGTGGGGGGGGGAGGTACCCACTATGCAAGAATGGAAGAGAGGGATGGACATCTACATTCCAGCAGAGAAAGTCATGTATCACAGTAGGGGCTGCCCTCGAAAACTTTGCAGAGTATGGGGCCGCTGGATAGATTTCTATTGGGCTGGACCTGATAGAAGGGGCTGAATGACCCTCAGCTAGCACAGAACCCTGCACGACTCACGGGCGGTATGGTCAACTGACATGACAACAACGCACTCTAGGCGAGGATACGATGGTGCTTTGATGTGCACTGTAGAGCTTTGCCAAAAATGTACGGATTTTTTCATACAGACTTGCTGCTGCCTGGACAGTTGTGTATTGTGTAATTGTTCTCCATACAACTGTTGTTACTGTTTGAATAACAATGTGATTGTTGGGGAAAATAAAATAAAAAGATATTTTTATTAAAAAAAACTTTTTGTTTTTTCGTTATACAAAATGAATCAAAATCAATAAAAATACTTTTTTTAATACTATGGGGCCGATTCCGATCTGGGTCGGAAAACTCTCCGACCGAGCCGGATCCGGAGAGATTTCCAACCGAGCCGGACTCCTGCAGTCCGACCGAGCGAGTACGATGCGGCCGCATGCTGCCGGACTCAATTCGGTCGGACTCCCATTGAAGTCAATGGGAGCCGGTCGTACGACACGTACATGGGCTCCCATTGACTGAATGGGTATGTCGCGAACAAGTGCACCCCCTACAGTGGGTACGCGTCGGTGCCATCCGCACCGTACATGTCTGTGTTGGGGAGACCCATAGGTCTCCCCCTGTGTCCGAGTCGTAAGGCTGCGGGTGAAGGGGGGTCCGACACGGACCCCCGAAGTCTGACTCCGGGAGCTTTTGCGAACCGGACGCTCCGACTCGATCCGGCTGTCCGAATCGAGCATCGTACTAGCTCGGTCGTGAAACGTCTCCATTGCGCGCCACGGTTTGCTTGCGACCGAGTCGTACGGAGCGGTTCGGAGCCGGAATCGAGTCGGACGGTGAATTTGCGCTTGTTCGCATCGTACTTCGCCGTCCGGACCCGTGTACGAATCGGACGGAAAATCAGCCTCCGAATCGGATCCGCTAATGCCAAACCCGATTCGGTGCCCTTCTGACCGAGATCGGAATCGGCCACAAAGTGTTGAAATCCGCTGAAAGACCATTGCTCTGCCACTGACACCACCTGCTTCCATTGTGAGGGCATGCAGCATGGAAGTATTGCAATCTGAATCTTCATTCTGGGTTTGGGGACCGCATGGTTGGGACCCATGATGCTATTCTGTTCTCCTACAGGTTGAAGCGAACCGTTACTGCAAGCTAAACATTTTTGAGGCATGAGAATAAACTGATAGGTCAAACATTTTTTCAGCTCTGCAGGATCCAAAGAAGCCCTTTTCGGACTGGCATTACTTCTACAGAGGTCATACTAGAATGAACCTTGCGTGTTATCAATGAGGTATTCATTGGATAAAGAAAAAAACAGGCCCAAGGATCTAAAACTTTCACCAACTAAATGGCCAATGGTTGTAGGTTTGCCAGCTGGTTTCCTAGAAGTAAAAGGTTTAGTGGAATCCTCTTTAGTGAGAAGTTGTACATTTTCAAGCAGGACCAGGAACTTTTTATTGGCACATGGTTAGGTAAGTCGTTGGATGTGTCAAAAGATTCCAAATCTGCTCTAATCCTACAGTCTGTGGTCACAAAATAGAGGTGAGAAACTCATACAATTCTACAGAGGGTCTGAGAGCTGGTGATGTTCCTTGATGGAAGAAGATATCCAATTCTAATGAATATCAATACAAAGTTTCAGTAGGAACAACATTGTAATGTGGGTAAACAATTATGTGATAAGATACAGAGCACAAGTTAATGGCTTGTTGAACTGGGGATAAGAAATAATTCCAGTGACAGCATAAAAACAATTAGAACAGTAAAAATGGGGAGTTATTTTGTCCAGCACAACTTTGAGAAGACATGGAGCAAAGTGAGATCTCTGATTGATAATCTGCTGTATGAACATTCAGCACGACATTCCCTATTTGCCCCTTTCCAGTGTGCTGCTGGTGGAAGCCATTAAACAACTCCACCAACACCTATCTATAGACATTGGGGCCGTTTCCGATCTGGGTCGGAAAACTCTCCGACCGAGCCGGATCCGGAGAGATTTCCGACCGAGCCGGACTCCTGCAGTCCGACCTAGCGAGTACGATGCGGCCGCATGCTGCCGGACTCGATTCGGTCGGACTCCCATTGAAGTCAATGGGAGCCGGTCGTACGACGCGTACATGGGCTCCCATTGACTGAATGGGTACGTCGCGAACAAGTGCGCCCCCTACAGTGGGTACGCGTCGGTGCCATCCGCACCGTACATGCCTGTGTTGGGGAGACCCATAGGTCTCCCCCTGTGTCCGAGTCGTAAGGCTGCAAGTGAAGGGGGGTCCGACGCGGACCCCCGAAGTCCGACTCCGGGAGCTTTTGCAAGCCGGATGCTCCGACTTGATCCGGCTGTCCGAATCGAGCATCGTACTAGCTCGGTCGTGAAACGTCTCCATTGCGCGCAACGGTTTGCTTGCGACCGAGTCGTACGGAGCGGTTCAGAGCCGGAATCGAGTCGGACGGTGAATTCGCGCTTGTTCGCATCGTACTTCGCCGTCCGGACCCCTGTACGAATCGGACGGAAAATCAGCCTCCGAATCGGATCCGCTAATGCCGAACCCGATTCGGTGCCCTTCCGACCGAGATCGGAATCGGCCCCATAACCTTTTGTTCTCAACCTTGAAGCCAATGAGCATTCAAAACAGGTAAAAGGAAGAAATAACAATATGTTGCTAACAGGATTGTAAGAATACAACCAAATAAGTTCAAATCTCAGGCACTCCTGGCAGTGCCCCTCCTTTTTGGTGTTTCAGAAATTCAGCTGAGAAGGCTGCATTTTGAGAAAAGTTATTTTTGGTCTGATGCCCCAAAAACATGTCAATTTTCTGCAAACACCAAGGCTCAATATGGGCAAATAGCCATCTTTTTAAAGCTGCAGCTCCCTGCAAAAGGCTTTTGGGAAAAGTTTAATGAAACCTAAAACACAATTAGTGTAGAATGACAATGCAGGTATGGTAAATATGTCTAGTTTCAGTATAAACTCATCACCATGCTTAGAAGAAATTTGGGTTTGTGAAATCTTTCACAAACCCAAAAATCCTAGAACAAGAAATCTCTCGATCACAGGGTCTATGTGATCAAATCACTGAGTTCTTTGAAAACAAAATCATAGACCTGAAGAAAGATTTCACGGACATAACCCCCCGTCCTCTGAAACTCAAATATCAGGTACTAAAAGCGAACTTACTTGTTTTAAGGAGATTAATTTGGAACAATCCAGGAAAGCCATCCTCTCCTGTAAGTCAGGTTCACCTTTTGATCCCTGCCCCCCCAAAATTCTACATGCACTGGTAGATATTATAAATCCGATCATTAACCAGATAATTAATTCTACTTTTAGGCTATCGAGAGTCCCTGACAATTGGAAAATTGCTGCGGTGAAGCCACTCCAAAAAAGAAAATTCCTGACCCTACCACTCTCTCCAATCTTAGACCTATTTCATTGTTGCCATATCTGAGTAAAATAGCTGAGAAATTAGTTAACACACAACTTAATGATTTCTTGCAAGAAGCTAACATCCTACACCCTAAGCAATCGGGTTTCAGACCTGGCCATTCAACAGAATCAGTGCTACTCCACACTACTGAGACCCTAAAGTTTGCCTTGGATCAGGGTAAGGATGCGGTACTGATTCTGTTGGATCTATCAGCCGCGTTTGATACGGTCTCTCATGACATTTTGAAAGACAGGCTTGCATATAGTGGAATCACAAACAAGGCACTGGCCTGGATCACATCGTTTTTGGAAAACAGGCATCAGATAGTAACATTGGGAAGTTACAAATCCAAAGAAAAACGGTTGTCATCAGGGGTCCCCCAGGGTTCATCCCTGAGCCCAACTCTTTTTAATCTTTACATGACACCGCTCCTTACTTTGATGGCCACATTTGACATCGAATCCATTGCATATGCAGACGACACACAGCTGCTTCTTACCCTTGATAAAAATTCTACAGCAGCTGAAGAGAAGTTTCACCACTGTCTAACGGCAGCGATGGATTGGATGAAACTCAATCATCTCAAATGTAACAGCGCAAAAACAGAAATCATGCTGTTTGGAAAATCTAACTCTTTTTTGCCCAAACAGTGGTGGCCCTCAAACTCGGCCCCACCCCCAAACACAGTAGATACTGTGAGAAATTTAGGAATCAAATTCGATCCCACACTATCTTTTCACAAGCAAGCCCTTGCTGTGGCAGACATATGTTTTCAAACGATAAAAACCCTCAGAAAATTCTTTGATTTTCTGCCGGTACCTGCTAGGAAAACTGTTGCAGTAGCCTTAATCTTATCACGTCTGGATTATTGTAATAGCCTGTACGCAGGAACTAAAAAGACGGTCCTGAAAAGATTACAGGTTGTCCAGAATGCGGCAGCGAGGTTGGTACTCAAATGGCCTAAAGACTCTTCCTCAGCAGCAGCACTCAGAATTCTTCACTGGCTGCCTATCCATAAAAGGATTCTTTTCAAAATCCTAACCATCATCTACAAGGGCAACAGGACCAGGATACCTAAGATCTAGAATTAGACCATATACCACCCAACGCATCCTGCGGTCATCTTCGGAGAACTTTTTAGCAGCCCCCTCTTTCCATTTGAAATCTAGAGGGGGTAAGGCAATGGCTGTCCTGGGGACCAAAGCCTGGAATTCCCTGCCCACCCAGCTGAGACATACACAAACAGAACTCATGTTAAAAAAACTTCTAAAAACATGGATTTTCGCCACCCCAGATCACACTGTGTTATCTCTCATCTAATACTTGCTTCTGTTGTCTTAACTAAGCTCCTCCCCACTACAGATCTTTAGATGTTTTTTGCCGCTAGCACCAAGATGCTCCTTGGAGTGAACGTTGCGCTTTAGAAAAACTCTCATTCATTCATTCATTCAAGCAAAACTGTTCAAACTAAAATTCTAATACATTTCCCAAAACCTGAACACTTTTTAAAACTTCTGACACAGTCATGCATCACTACACCAACGATGTTTGCTGTTTCAATAACTTTGCAACATTTTTGGAGAAATTTGTATTTTACACTGTAGCTAATCATCACTTAATCACTACTGGAACCAGGGAACCCCCACTGAGTCACTACTGGAAGCCGGGGGACACAACCTCAGCATTTTCGATCATTTGAACTGTAAAACAGTACACAAAAAAATACATACACAAGCACTCATCAAACAAATACACAATTGATGAAATGTTATTTAATTCACAAACAAATGGGGGAAAGGATGTAGCCTTATGGCTAGAGCGGATGACCTCAAAGCTGGGGAACCGGGTTCGAGTCTCGGCAACGACGCTCAACATCCTGTGAATCTGGGCAAATCACTTAATCTCCCCATGCCTAACAAAATGAATGTGTCCTTGTGTAACGAAACTGGTGCTCATGTAAAGCACTCTGATACCTGATATCTTCGGGTCTAGTTCGCGCTATATAAAACTCTAAAAAAAAAAAAAAAAAAAAATTTAATTGAAAGGTTGGAGCCTTTCTAAATTCAATTGAGGCCACTCGTCACCCATCCTAAATCTTGATTGATGCACTCGCTCTGCTCTCACAAATCAATCTGGGGAGACTAACTTGATTTTTAGCCTCCAATTTTACATTTTGCTTCTTTATTGATATACAATGTCTTAATCTGTTAATATTATTTAATTTTCTAAGCAGTTGCGGACCCCCTGAGAAGACTTTGAGGACTCTAAGGAAGAGAACCACTGAAGTAGGAGGTTGTAGACTAAGGCCTGACTGTACACCTCTCAATGAACACCAGAGTGCTCGTGCTGATAATGTGCCAGCTTATGTCTTGAAGTCAGGCTGTTTGTTGGCTGCATTAGTGCCATACGTATGGATGATGTATGGAGAGAGACTAGAGTCTGCAGCGGAAGTGCCTCAGATGTAAGTGCATTTCAGAGGCCTCATCGGGAGCAGTAAAGCAGCTATGCAGAAACAGAATGAGTCTACACGCCCAGGCCTGCAGTAAGGGTGCAGGCTCTTGGGGAGCATGAACACACAAAGAGTTCCCCAAGTCAAAATTTGGAGACATGATACCACAAAAGGTGGTTGCTTGTTTACAATCAAAGTGAGTAGATGAGAACAATATACGATCCTGGAGGAGTATGTGCAAAAGCGCAGACAGCACAATGAAATAGCACATTGTTTTAATGGCATACTCCATATGTGAACCCTTTAAATGGAGAAAGGGCTTAGTACAAAACACCGGGCAATGTGGAATCCACTTCCTGCTCACCTGGCGCATTTGTCTGCTAAAGCCCTGCTGTTTTTTACTTCACTGGCAGTTCCTTTTGCAGAAAATTGTTATGAACATCTGGATGACTGCTTTTAAATTGGTGGAGAGACCCTTTCCAGTTACAGACAGCTTAGTGGCTTTAATGACTGATGGTTGCCCAGGCAATTTGATCATACCCTTACAACTTTTTAAATAATGGCAACAGACTGAAGTGATGGAGAAGTCCTCCTTTATTTGGTCATAGTACCTAACTTGTGTTATGTGTCTGGTATATAAATAGTTTTTGGGTGATTTATTCCACACAGTTAGGCACAACATGAGGATCTGTGTCCCGCTACCGTGCGACATTATCTGAAAGCCAGAAGGAACTCCCCAAAATACCTTATTCTGGTTTTAATAATAAATGTTCCATTTAAACTGAGTTTCCTAATCATGTCTAGGCTAAGGGCCTCATTACGATGTTGGTGGGACCGCTGCATTACAATGCAGGCGGTCGGACCGAAGCGGTCTGGGGGAGAAACTGCTGCCTCTGACAGGATCAAGGATCTCGACAGGGCGGCAGTCGTAATCCTATCCCTTCAATAGAGGCAGTGCCTGTGCAGGCACCGCTGTAGGGATTAGGATGTCCCTATCCGACTGTCTTTTCATGGCGGTCTGACCACCATGAAAAGGCAGACGGAAACAGACTTTAGGGACCCCAAGCAGGGCCCCTGTCCCCCGTGGGCCACTGCTAAGTGGCCTGCGGGGCACATCTAGTGTCCCCCCACATATCCATGCACCGTGTGCCAGGCACCACATGGTGCCTGGCATACGGTGCATGGATGTGCACAAAGTGCTTTTTTTTACTGCAACTTGTGCTGCGGCCCTTTTCCTGAGCCGCAGCACAGGCCACAGTAGAAAAAAGCACTTTCCGGCTGCCATGCTGGCGGTTTTATCTTAATAGGGTGGGTGGGACTGTCGACTCATTGTCAGATGGTCTCCTGCCCAATGGAATGGCGGTCGGCAGTCCGACCGACCGCCATCGTAATTAGGGCCTAAGTTCTGCTCATCTGGTGAGCTCTAAAGAGAAAGAAACACATGTTTGCAGTTTCTTTAACTCTACTTCTGGTGGAACTGAATGTAATCAACTAATCCAAAAGCTATAAACTTGCCCGGAATGCAAAATGTTTGCTTTTGAATGGCAATATTTTCCTAACCGACAGCTTAAAAACGTTGAGTAGGTAAAACAGAATATTGTTTATGGACTGACACGTGTCACTTGGAATGTTTTCCACCTATAATGGGTGCTACCTATAATGCTCTTCGTATTTCCTAGCCAGTGTATCTTTCAGTGGTTGGTTCTTCCCAGTTTGTTGGGTCTAGAACATGGGTTTACAGTATGCTTTGCAAGTTACATGAAACACTAGGATTGTACGCGCGAGAGTAAGGATGGAAGTCCATCCTACTAGTGGAATTTCATAAAGTTGCCTTTTAGCAAAGTTGATTAAGACCTACAACCAGACTCAATCAAAAGGGAGCACATAAGCAGGCACTCACAAGAAGCAGAAGGATGCATATATTGCGGCCATTAACATAACTGATTGCTGAACCATAATGACTATCTGAAAGGATCATTTTGCTTCAACTGCTGCATTTATGCTAATGCAAAGGAAAAACCCACAGAGGTTATGTATCACATCTTTCACACCTGTACTAGCAACATTGCAATTTTTTAGACTAACCTTATCAACAAGAGTGCCTTTATGACCGTCAAAAAACTTGTGTACTAATGGCTGTGGTGGAACAGATTTTTGTCTACGTATTTATTTACTACATAGCTTTGGAGAAGCTGCCCATCACCTTTCTTCAGTTCAGACCACTGATGTTGTGGAAGAGTGTGTATGATCAGGGGCATAGCCTGGTCAGTAAGACTGGGGGTGTGTGAGCTTCAGATTTTCCAACATTCACGCTGGGATACCATGCTAATTATTATATGAGAAGCCGCGGTTGAGGGGGCTTAAGGGCCAATGGAAAGGGAAAGGAGTGCGGATTGTGAAGGGTACTTAAAATACAGCATTTTGTAAAATACCCCTGTTTTAAGACCTTCAAAACAGAAGAGTGTATGTGTGTTTTTGTCTGCGTATTTAAAAATCCCAGGTGAAATTAGACAGACACCTTGCCATAAAGCTCCTGTATCCACCTATTTACTAAATAATACATTTATTAGATGGGGTGTTACACCCCAAACACCCCTCGTGAAGCTACGACCCTGTGTAAGTTGTGGGGCAGGAGAAGCTAGAGTCCACTCGGGGAAGGAAGGGTTCCAATATAACATCTTTCAATCATGACACCCGCTTGCATGGACACCTGAGGTGGGGAGATTTCATGCAGATTGTCATACACCCACCAAAACCAAGAACAGATGTGAGGCTTCCCACCATAAACCCACTGGCCATCCTAAACTCATACACAACTACAGATGGAAGGCCAGTCATTCAGATCCTGCTGCATACCTGAGTTTTTTTATCCCAAATTTATACAGAACATAGGAGAGGTCAGGGCTTTGTCACTCCATACACATAAATCCATTACAAATCTCAGTGAGGAAGCCTTAAAGCCACAAAGGACAGATACAGATCTGAGTCCGGTCACCACAAACTGAAACTCTCAGATGAGCTAGCGCATATTTGATAATGATTACCTATACAAAACAAGAACAGATAGGAGTCTAGCTTCCATGAGTCAACACAGAATCAAGTACAGATTAGACTTGGCTCACCATATATGCACTTACATACAAAAACAAATCAGAGACTTACCATAATAAACTCCCACACAATAAAGTACTGATTTTAATCTGGTCACCATCAACACAAACAAAAGAAAATGCAACTCTGAGCCACGTCACACCACTTCCACACAGAAACAACAATCCCAGTCTGGTAAAGTTAAAATCTACACAAACTACAAATAAAAGCTTGGACACAACAACACATCATATGAATAAGAACAGATCTGACACATTATACCCTAAAATAACATGGAACCATGCACAGTTCAAAGCCTGGTGACCCCACTCATGATCAAGTATAAACTTGAACCGGGACAGCACAAAATCAAGCAAAACCAGCGAAGATTTCATCCTCGTCACCATAAAATCACTTAAACGTATGTCATATCCAAACCTGGTCACCCCACTACATACTCCAATACAATTACTGATTTTAACCTCTGTACCCCAAATCCATATTTGATCAAGTACAGATCAAAGTCTGGTCACACCATATATACAAAGAAACAAGTACAGAAGGTGTGTTTCTTTGTGTTAGTACTTGCTTTGCCTCACAGCACTGAACCTGTTCACCTGGTCCCTGTGCGACTGGTCACTGCGATAATCCCACATCTAACTACTATTCAGAAGCCCGTTAGTCTCACACACAACCAAGTACAAATTTTAACCTGGTCACTATTCATCGTGACCCAGAAGACCCATTTACAGATCAAAGTCTGGCCACTCCAGACACTACTCAGTGTAGACTTAAGACGCGTTTTCAGAAATACCAAAAACATCCAAGGACATATCTAAGCCTGGTGACCATAGATCCACACACAATCGTATGCTGATTTGAATCAGCTTTTGCTTACATGAGGTGTTTCCATCAACATTATTTATGTGGGTAAATATCGGGTTCACTTGAAAAACGGGAAACAGCCACTACAACGCGGCCGTTTCCACGCATACCCTTAACCACGCATGCATTACAACAACGCATGCGTGGTTACCACGCAAAGCCTTTACCACGCATTCCTTTACTACGAGATACGTAGTAAAGGCATGAGTGTTAAAGGTACAATTAAAAAAGGGGGCTTGGGGGGTCTCCCCCCCCCAAAAAAACGAAACCTGTTTCAAAACGGGGGCTGGGGGGGTCTCCCCCCCCAAGAAAAAACGCACCTGTTTTCGTCGTTTTCTGTTTCCGTCGTTTACAGATGCTGTTGTTGAAAGATGAGGAGGCAATCGGCGTCGTTAGAGGAAACGGAAAGACACTTCCGCTCAGGGCCGGACTGGCCGTAGTGGGCACCGGGCGTTTCCCCGGTGGGCCGCTAGGGTGGGGGCCGGTTTTGGGCCCCTGGGGGGCCGTTTTTGTTACCGGGGGTCGGCAATATCGGCCCCCTGTAACAAAATCGGCCGAAACCGGCCCTCGCAAACTGCTCGGCTGCACTCCCCCTCACCCCAGGGGGGGGCAGCTGAGCAGTTTGCCAGGGCCGGTTTCTGTTCCCAGTCCGGCCCTGCTTCCGCTTCCTCTTTACGACGTACAACGAACCTCGGAAGAACTTGGAGAGGAGAGGTCGTGGAGAGGTAAGGGGGATTTTAGTAAAAATAAAAAATAATTTAAGGAATGAGGGGGTGGTGACGCGCAGGGGTAAAATTTTAGGGTTCAGGGGAGGGGTATTTGATAGAAGAGTTTGTGGGTGGGGGAATCGCGCAGGGGAAGATTTTTAGTGTT
Source organism: Calotriton arnoldi (assembly GCA_963921515.1). Taxonomy (NCBI): domain Eukaryota; kingdom Metazoa; phylum Chordata; class Amphibia; order Caudata; family Salamandridae; genus Calotriton; species Calotriton arnoldi. The sequence goes on from CAWUFW010000319.1 coordinate 1,178,885, forward strand.
CAGGGAAGGGCGCAGGGGAGCAGTTAAAGGAATTGGGGCAGGGATCGGAGATAACCGTTACCATGAAAATGCCATTAACATGCATGATTTTACAACGAAAATCGTTGCAAAGGTATGCGTGGCAAAGGCATTTTCGTGGTAAAGGTTATGCGTGGTAATGGCATTCGCGTTGCAACGCATGCGTGCTAAAGGCTTGCGTTGCAACGGAATGCGTTGTAACGTCATACAACCTTGAAAAACATCTTATTTGACTCATTTTTAAATCTGCCCTTTTAGAGCATCAGACCATTCCTTTTCCCAAAAAATCGCAGATCATATGCTTACACAGAGAGGCTTTTGGTCAGTGGACTTTGTCCACTGGTCTGTTTATTTGTTGTTCACATTTTACTTCTGCTCACCACATCATACAGCATGTGGCAATAAGTCAAACCACTTTAGCCAATGGCTCAGTTCACTTTGAATGACTGCACAAAGTCTGTACTCAGTTAACCCCCGCCTTAAAAATAGCTCCTTTCTCTTCAGTGACAAGGCTTGATTTTACTTGTTGTATTTAATTTAAATCGAAGCTATTAGTTTTGCCTGCACTTTGAATGTTAAATGGCTATTTATTTTCCATCTACTTTTTAAAGCTGTGGTGATAAAGTGAATGACACTGTAACATTCTAACTGTCTGTGATTTGGTTAGGTAGTGATTTATTCGTCTCTCCATCACAAATAGTAAAATGCATGGACCAATTGAAACTCTTGGTTTAAAAAAAAAATATCACATCTGTGATGGTTTTTAAACTGCAAATCTGTTTGACATGCATAGGGTGTCCACGTTTACATGGCGGGATATTTAAAATTTTCATGGTACATGCTTGTGATAAAAAATAGTAAGAATGTAACCACGGCACCAGCTTGCTAAGGGCAGACCTACTGGCTTTGCCAATGCTTGGGGTTTTTTTGTATTAACTTCAACATTTTTAAGTCATAAGTACCGTAGAAGTTGTGATGTAGGCTCTGTCCACGTCACTACCGTTCATCCCACATAGGCACAGGAAGTAGGGGTGAAGGTCACACATACGCACTGGAAGTGGGGGTGAATGGGGTGCTGCAGCACCCCCAAAATAAACATGCTGAAGTTCAGCAGGGGAATGAGTAATAATAACGCCTTTAAATGTTGTTATCTTGTGATATTTGCTATGTCTCCAAAGACAGAAGTCTGCTCAGTTCAAATAACTTTATTTCGGCCACCAGGACCAAAAAAGTACCAACAAAGTTAGAACAAACAATAATAAATAGAAAAATAGTTAAAACAATTTACAGACAATTGCTAGATTAAAAAACGGATTAAACCAATTAAAACAGCAGTTTACAAAACATGTGCATACAGATAAAACAGCGAAGTGACAACTAATAGATAATACAAACAATTCCTTCTGATCACCCACATAGCACCCAGAAATTTGGCTACAGAAATAGCAACAGCAGGACGGCAGTCTGCCCTGGGAATGCGAAGGGCAGCAGAGTAGTTGCATACACCTAGCAGCCTGAATATGGAAGATAACCAGGTCCTGGGAAGAGGCATAGGCTGGATACACAAAAAAACGAGCGGACAGTCTCCTCTGCAGAATTACAGGCCAGACACACACAGGCACCTCCCCGGCCCAGTTGGAAGTGAACAGTCTCAGTAGTAAGGTACCCACTCTAAACTGAAAATACAGCTTTCTGTCCAATACAGCAGACACCTGATCCCAAAAGATCTCAAACCCCAAAGTGGGCTTGAAATCAATAAAATCATTGGTTAACTTGGAACAGACAGCTTTGCGAAGTTCATTAGCCGTTACAGATGCCCAATAGTGCTTTTTCAAAAGATCCTTGGCCTGTAATTTGGTAGGCTCTAGGCACTCCCACAGCACAGGCAGCCCAAGTGAGTAAAGTGCCTCCTTAACACACAGAAGCCAGGGGACCTTACTGAAGCGATCAACCTTCATAAAATCCTTGAGACCTTCAACATAGTGTGCTAGTTCAGGGTAGTCCATAGATGTCTCCAATACAATAATGGGCGCAACCAAATTTTGCCCAACCCCTGTACACCCAGGTCCATAAAGGGTGGATACAGTGGAGTGCTGGGCGAGAGAGAGGCAAGATTTCTAAGGAATTTGTTTTCGGTTTAACTTAATAATTCATGACTGGAAAATCCCCACAGTTCCACACCATATAGTGAGAGGCTAATTCTTTCACCTCATAAATTTTAAGAACGGGTGAAATATGTTTAGTGTATGAAGTTAAATACTCCTTAAGCAATGCCCCCGAGGTCTGCTTGAGTTTTATGGCAACCTTATTAACATGGGAGTGCCAGGTCATACCCCCAGAGAATGTCACTCCGAGATAAGTAAAGGAGTCGACCTTCTCGACGGTAGCTCCCTCAGGTCTATACTCCCCCTAAAGGACTTATGTTGATTAAATGACATCACTTTAGCTTTAAAAGAGTTGGTCTGTAGGCCACAAGCAAGGCAATACTTGTCAGAATGAGTCAGTATTTTCTGAAGCCTGCTAGGGGTTTTGAAGATCAACAGGGTGTCATCCACAAAGAGAAGAATCAGGGTTTTAGTTTGTGCCAGTGAGGCAGCATCCATATCAGCCTGGGTCACAAAATGGACACTATCGTTAATGAATAGCGAGAACAGGGTGGGTGCCAGAACGCAACCATGGTGGACACCTTTGCGGACTGGCACCCTGTGAGACAATTTACCCTGGTCCCCCCATCTGACACTCGCATAATTATCCTCATGTAGGCAAATTAGTACTGATAAAATGTGTGGAGAAATTGCCAGGTCAGAAAATGCTTTCAAAAGGACAGACCTGGGGACCAAATCAAAGGCCAATTTTAGATCGACGAAGGCAACATAAAGGAACAGCTCTCCTTTTGGCACCCATAACGTCATCTTGAATAAGTGAGTGGCAGCCCCTGACGTAACATATCCAGTGTGTCACTTTATTCTTTAAAGATTCCTCCCCTTCATGGCTAGCATTAGAAACCAGCCTGGGAACATTGATCATCATGATGGAAACAGGGCTAGTAGGTCTGGTTATAGTATGGCGCAGGGGATGCTAGAATTGTATCTGTGACTAGCCCCGAAAGAGCAAGAAGGGAAGGAGCTGGCTGGAATTGTGCACCAACCTTGTGCAACCGCAAGCTGAGTGTTGGGAGAGGTATCAAATACCCTGTTTTGATCAAGAGTCCATGAAGCCACATGTCTAGGAGGATACGGTTTGCAATAGGGGCGCAGCCCAGTAAGGAGGTGAGCCCATGTTCGAAGGGATCACCATTTGATTGAGTGGAGCAACAAATGATCTATAGGTGGGCACAAATTAATTATTTTGACCATTAACTACATGCTCCTTGCTATGGGCTAAAAGATGATTTAAAGAATTGGCCAGCGATGAGACCATAGATTTTAGCACCCCCACCTCAGTTTTCAAATCTAATATAAGAGCAGTATAATGAGCCTGATCAGAAGGAATGAAAGCAAGAGCATTAGGTTCTGCAGGTAGGCGCACATGATAACCATTATCAACCTGGTCATTCGTCAGCTCAGACAAGGGGGCAAAGCGATTACTACAAGGCAAAACATCCTCCTGCGAGACATGTTATGGTTGAGCAGATACAGGATGTACTAGTACAGGTGTTGACAATAAGTCTACTTTGTCCCCAGTTTTTGGCACCAGGGCCCGACTGCTGTTTCTCTTGAACATCCTGGGAATTTGTTTTTGCTTGGATAGAGGATCTAGAGATGGAGCGCTGCTAGAAGGAGGAGCAGGGACATCAGGGGCGGGGGCAGGAATCTCCTCACATTGTCAATCCTGTCCAGCACACAATTACCTCTGGCGTGCTTTTTGGTCTTTTTAATTTTCTTCTTTGCCAGGCCCCCCCCCCCCTCGGCAGCCTTCCTTTTCCCAATTTATGGATAACAATGTGCCAATAACATAGTTGCACATAAAGCTGTATAGCAACGAGTCAGAGATTTCCTGCTAACCAGGTGTTATCAGGCATGCCAACTGGCTTGAAGGCACGACAGGCAAACTGGCTCGCTCATGCAACATGAAGTAACTATGGGCAGCAGAGTATTTCGAGAAGTTAACAGGCAACAGTACCTTTGGGGGATCAGAGTGAACATTAGGGGGGTGACTCAGCCCAGCCTCCTCCGGGCTCCGATGGGTGTGGATGGGCCCGCCTTTGGCCCGAGCTTTGCCTGGGTGCGGCCAGCGCGTTTCCTGCACAGCGGGCTTGCTGTGGTGCTTTCCCCGCCCCCTCAGGAGCAACGCACTGCAGCTGTGCATCCTGGCGCCCTGGTGGATGGGGTATGGAGTCCCTTGATGTGCTGAGGGTCCGAGGGGGTCAGCTACCCCGAAACTGCCACAAGAACTGACAGAAGTCAAATGTCAGGTTATGTCTTCGGACAAACTACTGATTATTCTTTTAACAAGTAGATTTTGTTGACTTTGTTTCTCTGAGGGCAAAGTTAGAAGATTTTGAACAACCTGACACTCTAGCTGGGGTAAAGGGAGTGTGGAAGGAAAGCCTGAATGATGTGAGCTTTTTTCTGACACACAACAACATTTAAATGCCTGTAAATGAACTGTACAATTACTTCAAAACAAATCAGCAGTTAGGAAAGCAGAAATAAAACATTTTTTTTGTAATTCAGAAGTGTGATGTCACATTACTTGGAGATTAACACATTATCGTTTGTGTACTATAAAGCTTTATCAGCAAAACTGCATGCGAATTTTGCTGTCTTTTCAATGGAAAACGTACTTCCGTAAATAACAGTGCGCAATAACACAGTCCTTTAGTAATATATTTGTGACAGTATGCTCCAAAATTAATTTCTGGCTACATACCACACCCTTACCATGCTCCTCCTGAAGTGGTGTGGCTCATTTGCTAAGCTAATTTTTTGTGTGACGCTTCGATTTTTCACAATCCCTATGACTTCAGTGATGTAACATTAATGGCAGCACCCCACTCCGAAAATTGTGCCGGTTATCTCTATGATCGCATTCCCAGTCTCCAAGGCATGTGAGATTATACTCAAGGTTTAAATGCTGCCCATAATTCAGGATTGTAGGAATGCCCTTAGCTTGCTGCTCTGGGTGGGCCACCTTACTTCTATATGCAAGCGTATCACACCAAGCACTAACCAGTGCTTAATTTGTGGCCGAGCTTACAAATATTTCTAGGGGTTGCTGGGACTTTTCCACCAACAGATTGTGACCCACAGCCTGAGATATAAAAGTAAAAATGTAAGAAAGATAGAGCAAAATAAAGATAGGAAAACAGCGACAAAGGGAGAAAGCAGGAATGAGAAAAGAGCCTACAAGAGTGAGAGAAAGACACAAGAAGTGTAGAGTGGTGGGAGAAAGAGGCATTATCTGGAATCATACCTAAGCAGCTAAGAAAAACTTTGGACCCCTTCACATTTTTTTATTTTTTTTTGCAAATTGAACTCTGGCACTCACAGTGCCGTCCCCGCCGTTGTGTGACCTACTGATCAAAACTCAGTATTTTCAATACCATGAATTAGCTGAATTTGCTTTACCTTCTTCTCCTCCTGTAAAGCTATTACTTCGTGATAGCGTGGGATGCAAGGGTCATATTTCTTCTTATCTTCTTTCTTGAGGTTGACATTTTCATAATGCACTGCACTTTCCCTTTAGAAAGGAAAAGGGGAGATTTATGAGCCTACAATTCAAAATGGACCGACATCTCGGCAAGCAGGCTGAAAGCTTTCTGCTCCTTTCTTGCATATATTAAAACCAGCTGCTCTTGGCAATTGCTAATAGGGGTAATGATTATTCACTAATGCGAGGATATGCACTTATTAAAAAAAGCTGCAGTGCGCACCTGTAGCATACAGACGAGTGAGGTCAGCTTTCCTCACTTCTCCCACAGTACTGACAGCTGAGGCAGGCAGCTCCCTCATGTTCTAGTTAAAATGGGCCCCATCGCCCCTCGCCTGCCCCCACTTCAGTGTGGTCAAAATTGGAACTTCAGCTGAGGAAACACAAGGCAGGTCTCCGACAGGTCACTTCCATAGGAACAACAAAATGTAACAAAATGCAGGTATTAAATGAGATTTCGGATAGACGCAGGGGTATGGGAAGGCGGGAACGTGGAACGGCGGGAACATGGAACTGTGCGTCACGGAGATAGGGAGACAGAGAAGGGAGGACACACGCACAGGGACACTCAGTTATACGAAATTGTACAAGAAGAGTGTGACAGAGATATATGGGGAAAATGGAGTCACAGAGAGAGGGAGGTACAAAGAATAGTGCGCAGGGACGGCTCCTCCGTTGGCGCGAAAGAACGTCGCTCCACTTAAATGCCACCCAAAGCATCAGAGATTACAAATAAATTGGTAATTTATTACCATTTTATTTTTACTCTCCCTGTCCCAAACAGAGCGTCAGGACGGGGTCTGCTGAGTGGTACCAGCAGCAGAGAGGAGGGTGGGCTGTCTGCGCACTGTTTAAAGTGCGCATGTCCCTTTGGCCGGCAGTCTTGAGACTGCCAGCCAAACATGTGCACTTTAAACCTCTCAACCCAGCTGTCTTAAGGTTTGAGGGTAAGTGCAGGCCTCCAGTGCGCTGTGGAGTGCTGAGAGAGGCTGCTCCCTCCAATCAGGGCGCTGCTCTCATGCTGGTTAACAGCATGAGAGCAGAACCATGATTGGTCAAGGGAGCTGCAGCATCCAGTTCCAGTTACTGGGGCGAAAGAGAATAACCGCAGCGGAGGACGTCGTGTTGGTATGTGTTTTATTTTTTAATATTATTATTTGCGCGTGCGCGCCCCTCCCTCCTCGTAGATTCCAGGCGCCACTGTAGGGAAGCAGGGAGACAGGTAGGCAAGGAGAAAGGAAGGTACCTGGGCAGGGAGACACAAGGAAGGAAGACATACGGACTCACTCTTGCCTCAAATGTTGCAGCTTTTTGAGACTGTATACACATCAGGGATTAAACTTTGGCCTTTTAGACTGCATATTTTGTAGCTGTTTTTTGGGGCATTTTGAGTGTCCAAATTATTGGGGAACAAGAGAATTTAAGGGAATTATGCTTCAGAGGTGAGTTTGCAGACTGGAGATCTTTGATTAAGGTTGCACAAGTGAAAGACAGATGAAACAGGTAAGGGCAGATGGGTGATGTTGAAGAGAATTGGTGGGAAGATGTGTCCAATGAAGGAAAAAAAGAAAGAAAGAATTGGGGAATCCTAGGTAGTTTCCAATCGCTCCTTTATATTAAGTACTCCACAACATCACCGACACTCTAAATCTGCTCACCTCAAATGTTTGTTTTTCTAGCAGAGTTTATAATCATAGGGTTAGCACAGTGCTATCTGTGCCAAACTAGAAAAGCAACAAATACTTTTTCCAGTGAACGCTTGGTGTACATTTATGGAGGTGAGCAGTATTCAATGAGGATTTGTTTATCATCATGCTAATGCCAGGCTCCTTGTGGCTTTCCAACTGTTCGCTGTGAAGCATAAGTTGTTGGCGATGTTGGGTAGAGATAGGAGGAGTTTCGGAACTCATTCCTTTAGGACAGGTGTGGCTACATAGGCGACCAGACTGAGGGGCATATTTACAAGCCCTCAGCGCCACCGGAGCATCACTTTTTTTGACGTTCCAGTGGTGCAGTGGCATCGTCCATATTTACATGGTGGTGCTAAGCCACTTTAGGTGGCTTAACGCCACCTTGTAAATAGGCCCATTTCCGCTGCAGTCCTCTGCGGCAAAGGGGCGTGCAATGGGTGTTGCTGTGAGCATTCCACTGCAACACCCATTGCTTTTTTACGATGCCTCAGATTTACAGGGCTGAGGAATCGCCAAAAACTAACGCCATGGAATACCAGATGTTAGAATGGCGCAACAAGGAGAAATTATTAATTTCTCCTCGTTAATTGCTCTTTCCACCTGTGCGGCATTCTGCAGCACACACAGAAGGTGCAAATCGCCATTATTGATTGTTTATGTGCAGGAAGGTGTCCCTTCCTGCACATAAACAATCGTCCCTGCAGCGCAGGCGCCAATGCAACATGATAGCAGGGTGCCTAGGCTGGTGCTAGGCAGCTTTTTTTGCACTGGGGAAACACAGGGATGCGCTGTATTCTTGTGAATACAGCGCATCCCTGTGTTTTGAAAATGTCGGAGCATGGCGCTACCAAATTTGGCGCGGCTCCACGCTCCAACACTTTCTTGTGAATATGCAACCTAGTCTGTTGTTGAATGTCAGGAAGAATTTGGGCAGATGGAGGAACAATGTTAGGGATTGCTAATGTTCTTTTGTTTTTGTTTCTTGCAGGCTGTGTAGCCGGACCGTTGTTGGCAGTATCGACGATCTGGTTCGCTGGTAACTCTTTCCTACAGTGGGCAGCGGAACAGGTGGAGAAGACGCCTTTTGGAAAATCATTGGGCATAAGAACAGATGCCTCTAGGGCTGAATGGTGGGGTATGAGTGTTATAAAGTAGTTGGCAGAGTTGGTATTGCTGCGGGTTTGCCCATCGCATGTACTGCTGATCCACCTGGGTGAGAACGATCTAGTTCAACTTTCTGGTTCAGACTTTTGACAGCGATGAAAGGTGATCTGGACAGAATAGCTTGTGCATGATCAGGAACGTAAGTATTTGGACGGAGCTAATACCAAGATGAGTTTCATGAGGAGAGTTGAGGCATAACGCTGTGGAAAAGACCATACGTAAAGTGAATAGGGAGAAGCAACAGTTTTGTGTTGGGAAGAGGATAGGTTTGTTACAGCACAACAGCACAGTACAGGGTGATTTTTCTTTGTTTCAGCAAGACGAGGTACACCTTTCTTTTTTAGGTAATTTATTATTTGCCAGAGATATGGGACATGGTTGGTTAGAAAATGGTAGTCTGCTTATGGCGCTGAAAACATGGTATCATGGGCTGTTAGAGTGACAGCCCATGAGCTGTAAGGTACGGCTGATAGAGTGACAGCCCGTGAGCGGATGTGGCAAGAGGGGAGTAGGATGTTGGAGCGACAGCACTGCACAGTTTTTGAGGGAGCAGGAATCCCCTATTCACTGTTTTCCTGGTTAGCAGGGAAGCACAAGGTTGAGGCCGTAAGCCGGAAGGGATGGGGTGTCTCCGGGTAGACGTTTGAAGAAGTGGCACATGGAAGATAATGCCTGGGTCATGTTTGAAAGGGCGGTGGTTGGAGAGGAAGTTGGATGGTAGTGGATACTGGGGTTGTTTGATTGAATGAGTTCATATTTGCAGGCTTAAGGGTGGGGGTTTAGGTTTCGAAATGTGAGAGGTGGGGATTGATTTTGTATTGGAATGCTAATATCTAGCTGTAGACCTGTCCTAATAAAGCGGCCTTTTGCTCTCTAATGGTGGCCCTGGTAATTTATGCCCCATCCTACCCACATGCCTCTCTTCTCATGTGTATTTTACCCTGGCATCGCTGAGTCTCCCTCCCTGTCACACTAGCAGCATATAGTAGCTCTCTGACTCCCCCTTGCATTAGTCTGACTGCATAGTTAAATGCATGTTCAGCTACAGAAACATTTGACCCAACAGCAACATTACCAGAGGGTGAGCTAACCACACTGGAAGACACTAGCCATGCCACCCACATCCTCCATTCTGAATATAAATTCACCCTCAACAATCCTATAAAGCAGAATGGACAGAAAGCAAGTCATTTTATTACCCTAGCATGCCCTCCCCATTGTGGAAGGAAAACAATGGAGGCTTTCACCTTTTTCCTCTGTTCATTTGCCTCACGTGTGACTTATCCTATCACTGCCCACTAGCCATGCAGAGCCACCAGTATGTCTACCTCTCATGTGACTGACTCTCTCCAGCACCACCGCTCCGCTGCAGAGACCAGCCTAGCTGCCTGACTTGCGACACACTGTCCTCCAGCTCCACAAGCCTTTCTGATGAATGACATCTGACTGGCTCTGTCCAGTGACCTTCCAAAGGCACCACCTGCCTTACTGCCATTCATATGATATGAGTGACTCTTCCCTACCCCCAAAAGCATTGTTGCTTGTCAAGAGGCTGCACGCCACACTGGCCTTTCAGTGGCACTGGCCTGCCTCTCTGACCTTTCACTGTCTCAGATTCAGCCCCACTGGCCTTCCAGTGGCAGATGCTGCTTTTCTGACACTTCCCTCTCTCTGCTCCAATCGATTTGTCCTTGTGCTAACCCTGTCCTACATGACGGGGAACTCCGAGATAAAGGGGTACTTGGTTAGCAAGATATTTGAAGTCATGGCAATTCAAGATGCTTCCTTCCCCAGCACTTTACAGCTCGGTCATTGTTGGTGTATCGTAAACATAAGGAGAGGGAGAAGTCGTGACCCATTCATCTTCCCAGTCCAAACATACAAAAAACAAAGTTAGAACGGATCCTCTACCTATTTTTGTTTTGGTTACTCAAGTCTACTCCTTCAGTCTCTTTTGACGCGATTCTTAGAGACTTGGAACCCACAGGGTGTATAAAAAGAACCCTCACTCACCTATCTAGTAGGTGACATGCTTCATCATTGGGTTTCCACCCTGGTTGCCGAATGCCCCCTGGGTGTGCTGCGACGCCTGATTACAGCAGAGCTGGTTGTTTTTGGGTTATCCAGTGATTGTGACGTAATGAATTAAAATTTGCTCGGGAATCCCTGTGATCCGAAGTATTTAAATGTATTTGTTTATTTGGGGATCCCGGTCAATGTTAAAAAGAGTGGTGGATATATATGGGATAGTTAGTTGGTCGCATGTATCCTCAATATAGTCATCCTGGGTGTGGCCTACATGTTTCAGCCACCATTAATAGCTCAAATGGGTCCACGTGGCTTTCTTCAGGACCAGGTTTATTTTGTGCTTGCACACTTACTAAGGAATGCAAGGCGAGGGTGTTTGTAGTGGGTACTTACAAGGTCCCCGCGTTATCCGATCACAATACATCTTGTAATGTATCCTGTGAAAATAAAAGTGTTAGAAGAAAGAGAGAGAGTTGATACAAATATGTGGTCATGCTTTTTTTAAAGGATCAGGGGCCAGATGTACGACCGTTTTTTGCAGTTGCAAAAGGGAAATCAACCCGTTTGCGACAGCAAAAAACTGTGGTGGTATGTACAAACGCTATTTTGCGAGTCACTGACTTGCAAAATAGCGTTTGCGACTCACTATTAGGAAGGGGCATGCCAAGGGCCTCCCTTCCTAATAGCGAGTCCAAATGGCATGTACCATTGTTTTGCGACCGCATTTGCAGTGGCAAAACACTCGCAGTTTACCACCTACTTCAAGTAGGTGGTAAACCACTCGCAAATGGGAAGGGGTCCCCAGGGGACCCCTTCCCCTTTGTGAATGTTTGCAAAAATATTTTTTAAGAGCAGGCAGTGGTCCCAGGGACCACTGCCAGCCCTTAAAAAATTAAACTGAAAAGTTGAATTTTGCTTTTTCAAATGCATCCCGTTTTCCTTTCCGGGAAAACGGGCTGCATTTAAAACAAGCATTGGCATAGCCAATAGGTCTCGCCTTTGGGACCTTATAAGTGTTTAGCCAGAGATATTGACTTTGCCTATGTCTTTAAGCTGTAGTGTACAGAAGTCTGCAGCATGCTGAAAAGTTATAATAAAAAAGTGTCAGAAGCATTTTTGTTACCTTATATATGACCAAGAAAGCATTATGTACAACTGAACAACCATATTAAAAACGTCAGTCAGTTAGTCAGTCAGTCAGTGAGAGAGTCAGTTAGTTAGTCAGTCAGTGAGAGAGAGAGTGAGAGAGTCAGTCAGTCAGTCAGAGAGTCAGTGAGAGAGTCAGTCAGTCAGTCAGTGAAAGAGTCAGTCAGTCAGTCAGTGAGAGAGTCAGTCAGTCAGTGAGAGAGAGTGAGAGAGTCAGTCAGTGAGAGAGAGTCAGTCAGTGAGAGAGAGAGCGAGAGTCAGTCAGTGAGAGAGCGAGAGTCAGTCAGTGAGAGAGAGAGAGTCAGAGAGTCAGTCAGTGAGAGAGAGAGAGTAAAAGAGTCAGTCAGTGAGAGAGAGAGAGTAAGAGAGTAAGTGAGAGAGAGAGTCAGACAGTGAGAGAGAGTCAGTCAGTGAGAGAGAGAGTGAGAGAGTCAGTCAGTCAGTGAGAGAGTCAGTCAGTCAGTCAGTGAGAGAGTCAGTCAGTCAGTTAATGAGGGAGAGAGTGAGAAAGTCAGTCAGTTAGTCAGTCAGTGAGAGAGTCAGTCAGTCAGTTAGTGAGAGAGTCAGTCAGTGAGAGAGTCAGTCAGTCGGTCAGTGAGAGAGTCAGTCAGTCAGTCATTGAGAGAGTCAGTCAGTCAGTCAGTGACAGAGAGAGAGAGTGAAAGAGTCAGTCAGTCAGTCAGTCAGTGAGAGAGTCAGTCAGTCAGTGAGAGAGAGTCAGTCAGTCAGTGAGAGAGAGAGTCAGTCAGTCAGTGAGAGAGAGAGTCAGTCAGTCAGTGAGTCAGTCAGTCAGTCAGTGATAGAGTCAGTCAGTCAGTCAGTGAGAGAGTCAGTCAGTCAGTCAGTGAGAGAGAGAGTGAGAGTCAGTCAGTCAGAGAGTCAGTGAGAGTCAGTCAGTCAGTTAGTCAGTCAGTGAGAGAGTGAGAGAGTCAGTCAGTCAGTCAGTCAGTGAGAGAGAGATTGAGAGAGTCAGTCAGTCAGTGAGAGAGTGCGAGAGTCAGTCAGTCAGTCAGTGAGAGAGAGAGTGAGAGAGTCAGTCAGTCAGTCAGTGAGAGAGAGAGTGAGAGAGTCAGTCAGTCAGTCAGTCAGTGAGAAAGTCAGTCAGTCAGTGAGAGAATCAGTCAGTCAGTCAGTCAGTGAGAGAGAGAGTGAGAGAGTCAGTCAGTCAGTGAGAGAGTCAGTCAGTCAGTCAGTGAGTCAGTCAGTCAGTCAGTGAGAGAGTCAGTGAGAGAGTCAGTCAGTCAGTCAGTGAGTCAGTCAGTGAGAGAGTCAGTCAGTCAGTCAGTGAGAAAGTCAGTCAGTCAGTGAGAGAGAGAGTGAGAGTCAGTCAGTCAGAGTCAGTCAGAGTCAGTCAGTCAGTGAGAGAGTGAAGAGAGATTGAGAGAGTCAGTCAGTCAGTCAGTGAGAGAGAGAGTGCGAGAGTCAGTCAGTCAGTGAGAGAGAGAGAGAGTGAGAGAGTCAGTCAGACAGCCAGTGAGAGAGAGAGTGAGAGAGTCAGTCAGTCAGTCAGTGAGAGAGTCAGTCAGTGAGTCAGTGAGTCAGTCAGTGAGAGAGTCAGTCAGTCAGTCAGTCAGTGAGAGTCAGTCAGTCAGTGAGAGAGAGAGTGAGTGAGTCAATCAGTCAGTCAGTCAGTGAGAGAGAGAGTGAGAGAGTCAGTCACTGAGAGTCAGTCAGTCAGTCAGTCAGTGAGAGAGTCAGTCAGTCAGTCAGTGAGAGAGTCAGTCAGTCAGTGAGAGAGAGTGAGAGAGTCAGTCAGTGAGAGAGAGTCAGTCAGTGAGAGAGAGAGCGAGAGTCAGTCAGTGAGAGAGCGAGAGTCAGTCAGTGAGAGAGAGAGAGAGTCAGTCAGTGAGAGAGAGAGAGAGAGTAAGAGAGTCAGTCAGTGAGAGAGAGAGAGTAAGAGAGTCAGTGAGAGAGAGAGTCAGACAGTGAGAGAGAGTCAGTCAGTGAGAGAGAGAGTGAGAGAGTCAGTCAGTCAGTGAGAGAGTCAGTCAGTCAGTCAGTGAGAGAGTCAGTCAGTCAGTTAATGAGGGAGAGAGTGAGAAAGTCAGTCAGTTAGTCAGTCAGTCAGTCAGTTAGTGAGAGAGTCAGTCAGTGAGAGAGTCAGTCAGTCAGTCGGTCAGTGAGAGAGTCAGTCAGTCAGTCACTGAGAGAGTCAGTCAGTCAGTCAGTGACAGAGAGAGAGAGTGAAAGAGTCAGTCAGTCAGTGAGAGAGTCAGTCAGTCAGTGAGAGAGAGTCAGTCAGTCAGTCAGTGAGAGAGAGAGTCAGTCAGTCAGTGAGAGAGTCAGTCAGTCAGTGAGTCAGTCAGTCAGTCAGTGATAGAGTCAGTCAGTCAGTCAGTGAGAGAGTCAGTCAGTCAGTGAGAGAGAGAGTGAGAGTCAGTCAGTCAGAGAGTCAGTGAGAGTCAGTCAGTCAGTTAGTCAGTCAGTGAGAGAGTGAGAGAGTCAGTCAGTCAGTCAGTGAGAGAGAGATTGAGAGAGTCAGTCAGTCAGTGAGAGAGTGCGAGAGTCAGTCAGTCAGTGAGAGAGAGAGTGAGAGTCAGTCAGTCAGTCAGTGAGAGAGAGAGTCAGTCAGTCAGTCAGTCAGTGAGAGAGTGAGAAAGTCAGTCAGTCAGTGAGTCAGTCAGTGAGAGAATCAGTCAGTCAGTCAGTGAGAGAGAGAGTGAGAGAGTCAGTCAGTCAGTGAGAGAGTCAGTCAGTCAGTCAGTGAGTCAGTCAGTCAGTCAGTCAGTGAGAGAGAGAGTGAGAGAGTCAGTCAGTGAGAGAGAGAGTGAGAGAGTCAGTCAGTGAGAGTCAGTCAGTCAGTGAGTCAGTCAGTCAGTCAGTCAGTGAGAGAGTCAGTCAGTCAGTCAGTGAGAGAGTCAGTCAGTCAGTGAGAGAGAGAGTGAGAGTCAGTCAGTCAGTCAGAGTCAGTCAGAGTCAGTCAGTCAGTGAGAGAGTGAAGAGAGATTGAGAGAGTCAGTCAGTCAGTCAGTGAGAGAGAGAGTGCGAGAGTCAGTCAGTCAGTGAGAGAGAGAGAGAGTCAGTTAGTCAGTCAGTCAGTCAGCCAGTGAGAGAGAGAGTGAGAGAGTCAGTCAGTCAGTCAGAGAGAGAGTGAGGGAGTCAGTCAGTCAGTGAGTCAGTCAGTCAGTCAGTGAGAGAGTCAGTCAGTCAGTCAGTGAGAGTCAGTCAGTCAGTGAGAGAGAGAGTGAGTGAGTCAATCAGTCAGTCAGTCAGTGAGAGAGAGAGTGAGAGAGTCAGTCAGTCACTGAGAGTCAGTCAGTCAGTCAGTGAGAAAGTCAGTCAGTCAGTCAGTGAGAGAGTCAGTCAGTCAGTGAGAGAGAGTGAGAGAGTCAGTCAGTCAGTCAGAGAGTCAGTGAGAGTCAGTCAGTCAATCAGTCAGGCAGTGAGAGAGTGAGAGAGTCAGTCAGTCAGTCAGTCAGTGAGAGAGAGAGAGATTGAGAGAGTCAGTCAGTCAGTGAGAGAGAGATTGAGAGAGTCAGTCAGTCAGTGAGAGAGAGAGTGCGAGAGTCAGTCAGTCAGTCAGTGAGAGAGAGAGTGAGAGTCAGTCAGTCAGTCAGAGAGTCAGTGAGAGTCAGTCAGTCAGTTAGTCAGTAGGTGAGAGAGTGAGAGAGTCAGTCAGTCAGTCAGTCAGTGAGAGAGTGCGAGAGTCAGTCAGTCAGTCAGTGAGAGAGAGAGTGAGAGAGTCAGTCAATCAGTCAGTCAGTGAGAGAGAGAGTGAGAGAGTCAGTCAGTCAGTCAGTGAGAGAGTGAGAAAGTCAGTCAGTCAGTGAGTCAGTCAGTGAGAGAATCAGTCAGTCAGTCAGTCAGTGAGAGAGAGAGTGAGAGAGTCAGTCAGTCAGTGAGAGAGTCAGTCAGTCAGTTAGTCAGTCAGTGAGAGAGAGAGTGAGAGAGTCAGTCAGTCAGTCAGTGAGAGAGAGAGTGAGAGAGTCAGTCAGTCAGTGAGAGAGTCAGTCAGTCAGTCAGTGAGTCAGTCAGTCAGTCAGTGAGAGAGTCAGTCAGTCAGTCAGTCAGTGAGAGAGTCAGTCAGTCAGTGAGAGAGAGAGTGAGAGAGTCAGTCAGTCAGAGAGTCAGTCAGAGAGTCAGTCAGTGAGAGAGTGAGAGAGTCAGTCAGTCAGTCAGTCAGTGAGAGAGAGATTGAGAGAGTCAGTCAGTCAGTGAGAGAGAGAGTGCGAGAGTCAGTCAGTGAGAGAGAGAGAGAGTGAGAGAGTCAGTTAGTCAGTCAGTCAGCCAGTGAGAGAGAGAGTGAGAGAGTCAGTCAGTCAGTCAGTGAGAGTGAGAGAGTCAGTCAGTCAGTGAGTCAGTCAGTCAGTCAGTGAGAGAGTCAGTCAGTCAGTCAGTGAGAGAGTCAGTCAGTCAGTGAGAGAGAGAGTGAGTCAATCAGTCAGTCAGTCAGTGAGAGAGTGAGTGAGTGAGTGAGTGAGTGAGAGAGTCAGTCAGTCACTGAGAGTCAGTCAGTCAGTTAGTGAGAGAGTCAGTCAGTCAGTCAGTGAGAGAGTCAGTCAGTCAGTGAGAGAGAGTGAGAGAGTCAGTCAGTCAGTCAGAGAGTCAGTGAGAGTCAGTCAGTCAATCAGTCAGGCAGTGAGAGAGTGAGAGAGTCAGTCAGTCAGTCAGTCAGTGAGAGAGAGATTGAGAGAGTCAGTCAGTCAGTGAGAGAGGGAGTGCGAGAGTCAGTCAGTCAGTGAGAGAGAGAGTAAGAGAGTCAGTCAGTCAGTCAGTGAGAGAGAGAGTGAGAGAGTCAGTCAGTCAGTGAGAAAGTCAGTCAGTCAGTGAGTCAGTCAGTGAGAGAGTCAGTCAGTCAGTCAGTCAGTGAGAGAGAGAGTGAGAGTCAGTCAGTCAGTTAGTCAGTCAGTGAGAGAGAGAGTGAGAGAGTCAGTCAGTGAGAGAGTCAGTCAGTCAGTGAGTCAGTCAGTCAGTCAGTGAGAGAGTCAGTCAGTCAGTCAGTCAGTCAGTGAGAAAGAGAGTGAGAGAGTCACTCAGTCAGTCAGTCAGTGAGAGAGTCAGTCAGTCAGTGAGAGAGTCAGTGAGTCAGTCAGTCAGTGAGTCAGTCATTCAGTGAGAGAGTCAGTCAGTCAGTCAGTCAGTGAGAGAGAGAGTCAGTCAGTCAGTCAGTGAGAGAGAGAGTGAGAGAATCAGTCAGTCACTCAGTCAGAGAGTCAGTGAGCGTCAGTCATTCAGTCAGTGAGAGAGTGAGAGAGTCAGTCAGTCAGTGAGAGAGAGATTGAGAGAGTCAGTCTGTCAGTCAGTTAATCAGTGAGAGAGCGAGAGTCACTCAGTCAGTCAGTGAGAGAGAGAGAGAGAGAGAGAGAGTGAGAGAGTCAGTTAGTCAGTCAGTCAGTGAGAGAGTGAGTGAGAGAGTCAGTCAGTCAGTCAGTCAGTGAGAGAGTCAGTCAGTCAGTCAGTGAGAGAGTCAGTCAGTCAGTGAAAGAGAGAGTTAGAGAGTCAGTCATTTAGTCAGTCAGTGAGAGAGTGAGAGTCAGTCAGTCAGTGAGAGAGTCAGTGAGTCAGTCAGTGAGTCAGTCAGTGAGAGAGTCAGTCAGTCAGTTAGTCAGTCAGTGAGAGAGTCAGTCAGTGAGAGAGAGTCAGTGAGAGTCAGTCAGTCAGTCAGTCAGTGAGAGAGTGAGAGAGTCAGTCAGTGAGAGAGAGATTTAGAGACTCAGTCAGTCAGTCAGTGAGGGAGAGAGAGTGAGAGTCAGTCAGTGAGAGAATCAGTCAGTCAGTCAGTCAGTGAGACAGAGTGAGAGAGTCAGTCGGTGAGAGAGCGAGAGTCAGTCAGTGAGAGAGAGTGAGTCAGTCAGTGAGAGAGAGAGAGAGTCAGTCAGTGAGAGAGAGTCAGAGAGTCAATCAGTGAGAGAGAGAGTCAGACAGTCAGTCAGTCAGTCAGTGAGAGAGTCAGTCAGTCAGTCAGTGAGAGAGAGAGTGAGAGAGTCAGTCAGTCAGTCAGTGAGAAAGAGAGTGAGAGAGTCAGTCAGTCAGTCAGTCAGTGAGTCAGTCAGTCAGTGAGAGAGTCAGTCAGTCAGTCAGTCAGGGAGAGAGCCAGTCAGTCAGTCAATCAGTCAGTCAGAGAGAGAGAGTCAGTCAGTCAGTCAGAGAGTCAGTGAGAGAGTCAGTCAGTCAGTCAGTCAGTGAGAGAGTGAGAGAGTCAGTCAGTCAGTCAGTGAGAGAGAGAGAGATTGAGAGAGTGAGTCAGTCAGTCACTTTCAGCAAGCGCGGTCCGCGGTCCCTAAAGTGAAACCGGACCGTGCTACAAAGAACAAACAAAGAAGAGTGGGAGGGGTGCAAACATGGAGTGCAGGCTGCTAATTAGTAACCTGATCCACGACGAGGGAGGAATGTAGCTGCCAACCTGCGCGCCGCTGCTTGCTCCCGAGAGCAAAACGCCGTGGGAGTGAACATCTGAAGAAGAGGTGGGAAATGCACCCGCCTTTGGCCATTTGCGTGCTTTCATTATTGAAAGACACACGCAAAGGCCAATCAGATGTGTGAGAGGAGTCCGACCCACACGGAGAAGTTTTGAGCCCTCACAAGAAGCCTCTCATACCGCAGCGCATGCGCGCTGCGCTAGGCTCGTCCTAAAAAAAAAACTGCTTTATTTAAAAAGCAGTCACAGACATGGTGGTCTGCTGACCCCGGCAGGCCACCATCCCTGGGAGTCCTAGCCGTTCCCAATGGGGTCGCAAATTGCGTTTGCCTCATGAATATTGATGAGGAATGCAATTTGCGACCCCATTGGGAATCGCAAACAGTGTCTGAGACACTGTTGTACATTCACTTTAGCGAGTTGCAAATTGCGAGTCGCAATTCGACGCAATTTGCGACTCGCTAAAGTGAATGGTCGTACATCGGGCCCCAGATGCTTAATTTTATCATTGAAGCCCCTATTTTCAATAGTTCATACAAAGAACAATGTGAGGAAACCCTTTAATTTAGAAGAGTTGCTCACATATATTATAATCAAGCCCCTATTCTGGGCTGGCAGGGAAAAAGCAAGGAACCATTGAGGGTGTCAATGGTGGTACCTTCTTTATAACAATTTTTTAAAACCCATGGACATATCCATGTACTGCAACCCTATGAGTGATTTGCATATGGCTGGGTCTGAACTGGGGTGGCGAAGTTAGCTAAAGAATGAAGATGGATTCAACCCACATCTGGCACTGTGAGTGTCTGAAAAGTTTCAGCGCTCCATCCATCATCTCCTTGTGTTTGCTTTTTACACAATAAGTAACACTACAAACTAGTTTATGAACAGGCGACAAGAACCCCAGCACCGTCAAGGGTTCCGAGATGGTGAAAGCGCTTTGGGGCTATACATTAGCATGAGTGAATGACCAATACAAATGTCCTGAACATGACATAACATAATCACAGACAGGGCAAAATGCTCCCACAGCTGTAATGTAAGTGTTCATCTTATGTGAATAAGCGTCTACTGCTGACAGGAAGGCTCAGGAAGTAAAACACTCACTTCTGATAAATGTGAATCGCCGCATATGTTGGGCTAAAATGTTGTCAATGCCGACTCGGTCTTCGGTGCGTCTAAGTTTAGCAATTTGAGTACCGTACGTGAATTGGGTAATAGTAACCAGAGGTCGAAGTGGGCAGGAACTATCGGCACCGAAGTTCCTTTACCTTTTATCTTAAAGCGGAACCATTCCTCGCTTTCTTTACATTTGAAAATCGTTCCTGGACGCTATTTAACAGTACATTTTCGCCAGTGACGCCTGGAGCCCGAAGGAAAGCGGTGAGGACTTGGAAACTGCAGAACATCTTCACCACCTCCCAGCACCGACCCTACCTTCTTGATCTGCATGACAGTCAGTGTTGCAGCTTGGGGATGAATAGCAACCCCTTGCTCACACCTCTTCCCTGACACAACTTACACAGCCATTTTTGAAGCAAAGACTCGGAGGCTTATTTACAAGCCCCTTGCGCCGCTGGTACGTCACTTTTTCCCATGTTAAAAGTGACGCACCGGTGAAGCAAGGGGCTTGTAAATAAGCACCTGGGACTTCAGGCCCACTGTTCACTGTAATTAAGAGGCAGGAACATTTGTGCCTAAACTCTGAAAGAAAACGTTTCACAAGAAATGGCTGATACAAATGCGTACAACGTTAGAATGTTACCTACGGCAGTGTTTCTTTTCTGTTTTTCTTTGAAGCATTGTATAGTACTGTTAAGCATATTTGACACACTTTTCTGCCCCCGGTGTAGCACTGGTAGGACTCTTTGGCCGCAGATATCTCGTGAAAATGTTAAAAAATATACTGTTGTGAAATCTTGCCATTAGCGTAATTCAGATGTAAAGTCGGTTCTTTAGAATCCATATGACCAGCATGTGAACTACGTATACATCTGTCTGCACTGATAAAGTAGCTCGTTGTTAAGATGCCACCTCGACTGCCAGTGGAGGTTGGCCTAGGCCAGTGGTCTTCAAACTTTTGATGATTCAACCCCTCCCCCCCCCCCCCAGCGCAACAAAAAAAAAATCATCGTTCCCCCTTCAAAAATGTTCACAATTATTCTATTAAACTGGCAATGTTAAAATATACCTAGACTTATTTCAACATTGCAGACAAGTTCTGTTACTGTTTTAAAAAAGGCAATCAAATCTATGTGTGCTAATTAATGCAGCAGACATGGAAGTTACAAAATGTCATTTTTTTAAGGATTGTTTATGTGCAGGAAGGGTCACCTTCCTGAACATAAACAATCCAAGGCGTTTTGGCTTTTTCCACTGTGCTGTACAAGGCAGCACACATAGAAAAAGCAAAAACGAGGAAAAATAAAGCATTTCTCCTCATTTCACCAAGTTAAGACCAGGTTTTGCCTGGTCTTAATTTTGGCGCTGCCTCCTATTTACGCTGCCCTTGTAAATAAGGGGCAGTGCCGGAATCAATGGGTGTTGCGGTGGAACGCCCACTGCAACACCCACTGCCCACCCCTTTCACGCGGGCCTTATTTACAAGGTTGTAAATAAGGCTAAGCCCCTATCACCACCGGAAATGTCACAAAAAGTGACGATCCCGTGGTGATAGGGACTTGTAAATATGCCCCGCTGTGCGTATGCCGGAGGAGGCACGTGCTTAAACCCACTGAGATAGGGTGGCCTGCCTCTAGTCTAGAAGAATATTTCTGCAGTTGAAACCCTGCCCATTTCCTCTCACCTGACCCCGAGGCCACAGCACCACCACTTCTTTATTTACACGTCAGTTATTTACAGTGCTTGTTAGAATCGGCAGAAGCGCTAGATTAAAATCAAGCTATTGTGTTTTGTAGAACAAGGACGCTTGCTCTTCGACAACCTACTACAGGCTCTTAGGAATAAATAAAGGAAAATGATCAATTTGTATACGCATTAAATATATTTTATCAATTAGATACAGTGAAAAGATGAGCGCTGAGTTCTTTCACCGAAGATATTGTAGGTTCTCCTCGTATGTTTGACCCGGTGCACTAACCCTACTTCTCGCCTCAAGTTAGCGCTGACTTGACTTCACAAATGAATTTTCTGGCTCCCTCTCCCTCTGCAGCTCTTTATGAAGGCTATATTCCTCATTACGCATCATAAAATGACATATTTTGACAGTTGCCGCTGAAAAATCCTGGCAGTTAAATGGTCGATTGTAACTCACATCACGATGAAAATTGCTCGTGTTAAATGCCATCCGATAAATAACATCTATGCTTCCGCTCAGTTTGTTTTATCACTCAAGACATTATCTAATTATGGAATCATTGGATTTAATCGGAAGACGTTAGACTAACTTTCTGGGAATTAAAAGCCGAACGAAACAATGGAAGCGCTGTGAGAGCACTTACTGGATGACGTCATACGCTCCGGGTCCAGGTCCTTCCTGCTTCTGGTATTCTAAGCGCTTCGCTGTGAGGTTGCCGAAGTGCACTCCTTTGTACTTAGAAGTAGCATAGGCCTCCTTCTGGAAAAGACAACGGCGTACATTTTATTAGGTGATGCGCACGCGGGCACTCAGGCACGCCTGCATGCAGACACACACATACGCCCTCAATCAATAACAGCTACACTTCACTACTATATAGAATATTTGAGGGGCAACAGTAATTACGGGGATGTTTTTCACCGTGGGGTCCTGGATGACATCAAATAGACAACCAGAGCTAAGCTTGAGTTGTCTATGGTGTCACTCAGGACCCCGAGGTGAAAAACATACCCCTAATACAGTTAGTACCCATCTACAATTTTAAGTTATATGTAACCCCCCAAATCATCTGCCCCTACTTTCAACTGCTACGCAGGAACAGATGAGTAATGGGGGAGCCATACATAACATAGCCTCTCGTCTCTGACTCAAATGTGAAAAAATACCTTACTTGGCCTCCCTTGTCTTCTTTCTCTCTCATACAGCATTTTCTGCTTTCAGTCAAAGCGGGCAAGCACTGCTGCCCTGACAGGCTCGCAGGGAATCCTGACAGCCTGGCCTGGAAGGCCTTTATGACGTAGCAACAGTGGGTAACAAGTTTTGGTATCAACTAAGTTCCGCTATGTCATAGCAGTGAGTTACCAGATTTAGAATCTGGTGTAAACGATAGCGGCTTCCTATGGAAGCCATACATAACAAATTGCTTTCCAACTGTTGCATCATTGCGATCAAGAGAATTGTTTGTTTTAGGAGCCGGTGTCCGTTCCTGCAGCGCAATAAAAATGACTTATTTTGTTATCTATCTATTTATTTAATTAGTGTATCCAATTTAACAACAAAACACCAATGGAAAGCTGAGTAGACCCTACCAGGATTCAAGTGTGTGACCTACACACCATTCCATGCGCCAGGGAAAAGCACTCAGCTCACTGAGCCATCCTGCCGAGGCTGTATAGAGCTTAGTACTGCACAAGTTGTCCTTTAGCAGCCCTGTAATTAAAAGGTGTCATGTCATCCAATTTAATAATATTCAACCTGTCAAACTCAGAAAAATAAAGGCTGAACTGCACATCGGGATCCAAACTTGTGACCTGCTGGGAACACAACTCACTGAGCCACCTTGCCAATGAGATTATTAAGAGGCCCAACCTATAAAAAGCCTTCATATTACATCATTTGCATTTTTAATTTTCTCCTCTCTGTCTGCCCAAAGGCTTCAGGTTGGCAGGTGCTGATCAGAGAACTGAATGTGCTTGCAGGCAGAGTGTCAATTATCACTTCAACAGTTGCAACTGCTGACATTCAAATAGGCTCATTTCATGCACATGATGTTTACATCATTTGGTAAAAGAAAGCCATGACTCAATGCAAGCTAAACAAGCATTGGTAAAGCTAAACGTTCAAACTATTTTATTTTTGAAACTGCTTTTTTAATGGTGTGTGAGTTTGTGTGAGTGGTTGTTTTGATGAGTGTGAGAAATTGGTTCTGCTCATTTAATGTCTCTGCGTTTCTCGCTTTCAAACTACCTGGTTTTCTGACTTCTGTGCTGAGTGAAACTCACTACTTGAATCTCACTCACTGTAAACTCTGTTATGATGGAATGAGAGACCTAAGCACTAGTGTCTTCCTTTTAGGATAAGATCTGGTCTCCAAAGGACTCCCTCCTTCCCAACTTCTGTTCTCTCCAGCCATGTCAGAAAACCTGGAGAGTGGATTCTTTGAACTTCCGGTGGCCCAAGAAATTACTTTTGCCTTTCCCCCATTTGCTCCCAGGGTCTTAGCGAAGATCAGAGTTGATCAAGCAGAAGTTCTTCTTGTGGCTCTATATTGGTTCCGTCAACTGCGTTTCCAATGCTTTTACAGATGGCAGAGCAGCCTCCCCGAATCCTTCCTGTGTGACCTCCTCTTCTGAGATTTCCCTTGCTACCAGAGAGTACTCTGGGTTGTCTAATGGTTTCGAAATTGATAGGCACAGGTTCGAATATTTAGGCTGTTCACTTGATAATACTATATCTATCCAAAATTCCAGAAAATAAACAGCTTTAAAACTGTATCAAATACATTGGAAACAATTATTTCCTGGTGTAAGGCTAATAATATAGTTCCTTCTTCTTGTGAAGGTGGTAAGATCCTGGAATCGTTACATGACACATTTCTCTTGAACCCCAAAGAATAGAGCCTTTATCCAGTAACTAAGCCTACTCCCGGGAAAGGAGAGGGTGGGGCCAAAATATGGAAGTATGTGTGTGTTTGTGTTTACATGTATATATGTATGTATATGGTACTGATATAGTGCAAAACTAGCCAAAAGGCAGCGGAGGGCTATACTTGGTCAAAGGCAAGCATAAATTCGATGAGTAGGAGGAGAGGAACCTGGGTTGTGGATAGTTAATGCTGATGTAGTGTTTTTTAAAGAGGTGAGTCGCCAGCCTTTTCCTAAATTGAAACAGCACTGGGGCGTCCTGATTGATATCGCGATACTGTTCCAGATTCTGGGTGCATAGATGTGCTAACTACTTTTCACACTGCTCCTGGCCTGGGAAGGCTCAACCCCACAAAAACAAATGAGGGTAGCAAGACCTCTTGAGCCAGCCGCAGGAGGGGTTGCCCTTTGAAGTTTTGAGGGAGGGGACTAGGCAGCTGTGACAGTTAGGGACAAGACTTAGGTCTTTCAAGAGACCACTTTATGGCACCATCTAGGAAATTCCCAAAATGCTGTGCAGGAGCATTGGAGTAAGGGTGGAGTGAAGATGTCTACTATACAATTGAGGTGGCGTGCCTACTTCTTGAACTTTCCACCCCCACTCAAAAACCCATGTGCGTGGGAGAGACTTTTGAGAACAGTATGGTCCTGGAGAAGCGACACTGGAGAAATGCCTAACTGGAAGAAAGAAGACCCCAGACTCTGTAGAGATGGACTCCAGGACCTTTGGATTCCAGCTGGTACCCAGGGACCAGGATTTGCTTCTCCAGGGCCAGTGAAACTAGCCCTCCTACACCCTCTGTGGGACAGCAGAGGGTTGGACTTGCTGAGGGCGCCGAAGGATTCCCCTTGATCTTCTGCAGACTGGTCCTCCAGGGCCAGTGACCTCCAGAAGGAGAGGGCCCTGACTTCTGATGGCTCAGGTGCTTAGCAAGTGGACAAAGGAAGACGTGGAACCTGGAGGGTGTAGGCTGGGAGGGCAGTATGCCTTGTGGCTCTAAGAGTGCTGCTGAGGAAGATTCCAGCACATAATGAGTCTGTGTCTGAAGATGTTGGGTTTAGAGCAGACCAGTAGAGCATAACTAACATTGGTGCAGCAGGTGCAGTGGCACCAGGGCCTAGAATGGCCCACTAAATCCAAATAATTGTTGTTATTGTATTTTACTGCCCCAACAACATTAAAAGGAGACATTTTACTTGCTTGAACCAGGCCCCTGTCATCCTTGCTACACCTCTGTAGACCAACATCTTTCCCTGGGGCCCCTGGCAGTGCAGCTCCTCCTAGGCTCCTGATATTAATTTTCCAACATTCCTGAGACTCTACATCGGCCATTAGTTATATGACAACTAATTTAGTCGCACTGAGCCAGAGGCTTAAAAGTTAAGCAATGAAAAATTAATTAATAGCCTGAATATGTTTGAGTAGATTTCGTGCAAGAGGGTCGAATGACATTAATTGACCTACATCTACTATTTGGAGGGGATTATTCAGACTACAAGAAGAAGCAATGAAGCTCCAGATTAAGACAAAAGCGCTTGGCTAGTGTGCAGTGGCGGCCGACGCGTATCTAAGTGCTAGGGCGGCCGGGGGGAGGTTGGGGAATAAACATTTAAAGACACTTACCTGCCGCTCAGCTCCAGCTGACGCTGGTCCTGTTGTCCGGCCCTGAAGGAGATCGGCCTCAAAGCACAGGCTTTCCACCCAATCTAGAAGGTGCTTTCATGCTATACCTAGCATGACAGCAGCGCCAGGATTGGTCTGAGCAACCTCGTTTGATGCTCAGACAGTGCCTGGAAGCCTGTGGCTTTTCTCCAACGTGGCTGTGCAAGACAGCTGGGTTGGAGAAACATAAGTACGCATGTCTGTTTTGCCAGCCTAAGAAGGCCGGCCAAACTGACATGCGCACTTATAAGTGCACACTACTCCTCCTCCCTGACATGCCCCGCCCTGCCCCACCCTATACTCATTGCGTGGCTCAGACAGAGATAAATAAAATGATAATAACATTGTGTTATTATCATATTATTTATCATCTGCTGGCTTTGAGGAGTGGAGCGACGCTCATCCGCCATTACGGAGGAGCCGCCCGTGCTAGCGTGTGTGGTGGTGTGCAGCGATACTCACATAATAGACAGCAACAATACAAATAAAAAGAAAACCTAAGAATAAATTTAATTCCGCCCACTCCCAAACAGCCGTCCACCAATCCTGTATAACAAGGTTTTTGGTGAGTTAAGTTTCACAGGTTTTAAAGTATTTTTTTAAAAGTTTCTGGCAATAACACACCTACAACACTGTCCATGTATAGGGCTGCACACAGGAGAGCTGCTGCTGAAGCCTTGTGCCAGATGCCAAGTATTGGCTCAGCCAGAAATCCCCTAGGAATCTCGGGCTAAAAACGAGCCGAGCCTTCTTGTATTCGTGCCTCCTCCCCTCCCTTGAGCATGCTTGTATATTGTTCTACAGGCTCCGCCTCTGCGGCCCTCCACGGGCCCCCAGTACTGTGGGCTTTTTACATTTATATAATGGGGATAATCACAATACACAACTCTTCTGCTGCTCCCCATCCCCTCCCCCAGGGAGATACCTCCAACATCATGGGCCTTTTGCAAAGCTGGTAAGGCCTGGTCTTACATTGAAGGAAGGAGTATAGAGAAAGAGAGAGGACAGAGAAGGGTGAACCTAGCAGAGCAGAGGAAAGAGTCATGGAGGGGAAAGAAGCGCACCAAAGAAAGCAACACAACAGATTAGGAAGACAGGGTTATCAGAGGAGGAAGCACATGCAAGGGTCATACTTATCAGTGGTGCAGAAAGTGCTGTGGGGCGGCAGAGGTGTAAGTGCTACAATACACCCCAGTTATTGCTGTCTTTAAATGCCCAATCAGGTGGTAGTGGGACCTATTTCTCTTGCTTGTATTTTGGCCTATGCCATCCTTGTTATGCCAAGTTATATTTCTATGTGCAGAAATGTTACTTTTGCTCTGGTGCTCTCTTTGAGAAAAGGTGCCCTGGCTAAAGTTTATTTATGTCAATTCACTGGAGAAAAACTGCCAGACAATATTACACTTTCTTTGTCAGCGAGGACATGCTGCTACCCCTTCCCTGAAAAGTAAATGAACCAATTGAACAAATGGAGCACAGGTGAAAGAGTAATAGTGCCCAGTAGTGGATATAAAACAGATTGTGGCATTTGAGAAGGATCATTTGCAAAAGGGAGTATTTGGACAGGAAAGTCCTCTGCATGGTAAAGATCTGTACTCTGCCCTGAGTGCCCAACTGTATTGTTTTCTGGATCCCTAATGCTGATTTTTTTGTCATAGGTGAACATGGATCATGCGTGTGCCCCATGACATTGGCTTGTCTCACACATTGCAGTCTTGTTGGACCAGGAGAGGTGCCCAAAGCGCTACCCTCACAGTGCTGGAAGGCTACCGCCTTCACCAGGAGTTAAGAAGCATACCGTGTAGTGATGAGTAGTAGTGAACAGGACCTTTTTACCCTGAGTCACTGGAGTGAGGCCTACAGGCTCACTCACCTTCTTAAAAGTTTTGCTGCTCACCCTTGGCCTACATCAGCTAGATGTGGAGTGCTGCATAGCACAGGAGTAGTGACCCTGCGTTGGTTGTATGTGTGCCTGGAAGATTACAATACAAGGATGGAGCAGTACTGTGCAGTGCATGTGTGATTAGTACATGTATTGGGTGTATATATGCCAGAGAGGCATACATTACATGAGAGATGTAGTGCTGCGCAGTGCATGTGAGGATACAGTATGTGCTGGGCGTATGTGTGCTAGCATGAAATACAATACAAGAAAGGTGAAGAGTTGTGCAACGCGCACATGGTGAGTGTGCATGCTGGCTGTGTGTGTTTGTAAAGAGCTCACCCTGGTTAAATATAGGAAAGCTTCAATGCTGACCAGTGCACACGGACTGGTTGTGTGTGCTGAATGCATGTGTATATGTGAGGGCACAATGCATAGAGGTATTAGTGCTGAACAGAAAGAGTGCTATGAATGTACAATGAGTGAGTGTGCCGGCAATGGTACATTGTATGAAGGACCATGGGTTCCATTTTGGGAAGCCAAGGCATGCCTGGAAAAGATAAGAGGAGGAGAGGAATCCCCCCAAGACAGATTTGTGAATTGCTGCATTCCTCTGAGCTGGGTGGGGACACACTGGAGGAAAAAGAAGAGACTCCCTTTACATTTCAAGAGACTGCTCTTTGATTCAGTGATAGGTCACAAGGAAGGGGCCTGGACACCTCTCAGGAAGGGAGATGGGGCTGATAAGAGAATCATAAAGAGTAGGGCTGGGGGTCCGGGATTAACCTTTTGATGCATATATAACTGTGACTGACATCCAGGTGTGAACTTCGGTCACTCCCATAATAAACCATATTTTGTAAAGCGCGACCATATTACCCCTTAAGGTTTCAAGGCGTTGGGGGCCATCAGGGAGATTAAAAGCTAATGCCCAGAGTCACATGGTGCTGAGCTGAGCTGCCACCAGGGATCAAACCGCGAGCCCCGCGCTCTGGAGTCAGCCGCTCTGGCCGCAGATGAATTGTGTTGTGGACAATCAGCTTTGAACTCATGCCTGCTGTGGCAGAAGGAAGATGAAAAGGAGAAGTGCCCACTTCAAAAGACACAGAAAACCAACATAAAACTTCAAAGACTCAGACACTTAATTACATTTGGTGTCTGGAAAAGGTCTATAAGAAGGGGAGGTTGAGTCTCTAAAAATGTGTCATCTGCCAAGCAGCCAGACGGACTGTGTGTGAAGGGGAAGCTGTGCAAGACTTCTGCCTGTGACCAGGACTGAGGGCCAAGGCCTGCTAGTCTCCATGCTGAGTTAGAGGATATCACCCAGGGGAACCAAGACCACCTGCCCCGGAGCACCAGCACCTGCCTGCTTGCCAAGACCCAGTGTGCCCTGTGAGGAAGAGGAGAGCGTTGGAGAGAGCAAAGTCCAGAGGGGAGCCCTACCATGAGGAATCCCTATGCGAGGTGCGAGAATTTGGCTGAGCACCAATCGGACGGTCACCCGGGTACAAAATTATTTTCAGAGACCCCGTATGCCAAGAGAGGGCCCCCGTAGACTGAGCCATGTGTTAAGCTACACCTGTACCGGTGCACATCAGTGATCCTGTATGCCAAAGGGGACTACGAGTAAAGTTACTGCTTCAAGGAGGGCCAAGACTTGTGACAGTCCAGGCAAGGGTGCATGTGCTGAGAGAGCCTGCACCCGTATCACCACAAATGCCAGCAGGGGCTGCCGGTACCAATGTTGCCAAGGGATTTGGGCTGCCGCCTGAAGGAGAGACTGAGGCTGCGATCCGCAGGTTTGACCTGTACTGTGAAGGAACTGCCCCTGACTCACTACTGAGGACTGCTGGAGATGCTGTGTATGGCGTTGCACCCTCGCTGACTCCAGTTGTAAGCTGAAGAAAGGATTCCTTTCCCCCGTTGAGCAAAGTTAACTTACCACTTGGTCGTGAGCAGAGAGCTGCTCCGATATCTGGGAGACCCCAACAGTGGCGCTCAGGAGCGAGAGCCTGCACTCAGCCAGGTGCTGTCGCATGGGCCGCGAGCAGCCTGACCTCTCCGAGCTCTGCAGGCACTTGCGGTGCACGTTTAAAGACACCTGCCGCACTGTTGAACTCTTCTATGCTATGACAGTGGGTAAGACGTGAAGTGGGCCAGTTGGTCCCTGGGGGAACTCACTGCTAACTGTGCTGGGGCACCATAGACACTTTTCAGTGAGTTCCGAAAGGGTCAAAAGGGAGCACTTGAGTGCAGCATTCCCTGGTAGGGCCACCAGTGAATGGAGAATAGCCCTGAACATGTTACACGGAAGAGGGTGGGACAGGGATTTGCCTGACAACTACTAGAGCCCCGACCTCAAAGTGGATTGTGTTTTTGCATTTAAATGCCGCATTTCTTTGTCTGTGTAGAGTTAGAAATACAATACTACTTTTTCTTATAAAAGCAAGTGTTTGACGGGACATTGATTTATTCTTCATACTGTTTGCACATTGAGTTATGCTCACTGACCTGTATCTACAGTCCCCCAGAGGGAGTCTTTACTTCTCCACCACAGCTGCCACTGAAAGTCAAGTGCAGGAGGGGTACTTGGCCAAGTTGAGCGTGATCCATAGAAGGTCGGGCCCCTGAACATCAGGAGTAAAATGCCTCAACCACCATGGTTGGGGGACCCTGCATGCCTCGTGGCCCCTGCATGTCCTGTGGCCCCTGCATGCCCCATGGCCCTCTGAAAGGGAGTCTAATAGAAGGGTACAATAATTCCCAATTCCCCTGTCCCCTTCAGTCTTCAAAATCAGCCAGGTAATGTTCCCCTGGGTGACAGACACTGGATGACTCGTTTTAAAGTTGCACCTCACTGCAGGGGGCCCTAATTAAGCATGACCTCCTAATTCAGATGGGGCTGATAACAGCAATCACAGGTCAAAAAACAATTTTGAATTCCTCTGAAACATTGCGGATCGCTTAACTTTTACTGGGGCTTAAGGATGAAACTCCAGCTCAAAATGAGGAATTACCATGTGAATCAGGCCCAGAATGACCGACCTCCCCCCAAGTAATTCCTCATTGCTAAGGGAATCCTCAGGGTTCAACTCAATGGGCCAGATTTCACCCACCCTAGGAGTTTCCAATACCCCTAGTATCAGTAACTCTGGGGGTGGGGAAAATCCAGCCTATTTACCATACAGAATGTGGCCTTAGAAAAGCTATGAGTACTTACCGGGCTTCCATGCCCCCTTCTCTAGCCAAGATCCAGATGTCTACTGCTGACAACCTGCATTCGAGAGGCGCCGTGAGTCTGGCCCAGAACTTACAGCAGTTTAATCATAATGGTGCAAATCTAGCCTCATCAACCAAACCTTTTATCCCATACATTATGGCGTGTGGTTGAAAAACAGCGTTGACCTATGAGGAGTCACCAAAGAAGCAACTCCAGACTTCTAAGTGAATCAGGAAGCCTTTCATTCGCTATGATAAATTATCAAAAAACTAAATGTAATTTCGGTGACAACGTTATTACAAATTGTTTTTTTATAGGTAGACCACACAATAATGTGCCACGCCAAGTAGTTCAGAAAGGTGGGTGAAATAGAATGGTGGTTTGAGCACTTGCTGCAGAGATATATATGACATTTGCAGGTTGACAGGTCAAGAGGCAAAGCAAGACCCGTTTCCTTCCTCTTTGGTAGGCACAGCCTGCTCAGGTTGCTGTGCTGAAGTCTTTTGCCACTACACTTGTACTACAGGAATGTGTTTTTTAGGGTGTATGGCTCCAGGATGCCATTGATTTCACAGAGAGAAGCACTGAGGAGCATAGAGACGGAGAGAGACAGAGTGAGAGAGAGAGAGAGGAGTTGAGGAGAGAGCAAGAGAAAAGGGGAGTGCGAAAGAGATTGGAGGAAAGAGAGAGACCTAGGGCGGCCGAGTCAGAAAGGAAAAGAGAGAGGGGTAGGGAGAGAAAATAGAAAAATTCAGATAAAGAACAAACAAGTATTGGCAAAGTCAATAGGTCTCGCCTATCCAAGAACTATTAGCTTTGGCAATGTGTTTTAGCCATTATGTACACCAGTGGGGCTGCTGTTCAGCATGGATAAAAGTTAGTGGCATGGGGTGGGGTAGATTGGAGTGGGGTAGATTGGGGTAGTGTGGAATGGGGAAGATTGGGGTAAAGTGGAGTGGGTAGGTTAGCATAGAGTGGAGTTGGAGTAGAGTGAGGTAGAATGGAGTGGGGTGGATTGGGGAAGATCGCAGTGGGGAGGAGTGGGCTAGATTGGGGTAGATTGAAGTTGGGTGGATTGGAGTGGGGGAGTTAGGTAGATTAGTGTGGTAGATTGCAGTGGGGTAGACTGAATTGGGGTAGATTGGGGTGGAGTGGGGTGTATAGGGGTGAGTGGGGTAGATTGGAGTGGAATAGATTGAGGTAGATTAGAGTGGAGTAGATTGGAGTGGGGTAGCTAGGAGTAAGGTAGATTGGAGTAGATTGGGGTAGAGTGAAGTGGGATATATTGGGGTAGATTGGAGTGGAGGGGGTAGATTGGAGAAGAGAGGAGTTGGGTGGATTGGGGTAGATTTTTAGTGGAGTGGGGTGGACTGGAGTGGAGGTGGGTAGATTGGAATGGAATGGGTTAGATTGGGTGGATTATAATAGGGTAGAATGAAATGGAGTGGGGGTAGATTGGGGTAGTTTGGAGTGGGGTAGATTGGGGTATAGTGGAGTGGAGTGGAGTGGGGTGGGGTAGATTGGGGAGTGGGGTAGATTGAAGTGGTGTGGGGTAGATTGTGATGGGGTGGGTTTAGATTGGAGTGGGGTAGATTGAGGTAGATTGGAGTGAGGTAGATTAAGAGTCGAAAGGAGTTGGATAGATTGCAGTGGAGTTTGGAGTGGGGTAAATTGGAATTGAGTATGGGAAAGTGGAGTGGAGTAGAGTGGAGTGGAGTGGGGTAGACTGGAGTGGAGTTGTATAGATTGGACTGGAGTGGGTTTGAATTGGGGTACATTGGAGTAGGGTGAATTGGGGTAGATTGGAGTGGGGTAGTTTGTAATGGACTGGAGTGGAGTGGGGTAGACTGTGGTAGACTGCAGTTGAGTGGAGTAGATTTGACTGGACGGGGTAGATTGGGGTGGAGTGGGGTAGATTGGAGGGGGTGGGGTTATTTGGATTTGATGGAGTGGAATAATGTAGATTGGAGTGAAGTGGAGTAGATTGGAGTGGAGTGGGGTAGATTGGATCAGTGGAGTGTATTGGGGTAGATTGTGTTAGAGTGGGATAGATTGAAGTGGGGTAGATTGTGGTGGGGTAGATTGTGATGGGGTAGATTGCAGTGGGGTGGGTAAATTGGGGTGGGGAAGATTGGAGTGGGGTAGACTGGGTGGAGTTTGGGGTAGATTGTAGCGAAGTGGAGTGGGGTGGGCTAGATTGGGGTACATTGGAGTGGAGTGAAGTGGGATAGATTGGAGTGTAGTGGGATAGATTGGAGTCGAGTGGGATAGATTGGAGTCAAGTGAGGTAGAGTGGAGTGGGGTAAGTGGTGTGGGGTGGAGGGGCGTAGAGTGGAGTGGCGTGTTGTGTCGTGGAGTGAGTGTCGTAGATTGCAGTGGGAGTGGAGTCGAGTGGCGTGTCGTAGAGTATCTTAGAGTGGAGGGGTATAGAGTGGAGTGGCATGTCATAGACTGGAGTGTTGCAGAATGGAATGGCATGGCATAGAGTGGAAGAGCATAGAGTGGAGTGGTGGATTGTGGAGTATGCATGGTGTAATAGCATACTGACATTACAGACAACACGTTTTCAATTGAAATGACCATTACATTTGCTCTGAAATACGTATGGTTTTACGGCACACAAACGGTAATGTGTGCAAATGTCGTCACCTAGTGTATTGATGTGTTTTGATTATATTCAAATATTTGTTTCTACCACAATTCAGAATTGGACATAAAATGTACTTCATTTGTACTAATTCTGATATATTCTGAAACGTCAGCACAGTTCATTTTTTTTTGTTGTGTGTCAGAAAAAAACATCCTACACCCTCTCCTCTTATATGGATACTAAGCAGGATTGTCACATAAATGCTCTCACTTTGAAGTCAGAGAAAGAAAAGTAAACATCAAGCTAAGAGAGAGATTGACATTTGACCTCTATCTTTGAATGCACAGCAAATGTGACAAAATAAGAGCAAGATTTAAAGGCCTGTTTACAGAAAGCGGGTTCATGGAAGAATACAGGAGACAAGGTTTGGGCAACAAAAGGGACGTACTCAAGCTGGACAGCCTAAAGCAAATAAAGGCAGCAAATAAAATAGAAGGACAGAAAATGTGAGTTACAAACCACAGAGCCAATGGTAAGCGACGGCTGGAATGCATTCCTAGTGGGCTTTCTGAATGTCCAGACGATGTCTTTTAGCAAACCAAGAAAAAACAATAAGATGATGGACGGAGCGCTGAAACTTTTCAGACACTCACTCCCAGTCACTATTTGATGTGGGTTAAATCCATCATTGTTCTTCTGCTCAGTTCGCCACCCCAGTTGGTATGTCCAGACGTGGGTCCCTTGCTCACATTGCCCCTGGATTCATGCTAGCCTGGCTGATGAGGGGTGAAACCCCGAAACCGGTCCAAGTATGCTTGTTTCAGGTGCAGGGAGGACCTGGCAGTTTGGGCTGGACTGTTCCCATGAGGAACAGGGTAAAGACTGATTTGCATATGGCTGGGTCCAAACTGGGGTGCCTTAGTGAGCAGAACAACGATTATGGATTAAACCCAGATCTGTGACTGGGGGTGAGTGTCTGAAAAGTTTCAG
Source organism: Calotriton arnoldi (assembly GCA_963921515.1). NCBI lineage: Eukaryota > Metazoa > Chordata > Amphibia > Caudata > Salamandridae > Calotriton > Calotriton arnoldi. The sequence continues at coordinate 1,213,029 of CAWUFW010000319.1, forward strand.
CACTCCGTCCTTCTTCTTATTGTATTAGTTATTTTAACAAACCAGACAGCTGTGCTGTCTGGTAGGCTGCAACCTAAAAAGAGAGTACATGTAAGAGAGAGACTAAAGATAAATGTGAGATTGTGTGAGCAAAAGGCAGAAAGGATGCAATTTTACAGCATAACCACTAATAGTAGTCCTGAAAACCAAACCATTTTTTTTTATGGCTCTGCTCAAGTTAGGGCTCTGAGAGCTAAGTCAGACGCCTGGCTCAGCTCCGGCTCCAGCTATCAGTGGTTGTCAGGACAGCCAGTCCTGCAATGGCCACAGACATTTCACAATTCGCAGCCTCAGAATTCTGTTTTTTCTAATGCGTACCTGGAGTAGCCTAGCACTGAGATTACCCGTGGGGCGCTTTGTGTAGTAGGGAGAGGTGTCACAGTCACCGAAAGGATGTGACAGGCAGCAGTCAAGCAGATGGAACACCGGCTACACATTTGGAATTCAAAGTCTGTATTAATTCCTCACTGGGCATTATGCTGCTGAGCTTCTTTGTGACTGGATAGCTGCAGCGGAAGTCATCCAATCAGTGGCGTAGCTTCCATTGGTGCAGCGGGTGCACTGGTACCAGGGCCCAGAGTCCCACTGCCCGCTCTTAAAAATGAAACTGAAATGTTGCATTTTTCTTTTTGAACCGCATCCCGTTTTTCTTTAAGGAAAACGGGCTGCATTAAAAAAAATAAGTTACTTTATTTAAAAGCAAATACAGACATGATGGTCTGCTGTCTCCAGCAGGCCACCATTCCTTTGTTTTTTGCGATTCCCAATGCGTTGCAAATTGTGACCTAACTCATGAATATTGATGAGGTAGGTCAACTGCGACCCCAATCGGAATAGCTAAATGTGTCTGAAAAACATCTGTACATTACATTTTGCAAGTTCCTAATTGTGAGTCACAAAACAATCGCAACTAGGGACTCGCAAAATGAATCGGTCGTACATGTGGCCGATGTTGCTGTCCAGTTCCCTCCCTTTTGCACTACACAGTGAGCGTTGCATGAAACCTTAAAATGTGCCTCAAATTCTCTTTGCACATTTTGCAGCAGGCTAACTTATTCTTTGCGTAATACATTTGTAAAATAAGGACTTGCATATTTACAGTTCTTTCAGTCTCAGTCTGGGACCTCATAGCACTATAAATACACATATCGCTATTCCCCAGTGCACCAACCAGGATTTCGTTCTGTGAGAGGACGGCCCTGTCTATAACTGTCTGGTTACACACAGCGCTGTCTTCAGTGCGTTAGTCAATTGAGATATCATAACATAAAAGAATGCATTTCTCACTGGCTGCGTTATATTTCATATGCATTTTCTTGAAGGTGAATGGGCGACAAAAAAGTTGCAGAAAATGTTCTTTTTTTTAGCCACATCTCTGGCCTGGGCCAACCAGGATGGCAGTTGCAATGCTTTATTTATACATTTCAACCTCTTGATGACCTGCAAAAGTACATTGTGCAAGGCTGTCATTGAGGCCCCATCTCTCCTGTACTGGAAGCTGCAGCAGCCCTAGTGAGCCAGTGGTTGCAGGTGGGGCACATATTTTTCATCATCAGACTTTGACGCAGAGTAAGAGCGAGAAAAACCCAAAAGAGGAATAGGAGGAGACAGAGGAAGATGGGAAAACAGTCACAAAGGGAGAAAGCAGGGATGAAAAAGAGCCTACAGGAGTGAGATAACAGGACAGAGAGGGCCTGTTGGTGGATTAGAGAGGCATGAGGTGGAATCAAAACTGCCCAGCCTTGGTATTCGGTATCCCAGCATCCGATAGCACGGGCCATTGGCTTCTGAGCAATATTCAGAGCCCTGGCACTTATTCTTTTATAAATACAGCACTAAGCAGCCTGGGCTGAGGAACACAATGGGGGGGGGGGGGAGGGCAGTGGTGTCTGAATCCCCTTTAGACCAATGGGTGTTGCACGCCTAGTTGCTGTTAAAAACTAAGTTCAGTTGAACAGGCAAGTGTAAATGTCCAAATATTAGTTAACGCACACATCCATCATATAGAAAAATCTAAATTTGAATGGGAAAGTTGGAGCTGTTCTAAATTCAATTAGGGCCACTCATCCTCCATACTATATCCTGTTTGGTGCGCTTGCACTGCTTCCATTAATCAGTCCGAGAATACTACCTTCATTTTTAGCTTCCAAATTCAAATTCCTTCACATTTACAGAATGTTTTAAATTTTCAGTTGTACATTTTGCTTCTTTATTTTTATACACTTTATTAATCTGTTAATATTATTTAATTTTCTAGGCAGTCGCTTACCCATTGAGTAGACTTTGCGGACCCCCAGGGGTTCCTGGATCACAGGGTAAATACATTTTCAGGATGGAAGGTGATACTCCTTCAATCTTAAGAGAAGTGGGTGATCAGTTATAGCGCATGCTGCAAGAGGCAGTGCTTCCTGGCACTCAGAAGTTTTGGAAATAATACAATCTAGACCGAGGAATAGTATGTTCTGTTCAGGATCACACAATTTGGGCAAGCGGAGGAGGAGCAGCGCTTTTTTACTCCTAAGCCTGGCACTTATCCAAGTGTCAGGATGTGAAGACCACATCTTCACCACTATTGTTGCATATTCACAACAGCTCCTTTCCTTTTTCTTCATGTTTTCTGTCTTACAAAACACTGTGAAAGCAAAATAGAAAGAGTAGCTGCACCCGGTATGAAAGCAGTGCGGATCCCCTTAACTCGTTGTTATCATAATAGTTTTTGAATAGCACTTAAAACAAGTCATAGTTGTTTCTAAGCCCTGTGGTTGTACTATTGCTCACTGTATTTTTAGATACTGCATGTATCAGCTTCTAAAGGGTGAAGGGCTGTGTTAACCTTGCTGGGACTCGAACACAGCAGGGCCCCCAAGTCACAGCAGATGTCAGCAGTGAATGCTTAACCTGCTGATCCTTCTTGTGATCACCATCACTGCTAGCGGTTTAAACACACTCATGCGACCTTTGCCTCCTGCCTCTGACTCCAGTCTCAGCGTGGCAGACAGGGGTCACAAGGGACACCACAAAGTCTCACTTCTCTGCCCACCAGTAGCGGCTCCTCCGCTAAGCCGGAGTGTCGCCCCATTGCTTTTAAGCAGTGTAACAAAGGAAAAATAAGATGATAATAACTCGATGTCATTATCATTTTATTTGTTCCAGCTGCTTTGCGGGCAGGAGGGCAGGGCGGGGCTGGTCTGCTCTCAGAGCAGGGCAGGGGAGGGGTGGTTTGCCCACTCCAAGTGCTCTGGGGCCGGCCAAACAATCATGCGCACTTTGCATGTTCTCCACCAGGCTGCATTACAGCCTAGGTGGCAAACATACCCAGGCCCCCAGTCCCCGCCTGGGCGCCGAACCACGGTGCTCAGACCAATCACAATGCTGCATTGCAGCGTTTTGATTGGTCAGGGGAGCCTGGGTGCTTACCAATCACAATGCTGCATTGCAGCGTTATGATTGGTCAGGAGAGCCTGGGTGTGCTTCCTGGTTCCTGTTCCAACGGCGATGAGAGACAGAGCAGAAACGCGGGACGCGGCGATAAGGTAAGTGTTTTTTATTTTTTTTATTTTACATTCTCCTTCCTCCTCCTCCCCCGCCCGCCACCCCTGATCCATGCTGGCCGCCCCTGCTGCCCTCTATCACTCTTGTTCTTCAGGCTCCATATACTATTAATATATTTGAGGTCAGAGTTTATGAAGACATGCAACTCATCCCTGCTCTCACTGTGACAAAGAAGTGGGCAAGCCACTGAAGGCTTGAGCAAGATAACTGGCTCCTCAGCTCGAAGTTCTCTCAGACCCTTGAGCCCAAAACGAGCAAAGCTTTCACAAGGCTTCTGCCTGCAACCCAATCTTTTACCTCACGTACCTAGAGTTAAAGCATTAAACTTTGATGTAATGTGGAGAAAAAACAGAGATTCCCATCTCGTGGCTGAATTGTACAGCGTGAAACCAAAAAAGCTGGGATTATTCTCAATTTCCTCAAATGACCAAATTACGAGATCCTAGACAAATATTTTATCTGAACCTCTGCTTTCTTCATTATTGCTTATGAGAGCACCTAAAAATATGTGAGTTTGGGCGTGTGCTGTACAAAAACTCTTGTTTGATTTGATAGACTATAATGTTGCTTCATGTATAACAAAAATCTTGCCCACATGACAAGGGACTTGCCCCTCAATTCACTAATGGCATTCTCCTCATGGTGGTTGGCATAAATGTTTCTAAGTGGATGATTAAAAACTTTCACTTTTAATAAATGTCTGTCATTGCAGTGATATAATCTGATATACAAAGATGAAACGCTTTGCATGGTTTTTTGAAGTGACTTTATCATATTTTTACACGATGTTCGGTACACAATTTATATGCCAAACATGTACATTGTTGGGCTCTGCCTGTTAATGTGTTGGCTCGCCCACCTCTAGTGTGAAATCTGCTTTTAAGCATCAAGGCGTGGGAAGAGCACGGGAACCTGGCTTTTTGCAATGATGTTTTAGCAGACTCCAACACTAGGTGAGGGGGCAAGTGACTGACACTAGAGCCTGAGGGAGAGGAGACTTTCTTAGCTCAGGGGCCTCAAACGTAGAAAATGTCTGTTTCTTTTGCAAAGAGTCATGGGAGGCAGTGGCAGCTGGCAGGGAACGGGGATGGGGATGAGGGGACAGTGGGGTGGGGGGGACAAAATATTCAAAAACAAAAAAGAAAACACTTACATCCTTGCGCCACGGCCGCCTCCGTCTCTTCTCCCTCGTTGCTGAGGAGTCCGGAAGTACACAGGCTCCCCTGAGCCAATCACAACGCTGCAATGCAGCATTGTGATTGGTCTGAGCGCCATAGTTCGACGCTCAGACTGGGACAGTGGAGCCTGTGCATGTTCCCCACCGAGGCTGTAATGCAGTTTAGGTGGGAAACATGCAAAGTGCGCAGGACTGTTTGGCCGGCCCGAGACGGCCAGCCAAGTAGTCCTGCGCACTTAGTGTGCAAAGTCCGCTCCTCCTCCATGAGCCACTAGCCCCGCCCCTCCCTCACCCAGCCCAGCAGAAACAAAAAATAAAATGATAATAACCTGGTTATTGTCATTCTATTTTTCTCTTTTCCACTGCTCTGAGAGCAGCGGGCGATGCTCCTCCGCCTTAGATGAGAGGCCTAGGACGAGCGTCTTTTCAGAACTCAGGAGTCTCTTCTCCTGTACCAGGGACAAGTATATTCATCTGTGCTTATAATGCCCGCTTACAAATAATGTTCACTTTACAAGTACAGAGGCGCCCTGAACTATAAAGAAACCCAACTACCTTATAGGACCTCGTAATGGATGGTACAGCAGATGCAGACTCTCTCCCATGCCAGCCACAGAGGCATTACATAGACACTAGCTTGCTAATAGAACATTAGGAAATTTCAGTCACAAGTCAGGCTGTGCATAACATGTGTCTACAGTGGCAGCTAGCAGAGGGAGTGCTGCAGTATGCATATAACAAATATAAAATCATACAATTGAAATGTTAATTATGCGTACTGTTCATTTTGTCTAAACGGTTGATTGTCTTAACAATTGATTGAGTTATCCCCAACATAATTTGCTGTTTCCTAGTCTAGTTCTGAGTGGAGCATAGAAAAAGTAAACAAGTGCATTAAAGTGACTGTGCAGTAAAAACCATATTATAAAAAACCTCAATGTTTCGAAACTGGGCGGTAGTAACTTTATGATTTTGTCTTTTTTTCTTTCTTTCTATCTTTTTTAAATCAAAACAGTCAGAAATGCTTACAATGGATCACATATTTTCAGTTGAAACTATTATTAATCTCGGGCGTCAGATAAATATTACGCCAACATCATATGACCAATCAAAAAGTACATATGTATCCCGCTCGAATTGGGATAAAACTAGTTAAATAGTAAAACCAGTTGATATTAATTTATTATAAAATGAAATTTCATATTTATAATAAATAAAGCATAAAAACCCTAATTAATAAAAACCTTAAATAATCATAAATATCCATAAAAAGTTATATAATTCCTCCCCATTGTTCAATCCATTCGGGGTGCGGGTATCCAGTTCAAGTATGAACCTGGCCTCCAATTGTCTTAAAACTCTTTCTCTGTTTCCTCCCCTTCTCATTGGTGGTACTGCAGCTATAACAAAATATCTCAGGTCATCAAGTTTGTTTTGATGTGTAGCCTTAAAATGTCTAGCCACCGGATAGGTCATATCCGAATTGACTATGGCTCTGATATGTTGCAGAATGCGTACGTGCACCTGTAATTTTGTGCTGCCCACGTATTGAAGCCCGCAGGTACAGCTCAAAACGTAGACTGCATATTCGGTGCGACACGAATATCTGGCCTTAAGTCTACTGGTGGTGGGGCCATACATGGTGGTATATTGCGATGTGTTGACCCCAAACTTGCATGCCCTGCATGTATTGCATTTAATAAAACCATTACGGGGAGCTAGCCACATGTTTTTGGGTTGAACTGAATTACTAATCAGCTCAGGGCTAGATTTAACAAGGGCATTATGCATAGACTTAGGTTTTCTGAAGGTCAAAGCGGGAGGGGTCGGAAACAGTTGGTTCAAGACCATATCAGTTTGTATAATGGGCCAGTGTTTATTAATTATGGTCCTGATTTTTTTGTGTTGGCAACTGTAGGTGGTTACAAATCTCATTTCTTGATCTGCCTCATCCAATTTGTGAGGAGTTGCTTTATTAATAATTATAGGGGTCATATTGGTTTTCAATAGTTCATCTCTGGACTTCAACTTGACTTTGGCCAGGGCTAAATTAATATCTTTTTCTTTGTGGCCTCTAGCTAAGAATCTGAGACTGCTCTCTTTGATACATTTCTCGAAACTCACTTCGGAACTGCATATTCTGCGTATCCTTAGGAACTCCCCGTAGGGGATGCTCCTAATTAAATGAGTCGGATGGAAACTCGACGTATATATGAAAGAAACGATCTCTTCGTCTGGAAGTAATTGGAGGGACACAATAGGGATGCCAGGAAAGATGTTTATTGCAGCAGTGGCATGACGCGTTTCGGCGGGTATGCCTTTCTCAAATGCCGTTTTGCAAACACAGTCTTTCTCCATTCCGCTTTAAAATTTCTTTAGTCGTTCTCTCATTGGTGGCAATCCTAATGGGCCGAGTTGGTAGTCCAATCAGCACTGCAGCCCACATCGGTAGACTACGGTTCCCAGCAGGCATCAGTCCTAGCTAACTGGGTAAGTGTTTGGCATTGGTCCCATTACATCTCGTAGTGAGTGCTGGATTTTAAATTTAAACAGAACGTAGTATATTGCAGTTTTGGTGAAAGCACAATGTTGCGGCTGAAACAACTCTCCTTCCCTGGCTCCCAACCGCCCAAGCTGCATATGTCCTTGTCCAGCATGCCTCTGGGACTTGGATACAGTGATCCTGTCCCTCCGTGTAGTCACGGACTGCTTCTGCAGCGATGCTTTGCCTTCGCAGGATGCGGCGGTCACGGAGTACATCCAATACCTTGGATCCTTCACACCACTGTTGCCCTTGTGACTCCGGACACTTTGTTAGGCGGGTCCCCCAAGCACGCCAGGGGCTAGCGCGCAAAACATGAAAGAAACGATCTCTTCGTCTGGAAGTAATCCGAGGGACACAATAGGGATGCCAGGAAAGACGTTTATTGCAGCAGTGGCATGACACGTTTCGGCGGGTATGCCTTCCTCAAATATATATACACACACATATATATATATTTTTATACATACGTGTGTTTTTACACGTTTACAAGGCTACATAAAATCGGGACAAGCCAGACATAAACGTGAGGTTTAAGGCTTAAGGCTTTAGTCCTACTTTTATGTCTGGCCTGTCCCAGTTTTTCCTTCTCAAATTCTGGTCACCCTATTTCCACATCACCGCACTGGTTGGTTATTTACATTCTTTAATGTATCCGTTTGCAGTGGCAGGCAGCGCTTCTCACACCACTGGATTTCACCCCATGCTGTCAGATGTTTAATACAAAACGTGCATGATCCGTAAACCGCTTGATAAAAGCCCTACTCGTTTGCCCTGTTTGATTTGTTGTTTTCCATTAATATCTCAATTGACCATAGTTTGTGTGCTGTGCATTTTGATGACGGAATAGCAAAATGTATGGCTTCAAATGCTATTTATAAACGCTACTTAACGAAACGTACAACACAAAAGTAGAATCGGTATTCATCAAAGTATTAAAAAGATATGCTTTGGCAAAAATCACAAGATAACTGAAGTTATTTATTAATTGACACTTTAGCAGGAAGGGGGGGCTCGTGCCATATTTCTACAGCAGACAGGGCAAATATTGCCCCCTCTAGAGACAACTTGTCAAAGAGAGCCAGTGCCTACCACTTTATCGTTTCGGTGGTCTTACTCCTGTTAGTGAGGGTACGACTAAGGGGGATGATTGCTGTACGTTTGAGCTACTATCAATTTTACAACGGGCCATATTTCTATATTTCGTTTTTCATTAGCAAAATATTTACCTTTTGTTTAGCTGTTTCAAATATAATTCCGCTAAACAGCTCACAACTTCCACATAGCTGAATAGTTTCTAAAAACGTATCTAGTATGAGCATTTATATCTACCCAGGATTACATTATGCACCAACACAAATGGAAAAAAATATGTTTGATGCAAATTGTACACATGCATAGATAAGGAAAGATGTATGAAGAGAAAATGGTGGCATGTACTGGGGAAATAAGTTGGTGCTTTGCCATGTTTCACAATGGAAATATAAAATGTGTTTGAATTCGCTTGTTCGCCACTAATGTAAAATTTGGGCCACGAAAAATTCTTAGATATGCAGGCCCTCATTCCCCATTTGTCCACATTTTTCATCCTGCTACGCAAACCCCTGCTTGCTCAGGGATTGGAATTCTGAGTTGTGTGGTACTTACTGCACCCTGTAATTACCAGAATCATTAAATACCTCACCCGTCACTGAATATTTGCTTTTCAAACCTGCAGAAATTTACAATACGTTATTTGCATACTTCACCAAAATCAGCATGTTATTCCCCAAAATATGGAATAGCTGCTATTTATTGCACCCAATAAATTCTGAACCCAAGGGTATCGGATCTCTTCTAATTCGTAGCAGCTTCATTCCGACAAACTCAGAGTTTAAAGTTTTTGTCTTCTTACATGAGGGCAACATTGTGTGGATTAAGCACAACGGATAATTGTGGAAAACAATGAAGTTGTGAAAGATATTGATGTAGGTTTGCTTGTGTTCAAGAATAAGGTAAGATTCCAGCTCGGCCTTGTAGGGATTCAAAGTTATTTGTAACATGGATAAGAGACAAGGACAGACTGGAAAAATCAGCTTTGGCAAAAATGTTTAGCCTAGCCCCACAGTGGCGTAACATTAGCCCCCTGCGGTGCGGGGTGGCCCCCAAGCTCAAGGGCCCCCCCTGGCACTAAGCACGGGAGGTGGGCCGCTGGCCTGAGAGCTCCTGACTGGGTCCGTGGGGGAACCCTACCATGCACTTATCCGAGGTCCCACCTCAAGTTTTGTTACACCTCTAGCCCCACTCTGTAGAAGGCTGCAACTAGAATGGTGCAAAGGGGGAATGATTGGGTCAGGCAGCAGCGGCTCCTCCGCTATGGCTGAGCAGTGTCCCTCCCCCCCCCCACCCCCCCCACCAGCAGCTGTGAAACTTGAAAAATAAAATGATAATAAAGCATGTTTATTATCGTCTTATTTTTCTCCATACCGTGGAGTCTAGGGGGGCGGGGCCATGGGGGTGGCAGGCACAGGGGGAGCGGTAGGTGCACTGTTGAAAGTGTGCATGACAACTTGGCCGGACGTCTCAGGATGGGCCACACCGAAGCTGTCTCCAACCCGAGCTGTGTTGCCAGGTGGGAGACAGCAGGCACAGGCTCCCAGTCTCCCTGGGAGTGCAAAACGAGGGTAAGTTAAGATAAGGTTGTTTCTAAATTTGTTTTTGTTTTGTTCCCCCCCCTGTCCCGCCCCGCCACTTTGCCCGGACGCCAGCCACGACTGGGGTCACGGCAGTCCACCTTGCACTGTAAGCAGCCTGCTAGCCTGTTGCCCACAGGAGGAATGTCAGCGTGCAGAATGGCCAGTCCGTCCCTGATAAAGTGATTGTCATGTTTTGGTCAAAGAAGAATCAAGTGAAAATATGAACAGCCTTGTTTCTTGCCAAGTTTCTAGTCAATCCTCATCATTTTGGTGAGATACTCATCGAAGCAGGTGTTTGCTCCTCTTCCGGATCTTCAGCTTTCACCCTTTACTTCCAAACCTGCTTGTCGAGGTATATCTGTCTCAGGTTATCTGCCCTCGCAGTCACCGCGAGAACATCACCTCACCTCGCCAGTGCTGGAATTGAAAAACATTTATTCCGGGAATCCTTACATTTGAGGTAAGGGGGTGACAATGGAAAGGGGAGGACTCACAGGGAGTGAAGCCGCGAGAGGCAGAGTCTGACAGTCAAGAAATTGGCAACAAGGACCAACGTGACAGTAAACCTGTTCTCCCTTGTTCAAAAGTTCTAAGAGAGGCTGTTCCAAGTCATAAATAAATCTGGATTTCAACAGGTTTTCTTTTTCACCGCCTATCTAAAAAAAAATCGGTGAATTGATGGTCACTAATTTTTTACAGTACAGTGATCTTTCTGTCATTCAATGCCTGCTCTTGGTCTGCTGAAAATCTTTGAAACAGTTTTGGAGATATAAGTTTGTGAACAGCTTTTGTTTTGTTCTAGGTTCATAAACTATATTTCAAAGTCTGCAAAAAATGTTTCAAAATCCGTGAGGAGTACTGAAATGCGTACAATTTACAATTTTGTGAACTTTGACTAAGGGCCTTATTATGAGTTTGGCGGTCCTCCTGCTGCGCCGCCACCGTGCCGGCCGCAAGAGGATTGCCAAAGCTGTGGTGCGCCCGCCCGCTGGATTATGATTGTAATCTATGGCGGGCGGGTGGTGCTGCGGCGGTCTCACAGCGGTGGGCTGTTAGGCTCAAAGGAGAGCCTAACATGCAGCCCACCGCCATGACAGGGCCTGCAGCACATTCCTGCACGGTATAGCATGCATGCCACACCACGCAGAAACAGGTGTGCAATTCCAGGGAGGCACAACATGTGCCCCCCTGCATGCACCCCCAAGAGCGGCACAGGGGCCCTGTTAGGGCCCCCTTAGTTGCCTCTCCACCACCCTTTCCATGACGTACTCACTTCCATGAAAAGGGCGGTGGACAGGCAACTCAGCATATGATCGACGGTGCTGCAACAGCACCAACAGCATATTCATGCTCCTGACCGCTGCGCGACTGCCGCGGGATCCTGGATCCCCGTTGGACACAGCGGTGCTGAGGCGGTCCGACCGCCACACTTGTAATACTGCGGGTGGGTCCGCAGTGTAGCGGTGGTCGGATCCGTGATGTACCGCCGTACTCGTAATAAGGCCTTACTTAAGTGTGGGAAGAACGTTAGCTCACATTTAACACATGTAAGCCCTCATTATAAGTTCAAGGCTAAATTCTTAACCCTGTGCAAACTGGAGTTTGCAGAGAGATCAGAATTACAAGTTGTGTGATAGATATCAAACCCTCGTGTTTTTCACCAAATAGATTCCGCAGGTCAAACCTGCTGAAACTTATCAGAAGAAAAATGCTAAACATGTTTTATAAACCAATTCTGCATGACATTTCTTGTTTTCTAGTTGAGAAACTCAAAATATAAGGCATTCACTACACCTAGTAAATACCTTACCCTAGGTTAGTAGTAATTACCTGGTGTGGTAGATACACACTCCACAAAACCTTAAACATACACTCCACATGATAGACACCCCCCCAAATAGACGCAGTCCAAGCGACACAGATGCCCGTCCAGTTCACTGATAACACACACTAGTGACTCCCTACTCGACTGTACATTCACTTTGCAAAAATGTGAGACTTCCTTAGACTTCACAATTAAATACTTTAAGAGAAGCACAATTATTTAAAAAAAGACAAGGAAAAAGGTAAGTTGAAATGGAGTTCAGTTGACTAATATCTTAACACTACCTCCACCATAACCACTAATTTGTCAGGAAATTGACAAGTTAAGGTGCTGCCAGCACCCTCCTGTATTAAGTTAACCTTTACATCCACCTCAGTTATTGGTTGAGAAAGTTTAATATGAGAAATGTTTTAGAGAGTCATTGGTTAAATGGGAAGAATTATTCACCAGCTTGTATTTTCCTCACTAGAACTTTAGTTTCTTTCTCTCTCTCTCTGCTACTCATTTCTTACCTCATTTAAGTGATGTTGGGCCGCATGTATCAACCAATTTTGCATTAACAAACAGGCCAAGTCGCAGAATTGGCCCGTTTGCAAACGCAAAAAAGGCTTTTTACATGTATCAAACCCATTTTGCGATTCGGTAACCTGTTACCGAATCGCAAAATGGGTTTGCGATTCAGTATTTGGAAGGGGCGTGTTTAGGGCATCCCTTCCAAATAGCGAATCCTAATGGTAGGTATGAATGTTTTGTGACCGTGAATACGGTTGCAAAACATTCGCATTTTACAACCTACTTCAAGTAAGTGGTAACCCATTCGCAAATGGGAAGGGGTCCCCAAGGGACCCCTTCCCCTTTGGGAATGGTTGTAAAAACTTTTTTTAAGAGCAGGCACTGGTCCCATTGACCACTGCCTGCTCTTAAAAATAAAAATAAAACTTTTCATTGTTTTTTTATAAACACAACCCGTTTTCCTTTAAGGAAAATGAGCTGCATTTAAAAAAAATTGCTTTAGTTAAAAGCAATCACGGACATGGTGGCCTGCTGACCCCAGCAGGCCACCATCCCTGTGATTTCAGCGATTCCTAGGGAGTCGCAAATTGAGATCTACCTCATTAATATTAATGAGGTAGGTTGATTTGTGACCTCCTAGGAATCTGCATATAAAACTCATAGGGGCATATTCACAAGGACCTACCGCTGATTTATCTCCACCTTAACCCACCAAAAGTGGAGATCGATTTAACACCCGATTCACAAGCGGGTGCAAACTGCAGCCATCGCCAGTAATCCCGCGATAACTGCCCCAAAATTTATCTCCACGGTGGACACCACCAACTAACCCTAATGAGATGCAGAGTAGGCGTTCCCGTGCAAAAACACACGAAAAAACCACAACACCACTTTCACAAAGAACTGCCAGATCTGCGATGCGAACCAAAAACAGGCGATAAGCCGCGGTAGCAGCAGGGATTTAACACCTGCCTTTTGCTGGTGTTAAGCAGGACGACTACCTGCAGCATGAAAGGGAGCCCAGCCAAGAGCCACATCTGAAGACCCACAGATGCCATGGAGACAATGATCATGCAGCTCCGAGACCCATGAGGGCCACCCACCGCAGGCCCGCCACCACCCCAGGACCCGTCCCGCCCCCCCCCCCGGAACACCACAGAGGCAGCGTACACAAAAACAGCGGACCCACCTGAAACGCACCTGCCGCCCAGACCCAACGCCAGAGGAGGACATTGCCCACTACAGGCCCAAAAGGACAACCTTGCCCGCATCCTGACCCACATCTCCCACCTGCTGACGGTACCAACCCAGCGGACAACCAACATCCCTCCGCAGACAAAGCTGCCGGCTGCGCAGCACATGTCGGCCTCTGGTACCATCCAACCCACAACTGCCAGAGTCGGAGGAGTCACACAGCCAGCCCCATCCAAGGTCATCACACCTGTCCTGGATGCCAATATCAGCCTGGTACCCCAGCACCTCCACTTCACCCACACTGCGCAGGAGCAGCTGGAGACCAAGCAAGGCCCCTACTCCATAGCTGGATTCCCTCACGTGTCAGGGCCAATCAACTGCACACATGTACCCCTCGTGCCCCCTGCCGACACTGCACACAACTACCACAACAGAAAGCACACGCATACCATGAATGTGCAGGCAATAGTGGACTGCCCGGGACTCCTCAACAATGTCGTGGCCAACTCCCCAGGCAGAGTGCATAATTCTCACATCTCCCGACAGTCCATCATCACCCAGCGCTCCCAGGATGGCACCCATGGAAATGCAGTGCTCGTTAGTAAGTCCAAAATGAACACACCACACACCTCCAGCCCACAGTCATGCAACTCACGACACTGGCAATGGGCACGCAGCACAACTACATTCAACATGCCACACAACATGCCAACCGACCAGACACGACAACACGACTACATTGGGAACTTGGCCTTGCCATGCCCACAACCCAGCCACGGCATGGCACCACAGACACACAATAGCAGGATGTGAGGAGAGGCATGGAGCAGGCATGTGCGAGAGCGGCAAGTGACTAAGGAATGTGAACCTACCCAATGCCAGGTGTGGCGTGGAGGTGCCGGACAGACCACAGAGTGCAAACCACAGAAATGGCCATGTGGAGATCAACTGCTGGTGCATGGAGTGTAGTGGCCAGTGGACGCTAACATGTCCCCACAGGCTGTGGGGCAGAACGCGGAAATGTCGCACGTTACGTCCCCCCCTGCATGCGCGGGCGGAGTGGGTTGGACCTGCGTACGCCAGGCCTGCGTAGGGGTGTGAATAAAAAGCCTGTCGCACTGGGCGTGGTTCTCATTCGGAATGGACAATGCGTCTTCCAGGGCGGTGCCTCTCAGCCCGCCACGAGTCCTGCGCCGAGCTCGGCGGGGCCTGCGTCCCTGTGCGCCTGCTGCACCCCGGGCCGCTGGTCCCCAGACCCGTCATGCCTGCCCCGGCGCACCAACGAGGCTCCGCTCACCTGCCTAAACCGGCGTGTGTCAAAGAGGGCCCACCACGTGCTGGTGCAAGTTCCAAGCACCAGTCCCGCGACCTCTGCAGCCTCCGCAGACCATCGCTGGCCCCCCGACGCTGGCCCACATTACTCCTTTCTCATTGACATACTCCACCGGCGTCCTCTTCGGCCCAGTAGGAACCACATGTGGAACTGTGTCCTGAGTCTTGAATGGCAGTGACCCCAAGTCCGTGGCAGCGGCCACAGCACCAGACTCCCTTCGATCAGTGAAGCATAATTCCGTATCGCAGGCCTGCGACACGTGGTGCCACTAACCCTGTTCAACGCAAGCCGGCGACACGTGGATGAGGGCTCAGGCCTACACTGCGCTCCAGTAGGTCCCACATATGGAACTGTGTCCTGAGTCTTGAATGGCAGTGACCCCAAGTCCGTGGCAGCGGCCACAGCACCAGACTCCCTTTGATCAGTGAAGCATAATTCCGTATCGCAGGCCTGCGACACGTGGTGCCACTAACCCTGTTCAATGCAAGCCGGCGACACGTGGTGCCACTAACCCTGTTCAACGCAAGCCGGCGACACGTGGATGAGGGCTCAGGCCTACCCTGCGGACCAGTGGGTCCCACATCCAGCACTTAGGCCCGAATCATGAATGGCAGAGTCCACACCAGTGAACGCACGGAGAGGAGTAAGAGGAAGATGCGGCTCAGTCCGGACGAAAGCCGGATCAGAGTCATGGAGGTGATCGAACACTATCAACAACTGACATGGTGCCATCAACCCTGTTCACCGCAACTCCGTGTCCCGTGGTGCCACTGAACCTGAACTACGCAGGCCGGTGGGGCCATCCAACCTAAGCCGGTGACACTCGGTGAATGGCCCATGCTGACCGCTGCCTCAGGCCTACACTGCGGTCCAGTAGGTCACACCTGTGGAACTGTGTCTTGGGTAAGATGTGGAAGAGTCCACACCATTGGAAACGCCTCATCGCAGGCGGCATCCCCTAACAGCACTGGTGCCACTAACTCTGTACGCAATGAGTCATGGGCACTATCTGGTTGGACCTTGGTGGCGTCTGAGTCCATGGCCTGGTGGTTTTCTGCATTTTCATCTGGCTGGACCGGACTTGGTGTCCGACATGTGTCTGTTCCATTCATCTCCACCATAGTGACTGTTTCAGCGTGGTTCTGCCCTCTGCATCATGCCCTGGGGGTACACCTTCCACTGTCCACCGAGACACTCCGCGACAAGCCCCTTTGGCATCTACGGAAACCTGCTCTGCACTCGTGACCCTGCCCCAGTGCCCCGCAAGTCAGCGGCCCGTGGCGGTAGGCCTGTGCAGGACGCTGTGCATCCGGGGCCACTAACTCTGTGCAGCACAAGTCATGGGGCCGTTATGGTTGAATGGTTGTGTCCTTTACGATGTACACTGTTGTCGATTTCTGACTGCACCAGGCAGCCCTTGCCGGCTGGTGTGCACACACCCCACACACATCCAACACAGGTGTCACTCGATTTGTGTGCCTGCAAATAAATGTGGCCGGGTGCATGTGCCCGTAGCCATTCACACCATCTGAGCAAGTGTGTCCGTGTGGTCATTGTGTCAGCATGATGGGCACGGGCCCTGCAACATCAGTGTGCTGTCTTCAGCGGACGATACCATGTCACCTCAGCGTTGGCAGTGACCCTGGACATGTAGCTTCGCCCGCCCCCCCCTGCATGCACAAGCGTCATGTGCTGGTCCGGCGTACGTCAGGTCAGTGCAGGGGTGTGCTGATTCGGCAGGGGGAGCAGGGCGTGGCTCGGACCTGGCCTTGGGCAGGATGTGCGGTAAGTGTGTCTCTGTGTTGGGGTGTTGTCGCCACCAGGGCCACAGTAGTCGATGTTGCAATGTAGCATGCACCAGGAGGGCGGGCCCGCACGGACGGGGAAATGTAGGAGCGCAAGACTGCTCGGGGTCTTGGCACATGCATGCCAAGTGTTATGTGTATGAGTCCTGCGGCTGCATGAGTCAGTTGCCTAGCCTCATTCGCAGCGCGATCACAGCCAGCCATGGACTGTACACCTGTTGTCCGCCCTGTCCGGACCATTGGCCTACACTCACGTGGCCGCACACCTTCAAAGGCCAGCGTCACGGTGTTGTTGGCATGCCGCTGGACATGCGCGGACAGGCATTACAATGGTGTGCCGTATGAGTGCACGTGATACAACCGCGCAGCGCACACGTGTGGGGGCTCGTGGGAGGGAGGAGCAGCTGTGAGGCAACGTAACACACAGTGAGGCCGCTCATGTGCCACGTGCTGGGCATATCATCCATGATTCCCAGGGTCGCAGACATCCCACCACACCCACGACAGGCCTCTGTACATCTCCTGAATGCATGCAGATGGTGAAGTTACTGTAGGGATGAAGGGTCCTTTGTCTGTACTATCAGGCGGTGGCACATCTGCAGCTCCGAGCTGGGACTTGCATGTGGCCAGCACCCCCTGACAGATACGATAGCATTTACTTGCGACTCCCACACTACGCACTGCCTGACGTGAGACCAACGTGTACACATCCCACACGCAGAAGTCCTTGGTCGTAGTTAGCGTGCGTGAGATGGCCTTCACACGTACTCCCACCCCACCCCAGGCCTGCACCCGTTGAACACAGACACTGCTCATTGCTCCGAGCTGTGCCATTTCATCCACAGGACTGGCGCAGGGCAAGCCAGTGCCGCTTCAAGCAGAGCCACTGATGCAATGGCTGACCATCCCGGACACATGCTCGACTCCAGTCACGTGGACCTGTACCGTGCACGTCTGCTGCATGTACTGGGGGCACTGCCGTTGGCAGTGCTGTGGATCAGTTACCGGCTGAGCTTCCGCCTTGCGAACGTCACCTGCGTTCAGCCTGTGTTGCATTGTCGCTCGTGCATATTCGAGTGGACCATGGATGTCTGCCTCTCCAACGTGACTGTAGCTGACCTGGATTTCGACGTGTGTGTGCGCCCCCTGTTGGCCCACGACCAGGAGTGTCACTGTGATGCCCGTTTATGGCATGCATGGATGTTTGGCATGCATGCTGGCAACTGGACCTGGGAGATTGCACGAGTCGTCGTGTGCAGTGAGCACACTGAGCCGCTACCCGATTGGGCTTTGGTGCACATTGGGGCCAGGGGTTGGAGTCAGCACATCTGTCCGGGTCAGCTGATGGATTACGTCGACGACATGTCAGATGTGGTGGACAACGATCTCTCATTGGAGATGTTGGCCTACGCTGCTGCACTCGCGTTCATGGACGAGTGACAAGGTATCTGCAGCCACAACTGGATGTGACCCATTGCACGTGTCCCGACACCTGGTTGCATGTTGGGAATCTGGTCACATGTCCCAAGACGACAGTGGACATGGCTGCATTGGCCTGGACTCCTGATCCATGCGCGGACAACCAACGCGGGTTGGCACTGACTTGTGTTGGTGATGGACTCCCCCGGGGTGGACATGGGCGCTTTCCTACGTTCCTCATTCAGACATGCTGCTGCATTGGTCTGCATATCGTGGCACTTCTCTTGGCCGTACTGACACGCACTTGTTGATAAAGTTTCCGCACTTTCACTTGTCTCCAACTGTGTTGTGTCTTGATTTGTATGCCAATGTGTGTGTCACGGACTCTCTGGCTCCCTGCCATACGTGCATTGCTCCCCCATCAGAGCTGTGGGTTTGTACTTGTGCATTATCATGTCCCTGTTTCGTGCTTTGCCAGATGCGTATGGCCGTTTACCGGCCACAAGCGGGTGCACTTGTGTCCTGTGTTCTGTTGTGCAAATGTTGGTGTTTGTACCACATTGTGTTCGATGTTGGGGTGCTCTGCTTCCTATGTGTGTGTGCTGCATTGTGTGTGAGATGTCCCTTCAGCTCTGATTTGGCTCACCCTTCTCCCTTTCAGGCAGTGTGGTTTTCACTTCTGTGCTTGTTCAGTGGTGTGATATTGCCGGGTTGTGTGACTTGTGCTCTTGGTTGGTGTTGTTACTCTTGGGCATGGTTTGTCTGCAGTTGTGCTGTGCTTAATTGTGCATGTGTGCCATTGTGCCCATCTCCCCCGTCCTCCCAGTCCCTGGTCGTTCCTCTCCCTGTTGCTGTTGTGTCTGTTGTTTTGGGCAGTTTCCGGTCCCCGAGTCCTGCCACCATCTCCAGACTGATGTGGTGGACACCATTTCCTCCATGTCATCCAGCTCCTGGTGTGGCGCTGGACTCCCACCTCCGGTGTGCATTGCTGCCTTCTTGTTGTTGGCGTGTTTCTGCTTGTTTGTGCGTTTCGCATCATTCCGGCTGTTCTGGTTTTCTTCCATTGTCCTCCTCCGCTCTCCGGCTGCATTCACCTTGTCCACGATGGCCTGCCATGTACAATGTTTTGTTGCCAATGGGGCTTGTGGGGTTGTATACTGGCTCCGGTTGCCTCCATTGTGCTTGGCTGTTGTTTTCTGTTTGGTTTGTCTTTCTTTTTCCTGCTTTTGTTGTGCTTATTCCCGCCTACCGTGTGTGTGTCGCTGGCCTGGCGGTGCTTATCGCTGCTTTCCTCATCGCGAATGGGCTCATCGCACGTTTTGTTGTGTTGTGGTTTGTGTTTTTATCTCCGTCGAGGTGGTCGTATCGCGGACATTGGCCGCGTTTTCGGCGGACTATCGCATGGTACCGCCGTGTTGTGAATTCCACGTTAACACAGGGTTATTTTCCCGCGATAGGCTGCGATGTGTAAAGTTGCGTTAACATTTTTTGGAGATGTTTAGCACACGTTCTTGTGAATATACCCCATAGAGTTTCATAGACTGGAAATAGCGATTACCTAATTGCGATTCTCAGAAAATCGCAATTAGGTAATCGCAATTTCCAAATTTGATACATGTGGCCCGTTGTTTCCAAAGGGATACACTTAACCATGTAGGCTTGGTGTGCGAGAACTAGGTAACAATTGAATGTATGGATTAAAGTGAATGTATAGGCTCAAGTAAGTCTATATCCCTCTGGGAACGTAAGGAATGAGTCCATGCGGTTCTCTACGCACAAACGCCACGTCCCTGAAGGAGTTTAGGGCAAAATGTAATATAGATCCATTATGAGAAAATATATAGGGATATTGAATAAAATGATACCCTTTCTCTCTCCCTCATATAAGGATTGCGAAAAATGACCTTTGGATTCTGGAATAATGGAGGGCTCGCCTTGCTGCTCAGCAGAGCTTAAACAAATTCTCAATCAGTTCTTATTTTCCTTTAAAATGACACTTGAAGCACTGCTTTAATGCATATATTTTGTTATTTTAAAGACGAGTGTATATTTGCCAAAAATTTTGCAGTGGGATAAATTATTCCAACCAGTGCCTTAAAGGAATTGTACACACTTGTCAGCTGCTGAAGTCATGCACCTTGAGTCTCCAAGTTCCCTTTGCTCCAATCACATGTATCAAATTCCTTTAATGTGCGCTGTCGGTGAATTATTACCTGCATGTAATTATTAGTTATAAGCAACAACGGTGTACCTTAAAAAGGGCATCAAAATCATGTCTGTTACGACAAAGGCAAAACTGTAAATTCAAGGGAATCGAAGACAAGCGTACTCTGGAACACTTTACTACCACTTTAATCAAAAACCATACTGTTGGACTTGGCCCTTTTTGCAGGGTCATCCCTGAACTTTTTGCCTTCCTCCTGGTATTTTTTCTGACCTGGTGTTGGTGGTTTTAGGACTCTGAGCACTTTATCACTGCTGTCCAGTGTAAAGTGCATGTGCTCTCTATGGAAAACATGGTAAGATTGGTCTACACCTGTTTGGCATATTTAATTTACCTATCAGTCCCTAGTAATGTGGTATCTCATATACCCGTGGCCAGTAAATTAAATGCTACTGGTGGGCTTGCAGCGCTGCTTGCGCCACCCACCAAAGTAGCCTTTCAAAGTTGGCTCAGGCCTCTGCCATTGCAGGGCCTGCGCGCGCAGTTTACTGCCGCTGTGACGTGGCACATAAAGTGGGTGCCACGTCTGTGACTCCCCTTTTACTACATATCAGTCACCCCTAAGGTAGGCCCTAGCTAGCCCTATGGGCAGGGTGCATTGTAGGTAAAAGGTAGGACATGTGCCTTAACTGTGTGGCATGTCCTGGTAGTGACAAACAGCCATTTTGGTTTCTCACTGCTGTGAGGCTGCCCTCTCATAGGAATGCATTGGGGATTCCCTGATAAGTGTTTCAGAGGTAATTCCTGATCTGAGAGGAGTAGCGGGATCAAGTTTGGTATGTTTGGAATAGTGGTAATAAATGCTGCGTAATGGTGTGCGCAGATTTAGTTTCACTATATTAGAAATGCCACTTTTAGAAGTGGGCATTTCTGTGTGATATGTGTCTTTGTGCCTGCCTGATGTGTATTGCATGTCTGGCTCTGGAGTGACAGGGGCTGGGGAGGTGCAGTGGCTCCAGAGGGGCTGGTTGAGTCAGCGCTAGGCTGATCTGCATTTGGAGTAGTGGAAGGAGTAGCCCCTGACCCTGAATAGATCTGTGCCTGCCTTGTACAATGCTGGCTCCGCCCCCCTGTGGTGTGTCTGGGGCCAGGACCTACTCTGTCAATGGGGATGGGGACTGGATTAAACTGGGTCCCCCAGCCCTGTGCCAGGGCAGAACAAAGACTGTACATAGTATAAATATTGGGGCTGTGACCCCATATAGGTGGCCGTTGTGCTTACTTGGTGCTTAACAACGGCTGGGCGCCAGGAGGAACCGCCACGAAGGACTCCCTCCCTGCTGGAGGGCCCTGTGAGCTGGCCTGCCTGGGCCCAGCTCTGCCCTTGTGAACTTGGACTAAGCGTGTGGCGAGCACTGGATTTTGACCCTTGCTTCCTTGAAGCTAACTGCCATTGCCCTAAAAAGCGCGCCCGGCGCGAGAAGAGTGCTGCCAGGTCCTTGCGTTGTGTCTCTAAGGTGGAGACAGGCTGAGCGCAGGAAAAGTGCTGTGACTCCCCCTTCCTCGCGGGGAAGTCGTGCCAAGTCCTGGAGGAATGAGAGGGGAGAGCTGAGAGGAAGAAGTGCTCACCCTCTCCCTGTTGGTAGTGGCCGTGGTGGTGGAAACTGCCCAGAACCGACGGTGACTCAGCTCCGCAATCCGAGGAAAAGGGCCGGAAGACAGGCAAAGATTGCCTGGTTGTGAGCGGGGCATCGCGCCCTCAGGAGAGGAAGCCGCGCCAGAACCGGAAAACAGGCAAAGATTGCCTGGTTAGGTGCGGGGCCGGCGACACGTTCGAGCCGGAGCCTCTCGGGCTCCGTGTCCTACCAGTGAAGGAGAGTTGTTGGTGGGAGGTCCCAACAGGGACCGAGAACCGGAGAAGGAAACCTCCCGCTCTGCACCGGGCCGACGTGGGCCCCTCAATGTATTTCAGGTCTGGGCGCTGGTGTTGCTAGGGAAGGCAGGAGCCTCCCCACCGCCCCACGCCACCTGCTGCAGAACATGGAAAGCTTTGTGCCCGTGCCTTACTACGGAGTGGCACCAGGGGCATGGGGCTCTCTTTCCGGCCGGCCGCGTGGTGATAAGGAGCGCGGGCCGGCGGATCCATCGTAGTAGCTAACGCGAGCAGCCAGGGATGGTGTGCTTGCCCCGTCGTGCAGGTGGGAACCCGTTTGCCTTGTTAGTGCCCCTAGTGCGCCTCGGTGCCTCCTGCAAATTGCTAAACTGGGGATACTGACGCTAGTGGCAACATGTGCAACTAATGGGTATTAGATTGATGGCACAAATGGTAATGTTGGGCATTGCGGGGAAGCCCAAGACGGGCCCCCGAGGAAGGCCAGTTGGCCTGGGATCACCTTGTGCTCTGGTGGGGCGTAAGGCCCTAGAGTGAGGTGTGCACCGTACTAGTGGTACTATGGTGCACTGCTAAACGAGGATGAATGTCTAATGTGGTTCATGCCTAATGTGTTTTATACCTAATGTGATTGATGCATAATGTGTTTATGCTAGGTGCCTTTACCAGTAGTTACTGGTTGTTTTATTACTTACCTGTTCTAATGGTGATGATAGTGGCCCGATTAGCCCTGTAATGTATATACTCCCCTGTAAAGTAATACCTAGAGCCAGGTGGCACAGTGTATATATGTGATTGCATTCTAATGTGTTTTATGTAAGCCTGGGCGTAGTTCGCGAAGTAGCGCTACGCGAAGCTACGCAAAGTGCAGTTCGCACTACACGAGCTACGCGTAGCACTACGCGAACTGCGTAGTGCACTGTTCGCAATGATTGCACAGTGCCGGATGCTTGTCCGCACTGTGCAATCATTGAAAACGGCATCTTGCACAGTGCGAGCTGTCTTTTACTGCCGCTCGAGTAGATTTTTACTCGAGCGGCAGCTTTCTCAACGCGGACTGGTAGTTTCTCATCGCAAGCGGTCGCGAGCATACGCGACCACTCGCAATGAGAAACCTGACCTCCCGCGTTGAGAATCTCGCCGGGAGGTTTATTTTCCACGCTCGCGATCGGCAACTTGATGTTGCTGATCGCGAACGAGGAAAAAGTCTCGCCGGGATGTCATTTGCTTGCTCGCGGTCGCCAACTTGACGTTGAGGACCGCGAGCAAGCAAAATGACCGCTGCACTACGCTACGCTACGCTACGCGTGTTTGCACTGTGCTACGTGCAATTCGCGTTGTGCGAAGTAGCGCAAACTTCGCAAACTACGCGAGCGTAGCGTAGTGCTTTGCCCAGGGTTAGTTTTATGAGTAATACAAAGGCTATTTTTTATATAACCTTGTGTGGAGTTTCTTTTTTGGTGTGCCTAATGTGCCGCTGCTGTGTGCGTGTGTTGCGCAAACGCTTTACACATTGCCTCTGGGATAAGCCTGACTGCTCGTGCCAAGCTACCAAGGGGGTGAGTAGGGGTTATCTTCAGCATGTAACTCCCTTGCCCTGACTAGAGTTGTGGTTTCTGCCTGGCTTAGGCGTATGCCCTAGCCAACCAGAAACCCCATTTCTAACACATACATTGATCACCTGTTGGCTCATTTGACGCACAACAAGAATTTTATTTAAGAATCTTCTACTGATACAACCTGTGCTGTAGGGAGAGAGTGGAGTACATGACAGCTTCATAACTTGCAGTAACATTTATTTTAGCGAAGGAGTCGAAATATTTCATTAAGATTTGCAGGTACGATCAATGAGGTATGGCAAAACAGATATTTAATTTTCATTAAAACATTAAATCGTTTGAAATTCTTTGCTTTAATCCTTCTTCCTACACATGTCTCCATTTATAGTGCTGTTGAATATCATCGTTCATAAATTCATTTGTGGTGAAGCTCTTACTAGATACTAAAACATTTCACATTTCCAGATGAAAATGTAGGTAATTCGAGAAACGCAGCTATTAAACATCTTATTTAAAGTGCCTTTCTTTGGATTTGCATATCAACCTTTTATCACTTGTCAATTACAATACCTTTACTTAAGTATGGGATAAGAGCTCACTGTGCCCAGACACTGTAATAACATTGCCAACACACAGCTTCAAATAATTGTATTTAAGATAATACAAATTGACCATTACTTTAGTCACCGGCCCTTGCATTATTGAAGTGAAAAATACATATAAATGACTTAAAAGGGCTTTTAGAAAAAATACTGGCAAGGACTAGAGAATAAATTGATGCACTGTTAGTACCTTTAAATCACCAAGCTCCTTCTGCCAAGAAATGTTGACAATTCCCTCTTCAAGGTCACTGTCAACTTGGTAAGTCATTAGCAAATAAAATATGGTTTAATTGAAGCAAACTCAGCAAGGAACTGCATTATTTTAAGTGAACGTTGTAATATAACTTGAAGAGGAATTACTAATCGCCACTCCCGTTGACATCGAAATGGATGAAGAAGGCGCTTTGTAACTTTTTCTGTGACTTTCCCGTAATTAAATATGGAAATAGATTCCGTGAAGAATTAAAAGTCTCGCGGCGCATTAATTCAGTCGCTAATGGACTTCTTCCCAGTGTTACCGCGTGCAGGTAGCACTCAGCATGCTCCCACCGTTGGCCAATATGTCAGTGTCACGCCTCTCGCGAGACGCTGTGTTTCAAGGCCTCACGTGAAAGGTTGACTCTCCTGCGCTTCCCACAGGAGGTAGGAGTCGAAAACCCTAATCTGTACTTTGGTCACGGTTACGTCATGGAGGTGGGCGAGCCAACAAATTAACAGGGAGAGCTGAGCCAGAGCCGAGCCGAGGGTCTGGCTGGGCTCTAAGAGCCCTGCACTGCCCAGCCCTGAAAAGACTTGGACGGTAAACTGTGCAACGAACACCATACGAAAATAGGACTCTTCAAAATCCGTAAAAATTATATTTCTTTAACCTGCAGAAGCGTTTTGACTTAGTACATCAGATAATATCATTGCATTGAGCGACACTTATTAAAAGTGAGAGTTTTGAAACATGGACTTAAAAATATTCCTGGCCTCCACTCTCTGCCATGACAACAATGCCATCAGTGAATTAAGAGGAATGTCAGTCGTCATGTGCACCCTTTATGTGGTCTAGGTTTTTATGTGAAGCAACATTATATTCTATTTAAAACAGACACAAGAGCAGTGATTGTATATCACGCACCCTGAACTCGTGTATTTCACAGTGCTGCTAAAAAAGAATCTCAGTGAAATAAAATATTTGCCTAGAATCACACATTTAAATCAAGCAGGGAAATGGGGAAAAATCCCAGGTTATCTCATTTCACATTTTATGCCATTCAGCACTAGATAGATATCTCTCTCTCTCTCCTTTTTTAAATCAAAGTTTAATGTTTTTTCTTTTATTCTTAGCTCATTAGGTTGGAGCGTGGATGGCAGGCCGGAGCCACTGAAAAGCTCGTCTTGGTTTTGGGCTCGAGGGTCCAAGAGGACCTCGAGCTCAGGGCTGGACTGGGACCCCAAACCAGCCCTGGCAATTACGTCGGACCGGTCCCCGGGGGCGGGGATGGGGGGGTGGGGGATGGGGGTTGCTGGTGGAAAACACTGCTGCTGCACTTTTGTTACAGGGGGGGCGATTTTGCTGCACCCCCTGTAACAAAAACGGCCCCAACTGTCCAAAACCGCCCCCCACACACACCCTTCCGCCCCACCGGGAAAACGCCCAGTGCCCGCTACGGCCAGTCCGGCCCTGCTCGAGCTAAGCAAGCGCCAGGCATCTGGCTCGAATCTGGCTCAAGCCTTCTGTTGCTCGCCAACCACTCATTTTTTCAGTCATCATTTTCCAGCTTGGAGTTCTATTTTCTCTTTCTCACCTAGCTCAATTTCAAGCATGCTGACTCTGCTCACCGTGGCATCTTGCGCTAAGCAAATCCTCCCACTCGTGCGGTCACACTTTTTAAACAGCATTACACTTCATACATGACTTCTCTCACAAAATTACGAATTCCAGAGGTAAGGTCAGTGCCTTTGAGGGCTGGAACTCATGCATATGTATGAGGGTGATCTACAGCCGTGCAAAAGAACATATTGCTACAAGGCTGGTAAAACAAATAGGTGATGGTGAAGGCAAGACTGCCTTAAGCAGGCAGACATGAACTTCAAGATAAACTATTTGAGATAGTGCCCTGCACTCTGGCTAGAAGGATTGCTGACAAATGTCTGTGGAGGAATCAGTTGGGCCTAAAAGACCATCATGGCTACAATGCATCAAATTTGACTTTCAGTATCTAAATTCAATTAGCTGAATCCATTCTACATTGTAGAGTGATGTCCCCTATTAGCAGGCCAATCAAACATGGCTGCAGTACTGCACACAAAATCAATTCTAACAACAAAAGCGTGAGTAGTTCTACAATAAATTAGATGCAGACTCCATTAAAGAAATTTCAGTATGCAGTGCCTGTCCCATTTCATCTGGGTAAGACTTTTTGTTTTGATGTACAGTGTGACCTCAACCCCACTTTTGCATTTCAGAGTGAGCCGCAGGAAGAGGCACAGGAACCACTGTCTTTTTCCCGAAATCCTTGCAAGCCTTAATAAATGCCAAGGAACGTCTCCTAAAGGGCAGGTTCTAGTCTACAGCCGCGTGACATCACAGATAACAATATGCCGGTGGCTTTTAAGGAGTCAAGGAATTCCTTGCACCCTTGTTGAGCATATGAAGTTCAGCTTTTTGTTTTATTGCTTATAACAATGCAAATGTCCCCGAGGGAGAGGGAAGAAATCTGGGTTTTATTAAAGACAGGGAGGCCAATATTATGCTCAACCTCTTCATGGTCAGTCACCATAGCAGCAATAACTTAGACCCATATTCCTAAGAGGCTGAGGGACCATGTGTAAATCTATACATTGCAAATGCACAGATTGTACAAAATGTGTAGGTTTAACGCAATTAGGAAAACTATTAGGCCTGTAACATTTCGCCTGACTAGAATCAGTTGGGCCTACGAAATCTAGCTAAATTTGTGTATTTTGTTTTAAGCGAAATTGCAAAAAAAATGCGAAATAATAAAAATGTTGAAAGACAATCTCTGCTTGAGCAAGTGTACACCCAGTTTCTTGTGTAGAAATTGAACAAAGTCAAACCTTGCGTTAAATTTTCACAGAATTTACCGACCAGCTGGAGCTTGCAGAGTATACGTAGTTATTAAAAATGTTGAAAATATTTACAAACCATTATAGAAGACACAGGGCAATACTTGTTTTCCCTGTTGCTCTCAGTTTGAACATTAATGTACAGTAAAACCCCACCAGACGTAATGCCTGCAAGATGCTTAGCATGCTAAGCTATGACTCCAAACAAACCCAGTGTAGAACGCTAACAATTCTAGAAATCACACGTGGTACTTTCACATCATGTGGGGCACACAGCCACAGACATCAATGTCACACAGAAAAGGACATATGGACATGGCAAACTGAAATCCAGAATCACACACGCAGAAACGCTGCCACAACTGTAAAAGTTAGCCGAACTGCTGATTTACAAAACCTGCGTCACCCACCTGCTCTAATATTTCTCAAGTCAACAACATGATCAAATTACACCTCTACAACTTTGGAGTAACTTACACAACACACAGACACATCATGGATGATAATGGATGATAGAGCGCTGATAGCATTCTATTTTGTATGAGTGCACTATACTCATGGTTTAAACGCACTCACATGTATTCGTATTGTTTGCAGTGTTTTATGACTATTAAGAAACATTTATTTGAAGCATCTAATGTTGAAAACTAGTAAACGCATTTAAGTAGAACTTTGTATGTATTATGATTCCTTCATGCATAATGTGCAGGACGATTATATTTCTATATACCGTAATTGTGGTTAGTTTAAGTTGCCTGAAATACAGGCCCAAGCAAATGTTTCAGTTCTCCTTGCTCTAGAGAAATAAATAATTAAATGATTGTTGTGTTCAAGGTTAGAATGTATTCATCCTACTGCAGGTGAAAGAAACACATCGTTATTTTCAGAGTTAAGGAGAGACTTTGTCTTTGAAGATGGCTGGGAAGCGAGAAGGGAGGATGCCTTGGGTATCTGGTCTGTCTGGAAGCCAAGGCCACTGGAAGAAGATACCATTAATTAAATTTATTTCATGAAAGAAAAGCTACTGCTTAGAGGTGCGATGGAAACTTTTAAGACGAATGACGTAATGTGGGTTGAATCCCATCTTTTGTATGATGCGCAGGGACAGAGAGCCGAGACTTCTGCTAGCTTACGGAGAAGAAGGAGCATCTTAGAGCAAGCTCCATAGCCATAAGCTAATACGACCCATTTGACGTGAGTACTTCTTAGGAAGTCGACACGTGCTGACACCTTTGGGGAATGATAGAAGAGAGACAGGAAGGGCCCTCATCTAGAGCAGTGTTAGGGAAAGATTTTGACTTCTTTCAATGACTCGAGAACTGAATATCGCATCTATTCTGTGTTGCGTTGTGATTTTGGAATTTATAATCATTTGTCTTTTGGGCCGAATTACTTATATCCGTAAACTTGGCTCTGTATTGATTTTCCTGTACCTTTATTCTTTGCTATTGAGATGTATTTACATCCAATTGTTTTTGGCCTTATAATAAATATTCAAACTGCACTTTGGAGTTGGTGGTCTTTCCAGGCATGACAACTTTGCTGTTATTAATCTGAATTGTTTTCTCCCCTCAACACTTTAGGTAAATAAAAGATCGATCGCTTACACTATATTTAGTAGGGAACATCAGGTGTGCAATTTAGCGTAATCAAATGGTAGCAGAGGATGGTTTACCTTTAAAGTGGTTTACCTCTAAGGTGAGGGGAGTAATCAGGAGTAGGGTTGAAGGTTGAAGAGCCCTGAAGCGGAGTGGAAGACGGCGGAGAACGGAGACTGGCGGACGTTGATGGTGCGACGGAAACAGTGGTGGCGTGAGTATGAAAGGAATTGTGGTGTTAGTTTGCGGTGATGAGTAAGTGGGTGATGTCTTGCGGAGTTGGGATGTATGTTGAGTGAATGTGGTTTTTGGTTTACTGGTCCGGACACGTGCGGAGCAGGAAGTTTTGTTGAGCGGACTCAAGAGAAGTCCAAGATCCCGGGATAGTTTTGTATTGTAATTGTCTGATTAAATGTGGGCGTTGTGAAGCGCTATCAATGATCCACTTGTGTTAGGGACCTTTGTGTGAATGAGGAAGAGGTCGCGGTCGAAAGCCTCAGGTACCGGGGTGGACTATGGCGAATGAGTGACCAATGCAGGTTGGGGGTCACAACGGCTGAATGTTCTTGTGAGAGTGTTCTATCGATCTTCAGTGTCAGACAATTACTTGTTTATGTGACTGTAAGTTATTGTAATTGTGTAGGAACAGTTACTTGGTTTAATAACTTTTGGTTATACAGTTACTTGTGGTACGAATGTGTGTGAGCGAGTTTGCGGTGAAATTGTAAAGGCGGGTGAGCTGCTGCAAGGAGTGAGAAGTGACGTCAGGGTGCGCCGCGCTGTGATAGGTTGGTTGGTGTAACGCCGCGCTGGGATTGGTGGAAGTTCGTTTGCAGTGGAACAGCGTATTTTGGGCTTGCAATTGATCGATTTTACAATGAGATGCTTTAGGGTGTTGTGAGATTTGTGTAGAGGCGACACAGGGGTAGTGACTCGGGTAGGAGAAGAAGCTCCACCAGAAGACACACCGGCACATTACATGGCAACAAATGTAGGACTTCATACAATAGTGTGGCTTCAGAATTGGCATAAACTTACAGAGAAGGAGGGTGAATTGGCTTTCCCTCGTTATGGGTCTTTTCGTATGGAAGTACTGACCCAGTTGAGGGGGGTGATGAATGCACTAAAACCTCCCCCTAGACCCACACAATTTGAGGCATTAGATGCATGGATGAGAGCTGCTCTAACGAAAAAGAGAGAGAATTTACGAGTAAGAATGAGAAAGGCAATGAAGGCATATCAGGATGCTAGATGGGATGCCCAGTTGAAAAGATGGAGAATAGACACTATAGAAGGAGAACGCCTGTACCCGTTCCGTACATTAAGGGAGGGGGCTGAAGGGAAAAAGACGACAGAGGAGGACAGTGATACAGATGACAGCTTCCTCGATAGATTGCTAGCGGACCGTCCTCCACCATGCGACTCTAGATCAGAGATAGAGAGGTTGCGCCCATCAGAAGAGCTTGTAGGAGTGGGACAACCGGGTGCAGAGGAACAACCAGCGGGAGTAAGGGGCAACATTACCATGGTACGCATTCCGGAAGGGTCTGGAGGAAGAAGGTATTCCAACTCTGAGCCAGTACAACCTGCAGGAGACATGCAGTTACCAGATGCTTTGTCAGTACCAGTTACAATAGGGCCTGTGGTTCCGATATATACTCCTAGAGAAAGAACTGATGACAGTCAACCGCAAAGGAGTGAAGGGGAAGAGACCATGTCTGGAGGGAGTCTTGCAATGAGTGGGACATGTTTCAGTCGGATACCAGTGGAATCTAGTACTCCACTGCCAGCTACAGCTGATCCATCAAGAATGGATAGTGGGGCGGAACGAGTACGGACAGTAGCTCTAGCGAATTCTAGGTCAGACCTTAGAATGTGGGTTCAACCAGTGAGAGAGTCAATGATACGGAGGGAAGAGGCAGACAAGAGACAAGAAGTGCCTAGAGTACTGTTTGGGCCACAGGTTGTTTGTGCAGGTGAACCTGGGATAGAGATAGACGCTCAGCGTCGGAGAGAGAAGAGGGTGCAGTTCCTAGGAGAACTCAAAGCTGTGACAGGGAAGACACAAAGAAAGAGGAAATACAGAAGGTGTTAAAAAGCGCAATAAAAGTGCCAATGCTGGATGTGGTATGTTTAAAGGCAGAACTAGACGAGGTGATTGAAGGTAACCTGCCGCTAATCAGAATTGATACATATGACTCGAGCGAACTATTGTTCGTAGCAAAGGACATGACAAGAAAGGCCAAACGAGTTTATGATGCATTGTTGCTTTTGGCCCAAAGGTATGAGGTTGATTTGTCAAAAACAAGACTAACACAGGGTTCCTGTAGATTAAATTACACAGATAAGGATTTGGAAGAGAAGCGAACGATTGGACTAAAAGCACAAATTAGAGAACTAGTGATAGGGATATGGATATGGAGAGAACTAGACAAATGGAAAGAAAGATGGGCCAAAAAGAAAAGCTTTCAGACTGGAATAGGGAATACTCCGCCTCCGGGTGGAGGGACGGGAGCCACAGGCAATTTCCCCCTCAGGGAGGTACAGAATGGAGGGTACGTACATGTGCCATGGAGCAGGGGTGATTTAGCAGCATTTACGAATGATTTTCCTCGGCTGAGGGAAAAACCTGCTGAGTAGTACAAGCAAATAGATCGGTTTGTAAAGATTTCGAAAGTATTGTTGATTGATTTGAACACCTTGTTTGATATAGTAGTACCTGCAGATTTGTGGGCGGCATGTAAGATCGCCATTGAGTGGCCTACTGCGGAGCCACCTAGAGATTCAGTGACTCATGGTCCTTCACCTGAGGTAATGAAAAAATATGAACAAGTGATTACGTGGTTGCAGTAGAAGGTAGCTCCTCAAACTGTTGATTGGTTGAAGATTGACCGCACCACTCAAGACTCTAAGGAATCAGTACATGATTATTACGAAAGATTGTTGTTGGCTTTTAAGCAGCATAGTGGATTGGATACAATTGAACAAAATGATATGGGATAGTTTGTCTCGAAGTTTGTGTTGGGACTGAAATCTGATATCAGTTTGATGATACAGCAACACTTGATATGTTGGCAGAATAAGTCGGTGGACGAGATTCTGCGTTATGCTAAATATTGCAGTGATCAAGTGGAGTCAGCACAGAAGAAATTAAAGGACAAGTTGGTGCAGTTGAGAAATGCTGATACGATGCAAGGGTTTGGAGGAGGTCAAGGCAGAGGCAGAGGAGGTGGAAGAGGTATGGGGCAACAGATGGTGACCCAACCTGGTCAGGGTAGAGGAAGAGGAATGGATTCAGGTACAAGTGACTGGGTGGCCCAACAGAAAAGGGTCACTGCCTGCCATTATAGTGACAAAATCGGGCATTGGAAGCGCGAGTATAGATCGAATCCAGCAAATCAGATACAGATGGAAGGTGAGGGACAGCTGTCCGAGACTGTCAATACTGTGACAAGACCCAGGTCTATGTATGGAGGAGGATATGAGCCGCAAGTGCAAGTACCTCAACCTCCTAGGATACCCATGCAAAATCAGTTATACCATCAGATGCCTTATTTTGAAATACGAGATAGATTTGATCAAAATCAAGATTTACGAGAGTGCCAGAGGGGGGTGCACGAAGAATGCACCTTAGATGCAATCCTAGAAGTAGATCAGAGTGGGCCGTTTGTGGATGCAGATGTGAATGGATATCCTGTTACCTTCTTATTAGATACTGGAGCTGCTCGCTCCACGGTGAGAACAGAAGTAGTCCCAAATTTGACTCTTTCGGGACGATCGATTCAAGTAGTGGGGGTGAGCAATCAGAAAATGACCAATCCATTGACAAACGAATTACCTGTGAGAATAGGACCATTTCGGGATAAACACCAATTCGTAGTGTGCAATTCAAGTCCGGTCTGTCTTTTGGGACGAGACCTTCTGTGCAAGCTTAATTGTACTATATCGTGCACTCCGAGAGGAGTGGAATTGCAAACGCATGATGATGATGCTGATATTAAAATGGCTAACATGTGTCTATGTGCAGAAATGTTTGTGGTACTTACAATAGCAGAATTGCCACATGACTTGAGAGACTCAGTTGATCCGAAAGTGTGGGATTTTACAGGTGAGGATGTAGGCCTAATGAGAGGGGTTGAGCCAGTTAGGATACAGATCAAACCCAATGCTGAATTCCCACGAACACCTCAATATAAATTGACTCCAGAAACCGTGGCTGGAATAAGACCTGTGATTGAGACTATGATTGCCCAAGGTATTCTTAAGGAGATAAGAGGAAGTCCCTGCAACTCACCTATCATGGGACTGCAGAAGCCAAGTGGCAAGTACAGAATAGTGCAAGATTTGCGTCGGGTTAATGAAACTGTGATCCCATGTTGTCCTCTGGTACCGAATCCAGCTGTTATTCTATTCCAAATACCATGCAAAGCAGAATGGTTTACAGTAATAGATCTGTGTCATGCATTTTTCTCCATACCATTGCATGAAGAGAGCCAGTTTTTATTTGCGTTTAGGATGGACGATCGTGTATTAACATGGGAAAGAATTCCTCAGGGGTATACAGAAAGCCCCTCCATTTTTAGTCAATGTCTGAAAAAGAATCTTGAGGGACTGGTGATGCCCCAAGACTCTGTCTTGGTGCAATATATAGACGACCTTTTGATCGCCTCAGAGACTGAGGATGCTTGCAGGATTGATACTGTGGCGCTGCTGAATCATTTAGCAGAGAATGGACACAGTGTCTCCAAACAAATTGCAGTATTGTTTGTCTGAAGTGCAGTACCTAGGTCACCGGATTGAGAAAGGAAAAAGAAGGGTGTCACCAGATCGCATAGAGACGATTCTGCAAATGGGAACTCCGAAAACACAAAAAGAAGTCCGTATGTTTTTGGGAATGGTCGGCTATTGTCGACAGTGGATCCCAAATTTTTCCTTGCAAGCAAAGCCTCTGTTGAAACTGACTCGAAAGGATGTTAGTGATCCGGTACCATGGGATGACGAGTGCTTGAAAGCCTTCCGTGAGCTGAAGGAAAGTATTTGTCGTGCTCCAGCTCTCGGAATGCCGGATTATAACAAAGCGTTTTTGCTCTTTCGCTGTGAAAAGGAGGGATGTGCGTTAGCAGTTCTAGTGCAGACACATGGGGGTGCCCGTAGACCAGTAGCTTACTTCTCCGCTACATTAGATCCCGTAGCTTCTGCGTTGCCCGGATGTCTGAAATCCGTTGCTGCAACCGGTGTCAGCATTGAAAGATGTGAAAGCATAGTGATGGGTTATCCGCTCACTGTTTATGTGCCCCATTCAGTAGAACTATTGATGACCCGCACAAAGACACAGTATCTGACCAATAACAGACTTACCAAGTATGAGCAGGTTATCTTGGCCGCTGAAAATGTTACCCTGAGATGTTGTACCACCCTGAACCCTGCTACATTGTTACCTGTTCCGGCAGAGGAAGGAGATGAGGATTGTGAAGAGCATGACTGCCTAGATGTTACTGACTTATCTACCAAACCCAGACCTGACATTGTCGATGAACCTTTGCCCCAATCTGATTTGATTCTTTTTGTTGATGGTTCATGCTTAAGAGACAATGAAGGGTATTTGAGAGCAGCGTTTGTTGTGTGCACCATCATGGGAGTAGTGGAAGCTGCCTGTTTAAATAGAGTATTCTCTGCTCAGGTGGCCGAAATTGTCGCTTTGACACGTGCCTGTATCATTGCAGCTGATATTCGAGTGACTGTGTATACTGACAGTCAATACGGATTTGGTGTAGTTCACGACTTTGAGCAGTTATGGTCACAGAGGGGATTTCTAACGTCCTCAGGGTCACCTATACGTAATGGCAAGTATGTGCGCCAACTATTGGAAGCTTTACAGAAACCTAAAGAGATAGCAGTCGTTAAATGTGCAGCTCATGGAAAGGGAGAAGATTTTGTCACAAAGGGCAACAACTATGCCGATGAAGTAGCACGATTTTGCGCTGAACATGCTTGTATTTTCAATGGAGAATATGTAGGCGAGAGCACAGAAGAGACCGAGCTCAGCATGATGTTAGCTATAGCCGATACTTGGGATGAAGTGAAGCGGTTGCAAGATGAAGTCCCAGATGAGTAAGCTGCTTCATGGGTCAGAGCAGGTTGCACAAAAAGAGACGATGGCATTTGGGTGTCCACAGATGAGAGAGCAGTATTACCCAATTGCCTACTGAGCCCAATGGCAAGGCAAATTCACGGAGCAGTTAATCTGGGAAGAGATGCTATGGTGCGAGTGTTTAGGCAAACATGGTTTAATCCACGCTTTCGTGTGTGGGCTGAAACGGTATGTCACAGGTGTGTCACTTGTCAACAAATGAATGTTGGAAAGAGAACTGTGGTTGCATTGAGTCACATTGGCAGATCTGGAGGTCCCTTCAATAGGATACAAATAGATTTTATCGAGTTGACGAGGTGCAATAGGTTGAGATATGTTTTGGTGGTGGTGTGTATCTTTTCGCATTGGGTGGAAGCATATCCAACTAGACGATGTGACAGTCTCACAGTAGCCAAATTGTTGTTGAGAGAGGTGATCCCGAGATATGGATTTCCGACAGCAGCGGAGACAGATAGAGGAACTCATTTCCACAGTGAAATCATGAAACTATTGTGCTCTACTTTAAATATTGATCAGAGGCTGCATTGTAGCTACAGGCCGGAGGCTTCAGGTCTTGTAGAGCAGGTCAATGGCACCATCAAGTCGAGAGTGGCAAAGGTGTGTGCGTCAACTTCATTGAAATGGCCAGATGCATTGCCCCTGGTGCTCATGAGTCTGCGTAGCACCCCTGATAGGAGAACAGGGCTTTCTCCCCACAAGATTTTGACTGGAAGAGCTATGCATTTGCCTATGGTGCCAGCTACAGCATTGATAAACATCACTGATGATTTAGTGTTGGATTATTGTAAAGGACTGGCTGATGTGGTTACTTCTGTATCCCACCAGGTCGAGGCTGCGACTGCATCCACCTCGAGAGACCTGCTGCATGATGTAAATCCAGGTGATTGGGTACTAGTTCGCAAACACGTGAGGAAGAGTTGTCTTGATGCTCGCTGGCGAGGACCATATCAGGTGATATTGGTCACAAGTACCGCTGTGAAGTGTGGAGGATTGCCGAATTGGATCCACGCTTCCCACACACGTCGAGTTCAAGCGCCTGCGGAGGAAGAGAGTCCCCTGGTTCCGAGGAGCGTGTGTGGACCTGACACAGACAACGACGAAGGCGCAGATCCAGCTGTAAGAGTTTTGGACGAAACAGAACAGCCGAGTGAGCACGAGAGATGAGAGCTGAGTGCTCCTGAACTGAGCCCAGATCCTGAAATAGATGCTATTGCAGAAGTGAACCGTGCACCAGAGCAAGGTGAGCGGTCTATTTCAGAAGAATCAGATCAAGAGGAAGAGAGGAGAACAGATGCCGGAGCAGAAAAGTGGCCAGCAAGAAAAGAAAGGCTGAACATAAGGCTCGCATCCGAGAAAGATCTCGCTCCGATTCCTGAAACATCTGAATCAGATCAAAGCGACGCTGAAGAAAGACCGGATGGTCTGAGGCGTTCCAGAAAAGAAAGAATAGCGTCTCGAAGATACGCATCTCCTGAGTGGACGTACCTGGCTGCAAATGCAGAGCCCAGCGAAGTCCGGGAGGTTGGGAGCTGGTACAGTGAGCTACGAAGGGGACACCCTCTCGATTGAAATACAGTTACTGGTCCCAGGCGTAGAAGCATTTGGAAAGCTAACCCTACAACTTCCAAATCCTCCAAAGCTGAGTGGATTGCGTTTCCTGATCCTCAATCAGGTTATTTTCCCTTCATTTGGCCGACAGCTCACCGCGCAAGAATTGGGAGAAATTCGTGCGGAGATTTTGCAATTTGTCCTCGAAATACTTGGATCAAATATCATTAACGATGAAGATTAAGCATTAGGCCTTAGAGAGAAGATAACTTAGACCCCAGTTGAAGAAGATATAAAATTAGGGACTTTCTAGTAGATGATGGAGTGAGGAGTAGGGCTGACTACATCTCTACAATAGGTTTAGTATCAATCAAATGAACTTGGACATTAATTGCATGAGAGGAGAGGAGTGAAAAAGACATTGTTCAAACAAAGAAAACAGAAAGAGACTGTGTTTTTCCCTTTTGTGCTTCGGAACAATCAGTAGAAACCATGGTGTCTGAAAAATCAACACGCAAACAGAAGTGCATCATTGGCACCCTCATTGTGGTGGTGCTTATTGTTATAACTGTGGTGATTGTTACATCTCTAGTTGGATCTCAGGATGATGGACAGAATAGGATACAGGCAACACTCACCCCACCACTCTCAGAGATAGATGAGGATGCATCCGCAAGGGATCTAGAAATGATTAAGGAAACTAGTCGTAGATTACATGTTGATTTGTCCAAGCGTGATTTTACCTTGAATGCGTATGCTCGATTATTCTATGAGTATGTGGATACCATGGAAGCGAAGGATTGCTATGTGTGTATGCAATTACCAGCCTCAGTAGAAGAAGGCATTCGATATCATCATTTGCCTGTGACCTATGGCATTACATGTAGTGTGTTATTGAGCATGTTTTATAGCAAAGCACACTTTGAGTACTATTTCTCAAATTATGATGTGGTACTCTCAGAAGTTCCCATTCTCAAATACATGAATAAATATGATTATTATAAGGAGGTGGAGCGAATGTCAAAGTATTTCGTGCCTACCATCACTTTAGATACGTCCTATGCCCATAGACACAATTTAACCTGTATGTTGACTGACATCGAAAAGAAGTTCATAGATCAGATAGAGGATCGACATAGACAGACTCTATTCAGACCAGATCCAAAGCACAAGGTTACCCCATGGACAAAAGAAGAATTAGATCATAAAGCAAAGGGGAGTTTTGGAACCATAGCATTAGATTTCCAGCAGAAAGGGAAGTTGTGCATTAGACACCCGACCACATACTACGACAAGATATTTGTGGGTGAGAGTGATTGTGAGCACGTCTTTTTGATCGAAGAATCAATTAGAAAAGCATTATTGGACAAAATAACAGTAGTGCCCAATGTGTATTTTGTGTGTGGAAAGAATGCCTATGTGAAGTTGCCCAAAAACTGGTATGGCACGTGTTATTTAGCCGTGGTGTTTCCCAAGATTTTTCACGTGAATGATTTATGGCCCTTAGAAAGGAAAGGACCTCAAAGAGGAAAACGTGGTGCGAGTGCAGGAGAAGTGATTGGGGACATATTTGGAGCCATGATACCGAGTATGGGTGTGATTCTGAATGATTTGAAAATCAGAAAGTTGGCAACACTAGTGGATAAGCTCTCAATAAATACTGCTCAGATTTTATTGCTGGTAGATGGGGAGATGGTTTCGATAAGGGCTATGGTTTTGCAGAACCGTCTTGCCCTAGATGTGTTGCTAGCAAAAGCCGGAGGAGTCTGCAAATTGTTGAAAGTTCAACAGTGCTGCACTTATATTCCTGACAACAGTCGGGATATAAGGAAATACATTAACAATATTTCAGATATACACCAAGAGTTACGTGAGATGGCTGCTGAAGGACTCTGGGAGCAAGTGGGGAAAGGATTTGGCAAGATAGGCAGTTGGTTTGGAAGTTTGGGACAAGGAATAATGGGATATATCTTGAAGCCTATTATAATAGCTGTCATTTGTATAATCGTCCTACTAGGAGCCATCAAGGCTTACAAATGGCATAGGGCACGACATCAGGAGACTGTTTCGAGAAAGCGAGAGCGCCAACTTGAACGACTGCAGGACAGTCATTACCAGCACCTTAAGGGGTTAGAACGATTCAGACAAGGACGGCAAGCTACAGCATCTGTTTAGGTCGGTCACTTCTACGAGGAGAAACTACAGGAAAATAGAAAGTTGGTGTTATGACACTAGTCATAAGAGGGGGGAAGTGATAGAGCGCTGATAGCATTCTATTTTGTATGAGTGCACTATACTCATGGTTTAAACGCACACACATGTATTCGTATTGTTTGCAGTGTCTTATGACTATTAAGAAACATTTATTTGAAGCATCTAATGTTGAAAACTAGTAAACGCATTTAAGTAGAACTTTGTATGTATTACGATTCCTTCATGCATAATGTGCAGGACGATATTATTTCTATATACCGTAATTGTGGTTAGTTTCAGTTGCCTGAAATACCTTCCCAAGCAAATGTTTCAGTTCTCCTTGCTCTAGAGAAATAAATAATTAAATGATTGTTGTGTTCAAGGTTAGAATGTTCTCATCCTACTGCAGGTGAAAGAAATACATCGTTATTTTCAGAGTTAAGGAGAGACCCGGAATGTCTTTGAAGATGGCTGGGAAGCGAGAAGGGAGGACGCCTTGCGTATCTGGTCTGTCTGGAAGCCAAGGCCACTGGAAGAAGATACCATTAATTAAATTTATTTCATGAAAGAAAAGCTACTGCTTAGAGGTGCAATGGAAACTTTTAAGACGAATGACGTAGTGTGGGTTGAATCCCATCTTTTGTATGATGCGCAGGGACAGAGAGCCAAGACTTCTGCTAGCTTACGGAGAAGAAGGAGCATCTTAGAGCAAGCTCCATAGCCATAAGCTAATACAACCCATTTGACGTGAGTACTTCTTAGGAAGTCGACACGTGCTGACACCTTTGGGGAATGATAGAAGAGAGACAGGAAGGGCCCTCATCTAGAGCAGTGTAGGGAAAGATTTTGACTTCTTTCAATGACTTGAGAACTGACTATCGCATCTATTCTGTGTTGCGTTGTGATTTTGGAATTTATAATCATTTGTCTTTTGGGCCGAATTACTTATATCCGTAAACTTGACTCTGTATTGATTTTCCTGTACCTTTATTCTTTGCTATTGAGATGTATTTACATCCAATTGTTTTTGGCCTTATAATAAATATTCAAACTGCACTTTGGAGTTGGTGGTCTTTCCAGGCATGACAACTTTGCTGTTATTAATCTGAATTGTTTCCTCCCCTCAACACTTTAGGTAAATAAAAGATCGATCGCTTACGCTATATTTCGTAGGGAACATCAGGTGTGCAATTTAGCGTAATCATGGATATTATACAGAGCGAACAGCAAACATAGTGACACCACCGTTTCGCTGAAAAAAGAGACACATTTCCCCCAATAATACAAGACGATATTCAAAACCCTCAATGCCAATGTCACCTGCATTTGCTGTAAAGAATTGGTCTCCTGAAGAAGCCCAACATTTGTTGTGATGTGCTGGTTTTAGGATAGTTTTATCTTCTGGTGGTCAGCAATTGCAGCAGGCTGAAAGTAAATTGACAAGTGACTGCTTGGGAAAGTATGTATGACCAGAGAGAAAATGTATGGATAGGGGCCTTGTGCATCCCCCACTAACATCACTTGGAGACGTGTACACACACACACACTCACTTACTCTTGCGCGTTCACCCACAAACATGCATAAACACACATATCATATGCACTAGTGCAGTCTGAGTTACAAATGTGTATTATCATATTCACAGTGGCAAGTTTGCCTTCCCTCGCTGACTATATCACGTGACTCCTTTAGACATGTTTAAGGCCTCGCTGAAGTCCCTCGACATCAACACCGCCACCTGGGAAACCCTCTCACTGAACCGTCCAGCAGGGCGCAAACTCATTCACAAAGGCTGCCAAATGTCTGAGGCAAGGCGCACTGCCGAAGGCTCAAAGAAACCGTGACTGCGCAATTCCAGAGCTGCACGCACATCACCAACAGTGTCATCGCATGTTTGCCCGACGTGTGACAGGACGTTCCATGCCAGAAGCAGACTACTCAGCCATCTTCGGAAGCACAGAGCCCGGTCAGCCAATCAATGAGATGTCGAGGTCTTCATCGAGAACGATGGATGAACATCATCATATCTCGTGACTCCTTTGGACAGGGACGTTCTACTAACTCATAATAACAATGAAAATGGAGTAGGGATAATTCATAATTATAATTGCCATTTGCATCATGCATATGACATGAGCATTCTCAACACACAGCACATAATCCGATTAAACAATACATTCTGACATTCTAAACTCCAACCTATTCTTTTTTGGTTTACTCTTATCTCCCTCTTTTTAGGTCGAACCTAGAGTCCGCGCATGCGCTGCTCTGCGAGACTTGCTGTGGTGGAATAGGGAATAGAAGCCCGCCCGCTCTCCGCCCATATTTGCCATTGGCTTGTGTCATTGTCCTTCCTAAATGTAGGCTTCTGATTCGTAAATAGGCATGTTAGTCCCTCTTAGTACCGCCTCGTCTTCATTTGTCAGCTCCCATTGCGACTGGCTCCTTTACTTCGGTTGTTACACGGTACCTGTTATTTAGTCTTTAAGCACTATTTTCTTTATCAAGTTTCTCTTACTGCAGGCACGACGTGCTTTGGTTCCTTCTTTACCCCCCTCTGTACCTTCTTTACCCCCACTCCGTACCTTCTTTACCCCCACTCCATGCCTTCTTTCCCCCCTCCCGTTGTCCGTGCCGTCTTTACCCCCCCCCCTCCCTCCCGTTATCAGTGCCTTCTTGCACATAGCAAGATAAAGTGAAACAAGCATTGGCATAGCCAATAGGTCTCACTTTTGGGACCTTATAAGTATTTAGTTATGCAGCACAATATCCTTGGTGCAACAACATCAACTGTTGCATGGCTAAACACTTATAAGGTCCCAAAGGCGAGACCTATTGGCTATGCCAATGCTTGTTTAGGACTTGTGCCCTGCTAAAGGGGGACAGAAGGTGGAGGAGAAAGATGGGAAAACAGTGACGAATGAAGAAAGCAGTGATGCAAAAGAACCTACCCAGAGTCAGAGGCAGGGAGTGTCTGGTGGTGGGTAAACGAGAAGGAGGTGGAATCAAGAGTACGCAGCGTTGGTATTTGGCAACGTGACCTTCTACAGAGTTGACAGTGGACTTCTGAGCAAACCTTTGGGGCCCGGAACTTATTCTTCAAGTCCTGTCAGGATGAAAAGTGCAGCAGCATTGAAAATGGCCAAGAAGATATCAGGGATAGAAGCTGTGACGTGCGTTGTGCAAACTGCAGATGGTCGCAGCGCCAAGTTCTGAAGGTGGGGCAGGGTGTGGTGTCATCGGTACACAGAGTGAGTGGCACAGGGCTTGAAGGGCGGCAGTGCAGAGACTGACCCAGCACCGAGGGTAGCAGTGTACTGGCTGGCACAGGGAAGGAAGGCAGAAGTAAGGCAGGAGGCACGGAGGGCAACAGAAAAAAAAAAAAAAAGCTAGGGCCGCGGGGGTGGTTCAGGACATGGGGGTGGGGGGAGGGGGGGGCAGCAGTTCAGGGAGTGGCAGAGCGCACACATTGCACAGTTCAGAGGTTGGCGCCAGGCGTGAAGGACAGCGGTGCTGTGGCTCGCGGGCTGTGCCCTGTCACACTATCTGCGCGAGCGCTCTCTGTAGAGCCCTCCCTATCAGGGACTCGCAGCCAAGGAGGGCCTGTGAGCTGCCAAGGGCTGGGCGCGGCCTCGAACACCGGGCACTCCAGGGCCTAGGAGATAAGTGAACCATAGTAAATTAGGAGAGACGGGTAGAGGGCGGGGCGAGACCGAGGAGGAGAGGGAGACGAGGAAGAGAGAGAGAAGAATGAGACGAGGGGGGAGGTGGGAGGGAGTGAGAGGCATGGGGAGAGCAGAGACAGGTAGATTGGAAGATGAGGA
This sequence comes from Calotriton arnoldi, assembly GCA_963921515.1. Lineage (NCBI taxonomy): Eukaryota > Metazoa > Chordata > Amphibia > Caudata > Salamandridae > Calotriton > Calotriton arnoldi. The sequence goes on from CAWUFW010000319.1 coordinate 1,255,709, forward strand.
AAGAAGAGACGAAGATAACGAGGGTCGCGGATCATAGAGAGGGAGGTAGATGTGGCCAGACAGAGGGAGAAAAAGAAGAAAGGAAGAGACACCGGGGGCAGATGGCTATATATATATAGGAAGGGACAGCAGAGCTAGCCTAGAGCCAGGTGGAGAGGCACTGGAGGAGAGAAGAGAGGCTGGAAGAGAGTGGGAGGCACAACAGGTGTAATAATGGCGTAGACAGGGTGCTAAAGGCCTAATGCGAGCAAAGAAAAATACCTCCCTAATACCACAGTCCTAATGAGGACAGGGGCAGAATAAGTCAATTGCTTATTTTTTTACACAGGGCTTAGAAACACAGTTACTTTCACAGCATTATCACAGGTGTTACTATCGCGTTAATGGTACTAATTGAATCCAAATTAGAAAGCTAAAAGTTTGATTCAAAGGGACATCATTGGGCCTGACTGAAAGTTAAATAAAGATCTCAGCTCAGCCCAATTCATCGAAATATCGGCGGGGGAGGAGGGAGGGAAATGGGGAGGGGTATTCTTAAGACTTTCGCGTTCATGAAGGCTGTAAACCCCGCGCACAGGGCTACTCCTTGAAACTGGAGGCCATCGGAACAAGCATTGGCCGCGCGGCCGCGAAACTGACACGGCAGCGCGGCCGTGAAAGTGAAAGTAAGCGGGTTTTGGAAGTGCAAACAGTGGCTTTTGCTGGCAACCAGCTTCCGTTCACGCGAGCGTCCAGATGGCGAGGGAAGCCATATGGCGCCTGATCGCGCGTGCACGCTCACGTGAACGCAAGCTGGTCGCCAGCAAAGCCACTGTTTGCACTTCCAAAACCCGCTTACTAAAACTCTCGCCAGAGCAGCGCATGCGCTGGCTCAGGCGAGACCTAAAAACGGCACAGTGACCACTGTGGCAAGAAAGATGAGGTGAGAAAAGCAGGTTTCAAAGTGCAAGGTTCGATTGCTCTTGGTGGACCTAAAGTGTGGGCTGCAGCATAAAGTGATTTGTAGTTCCCAAGTAACTTGGCGCTTTGCAGATGGTGTAATGAAACCATGCAACAGACGGTTATGCTTCTCACTACATGTTGCTGAAGTGTTCTGCCTTTCTGCTGCACTGATACAAACGTTTATCAACGGATGTAACCGAAGCGTGTCCATCCTCGGCTGTCGTTAATATAGCGGACACAGCGCTGCGACGCCAAGTCAGCGGTAGTTAGCACTACATAAATGCAATTACAAGTGAAACAGCAGCAATGTGGGGTCGCTAGCAGCCACTAGCTTTAGACAAGCGTGGGATGGCAGGTCTATGCTCTGCAGATGATGAAAGAGGTCATGTTAGACGAAATTACCATGATTGTTCTAGGGGGCGCCAATAACAGCGGCGCTGGCCCTCTCGGGGGAGACGGCATGGGGCACTATATGGTTGGGAAGCTATCAGCATGGGTGCAAAGGAAGTCCTGCCTGAGCAAGATACGTGCGGTCAGGCCTGCGAGCAGGGAGACAAGGATATCAGAGCAGCCAGGGCGAGGCATGGATGAAGCAATCACCCCAATAGCGGCTCCTCGTGGGAGTGGTGCAGGGCGGTGGGGCGGGGGGTAGTAAACTCCGGTTTACGGATTATCACCCTCTGCAATCAAAGATTATGCTAGCGACAGAGACCCTGGCACCAGGAGGCAAGCCGCCCAGGCACTAAATGAGATCTGTGACAATATACTGATCCGGAGGAGATTAAAGAGTTGCAAAATTTCAAACCAACAAATGGCACCACTCGCCTCCCCAAACTAGGATTTCACAGCAGGAAGATAGATGCACCAATACTTCCAGCGTTGAGAAAAAAACATGTGGCCAAAACCGCATAAATGCTGTTTATTATTATGGAAGGGTGAGCTGGTGTAATCCCTTTTCCAGCCCTAGAATTCTTTTTTTGTGATTGGGGCTGAACCTAAACCCACAAATGATTCTGTTGTAAGTATAAATTAAAAAACTCAAATGCGAAAGTTAGAAAAGCAGTACATTCGAATGCATACATTTAATAATGCATGTTTTCTAATCGGAAATGGAAACATGAGAAACAACAAATTCGAAATGTTCAAACTTTCAAAAGAATATATTGATTTGTCAGGCATACAAGTGATTAAAAAAAACAAGCTTTTGCAATGCAACAGGTCTGCAATTTGCGAGAGTTTGAAGCTATTGGCATTGTAAATGACAATGCCTTTTATTGATCTGTTTTAAAAGCCGACACAGGCATTGTCATTTACAGTGGCAATAGCTAAAACCCTAACAAATGCGAGACCTATGGCATTGCAAATGCTTGTTTCCCTTGGCTGTACAACGGTCGATGGTAGTACATTAACCCCATGATAGCCCTGTGTACAAACACACACACACACAACCACGCATGTGCGCACACATACACACACACACACACACACACACACAAAATATATACATATGTCAGTATTCCCTTATGACAGGGTTCTCTCCAATGTCGGTCCTGGAGGGCCAGATCCATGCCAGATTTTTAGTATATCCACAATTAGATAAATGTAGCTATCTTAAAAATTTGGTATGGATCCGTCTCTCCTGGACCGAAACTGGAGTACCCTGCCTCATGACATAAGTATACGTCTTGGGAATGAGCCATTTGCACATTGGAAAAGTACCTGGAATCCAAGTGTGCAGATACCCGGGCAGTGAAGGGGTTGATGTGTATTGTCAGAGGCTGGGCTGGTGGCTGTTCCACGAGTAGTCACCAGCCCAATTTTTGACAATAAGATACAAAGTGACATATGCAGTCAACTGACAGAAGGAGAACTTGATTCTGCTGAGATTCACTTACCCCCAAAATATTGATTCCAGCAACAGATGTGGATTCTAATAATCCCTGGAGAAAAGAGGAAGCACAAATGGTTGTAATGGAAAAAAGTTTCCGGAAGAGTGGTCTATTAAGAGTGTCTGGTGCCCACAAAGTATAAGAATATTCCTCACTATTCAGAATGGATTTGGAGGCCAGGATGTCCTGAAAAGACTAGGCCTAGAAGCTATAGAAGAGGTCAAAACAACAGTCAATTATTTTTTTAACCTGTTATTGTGCACGTTAAAAGAAGAAAGACAAGAAATGGAAAAATAAAAAATAAAAAAATGCCTATTACGTCTTTGTTCCTCATGCATATATTCCCTGCCGGGGTCCGACATGTGACCCATGGCGGACATGGGCAGGGGAAAGAAGCGATAGACTGGCATGCAGGGAGATAACTTTCTCCATATAAGGTTTTTTGGGGGGGTTTTTTCACAAAGTTCCGCTTTGGGATTTTGTTTGTGAAAATCAATCAAAGAATGCGCAAAATTCATAGTGCCTGCTGCTTAGTATTAATTTCTGATAAAAGTGTACCTGCTATGCAGGCACAATGACTTTAATCAGCAATAACCTTCTGCTGCACTATGCAACTCACAACAGAGAGGATGGTTAATCTATGGAGTGTAGGCAGCAATGAGGTCCTTTCCACCTTGATGGTCTCTGAAGACTCCATGCCTGGGTCTTAAAGACCCCATGTGTCTTTTGTGTATAGAATGCTGCATTGCTTTGAAAGACATGTGGAAGAAAAGTTTAACAATAAATACTTGCTTATAGTAAGATGATTCATTAATACACAGGAAATTACAGAGGAATAAATCCAAAGAGAACAGCATTTATTTATTGTGCCAGAACATATTATTCAAATGGAGTATGTGTTGAGAATACTCGGGCCACATAGATGATGCATGCTGAAAGTAATCATGAATCAGTTTTCCTTATTCCATTTTGATTGTTGTTATGTCATAGAGCAAGGGTTCGGAAAACCATGGAATGCCCTTTACTTGTGGTATTTTACTGTCAGGTTTGCACTAACCTGGTAATCCAAAGCCAATAGGAGAAAAGTTAGTACCTAAACCAACTGACCACAATGCAAAGATTAACTACGACGGTCAACTGTAGATCGAGCGAAGCAGGAATGGGATAAGAGAGTGAGAGAAACAGAGACAGCGGCCTGCATATCCTTGCCTGTTCATACTGCCAGACAAGAAATAATTCATTTAGTATTTGATGAATGATATTAAAGTTCATTACTTCTATTAAGACATCTGATATACAATTAGGCTCTCTCTTTGGTTGCAGATAAGTCTATGACCTTGTAGAGCTAAAAGATGTAAATAACCCATTTTAAATAATGTAAGTAATGTATGGAATAACCTGAATCCCGTTCTTTCAAGTCTGTGATCTGAATGATTCTCAATAGCGAAAGTTCATAAACTGTAAAATAATGAATACTTATTGGTACTATGCTTTCACTCACAGTAATATACATTCACTGCCCCACCTATGGCAATGCTGTAATAGCATACTTTATTAAAGTTATATAAACAAAGTGTGTGCAATACAGAGAATTCACTAGCTCCTCCCACAAATAACTGCAGCAGAGTTCATAATCCTAGAAAGGATGATGCCTGCAAATAGAGTTCATAATCCTTGAAACAATCATACCAATACTAAAATGCAAATCAAATCCTAAATCCTTGGTCTCCAATGGTTATCCAGGATACTTCTCAGAGAACAAGGTCCTTGGCAACTTTCCATGAAAGTGTGATGAATTCCAGTCTCCTGGCAACAAGATTCTGGCTACAGAAACTAAATATCATGATTGTCTTGCAAGGAATGCTCTAACCACGAGGAACTTAGACTTAATGAATCTAAGATGCCTGCCACAATTGTAAAACTCGAGATAGTCCATAGCACTCTGGGAAAAGTCGTTTTTCCAACTGCATGTTTCATGTAGTGAATGCATTGTAGACGCAAAACCTCAAGCCAAGAAGCACCTATACATTGGGTGTACCACCGACATTTCCAGCAGAAGACTCGAGCACCATTGAATTTCGGGGGAGCCTGAGGTAAGCACGGGTCATGGATCATGACATTTACTACATCAAAGAGGCTTGGCGGTATGATCCTGGGGCTTAGAATACACTGGCGGAGTGCTTATAAACTCCTAACATGTTTTGTGCATGTTTGGCCTGGCCTGCTGTGTTTTGCATAAAATTGCCTTGCTCCAGGCCACACACATTGAACATAACCCTGGAAGCCAAAGCTGTGGCAGGGAAATGGGACCAGGAAGTGGACAGAAAGGAACCATCTGATTATATCCATTTTGACCTGATGTGATGTCTGCCAATATTGTCGGGCAATTGACAGTCAGTGCTGATAACTGGCCCAAGCAACTTGGGCAGCGATGACATCCTGAGACACCTATGTCAGCATGGAATGACATCATGCAACAAACTTACACATCATGATCTCTTTCCTCTCATCTACAAAAAACAGCACAATGATTGGTTCCTACACGATACACACCTAGCAATGCACAACACTACAGCCAGAGGTCATGTATTTACACTCACACACCTATCATCCATAGGCCGAACTTGTCTTGCTTAAAAGCATAACTCACAGGTAACATTATATAGGGTCGGACTGGCCATAGTGGGGACTGGGCATTTACCCGGTGGGCCGGAGGGGTGGGGGCTGTTTTTGTGCCTGTGGGGGCCGGTTTTGTCACTGGGGGCTGGTTTTGCAGCAGTGCTGCAATATCGCGCTCTGTAACAAAAGCAGGAGCGCACCCCCTCCCCCCCTCTCCCAGGGCCGGCGAATAGCAATCTGCCAGGGCTGGTTGCTGTTCCCAGCCCGGCCCTGCCATTATTTCATGTGCAACATATACAGTCAGCTTTATCAGTTTTCAATACATAACATACTCGAAGTGTGAACAGGGGGGTCATCTCCTTGCTCATGACTGGGTTGGTTTCTTGTCCACCTCATTTTCCTTCTCCTGATTTGAACTAATTCTTCCCTGTTGATTGGCGAGGCGTCCTGCTCCTGGTGATGTCAGATCTTACATTGCATTGCAGGAGAGGGATTACGCTTTGCCCCTCTCTTTCTCCCTGCTCCCAAGATCTCCTCATCTGCTTTTATGTCCCGTTCCCATGCTCTTTCCCAACCAGATTAGATTAGAATAGAACCCTAGTTGCACTAACTGCGATTAATGTACTAATCCTGTTATTGTATAGTTATAATATGGCCGCCGTGGTAGTTTTTGTGACTAGTCCACATGACCGGCTTTTTGAATAAAAATAGTACCTTCAAAATGGCCCTCGGGGTCCACGTCACAGCGAACACGAGGAGTACTCTCCTGGACACGTCACTCTGCCGCCATACTGCAAGTCACTTTTACGTGTTTAACTTTATGTTAACATGGGGTTGCGGCTGTCTATTTTTATTTCAATTATGGTGATCTGATAAAGATATAAATTACAAATATCCTAGCATTTGATATTACTCATTATATCGGTCGCATACCAGACCTCCGTAATGCGGCCCCTTGTAGATTCATGATCAGTACGTTCTTGCAAATACCCTGACTTGTGGTTACTATATTAGATGGTCTTTTTCTCTAATGCTACCTTGAGACTGGGTATATACGATAACGTAGAAATATAGGAGAGGTATTCATGCTATTACTTACCTGCGTTAATAATTGTGGATGAAGTTATTTGTTGTCATATTTTCTGGTGTTTACATTTGCATCAGTCTTACTTTTGGGACATACAAGACCGCCTATTGGATCTCATTATAATTTATTATTTTACTGTTTTTTGATATATTATGAAAGCTGAATGACTACTGTATTTCACTTACATTACGTTTTTCTTCTTTTGAATATGGTTGTTTTTTCCTTCATTATCTAGGCAGTGCATTTATCTACTGGTCTATGATTCCGGCACTAATGAGCCGGTTAACTTGATATATATTTTTGTGATTGAGCTGGATTCTTACCTACGTATCAGGTTACTATGGATACTCGGATTTGATACTTTTTCCTATTTTCATCATTCTACTTAATATGAGGTCTGGCACGTGTGGCACAAATACCCTTGCATGTTGGGGAGTATGGTTCTATCTTTTGTCAAAACGTCTGGGGATGAGTTTATATTGCAGATACTCCTCACACATGTTAAATGTCTATTTTGCATCAGTGGTTACTTTGATATTATTATCGATTGTTTATCATGTTTAATTTGTATGTGTTGCTGCACAATGGGTTTTAATTTTCCATTTTGGTCAACGATTGATACATTCAGTGATAACTATATTTTTTGCTTTCAAATATTTTTCTTCTTTTTTCTCCTTTTGCCTGACACCTGTGGCGGGTAAAGGTTATTGCCAACTTTAGTTTGTATACTTACTTTTGATACCCTTTATTTAAATGTTCACAGCCCTGAAAAAGTTAAGGTATCACATGCCTATCGACGAAACACGTGTTGGCTGAACTGTTCGATGCTGGCTGTACAATTCAACTTATATTGAAATTTTCATTTGCTGTGTGAACTTTTATGTGAAGACTTATGGATTACACCTCCTTTGGCTCGAACAGAAGAATTGGATTAAAGTGGACGTTACATCATTTACTGTTGGATTGAATATTTACTTTTTCTTACTACTTGAGTGCTCAGATCAGTTTGTTAATACAGTCTTCCCCTCCCCTCTGAGGGACATACTGGGGTTGTTTGGTAACCGACCCTTTTTCCTTTGAGCACCATTTAAAGATATTCTTGGGTTCTACTTTCCCCATACGTAGTGCAGAGCGCCTATGGTTGCTTTTTTTACCTGGTAACTAAAATGTGTACAAGTTTCCCAACCAGCGACCGATACCAGCCATCCTACTCACATGCCCTCTGCTGTTTTGTTCCGCTCACCGTGCTAACTAAGAAGGCCATTTTACGATGGCTTTGTAACCATTTTCAGGTGGGAAAACATACATGTTCATGCAAGTGTGGTGGGTATCTATCAAAGAATCTGTTATATATTAATATATCCCATTCAAATGTAGCTACCACGGATGTACACACATCCACAGTGGCCCTCTTTAAAGGGGATTTGTAAAAATATAAAAAAATGCTTTCAAAGAAGACCACTGCAAATGCACATGCACCCTGGTAGCCATTTTTAACACATTTTCTAATTCTTGAAGATACCCCAATCAAAGAAAGCCAGTGCGGATACCCACTTTTCCGAAAGTCATTCTTGAATGCATTTTCTAAAATTTGAACAGGATTTCTTCAAGTATTAGAAAATGTATTCAAATTGATGGCTGTGAGCAAGCATGCATCCACTGCAGCAATCTTTCAATGCATTTATTAACACTTATTATACCCCAATCTAAGATGGTAGCTGCAGACACAAGCGCATTGACAGCAGCCATCTAGTAAAAAAAAACATTGGCTAAGCCAGTGGCTTCTTCAATGCTTTTTTTTCTTCTGCTGACTGGTATAAATAGTTTTTAATCCATGAAACTATGACTCAAATACTAACAGGATTGATACCTCCATCTTGGAATGGCTCAGTGCTTTGCCCAGTACATGAAAAAAGGGTCACAAACATCTCCTTCTGATAACAGAATAATTGTCTTGCTTGATACAGAGGCAAAACAATATGCAAGCTTCTTATAAGCGACCTTTTAAGCTGGGCTGAGGATATGAAGCTGAGTCCATAGTATCAAACGGGCTTTAGCGGGCCGCCGGTAATTATGGAACCATGGATAACATCATGACGCTCTTGATGTTAATAAGTAAATGCTCAGTGTACCCTCCTCACCACACTTTTATGTGTGTTTCATCGACTTTAGAACAGCGTTCAACACTATCGCAACAAACTTTGGCTCAGACTGAATTCTAGGGGCATTCTTGGCCCCTGACAGCACACTGTTAAAAGCGAGTCTCGCTTTATATGCAGATACCTGAGTTCATGTGAAATTAGGTGACAACGTTTCACTTTCTAATAAAATATTTACAAATAAAGGCCTAAAACAGGTTTGTGTGCTAGCACTGCTGCTGTTCAACCTTTATGTTTCTGATATCGCCAAAACTCTGGTCAACATAAGAGCATGTCCGACAAAAATTGGGAGTAGACCAATTACACTTTTAATGTGTGTGGACAACACTGTGAATTTGGTTTTAACCATACCAGCATAGGACTGTCAATATACACTGGGAATGCCTGAATCATATTGTGCCAATTATTGCCTAAAGGCGAATCAAGAGAAATCCAACACACTAAAGGCAGGAAAAGTCAGTTGGATTACAAACAGCCATGCCAAGTACAACACATCAGGCATTAGTCTAACGCATTTCAGTGTGGTGGTCCACATCACTGCATTGAAATGCAAAATCACGCATAATAACGCCTCCTTAGTCCTCAGCTGTCGAGCAGAGCGCTGCTATAATGCATGACTGAGCTACAGTCTGGCAGAGCACAGTGCTCCCGGTAGGCAAGGGGGATGGCTCAAAATCTGGTCGCAGCTGTACTCTGCTTGCTACAATGTATCTAGTTGTAGTCAGACACACCCCCAGACCCAAGTTGGCACGGGCATAACTGTCGACCTCACAGTCAGTGACCAATGGCTTAACCACTAGTGAATGAGTGAATGAGAGATACAGTTAGGCTAAGGTGGGGGGTGAGTCACAGGTCCCGCCTTCCTGCTGAGCTCAGCTGCCACCTGCGGTTCGAGCAGGCAGCATTTCATAAAGTTCTGGCTGCACTTTAGCCGGCGCCGCAACTCAGAAGTGCCCGGCAGCCAGTTTAGAGCTATCCCGACCTCGCTGCAGCGGGGATCATGAGAAATGGATCGATTTCCGCCGACCCACGCCACCCCGGGCCAGCCAGGCCCGGGCATCGCCAGCCACAGCTGGCTCACACTGTCAACAACCTGCTAAGTGCCGGGCAAGCCTGAGAGATGCTCACAGTGGCAGGATGGAATCATGGATGGGATCCCGCCAGCCCGGCGACTCGACCCACCCGAGTCCCACCTGCGACTGACTCACGTGAGGCAGGCCTACCGAGTCGCAGAACCTGTGCAGCAATACAGAAAGAGCTGAGCTGCTCACAGAACGACACCGTCACGGCGGTGGTATCAGCCACATCTGCGCGGGACTCAATACCAGCCCATGAGCTGTGGCAGAGGCAGCCGGGCTCAGCTGCCACAAGTCATTCAGAGAGTAAGTGCCTGAGAGAGAGTGAGTGCTGGCAATTTCCTTAACTAAACACTTCTGTGCCATATGTTTTTTTTAGACTAGTCTTAGAGCCTGCTGCATGACACACACTGGTGCAAGTACTCTCAGGTTAGAGAGCGAGCGACACACCGAAACCAGGCCGGGACGGTCGGACGCTCAGCTATTTATGATTCTTACTACTCAGTGTCTCAGAAAGCGTCTTTTTGAGATAATACAGACTACAGCCGGGCTGTGACCTAGGCTATGTGTGCCATAGTCGCCTCTTCTCCTGATCATACATGCCTTATTGTGTCATAATGTTAATTGCTTAGACTAGCCACGCAACTTACTCTCAGGTGAATAATAAATAGCGGGCGGTACCGCGCGCCGTGCACCATGCTGTAATCAACTAACTGAATTTGATTATACTGCTCAGTGTGTCTTTTTCAAATAAATAACTGCCTGAGGCCAGGTTGTGACCCGGAGGCTATGTGTGTGCCCTTCCATTTCTGGTGCTTTGCAGCAGTTTTAAGATCTTCTTAGAGTTTCTCGTTGCTCAAATGGGTGTAATTTGTGATATTTGTATGTTTTCCTCGTCTTCATTGCTTGATTTTACTTGCGAGAAAGTGACACTCATAGTTGTTGAATTGTCCCTCATAATTACACTGAAATTATGAAAATGTCACACATAGCAATCTGAAACCTTGGCAGCTATGTACAAATAAAGAGGACATTAAACTGACTAACTCTTACAAATGTCTGGGAAGATGGTTTAATAACTCAAGAAACTTTATAAAATAGCAGATCAAAGTAAAAGCAACCAATTTGATGTTCGCCCTTTTGAAATTGGTAAACAAGCTGTCTGGTCCATCAGTGAAGCCAACACTGGATGTAGTTAGAGCCAAGCGTGCACCATCATTATCCTGTGGGTGTGAAGTGTCCCATGTGTCAGTATTCAAATCTTTTCAGGCAACGTCTGATCTCAAATACCTTTAGAATTCTTTTTGACTAAGCAAACAGTCCAGCAGGCAGCGCACATCTTATGCTTCTGGCAGAAATGCAAGAATTCAGCACAGGGTTCAGTAAGATTTATTTTGTGACTTGAACCTGGGAACCCCAGACATAATAAATTATCGCATCATGTCGCCATGATTAAATCAAATAGATCTTTTACAAGTGAAAGAAGTGTGGGAACTAACTTTACCACAGTGTCAACTCAAACATATTATAAAAAAGCAACAAGTGCAATCTTTTATGGGGGATTCTACTTCCCTTCCCTGCTCTTTCTCAACCCCCAACCAGGGTGTAGTACCAATCAATCAATTAATCAATCAGTGTTTGTTAGGCGCGACTACTCACCCGTGAGGTTCTTAAGGCATTGAGGGGGAGGGGGCTGCAGGTCCTGATGGGCACTGAGGTTCAGTCGAAGAGCCAAGTCTTGAGATCCTTCTTGAATTTGGTCAGCGACGGGAATAGCCTGAGGGGGAGAGGCAGGGTGTTCCAGGTTTTGGCAGCGTGGTAGGAGAAGGATCTTTCTCCGGTCCTGGTCTTGCGGATCTGAGGGACGGTGGCAAGGGCCAGTTCTATGGAGCGGAGGTGTCTGGTAAGTACGTGGAATGAGAGGCAGTGGTTCAGGTATGCTGGTCGTGGAGGGCTTTGTAGGTGTGTCTGAGGAGCTTGAACGTACCAACCATCCCACCCACGACCCCCTGGCGGTCTTTCCCGCTTACTGTGATATTAACGGGTGGTCATTTTAAAATGATTTTGTAACCATTTAAAGGTTGCCACCCATGTGCATGCGCACACGCACGCAAGCATGTGTGGGGAGTATCTTTTAAGGAATTTGTTATACGTTTTAACATAGCCCCTTCAAAGGTGGCGATGGCAGATGCACACACATGCATGGCAGCAATCTTTGAACGGTATTTGCTACAATATCAGAAAATGTATTCAAAATGGTGGCTGTAGATGAGTCAGCATCCACTGCAGCCATCTTTGAATGCTTTTTCTAATTCTTGGAGAAACCCCAATCAAAGGTGGCAGCTGCAGACAAGCATGCATTTGCAGCGGCCATCTAGTATAAAAAAAAGTACTGGCTAAGCCAATAGGTTTCAGGGCTATGCCTTGTGGTTTTGCCAATGCTTGTTTTTCTCTTTTTTTACAAATATAATTTTGCACTGTTGGAACTTGTACACATACAAATGTTGTAGTTCAAAATGGTACAAGAGGCTACATGATGTGCACATGCGGTACACAGCAAGTTCACATCCAAAAAAGTAAGTTGAAAATGTCGATAATTGATGCTATGTGGTCTTTTTCATGGTAGAGTGCAGTGAATTTACTTGTGGGAGTATAAGCGTATGGATTTTCTATTCTGAATGGCAAACTTCCAACGTGAACATATGCACACTTAGTCCTCCATGCCACTTGTATGCATATATGCAGAAATTCCATTACATTGCCTTCCTGGCTACACCACAGGTAGAAATAATTTTCTCCACTGTTGAGGCAAACCTGATACCACATAAACCATCATCAACCTTCCTACTGTTCCAAAGTCCATCCAGGAATGTCGGAAAGTCATCAGGCAGTGTCCTCAATCATATCAGAAAAGATGAAGGATGTTGAGAGTAGGCCCTGGAGTCCTCACCAAATTTCCTCAGCAGTTTGGGGGTGGAGGGAGTAGCTGGGGAACAATACCTAATGCACGTCCAGATGTACTTTGCACCATAAAACACAGTAGTGTGAATCCAACATCAAAAGGGCCGGGATGTGAGGTAAACCTGGGAAAAAGTCAGTTTCTAGGTCTATTTCCAGGTACTTGACATTCTGGGGAGTTTTACAAAGGTGTGGCCTTGGTTCACCTCACAGTAGTGAGAGAAGTTGGTGGTGACCTTCCCAGCCTCAACACCTAGATGAAGGAGACAGAGCACTGCAAGTCATTGGGTGTCATGTACATACACATCGAGTCAAGATCACATGCCACTTCTTTTTTCAAAAATCCCAAAGCATCTCATCGCACACATTACGTAAATCCCACTGTACCTCCATTAATTCAAATGTGAACACCATCTTGTATTTCTTTACCTGGCCATTTTCCATGGAGGATTCACACTTCAGTTTTTGAAGGTTCATTCCGTTGAATTTAATGTAGGTAAACATTTCTTAAGAAGTTGAAATCGGCTTAGTGGGCACTCTTATCAGGGGTAGACTTAGGGTTGGAATGGAGGATGGAAATCAATCCTAGGTGAGAGATAATCTCAAAATGAGGGTGACTTGAGAAGGAAGCCCTCATTAATTAACACAATATAGACACCTTGTTGTTGAGAAGTATACAATACAGGGTGGTCTCGCTTAAGGTTTCTTATCTGTTGTCTTTAATGGGGCAATCAAGGTATTGTTATGTTCCGTGTTAAGATACAAAATATACCTACATTGGTACTTCAATTATTCAATACTTCATCTATTCTCTACTCCTTAGGGGGGAGAGACTCTTCAGCATGTGTTGTTTGTATTAACCCACAGTGACAGACTTTTTGACAGAAAAGGGGTGGAGGCTATAAAATGTGGTCCTCAGTGGGCTACTCCAGTGCAGTGCACACAAATTTTCCTTGGTGAGGTAACTATTCTCTAACGTCTCATGCTTCTCAGTGATGCACAGAAGCTAAAATATTTTCATAATCCACCACTTTTTGGAGTCAACACCCAGATCTGGCTGTTTGTTTCACTGAAGACTGAGATGGTGCAAGTTCAGTAAGCCCAGAACTTCCTATTTAGACAGAAATGAACGTCACTTGTCACTGTGATGTTGCTGAAATATGGCCAGGAAGTGTAGGTAATTCCTGATTCTGCTGTCTTTCAGATATACAAAGATGGGATTGAAAAAGATTATGTTAATCAACTGGACTGCTGCTAATCTTTGTGATTTGTATCCACCAGCCACTTAGTAGTCTCCGAGAATTACTTCGAGTTGAAAATGAAAAAAGTGACAGCGTGGCTGCCATACTGTAGCCCCAGAGAGCCACAGACGGTGACACTACCGGGGAAGAGAGGTTGGGAGTAAAATGTGGAATGATACAGGGGGTAACCAATGACGTGTGGAGAGATAGGTAGCCCTAAGAAAGAGGAAAGGGCCTTCAGACCAGTCGCCTTGTCTGAGGCAGTGGAATGTAGGATGCCACAGCTGTTAGAAGGGAACAAATTTAACCTCTCATCAGTTGTCCCTTATAGTGCCATTTACAAATCTCTGTAAACATTGTTCACCTCCCCAGGCAATCAAAATACCACCAATGTCGCCAAATAGTTTCTGTGAACTGAAGTGGAGTCATGTGTTTGGCCTCCATGATGGGGGCCAGGAGAAACATTAAGGGGGCACCAGGGCTGCCACACAAAGAGGATTACCAGATCAATCTGGTTCTCTGGAAGGTGGGTGTCTTCGCGTTTTCCAAGGGCAACCATGCCGTGCTAAGGTAAGGAGAGAGTCCTGCAATTGTGATCGGTTGGGTTCCTCAGATTCAGCCTCTTGTTGTTACACAACTGTATCATTACATGCTTCCTCTGCAAGCAGCACTTTCCTTGGGACCTCTTTCAGGGCAAACTGTTCACTCCAATTATTTTACTTCTCTTTTGCGTAGTAGAAAATATGTTGATCTTCCAAATGCTGGCTAAAATCAGGGAAGAGTTTCTTTTTCCTTCAGTGGTGAATGGCTTCCCTTTTGCCTCTTTTGACCTGGGTTCCATAGTTCGTATTCTCAATTCTGTTGCTTCACATGGCTGGGATCTCCTGCTGATCCGATCTTTCATTCGTGGCCTGCACTGAAGGTTTTGTTTCAACATTGTGCAGCAGGTTCCATATGATGCTTTATGATGACTTTTCCTTGTGGTTCCTATTCATTGGTCGCTATCTCCTTCTCCTGCTACCAGAATGGTTGCTCCAGTTCCTTCCTTTCACCTGATCTGTAATACAGCCATGCCTTTCTCTTCCTCACCATCTTCCAACACCTCAAATTCTTTCAAACCCATTTTATGACACTCCTCTGCATGCACGGTATCTCACTAGTTAGCCCAGACCTACTGCTTCCGCAGTGACTGGAGTTCCCAAGTCTGGCTTTGCTGTTTATGCTCTTGTTGAGGACATCTTAGTAATGTTGACCGTGCTCGACTCTGGCAGGTTCATCATTTGAGTCACAATTGGGTCCATGGTGGGGCTGGGATTCCACGGGCCTAGCAGGGTTCTTGAAGCCACTGAGCAACCACCTTTGAAACACAGAATATGCTCTAGTATATGCATGGAAAAACCAGGACATGGATGTCAATTTTTACCCCCATTTTTTGTGGCTACATTCTCCATTAGCCCCCTAATTAGTGCTAGGTTAGCACTTGCCACTCCTTTCTGATTCCACCCACTGACTCTTGACATCAGATGATTGCTCTTTCTAAGTTTCCTCAGCTGATTATGATTTCAATTGCAGGAGCTCATTGGAAGCGCGTTCTCCATGTTGATAGATGTGCCATGCCTCACCACCCTATTTATGATCGGATAGAAGAATGTTTTTATACTGGGGAATGTTTTCCAAGTCATTGACTTTGGCATATAAGCATAGAGTTTCAATGGTAGCTACATATGTAGCTAAGCTTGTAGCTTATGATAAGCTTACTATCCCTGATTGTGAAGCACTACTCTTCTCAATATCCTTATGAAAGAAGTTCACCATGTTTGGAGCCTTAATCTATCGCCTACCTGGTTCTTCTGGCAACTGGTGTGCCAGTATCACCGAAAGCCTTTCCTCTGCAATTCCTAAGCACGCCAATTTTATCATTCTGGGGGATCTCAATATCAATTTTGACGGCAAAACCTGTAAAACTGCCTCTCTCTTATAGAGGAGTTCATGGCTTTGGATATCCAGCTTACAAATAACTTTCCCACTCATTAAGCTGGACACCTGCTGGATTCTACATTTACTAACTTGAGGAACTTCCAATGAGGCCCATCCTTACTTCTGCCATTGTCCGATCACTTCGTGGTCCTTTTTACACTCTCATTAGACATAAGGCCCCAGACTTGAGAGAATCATCCAGTCTCCTCTAGTAGGAGTTGGTCAAAATTGAACTCCCCCATCTGAAACACCATCTTAGAAGCCACTCCCCCTTTGCTCTGCAACTCAGTGGTATCAGATACATTAACAATAGACTCCTGGCTCAGGTCCTCATTGGATACTTTAATTCTCATTCCCAACAAAAAGCACAATAGAATCCTTCACCCAGTCCCATGGTACAATGGCTCCCTGTACGAAAACAAAAAGTCATGTACACAGCTAGAGAGAATGTGGCGTAAAACCTACAGCAACGAGGATAAACACATTTATAAATCAGCGCTTCTTGGACCAAAGCCCTGGAGTGCTCTGCCTGAAACATTGAGAGTGTCATTCACTCTCTTCGTCCGCACATTGCTTAACACCTGGCTCTTTCAACCCCCTGAACTTTCTTAATCTTCCTTTTCCTTAGACAATATTCTGGGTGGACCCTTTATTCGCGATAAGCCTAGTGCTGGGAAACTTTTTTTTTAGGTAGCCATGCGCTTTATAAAGCACGAATAATAATAATATGTGACATTGATCATGGTGGTGCTATCATTCTACAGAGTACTAATATGCCTTTAAGTATCCTGGATATGTTTGTATTGTTGGGCGATTGCCATATTTATGGCTTGATTTCCTTCAAGGCCTCATATGCTTCTTTGAATATTTCTTTCTTGCTAATTGGAATGTCAATGCTGGGAGACACTTTAAGGCCAAATGGGTTGAAGATCTGTGAGCAACCATGTCTATGTGATCAATCTGAGACAGATGTTTTCTGATACTTGAGACACAGACATACACTAGAGGTAAGGGTAAAGCGCATAGAACATGGATATGGTTTTACACCGATAGAGAACTGAATTTTGTCTCAATGTCTATGGAAACAGCGGATTCATTGATTTAGAGATGACATTAGTGAATAATGTTTCCAAAATGTTAATTGTGCTGAGGGCCAGATGGGAGGGGATCTAGGGACCCTGGATGACTCACAATGGGACGAGGCACTGCAATATCCAATGGAGGTAGCGATTAGGGTAGTATTCAGAATGGTACAACTAAAAATATTATACAGATTATGGTACACAAGGATTAGTTTGAAGAAGAAGGGCCGGGCTGATACTGAACTATGTGCAGGGTATGTGGGCAGATTGTATATTTCGTACATACCATATGGTTGAGCTCAAAAGTGGATCATTTTGGGAAGAAGATCCAGGTTTCATTGTCAGCAACAAGAGCATCTACCTTTGCACTAGTTCCAAACATTATAGATTTATGTATCTGGTACGAACTGACACCCACAAAATATATCTAAACTGTTTTGCAACCCTGGTCTCATATTGGCTTGCTGCAACGCTGCCAAACTGTAGAGGACCCCTGGAATGCTCATTAGGTGATTAATTGAGATTATAATATAGACTGGTGTATTATGGCGGAATTAAATGAATATGAAGGAATGGAATGTCAAAGGAAATTCCCAAAGATTTGGGGACAATGGCTAGCACAAAGGGAGTTGGGACAGAGTGTACAAAAAAGCAGGAGTGAGGGGTGTGGGAAATCTAGAAATGTACCTTTTTTCTATATAGTTCACATCACACCATATTTTTCTTCAGAGCACCAAGCAAGGGGAGGATAACAAATCAAAATAATGAAAAAAGAGTAATAGCTGAAACAAGTTTGACGTTTTGTTGAAGATGATGTTTATATATTTACTAAATATTTATTATAGGTGTTTGTATATATACAATAATTCAATAAAAATAATTTAAATATATATTTCTCTTTTGCTCCTATGTACCTTCCATAGCTTAATTAGGATAGTCTGAAGTTGACCTGGCAACCTTGGCAAGACTGTACACATCTAAGTGGCTCAAGATGAAGGTCTGAGAGTAGGAAAGTGTTTGCGAGCCCGCCCTAAAACATGGCACAATTGGCTTATACCTGATTGGCATATTTAATTTACTTATAAGTCCCTAATATATGGTACTGCATGTACCCAGAGTCTGTAAATTAAATTCTACTACTGGGCCTGCAGCACCCATTGTGACACCCACTTAAGTAGCACTTTAAAACATGTCTCAGGCCTGCTGCTGCAGCCTGTAGTGTGGTTTTAAAACTACCAATATGACCTGGCAAAAAAAACTTTTTGCCAGACCTAATCCTTTCCTTTTGATAAATATAACTCACCCCTAAGGTAGGTCCTACACAGCCACAGGGCAGAGTGCATTGCATCTATAAAGTAGGACATGTGTTTTTAAATTTTACATGTCCTAGTATTGAAAACTCCTTTAATGCTTAGCTCTCCCATTGGATAACATTGGGATACCTTATTACATTTAAAAAGTGCTAACTTTTGATTGGGAATGGATAGAAATGCCAATTTTGGACTGAAATGAATTGTAATCTAAAACCCTCTTCAATGGTAAAGTCAGATTTTAAGTCACAATTCCTAAACTGAAACTTTTAGAAAGTTATATATATTAGACAAATTACCCTAGCTGAATTTATTCAAAACAACATTTTTTTATCCAAGGCAAATTAAATAAATCTTCTTGGCCTGTGTATTTATTCACTGTGATTTCATACTTTTCTATCCAGTTTATACACTTAAGCATTTCCGTTTGACTATATTCAGATAATCAAAAAACATTTTTTCACACTATACAACATGGAACTCTGACATCACTAATGACATTACTTAGACAACATCTCTAAGTAATGTCATAAGTGATGTCAGAGTTGAATAAATGCAGCTAGGGTAATTTGTCTAATATATGTTTCTAAGAGGCCCAACTCAGCTGCTTTAAAAGTGCCCAGTCCCCAAAAATGGCATTTTTCGAAAGTTGGCATTTTCTTATCCTAACCATGAGGTGCTTGCTGACTGTGTCATGGTTCACGTGACTGTAAATAGCTTGTCAGTTGGCTTTTGTGTATTCCTCTCGGAAAGTTAGAAAAGGGAGGACTAAGTGTTGGCAGGATCGGCCATCGTGCCAGGACGGGTGGGGTGGAGCTGTTCCCACCCCCACTTACATTTTAAAGGGCTGTCTTCAGCACACACACACACACAAAGGGACCTGGCGTCAATCGTTTGTCACCCCGGACTACTTGGATCATTGGCAGGGAAAAAATAACTTTACTTAACCAGATGTGGGATTAGCCAGGACGCCAGCCCCACTTCAAAAGATGGTACCAGGTATAAATATTGGACCTCCTGAACCACCTCTTCAGTACACTCCTGGACCTGTGAACATTGCAGACAAAGGACTGCCTTGTTCCCTAGAGGACTGCCCTGGTGCTTGAAGCCTGCTTGTTCCTCAAAGGGCTGACATGCTGCTACCAGAGAACTGCTTACTGCTTGAGGCCTGCCTTATTCTTCAGAGGACTGCCCTGCTCTTGAGGTCCACCCTTCTTTTTGTGAAGGAAGACTAGACCTGCTCCCTTGTTCCCAGACTACTTTAGTGACTCCAAGGGCCAATTGGCTGACCTCCTGTTCTGAGTCACACAGACGCAACAAACTCTAAAGGCCTTCCTGCAACTGCCTGGCTGACCTGCTGCAACTGGGTCTGCCTGGACCTGCCTGAGTTCTGCTGGCCTCAGCTAAAGTGAGTCCCTGATCCCCAAGAGGCACCTTTCTAAGTCCAGGACCTTTGGCTGGCATCAGACTGCACACCTCTGTGAAGAAAGGAAAAATTAAGTTTTGGTATCTTCGCTACAACGAAAGGGTCTGTTCACGCCAAGACTCTGCTGCCTGTGACAGCTGCCAACTCGAAGCTCTGGTGAACCCGACTCTTCTGCTGAATCTACTACCAGCAACGATCAACAATGCAACATCTGCACTTTACGCTACAGCAATGACCATCCACGATGCTTTCCCTGCTCCTCGTGGCCCCCTCCACAGCAAACGAAGCTCTTCAAGCCAGACATTGAGAAGGCACCTATTTCAGCTGGACTAACCTGGTCCCTGTATCCTGCCCACACTCGCGGTTGGCCTGACTTGTGACTTTCCCCTAGTCCAGCACGACCAGATGACTGTGAGTAGCGCTTTGGGCTTTTAGGCATTATATTTGCCTAAAACTTTAAAACTGCATATCTCTGGTTCTACTGATTGGAGTTTTGTTGTTCTGGTATCATTTGATTTTCTACAATATACTTTATTTTTCTAAATTTGTTTGGAATTTTTCTTGCTTTGTGTTTTCACTTTAGTACTGTTTGTATCCTGCATAAATACTTAAGATAGTGCCTCTCAGTTACGCCTGACTGCTTTTGTGCCAAGCTATCAGAGGGTTAAGCACGAGGTAATTTAGTGACTTTTGTGTTTCAGCCTGTCAAAGATTGTGGTTTTTGCTTGAGAAGGGATTTTACAACCTCAACCAATAACCCAATTTCTTAAAACCACCATATAATGCAGGGGTCTGCTCTTGTATTGTAAGAGTAGATGCATCGTATGATAGGATATCCAAACCCTAATGGTTCTCTGATGTCAGAGGAATAGCGTGGGAATGGGGAAAAACATCATTTATATATGGTTCAAGGTGTTGGGCAGTGATGGAGGACCCTCACGGTATCACATGATAATGTGATACGTAGAGAATACAACCATGATGCTTATGAGGTATGACAGACATATTGGGCTGTAAAATTGCATTTTTGATTGTGATTGTGAGTTTTCTGAGATTTTTATTTTTTATTTTTAAATCCTCTGCAGGACCTGTGCTAAGTACGGTGCCCTCTGAAGGCAATGGGCATAAGGCATGGCTTTTGACTTTCTCCTACACCCACAGAGTTTAGGAGTGAGGCACTCGACATTATTCTTAGAGAGTCAGCCTTATACTTGTTGTTTGTAGTCACTGGCAATTAGCACAACTTCTGGCATTATGTTAGAGAAAGGCAATGAACATCCAGACTTCCATCCTTACAAAGTAGTCCTTCAGGTAATCAGTGAGAGCCAGAAGAGATTTTCATAAAAGTTGCATGAGACATGAATGACGGCGCATGCTGACATCCTTCCTGCCATAAGGACCTCCAGGGCCTCGGAATGCAAGATGATGGCCATTGCTGAGAGGATGAACACTTGGGCAAGAATCTGGGGGAACTTATCAGGGTCAGCTGGCTCTGTTCTCTGGGTATGACGCCAATGCCCATCCAGGGTGAGGACATCAAGCAGGGCTTTAATGGTCTTTGGTGTCGAACACAGCGGGATGAGGTAGGTCTCACCACTGACTTTCATCTTTAAGGCATAAACGACCCATTGTATTGTTGCCATGTCTACACAACACTTGGGTTTGAACCAAGGAAATAGTCTTTCCCTATATATATTAAACATATTTAAACTTTACAGAAACACACAGTCACTGGATGATGTCATCAGTGATGTCATCAGTGATGTCATCAGTGATGTCACTGACCATGTCATGAGTGATGTAATATGTGACGTCATCAGCAGTGCATTGCGGGGGCGCGAGTTATAGTTAGCTGAACTAACTATAACGGGGGAATTTCACGGGTTTTGTACGAGTGAAATGTCCAACTAACTTTAACTGTCCCTAAAACCTATGGTTTTTTCAGTGAATTTCTAAGGTTTTTTAAATGCTAATTTCTAACTATAACGTGACTGAAACCTATGGTTTTTTCAGTGAATTTCAAAGGTTTTTAAATGCTAATTTCTAACTATAACGTGTCTGAAACCTATGGTTTTTTCAGTGAATTTCAAAGGTTTTTTAAATGCTAATTTCTAACTATAACGTGTCTGAAACCTAAGGTTTTTTCAGTGAATATATATATATATATTTGTACATTTTTATATAATTTTAAAATTATAAAATAAATAGGAAATTAATAGTTTATTAATTGTTTTAAAGTAAATATATATATATATATATATTAATTATTATGTATGTGTGTTTAACTTTTTTCAATTACGTTTATCTGTTATATTTGTTAAAATGTAAAATAAGTTTACATTTTTTTTACATTAATGTTATTATTTAATATATTTAATATTTTATATTCTATGTTTTTGAGGTCGATATTCTGTCAGTGAACCGATTAACAGACATTCTGCAATGACCCCTCGTCTTTGATTCGACAGGTTGATGTGCTTGGTGTTGTCTTGTGGGGACAGGGCACCCACAGTATATGTGGTGGTTGGCATGAACGAGATTTCATGAAGGAAGATGGAATCTAGATTATTTGCAGTGTAATGTCTGATGTATACGTGGAGCATTGATCAGAATGAAGAGCAAGTCTTAAGTGGTTCTGGCATGTGAATTAGCTACTGTAATATCAATTAGGTTGTGTGGGTTGCATGTGCACAAGAGGCGTGACCTGTTGCAGCGCTTGTGTGTCTGTATAAGATGGTTAAAATGGACTAGGATATGCGTAAAGGATGCTTATGATAGACACTGTGTTGATGTCAGATATGAGGTGTGAGGCACAGGGCTTCAGGCCTTTGGTCCTCACCTGACGTCCTTGTCTTCATCTACCCTTTACTTCTGATGCCTGGATTAGAATTTATAGGTCATGAGGTTCAAGCTTACTGTTTAGGCAGGAACATATCCATTGTTTGTGATCGGCTTGAATGTGGGAAAATGTTTCTTAATTGCTATTGACTTCCAGTTCGATAAGAAAATGGTTCTTGGTTTTGATTGACTTGCGAGCAGGGAAATGTTCCTTGCTTGTAATTGGTTTCTGGTTAGCTAGGGCAAGGTTCAGTACTTATGACAGGCTAAACAGTCACTAAATGTCAGGTATCAACTGATGACCTTTGCTTCACAGATTGTTTCACATTGTGGTGACTGACATTAAGTCCATAGCTACTAAACAAACCCTTACATGCAACTTTTAGCAATGAAGCAAACCAAAGTAAATAGTAACTTCATTTTGAAAGCCATATTTGTTTATATTCCAGTGTCCCTAGGCAATGTTTTAAAAGTGTTGGGATGAGAAGCATTTTTAAAGGCTCATTGCTGTTTTGTTGAACTGTATACATTGGGCCTGATTCACCAAAGTAAACTTAGACCAAAAGTCTAAGTTTAGACCTGAAGTCTAAGTTTAGACCAAAAGTCCAACTTAGACCAAAAGTCTAACTTTACTACTACTAAAGTTAGACTTTTGGTGTAAGTTTAGACCAAAAGTCTAACTTAGACCAAAAGTATAACTTTACTACTACTAAAGTTAGACTTTTGGTCTAAGTAAGACTTTTGGTCTAAACTTAGACTTCAGGTCTAAACTTAGACTTTTGGTCTAAGTTTACTTTTGTGAATCAGGCCCATTGTTTTAAGAAACTGTATTAGGAAAAGATGTACTTTTATTTTTACTCCTTTACTCATAGTCTGAAGGCTTGTTCCAATTCTCCACTCATCAGCACCCTGTCTCCTACTGTAGGTCTTAAAACTGCTTATACAGCTGTAAATTCAGAGTTTTTGCACACCAGTACCACAAGCGGGCACGAGTCATGGGGCACTGCTTCATTTTCTGCGCCAGTTCCCAGCCTCAGAAAAGCAGCTAATCAGTATGCATTTATTGGCCAATGGTTGATGGGAGAGTGATGATGATAATGGGAAAAGCCTATGGATTGGGAGTACTAAATTCACCAGTAAGGCTACTTTATCCTGCTCTTACGTCCTGGCTCTTTCTCATTCTAAATGTGTGTCTTGTATTAGCGTGTCTCTCCCAAACCCCTCCTTAAACTTTTCAGAACGCCTTCCATTTAGTAGCATTTATTGCACATCTTCAAACCATTCACCCTGGCCCCTTCCACATTTACAACTAATTAGTATATCTATATGTAAAGAGATCTCTGCCACTGTGGAGGAGATATCTGAGCAGAAAGGATAGGAGAGGCAGAGGTTTACGGCTGTGGGTTTAGAATTGCATTTTGTAGTACACAAGTAGTTTTACTGTTGTGCTACTTTATGTACTACAAAATGCAATTTGTGTATCGGGCACCTTTTAATTATAGAAACCATGAAATGCTCAGATGATCAATGTAATTGTAACTCACTTATGCACCTACACAATGCACTTGTCACCAAGAAAAAAAGCTTCAGGTCACACAAGGCAAAAACCTCAAAAGGTTTCTGCAAACACCTGGCATGCTCCAAGTCCAGCTCATAGAAAGCTCTGAGGTGTCTAACCAGAGAAAATAGATTCAATTGGGTGGGCTGCTCTGGTAGGCCCCAATAGATCTTAGGTTGGTCTTGCAGGTGTCCACTTAAACCCTAGTCTCAGTCAGGTGACTCCTGAAAGATAAAGATGTTCTTGATTACTGCCAAGTGGCAGAAATAAATCTTTTTGTTCTTTTTCTTTTATTGAATCCTTTTGGAAGGCTTCCTGTCCTGACAGCCTCCGGACCAAATAGTATTTTGAGGAAAGACTTAGTGGCACAAACGTTAGCTCCTCAGAAATCATGTCCTCAATTCAAGCCATGGCAGGGACAGGTTCAGCACTTTACCTCCTTTCATGGAGAGGAGGACCTTCCTCTGGGGAGGTGGGAGCAGTCCTTCTGAAGAAGATGGGGCACGTCCAAAAACCAGACTAAACAAGGCCATGATGAGACTACTACCATGGCTGACAATTTGGGACTCTCCCTGATCTTCTGGAATACCCACTAAATCATTGGAGTTGTAGGAAAAGCATCCAGTGCAATAGGCCATCCTCCTGGCAGCTAAGTCTATCCCAGAGAGTTTTCAGATGAGTGGCAAAGGCATCTAAAATGGAATGCCCCATGGTTTTGAAGATGTAGTTCAGAACCTGCGTGAGAATTTCCCACTTGTGTTTGGGGTGGAGATGCCTACTCAGGTTGTCCACTTTGGTGTTGTTGAATCCAACAATGTGGGAGACTATCAGGAACAGGAACAGGAGGCACACCTGCCGAATTCTCACCACAGATGCAGCCCAAAGCTGTTCTCTTGTCATAAATCTGGTGACAGGTGGCCTTCTTCTCTGTGCTTTATGGAAGTGGAAACTTACCATTTAAGCCCTTGGTCCCTATCCCAGGACTTTCATAGTATTTAGCTTTGTCCTTACTTGTCCAACTACAGATAGGAACTGGAAGCACCCACAGGATCCCACAGCATCCGGAAGGGGTCAGGGGCGAAGCAGTCTCACCTCCAATAACAATATAGAGTTTCCCCCGTCTCCCTCGATGTTGATGTGCAGCAAGTTATCTTGCACAGTTGTGTGCAGTCCCCTTGTGTTCCAAAGCATGAATAGCCACCACAGGCCTCAGACAGTTTGTTCTCTGCTCAGATACTGCCTGATGAGCTAAAGCCCAGCTCCTTCCATCAGACTCACAAATTTATTTCACTGGTATTCCATAAAAGAGACATTGTCTCACTTTCAAACCCTATCCCTAGGTTTGAAAGGAGACTCCTTGATCTCAGCTTCCTTAATGGCTACTTGCCTTTTTAAAAATATTTCTTTATTGACATTTGTTAGTTGCATATAGGATACAAGACGACAAGCAGCATCTTGCCGCATATGATATTTTTTTTTAAGATCATTTTATTAGGTTTACCAATAAAACAATACAACAACAGTGTATCTTGCCGCATATGATGGCAACAGAATAAAGGAACAACCATAGTCCCTACCACTCGTAGGCGCATCAGTAAAGGTCATGGTCAGGACAAAAGATCACAATAGTGGCACAACCAATTAATCAAATGTCTCGAACAGTGCAATATAAAACATAAATCTAATAATGACAGACCGATACAACAGAAATAATGCATCCTATTTGAAAACAGGGGAGAAAAAAATGTTTCCCCACCCACCCTCGCCCACCCCTTTAGCTTCCATGTGAATAGTAGTACCAAACTTAGAAATAAGCTATAGCTTATATAGAGTCTAGTAATCACAGTTCTCCTCGCATACATTTTCCATTGAGAAGGCTCATGCTAGTAAGTAGGCACATCCCTTAACATCATCACACCTCCATTCCACTTATTTAATCAGGTGTACTCTGAGTCTGCCCTGGGGGCTCCAACAGGGCCTGTGTCTTCGCACTCCAAGCAAGCAAGGCATCTTGTGCCTTATTGTCTCTCCTGGTCCTTCTCATATGAGCCTCCTCCGCCCCTGCCAATTCCAACATATCTTTCTCCCAAGCTTACCGTGTCAGGGGCTGGGGGCCTTTCCAGTGTATTGCTATGCACCTTTTTGCTACAGTAAGGCCTAATACAGTCAAACACTTGCTCAGTCGCCTCTTCTGGTCCTCAGGTAGAAGCCCCAGCAGACATTTATTAACTGTGTGCGGAACGTCCCATCCTGACGCGCATTTAAGTTGGGCCAAAATTACAAGCCAATAGGAAGCTATCACCAGGCAGTACCAAACCATATGTAGGAAGCCAGCTCCCGTATTTTCACAACAAGGGCAGTTCTGATCCCTTGATGGATATATGGCGTGAAGTTGTTTGGGGGGAAGGTAGGTCATATGGAAAATATTATACTGTATCAGTTTGCACCTAGCGCTCACTGACACCTTTCGAACACCCAAATGTATCCTGGACCAGTCTTTGGGGGAGATAGGTTCATCACTAAGGTGCTGCCATGTGTCTTCCACATGGAGCGGCTTAACTTGCCTATCCATACATAGTGCATGATAGAGCTGCGTTATTAGCCTACGACACACTGACATCGAAAGCATAGTTGCTAGTGTTTGTGTGGTTGAAGGGGCTTATGGAAACATTGGCCAAAGTTGCGTGCAGTGGCAGCGATTTTAGCATATTGAAGGAATCGGCCCGGGCCTAAGTCAAATGTCTCCAGTGCGTCTTGAAGGGTAATGAATCAACTCTCTGGGTATAAATCAGATAGCATTATACAACCTCCCTCCTGCCATTTTACAATTGACATTAGTTGTGTTATCTGTTCAAATGGGAGTATTATCCAGATGTCCAAGTCAGGGGCATAGGGCACCTGCTTTATAACATGTTGCACCACCCTCTCCCAAATCCTTCCCATTAGATGGATCTAATGTGGGAAATTATGTGACAGTCTCCCACCTCCCATCAGGACAGACCCAAGCATATGGCCACTGTGTGTGCCCTCTAATAAGGACCTCTCCCAGTTGTGCTCCCCATCTAGCCAGTGTACAGCATGCTGCAATTGGGCTGCCAGGTAGTATAGTTCCAGGTCAGGAACCTCCATTCCCCCTTTGACCCATTCTCTCCAAAGTGTGGCAAGTCCTACTTTTCAGCGTTTGTCATTCCAGAGGAGTTCCACCATTAGCAAATCGAATTCGTGGAATACACTCCAGGGCAGTTCATAAAAGGTTCCTTGCATGACATACAAGCATCTAGGTAGCACTATCATGTTGATGAGTGCTATCTTCCCCATCAAAGATAAATGCAATGTATTCCGAAACCAAATGGAGGGTCGCAATCCATCCCTGCCCATGTTGCAGTCATAAAACTGTCGCTCATCATGTGTGATGTGGATGCCCAAGTACCGGACTCTATTGACAGTCCATGACAGGCCCACCTTCTGCAGTCGTTACATAGGCAACCCGCCAGTTGACCTAGCGGGAACAGGATGGACTTGGTCGTATTGATCCGGAGCCCCAATAATTCACAAAACTCCCTCGGCACGTTCGGAAGTATCAGGACAGATAAGTCTGGTTGTCGAAGGTAAACCATAGTATCGTCCACTTAGAGTGACGCCACATGGTTGGTGATCCCTATTCGTATTCCCTAGAGTCTGAGGGTCTGTCGAAGTCTGCAGGCTAATGGTTCCATTGCATGATCAAATGTTAATAGGGATAGTGGGCATCCCTGTCAGGTGCCCTGCTGTAAGGCTATCTCTGTCGAGACACATCGTCCCGTGCGCACTCTCGCCCGCGTGTCTGTATAGAGTAGTTTGATCCAGTTTATAAATTCCTAGAAAGCACTTGCCATACATACTCCTACCTCACAGAGTTGAATTCTTGCTCAGTATCTAAAAAAGCAAGAGTGCATTGATCTTCGTGTAATTCTGGTGCGTGCAGAACACGTGCAAGCCAACACACATTGCGTGTTCCTCTGCGCGATAAATCCCGGTTGATCGTCGTGAACTAGTCTAGAGAGATGGGAAAGTAGCCGTTCTGCTAGGACATGGCTGAGCAGTTAAAGATCCACATTTAGCATAGAGGGGTCGATAGGATTTGGAATTACCCCAATTAAGGCTTCCTTCATTGACTACGGGAGTTCCTTCCTTTCGAGGGCCTCGACAAACACCACCATTAAGTTATCTATCAGAGTTTTTGGGAAGGGCTTATAAAACTCTGCAGGGAGTCCATCGCTTCCTGGTAATTTAGCCTATTTCAAGGCTGTCACCGTGCCCATCAATTCCTGTTTACTTAATGGCGCCTCTAGTGACTCGCGGTCATCTGTAGTGAGGCATGACAACGGTAGCTCTTTGTGGGTGCCTTGTCAGAAAAAGAGAACAGCCTTGAACAACCAATTGGCCTGTGAGGCCAGACTTTTATCATTCTCTAATTGACAGGCTAATCCAATCAGGGGGGCCGCTACGTTTGCATCCTGGGTGCTCCTCCAATCTTGGGGCAGATTTCCTGCATGTTCACGGCCTGATCAGTCCGTGTGATAAGGGCTCTCTCCCAATCTCTTGGTACCTGTCTGTCCTATCTCCCAGAGGGGAATTTTAATTAACTCCAGACGAGAAGGCCCTGACCATCGCCCAGAAGAAAGGGAGGGGGTCGTCCCAGCAGAGGGAGTCTTAGTTAAATACAGATAAGAGCTAGCACCCACCCCAACCCGCCAAGCTTCTACAAGGAATAGGGAGGACCATGGGGCAGTTGGGATGTCCAGCAGAACAGATACCAGCTCGGCTACAATAAATACAATGGCTCATCATCCTCACCCACTGAAGCCACTGGCTCTTAATACAGACATCCCACACAAAAGGGCAAAAAGAACTCAGGTAAGGAAGACTGCACAGACATTATAAGGAGAGGGCTGGTCGGCCATCTCTCCAAAAGGGTACAGGGGTACAGGTACCCCTGAGTATGGATTAATGCTGCCACCCTATTAGTCTACCACTGCCTGGGTAGAGAAGGCAGTAGCCAATTTCTTTAAATGTGTACAATACATACCCCCTCAATCTCAGAGCTAAGCGCTAGGACCTCAATCCATGTAAACAGGAAGACCCTCAGTGGACATGCATGATTGTCACTGTCCACTGAGAAGGAGCTCAAGAAAACCTACAGTACTTTCATGTGACTTGCCAGGAGATCAACATATGGCAGGGAAGCACATTCTCTAGTACCATACCGAAGATTTCTCGTGCCAACAGTGGCTAACTAGAGTAAACCAAAAAAGCACCTTCTTGGTGTTAGCTTGTATTGTGAGAACTATTGTAACATCATTCACTGGTCTGCCCCTTTAAGTCATACATGGATCAAAACAGCTACTTGCAAATTATGGCTCTTTCCCCACTAGTTTAGTACTGCCAAGATTACGAAGACATAGATGGACAGTATCCTACTTTTTATTTGCTATGAAACAGCTTACAGCCCTCTTTTGGGGAAACCCAAGACCTGATTGCAAAACATTACTGTATTGCTTTCTCATTCACAATCTTAAACATTAGTAGGTCAAGATTCTCTAAAGCTTGATTGCAGGATTGCACTCATATGGTTTGTAGCATTTTGTCTGTGTGCCCTCACCTCCAAAATTGAAAGCAAGCTTGATTTCCAAGCCTGATATTTATGAATATTAAAGAAAATATAATGATGAACTAGGAAAAGTTACTTGTTTGTAAGCCTGGTTATTCAACACTCTCACAACCGCCGACAAGTGTGAGGTATCTCAAGAGATTTCATGTATAAGGATGAAGCATAAAGGGAAAGTCTGAGGGCTAAGATGGACCTTCCAGCAACTCCTCCTCCACTTTGGCGAAGGAGTGTTGCCCCCCCCTACCAGCAGCAACAGCTGCGAAACTTGAAAAATAAAACAATAATAAACATGTTCATTATCATTTTATTTTTCTCCAGCATTGAGTCTAGGGGGCGGGCCATGAGGAAGACAGGCATGAAGGGGAGTGGTAGGTACACTGTTGTCAGTGCGCATGTGGGTTTGGCTAGCCGTCTCAGGACGGCCAAACCGACATGCGCACTGAAACTGTCTCCTACCCAAGCTGCATTGCCGGGTTGGCGACAGCAGGCACAGGCTCCCAGCCTCTCTGGGAGTGCAAATCCAGGCAGCTCAGGCCAATCCTAATGCTGCTCTCAAGCTGAGAGCAGCATTAGGATTGGCCGCAGGGCAGTCTGGGAGCCTGTGCCTGCAGTGGAGCCAGAAAAGTGGTGATGCAGCAGGCATTCAGGTAAGTTTTTTTGGTTCGTCCCCCCCACACCGCCCGTCCCGCCACTTTGCCTGACACTAGCCGCGACTGGGATCTTCATGGAAAAGGAAAAGATTTGTCTACCCAAGTGCCCCCTCCCTACCCCAACAAAAAAGCTGTTTTCCTACACCTCACAGGCTGGCAGGACCCTTTCTGTGTCCGAGAGGTACCATCAAATACACAATTACCGTCATTCTCAGACAAAAAAATAAGGTCTTTGTTTGGTCTTCAAAGGCATTTGCTCTGATGCCTCTTTGATTTCACTGAAAATAATTTGTTATTCCTTGTGGTCCTTAATGGGGTAGACATCTGCTATCTCATTTGAGAAAATGCAGGTTTCATCTTCTAATTCGACCTTTGTCTATAGAATTCACAAGCCTTGGTGTCTTCGTCAGTGGTATGGGAGTAGACTGAACCTTTTCCTTCAACATTTGGAAGCCACCATTAACTTTGGTGGCTTCCAAATCTTTGAGGTGTTATGTGTTTGGTGGAGATTGGTTTAGTATTACAACTGGGAAAAACTGCCACCTCTAAGAACTGTCTTGGAATTTAAGGTTTGTATTTGTATTTTGTATGATGTGTTCATAGAGCGCACTGTGACCAGACTGATACTGGTGCTACAATTAGTACAGTCCAGATAAAAGGCAGAGAAGGGAAAAGAGAAGCAGCAATGCGGAGGAAGCAGCTGTCGTCCTGGTCAATGTTATTTAGGGAAAAGCCAGATGTTAAGGGCTTTCCTAAACTTGTACAGATCGGTCTGGGATCTTAATTGAGGTGGTAACTTATTCCATGTCTGCGCGGCTTTGGTAGAGAAAGCACGCCCTCCTTGATGCACCCCACTGAATATGTATTCTTGAACAAGATTAGCTGAAGCTGAGTGTAGCAACCTTCCTGGGGTGTATTTCCTCAGTCTGTTCTGCAATGGCTTTGGGTCCTTATTTCTGAAGGACTTTGAATAAAATTCAAAGTGACTTAAAGAGAATCCTCTGTTTAATGGGCAGTCAGTGAAGATCCCTAAGAGCACTAGAAGCAGAAGAGTTCCGTGATCTATTTAATGTCAGTTTGGCTATAGCAACCTTAACTCTATCCAATTTCTTGATTAAGTAATTTGGAGCTCCCAAGAGAAGGGCATTGCAATATTCCAGCCTGCTAAGCACCATGCACCTGGCAATTAAAGATTTGGCTTGGGCAGGTAACATTGGAAAGAGCTTTTGGAGGCTCGAAGAAGAGCAAAGCAAACCCCTACTACTCTATTAACGTGCTTTGCAAGTGAAAGATGTTCGTCCAGCTTTACTCCGAGGTTTCAGACCTTCTCTGAGGCACCGAGAAGAGTCTCTGTGGACTGTGGGCAAAAGCTGGAGGGCAAAGGTAACGGAACTTTAACAGAGGAACAGCAAAGGAGCTCTTTTTTACCTCCGTTTAGTTTCAGTGATTTTACACTCATCCAGTTTGAAATGTCCATTATGCAGGCCTGGAAAATGCTGATCAAGTCAACCTGATTGTTAAGTTGATAAAATCAGTTGAGTATCATCTGCATAATTGATAACCGTGATCTTATAGGTTTGAATAAGCGAGATCAATGGTTTAATGTAGACATTACCATTTGTTTTTTTGATTTTGAAATCAATAAAATATTTAAAAACATTGATAGCTGACTGCTTGCTACAAAGTCGAGCTTACACTTCATAGATATAGACGTCTTTTCCATTACTTTAGACATGAACTGTTCTGAATCAAAACTGCCATTATCTGTAAAGAATGTCCAAGCTTACCATCATTCATTTAAAGCTTTGAAAAAGTTCAAAAGATGAAAAATGAGTCAGCTATATTGGATGCAGTAGTGTCCGGCGAGTTGACAGAGTGGCGGGTGGGGAGGGAAATGGGGAACGGGGCTAGAGGTTGGAGACAAACAAAACCTTTTTTTAAAAACCACTTACCTGCTCGCCGCATTGCGCTCCTCACTTCTCCAGGCACAGGCTCCCGAGTGCACTGCAGCCAATCCTGATGCTGCTTTCATGCTGCTGAAAGAAGCTCCAGGATTGGCCTGAGCACCAATGATTTGCTCCCCCCACAGACTGGGAGCCTTGCCTGCTCTCTCCAACCCAGCAATGCAGCTGGGGGATTGGAGAGAGCTTCACTGCGCATGTGATTTTGGCTGGTCTGAGACGGCCAGCCAACCACATGCGCAGTGAAGGCAGTGCCCAACACTCCCCCTCCAGCCTGTCACGACCCAGGCCTCGCCCCCAAGCCTCGGCTCTGAGAGAAAAATAAAACGATAACAAACAAGAGTTTATTATCGTTTTATTTTTCATTTGTTCGGCTGCTGGAAGGTGGGGCGACACTCCTCCGCCATAGCTGAGGAGCCACTGCTGATTGAATGTAACTTGTGACTACTAATGTTACAATCTGGCACGGATCCACCAAGATCACCACCAATGAAACTCAGCACAATGACTCTATAATGACTCTATGAGCATTTATGTACATTTATTCCAGAAACATATTCCATGTTACTACATTGGTGTGCTCCCATTCCTTGATTTATATTATTTTCGTTTGGCTTGGTTTTCCATTTCACCTCCATCCCTCAAAAGAGAAAGGAGCTACTGACACGGTCTCACTGGGGTCTCCCCTCCACCCCTTCCATCACAAATAATATATGTGGACATGTGTGACTGGGAGCCTTCCTCTGAGTAGGTGTGCAAAAATAAACAAGTAAAACAGCCTTCCTAGGTGCATTTTCAAATGCTTAGTTTGAAATGCAATTATTAGGTGGCTGGGCATTGGCTGTTTACACAGCCATTAGAACCACTGCCACATAACATCTCTGTTTATTTCCCCTTTCAGTTGTGTCTGTGGAAGTGGAGGGGTTGGTCTAAAAAGGAACTCTTCCACGGTTTACAGTGACAGATGTCTTTGCTGCAGATCTGCTGTTGAGGAAAAACCTGAGACAGACAGTGTCACAAATTGACTGGGAAGTATTAGATCCGACATCCATCATCAACACCACACATCCCATTAAAATGACGCCCATGATCAACGCCACCAGCCCATGCATAGCATCAGGGAGTAAGGTGCTCTCCACCACTGCCTCCCAGGTTGTCTATGCAATGTTACTGTCCCTCCTATGTGGCGCATTCTGGTGGACTTCTCATGTCACAGCTAGAGGTTGGCGAGCCGATGACAGCTCGAGCCAGGCTTGTGCCTGAAGCCTTGCTCACCTCGAGGTCCTATTGGAACCTCAAGCCCATAAGGAGCAGAGCTTCCATGTGACTTCTGCTTGCCACCCTCACTTTACCCAGGATGTGGCGATAAGGCCAGGGCTGCCGACTTTGATACTGGAGAACCAGAGTTGAGTGTCGGCATCGGCTCAAAATGGTGTGATTCTGGGAAAATCACTTAATCTCCCCATGCATATAAAAATGAATATGATCTTGTGTATTGTAACTGGTGCCTCATGTAAAGCTGTCCAGTATCTTCGGGCCGAGTTCACGTTTTATAAAAACTGCAGAAAAATGCACAAAGGGGGGGGGGACCTAACTAAAATAAAGAAAGACAAATAGATACCCATTTAGTGGCTGATTTTGTACAAAGTAAAACAAAAAACATGGATAAATCGTGGAATCCCCACTTAAATTGTGTGATTTTAGGCACATATTTTATTTAATAAAAACTCCATTTTCTTCATTATAGTGTATGATAAAAACTTTCAAATATGTGAGTTCAGAATGCTAGTTGTACATAGACTATAATGTTGCTTTATAATAATCTGGGCCACATGCAGTGTTTGCATGACAACCATCTTGCCTCTTACTGGCACATGCATCAAGCTAGGATTTTGCGAGTCCTTAATAGCGAATATTAAGGATTTGCAATTAAGGATTCGCAAAATCCTATGCATGTAGGAATCGCTATAATAATAGCGATTCCTTCACATTCCTTATTTGAGACTCGCAAACTGCGACTCGCAAATAAGGAATGGCTTCCCATTCGTTCCTATGGGCCTACAGGCCCATAGGAATGAATGGGAAATTGCGAGCGCTATTTGCGAGTACCAATAGGTACTCGCAAATTGCGCATGCAACTTCAAGGGTGCAGGGGTGTCAAAGGACACCCTGTTGCACCCTGAAATTGATCCGTGCACATATAGTAGCGCTCACACATGTCCCAAGGACATGTGTGTGTGTAACCTTCAACTTTGAAAAATGCACTTTAGTGCATTTCTCAAAGTTTTTGCAAATTACCATGAAGTTCAACTTCATGGTAAATTGCGCCCTAGTAGCGAAATCGCTAATTTTTTTACTTTGTTGCATTGCATTTAAGGAATCTCAATTTGCGATTCCTTAAATGCAATCGCAATTTAAGTAATCGCAATTTAGAGATTACTTAAATTGCGATTTTTGCATTTGGGATGATGCATCCCAAATGCAAACATCGATCGCAAAGGGGCAGATTCTTAGAATCTGCCCGTTTGCGACCGGTTTTTCTTTTGATGCATGTGCCTGCTAGTTCACTAATGGCTCACGTTTAAAAACTATCACTTTTAATAAGTATTTCTCAGTGCTGTGCTGTAATG
Source organism: Calotriton arnoldi (assembly GCA_963921515.1). Lineage (NCBI taxonomy): Eukaryota > Metazoa > Chordata > Amphibia > Caudata > Salamandridae > Calotriton > Calotriton arnoldi. The sequence continues at coordinate 1,290,762 of CAWUFW010000319.1, forward strand.
TGACGTATTAATCCCAAAGTTTCCAGAAGTTAAAGAAATACACTTTTCTTATTTTATTTTGAAGAGACTTTATAATATTGTACATGATTTTTGTTGTATGATGTACATAGCAAACAGTTCCAGGGCTTGGCTTGTGCACAGGCTCTAAGAGCTGAACCAGGGGTGCCAGACCCCTGGCTCGGCTCTGTCTCCCCCCGTTAATTTGTTGGCTTGCCCACCTCTAGTCATAGCAGTGCTTCTGTCTGTGGCCTGTATATTTTCCCCAGATAATTTTCGTCTTACAAATGTATTTATTTATTTATTTGAGAGTTTGAGATAGCGCTAGCTAGACCCGAAGGTATCAGGGCGCTATACAACAGTAAATGTTCACATCAAACATAACAAATCTATACAGAGCATCTGAGTCAGAGCTCTTAGTAGACATTTATTTCCTTCAAGACGGACAAATGACTCTTTCAGTCTCCTATTCTGTCCCCGATGAATGACTTCAGACTCCTTTTAGGACTGTCGAGAATACTGGTGCATAAGCAGTGGTCAATTCTGTGAGGATGAATTAGAAATGATGTTCTCCACAGTCACGCCTCACTAATGTGCTGCTGAACGCCCCACATTATCCGAGGAAAAGTGGAAGCCATAATGTTTTCAACACCTGACTTTTGCCATTTTTAAATTAGTGTTGCAAGTTGCTGTTTGTAAATGCTAATATTTGAAAAACTCGTAACCTTGCGTAACCTTGCCTTTGTGCAGACCTTTTGGGATGGCGAAGCTGGTTCATGATCCTGTGAAACCAGCTTTCGAACTGCGAGTTTCATGAATAGATATGTCTGTCTTTCAAATGTCATATTGATAAGATATGTCATCAGGCAGATCTTAAAAACATTAAAAAAAAATTAGGTACCAGAACCACTGGGCTGGGCCATCTATACGATTACTAGACTGAAGGTACAATGTATGCAACATTTCTGTAGGGACTTCCAACAGCTTCTCAGATCCAAGCCAAACCGGCTTTAGATGCAAAGCATACGAGCCACAGTCTGGATTATTTACGAGTATTAATCAGCCGAATGGAGAAGGGTGTGTTATGACAAACACCCCACGCCAAAATGGCTGAAAGAAATATGTACTGACTACTAAGTGGGTGAGCCAACAAATTAGCAGGGAGAGCAGAGCCACGGGTCTGAGGCAAAAAGAAACTGGAGGGCGCCTCCCTGCAAAGTACATGGAGGGGTCCCCCCACGCTCCAGACCAAGTCAGGAGCTCTCAGGCTAGGCGCACGCCGCCCGTGCATGATGCCGGATGAGGCCCCATGGAGCTCGGGCCCCCCACCCGCACACCAGGACTGTGGGGCTATTGTTACACCACTGCCAAGGGTCTGGCAGGGCTCTAAGAGTCCGTGCATGATCCAAGCCCCGAAAACAGTTGGCACAAAACTCATGCAACAAACATCATGTGAAAATATGAAACTCTTCAAAATTAATAAAGCTATTTCTTTAAAATGCAATGCATTTCACCATAATACATGAGATTATTTTTGGTTTGTGCAGTGCACACTCTGAACTCACGTATTGGAAGCTGCTCTCATATCTGATAACAAAGAAAAAGGAGGCTCTGTAAAATAAAATATTTGCCTAGGATTACGCAATTTGGTCAAGCGGGGAAGCCAGGATTGGTCGCAGGTTTTCTAGCTTCAAATTTTGCAATTTACCTACTAGATGGCTACCTCCTTCTCCCCTTTTTAAGTCTACAAAGGTAGACTTTGGGACCTATTTACGAGACGGTTTGCGTCTCTCTGCGATGCAAACCTTAAATGTGATTTATGAAACCATGCAAGGCCACTTTGCATGGCCCTGAGTGGCTCCATAAATCTGGAGTAAGGCAACGCAGGGTAAATCGCTGCCCAAGAAAGGCATTCCATTGGCGTTGCGTGGGTGTTCCGATTCAACTCCTATGGTTTTTGATGCATTCCCAGATTTACCAGAACTGGTAGACCTTGGAACGCGGCAAAAAGATATGTCTGCTTAAGTGAGGCATAACAGGGAGAAATATCTTTATTTCTCCTCATTACTTCCTCTTTTTATGTGTGTTATATTCGGCAGCACAGCTAGATAGAGGAATATGCCTCTCTGGATTGTTTTTGTGCAGGAAGGTGCCCCTTCCTGCACAAAAACAATCCTGCGTGCTACGCAGGCACCCTTGCACCATGTTGCAAGGATGCCTGCATTGGCGCTAGACTGCCAAAAAGACGCCAGTGCAGGGGAGAAGGCAGGAATTCGCCATAAAGCCTTAAATACAGCTCATTCCTGCCCTTTCCCTGTCACGCACTGCAGCACAGCAAGGTGACTTCCAGGGACATATTAAGGATTTTGGGGGCCTTGGGCCAAACATATTTTGGGGGTCCCTGTTTGGAATAACTTTGGATTTGTGAACCAATTTCAGCTCTTTCATGGCCTCTTTGTACAGGTCACTGACAGGGCACAAGCACACTCGTTTACATTCTAAATGTATTTACATCTAATATCCTGGGGTAGTGACATGTGTTTTCAATATTGAAATACAGTAGCAGCTCACTAATATTACTGCGAATAATCTCAGTGACACCCACCCATTTCTCATATGTCAGGTCCTGTTTTGATCCCCCAAAAACTTTTTTATGGTGTTGCATGAAAACGATATTTAAAACGATCTATTTAAGAGTTATATAAGGTCATCAGAGCAAGACTCTGCAGAACAGAGCCGGCTCTATCAAGGGGCCCCCCTGAAAGTCTGGGTCTCTCAGCCACAGCCCACTTTGCCCATGCCTTAAAACGTCTCTGTGACATCTCGTAAATAGGGGCCAGATGTGCAAAACTTTTTTCAGCTCACAAACGGCCATTTGTGACCTGAAAAAAGCATTTTTAAATGTACAAAGCCCTATTTGCAATTCTGTAAGCTATTACTGAATCGCAAACTGGGTTTGTGAATCGCTATTAGGAAGGGGCGTCCCTTCCTAACAGCGAGTCGCACTGGTATGTCTGAATGTTTTGCAACCGGGAATGGGGTTGCAAAACCTATGCAGTTACCATCAACTTCAAGTTGGTGGTAACCAATTTGCAAATGGGAAGAGGACCCCTTCCCCTTTGTGAATGTGGGCACCAACTTTTTTTAAGAGCAGGCAGTGGTCCCACGGAGCACAGATGATATTCAGTACTGCCAATGGCTGGTGTAGAGGCAGCCGGTGCTGACGTCGATACCTCGGTCGATACCTCGGTGATAATGGTGGAGCTAAAGCTTAACCCAGTTGTAAAAGGCACCTGCGGATTCTCGAGAAATGCGGCCATCAAGATGGGAATGCGCTGGGGACATTGCCGAGAAAGGGCCCTCAAGGGTTCCAGCAGGGTGTTCAAGTCCGCAGGCGTATCCGTTGCAAGTGTCAGACAGAGGTCCAACACGCATTCTTCACCGCAAAACATGCATCGAAGAACAGGTAAGATGCAGTCCATATAGACTGGTCTAAACGATAGGAACCAAGAGGCGCTTAGTTCCCTTAGGCGAGGTGTCCAGATGTTGTACTATGCGTTTACGGTATTTCCGCTCCAGGAGCGCTTTTGCCATTTCGTTGGTAATTGGGCCGTCCATTGCGTAGTAGGTAAATGACAATCAGGACTCCCGCTATTGATAGCAGGATCAGAGGTAGACCTCCGAAAATGCTTCCAAATACGGAGTGTATAAAGTTCGGGATAACTCCGAGGATTGTCTGAAAGGTGCTAAGAAGTCCTGACCCTATGGTCTTAAATAGGTGTACAATACCGCTCGTATCAGGCATATTTCTGCGAAATGAATGGGGCAGTTTGTACGTATAAGTGCCTGTATCTCACTCGAGGTCCTTGCGATTTGTAGTTCAAAGGTCTCTCGAGCAGAGGTTAAGGGTACGGTCTGCTCTAAAAGCATGGCTTTCAGTCTGCTCAAAGTATCAATTTGTATAAAGGAAACATTCAACGAAAGCCATAACGGCGCCTCCCTGACTGTACTTGTTGGGGGAAACAATACTTGCATACAGCAAGTAACCCTGGAGTTCACAGTGACCAGATAGGCAATGCCCGGAAGCATATCACAGCAACCTTGATCGTTCAGCATCAAGTAACTCCCGTTCGAGAGCAGCTCGAATACCGGCTTAATCACGGCAGCTGGAGTCCCTTTCATGTGGCAGGACAAGTTTGCTATCGAACCATTACATGCTCCATGCAATGTAATGTCCCGGCACATGAGAGAACCGCTCAAAGCGTTCTTGCAGTTAGTACCACTTAGAAACACTTCTCGATCCCCACTCCGGCATCGAAATCTATACGGTAAATCCCAGGATTCCCTAATGTACCCCTTACCCATCTTTTCATATTTGCCCGCCTGCCATTGTTCAAGGTAATATTGAAACTGAAAAGTAGTGACTGGTAGAGTTATGTGGCCATGGATTAGCCATTCAGTATACAGCGCTTCCGCCACTATAAATGGTAGTCGGTCCAGTTTTTCAATACGCAACATTGTATATTTAGCTCCCCTTTGTGCCATTTCAACCTGTTTATCTCTTAGATTATATTCAGAAAACAGAGACGTACTGTTTATAAAACTCCAAGGCACAAAGCCTGCACGCAAAGATTGCAGCGTCCAGCTTAATAACATGATAGAACGTAATTGAGATTGCCCGTGTTGTAGTATGGCCAAATCTTGTTCTAGGATGTCTATCGCAGAAGATACAATGTTGCCCAAAGAATATATTCTGGAGGAGTTGTTAACCCATTGTCTACCACAGCCAATGATTTTTCTAAGTTAATACGGTCTATTTCCCGTATTCTCTCTGCTGCCTCTCGTTGAGATATTTTCCACTTTTCATTATAGGCAGCATAGATGCCAGTATATATGAAACGTTTCTGACGTTGTTTCCTGGGACCTTGTAAAAAATTCCTAAGATCCATGTCTTGTGAGAGTAAGGCTAAGTGTTGTTTCACTTCTGTTAGTGTTGAGGTCTCTAGCCATTCAAGGCACAACTTCCCAACACTGTAGGATGTCACTACCCCTGGATGTTCTCTTTGTACATAACGTGGGTCTGGCCTGTGGATACTGTACCCTTCGGTAATACCCAAGAATCGTTTATGACATATGTTTGTGTCTAAGGGCCAAACCACCCATTTTTCCCAATTTGGGTCTGATCTATTGTACTTTAAAATGTCATCTACTGTTGCCCCTTCCTGTGAAGTCGAATTTTGCCACCCTCACATCTGTGATGGTGTTGGAAATCGAGGTGTGTTCAGGTCCTTTACCTTGGCTAAGCCAAGACAGGATGTCTGTTGCACAGTTTCGTTCAGAAATATCATCTGCTGTGGAATGAGGCATGCTCGAAATAACGCTTCTGTTCCCTGGACTTGCCAGTCCCTAGAACCCCAGACTGATTTTAAGTCTATTGTGTCCTTCCATAGGTCAAAACCCTGTTCAGACAGTTGGACAATAAAGGAAGCAGAGTAAATCTGTTAGGTATTTGTCAACATAATTTTCAGTGCTGATGTTGGTATAACCTTATAATAGTATGAGGTTGGGTCAGTGGTGTTAAAACCTGAAAAATATGAAAATTTCTGTGCAAATGTCTGCGAACTACCCTTTGGTGGTGTAGGGCAATGTTCCCACTGATGGTACTCAAACACATTTCTAGGCGAAATAGATTTGTGCAGGAAATGATGACCATAATGTTGGTAACAGTACAAAATGTCATAGTCTGAATTACTTTCTAAAATGTCAGTGTTCGGAAATGCAGCAGTTTTTTCTAAATCAGACAACATGTTATTAACAGTTTCAGTGTCCCAATCATCAGAAAATGTACTGGAGGTAATGATATCACTTAATGAAATTTTAAATAAATGAGGAATTTTTAAAAGTTCAGTCGGACCGAATATTTCGAAATCAACCTTGTCCCAAACTATACCATCCGGTATAGGAACCGCTGTGATGTTCACTGATGACAAGTCTCTCTGTTCACGATGAGACGATTGATGTGGTTTTAAAATCAAATTAACTTTCGGGGCTGTAGAGCTCTGTTGAAGATATCGTCCATTAAGAAGCATGCTAAAAGTTATCACTAAGCCTAGCCAGAAAAGAAAAAATAGAATCCCAGAAATCACCCAAAGTTCAATCCAAGGCGATACCAGGTAAGTCTTTTTAAGAAAGTTCAGAAAGTCTTTAGCTTGCTGTTTACGTGATTTTTGGGCTAGCGTCATTTCCGGTTCACTTGGATCTAAAGAAAACGTATCAAAATTCATGAAGTAGCCAGAAGCAGTTCGATTAATTGTAGGAATTGCATCGGGATTTGTTGAAATCGCATTTTGCTCTCGTCGAGGCATGTTGACGTATACGTCTGTATTTGGTCTGATTGCAACTTGAGTGTTGTTTTGAGTTTCATTTTGTAGATGAACTTCGGGTTCAAGGGGAACGAGTTCCATAGCATTGTTGCTTAGTCCTTCATTCCTCACAGGAGGCTCTTCAAACGTGATGAGTCTTTCTGTTTGAACTTCTTGGATTGTAGCGAGAGGAGGGCGTCTGCTACTGTGGAGTCCACGAGGCCTACTGTTCAGTATCGGCCACATAGTGTGGTTTGATTAAGTCGATTGAGACAAATCTTTTCTCCTTTTTCCCGGCAAGAGGCGGCAAAAGAACAGTTCGTGTTCCTTGAATTGCTAGGACAGGTACAGGCTTTCTGTATGATGGTCCAAATTCTTTCTTGTCCGCTATTTTCTCTCTGACCAGATCCCCTATTTTTGGTATCCATACAGGTCTTGCCGTGTTTGCCTTGACTTCCTCAGTGGCGGTCTGTTTCTGGACAACGTTGCTTTGTTGTGTCCTGGATTCATTTAGATCCTGTAAAACAGCCAAACGATCATCGATATCAAATGGTTTCTCATCCGCCACTGTGTCTTTATACTCAAGATCAGCTACCCACATTCTTGTCCCAAATAGGACCTCATATGGAGTGACACCCCCTAGAGAATTTCTTGGCTGGTTGTTTAGTGCTCTATGTACCCCATAAAGGTGACTGATCCAACTACCGCCCTTGCCTAATACCCTAGCTGTTAAAGATTGCTTTAAGTCATGGTTTTTCCTTTCCACAACCGAATTTCCCTCAGGATGGTACGGAGAGGAGTACCGCAGTGCAACGCCCATACTTTTCATGGCCTCTGTAAGCCCGAGAGCTAAACGCCGGGCCACGGTCAGAATGTAACGTGCCAACTGCATATGTCCCGATAAAGACTCGCAAATCTTTTATAACAGTTTGAGCATCAGCCGAGCGCTGAGGCCAAACCCAGAGGAATCTTGAGCAGGAATTCACTGCAACCATGATATACTTGTAAGCCCCATCAGATTGTAAGGGGCCGCAGTGGTCCAGATACACGCATGCGAGAGGTTTGTCAGATATAAGTAATGGTGTCTGCGCCGGGCGTGTTCTGGTGGAGCCTTTCATCTGCTGGAAGATTTCGTATTTCAAGACATAGGGGCCGATCACGATGGCGGGCGGATCGCCCCCGCCGGGCCGGCGGTGGTCACCGCCGGCCCGGTGGGGCGATTCGCCCGCCATCCAGACCGCAAAGACCTCCCGCCATATCATGATGGCTGGGGGGTCCGCGGCGGACGGAAAGACCGTCCGCCGCTTTTCCGAGCTGAATATGGTGGCGGTGTCTGGAAGACACCGCCATCCATATTGCGATGCAGGCTGCGACAGCCTTTCCATGGCTGCATTGCCGCCATGGAAAGGCTGACGGTTCCTGCTGTTGGGGGCCCGTAGCGGGCCCCCATATAGTTGGGGGTGGGGGTGCACATGGGGGTACCTATGAGTACTCCCTGCTTTTGCATGTACAATGTGGCAGGCACCGCGCGGTGCCTGTCACGTTGTGCATGGAAAAGCATGCCATGTTTATTTTACATTGCGGCGGGTGCTGCCTGCAGCACCGCCGCCGCAATGTAAAATATACGGGATGCGCCCGCCAGTGTGGCGGGCGCATCCTAATGTGGACTGCGGGACCGCCGCACCTATGGCGGGCGGTCCCTTTAGAGCAGATGCGATGGCGGGCGGACTTTGTCCGCCCGCCATCGTGATCGGCCCCATAGTCTTTAGTTTGCTTTGTTAGACCGGGCCACCAATAGCGCTGTTTCAACAATGAAATAGTCGCTGTAACGCCTGTATGTGCAGAACCCAAACCCTTGTGTGCTGCTAGTATTAAACCTTGCCTACGATCCATATTTGGTATTACTCTGTCCCCCACTCCAGGAATCTGAGCAAATGGAATGTTGTTTGCATCTAACTTGTAGGAGTACTTTAGTGGAAATTTCTTAGGAACTGCACCGCTGTTCTTGCTTGAGGCAATCACAGCCACCATAATCTCACCGTCTATTCTCGTTTTTGAATGAGTGATTGCAGCTACGGAAGCCGTTCGCACAGCCCCCTTTGCGGCTTCATTAGCCAATGAATTCCCTTCAACGTGAACGCCATCACGCTGATGACTCAGTGTGTGTATCACGTGAGCCCATGGTAGGTCGTTTTTCAACTCCACTACCTGTTCCCATAGCATTTTATGCTTAATTGTGCCACCTTTTGCATCCTTAAACCTGTTTAGTTCCCAATGATGTAGATACTCATTGTATGACTGCACACAGTAAAAGGAATCACACACAATTAGTGTGGGGAATTCGTGATCCGTATTTACAAGTGCCAGTATCAGTGCTTTTAACTCTGCCAATTGAACCGTGCAGTCTCCTAGAGATTGCGTTTTGGTGCAACTTGGATGGAACTTCCCATCCCGCATGCGACCTTTAACGATTGCACACGCTGCGCTATATTGTTGCTTACTCCCTACGGCCGGTTGAGCAGATCCGTCAGTGTAAATAATATATTCATACTGCTCGAGAGGCAATATTTCATTAGGTAGAGGATATTCTTGTTCGTATTGCAGAAATGCTTGTGTTTTTAGACTTGGGTCCAATCTGTATTCAACGTCCGTTGCAGTAAGAGAATTAGCCCATTGTATCCATCTCGGATGTAAAGCTTTTGCATTTGGAATGCTAGCCTTTGTAACAGCTTCTAAAGCTGGTACCGGGGTTACGACTATTATGCGTTTCCCCTGAGCCAGTGCTCTTTCTCTTGCTACAGTGGTCTGAACAGCTGTCAGTATTTTTTCTGTTGAAGTAAAACGCATTTCTGCGTTTGTGTACAGGTGTGATTTGTATGCGATCGGTACTGTTTCGCCTTCATTGAAGGTTAGGTAAGTGTACCCGCATTTACCCGCTATTACACGGATCACCAAGTTGTGTGGGTTTACGCGTGTCTGTAAGTGTTTGGAAGCAATCATGTCTTCTTGTAATAAACGTAGGATATTTGAATGTTCCTGTGTCCAATGTTTGACTGAAAAGTCAGGTTTTATTAAGTCGTAGAAAAGTTTTACTTTTTCTGCATAATCTAAAATGTATGTTCTGCTGAAATTTAGGAATCCCAGTATTGATTGTAGATTTTTTAATGATTTTGGTGGTTGAAGCAGCTCACACTTTTCTAAAAAGTTAGCTGCCAGGCTTTTCCCTTCACTTGAAAGCTCGTATCCTAAAAAAAGGACATTGAGGTGGGCTATTTTTGATTTTTAAAATTAAATTTGTAGCCCTCCGAGGCGAATCCCATAATAATGGTGTTCACCCTGGTCAAGTGCTTTTTAAGTCATCGTCCGTCAGATAAATATCATCCACATAGGACAATGCTTCCTCATCAAAATTTTGGAGTAACTCTGTTACTTTTGCTGAGAAGACCCCCGGGCTGTTCTTATACCCCTGGGGAGACGACAAAATTGCCGCTGGGACCCCAACGCTGAGAATGCGGTCAAATACCTGCTTTCAGGCGCTATATTTTGTCAGAAAAATCCATTTGAGATATCTAATGTAGTTTTGTATTTTTTCCGCACAATGTTATTCATCAATGCGGCACTGTGTGCATTTTGGACAGCGAATATCTTTGTGCATGAGTTTAAATGTCTGTAATCTAAAACTAGACGATATGTGTTGTCCGATTTTGATACTGGAAACAAAGGATTGTTCATTGGTGAGGTGCATGTTTCAATCACCCCTTGGTATTCAAGTTGATCTAAGATCTCCCTGACTTGTTTTTAGCTTCTTGCTTTATTGGGTATTGCCTCTGAGCATTTGGTGAAACTTTTAATGGGATCACGTGGTGGGTTGAATCCTCATCCCAACCAACATGATTTTTGTATAGTGCTGGAGCTAGGGCAACCGCCCACTCCTGTGCATAAGCATGTTTAAGATGTATGGGAACGAAGTCGGAGAATGATGGAAAAATTCAATGTTCTCCCCTGGGGCACTCCATGACGAATGTTGGCAGCCAATCTTGTTCTGCTAATAGGATGTCATAACCGGATGACAGATTTTCCCAAAAGAGACCTTTGACTTTCCTGGGCTTGTCCCCCTCCATTTGGAGTGTTATTTCGTGTAACTTATGTGGGACGCTCACCCTGGTGTCTGGTGTTTCCACCGTTATGTAATCATTCAAGTCCGCTGTCACCAGAAATTCCTTCAGGTTCTGGCAAGCTATTGTTACTTCTGCCGCACTGTCTAGCATCGTCAGAGCCCATTCCCCGTTCAGAAGCTGCGTCCTCAGAATTCTGGGCATGTCTGATTTTTATGCCTGCAACTTTCTTTTTCTTAAACTGTGGTTTTGATTTTGGTTTGTCTTCTTTTTTGGAAGTATAGTCTTGAGCGTGTTGCTTGTCTCTGGACTTCGTACGCTCCTCTTTGTGTTCTGACCGTCCTTCTCTCTCAGTGTTTTTCGTCGAGCCCTGAAAGGAACGAGAGGAACGTGTATCAGAATCCTGATACCTGTCAGATTTCCTAATATTATCCCTATTCCTGAGGTTATACCTCTTTTCAGAGGGCTCCTGTGGAGGAGATCTGCCTCGGGATTGAGATCTGTTTTTAAAGTTTTGTTGTTTTTTATTATCCCACTTCTTTTTAGAAGAAGCAGGTGTCTGCTTTGTAGTGTCTTTTTCAGGACTGCCCATCAGTTGTGGTTTTAATGCTTTCCCACCCAAACTGTGTCTGCCTAACTCTGCATATGCAGTTTCAATTATTTTGGGCAGTTCGTGTTGTTGATCCAATGGACTGAACTCCCTTAGGCGTTGGCGGATTGCCACTGAAGCTGCTTCCCCTTTAATATTAGCTAGTATTATGGCTGATACCTGGTCATAGTTATTTAATAACTTCATCCCTAAGTTTAGGGCAGGTTCTGCTCCGTACTCATTTTGTATTTGTCTTAATACATCAGGTACTACTGCTAATGAAGGAATACCATGTGTTCTGGTAAAAACCCTCCTTCTGCACCCAGGCCTAGAACTAGGTAAAAGGTTCAGTCCATAAAAGGCGTTCAATCCTTAAAAGGCTCGTTAGTGTGTAATGTAGGGGAGGTGATGTAGGTGAAAGGGTATGATGTTACCCGGGCCTATATTAGGGTACCTATATGAAACATAACAGTATCAATATGAAATTGTCTTGCTTCTTCTAGCCACAGCTGTGTTAGGCAAAGGAAGCCTGGTAGTGGCGCCTAGTATGGATTCCAGTACATAAGGACAGTGGTCCCAGAAATTAAACAAAAACTTTTAAACCAAAATTACAACTTAAATATATGGAAACAAAGTTGAGACACAAGGAAATTATAGCTTATAGTGTTTAATTCACACTAAGCATTGGCCTATTATTGACAAAATTCATATAATATAATATACAATGATATCCCTAGATGGAAAAAGGGAGAAAAAGGGAAAGGAAGGGTGTAGTGATGGTGATTCGAGTGAGGTGGGGGTAGTGACTTCAAAAAGTTTGCATCAAACACACTGATATATTTTGAAAGAACAGAGGCTCCTTAGTCAAGCCTACTAGTCACAATATATACAACAAAGATCTGTATGGCCATGATTATATTTAACACAGTGCTAAATCCCTGGTGTTAATACTGGCTTCGGAAAAAAGTGTCGACGTTTCGACCCCAAAGTGTATGTAGGCGATTTCAATCCTTATGCCGGGGTCTTCATCAGGACTGTGATGTGGGGGAAGGGGAGGGGGGATCTAGGGAAAAACATAAAAAAGGACTTAAAAACTGGTCACATAGATCAAACTTATTATCTAGAGAATGGAGGGATGGTAGAATTACTCATAAAGCGCCTCAGGTAGGAGGCTGAAGTTATGCGGGGGCCTGTAGGCTCAAAATGAAGAACAGCACCTGTGAAGGTAATGAATAAAATCAGCGTTCTAAAGTCTTGCTAAACGAGCCTCAAAGGAGAGAGTGGCAACACTCACTGGATGAGTGGATGTCACCATAGGAGACCTAATCAAGCGACTAATAGCTCGTAAGAGAAATGAGAAATGAGTACTGAAAAGGACCGTGCAAACATGCACCAAAAGTGAACCACCATACTGATACGCGCATATAGATAAATAAATATTAAAAAAGAAACGTGCGATCATGCACCAAGAATAAATACACCGCCATGGTATTACGCGCATATATACTGCATTAATCAGAGTTCCATATATAGGAAAAGGGGATTCAAAAGGCACCGAAGCAGGTTCGCTTCCAGCCAGAGAACCATGGAGAGATACAAACCCGACGCAGGGTCTACAGATGGTGAAGAGGCAGCAAAATCCTGTGGTAAACATCTCCTCCTACACACTCAAGAGTGTCCTGAGCAAAGGACTCTCTTTTGTTCCGACGGCACGCCCTAATGAATTTGAGCTTAAAACTGAACTTCATCATTTTTTCAGAAAGATTCGTTTAAGGTATTTCTTCAAACAATTCCCCAGACCGGGTGCAATGTCCCCGACAGGGCTACGTATTGCTTCTACTTTTGTGCCACCGGCCCACCGCATGACCAATAAGATTCTTGCATATGAGAGCGTGGTGCTTAGAGATATCTCCAAACTTATGAAGGAACACAAGCACACTAAATACAATATCACCAAACTGGAGAGGGAGGCTTTGAACTCCCTGAGAAGTAATAAGAACATTGTGATTAAGCCGGCAGACAAGGGAGGCGCGATTGTGGGTCAGGATCTGTCCAACTACAAGATAGAAATTCTCAACCAACTCCAGGATGGAGTTAGTTACATGAGAATTAATGGGGACCCTTCCAAGGATCTGGCCCAAGAGATATCAGCCATCACCACCCGTGGTTTGGATCAAGGCTTCCTTACTAAGCATGAATTTTTGTATCTAAATCAAAAACAACCCCGATTACCAACACTCTACACCTTACCCAAGATACATAAGGACCCACAGAATCCACCGGGACGTCCAATCGTCTCAGGATGCGGATCAATGCTAGAACCCCTGAGCAAATACATTGACCATTTTCTGAAACCGCTAGCTGAAACCACTAGGGCATACCTCAGGGATACTATGCAAACTATTAACATGGTTGACGGACGCCCTTATGATCCCAATAGCCAGCTCCTTGTGACTTGTGATGTTGTCTCTCTCTACACAAGCATACCACAAACAGCTGCCCTGGAAGTAATGCGTGAAGCATTGGACCAACGAATGGCTCCTGTGTCTGTACCGACAGACTTCATTGTAGATCTCCTTAGAATAGCTATGATGAAAAACTTTTTCTTCTTTGATGGCCATGTCTATTTTCAAACCAAAGGAGTGGCTATGGGCGCTGCCTTCGCCCCGGATCTAGCCATTCTCTTCATGGACCATTTTGAGAGATCCTTTATTTTTGAGACGTCGAACCCATACTTTGAGAAGATATCCCTATGGAGGCGGTATATTGACGATATACTCTTGATTTGGACAGGTGATCACATGGAATTGACTTCATTCCATTCCTGGCTTAATGATAGAAGTCCGGATATTCAATTCACCATTCATTCTGATCCAAAGGAAATCGACTTCTTGGACATTACCATCAAATCTGAGGATGACTGCCTTTACACAACTCTATATCGCAAACCTGCGGAGAGGAATTCTTTGCTCAGATACAATAGCCATCACCCAAGAGGACTCCGAGACAACCTTCCCTTCGGGCAATTTTTACGGATCCGCAGAAACTGTTCAAAGAAGAGCGATTGTATGACCCAATCGGATGATTTACTTTACCGACTCATGGAACGTGGGTACCCCAAAAGACTTACCAAGCGGGCACAGAAAAGGGCTTGGTACAGCCCTCGCGAAGACCTGCTCAAACCTAAGGAGAAGGATGGTGGACTCATGGAAAGAATGATATGTGTAATAACATTCTCAACTCAAAGCCATGCCAATAAGAAGACCATTAATAAACATTGGGGTCTAATATCGGATGATATTGGACAAGACGATCCTCCTATGCATTCCTTCAAAAAGGCGAAGAGTATCAAAGAACATGTGGTACGTTCCTTCTTAGACACTCCTGAGACGCCTACAATCACATCAATGTGGAACCTTCCGCCGATACTGTGACACTTTAGGTGTGGAAAATGCAAGGCTTGCCCCACAGCGATTCAAACTAAAGAATTCACCTACAAGAACCATGTTATCACTTTGAATTTTTTCTCCAACTGTAACACGAACAACGTGATCTATGCTATCTTGTGTTCTTGCGATTCCGTTTACGTAGGACAGACCCAACAAAAGATCAAAGCACGGATTCTCCAGCACTGCAGTCGCATTAGATGTGGCGTACAGGGAGCACCACTGGTTGAACACTTTTCAAACATGAGTCACAGTCCCGATGAATTGCGTTGGGTAGTACTAGAGAGAGCCTCTTTGGGCCCAAGGGGAGGTAATATTGGCACAATTTTGAACTTAAGGGAGTGTAAATGGATGTCCCTTCTGGACTCCATCAAGAATGGCCTTAATGAATCAGAAATCAGTTATGCTCAATTTGCTTGTCTACCCGTGGAATAGTGTACCTATATCTCTCTGTCATCTGAATATGTACTAAGTTAATTTAACTACCGGCACAATTTGGCTTTTTGGTGTTTTCCACCTTTAAGGTAATGATTGATATGATTTCTCGGCTTGCACACGTTTTGATATGTTAAGGTTTCTTAATCACTCCATTTCCACCCGTTGAGATGCAATGTACCCTGTCACATGTATGTATTTTTAATTTCATAATGATTAACCCTCTGTATTTATTAGCACACCAGTTTATGCAGAGTAATAGCGCCTTAGGAGTGTACCATTACATGATTATTTTCCTCCTCATTATTTCAGATGATACTATAATCATGCAGAATGGTTTTCATTTAACCATCTATGTCTATTTATTTTAACACCAATATGTTAATATATGCAGTTCTTGTACACTCCATGCGCCCATGTAACCCCTTGCATGTTAATCTCTGAACATGATATATTAACTGAGCGATATAATTATTCTTTGTGATGTCATCTGTAATCTATAACGTTGCAAATCACTCGTTTTTTACATTTCTTTCAAGCCGGGGTCCCATCTACACATGACACCAATTTAAATTGCCTTTTACTTTTTCATCACGTTTTTTTAAAATTCAAGTCGGTCTTCAGTGCCCCCTTCAGGTTATGTCAGCATCCAGCGCCTGCACGCATTGCCATGTCATGCGTTTACCATGCTTCTATTTAAGCCAGTAACATCCAGCCCTCCGTGTCGTTAGTTCGCACGGACCTATCTACTGAACAGCGGTGAGTCATCAGCCAGCGCGTGGTTCTCTTAGACCTCTTGAAAGTGTTCTGTTTTGTCGGTAGTTTAATATCCTGCTTTTCTGTTCTGATTTGGTTTTTAGACGCGCAGGAAACTTTAAAGTTCCATGCCTTTTCTTCAACGAAGGTAAATAGTTTTGTTTGATGCCGTCATTTCTCTTGGAATTACGCTATTTCTCTTGCATTTACGGACTTTGGTTTGGGTTGCACCTATTTAACTTTGACACACATCTGAGCACTTTAACTTGGTTTCATTTCCTTGTGAATACTGACCTTCAGGTTGATCTGTGGCGCGTTTCTAAGCAGTACGAGCGTACAGTATTTCCAGCAAACACTGTATATATATTTCTTTGCTTATGTCACTAAGTATGCTAACCTTCAGGGCTTTACAATGCTCTGGCCTGACCTGGTGCCTTTTGAATCCCCTTTTCCTATATATGGAACTCTGATTAATGCAGTATATATGCGCGTAATACCATGGCGGTGTATTTATTCTTGGTGCATGATCACACGTTTCTTTTTAATATTTATTTATCTATATGCGCGTATCAGTATGGTGGTTCACTTTTGGTGCATGTTTGCACGGTCCTTTTCAGTACTCATTTCTCATTTCTCTTACGAGCTATTAGTCGCTTGATTAGGTCTCCTATGGTGACATCCACTCATCCAGTGAGTGTTGCCACTCTCTCCTTTGAGGCTCGTTTAGCAAGACTTTAGAACGCTGATTTTATTCATTACCTTCACAGGTGCTGTTCTTCATTTTGAGCCTACAGGCCCCCGCATAACTTCAGCCTCCTACCTGAGGCGCTTTATGGTAATTCTACCATCCCTCCATTCTCTAGATAATAAGTTTGATCTATGTGACCAGTTTTTAAGTCCTTTTTTATGTTGTTCCCTAGATCCCCCCTCCCCTTCCCCCACATCACAGTCCTGATGAAGACCCCGGCATAAGGATTGAAATCGCCTACATACACTTTGGGGTCGAAACGTCGACACTTTTTTCCGAAGCCAGTATTAACACCAGGGATTTAGCACTGTGTTAAATATAATCATGATCATACAGATCTTTGTTGTATATATTGTGACTAGTAGGCTTGACTAAGGAGCCTCTGTTCTTTCAAAATTTATCAGTGTGTTTGATGCAAACTTTTTGAAGTCACTACCCCCACCTCACTCGAATCACCATCACTACACCCTTCCTTTCCTTTTTCTCCCTTTTTCCCATCTAGGGATATCATTGTATATTATATTATATGAATTTTGTCAATAATAGACCAATGCTTAGTGTGAATTAAACACTATAAGCTATAATTACCTTGTGTCTCAACTTTGTTTCCATATATTTAAGTTGTAATTTTGGTTTAAAAGTTTTTGTTTAATTTCTGGGACCACTGTCCTTATGTACTGTCCTTTACCCAGGTCCCAGAGACTAGTATTGGGTTTACCCTTCTTAGGTAATAGTATGGATTCCAGGCATATACAAATATATTTTCAGTAATTAATGAGAACTCAGATATAAAATGAGCTTTGTAAAAAGGTTTATTAGTTTAAATAAATGAAAGTTGACACGCAGATGACACACAGCTGGTCGTGGCATTGAATCAAACTGACCAGTCGTCCACTGACCTCCACTTCTGTTTGGAGGAAGTGGCTAAGTGGATGAGTCTCTCCCATCTCAAACTCAATGGGGACAAAACCGAGCTGATGCTGCTTGGTAACCACTTAAGTGTCAACCTGAACGCCCTCTGGCCAGCTTGTATGGGTACGCCCCCGATTCCAAAATCTGAAATAAAAAGTTTAGGCATCTGGCTAGACCAAGACCTCTCCTTCAAAATCCAAGCTAGGAAGACGGTCGCCTCATGCTATGGTCTGCTCAAAATGATCCGTACATTTCTCCCCCTACTTCCTTTCCTAGCAAAAAAGCTACTGATACAGGCCCTGATCCTATCCAGGATTGATTTTGGCAATGCCCTATATCTAGGGGCCCCCAATGCAGTGGTCACAAGACTTCAGATCGTTCAGAACTCGGCGGCAAGACTGCTCACTGGTACCGGCTATCGCTGTTCGGCAAAGCCTGCATTGCGCTCCCTGCACTGGCTTCCGGTGCAGGAGAGAATCAACTTCAAA
This sequence comes from Calotriton arnoldi, assembly GCA_963921515.1. Taxonomy (NCBI): domain Eukaryota; kingdom Metazoa; phylum Chordata; class Amphibia; order Caudata; family Salamandridae; genus Calotriton; species Calotriton arnoldi. The sequence continues at coordinate 1,308,610 of CAWUFW010000319.1, forward strand.
GCCCTCTGCGTGGCCCACAAGTTTCTGGAAGGGAATGGACCACCCATCATCAAAGCCTTGATCCGTCCATATAAAGCCCCCAGAAACCTCCGCTCCGACACGCTCCACCTGGCAGAAGTACCCAGAATCAGGAGAGCCAGAAGCAGGGGCAGGCTTTTCTCATACAATGCCGCCAAACTTTGAAACACTCTCCCACTTCACCTCCGTAGGGAACCTAACCACTCCATATTCCGAAAGCACCTGAAGACCTGGCTCTTCCCATAAATCTGATCGCTCACTCCGGTTCCGCTCAGCGCTGGGATGCTCCCGGGTAGCCATGCGCTTTACAAGACTCCATTTCATTTCATTCATTTCATTTCAAAGAGAATAGTGGTCACCCAATATTTGGCGTTGTCTCTGAACTTCACACAAGATGCCTAATTTCCTTCCTCGTCATATTATGTCCTTTTTGTGAAACCCTGAATACCAGCCGAAGCATGTTACGTTGCTTTAAAAACCTGTTTTTCAGTCACTCTCAATAAACGTCTAGAGCTGGAAAGCGCACACAAACAACAGGCGAGACCAACACCGACAGGCAGGCAGCATCCGTCTGCTTGCTGCCAGCCCAGCAACCACCAACTGAAAAATACATGAACTGATGCTAGTTGGAATTACAAGCTGTTTAATACTTGAGTATTGTCTTACGATTAAATGAGGTATGTGATGTAACTCCCTATAATAACATTTATGCGTTAAAATGCAAACTAGGCACCGCTCCCATCCCAGCTTTCGTGTGTCTAGACAAGCAATTTTTTTAAATTTAATTTCGGTTTGCAAATGACTCTACTGTCCCCTGCTGTACACTTTTAGAACAACATGGACGAAAACAATGAATGAAAGTAAAGACCTGGTGGGATAAGTTTGTTTCTGTAAAAGAGTAAAAAAAAAAGGTCAGCTTGGACGAGAAACATGCAAGCAAATACATATTTCTGGAAAATAGCGTCAGACCGCTTCAAATATAACTAGCTATGAAGCTTAGACCGGAATTAGACCAGTCACTAAAGACTGATAGATGAAATACCCTAACAGGACGATGCAATTCAGAACATTTCTGAAAACGTTTATGAGCGAAGACTGTCCGACACCGTACTTTTGCCACACTACATAAGGAATAAACCACGACCATTGTACATTATAAGAGTAAAGACATTCGAATTGGGTGGTGACTTGTAATAATTTTTACGCACAGAGGGGGGTTTATATTAATTATACATAATACATCAAAGTCAGCTTTTCAACTTCTCCCCCGACCCCAAAAAGCCCTTAGTGTTTTACTCTTCTGTACCTTTTTTCTCCTTTTATTCTTGATTTTGCACAGCGTCTACTTCTTTGGTACATTTTCAGCATTTTTCTTTCCATTCACCTATTTGGTCTGCTATGTCTCCTCTTATTGTTAGGCAATTGTGTGTCTTGTATTTTGCTCTGTTCTTACCCAGTCCCACTTTCTGAATTATATATCTTTTTATCTCTTTCCCTTTTTTGTACCTCTTTATTTTTTTTCCAATGCTAATATTTATTTTCACTTTTTGTGAGGTATTCTACTTATGTTTCAATTTCTTTGTTTCCTTATTAATTTTATGATCTAAGTCTGTTTGTTCATTTTGCTTCCTTTGCGTTATATGTCTTACCCTTCCACAGCCCATACTGAAAAAGACCACGCTTGTGTAAACAGTGTGATCTGTGCAGAACACCATCTCTCACTATAAATAAGTGCGAGAAGTCAGGCGGCATCTCTGTACTGACTCAACATACACTGCACAAGCGCGGGGCCTTATTTTTTGTAATTGCTGGTTTAGACTTTTCCGGGGTACGGAGAATGTGCTTCTTGCTGTGGGTCATAAATGGCATTTTGTCTTTTTGGCATCCTTTTTCCCTTAGCAACAAAAACAAATTTGAGCTGTTTAGTTGCAACCTTGGATACCTTCCTTGTGGGCCAATGGGCAGCCGCCTACTATCCTCTTACTCTATTGCCAGCCATGCACTAGTACAATGTCTGTGGTTATTTGGGTTGTCATATAAGTCATTTGTAAGAAACTAACCTGGATGTCAGGGGTGGATGGCAAGTTTATGCTTCGGTGGGGCGGGCAACTAAATGGTGAGTGGGTGCGTGCATGCAGGCAAGGTGAGTGACAAATAATAAAAAAATTAAGTCACTTACCTTGCCTGCTGCACGTCCGACGTCCTCCTTGGTCCCTCTTCTGTCGGCTCCGCGTGGGCTCCAGCCTCCGGGAAATTCTACTAACCAATCCTGGCGCGACTCTCACCAGCATGAGAGCAGCGCCAGGATTGGATGCAGCATCCTGGCTGGACGCTCCTTCAGGCCTGTGCTTGGTCTCCACCTGCATGTCACTTTGGCCGGCGCAAGACAGCCGTCCAAAGTGACATGCGCACTTTGGAGCGTCCAGTCAGCCCTGCTTCAGTCCTCCTCTGCTGCCAATCAGGAGCAGAGCAGGACACACCCCCATTTCTCCCAGCTGGAGGCAGGTTGGCAGCTTCTATGCGCTAAACGTGAAAAACAAAATGGCAATGAAATCATTTCATTGCCATTTTGTTTTTCCCATTTAGCGCTGCTACAGCAGGTGGGTGGGGGGCGGTGCTCCCCCGCCCTCATGAAGAAACCGCCGCTTCTGGATGTTGTAGATTTTTGAGAGTTGATATGTGCGCTGGAGTAAATACTGCCTAACTTCGATAGGCCCCTGCCTTGCGCCTCCGCCCTTGTCTGTGCCCGGTCTTCCGACCAGACCCAACCCTTTTGGGTCCAGCGCTATCATGAGGCTCACCATCTCGGCCTCCTCCCTCTCTCTTCTCCACCTTCCGCTTCTCTCTTAATCTCTCTCTCTCTCTCTCTCTTGTTTCACCACTTTGACCTCATTTGCCACCTTCTAGGCTTTTTCTCTTTCCTTTCTCTTTTATTCTCAGGTGCTGTCTTGAGCATTTCTCACCCTTTCCTTGCTGTTTTCTGTGCATGTTTAACCACATTTTTGTGCATTTCTCAGTCGTTCTTTGCCGCTCCTCTGCGCATTTCTCATTCTTTCTGATTCATTCTTTGCCGCTTTTTTTGTGTATTTCTCATTCTCTCTCTGACACTTTTTTGTGCTTTTATTTTTCTTGCTCACTCATTCTTTGCCACTCTTTGAGCATTCCTCATTAATTCTCTGACACTTTTCTGGGCAACTGTCACTCTTTCTCGTTCATTCTTTGCCGCTATTCTGTGCTTTCGCCTTTCAACCTTTAACGTTTCTCACTCAATCCTTACCACCTTTTGGCCTCTCCTAGTCTCAGCCCTTTTGCCTTTTAGTTTAGCACTCTCAAGTGCTCTCTTACCTCCTCGCTGCTTAATTTTTCCCTGCTCTTTCGCTCTCCTTTGCACCCTTCTCTCCAGAGGCAGGCTTTCCTGCCTCCCATCCAATGCCACACTCCCTTCTCACTTCTGCGGCTCGCTTAGCCTTGCCCGCTGTCCCAAAGTTCCTCCCCCTTCCCGCTCCTCTTTAAAGACAGCCTCAAACTCAACACACACAAGACGGAAGTAGTCATCTTCGGTATAGACACCTCGCTACGGGACTCTACCTGGTCGCCTGCTGATGTCGGACCCTCACTCAACCCAACCACCCATGCAATGAACCTCAGAATAATAGTTGACAACCAGCTCGCTATGAAAGGCCAAGTGAATGCAGTCTCACCTCCTCTCTCCATACACTCAATATCCTCAAGACGATTTATGTGGTTTCCCTTCAATACCTGTAGAGCCGTCACCCAGGCCCTCATCACCAGCAAGTTGGAATTCGCCAAAGCACTCTCAGTAGGAATCAATGCACAATTGACTAGAAATCTCCAGACGATACAAAAATTAGCTGCTAGATTCACACTCAGGCGCCCCCTGCAGCCACATCACCCTGCACCTCAAAGACTTCCACTGGCTCCCCATCCACAAATGGGCACTCTTCAAACTCCTCATGAACACATACAAAGCCATACACAGCATCCGCCTCACCTGCCTCAACCATCACATTAACTTCCACATATCTCCCCTCAGCTGAACTTCTGCAAGGCATCCCCCGCATACACAGAACTAGATGCGGCAGCCGGGCCTTCTCCTACCTCACTCCCAAAGCCTGCAACAAGCTATCCCTGCACATCAGAGCCACCTCCTTAGTTCTTGAAGTTACCAAGAAACTAAAGACATGGCTCTTCATCTGGTGTTGGCCCCAATTCTGCCCACTCCACTCCTGCTTTTCAGCGGCAGGATACAGTCCCGGGTGTTCTACAAATACCCATAACATAAAATAACATACCATATCATTAGGGTGACCTGATTTTCAAAATCAAAAACCGTGACAGGCTGCAGACATATCAGTAGGACTACAAAACATCAGTAGTAGCATAGCGCTACACCATTAATAATGCTCACCAACACACAACTTTAGAGAAATCGGTGTATTCGGGTAAAAACAACAGGTTCATCTCAAAAGTTAAAAATATTGTAATTTGCATAGTAATCATATAGTAAAAAACTAAAGGCAAATTTTTTGACCCACCTTAATGGTTAAGGTTTCTGATCTGGGGCCATGGGAGATTAATCTGGCCTGCCCTGTCATTTTTACAGAAATGTGACACTTGATTTGCATGCAACAAAACAATAACGTATCTGTGAAGATTTTCAGAAGTTGCACAAAAGGTTGATGAGCTCTGACATGTTTACTAAGGCGTATGTCAAGCTCGGCTGCTACCACTTCTCTGAGAGCGAGAAAGGACAGCAGCCATGCTGGCAGAGTGATGCCTGATGTCCTACCATGCTGCATGTGAGAAAGGGTCTTTTGGAAATGTTAACATGATTAATATTTTATTTTCAGTACTCATCAATCGCCTGAATCTTCTTCCAAAATGGGACATGTATTTTATTGTGCTAAAAGTGTTGTGATGCTGGAATAGGCAGTAAAAGTGTGCCTGTCAATAAAATTCCAGAACATCTGGTCATCCTAGCTCCAGTGCTTAATTTGAGCCTGTGGTTTCCAGTGCTCAGCACCAGCACTTAATTGTCAACACTGGGGCTTATGACAGTCTGCCACATGGTGGCGCTGTCTGTCTAATTTACAGATGAGCACAACAACCGTTGTATGTTAATTCAATATACATTAAAAATGGCTAATACCTCCCACCCAACCTTTATTATAGATTTGGTTGGGGGCCTGGAATAGTCTGAACTGTCACACTTGTAGGAGTGTGATGCTTTGTAGTTGTGTTGGTACTGTCATTGGCAGCGCTTGCAGGGGCAATGGGTAGTGCAAGTTGCAGTGGGCTCCTGATGAGGGCCCGGGCTCTTATGTTTTCACAAATTAAGCACTAGATCTCGTACACCCTCTTGCCTTGACTGCTCAATAGGCAGGGCCACTGGAAATATGCGGCAGGGGAGGGTCAAATTATGTGGCAGGGTTGAGTAAATTAGCGGCAAGAAACCACAAATTCTGTGGCATTATGTGGCACATTTTGTGATAGTTTTACCTCATTATTTTGTTATTTTTTACCTTGTTAACCCTGTCTGAGCATTAGTTGTACCTCATTCGTACCAGTTTAACACCCAAATATAGCAATAAGTTACATAAAGGTGACCAGTAAACCTTTGCAAAGGGCCTTTCACTGCACGGCAACACGTTTCGCTGCATTTTTACTAACTTTTTAGAGCCGTTTGAGCTAGAAACAACATTTTTTTTTGTTAAAATCTGCATATTATGCGGCAGATGTGGCAAACGCGGCAAATCTACAATTATGTGAATATCGCCGTGGCCGCACAATCTCATAATTCCAGTGGCCCTCCCAATAGGATAGGATCAGAGTAACCATGCTCCATTAGCATCCCGTGAAAATCAGACTTTGCAGGGGGCACTATCCAACCCGCCAACCATAAACTACTCTGCTCACACCAATTCTCCATTTATTTATTTTTTGCAGTTTTATATAGTGCGAACTCAATCCAAAGGTATTGGAGCGTTTTGCATGAGTACCAGTTACGTTACACAAGGACACATTCATTTTTGGCAGGCACAGGAAGATTAAGTGATTTGCCCAGAATCACAGGATGTTGAGCCACGTCAAGGTTCGAACCTTGTTCCCCAGCTCCAAAGTCAGCAGCTCTAGCAGTCAGGCCACATCCTCTCCCCTATCGGCAGGATATCGTCCGGGATCCCACTGTGATGTTTCTCGAATCAGGGTCTACATTCCAGTCAGCCATGGATCCCAACAGGGAGACAAAGAAGTCTGAGCTAGAATCAGGAATTCACCTGATGTGGTAAAATTGCCTTTTACCTTCGCACAAATTCCACAGGGTAAACCTTCAGGAATTAGCATCATGAATTTCTGCAATCTGAGCTCATATATTGCACCTCTAAAGGCTTGCATACTTTTCTGCGTACCGTTGGGTTTTGATATCAGCCACCTCAGTTTTTCAAACCCTATAACTGTCTGGGTGTTTGCGCATGTCTGTGCTGGAGCTGTTACCAAATGGCATTAGGCTGTTTAAACACATTTCTCTTTTTAGTCTCTTTGTGCACATATACAAAATATATAGACTATAGCAGCGCTACCCTTGTGGGCCTTCCAAAAATCAAACTTGCACTGCTGAAAACTACCTTGAACGCTGCAGCAAGGCTTATCAATGGCTCAAAAAAGTGATCATATCACCCCTGATCTCCATTCACTAAAATGGTTACCCTATGAGGCTAAGATCCATCTCAAAATTGCCTGTATGACCCACAAAGCATTGCACCACAACACCCCTTCTTACCTGACACAGAAATTTACCCTATCTGGCAGAAACAGATCTTCTGAAAGCACAAGCTCCCTACTACTTAAGCCACACAAATTTAACCAAAAGAAAACCTACAATTGATCCTTTTCCGTAATTATCCCAAAAATCTTAAAGTCTCTACCTCCGGAGACTAGAAGCAACCCGTCCACATCCATCTTCAGGAAGGTAGTAAAACTTCTACTATCCATTAGATTTCTCTCACATTGAGGTCACACCTCCTTCTCATCATGCCTGACACTTCTCTGCTTACCTGACATTCCATACTATCACAGAAAATACAAGGAGATGATGGACGAAGCGTTGAAACTTTTCAGACACTCACCCCCAGTCACTATTAGATCTGGGTTGAATCCATCATCGTTCTTTAGCTCACTTCGCCACCCCAGTTCAGACCCAGCCGTATGGAAATCCGTCTTGACTCTGTGCCTCATGGGAACAATCCAGCCCAAACTACCAAGCTAGGTCTTCCCTGGACCGGAAGCAAGCATCCAGGGACCGGTATCGGGGTAACACCACTCATCAGCCAGGCTAGCTTGAATCCAGTGGCAAAGTGAGCAAGAGACCCATGTCTGGGCATACACTGCCCACTTAGGATAGACAAAGCAAACACAAGGAAATGATGGATAGAGCGCTGAAACTTTTCAGAAACTCACCCCCAATCACTATTAGATCTGGGTTGAATCCATCATTGTTCTTTAGCTCATTTCGCCTCCCCAGTTCAGACCCAGACATATGCAAATCAGCCTTGACTCTGTTCCTCATGAGAACAGTCCAGCCCAAACTGCTCTACTAGAAAGAGCACCTCCGGGGCATGCTCACTTAGTATATTAAAGATACCTGCCTTGTGTTTTGGGAGGGAGCGGCAATTTTGCAAGAGACCTTTAAAAGAATCATTTTGGGAACTTAATTTTGCTGTCTGTCTAGTTTTACTGATCTCATCCAACTTGATAGAGAAGGTACAGTGGCTACAATGTCTTTTTCCTTCACTTACCTGGATTGAGCCTTTACAGGCCTCTTGAGTTGGAAGGGCCAAGTCCCTAAGCGTATGCGAGGAGAACTGCAGCTCATGGTTATTCAAATGGGCAGGGGGACTGGCCCCTGGCCCCGGACGGCTGCGGACGGGCGCAGGCGAGCTTGCCTTTGGTGTGCCTTCGGCACGCCGGCAGTTCATCCGCACATCGGCCATGATCAAATAGCCTCGTCAGAGGAGGCGACCAATCAGAGGAGGGCGGGGCGGAGCCGAGCACCGAGGCAATTGTGGCAACATCACTATTTATGCTGCACTGTTCATTTGATAACAAAAATCAAACTAAGGACTATATGGAAAGTATAATTCTGTACATCCTTAGGAATCTATTGGGACAAACCAACCCGACCTTGCCCTGACTGGTTGGCAGGTAGAACTCACTGAACATGACCTTTGTGAGATTTTTAACAATTTTTTTCCAAAACATGGTAATTTCCGCCTGTCTCCATAGCGAACTAACAAATACCTGCAAAGGCTTGACCCCCAACTTTATTCCTCAGGACTTTCTGAACATGAAAGTATAAGATAGGTATTGTTTTCTATGGCTTCCCAGTGCCCACAGCCGATAAATAGGCTGCAGTATTCGCTTGGAAATTTGAAAAGCACTTGCAAGCAAAATGGCAGTTTAAATTACCCATCTTTTTGGGTGCAGGTATCACCCCTTCACTTATGAAAACACAGCACAGCCATGCATGTTTAACTTCTACACAGCTAAAGGTTTCTTCTGCTGGGTGCCAGATTACCCTAATCACGATTGACATGGTCGGGCAAGTGGACTAAACACGGCTTTTGTCAGATTAATAGTATTTTTTCCAAAGCATGGTAATTCCCTCTATGCTTCCTCAGACAGGAATATATCCCTGTCCTGGCTTGACCCCCCAAAATTGTTCTTCTGGGTCTCCTGGAAGCCGGGGGACAGAGACAATGAGTTTATGGTGCTCACAATCAATAAACTGGGTGCAGTGCATTTTGGAAAGTTGGAAACCAATTGCAAGGGAAATGCTGGTTTGGTAACCTGTCTTTTGGTTGCTGGTATCACCCCTGGGATGTTTGGTAACCTTCCAGAACCATTTATTTTCAACATCTATGTATCATAAGGTTTTGATGACTGGGAGCCAGAGCACTCTCAGCTGGGATGCTGGCCAAGACATGTAGCTGAACAAGACATTTGTCAGATTTTCAGAAATGTTTTCTGCAAAATATTGTTTTTTCCTTCAGATGTCCGTACACAGGAACACATTCCTGCCAGTGCATGATGGAAATCTTTGGGGCTGATTAGGATGGCAGGGAGACCGCCACCGACAGGCTGTCAGTGACGGTCTCCCCGCCATCCTAAGCAGCTTTTCCACCCACCAGATTTTGATGGCGGGCGGTGTGCAGGTGGGCAGAAAGCCCGACCGCCATGCATCCAACGAGCTCCTTGAGCCCGCCGGTGCGGCGGAGGGCCTCCCAATCCCTAAAATGGTGGCGTGCCTACCAGGCACCGCCGTAGGGATTAGGATGCTCCCTTCCCCGCCAGCCTTTCCATGCCGGTTCACCCACCATGAAAAGGCTGGCGGGGATGGACATTGGGGGCTCGTAGCGGGCCCCCCTTCAACCCTGGCCCTTTTCTTTGGGTGTGGGGGGGCACCTATGGTACGCCCCTCCATTTCCCTGTACAAAGTGACAGGCACCGCATGGTGCCTGTCACGTAGTACAGGGATATGTAAAACATCCCTTTTTAACATTGCGGCGGGTGCTGCAGCCCGCAGCACCCGCCGCAATGTTAAAGGTGGTAGGTGCGACTGCCATGGTGGCGGTCGCATACTAATTCCTATTGTGGGACTGCCACCTTGTTGGCGGGCGGTCCCAAATAGGAGACGATGGAGGAAGGACTGAAGTCCGTCCGCCATCGTAATCAGGCCCTAAGTTTCTCAAGGTCCTCTGACAGTGGGGTTATTTGATATGTGTGGGTTTTCAATTGGTTTAAGCAAGGATCCACACCCTAGACACAGGGGAATGTTTTTGATGGGAGGAGATTTCCTAGGGGATGTTGGCTGTATTTTGGTCATGGGGCCATCTTCCACCCAGAGTAACTTACAGATCCTAGTCTTTTTCTGAAAACTAGAGACTCAGAAAAATCAAATGTGATGTGGGTTGCATGAACACCTACACTTTTATTATCCAGAATTTCATAAAAATGTGAAATTATGAGTGAAAAATAATTCCTTCAATTTTCTGTGACGGAAAACTCAAGAACTTCAGGCAAATGGCAAACGTCCTACCACCAATATTCCCACATTACTCCTGATACAAACAGTACCCCCTCCCCCATGTGTGGGTGGCATATTGCATGGGAAGGCAAAAGGCAAAACCCGTGACCATGTGCAGATCACATTAATACTACACTGACTTCACACTGACTTCACACAATGATAGATTTGTCTTGTTCCTGCTAGATATGGTAGGCCCACCAACATATGCAAGGTACTTTTTTAATTGGTAAAAGTGTGAAAACACTGGGTGATGGGAGTTTTCTATCCGCCACAAACCATACAAATTCTGTCCAAACAGTATCCAGCTCTTTGCTGGGCCACATGTGTGTGTCTGTTCCCCCACAAGGACCCAGACACAGTTAGGATTTTTCTTAGCCTAAGAAAAAATCCAAACAACAACTGGATTCCTACTCAGGAGCAGAACTTTGTGCATGTTTTCCCAAAAAGATCCAGGCACTGTTTGGATTTTTTCTTAGGCTAAAGAAAATTCAACCGTGCCTGGCTCCTTGCTAAGACACAGACACACAGCTCCTTCTTCTCACAATGATTCTCTTGGGCAGTGGGGAATTAAGGATCTGAATGAAACTGAATCAGGAATTGGGGGTTGGATGGGGCACAATCCTAGTCCATCCCATTCCACCTCAACCTCCTGGGTCAATTCTTCTGTTGATAGAGTAGGGCTGGGCGGTGCAAGGGAGGGTGAGAGGAGCTGGGCTGCTTGTCTCACCTTTTTTCCTACATCTCTTCCTCCTATCAACAGAAAATAGTGGATCAAGCTGGTGGGCACGGCTAGAGAAGAGCAGTGCTCAGCTCTTCCCTAAGACCCACCCACCAGCTCCATCCCTAGATTGAGCTGGTAGGAACTAGGGAATACCTCCCAGGCCATGTAATATGTGTGTGATGCCGTAGGTGGTGTCACATGACTATTAATAAGACAGTTGTTGGCACTGTTGGATGAATCTTCATGAAACTTTCCAAAAAAAGGTTCATCCACCTCAGATCCTTCGGCGAAAGTTTCAGGGAGACTTATCAAGCGGTGGTTGGGAATAAGGGTTGCCCTAAAACATGATTTAACCATGTTTCAGTTTCAGTTTATTTTTATTATGCATAGTTACTAAAAACCATTGCACAGTTGTGTGCTGTCAGTTAAAACATTGATACACATGAGAAAAGTGCTGTGCAGTGCTTACTTACAAATATACAAAAATGCTGATAAAACCGATTGATGGGTGCCATTAAATTTGACAGTAAAAGTTGAGCCGTAAAAAGTATGCCCTGCAGTACTGCTTAGCTGTGATGATAATGGTTAGTGTGACCTGCGATATATGAAACGATAATGCCAGACAGCAACATCGCGGAGTGCGGAAAGTGCGCACTTAACAGGAGATAGTTCCTGATGGCTAGGGGCAGAACAGAGTTTTCCATCATTGGCGGGCTTTTTATTCTTTTTTTGAGTTTGTTAGAATTGAATTTTAGGAAGTCGCTTCCGATTGATATGTCGGGTTTCTTCAATGTTCGCCTAATGCTGGAGTGGTTTGCACGCTCCTATAATGTTGAGTCAGATTTTTCTGTCCCGCCAGTTCGAGGAATTTGACCACTTTGCAGTTCAGTTGTGTGGCCCCTGAGTCAAAACATGCCAACACCGCTTGTCGCCTGGTGCGGATCCCTGACTGCTTGAGCGGGATCTTTAGTAGCTGTGTCCTCTCTTGCTCCAGCGCCGTGCATGTGCAGATTAAGTGCAAAATGTCTCCTGGGCCTGTGTCGCACAGACTGCAGATGCTTGGTGAGCATGCCCTCTGCCATGGCGGAAGATGTTCGGCGCAAGGTAGAATGCCCAGACGGTGGTTTAAGAACTTTATTTTGAGAGTTTTAGGGTAACCCTGATTAAAGTATTTTTGGGGTGCAGATGTTTTGTAGGAGTTCATGTTCAACCAGGCATGGGATCTGGCTGAGAATAGAGCCTTGTCTTCCAGCAGTGAGAGTTGTTTTACTGTCTTCCATACCAATTTTTTGAAGGTTGTGTGTTGTAACTGAGTGTTCCAGAGGTTAGTGAGCCTTGTGATTTCAAGAGATTCTTGTAGGTATCGTCTGCCCGGGGAGGTGTCCCTATGCTGGAGTGCTTGCCATAGCAGCTGATTTAAAGTGTTTGAGGCAGAGAGTCTTATCTTATTTCAGCAGATGATGTAGGCGCCATTCCTGGCCAGCGATTGTTTCACTAAACCGAACTCCAGCCTTATCTGTGCTGGTGAGGTGTATTTTGGGAGGCTAAACACGGTTCTGTACGCTATTATCAGGGAGCTGTCCAGTTGCTTTGCATCTCTCCCCCGCATTGCTTTGCTGCCGTAGGTTAGCGTGGGGAGTAACTTGGCCTGTGCTACCTTCAGGAGAGGGCATAGTGAGGGCCCCATCAGTTTTGAAGACACATTTTTCAGTGTTATAGCGACGACCAGGCCTCTCCTGATTTCTTCTTTCTGGCGCTTAAAGGAACCTTCATTATCAATAATGACAGTGGTGGGTTCGATAAGAACCCCTCCCAGGTGCCACCTCTTCTGCCGCCTTCTTTTGTTATTTATCGTCATAGCTCGTGTTTTCTTGAAGTTGATTTTTAGACTATTCTCTGCGGCGTATTTCTGCATTTCGTCGAGCAGATGTTGGAGACAGACATGTGTGTGGTTGAGCAGCACCACGTCATCAGCATACATAAGGTTTGTCAGTGGTTTACCACCGAGCCTGGGTGCATGTGCGTTGTTGATGTTGAGAGCTGGAGGGAGGTCGGCCATATAAAGGTTGAACACAGTGGGTGCCAGCACGCAACCTTGCTTCAGGCCTTTGGTTATGGAGATTTTTCTGGAAAGGTGAGTGTCCCCTCCCAGTTTCACCTGGACCCAGGTGTCAGTGTGTAGAAGCAGCAGGATGTCCAAGATGTCCTGAGGGATTCCCCAGCGTGCCAGCTTCCCCCAAAGTTTCCCCCTCTCAACATTATCGAATGCCGCACGAAAGTCAATGAAGCATAGATGTAGTTGCAGGTTGGCTATCTTCGTTGCATCGATAAGAAGAGCGAGTGCAAGGATGTTAGTTGTCGTGCCAGACATTTTGCAGAGGAGACGGACAGACTCGGCGGATTACGTATTGTGACCTCAAGTGGGCTTAATGAAGAGATTATTCCACTAACGGATTTGAACCTCGAGGTCCATGTTGATCTTTATTGAATAATTTCTCGTAGTTTTTGATCTCCTTGGATTAGATTTATAGTGCCAACCGCCCGCTCTCTGTCATTGTGAGCCTACGGGCCCCATTTCAACACTACCACTCCCAGTCAAGGGTGGGTTATGGTGCCCCCCCCCCCTTTTCCTTAGTCCTGAGGAAGACCCCGCCGTAAGGATCCCAATAACCTACACTCAATTGGGGGTCGAAACGTCGCCGCGTCGTTGTTTTTTGCCAGTCTCCATCAACAGTGATTTATAACTGTGATACTGTTTTTTTTCCTATCATGGCAATGTTAATAATGATCATTTCACTATGCGGCTGAACAAGCCATTTCCACTGAAATTTATTTTGTGATGATTATGACGTCACCTACTTTCCCTTACACTTCTACAACCCTCACTCAATGAACTTAACCTTCCCCTTTTTCTTTTCTCCCACTGCTGTGGGGCACTTACTGTGGAAAGTTTCCTGAATTATATGCTATTTGGCTAGCACCTACAACGTTCAATGTGATTAAATAACATTGAACTAATATTCCTCTATTGTATTAGTGTTATTTTGTATAAATGGTTCTGAATCGCGAGTGTTCCTAGGAACTGGCACACTGGGACCATTTTCGCACTGTACTGAGACATTTTGCAGAAGCCGGTCTGGTTTGGCAGGATTATTTTGTTGGCGTCTGCCCAGGCTATGAGATCCTCCAAGATGGTGCCTGCAAAATACTTTGCCTCGTTGTCAATCAGGGCCACTAGACGATAGTTGCTAGGCTGGGCATTGTCGCCTCTATTATAGATCGGCGCGATCGTTGAGCCTTTCCATGATTCGGGTATTCTGCCTTGTGCCCAGATTTCCGAAAATAGGGGTTGCAGGAAATTAGCCCAGTCGACCGGTTTGTGTTTAAACAGGGCCGGTGGGATTCCATTTTGGTCTCCCTTTTGCAATTTGCTTCTTGATTGCCGATGGAGGTGGGTAGCTTGGCTCGCGCCCTGATGATTTTGCTGGATTTGGCATGTTCAACGCCAGCAACACTTTGGGGCCTGCCCCTGGGCGATCGCATGGTTTCCGTCTGTTTGGGTCCATTGGGCAGGTATCCCCGGCATCGTTGTTGAAATGCTCGAATAGAAATTTAAGCCATATTTCCTCTGAGATGTGAGACGAGACTCCCTTGTGGTGAGGGCGGATTATGGCATTTACCTTTTTCCAGAATCGGGCGCTGTCGTTGTGGTTAGCATCATGAAGCAGCTTTGCCCAGATTTCATCTTCTTGCTCTTTCTTGATTTCCCAGTTCAATTTCTTTAGAAGTTTCACAAGAAGGTGCAGGCGCTTGAGTCCCCTGGGTGTCTTCTCAGGGGTCTTAGGGTGGAGTTTATTGATTTCTTGAGCATGTTTGTTGATCCCTTTGAGCTTTGGGGATCCTGTTTCTCTGGCTGGTTGTCCGGCAAGAGTCTGCTTCCGGAGGTGTTGTGCCCCAGAGGCTTAAGAGCTTTGCTGTAAAATGTTCCCAGTGTGTTATTCTGTCAATTGTGCCTGTTTCTGTTGATTGAAAAAGCTCGGTTGCTGTTTTTGAAAGAGACTCCATAGTTGTTGCTGCGCATTTGATCCTCCTTAAATTTGAGGTGTAGATAGGCACCAAAGCTAGTTCTTGTTGGATGGCGAAGGTTGCAGTAGCTGACAGTAGAATTTCCTGTGGGCGATGGTCGCTTCCCCCTTGTCCCCCATTCGAAACCCTTGAATGAAAAAGAACAGTGAGAGGCTTGCGAACGTGTAATCTAAGATTGAGCATGATGAGTTGGTGCAATGTGAGGGAACTGGGGAGAGTCCTCAGGGAATCTGCCATTGAGAGCCCTGAGGTTTAGATGTTCTAGATCTTCCAAGAGGCAGTTTTTCTTGTGGCTCTTGCTTGCAAATAGTGAAGCGCACTGTGGCGGGATGTTGCAAAGTGAAGTGAGGACGGTCTCTTTGCCCCCGATGTGCCAAGGAGATGTTGATTTAGATCCCTGGTTACAATGAAATATGGGGTTTCCATTTCAGTTATGAAACTAGATACTTTGTCTATTAAAGTCTATTAATCTTTGGCTTTCCGTTTTGGGTTGATGTAAGTGTTGACTAGAACCACCTCGTCTTGCCCTCCGTAAAGAGAGAGGGCAATCTTCACTGTGAGGGTGGCCGGTGCAGGGGAGCCGACCGAGGCAGCTGAGGTGACTCTCGTTGTGGAGATGTAGGTCGCCAGCCCTCCCGAGTGGTGTCCAAATTTGTTGCTCATTGTGGCCGGTGTGGAGAAACACATAAAGCCTTGGATATGATGCGGTAGAGTGAGCCATGTTTCCTGCAGCATAATTACGTTGAAAGACTGAAAATATTGTAAGAAGCACTGATCCATCATTTTTGTCGACAAGCCGTTTGTATTCCATGAGCATAGGCGGAGAGGGTTGGAGTCTGCTCTATCCTTTAGGCCGTTTTGAGTTGGTCGTCATTGCCTTCCTGCAGAGATGGTTACTGTCCGAGTTATTGGCCTGAAGGCAGGTGATCTACTCCGCGTGGCGGGTGCTGCCCAAGAGCTGTTTTGACTGTCCGTCCTCGAATTGGCCTCTCGCTGAGGTGATTGGCCTAGCGCCTCTCTGAGCACTGAGTTTTGCCCCCCCCTGGGGTTTTGAAAATGCTGGCCTCAGAATGGGGGCCAGAAAATGCATCAGATATGCTGGAGTTAGAAACGGGGCGATATCTATCCCCCAGGCTTTGAAAATGCCCTGTTCAGCTAGAACCTTCTGGACGGCTGTTACTGATTTCCATGTAGCCTTGGTGGCCTCTGGCATTGTAGAGTCTGCGGGGCGAATGAATTCTATCGAGAGTATGTCTGTTGAGCTCAAATCAGTGAGAGTTGGTTGCTTGCAGCAGCCTCAGGATATTACCCCAGTTCAGGGTATCCTGGTGACCTCTTGATGTAAAAATGGAGTAGAAGAGAGTGGTGTGAGTGGGCTTCTGCTTTTCTCCCTTCAGAGACGTTTTCTGTTGAAGGTCATTGGCAGGCGCTGGGGTGCCAGGTTGGCGGCTGCCTTGTAATGCTGCCTTTAGCTGAGGTTCCCTGCTGTTGCTCGGCAAACTTGCAGTTATACTCCTTGGCTCCATCTCGAGTGCTATTGGTCCGAGGCTTACCTCTCTTGGATGATGCTTAGGGAGGTACAGTGTGTTCTGTTCAGACTGAACTGCGTGATTCTCACTCTGATCTACAAGATGCTTTCCAGACAGGAGAGTGGGTGGTACAGGCACGTTTTCCAGGTTGTGCACTGCCATCCGGGATTGCCCAGTTTTGCTGTTGAGAACGTCAGTGCTAATCATCTTGCTTGTATCCTTTTGTGACTTGAGGCTCTTTGAGGCTGCCTCTAGAGGCAGTGATCTGAGCCCATCCATTGCTGTGGGCTGTCGCAGTTGCTCTGGAGTTGTGAAGGGGGGCAGAGGCCCACCGTTTGGTTCTGATCGTTCGAGCCTCAGTTTGCCGCTGCTCTGAGGGGTCTTCTTATATTGAAGTGAAGTTAAGTTCCCATTTCCATTGACCCTTTTGTTTGGCAAGTGCTCATGTTCCGAATTTTGTAAGAAAGACGGGCTTCCTTGGTCCAATTGGTTATTCGGCACAGGGTCTCTGGTATGAGTGTTGACTGGGCCAGGATTAGTGGGCAGCTGTGTTTGTTGGCGAGAGAAGATTGGGTAGAAGATTGTGGGCTTCTCAGCGGTTTTCTGATTGCGCCCTTTCCTTCTCTGTTGGCATCGCTGTTTGGCGTTTAGCTTCAAGGCATGCAGTTCTTCTTGAGGCTCTGTCGTCTTGTCTTTATGAGTTCCTGGCAGTCCGGCAGATTCCCTAGTGTCAGGCCTAGTCTGCTCATTTTGGTAGTACAGCGTCCCGCTGTTCAGAGTTGCCTGATGCCCCTCGAGCAGTCCTGGTGCCGTAGCGCTGCCACTTAGCTGCTTGTTTCCGTGTCCAATTGTTGCAGAACTCATCTCCCTTAGTAGGTTGTGTAACATTGAGGGCAGAGTAGAGAGTTTATCTACTATGTAGCTACAACCACAGTTGAGCTGGACCTCAGATTGAGCTCTCATGATTAAGCCGTTGAGGGCCCCCAATTTCTCATCGATGCCTGCGGTGAACAGAGCCAAGGTATTCAAGAGTGAGAGTTGAATATCCATCTTTTCTGACTGATATTGGAGCGCCTCAACGGCCAATTGTATCGTGTTTAAGAGGGAGGCCCAGGTGCTGCTGACTTGCTCTTTGGGGTGCGTCCCCCTCTTGGGTTTATCTGCGGACTCCTCCCCAGGTGATCGGCTGAGGCTTAGAGAGCGCAGTTGAGGGACCGTTACTGGGGTAGCGCTCTGTTGCGGGTCAGGGGAGTAAGCGGCGAGCATTTCCTCCCATTCTTGTGTGTTCAGATAGGATAGAACTGCCTTCCCCCCCTCTTGGTGGATCGGGTCAGCGGGCCCCCCTGTTTCTTCAGAAGATCTGGGCGGGAGGGGGGATGTCCAAAGTTGTGGGTGTGATGACTCTGGGGTTGATACCTTTGTGACTGCCAGCCCCTGCGATGCTGCCTGCGTGGTATCCCTGCTTGTCAGTGATTGGCTGAAGCTGCTTACCAGGTCTCATTCTGCTTGCTGAGTCCTCTCAGAGCGTGTCGAGCCTGAGGCGCTGTTCTCCTTTTGTGTCAGTGAAGGACAGCACTCTAGGTCCCTTTCTGGAGTGCATTCTGTGGCGAGTTCTAGTTGGTTAGACTGTATGGTCCTTTTGTGGCAGTGATCCTCTTGTGTGGGACCCAGTAGGCTGGCTGCCTTTGGTGGTGGGAGCTCATGAGATATTGCCTCCCCCGCTGTGGCCTGCAGTGGGGCCTGTTCCAGTGCTGATTCTGATTCTGGATCTAAGCAGTTGGCTGCCCAGGGCTTGTTTTGACCTTGGTGTACTAGTGCTAGTACTTGTACTTGTCGTGAGTTAGTCGGGCTCCAGGTTCTATGAGACTTCACAGAACTGGAAGGGGGCAGATATTTTTCCCTGTGCTGAGACGAGCCTTTGGGAAGCCGAGCTGGCTGTGGCAGTTGGAGCAGGGGGAGCTGTGGTTGTTGCATAACACTGGAGCCCTTGGGCCCACTGGGGAAGTCGGCGTTTCTGTGGCTGGGTTGTTATCTAGCAGCAGGCTTGGCGGCTCCACAGCGCTTGGGCTGGTCTTCTCCTGCGTCTGAGTAATTGATAGGGATGACTCAGTTTGTAAGGGAAGCAAAGGGGACTGCAAACCTTTGAGGGTGGCGTTGCTCGAATAAATTGCCGCGCCTGCATCAGTGAGGAAGCTGAATTTTGTATAGATTTTTGGTTGGGTTAGGACAGTTAGACCGCTTAACGAATCTTTTGTAGCAGAGTCTGTTGTTATTAATGTTGTGCTGGCGCTGGCTCGTGCAGGAGGGCGTGATTTTTGTTTTTTCCCTTTCATCGCCCCCGGCCTCGGGGAAGTGGCCACTCTGGCTTTCCCCGACCTCATTTGTGCCCGCTGGAGGACTGCTGGCTGGGTAGGGAGGGGGAAGGGTGTCTGCGGGCCCTTAGGCTTGAGCTCCAGTTTGGGGTGTTGTTAGTCTGGTGTAAGGGTTGTAAAGCCTGACGTCCTGGGGTCTGTTTGCCTTCTGTAACGCAGTCAGGTATCCTCGCCCCCGTTGCCACCACTGAGCGAAGGGGCCTCAAGAGTGGTGCTGTGGTGCTGAAGCTGGTGCTGGTGGAAGTGTGTTCCCAATCTGTTGGCGCCTCCCTACTTTTCCCCTGTGAGGGGAGACTGTGTGGTGCGCAGGGAAGTTGTGATGACTGGTGGGGTGCCGTTTGAGGGCCGTTTAAATACTGCTTCCTGTCCTGAATTGGCCCCCCGCATTGGGTTACACCAAATTGCCAGCGGAGCCTGCAGGGCCTGCAGGTATTTGTCTATTCAGGTCGGGTGCAGTTGAGAAGGATGTTGTGGGTGGTGACTCTGATTGAGGAGGAAGGGGCTCCGGCAGGGCCTCGGCTGTCTTATGGTGTTCCAGGGGCATAGAGAGCAAGAGTTTAGAGGGATCAGGAGAGCCAGAAGAGCCAGAAAGACTTGGCGTGTTGCAAATGGCAGGAAGTTGATGACAGCTCCTGCGGCTGGATGCCTCTAGTTGCTGTGGATGCTGCGGATTGTGACTTCCCTGGCTGGCCACCCCCGGCTGGCTGTCCCCTACCTCCTGGCGGTGGGGTGGGGCAATGCTCTGCAGCAACTCGGCGGTAGCGGCAACCCCCTTGGCTCTTCTCCACCTCTCACACCCAAGTGGCACCCAAAAGGCACCCAAAAAGTAGGGTGGCGTAGCAGGCAGACGAGCGGGATGCTCAGGGTGGAATCCGCAGGCTGCACCCAACCTAGTTGGGCCGCCTCCGCGGGTTCCACCGACACACGCTCAGCAGCCGCCTCTAATGGCGGCTGCACTCGTCGCCTTAGGCTGCCTAGGCATGATTGGTGTTTGCGGCCGCTTTGCTGCTTTGCCGTACTGCTGCCTTGCCTTACTGTTGCTGGGTGGGGGTCCAAGGAGAAGTCCAGCTGGGCAGAAGAGTCGGTTCAGGGCAAGCGTCGGCAGGCTGTTTTGCCGCTCGCGGCTCACGGCAGCTTCAGCGTTGTTGGTCAGCTGCAGGACTGCGGGACTGCGGGCTTCACTGGAAAGCCCGGGCCGGAATCATGCAAAAAACGTGTAATTTTCATAAGGAATTTTAGACAGTGCTACGGAAAAAACCAAATTTGGCAGGAAGCCAGTTCTTTCCCCAGATCTGAGGATGAATTGAGTACAATCCTTAGGGGCACCTGGAAAGTAACCAGGAATCTATTACATTACGTGCACATGGAATATCTAACCCTTAAAAGAACAAAATCTAGCTGAAGCGTGAGCTATATGCCCCTGATGCGCATACCCTGACGTATTGTTGTACCATATGGTCTGGGATTCTCCCGAAATAGATGAATATTGAAGAAAAACTGGACAAGTCGGTGACAGACAGGGCTATACTCAAATCCCCAGAAGTGTTCCTGCTTGGCCTGTACGCAAAGCCGAAGAACAAGCAAGTCACCACTAGAATCCTTAATTTGGCGTTAGTATTGGCTAAAAGGCAGGTTTCCAGAGATTGGAAGAATCCTGGGGGACCTAATTCTTCTGTATGACTGAAGTTATTGAGAAAATAGGCCAAAGCAGAGAGATCCATACCACACAGAGAAGCCAAAGGAGGGCAGAGGAAAGCAGATTTCTCTAGGGCATGCAACGGACTAATAGCCTCCATACCAGAACAGGGCACACATCGATCCTCTCAGGAAAGGACTAGTGTATAGTGTTAGATTATCCTGTTCAACCTGACACAGGGTAAAATGGCACAGGGGTTGCCAACGAGCCCCAGTCGACATTGCCTCTCCCCCCATGTACTGTTAATGAGGTTGGTGTGCCATGTGAATAATATTCTAGTTACTTGTACACTCCATGAAAGGGTATATGTGACAGTCAGGGAGCTGAATAATTATTGCAAGTTGCCTGGCAAGCTGAATGTCTTGGCATTACTGGGTTGGGATACTAATGTCAAAAGCACTTGGTTTTGCATTGTTCGCAGCTGTGAAAATCAATAATTGTTCTATCACAATTGATGGAAGATGGCCAGAACCAACCTACTGCATCCAAAAGTAGATGTCTGGTGCCCAGGGAGAAATACTGGGCTACTATTGAGAGGGACGATGCTTTTGCTTTTGTATGGCTGTTGAGAAAGCTAAGGCTATACCTGTTTGGGACTCTCTTCTTGGTTCAGACCAACCACAAACCTCTGAAGTAGCTGATGCAGGTAAAAAGGTGAAATTCTAACTTAGTGAGGTGGCCCTTTTCCTTATAGGGATTGGATTTCATAGTGTAACCAACTAGGAACAGACCATACCAATGCAGGTGGCTTGTCCAGATATTTCCACCTAGATGAAGACAGCACTAGCGGCTAGACTGTCTTTTGTGCTTCAGCTTTAGAAGGCAAATGTAAGAAATTATATCTGCTTGACCTGATCCCCTGATAACTTGTGTCTGGATACTTGGATTTAGACCACTCCTGTGGACACAGACCTGTTTAATATGGTATCATTTTTATCTTAAAAATATGAAGATTAATGGGAGATTTGTGCATAATCCCACGATTGGGGAAATCACATGAACAGAGTACAAACTAGCCCTGACAAACCTCTCTGATGTATATGCGAAACGCATTGGCTGCTCTGCTGTGTTTTTATGTCATACAACAAGGAACAACGGTTCCTCTGGACTACATGCATAATATTTGATAATTATAAAGCTCAATGGCATATACTCATGCGAACGGATTGTCAGAGGGACAATCAAAATCATACACATCAAGAATTTCAAGGGTTTTTACTTTTTATGCACTTTGTGTAGTAACGTATCCTGTGGGTGGTGGTGCATGGCCATTCTTAGTTGGTGGAGTGATTTGTCTGGTTAATTCCGATAACGAACGAGACTCCTCCATGCTGACTAGTTACTCGACCCCCAGCCTTTTTGTTATACCTTACTACACAAAGTGCATAAAAAATAAAAACCCTTGAAATTCTTGGGGTGTATGATTTTGATTATCCCTCTGACAATCCGTCTCCATGAGTATATGCCATTAAGCTTTACAATTATCAAATATTATGCATATAGTCCACAGGAACCGTTGTTCCTTGTTGTATAATTGATATCCTGGTTCCTTGTGAGCAGGGTGACCCTTGTTCCTTTTGAACATGTGTTTTTATGTCAAGCATCAGAAGAATAATAAAAAAAACTATTTTACTACGAGTTCAATATATCTGGAGTAACGCCTGGAACCAATTAACTGAATCACTCTATGGTTGATGAACGTAAATTACTTCTTCTATTGCCTCTGCCTTTTGGTTGGTTAACGCAGTTGGATATACCTTAGTTGTCCAAGTATTTCTTCTGTTAAAAATGACCCAGGCGTATGCACCCTTCCATAATGCTGAGCTTTAACTCTACACTCCACGCATGACTCAATGCATGTCTGACTTGACATATGTCAGGCTTCAAGACTGCTACTTAGGTGTACTTCTGGGCATCTGACAGATAAATGTAGCAATATTAGGCCACCCCAGTAGAGTTGAAAGGGTGTCCAGTTATAAGAATCAGTGGAGTAGAACAGTTCTTCCCTCTATTAAAGTGTTTCCTTTGGTTTTGGTCACCTGCAGACTAGCTGTCAGCTGTGCTCCAGACTGCATCTCAAACAGTATTTTAAAATAAGTCTGGAGGCCAAGTTTGGCCTAGATGTTCAATTAGAATGATGCTCTTTCTTAAGGACAAGGGAAATTAATACAGTAATTGTACCACTCTGGGTTGTGGAAAAATCCAATTAGTTCCAAATGGCTTTTTGTTCACAAACGGCAAAAGTAGGAGGAGACCTGGGATGGAACTGCACTAACAATTTCTTGCAATGGTCCAGCTGTCACTTCTGGGAGATGGCTGAATAGAATCTTGAACCTCTCAACCCTCAGATATAAAAGGCTGCAGGTAGTTAAGTGTTAATGAAATCCATTCTTCCCATGTAGGATGCCTTAAACCTGAAGCAGAAGTAAAGGAAGGGAGAGGCATCTGCTCAGTAAAGAAGGTTTTCCGCTATCTTAATAATTCCCAAAAGCCTCTTTGACACTGGTATTACCTGAACCCAATTCTCACTAGCTTTAGGTGATATTGCTCGTCTGAGGAAGTGGCCGGGAGAATTGTGAGATCTAGGAAGGTTCCGGATCCTGCCAACTACTGATATACTTGTACAGTTCATACGTCCCTGCAGAACCCACTTTTCTTCAGGAGGTGTTTGGAACAGAAAGAAGAAAGAAGGAAGAATCCCTGTCCTGCTGAAGATGATTCACTAACCTGACTGTTCCCAGGACTAGTGGTGGCACTCTCCTGCAGAACCACAGGGCTAAAGGCCCCCAAGGTCCGGCTTGAAAAGCCTGCCAATCCATGCCGACAATCCTTCCTGTAGTATGAGGATGAACAGCCCTGGAACAAAGTTTATGATGCATTACTGAAAGAATACAAGTTGACCATTGGGCAGTGGGATTGCTTGTGGTATACACTGGTTTGTGGGCTCCCCCATACAACTAGAAGAGAGTGGATTGGAGTCAGTGGGAGGACTAGGCTAAACCATGAAGTTCAGGTTGACTATGAGCACCAGCTATTGATCCTAAAAGTGACCCTAAGTCCTGGTATATCACAACCCACAGACGTAGACAGAATATGACTTTTCCACGTTTTCCTATATATTTGTTTTATTTTCTTCATTAAGTTTTGATTGTGAAGTGCCATTTTTTTTAATTTTTGTGTTATATGTTTATCTTTTTAACCAAATCTGGTTTCCCCCTTTTAAGATCTTTATTTATTTAACATTCTGTTGTTGGTATTGCTTTGTTTCGCACAACACCTCACGTTTTCTCCTGGGACTAAGATCTGCTCAGGCCATTGTTATTAAGCCTCTGGACCCCGTTTTATTTCTTTCCACATCTGTCAGCAATGCTCTCTTCTCTGACTCTTGCTCCTTGTAAAACATTGGGTTACTGGTTGAGGGGGGTGCAACCCTACTGAAGCAGAAACTACAATCCATGTCGGGATGAAGTCACCAGCAAAGCCTAAATTAACCTGAGCTCAACCCTCTGGTAGCTTGGCACAGAGCAGTCAGGCTTAACTTAGAGTCTCTTTGCAGCTCTGCAAACAGTATTAAAGTGAAAACACAACACAAAAAAAACCCACACCAATTTAGAACAATAGAGTAAATTTTAATAAATAATTTAAGACCAATACAACAAAAATCCAATCACTAGAACTGAAGATATGAAATTTAGAAAATGTAAGTAAAAATAGCACCAAAAGTACAAAGCTCCAACTGTGGATTTCTGGTCGCACTAGACTGGGACAAAGTCACAAGTTCAGGCCAACCGCGATGGAGCACTGGTCGGCTACAGAGAATCAGTTAGGTTGAACAAGAGAACCTTAAATCCTGGTTGTGAAGAGTTGCAATTCCCCTATCAAGATACGCTGTGCAGCCGAGGTGATGCAAGGTCCTGGTTGGAAAGCTGTCGTGCAATGTTGGTTCTGAGGATCTGCGAGGCTGTGATGTGAAATCCTCAATCGTCGTTGAGGAGGCCATTGACGAGGGCGCTTGAGACACAAAGTGCTACATTGAGGATGTGTCGCGCACAGGCTAGTTCCGAAGAAGCTGCGGGGCTTGTGATGCAGAGTCCTGCATCGTTGTCGAGGCTGCCGTCGACGAGAGACTTGCAATGTGAGGACCTGCATCAGGGATGCATCAAGTAGCAGCTGGATCCAATGAGGCTGTGGGCTGCCTGGGAGATGCAAAGTCCTTGCACCTGGAAGGTCCATGCAGCAGAGGTGATGCATTGGTTCTGCTCGGGGTTGCACCGCGCAGCAGAGGGGATGTGTCAGTTCTGCTGGGTCCACAGATGGGCTGGCAGAGCCCCTTTAGGAGCACTTCCAAGGGTCCAGGACTGGGGTGGCACCAATTGGCAGGGTAGGTCTTTTTAGATGGCAGAGTCCAGGTGCTGGATTCAAGGATATTGAAAGACTGTTATGTCCACAAGGCTTCTGATCAGGAGGTCAGTCAACTAGCCCTTGGAGTCACTCTGGGATCATCGGTTCAGAGTTGCAGGTCCAGTCCTTCTCACCCAGGCAAGACAGCATCAGGGCCGCAGGTCAGCACAGCAGGGCAGCAGTCCCTTAGAGCAGCAGTCCACAGAGTTGCAGTCCTTACAGCAGCACAACAGTCCTTCCTCCTGGCAGAGTCCACAGGTCCAGAAGTGTACTGAAGAGTTGGTATCTGACGTCCAACATTTATACCTGGTGCCCACTTTGAAGTGGGAGAAGCTTCCTAAGGATTTCACCCCCCCCCAGAGGTGATTGAAGTTTCCTTCCTCCCAGCCCTGGTCCCAGTTTGTCTGGGGTCACAAAAGACTAGTGTTAAACCCCTTTGTGAGAGTGCTCAGGCAGGGCCTGCACAATAACTTTAGAACTGGTTAGCAGTGGTAAAGTGTGCAAAGTCCTAAGGCAAGATAAATGAGATCAGCAGAAATAGGAGGGGTGAAGACAAAATGTTTGGGAGAAGACCACCCTAAGGCTTACAGGTCTAACACTCCTTGTGAGAAATTGAGTTATTGGTTGAGGGCGTGGGACTCTACTCAAGCAACAGCAACAATCCTCATCAGGGTGAACCACAAAAAGTCACAAAATTAACCTGTGTGTAACTTTCTGATAGCTTGGCACAAAAGCGGTCAGGCATAGCTTAGAGGCAATGTGTAAAGTATTTTTGCAGCACTTACACACAAATAAAGTGAGAACACAACACAAGAAAAATTCCACACTTTGGAAAAATAGAGTGAATTCTGGTAAATTATTTAACACCTAAACGACAAACATCAAATCAGTAGAAACATAGTTATGAATTATGAAAGTTTAATTTGAAAAATGGCACCTAAAAGATCAAAGCACCTACAGCAGAAATCTAGTCACACGAGACTGGGGCAAAGTCGATGCAGCTGAGCATCATCTAGAATCTTGTTTCATCGTAATCCATGTCTCCGTACACATGTGGACGAGACAAGCGGCTGAGAGTGGATGCGGCCAGTACTGACTGATGTCCCTTGGGTCCGTGGGCCTCTGTATCATGCAGGGTGAGCGGCGAGAGTGAAGGGTGATCTGTGAGGATGACTGGTGAGTCTATGGTGAGAGGAGTAAGTGCAGGGTGATGGTGTGTCCCTATGAGGTCCGGCAGACTACTGTCACTGTGTGCAGGCATGGTGAACAGAAGGCCTGTATGAAGGAAGGTTGAGAGGTTTGTCTGTGTGAGTGCAGATTGAGATGAGGGAGTGCAGGGTGAGTGGCTTGACTCCAGGGTGAGTGATGTGCTTGTTTGCCAGGTGTGAGGGCAGGGGGAGTTCTGTGCCCATGTGAGAGAAGGGTGAGCTGTGTGAGTGACAGGTGTGCCTATGTGAGTGCACGGTGAGCGATGCTACAGTGTGAGAGTAGGGTGGGAGGAATGACTGCAGGGTGAGTGATGTGACCATATGAGTTTGGGTGCGGGTGAAAGTGCAGAGTGGGACGAATGAATGCATGGTTAGTGATGTGCTTGTTTGAGTGAGATTTTTGAGTGAGCAGAGAGAGTGACAGGTGAGTGAAGTGTCACATGAGTGAAGGTGAGTAGTGTGCTCATGTGACTGCAGGGTGAGTACAGGGTGGACAGCGCAAGTGCATGGTGAGTGGTGTGAGTGCAGTGTGATCTCTGCAAGTGCAGGGTGAGCGATGTGCTCGTGTGAGCACAGGGTAAGAGTACGATGAACGGTGCGAGGGCAAGGTAACAGTGTGAGTTCATGGTGAGCAGTGTGAGTGCAGGGTGATTGCTGTGAGTGTAGAATGAGCAGTGAAAGTGACAGGTGAGTGGAGTGCCGTGTGTGCAGGGTGAGCGGTGTGCTCGTGTGAGTGCAGGATAGGAGGAGGGTGAATGGCATGAGTGCATGGTGAGCAGTGCGAGTGCAGTGTGATCACTGTCAGTGCAGGGTGAGCATGAAAGTGAAGGGTCAGCGGTGAGAATGAGGAGTGAGTTGTCTGAATCCAGGATGGATTCCCAAACACTTGGAGTAACACAGAATGTTATTGACAGCTGGCGTAGGGTTTCAGATAAAAGTGAAACTATTGCTATTATGGCATCAATCAGGGATGAAGGGTGGGGGAAATAAATAATGTGCTGATCCTGCAACAAACTTTCAGTCTCATGATTAGGGTTGCCAGCTCAGTATTTTGATGCCTCAACTGGTACAAAAATAAGGATAATCACCTAAAACCAGTATTTTTTAGCACTTCTCTGTGCATACTTCAAATAGCCAATATAAATAGAAAGCCCTTTTAAATGTGTTCTAGAGCTGCATTAATGACCCATGACTAATAATTAAAGGAAATAAAGACAGAAAAGTCACTTTACAAATGAATACATACGAATTTTATTCACAGCCCTATTTAGTGTCAGACTCTTTAAACAACAAATGGCCGGTATTTTTCTTTTGGATACGTGGCATCCCTACTGGTGACATGCCTTTTCATGAAAAGCATTCTCCCACTCTGGCAGTAAAAATAAAATACAAAGGTAAGGAATAGGCAGTGTGGGGACCCGGGGGAGGGGGGGGGGTACTGGAACCAGTGAAACAAGCATTAGAAATGCAATAGGTCTCGCATTTTTTTGAGTTAGAGCTATTGGTGTTGTATATGGCAATGTCTTTTACCCTTGTATTATGGAGTGGTTGTATGTGGTTGGAGTAGAATTATGTGGGTTGGATTTGAATTGTTGTGTGGTGTGGATTTTCTTGATGTGGAGTGGATTTGTGTAGTGTAAATATGTAGGATGGTGTGCAATGGAATTATGTGTATAGTAATTATGTGATGTGGAGTGCAGTGGTGTAAAGTAAAGTTGTGTATAGTGGAATAGAGTGGAGCTGCGCAAATTGCAATGGAGTGGAGTGGCACAGATTGTAAAAGAGTGGCTTAGAGTGGCGTAGCATAGAGTGTTGTGGCGTAGAGTGAAGTGGTATAGAGTGGAATGGTAAAGAGTAGAGTGGGTTGGCAAAGATTGCAGTGCCATAGAGTGCAGTTTTGCATAGCAGAGTAGTATGGAGTAGCATAGAGTGAAGTGGTGCAAAGTACAGTGGAGTGGCTTATCCTGCGGCTGTATAGAGTGCAGTGGTAAAGAGTGCAGTTGTGTATAGTAGGGTGGGGTATAGAGCATTTGCATACAGTAGAGTGGGGCATAGTAGAGTAGAGAGACGTCTAACATGTGATTATAGGTTTTTTGCAGATAGAATAAACCGAACATGTTTTTTTTTTTCCTTGCGTGTATTCCCTGGAGGTCATCCGCTGGTCTGTTATGGATCCTGTTTTTACAAACAGGGTGACATGACATGCATGTGTCTGAGGACTAACTTTGAGAGTGGACAGCTGGCTAAATAAACAAAATGATCACTGTTGCATGGAGGGCAAGCACTTTTTTTGTGGAAACATACATCTTCTGCCCAATCAAAACATGCACTCCTGCCGCCTAACAAGTGGGCGAAGTGAAAGCCTCTCTCTCTTGATGCACACATAATATTCTGGCGATAGCTGCGCTGTCACGCCAGACCATAATAAAAAGGCTGTTTAACATTTAAACTACAGGCAGATTTGCACCCCCTCCTTTTATAAAGTGCTAACTCTAAAACGATGAAGTAATAGCCCAACAGGTTTATGCATCTGCTGCTCAGATCCTTGTGCAGCCTGCACCTGCGAATCCAGAGCAGGGCAAATCAGACACTTATCCTTCCTAAGTCGATAGCATGTGCATTTCCGCGGACTCACGTATTCAATCCTGAAGTTTCATTTGATAACCGAACCTATGCATTTTGGGAGTTGTCCCTTTGACTCAGTTAGAGGAACCAGATGGACCTTCAGATAACAATAGTTTGTAACAAAAAAAAACCCCAAGGCTCGAAATATAGAGTCCTGCAGACGCCGGGTGACCCGCCAACCCCAAAACTGAAGAGAACAACCGCTAACGAATCAGAACGCAGTCTACCGTCCTAGCACACACACCATGGTTTTCTTTAAAGGGGTGATGCATCACTGTAACACTACATTATACGCAATATATGCGGAGCTGAAAACTCTCGCCCTTTCTCAAACAAAAGTCATTCCTGTAACCTTCTACTGCTGAAAAACATGCAATAGATAATGCTAACTAGAAGCATAAACACATAAAAACAATTTTTTTGTAACGAATATCCAGGCTATATGTATTTATTTAACTTAGTAGTTTATTCAGATAGGGTTTTCACACATAAAAGAAGTTAATGTTTTGCGCGCACTAATATTTTGCATGCCTGGTTAGGTGTGCTGTCCCCGCCCACGGCAGAGTTTCCAAAGTGAAGCCTGAAGCTACGGGTATTCTTGTTTGTCTACGGGATTCCATACCTTGCTCCACTGTACTGCAGACAGTGCTGAGATCTACTTAGGTGTGAGTGCCAGGAATCAACCCACCGTGCAGCAGCTGAGCGTGCTCTCTCAGGCTCGGGGAGGTTCACAGATCCTTCCTCCTCCCCCTCGTCCATGGCCAGACTGCGAGCCTGAAAGTGGTGAAGGAGGGTGTTGGGCTGCAACCTGAGTTTTTTTTTTTTCCTTCCAGGTTTATATAGCGCGAACTCGATCCGAAGGTATTGGAGCGCTTTAGTTGAGTTGAGGTAGATCGGGGAGGGGGAACAATGGCGACCGCAGAGTTTTTTAAATTGACATAGCATCGGCTTCACGCGGCGTCCGTGCAGCAGGGGCAGGAGGGGCGGAGCATAATTAAAAGTGATAGCCATTAAATTAAAAGCGCGGCATGGGGAACTTTATGAAAAAAAATCTTTAAGGTACCGCACAAGCACATTGCTCTTGTGGATCCGATCCAGTGTGATGAAAGCGGTGCGGCGGCTTTGAAGCGGGGAGGAGGCATCTCCATTTCCGACACGCAGTGGCATAAAGCAAATAATTTAAAAGAACAGAGCTGGCCGGCAGTAAAGCACCATAATGTGTGCAGGAGTCAGTGCGCACAGTGCAAAAAGTAAAGAAAGGCACGTGGTTGCTTAAAGAAAAAGCAACAACTGCAAGGCGCCCCAGGCACCGAGGCCCGTCCTGCGAGTGGTGTGTATGTCCCAATGGTGAAAGTGTGCTTCAAATACCAAAAATAACATGCATTTGAAGGCACGAGCGGGGAGGAGGGGGGGCGACGCGAGTGGTGCGCGCGCCACAGCGAGACATCTGTTTTGCATTATCGGGCACGATAATTGCAAACAGATGTCTGCCGCGCGCGTAACCGCAGGGAAAAGGCCATGACGCACGAGCGTCTGGTCAGCTTTTCAAACCCCCTTACTTAAAGTCTTGCCAGAGCAGCGCTTGCGCGCTACTCGAGGCTCGACCTAAAAAACAAACAAAGCCTAGTTAACCAGTTCACAAAGGCATGTAAATGGTCTTTTAAAAGACCTTTAAAAACTCAGGAATGTCGGAGATAAGACTCCAGACACTGCCCAGTCAATGCCACAGCAGCTCAAGCTGCATCAGCCTGGGCTGAGACACACAAGAGAGGTGCGGGGGGGGGGCTAAAGCCCTTTTATCCCTATGAGAGCCATATATATGATTCACCAAAGCCGCTGGCAAATGGCGAACTCTCTCATACGGGTACCTCCTTACGTGATATCGGCCTTACGCCAACTAATTCAAAAACAAAAATATGGAGCACTCACGTGTTGCAATTGTATCCAATTTAATCGCACCACACAGATGCGCTTGGGCAGAGGCTGCCATATTCAATGTTGGTTTTGCAAAGAATAGAGACCATCGAGCCACTTTCTTTATAACAGTCTTAGTGCATTCCCATTGGACAATAGTTGTACGGCAAGGAAAAGCGGACTCCTCATTCGCTTGAGGTTTTTCAAACACACTGCCACCATCATTATATGTGTTCATATTTGTTTAATTGATCATTTTGTAATTCCCACAGTGCTGTTTCTTTTGTAGAAATCATTCCCCATGGTGGATGCGGGTCACATCTCTGTATCCAAATCAGTACCTGTAAGATGGCTTATCAGCACACGCTTAGACATTCTGTTCAGGAGTGCTTTGCTTAAAAAATAAACTGGTCATGTGCCCCTCGTTCTGCCGCAATTACCTTCTATCAGTTGCCACATACCTGCAAACCCTGCTTAGTAGGCGGGGCTTGTCAGTGTAGTAATGTCCTGACTTAGAGTCAGCAGTTGCGGTATCCCTTTTGGTAGCGGCGGTTCAGGTATTTTAAAATTTAAACACAATTCACCAAATCTGCTGGCAAATGCCGAACTCTCTAGAACGGCAACTGATAGAAAGTAATTGCGGCAGTCCGCTTTTACTCGCCATACACCTATTGTCCAATGGGAATGCACTTAGACTGCAGTAGCGGTCGGTGGTGGGAGTGCCGCCGGGCGCTGACGTGGGGCGGGGAGGGGCAGGGTGGGGGTAGTAAACTACGGATTACGGGCGATTACAGTAGGCACACATATAAATAAATAAAACGAATTTCGTTTCTCGCGCTGCATCACATTTGGCGATGCAGCGCGAGAAACGAAATTCGTTTTATTTATTTATATGTGTACTTACCTGTAAACGCCCGTAATCCGTAGTTTACTACCTCCCACCCTGCCCCTCCCCCGCCCCACATCAGCGCCCGGCGGCACTCCCACCACCGACCGCTACTGTTAGACTGTTATAAAGACAGGCTAGATCACGGGTACTCACAAACATTTGCCCAGGTGCCACAAAGTACTGTCTGTGGTGTGACCGAGGGCCGTATTGGTGCCAGCAGGGTGGCGGTAGATGGTCTGGGAGAGTCAGGGATTGCGGAAGTAGGTCTAAAAATATTTCAAATAAACTGGCATTTTTTAATACCACTGTAGGTATCATTTTGGGTCCTGGAAGCACATGATGATCTATTTTCTTGCATTGATTTGGTGGTTGTTTTTCTGAGAAATGGTATACAGATTTGGAATCTGTGTAAATTGTATAGAATAAAAGAGAGTATTATCGGTTCTACTGGGTTGAGTAAAAACGTTTTCCAATTTCTGTACATAATTTTATACTTGCGTGGTGTTTTATAACTGTTAGTTCCATGACATAGAGTTGCCCAGATTTTTCGGGAATCTTTTCAGCTGATTGCTCCTTGCAGATTAACCTATGCTTTTTCTTGGTTTTATTTTTACTTTGATTCCAAAGAAAGTCTTTTTCAGGTTGTGCTCCAATTTGTCTTTATTTCTTCATCCCTAGAAAATGATTATAGTGATTTAAGGATCCACCTTAATTTTGGACCTGTATGTTCTTCTTTCTCTTTGTATAAATAGTTCAAGATTAGTATCAAGATCAGTATTTAAATTATGATACTTTTCTTTCGGTTTTAATGTAGAGAATAAAAAATTAATATATTCTAAAGAGAATTTCTCGGTTATGTTCCCACAGATGATAAATGTTATTTAAGCTAGTTAGTTATAAGATGGCTAGAATCAGCCATGAAACCCTGATTCCATAAAAGGTTGACTCGATTGTCAATGACACTGTTCCATATTATTTTCTTTATTCTCAACTTCATATGTTGGTTGTGCAAAGACTAGAGACCATCTAGCCCAGTGACTCTCATGAATATACACATATTTCTACAAAGGCACCCACAAAAATGCCTGCTCTTTTTGTAGTAATAAATGCCTACATAATTTCATCTGCAACAACGGGACTGGTGCAAGAGGGGAGAGTGGATTGAGAATGTGGGATGACACGAAGAGGGAGAATAGGGCTGAGGCTTTGGGGTATGGTGCTGGATTGAGGATCGCGTGACACCTTCAGCCAGTTTTGGCTTTCTATTTAACACAATACTTCATTCCGGGAAATGTATTTTTTTTTACATTGGAATTTAGGCCTGAAAATCTCAAAATGCATAGTGCTACTGGATAAAATCCCTGGTTGCCGAAGAAGTCAAGCATTTCATAAGATCAGTTGGATGCTGTGATATTACATGTTAGATATAAGCTCTGTACAGCTATTTTAAGGAAATGCACTTTTCATTCAAATCAGACTTGTAACAAACATTGACAAGGCAATATATTATTATTTTTGAATAACGTATAGAGAATATGTTTTTATTAAGCTTCACTAAAAGGCAAGACAGGTATAGCAGAAGCATCACAGCAAGTTTTTTTTAACACAATAAAAGCAGATTGGCTAATGGGAGTGTGAGTGGCAGTGTGTCTGTGTATGAGTGTGACAGTATACAAATGTATTTAGAGTGCAAGAGATGTAGTGAGAATGAGTGTGAGAGAATGTGTGTGTGTGTGTGCGTGTGTGTGTGTGTGTGTGTGTGTGTGTGTGTGTTTGTGTGTGTTATGCGTGAAAGTGTGCTGGTAGTCTGGCATACTGGAGGTTATTCTTACCTTATGGACAAGAGCACGAATAGAATATGGATGGGAGCTGTTACCTGTGGCAAACTGCAAGCCCTGACATGTTTCTTTTAAGACACCATCATTGAATGTGGGGACTCAAACTGTCTAATTGAAAAAGTCGCTAGCCCACTCATACCCAGCAGCAGGGAAAACAGAACACGAGCCGCCACTCCTGGCAAAACACGCTGACATGATGCACGTAATTCTTAGCATATGCGGTGGATTCATAGCAAAATGTTGGAACTGATATATGAGTTAATTCTTGTCATAAAATGTTCTGTACTCATTTTATAGGAGGGATTTTTTACAGGTACCCATGATTATGGATGAAGTATCCATGGTGAATTTCTGGCACTGTCATATTGTATGTACTCCTTGTCATTAGGGAGTCACCCATGAAAAAATGCTGACATTGATATAGTGGAAGTAATTTCTGACTTATGACATTTGAAAAAAAACAGGGTCTACTCCTAGGAAAAGCCAGGCTTTTTTGGTGCACCATGAAAGTACTGGAATATTTCATGAATGCCCTATAAGAGTCTGCAGATTCTTAGTAAATTAAACTCCAAAAGTTAAAAAAAATTCTCAGGGGAGAAAACCCACTCTCCCTTAAACTGTTATGTTTCATATAGGTACCCTAATATAGGCCGGGGAAATATCATACACCGTCACCTACATTATCTCCCTTATACTACATAGTAACGAGCCTTTAGGATTAAACCTTTACCTAGTTCCAGTCCTGGGTGCAGAAGGAGGGTTTTTCCTAAACAATAGAGTCCTATAACTCCATCAATAGACTCACACAGTATGAATGAATATTTATAAGGGTTCTTGGAAACCAGGCAGGGGCTACACCACCTACCCCACCATATCTACGTACAAGGTTCATCCCATACGTCATCCTCAAATCCAACAATGGCTAAACACAAGAAACAATGTAGTGTAGCTCCTATTTCCCTAATAGGCTCTGCGCATTGGAATAATATACCCTATAGGCTTGACATAGGACTATGGTCGGTATGTCCCTATCGAGTATATTAAACTTAATTACTTGTGCCAGCTAGCTCAGAGGCCACTAGAAACTCCTTGACAACAAGAAGGGAGTCGTTTCTGGCAGCCGCAAAACATGACCACTTTGTTTCCCTTTAGAATCAGAACGTGTCCCAGAGTCGTGGAAACAATAGATAACCGTTTCACTCAGCTCAATCGTGCAAGCTTAGTTTTCCTCAAAGTTACACAGAAAGAATAGACGGGCATTTCAATAAAAGATTTATTGAACAGTCTTGTTTCTCGTGTAAGAGATGTGTGCTGTTATGATCACAAGACAGTATGCAAGATAAATAATGTACAGCGTAAGCAGTAGAAATAAATAATACTGCGCTAGCATTATCTTTTAGCATATATTTACGTACATTAATAACATGAGCTAAAAATGCGAGTACTCATACGATGCGTCTCTAAGCTAGTTCTACCCCAATGTGCCTAACCTAACCTAGGTGTAGGGAGAGGTAAGAAGTAGGTGAAGTATTCCTTACTATGGTATACTAAGAGTATGGTAAGTCTAGGATGCCTAGTATACTAAGTATACCTAGTATGCCAAGAGTCCCTCTAGGTTCTTGTCAGCTCCATACCTTAAGAATTAGAGAGGTGGGAATCTTTTTCCAGACTCGAACTCCAACACCCCGCAAGGGAAGTTAGATCACTGGAAGCTGGACTTCTCTGCGTGCAGGGATGACAGCGTCTTCTCAGTGCGTCAGGCCGGGAAACGGGCTCCTCTGAAGTCGAGGTCTTCTCTAGTTTACAAGGGCTAGGGAAGATATATTTATACCTGAGAGGTACCTCAGAATGTTAGCATTGACGTGAATCGGACAGCGGAATACGTCATGAATGAACCCCTAAGGTATAACGGTTCATGCATAATAAATGAGTCCTTGAAGAAATCAATAGTCCTGTGCTAGGGAAACTCCCGAAGCCTAAGGGTCTGTTCTTCAAGAACTCGTTGTGACGTTAGGGTGGACGGATGTCGGAGACCATGCCTGTATTTGGAGTGCACGGTTTAATGCCTAAATAAGGACTGGGATTTTATGCCTATATAAGGGCAGGGCGAATTGTGCCTATATAAGGACATGATACAGGAAAACCTATATACGGACACCCTAAGAGGAATTCAACACCCACTGCACTTTCATGTGTACGATAAGAATATAAATGCTAAACATTTAATATGCTAAACATAAAATGGAGTACCGCATGTTGCTAAAATATTTCTTAAAAGCATTAAAAGACATTTAAAAAACCTATTAGAATGAAAAAGGTACTGTACATTTTAAGCATTGCTTCTCATTTCAGGCGTATATTTAAAAATAAAATGCAATTTGAATGAAATAAGCAGTAATATTTGCATGTGACAAAAAAATGATCGATAAGTTGTTCAACATCAAAGTCATTTCATGTCATGGAAATTAATGAACTTTTTAGACTAACAAGATGACTAAGTGTCTGTGGAAGTACCGCGAAGTCCGTACTATAAGAATAGTTCTACTTCAAGCACATTGTCGTGCAATTTGGTTTGAAAAATTGAAAAAGTTCAATTTGGGAAGAGTTCCAAGTTTTTGAAATACGAAGGCCAAATTGTTACTGCATCTTTGGAACACTGTGGGCTGAATCAGAGTCAGTGTACGGGTCTGGTGTAAACATGAGATCATCTATTTCTGTAGACAAAATATCGTCCACTGTAGTTGGTGACATTCGGAACACCTCGTGTAGTAGATTAATTGCACAGAGATGTGAAGCATCGCTTTCAGCATAAGATGCTGCAGCAATGTTCGCGTCCGTTGTTACCTGTGTGCCTGTAGATCCATCTCGTACCTCAGCAGCAGCCCGGAAGCGTCTGTGAGATCTCAATGAATGCAGTCATCAGGATTGGTAGCCTCTGGGGACAACACAGAGCATGGGCCGTTATCGGGTCCAGCAGAGTATCGATATACGTTGGCGTAGCTGATGGAAATGTTAGACAGGTGTCCAACATGCATTCTTCACCGCATAGCAGGCATCGTAGAACAGGTAAGATGCAATCTTGCCAGATTGGTCTAAACGACAGGAACCACGTGGTATTAAGTTCCCGTAGACGAGTCATGCCCAAAAGCTGTACTATTCGCTCACTGCACTTTCGTTCAAGGAGAGCTTTCTCCATTTCGCTCGGAGTGATTTCTGCGAATAGGCTGGCCATAGCGTAATAGCAGGAAGAGAAATAGAATTCCGGCAACAAGTGCTAGAATCAATGGTATGCCACCAAACACCGAATGTGCAAAGTTTGGGATTATTCCGAGTATTGCCTGGAAAGGTGTTAACAGACCAGAACAGATGCTCTTAAATACATGTACGATTCCGCTTGTATCAGACATGTTAAAGATACGTCCTATCATTTCTACGAAATGTATAGGGCAGTTCGTACGTATTAAAGTCTGTATCTCAGCCGAAGTCCTTGCAATTTGAAGATCATAGGTTTATTTGGCCGAGGTCAAAGGCACTGTTTGTTGCAAAAGCATGGCTTTCATTCTGCTTAAAGTATCAAATCTTATTAAAGAGACGTTCAGCGAAGGCCACAAAGGCGACTCCCTGACTGTGTCTATTGGGGCAAACAATACTTGCATACAGCAAGTGACCCTGGAGTTGACCGTTACTAGATATGGGATGCCTGGCAACATGCCACAGCAACTCTGATCATTCAACATGAGGTAACTCCCGTTAGAAAGTTGTCCAAACGTTGGATTAATCACAGCAGCTGGTGTACCCTGCTGATGGCAAGACAAATTTGCCACAGAACCATTACAAGCCCTGTGTAAAGAAATGTCCTGACATATTAGTGAACCGCTCAGTGCATTTTTACAGTGTGTACCGCTCAGAAACACTTCACGATCCCCACTCCAACATCTATATGTGTACGGTAAATTCCAAGATGTCTTAATGTATTCCTTACCCAACCTTTCATATTTGCCTGCTTGCATTTGTTTGAGGCAATACTGAAACTGAAAAGTAGTCACAGGTAGTGTGATTTTGCCATGAATAAGCCATTCTGTAGCTGGTTTTTCTGCCACTGTGAATGGTAACTTTTCCAGTTTTTCAATGCCCAGCACTGTATACTTTGCTCCTCTTTGTGCCAGTTCGATCTGTTTATCAGTTAGATTGTATTCTGCAAACAGAGCTGTTGTGTTGATAAAACGCCAAGGCACATAGCCCGCTCGCAAAGATTGCAGCGTCCAGCTTAATAACATAATAGAACGTAATTGAGATTGGCCTTGTTGTAACATCGCCAAATCTTGTTCCAGTATGTCGATAGCAGAGGATACAATGCCATCCAATGAATATATTCTGGAGGACAAAGTTGTTAACCCATTGTCGACCACAGAGAGAGTTTTCTCTAAATTAATACGATCAAGTTCACGTATCCGTTCTGCGGCCTCCATCTGTGACACTTTCCATGCTTCATTATAGGCAGCATAAATGCGGCATATATGAAACGTTTTTGACGCGGTTTTCTTGGTCCAAGCAAGAATTCCCTACGGTCTGCGTCCTCTTTAAGTAAGGATAAGTGTTGTTTCACATCCTGTAGTGTAGATTTCTGTAGCCAATCGAGGCATAATTTACCTACACTCTATGTTGTTACTACCCCCGGATGCTGTCTTTGGACGTATCTTGGGTCTGGCCTGTGAATAGCAAAGCCCTGAGTTTTATTCAGGAACCTTTCATGACAGTTGTTCGTGTCTGTGGGCCAGATCAACCATTTCTTCCAATCAGGATTAGATCTGTTGAGTTGTAGTATTTTGTCAACTGTAACCGCTGCCTGTGTATTGTTATCACTTGCAGGTGTTGGTACAGAAGGTGTTTTCATCTCTTTAATCTTGGCTAGTCCAAGACAAGATGTTTGTTGTACAGTTTCATTCAAAAACATTATTTGTTCAGGGATGATGCAGGCTCTAAATAAAGCTTCTATCCCCTGCACTTGCCAATCTTTAGTACCCCAGACAGTTTTTGTGTCTATAGTGTCTTTCCAAAAGTCGAAACCCTGTCTAGACAGTTGGGCAATAAATGCTGCAGAATAAATCTGTTTTGTATTTGTTAACATAATTTTCAGTCCTGTTTTGTATTTGTTAACATAATTTTCAGTCCTGTTTTGTTTTCATTTTTATAGTAAAACGTTTCTGGATCAGATGTATTGTAACCTGAAAAATATGGAAACTTATTAGCAAATGTTTTTGAACTACCTTTTGGAGGTGTAGGACAATGCTCCCATTGGTTAAACATAAACACATTTCTAGGGTATGCAGATTTATGCAAATAATGATGACCATAGTGGTTATAGCAATACAGCTGTTCATAGCTGATGAACCCTCTAAATATTCATTATTAGAAAATGCAGCAGATTTTTCTAGGTCAAACATCATATTATTGACAGTATCAAAGTCCCAATCATCAGAATAGGTACTTGATGAAATAAGATCACTTAGTGAAATTTTAAATAAATGTGGAATGTTCAATTGTTCCGTTGGGCCGAAGATATCGAAATCAGTTTTGTCCCACACTATACCATCCTGTATAGGAACGGCTGTGATGTTCACTGTTGACAAGTCTCTTGCTTCACGATGGGAAGATTTGTGAGGTTTCAAAAGTAAGTTCGCTTCTTTTCTTTCAATGTTCACATGGATGTATCTGCCATTTATAAGCACGCTCATAGACATAACTAAAGCTAGCCAAAGCAGGAAAACAAATATTCCAGGAATAATCCAGAGTTCAATCCATGGTGAAACCAGATAAGTCTTTTTCAAAACGTGAAGAAAGTCTTGTACTTGCTGTTTAAAAGTTACTGCTGGCGACGTCTCGGGCTCACTCGGATCCTCAGAAAACGTATCAAAGTTAATGAAGTAGCCAGAAGCAGTTCTGTCAATTGTAGAAATTGCATCAGGATTTGTTGAAATCGCTGGAACCAGTTGATCACGTGTTACATTGGTGTAGACAGGTGTATTTGGACGAACTGTTACTTGAGTTTCAAGAGGGATGAGTTCCATAGCATTGTTGCATAGTCCTTCATCTGTTACTGCTGAATTCTCGATCGTTATCAGTCTTTCAGTCTGAACCTCTTGGATAGTAGCGAGAGGAGTGTGTCTGCTACTAGGTCGGAGTCCACGAGGCCTACTATTTAGTATTGGCCACATACTGTGGTTTGATGAGGTCGATGGACACAAATCTTTTCTCCTTTCTTCCAGCAAGGGGCGGCAGAAGTACTGTTCTTGTTCCTTGAACGGCTAGGACAGGTACTGGTTGTCTGTAAGAAGGTCCAAATTCCTTCTTGTCCGCAATATTCTCTCTGACTAGATCCCCAACTTTTGGAATCCAGACAGGCCTTGCTGGGACCGCCGGTTTTTCCCCAGTGGTGGTTGGCTGCAGGAATACGTTGCTTTGTTTCGATCTTAGTTCATTGATTTCCTGTAAAACAGCCAAACGATCTTTGATATCAAAGGGTTTATTTTCCACCACTGTGCCTAGTTGATCAAGGTCTGGTACCCACATTCTTGTCCCAAATAGGACCTCATATGGAGTGACCCCCCCCTAGAGAACTTCTTGGCAAGTTATTTAATGAGCGTCGGACCCCATACAGATGTTTGACCCACCCATCACCCGAACCTAATACCCTAGCTGTTATAGACTGCTTTATGTCCCGGTTTTTCCTTTCCACAACAGAATTTCCCTCAGGATGAAATGGAGAGGAGTACCGCAATGCAACGCCCAGACTGGCCATGGCTTCTTTGTAAGCCCGAGAGCTAAACGCAGGGCCCTGGTCAGAGTGTAGCGTGCCTATTGCGTATGTGCCGATAAAGACTCGCAAATCTTTTATAACAGTTCGAGCGTCAGCCGAGCGCTGAGGCCATATCCATAGGAACCTTGATTCAGTATTTGTGGGATTGCATTTGTCCAGAAGGACGCCTGCACATAGATAGTCTAATGCTGTCTAACAATGGTGTCTGTACTGGGCAGCTACATTCGTAGCATCGTAGCTAAGATCGAAACTGGTGGCTTTCTCGCTGTACTTTACAGTCTATGCAGTTATCGATGAAGATGTGGATTTCTGTATTCATTCCAGGCCACCAGTACATCTCTTTTAACATCAAAATTGTTTTAGAGATCCCTTGATGTGACAGACCCTCCCCCAAATGTGCCTCATAAATCAAAGCTGCTCTACGTTCCATGTTTGGAATTACCCTATCCCCCACTCCAGGGATTCGAGCAAAAGGAACGTTGTTCGCATCAGTTACATAAGAGTACTTGAGTGGAAATTTTTTTGGTAACGCTGCACCACTGCCTTTGCTTGTAGCATTGACAGCCAACATTATCTCACTGTCTATTCTCGTTTTTGAACGAGTGATCGCAGCTACGGAAGCCGTGTAAACAGCCCCCTTTGCGGCTTCGTCAGCCAATTAATTCCCTGCAACGTGAACGCCATCACGTTGATGACTCAGTGTATGTATCACGTGAGCCTTTGGTAGTCGTTTTTCAACTGAACTACTTGTTCCCAAAGCGTTGTATGCTTTATTGTGCCACCTTTTGCATCTTTGAATCCATTTTCAAGCCAGTTTTGTATATATTCATTAAACGACTGAACACAGTAAAAAGAGTCGCACACTATGAGTGTGGGGAATTCTCGATCTGTACTTTCAAGTGCCAGTTTGAATGCTTGTAGTTCAGCTCGCTGAGCTGTACAATCTCCTAGAGATTGAGTTATTGTGACCATAGGTCTGAAGATACCATCTCGCATGCGACCTTTAACGATTGCACACGCTGCACTGTAAGCTTGCTTACCCCCTGTTGCGGGCTGTGCGGATCCGTCAGTGTAAATTATGAATTCATACTGATCGAGAGGCAGAATCTCAGTGGGCAGAGGACATTCTTGTTCATATTGCAGGAATGCTTGTGTTTTTAAATCAGGATCAAAAACATATTCAACATCTGTTGCAGCAAGAGAATTAACCCACTGTATCCATCTAGGATGTAGTGCTTTAGCATTTGGAATGCTCGCTTTTGTGACCGCCTCTAAGGCCGGTACTGGGGTTACGACAATAATGCGTTTCCCTTGGGCTAGAGCTCTTTCTTTTGCTACTGCAGTTTGAACTGCTGTCAGTATTTTTTCAGTTGAAGTGAAGCGCATTTCTGCTTGTGTATACAAATGTGATTTGTATGCAATTGGTACTTTTTCACCCTCATTAAATGTTAAGTAGGTGAAACCACATTGACCCGAAATTATTCGGATCACCAAATTGCGTTGACTTACGCGTGTTTGTAAGTGATTTGTTGCTAACATGTTAGCTTGGAGTGAACGCAAGATTTCCGTGTGTTCTTGTGTCCAATTTTTGATTGAAAAATCAGGTTTGATTAATTAGTAGAGAGGTTTAACCCTTTCTGCGTAATTTAGAATGTAAGTTCTTCCAAAATTTAGGAAACCCAGGATGGATTGTAAGTTTTTCAGCGTTTTTGGAGGTTGGAGCAGCGCACACTTTTCTAGAAAGTTAGCTGCCAAGCTCTTTCCTTCACTTGAAAGCTCATATCCTAGAAAAAGGACATTGAGATGGGCAGTTTCTGAATTTTTTTAAGTTGAATTTATAGCCCTCAGAGGCGAAGCCCAGTATAATGGTGCTTACCCTGTTCAAGTGCCTGTTTAGGTCATCGTCTGTCAGATAGATGTCATCGACATATGACAATGCCTCATTATCATAAATTTGTAGTAACTCCGTTACCCTCGCTGAGAATAACCCCGGGCAGTTCTTGAACCCTTGTGGGAGTCGATAAAATTGACGCTGGGTCCCCATTATTGAGAAAGCTGTTAAGTACCTGCTTCCAGGTGCTATGTTTTGACAAAAGAAACCATTTGAGATGTCTAATGTAGTTTTATATTTTTTACGCACAATGTTATTCATTAATGCTGTGCTATGTGCATTTTGCACTGCAAATGTTTTAGAACAAGTGTTTAAGTGTCTGTAATCCAAAACTAGACGATATGAATGATCTGGTTTGGAGACAGGAAACAAAGGATTGTTCATTGAGGAGGTGTATGTTTCAATCACCCCTTGGTATTCAAGTTGATCTAAGATCTCCCTGACCTGTTTTTTAGCTTCTTGCTTTATTGGGTCCTGCCTTTGTGCAGTTGGTTCATGTTTCAGATGTATTTTATGGTGAGGTGAGTCCTCATCCCATCCTACATGATTTTTATATAATGCTGGGGCCTGGGCTACTGCCCATTTCCTGGCATATGTATATTTTAGATGAATTGGAATATGGCTGGAGAAGGCAGGCATAATAATGTCCTCGCCATGTGGGCACTCCCTGACAAATTGTGGTGGCCAGTCTTTTTCTGCTAGAAGTATGTCATAGCCCCTTGAAAGTTTTTCCCAAAAGAGTGCTTTCACCTGTCTAGGTATGTCTCCCTCCATTCGGAGTTTTATGTCATATAACCTTTGTGGAGTACTAACCCTGGTGTCTACAGTCTCAACTGTAATGTACTCATTCAAGTCCACTATCTCCAGAAGCTCCTTCAGGTTCTGGCGAACTATTGTGACTTCTGCTGCACTGTCCAGCATTGTCTGGGCCCGTTCTCCGTTCTTGAGTTGTGTTCTCAGTATCCTCGGCATGTCTGATCTTCAGACCTGCAACCTTCTTTTTGGAGAATTGAGGTTTTGTTTTATTTTTTGGAGCGTGTTTATCTTCTTTGGATTTCACGCGTTCTTCTCTATTTTCTGATCGTCCTCTTCTTCCCGAAGTCTGTGACGAGATCTGAAAGGTACGAGAGGAACGTGTATCAGTATCTTGATACCTGTCAGGTTTTCTCAAATTATCCCTATTCCTGAGGTTATACCTCCTTTCAGAGGGCTCCTTTTGAGGAGACCTACCTCGGGATTGAGAACGTTTCTCGTTTGATTTTTGCTTATTAGACTCCCACTTCTTTTTAGAAGATGTAGGAGTTTGTTTAATAGAGTCCTTCTCAGGACTTTCAGATAGTTTTGGTTTTAATGGTCTACCACCCAAACTATCTCTGCCTAATTCAGCATAAGATTGTTCTATTATTCTGGGTAGCTCAGTTTGAT
Source organism: Calotriton arnoldi (assembly GCA_963921515.1). Lineage (NCBI taxonomy): Eukaryota > Metazoa > Chordata > Amphibia > Caudata > Salamandridae > Calotriton > Calotriton arnoldi. The sequence continues at coordinate 1,352,145 of CAWUFW010000319.1, forward strand.
GTTCTGTAACATCGAATTCCCTTAATCGTTGGCGGATCGCCACTGCTGCTGCCTCACCTTTAATATTGGATAATATTATTGTTGAGACCTGGTCGAAATTTTTCAGTAATTTCATACCTAAATTTAGAGCATGCTCTGCCCCGTATTCATTTTGAATTTGTTTTAGGACATCTGGTATTACCGCAATTGATGGAATACCATGTGTTTTAGTATAGATGGCAGCAAAGACTGAGCCCCAAGTGGTGCAGTCTTCCAGTTGTGGTGTGATCCCCATCGGTAAACAGATTGTTAGGATTCTGTGTTTCTCATAAGGGCTAGTATTTGGAAATACTGCTTCTATTTGCGTAATTTTTTGAGCTATCCAGAATGGAATTTGCTCACGTTTTGTGGGCATTTTACCCATGACTGCGTTTAAAGTCTGTGGAGTCATTTTTTGTGTATTCCCCTGGTGAGGGGTTTGATTTGGAATGGTTAATGGTGGTTGGACTGTGAAAGTCTGCATGATATATTGAACCAATTGTCTGTAGATTTTTATTAACTCTGTGAGTTGAATAAGTAATTCCTCATCTGACATCTCTTCAATGTCAGGATGAGGTGTGTAGCCGGCTAGAATCGGCCATGTTGCTCCTGGTCTACTTAGTGGACCGAGCCTGGTAATGTTTTTGTGATGTTTTAGGGCGCCTTTAAACCAGAGCTGATGCTCCTGGTATGTTAGTGGAATTTCAATATCCTCGAAAGGAATATATTCCTCTGGTGGATCATCTTCTTTGTAGAAGTGAAACACGTGTGTTACTGGATTTGATTCAGGGAATACTATCCATGAATAGAATACCTCTGTCTGAAAGGATTCGTGTGCCTCAATCACGAAAACTGCTCTACCGCCTCTCAGTGGTAGACCATGTTTTATAAGTTTTAGAGAGTATGCCAAGAGTCCCTCTAGGTTCTTGTCAGCTCCATACCTTAAGAATGAGAGAGGTGGGAATCTCTTTCCAGACTCGAACTCCAACACCCCACAAGGGAAGTTAGATCACTGGAAGCTGGACTTCTCTGCGTGAAGGGATGACAGTGTCTTCTCAGTGCGTCAGGCCGGGAAACGGGCTCCTCTGAAGTCGAGGTCTCCTCTAGTTTACAAGGGCTAGGGAAGGTATATTTATACCTGAGAGGTACCTCAGAATGTTAGCATTGACGTGAATCGGACAGCGGAAGACGTCATGAATGAACCCCTAAGGTATAACGGTTCATGCATAATAAATGAGCCCTTGAAGAAATCAATAGTCCTGTGCTAGGGAAACTCCCGAAGCCTACGGGTCTGTTCTTCAAGAACTCGTTGTGACGTTAGGGTGGACGGATGTCGGAGACCATGCCTGTATTTGAAGTGCACGGTTTAATGCCTAAATAAGGACTGGGATTTTATGCCTATATAAGGGCAGGGCGAATTGTGCCTATATAAGGACATGATACAGGAAAACCTATATACGGACACCCTAAGAGGAATACAACAACAAGGGACAAAGGAACCCTAGATACTTTCGGTATAAATACATCACATCTTGCTAGTATTAGTTAGAGGGAACCGAGACTTCCAGGCCGACACACTGACCAGAGACGCTGAGGCTCCTGCATGCAGACGCTCCAGCTGCCAGTGGACTAACACATCCCTCACGGGGTGTCCAACTCGAGACCAGGATGGGGGTGTGAAGGGGGGGTGAAGAGAGCGACCCTTGACCATGTTTCCAGGCAGGTCGCTCCCCACGCCGCGCAGCTCCACCTGTCTGCGCCCGTGCTCTCTGCCCAGCTGCCGCTGCTGCTGACCAGGTTTGAGGCCCGCCTCCACCCGCAGGCTACCACCTGCGCCTCAGTGGTAGGCCGTAGGTCTGCTTTCTGGTATTTGAACTGTTTTCTGTTTAAATTACTTTTCTTTTTTCACTGTCATTTGTACTGCATTTTGTCTCAATTGTCGCTCTGTGATCGTTTCTGTGCCTTTGCCTTTTGCCTTCTGTTCCCTCCCGCTTCTCCCGCCGCTGCGTCCCCTGCGGCCCCACCCCCCCGCCCGCCCATTGCTTGTTGGTATTTGTACTGCTTTCTGTTTAAATTGCCTTTCTTTCTTTCACTGTCATTTGGACTGTATTTTGTTCCAATTGTTGTTCTGTGATCGTTCCGTGCCTCTTGCCTCTGTTCCCTCCCGTTTTTCCCGCCGCTGCGTCCCCTGCGGCCCCACCCCCCCGCTCGCCCATTCGTCCGCTCCCCCATCCCAGCTGCTCCTCCCCCCCACCTCCCCTTCTTATGGCGGCCGCGTGCGTGCCTAAGGCAAGCCCGTCCGCGCCTGGACCGCGCCCAGCGCCAGAACCCCTGGTCCCCGCGACCGCCACAACACCAGACACCGCTACGATGCCAGCACCCTCCTCGCACTCAACACCGGACGATCACGCACCTGCTGCCTGGCCGCCATGAAGCGCACCCAAGGACCCTTCTGCTGCCGGAACTGCAGCTTCACCAGCATCCGGCCCGCCAACCCACCGACCAGGAAAGATCCCAACCACCTCAGTTGCATTCTTCTCAACACCCGCTCCACCCGCAAACACGCCGTTGAACTCTGGGACCTACTCGACTCAACCTCCCCAGACGTCGCCTTCCTGACGGAGACCTGGCTGAACCCCTCCTCGGCACCCGACATCGCCATAGCCATCCCGGAAGGCTACAAGATCACCCGCAGGGACCGCACCAACGGAGTAGGAGGAGGAATCGCCATCGTCCACAGGAACACTCTCAGAGTCTCGACCAACACCGATGACACCCTCAGCACCGCTGAACACCTGCACTTCCAGATCCACACCGACCCCAACACCACCCTCAGAGGAACCCTCGTCTACAGACCCCCCGGACCCCGACCACAGTTCAGCGACTCCATCGCCGACTTCGTCAGCACACACGCCCTCGCCTCCACGGACTACATCCTCCTCGGGGACCTGAACTTCCACCTCGAGAACAACAACGACACCAACTCCACCACCCTGATCGACAACCTCGTCAACCTCGGACTTAGACAACTCGTCACAACACCCACCCACTCTGCCGGCCACACGCTTGACCCCATCTTCTCCGCAAGCTCCCACGTCACCTTCAGCCACATCACGGAACTCCACTGGACCGACCATCGCTGCATCCACTTCACCTTCCGGAAAACCACCACGCACCACCGCACCCAACAGATGCCTCGCCGCTGCTGGAGCAAAGTCACCGAAGACCAGCTAACCACCACCCTCGCCCGGAGCCCAGCCGCCGACCCCACCGACCCCGACACCGCCGCCCGCAACCTCAGACAGTGGATCGACGACTGCGCCAACACCCTCGCCCCACTCAAGAAACCCTCCAACAACCACACCAGCAAGAAAGCCAGCTGGTTCACTGAAGACCTCCAGGCCTCCAAGCAAACCTGCCGAAAGCTAGAGAGGAACTGGCACCGTGAACGAACACCGGACAGCTACGCCGCCCACAAGAACGCCACTCGCAGACACCATCACCTCATCAGATCCGCCAAAAGGGCCTCCTTCAAAGACCGCCTAGACAACAACGCACACAACAGCAAAGAGCTCTTCAACATCGTGAAGGAACTCTCCAACGCCAGCTCCAACTCCAACGACATCCCACCTTCGCAAGACCTGTGCGACTCGCTGGCCACCTTCTTCCACCGCAAGATCGCAGACATCCACGACAGCTTCAAGGCCACGATTGCCCCGACAACCAGTGAGACCTCCGCCCCCACGACCACCATCCGCACCAACCGCCTGCTCTCCTGGACCAACATAAACGACGACGACACCATCAAGATCATGAACACCACCCACTCCGGATCTCCGTCAGACCCATGCCCACACCACATCTTCAACAAAGCCAGCACCGCCATCGCACCCCATCTCCGGAAAGCCATCAACTTTTCCTTCAAGACAGCAACCTTCCCGGAGAGCTGGAAGCACGCCGAGATCAACGCCTTACTCAAAAAACCCAAGGCGGACCCCAAGGACCTCAAGAACTTCCGGCCCATCTCCCTGCTCACGTTCCCGGCGAAGGTCATCGAGAAGACCGCCAACAAACAACTGACCCGCTACCTCGAGAAGAACAGCATCCTGGACCCGTCCCAGTCCGGGTTCGGCAGCAACCACAGCACCGAAACTGCCCTCAACGCCGCCACCGATGACATCAGGACCCTACTAGACAACGGAGAGACCGCGGCCCTCATCCTCCTGGACCTGTCAGCCGCCTTTGACACGGTCTGCCACCGCACACTGCGCACACGCCTCCACGACGCCGGGATCCAAGAGAAGGCCTTGGACTGGACCACCTCCTTCCTCTCTGGCAGAACACAGAGCGTCCGCCTCCCCCCGTTCCGCTCCGAAGCCACCGAGATCATCTGCGGCGTACCCCAGGGCTCATCCCTCAGCCCAATGCTGTTTAACATCTACATGGCACCACTCGCCCACGTCGCCCGACTGCACAACCTCAACATCATCTCTTACGCCGATGACACCCAGCTGATCCTCTCCCTCACCAAGGACCCCCACACCGCCAAAGCCAACCTCCACGAAGGAATGAAGGCCGTCGCCGAATGGATGAGGAATAGCCGACTGAAGTTGAACTCGGACAAAACAGAGGTCCTCATCCTCGGATCTACCCCCTCGGCCTGGGACGACTCCTGGTGGCCGACCGCACTGGGAACTGCTCCAACACCCACCGAACACGCACGCAACCTAGGGGTCATCCTCGACTCCACCCTCTCCATGACAAAGCAGGTCAACGCTGTCTCTTCCGCCTGTTTCAACACCCTCCGCATGCTCCGCAAGATCTACAAGTGGATCCCCACCGAAACGAGAAGAACGGTCACCCAGGCCCTCGTCAGCAGCAGAATGGACTACGGAAACGCCCTCTACGCTGGAGCCTCGGCCAAACTCCTGAAACGGCTTCAACGCATTCAGAACGCCTCTGCACGCCTGATCATCGACATCCCTCGCCGCAGCCACATCACACCCCACCTGAGAGACCTGCACTGGCTCCCCGTCAACAAGAGGATAAACTTCAAGCTCCTCACCCACGCACACAAGGCTCTCCACAACACCGGACCAGCGTACCTCAACAGACAACTCAGCTTCTACACCCCCACCCGCCAGCTCCGCTCCGCCGACCTCTCCCTCGCCACAGTCCCCCGCATCCGAAGAGCGACCTCCGGCGGCAGATCGTTCTCCCACCTCGCCGCCAAGACCTGGAACACCCTCCCCATCCACCTACGGCAGACCCAAGACCTGCTGACCTTCAGAAGACTCCTCAAGACCTGGCTCTTCGAGCAGTAGCAGCACTCCTCCCCCCTCCCCCCTCCAGCGCCTTGAGACCCTCACGGGTATGTAGTGCGCTTTACAAATGCTATGATTGATTGATTGATGCCTTTGCAGCATTAATGTGGATGACACAGCCATTTTGAATGAGGGAACATCCGTAATGAAAACCTCTATCTGCCAATAGGATTAGCTTATCAATAAAAACATGGTCCACGGTGTAGTTAATGCACACAGTGACTATGTCATGATGGTTTAGGATTATGATTAGCCAATACTATTACCACATAGTAAAGAAGTCTTCCCATTGCAGACTGCCTCATCATTATGGTTTTTTAGGTGACTGAACTCCCCCCAAGATCCAACAGGAGTACGACAAGCACTGTTTCTCAATGGCAGCACACGCCTTCTCTTCAGTCAAATATTGTACTCAACTCCAGCTACACCACAGGTTCATGGGGGGTGGGGATCCTGGTCAGGACTGGCCTCCCTTTTGTGGCGGGAAACATCTGGCATGACCCCTTGGGAAGATATGTGGCGCTTACTGGGAAGTGGGAGAATCAGACGCTGAACATAGTATCGGGTTATATACCGTCAGCGTTACATACCGAAGCACTGTCGGCATTGGGGGCCTTGCTGGTGGACCTTCCATCGGGTATTTTAATATAAGGGGGGGACATGAACTCCACCATACCATGGATCCACAGAGAGATAGGGTAACTAAGGCAGCAAGGGGGAGAGGGGTGGAACCACTGCATGCTTTTACAGAGGCCATGGGCCTAACAGACATATGGCGTCTTCATAACCGCCAGGAGCAACAATACACCTTCTATTCGGCTGTGCATGGCAGCTACTCCTGTCTCGATCATGTCCTGACTCTTCGGGGTACTGAAGGCTGGTTCCGCAATGCCCACATTAAATCACGGGGAATCTCGGACCATTCGCCGATTGAGGTAACGCTCCAGGGACCTGTGCGAACCACTGTCCTGCCACCCAGAATAAACAACTGGGTCTTTACAAATAAGGACTTGGTGGACCAAATGAGGGAGAGAGCTAAATTGCATTTTGAGGAAAACGAGGGATCAGTAGACTCGGCGTGCACCCTCTGGGAAGCGTTTAAACCAGTGATAGGGGGACTCATTCAAGCCCACCTAGGGGGCTGTAAAAAAGAAAAAAGGATCCAATGGGACACGCTAGAGGCCGAGGTTGCTATCTTGGAAGCCAGAATCCTGGCTGGAGAGGAGGCGGATCCGCCGCCCACCCACCAACTTGAGCTTAAAAGGCAGGAGATTAAGAGCCTCGCTGATTGCTCCGCGAGAGCAGCCGCCCTGGCAACGCAGCGGCGGTTATATGACCTTGGCGATATAGTCAACAAGATGATTGCCTGGCTAGAGAAGAGGGACAGAGAACGTAATTGGGTGGCAGAGATCTGCGACTCGCTGGGGACAATGCAGGTGATGGGGAAGAGGATAGCGGAGGCATTCGCGAAATACTACGAGGAAATTTATTCCTCAAACCCCGTTAGAACGGAGACTGACTGCTGAGACTTACTGGTTGATGTCCGGCTACCTGCGCTGTCCAATGAAGATAGGGAAAACATGGACAAAGATTTTACGATTGAGGAAATTGAAGGGGCAATTCAAGATTTACAGTCTGGGAAGGCCCCAGGGCCGAATGGCCTACCAGCGGAGCTATTCAAGCACATGACGAGCGTCCTGGCGCCGTATATCCTATCTATGTTTGAAGAGGCCAGGGACGCGGGCTGCCTGCCAGTTGACCAACGCACAGCCACCATTGTGGTTATACCCAAGGCGGGTAAACCGACAAACCACTGTAGCTCCTACAGGCCCATATCTTTACTGAACATGGAAGTCAAGGTCCTCGCTAAGGCCTTGGTGAATCGCCTTACAGGAGTGATTACCTCATTAATACACCCCGATCAGTCCGGCTTTATGCCACACCAGAGCACCAGATTAAATCTACGTTGTCTGTACGGTGTGATGCACCTGACTGGGTCCCGCCCGGCCAATGACGCAGCGCTCCTGTCCTTAGACGCACATATGGCATTTGACAGCATCGAGTGGCACTACCTGTTCGCTGTCTTAGACAGATTTGGGTTTGGCCCCCGATTTCAATCCTGGATCAGGCTAATCTACGGCTGCCCTTCGGCCAGAGTACTTGTGAATGGCTCCGTCTCCCGCTCCTTCACCTTGCGCAGGGGGACGAGGCAGGGATGTCCATTGTCCCCTGTACTATTCGCGCTGGCTCTGGAGCCACTTGCCGCGTGGGTGCGGGTGGACCCGGTGGCCTCGGGAATTGATGGAGGTGGGCAATGGGAGGAGAAAATCTCCCTATATGCAGACGATGTTCTTTTATATGCGACCAGGCCCCGCTTCACAATAAGCAGACTCCTACAAATTTTTCACTTGTTCGGGGGATACTCCGGTTACCGAATTAATTGGGATAAGTCCCTTTTATTTATGCTCTTGGGCGGCCCGCCGCCCGTTCTCCCCAAAGGGATCCAGCTTCAAGTACATGACCATTTTAAATATCTAGGCGTGGTGTGGCTAAAACAGAAGCAGAATTCATGGCCTGAAATTTGCTACCCCAACTTGAACGCCTGAGCAGAGACATGGCGCACTGGAGAACTTTGCCAATCTCCCTGATGATATTGTTACCACGAATGATCTACATACTCCAGAACACCCCATATAAGATACCTGACGGGTTCTTTAAAGAGGTCGATAGTGAACTGCGGAAGTTACTGTGGGATGGGGATGGCGCGAGAATAGCATTAGTTAAACTACAGCGAGGAGTATATGAGGGGGGCCTGGCAGTGCCGGACCTTAAGAAATACGATTGGGCGTCGCAATTGTTGGTGATAAATGACTGGGTCTTCGGGGACAGGAACGACCCGGCATATCGGGTTGATCACATTGTGATGGGCACCGGCGGCTATCCTGCCGCTCTAAACCACAAACGCGCTGGGAAGTCCTTGCCCCCCCACACGAAAGCGGTGTTGGATGTGTGGAATGGAGCTAACAGATTCCTGGGGTGGGATAATAGATTAACGGAACGTACTCCACTATGGGACAGTGATCTGCTTGAGGAAGTCGGGAAATTGCACGGCTTTAGCAAATGGAAGCTGCTGGACATTGCCCACTTAGGGGATGTGTGGCGGGGTCCGGCGATCATTTCCTTCGAAAATCTACAATCTGAGTTTCAACTAGCGGAAACAGAACGATACAAATACATGCAGCTGGGGCATGCACTCCGCACACACATCTGTGAGGGGGAACGTATTCCGGAATACGGCCCCTTGGAAGACCGGCTTCTGTTGGATCCTATGCCTGAAAAAGCACTATCCCTAACATACAGAAAGATCGTTAATAATTCACCCGACCCCCTGTGGGTGTTAAGGGCGGCCTGGGAGGCTGACGTTGGGTTGCTGGAAGACGATGATTGGTGGAAGCCGTACAAAGCCCCAGGGAGGTGGCAATTAGGGCAAGATTCAGGCTAGTACAGTTGCGAATCCTCCGTAGGTCCTACTCCACGAGCACGCTCATGTACAAACTTAGACGTATACAAACAGACGCCTGTGTTCGGGGCTGTGATAGTAAAGGTACCTTTTTCCATATCCTATGGGAGTGCCCTCGTATACACCACTATTGGGAGAGGGTAACCTGGGTGATGTCAGAGGTCCTGAGACAAGACATTCCCATGGATGCCAGATGGCATATACTGAGTGTAACGGGTAGCAGACTTGGCCAAAATACCAGAAACGTTGGCTTATGGTGGTGGCTATGGTGGCTAAAAGGAATATTGCCCGGGCATGGGGGGCTGCCCTACCACCGAGGGTGAGCCAATGGAAGACTGATTTAGACTGGTGTTGTACAGCTGAAAAAGTAGTGTACGAAGGCAGAGGTTGCCCTAAGAAATGGGAGAAAGTGTGGCACCTGTGGGTCGCTTACAGGGGTCTGTGAAGTAGCGGGGGGGATGGGTGGGGGCGAGTGGGCCACCGAATTGTGTAGGAACTCTCGAGCGAGAGCTATTGGTGATGTATGTCCTGCAATCTATAGTGCTAATTGTTTGTAACTCGGAACTGTATACTACAATGTCTCCACTATCCACTTCAGTCAGTTACTGTACTGTATACTGCATTATTTTATGTTTAATAAAAAAAGATTTGTTAAAAAACAAATATTGTACTCAAGGTAACCAACGTGTGGGCAGAGACAAAGCCCCTATCTTAGGTGTACTTCTTTAAGCTCTTTTTCTGTTGATCACATATGGTCAGGTGACTGCTGCGATGTGCATCCAGACCTAAAAAGTAAAACTGAATCTCAGAACTTCTGAAACACATCCATTAACTAAGGTGTTTTAAACAAAAGCACATCACAACACTATACAAGTATCTTAACTTTTCCAGACTGATGCATGGAGTTATGTTGATGGTTGCAGAGTATTAGTCATTTATCAGAAGCAGTGAAGTGGTTTGATCACACTCTGCTATATTCAATATCACATAGTTTTCAATTATTGCCGATAATCTTGCGCAGTTCCGATTTGCACCCATTCTGCCTCTAATCATTTAAATCTTAGTAAGTGGATGACAGTGACTACAAGGCGCTCGGTAGTGAACAGTTGTCCTGTCAGAATATGTATCCTTTCTAATAGAGGATATTCATGCAACATTATATTTTTCATACATTATGATGGGCTCACTTATGATTTGTTCACTCCGTATATGTTTAGTGGACTCCATTAAATGTGTCATTGCATGGATACTAAACTGATGCATATGTGTACTTCAGTGTGTACTCATTGAACTAAATATATATTCTTTCCAAAAATTGCTGATGTCTGTACAGCAAACACTTACAGGAATAGATACTGCTCAGCCTTTATATGATGAGCAGCATAAATGTTTAATTGTCTTTTCTTCTGAAGAACATCCCAGGAGTAGGTAGCAGGTGAACTTGACTGGAGCCAGGAACACCATGAGACCTAATGCCTGCCTTGCTTCAGAGTAACCTGCCCAGAGTAGCCTTGTCCTGGAAAGCTGACCTGTGGCCTGAAGAGTAGACAGTGGTCAAGAGACCTTAACATGCCACTGGAGATCTGAACAGGGAGAGCTGATGATGGACCTCAAGGTCACAAAAATAGTCCTGCTTGAAGAATTCACAGGAAAAAGGGTCTCCAAATCACAGTACCTGAAGTGGCAGTAACTTTGAACATTCCGATGCCTTGGCAGCGCAGTCGAAGGCCTCACCACTTGCTTGTGCATCCACCAGTTTTCAGGCACCAATAAAATATGTCAAGATAACTCTGGTGATTAATGTTCCTACTGGTGATAGGTGGGAATTTTGTCTAGTGCCAGTTTAGGCTCATCGTAAAGTAGAGCAGAAGGTTAATGTGCCTGCTGCAAAGAATGTGTACCATGTATATCACAGAACTGAGTGAACTAAGGGTAGCACTATAAAAAATGAAATGTACATCAGAGAGAGGCTATGGAAAGATGAGGTGCACTGTTGGAGAGTGGTAGTGAAGGAATGCATGGAGAAGGAGGTCATGGGAAAGGGGCACCTAAAAAAGACTGTCGCGCCGGCCGCCACCAGCGCTGGAGCCGGCGCTGGCTGGGAGTGTTATGCCCCCCAGATATTCGGGTCTAGTTGCGTAGCTTGAAACAAAATGTTTTTTGAGTTCTTCCAGTTATTGGTAATTTGTTGTAACGCAACTGCTAACATAAGGTAAGTTATTTTAACATTTGACATGCAATCACTCCAGTCTTCTGATAAGCTGTCTAGGAACAGAGTGGCATAGGAAAAAGGAACATTTGATTGAAATACAGAATGTATCTGCTCCCAAACCTTAATCTAGAGCTGGTGAGTATAATGATAACTAAATATTAATTGGTCATTCACAGCAGTTAGTGTTTGTGTTGACACAGTGGGTGGTGACACCTGTTGTGGTGTGGGGGGGTCCCTCTAGAGACAGGAGATCTCTAAACGGTTCTTCCAATGACGCTCTATTGATGGTATTTGGCACATCCAATTCTATCTTTATTTTGTTGTTTCTATGAAACTATTTTGGCTAAAAGTAATGGTACCTGATCAATAAGGTTGTCAATAATAAAAGAGATTCAAGTTTAAATACATAGGGATCGGCCAGGTTGATTGATTCCACAATGTGTTTTTGACTTTTCCTCATGGTCTTTTATTGTAAACAAATATCTTTTAACGGAGCTACTTGAGACAATAGTAAGGACGATAGCTTAATGAGTGTATCAGAAATCCTACTTAATGTTTGCGCCCATTGCTGCTAACGCCACATAGGAAGGTGGTGCGTCATCGCAGTCAGTATCCATTTTGTACTCTTGAGTAGTGCAGTAGTTTCATACATTGTTGTTTTGTGTTGTGCATCAATAACCTCATGAATTTCCATTGCTGTATCCTATCAGCAGGTCAATTTAAAACCCATGCACACCTGACATAAGCACTAGACTAACACTGCGGACAAGCAAAACAATGCCTGAGACTGATGGTGTATTACACGCACTATTCATGTCAGGTGACTATTTGATGACTATTTGACCATCTATTAGTTGTGGGCTTGCCGACCTGAGAATGAGATAGTAAGTTGGGAGAGTTTACTGATTAGGAGTGGGCAACAGCTCTGGGTTTTTCAGCAAAGGTCTTGAAAAATGCAAAGTTTAAATGACTATTTTTTTTTTTGAGTTTTATATAGCGCGAACTAGACCCGAGACATCGGGTATCAGAGCGCTTTACATGAGCACCAGTTTCTTTACAGATGGACACATTCATTTTTGTTAGGCATGGGGAGATGAAGTGATTTGTCCAGAATCACAGGATGTTGAGCGTAGTTGCGGAGACTCGAACGCGGTTCCTCAGCTTCGAGGTCGACCGCTCTAGCCGTAAGGCTACATCCTCTCCACTCCAGTTGAACTACAAATTGAGAACATACATAAGACCGAAGCAATTACTTGTCATCTATCTAGTAGTCCTAAATTACTGTCCTAGATGTGGGCAGAAAGGGCAGCATTCTTCCACCTGGTTTGGGCTTGTCCTGTTCTGGAGTGGTTTTTGGTCAGAGTGGTAGATCAGGTTCCTCACAAACCGGAACATCAGATGCAATTCAAGGGTCTGCAGTTTCGGACTGATGCTTCACTCAAGATCTGCCAGGTCCACTTCCAAATTCATCAGTCAGGTGCTGCTTTTGGCCAAGCGTTCTACTGCATTGGTGATTCTCATGTGTTCGTCGTGTATCAGTATAGAGGTCAGTGCTAAACAAATGGCGACAGCTAAAAATGAAGGCCTCTTATTCTCTGAAGCTGTTCACAACCTGAACCCACAGGTCTGCAATGGTTTTTTTTCCGCAACCCTCTAAATTCTTCTGCACGCAGCACCGCCCTTTCAGTGGATGCCCATTTCTGCACCTCTGCTCGCCACCTACCACGTGGGAGCCATTGGGGGATTTCCAGTGTCAAGCAACATCTCTATGGGTTATCCACAATGCCAAGTCTAGGAACCTATTACCGACTTTCTTTTTGGGTTTCCGGACATACACTCCAAGAAGGCATATTTCTACTGTGTGCAACTAGCACCTTCCCAATGTGCGCTTTATGTCTGATGTGACTCGGAACCAAAAGCTGCTTTATGCCAGACTGAGTGCCACCAGCCAGCATACTATCCACTGCAGCTGCGCTACCAGACAGTATAATTCATAGTCCGGGATGCCTGATCCGCCCTAGTTGTCGGCCACTGGAGCATCTTCAGTGCCACCCAAGTGTGCTCTCCATCCTATATCAGTTCCTGGGTCAGTGCACTCAGGGGGCGAAAAAACACTCTAGGTATCCAAATTGGGAGGTTCACAAAATAATAAAAGACTCTAGGCAGGATCATCATTTTTGTTATCGCAATTCGGGCCATGACAGGGAGCAGTTGCATTTGCCAAAAGGTCACACTGCCTTTAAAGCCCTGCAGTACGCTTCCGAGTTTACCCTCTCAGACACCTGCATCCATATGATATACCCTGATCCCTAAGTATTTAGGGGACCTGGATTCTCATTGAATGCCTAGGGATAGCACTGGCTCTGGGGTCTCGTGCAGTCTGGCCGAAACTGGAAAAACACAGGATTTTCTCCAGTTCATTTTGAGACCAGATAACTGCCCAAATTCGTCCAACAGTGTGACACTCCAAGGGACAACCCATTTGGGCATCTCTCAAAAACACAAACATGTTGTCCGCGTACAGCCAGCATATATGTTCTCCATCATAAAGTGGAATCCCTTTGCCCATGCTCTCCAGTCGCAGCAGGCAAGCAAACTGCTCAACCGCCAGTGCCAACAGTATTAGGGAAATGGACAACCCTGCAGCGTGCCCCGACCAATCTGACTAGGGTCGGATATGCACCTGTCAGTGATCACCCGTGCTCACATGTTGGCGTATAACAGCGCAAAATTATTCCTTCCCTCACCTAGTGACATTTGGGTCATGACAGCATGCAAGTAATCCCATCTGATGGTCTCAAAAGACTTCTGTATGTCCACGGAGAGGACAAAGGCTTCAGGCAACTGATTTTTTTCACTTCATCCAAAACACGGTAAAGGGACGAGATGTTCTGTGATGTGCTACGTTTAGGGATAAAACCATTTTGGTCCTCATGCTCCAGCTTGGAAAGATGGGGCTGCAGCCGATTCGTCAATAGCTTACTTAAAATTTTGCATTATAAAATTAACATAGAGAGCGGGTGATACGCCGTTACGTTGGTAGCATCACTCTGTGGCTTAGGGATGGATACAATCAGAGCCTCCCTTCTCGTTTCTGGCAGGCGCCCACAATCTAGCATCTCAGCCTTGGAGCCAGGTGCTCAACATATATGCTATAAAATTCTACTGGGCAACCATCTGTCTCAGGTGTCTTACCTCACACCAGTTCTTTGATTGATGCTTTGATCTTGGGTTCTGAAACAGGGGAGCCAAGTATTGCTCGTTCCTCCAATGGCAGCTGTGGTATGTTCACCCTCTCTAGGAAGATGCCCAGATTCCCATCATCTGTAGGGGCAGTGGCTTGGTACAACTCCCTATATTACCCTGTAAATACTTCATGAATGCTGGTTTGGGAATAGATCATTTCCCCCATCGGTCCAGCTACTTAGGTAATGGATTTCCCCCATCCTCTATGAGGGTCAACCACACAAGCAACTTACCTGTGCGCCCCCTCCGCATGCGTGGTGGTCATGTTTTGCTGCTGTCTTAAGGATTGGAGGATTTCCGAAAACCTCTGCATGTTTCTCCCACTCCTCGCACAGGGACGGCACAACCTCAGGTTGACTCTGGTCCTCAGTTTCCAAGCGTTTAATGATGCCTTCCAACCAGGACAGTTTTGTCTGGAGTGAAAGATCTACTGCTATCACTCTGAGAAAGGGTCCCACACCACAACTGTCAAGGCGTCCCATTCTATATTCATATGAAAAGCGGTCTGCGCATCTGTAGTAAAGTAGCTTGCGATTTGGTCTTCTAGAGGCTCTCTAAATGCTGGGCCATGTAGATAGCTAAGAGATAGTTGACAGGTAGGGACAGGCGTGGTGTGCTCCCCCACAGGAGTCTCATCAAGAAGGAGTTATGGTCCGAGAGCGTACGGCCCAAGTATTCTGTGCTTGCGACCTGCGCAGTGATCTCCGCCAATCCCAACACAGCATGCCACCTAACCAGCATTTTTGTGCCTCTGTGTGAATTTTCTGTTACTGCATTCAGACATATCACACAATAACAGACATGCGCCTAAAACAAGCCAGCTCTATTTGCTTTGGCAATGCTTGCTAGCAATATCATATAAATGCGTAACAACAATACATTTTGTTGTGAATAATTAGCATGGAAAATGTTTTAATTGTAAAATAATGAGACTGAGAATTATACATCTCTCAGGTGTGTCAAGGGGTAGTGACCTTCGAAGTGTCTCAGTCACTCCCATTGTCCTCTTCACACCTCTTTCTTCTGTAGTTTCTCGGTTAGACCTTTATACCATTTTATTTCCAATATCGTTCTAATACCCTCCATCTGCATTTCATACACTTCATCTCTTTCATCTTCAGGACCCTCTTATCCTGGACGTACTTCGTTGCCTTTTCTTCAATTCACTATGCCCCCACACATATCACAGCACCACACACACCCAAAGCACCACACACACCCAAAGCCCCCACTTTTAGAGTGTTTTTACTCATTAGAAAATAATGCCTTCTTTAGATGTCCTTCACTTAGTCTGACTAGACCTCAGACACATTGTATTGACTTCTATTCGTATTTACAGGAAGAAGTATGCATTCTTATTTTCTCGAACGAGCCTTTCTATTCCATGTCTCTGTGTGCTTTTACATTTCAGAAAATCAGCTAAATTGAAGCCTAATCCATGGTTTCTACATTAATAAATAGTATTATTGTGTGCTCCTCTAGAGGAAACCATGCTCAGGATGTTCCTGTCTTTGTAACTTTCAAGGTCCTTTGCATGAGTCTTTTCAAGGGACTATTTATTAGTTGAACTGTCTATTGTAGTTTTGTGTTCACATAAATCTTACCTCATTTTCTTGGTCATTTCGTTCATTTCTTGTGCACACCTCATTCATTAATATGCAGTTATGTTTGTCTTTCTAGATGTATCCCTTTGAATGTATCTTATATATTCTAATGTTCATTGGCTTACTAGAATGATTTATTGCTAGTTCAACTCTTTTAATCATATATAACCACTGAATGTGTGTGTTTTCTTTGTCTAAAACTCTATAAACAATGTTTTTAGTATATGTGCCAGACTTCTGGCTTTTAAGCTGAGCAGACTCTGCACTAGTCTATTTGCTTTATATCTGGCTCGGGCTATTGGATTGCTTTAGAGACCAACCTTATGTTAGTCCTCTCGAAAAATAAAGACTTTGACTTTTTTAATTGTGGTAATTCACAATTGGTTAACTATCCACTATTTGCCTTCCGTAGTGATATTTATTTTGAATCAACCTATAAGCTTTTAATTTGGAATCCTGTTTCCCATAAGTTATTTGATTTGGCTTTGGACTGAGGGGCCGATTCCGATTCGGGCCGGAAATCTCTCCGACCGAGCCGGACCCGGAGAGATTTCCGACCGAATCGGACTCTAGCAGTCCGACCGAACGAGTACGATGCGCACGTATGCTATCGGACTCGATTCGGTTGGACTCCCATTGAAGTCAATGGGAGCCAGTCGTATGACGCGTACACGGGCTCCCATTGACTCAATGGGCACGACGCAAACAAGTGCGCCCCCTACAGCGTGTTCGCGTCGATGCGGGTCGCACCGTACATGCACGTGTAGGGGGGACCCATGGGTCCCCCCTGTGTGCGACTCGCACGCCTACGCTTCCAGGGGGGTCCAACACGGACCCCCAAAGTGCGGCTCCGACAGCTCCTTGGAGCCGGACTGCGCGAGTCGGTCAGAGCGGTCGCGATGCGCATCGTACTTACCCGGCCGGGGAACTTCTCCATAGCGCGGTGCGAGTCGTCCCCGTACGAGTCGGCCGGAGATTTCGTGAGCGCGCGCATCGTACTAGCTCGCCCAGACGCACGTACGATTCGGTCGGGAAATAGGGCTCCGAATCGGATCCGGTAAAGCCGAATCCGATTCGGAGCCCTACCGGCCGAGATCGGAATCGGCCCCTAAGTCTTATGAAGACTCAGACACTCCCGATCCTATGTCTCGACCCTCTTAATTATTTACATAGAGCATCAATACCTGTAAACACAGCATTTTCTGTTACCTTTGTCTGGTCAGTATTTCAACAGCTGTGTACCTCCTCCACACACTTTCATATAGAATCACAATTACAAGTGGTACATCAGACTAGTGCTCTGTGCGCTTTGTAGAGAGGCAATGGATTGGATGAGCAGTATCCTGAACCCCATTATGAACCACTGACAGGCACTGTGAAAAACTTACAGTGCCTTCGGCTGAACTACAGAGCTCTCAATTCTGCCCCATTATAAACACCCACTCCCAACATGAACTCCCAAAGATACTAAGTGGCAGCTCTTTTCAAAATACACACCATACGATGTTGTATGGGGAAAAAACTACAGAAACAAAATCCTGGAAAAAGCAAATACTCTTGGGGAATACAAGAGTAAATAAAACAAGTGAAATGTAAACATGAACAACATCACAAACATGGATTGCCATAACGTTTTTCAGAAATTGGTCTGCGTTTTTGTCTTTAAAATTAAGGACATTAATTTAGGACCTGTAAGGGACCTGTTTCAACATCAGATTTTAATTAATGTGGGATCTGAGACCTGACGGTACCCACCGCACTTATAGCCCTGGTGAATAACCAGATTTAGAAAGTGATATTCACTGGTGACCCTCATTGAAATGTTTTTAGCCACTGTTGCTACGTCATTAAGGATATCCAGGCTGCTCAGTCAGATGCAGTAAAGTTCTATCTACATTGTTTTATTAAATGTATATTCATTTGACGCAGTTACCAGCAGAAAGTTTCAGACAGTGTATGAGTATCTGAAAATAAATAAGAAACAAGGAAAGCCACACCTCACACAGCCGAAACACACCTTTCTCTGACCGCTTTTATTTATAAAAAGCCAACATGTACTACAATGTACTTGTGGTGACAACCAGGGTAAAAAGGGTGAGATGGGAGGAAGATCGTTTGCACACGTAGTACCAAAGTTGTGGAACGATCTTCCACCCAGTCTCAGAGCACTGGAAAATGAACTTTCCTTCAGGAAGAAACTTAAGACATGGCTGTTTCCCTGTTACTGTACCAGAGGCCCTACTCTCTGTTTTTAAAGTTTTTGTTACCTCTTTTGTGATTTATTTAGATTGTAACCTCCATTGGGAGGAGTGTTATTACATTAATTGTATCAACATGTGATAAAATTTGTATGTTCACAAATATACTTTTTACATAAAATAAATTCCTTTTTATTCATATACATTTTGTTTTTAATGTTGATAAAATGAAAGTTTTTCTTGTACATTTTTCGTGCTAGATTGGTTGTATGTATACAGAGATACTTGATCCTAAGTGAGGCGTTTGCCTTTTCCATAATCCATTGTAGGGACTTTTTGTGTCTTTTTCTCTCTGTATTCACCCTGTCCCTCTGCTTAAAATTGGGGCAACTCGCTCTCTTTTTGACTTTACAAAACATAAACATAATATAATGATGTGCAGAATCACTTACAAATAAAGGACCCAGTGGCTTCTCTCTTGAAGGTGGAAGATGTGGAACCAGAGAACCATCTTCCTTTTCTTCATAACCATAAGCTTGTCTTGAGGTGGGTATAGAAGGGGCATCTGGTTTCCGTTGGTACTTCACTTGACTAAAACTTCTCTGTATGAACAATAAACCAAATCACAATTGCAACCTTTAAATAGATGTATTTATGGAAACAGATTGTGGTTAATGAAGCTAAGAACTTTGACACTTGAGCGAGAAAACATGTTCTTACACACTTACAACTGTGCTAACAGCAACATGCACGACATGTGGTCTCGTTATCGGCATCAGTGGCATCTCTAATGACATTAAAATGGATTCTAGGATGCATGTAAGTTGTACCAATAGGTACTTATATGATTCCCCCTGTTGTACAAACACCATCAGCCATAGGCCCCAGGCACGGTAAGGTCTCATTAGGAATGGGTGGGAAACGGTCGGAGCAATGCGGGCAGAGCCACGCGTGTCCGAACCACGCAAGCGCAGCCACGCTTGCCTTAACCACACATATGCGTGGTTAAGGCACTGCGCGGTCTAGCTGCTGGAATGGGTGGGCTGAAGAAGAAGAAGGAAGAGGAAGGATCGGAAGGAACGAGGTGAGGTAGGTGGGGCTAGGTTTTCAAGGGTTGGGGGTGGTTTTCAGGGCTGGTGGGGTCGGGGTTGTTTCCAGGGCTGGAGGTCGGGAAGTTTTTTGCGGTCGGGAGGTTGGGGGGGTTGTTGTAAAGGCATGCGTGGTAAAGGCATATGCGTGGTTAAGACCATGTGAAACCGGCATGCGCTGTAATTAACACGCATGCGTGGTTCTGTCGCACAACTGGAATGGGCCCTTAATTCAATTGAGCGCACTAACAGAAGTTACTAGCCCCAAGAGAATTACAAAATTTGATGTAACACAGTGGGTCGTGGGAAGGGCAGACAGATTTACCATTCTGTCATGCAATGCAGAAAGGCAACTTGTTGCGCTGCATTGCGGGATAGGGAGAGGGAATAAATGCTCCATATTTACAAATATATGGAGCATTTCTGTTATCCCCTTGCACAGATGCATTGTGTGCTCTCTGTGTCATGGGCAGGATTGTCTTTCTGCAGGAAGGAACATCTTCTTGCACAAAAACAATTCTTAGAGGCACATTCCACTTTTTATGTGAGCTGCAGATTGCAGCACATGTAGAAAGAGGCATTAACAAGGAGAAATAAAGGTGTTTCTCCTTGTTATGTCTCTGTTGGGTAGACGCACCAATATGGAGTAAACCCAAGTTTACAAGTCTTTGTAAATCTGGGTTTGCATCAAAATACATGGGTGGATGCATGGGATGCCCATGCTCCATCCATGTAGCGTCTACCCGATGCAAAGTAATCAAAAGCTGCCTTATGCTATGTGCTGCTTTGCGTTACTTTGTGTTTTCTAAACCATGCAAAGTGGATTTGTGTGGCTCAGTAAATCCTAGGAAAGGACTTGCGTTGCTTTGCTTTGCCCAGACTTGCACCACGTAAGGACATTGCAAATCCCTAGTCAATCCGATCTAGGTGTATTTCACCTGGAGTCATTGCCTGGTGAAATACCAGGGTAAAATGCAGAATAACTAGGGTAATCCGGGCCCCAATTACAGATCTTCCTAGTAATGTCTTATCTATAAGGGGTTACAGCAAACAAATGATGGACGGAATGCTGACAATGCAAATATTCTCCCCCAGTCAAAAGATCTGGGTTAAATCCATTGTTCTTTTGCCCACTACGCCACCCCAGTTTGGACCCAGCCATATGCAAATCAGTCTTGACCCTGTGCCCCATGGGAACAGTCCAGACCGAACTGCCAGGCCAGGTCCTCCCTGGACCGGAAACAAGCATCCTGGGACCGGTTTCAGGGTATGTCACCCTTCTTCAGCCAGGCTAGCTTGAATCCAGTGGCACAATGAGCAAGGGACCCACGTCTGGGCATACCCATCCCACTTAGGGCGAAAAGTGTTACAGCAAACAAATGATGGACGGAATGCTGACAATGCAAACATTCTCCCCCAGTCAAAAGATCTGGGTTAAATCCATCGTTCTTTTGCCCACTACGCCACCCTAGTTTGGACCCAGCCATATGCAAATCAGTCTTGACCCTGTGCCCCATGGGAACAGTCCAGACCGAACTGCCAGGCCAGGTCCTCCCTGGACCGGAAACAAGCATACTGGGACCGGTTTCAGGGTATGTCACCCTTCTTCAGCCTGGCTAGCTTGAATCCAGTGGCACAGTGAGCAAGGGACCCACGTCTGGGCATACCCATCCCACTTAGAGCGAAAAGTGTTACAGCAAACAAATGATGGACAGAATGCTGACAATGCAAACATTCTCCCCCAGGCAAAAGATCTGGGTTAAATCCATCGTTCTTTTGCCCACTACGCCACCCCAGTTTGGACCCAGCCATATGCAAATCAGTCTTGACCCTGTGCCCCATGGGAACAGTCCAGACCGAACTGCCAGACCAGGTCCTCCCTGGACCGGAAACAAGCATCCTGGAACCGGTTTCAGGGTATGTCACCCTTCTTCAGCCAGGCTAGTTTGAATCCAGTGGCACAGTGAGCAAGGGACCCACGTCTGGGCATACCCATCCCACTTAGGGCGAAAAGTGTTACAGCAAACAAATGATGGACGGAATGCTGACAATGCAAACATTCTCCCCCAGTCAAAAGATCGGGGTTAAATCCATCGTTCTTTACCCACTACGCCACCCAGGTTTGGACCCAGCCATATGCAAATCAGTCTTGACCCTGTGCCCCATGGGAACAGTCCAGACCGAACTGCCAGGCCAGGTCCTCCCTGGACCGGAAACAAGCATCCTGGGAACAGTTTCAGGGTATGTCACCCTTCTTCAGCCAGGCTAGCTTGAATCCAGTGGCAGTGATTTGCATATGGCTGGGTCCAAACTGGGGTGGCGTAGTGGGCAAAAGAACGATGGATTTAACCCAGATCTTTTGACGGGGAGAATGTTTGCATTGTCAGCATTCTGTCCATCATTTGTTTGCTGTAACACTTTCGCCCTAAGTGGGATGGGTATGCCCAGATGTGGGTCCCTTGCTCACTGTGCCACTGGATTCAAGCTAGCCTGGCTGAAGAAGGGTGACATACCCTGAAGCCGGTCCCAGGATGCTTGTTTCCAGTCCAGGAAGACCTGGCCGTTCGGTCTGGACTGTTCCCATGGGGCACAGGGTCAAGACTGATTTGCATATGGCTGGGTCCAAACTGGGTGGCGTAGTGGGCAAAGAACGATGGATTTAACCCAGATCTTTGACTTGGGGAGAATGTTTGCATTGTCAGCATTCCGTCCATCATTTGTTTGCTGTAACACTTTTCGCCCTAAGTAGGATGGGTATGCCCAGACATGGGTCCCTTGCTCACTGTGCCACTGGATTCAAGCTAGCCTGGCTGAAGAAGGGTGACATACCCTGAAACCGGTCCCAGGATGCTTGTTTCCGGTCCAGGGAGGACCTGGCCTGGCAGTTCGGTCTGGACTGTTCCCATGGGGCACAGGGTCAAGACTGATTTGCATATGGCTGGGTCCAAACTGGGGTGGCGTAGTGGGCAAAATAACGATGGATTTAACCCAGATCTTTTGACTGGGGGAGAATGTTTGCATTGTCAGCATTCCGTCCATCATTTGTTTGCTGTAACACTTATCTATAAGGGGACCCTCAAGGTCGTATACAAGCATTATCCAGTAACTCAAAGTAATCAGTGGCGCCGGAGGGAGGGAGGGAGGGAGGATGGAGTAGATGGGTATAACGTTGGAAACCGCGTAATGAGTGCTACCAAAACACTACCGCCGCGGGCCCACAATACGATGACACACCATGTGTGTTCCATTACTCACTGGTTAGACTATCCCTGTAATATACATTTCCCTCAGTCAAATATGTGTAGTATTAGACTTGAAATGTACTGTCAACCATTACAGTGACACTACACACTAGGAAACAACAGTGATAGAGATTCAAATAGCTAAAACATGAGTGCAAATAATGGGAACTTCCTGATGTCTTACTTATGGCGGAAAGGGATATTTTGCACTACAAATGTCAGAGGGTCAGTCTGTAATAAGGTTTTAAAGGTGCATTCATGCATGCTAAGAATTTATGGGCCCTATTCACAAAACTGATTTTGGATTGTGTAAAACTCTTCTCTAGTAGTACTACTTCATGTACTACAAAATGCAAGTCACAAACCTATGGCTAGAGTGCTCCAACTCCGCCTCTCCTATCTTTTCTGTATGGAAATCTCTGCTTCAATGGCAGAGATCTCCACACGCATAATCATAGGAAATAGTGACAAAACCGGCCTAAGTACTCCAGACCAACTTTGCAGTAAGTCAAACACCACACGTGGCCAATCACTGGTTCTGCAACACATTCTTATAGAAAACAGTAGTGGCAGGCTAAAACATGAACACTCCATAGGAAATAAAGTAAAATAAAGTAAATTAGTTCTAAAGCTTTTGACCCTGTGGATGGATTTATATATAATCTAGCAAATTATTAGCTGCTCAGCCGAGGTCCAACATGACGATTTTCATGCCAATCCGTGCAGTAGGAAAAAGCTGATGGGGCGGGTCAGGTGGAGGGCTTGTGTTAAAAAAGAAGTACCTCTTCATTTAAGCTCCCATAGAAAATTTTGCTCACACCCAGGAGTGTCGTCCCACTGCTGAAACACAGCAGGCAGAATTTTTTTTTATGTCAATAAAACTATTTTATTGTTATTTAAACTTCTAATCCACGAGTCTATGGCGGTACGGGGCCATATCTCGTCAGCAGCAGGGGGGGAATGGTGGTATGCACTGAAAGTCTGGATGTTGGTTTGGCCGGACGTCCACGGCCGGCCAAACCGACATGCGCACTTGGATATCTCCAGGCTGTTCCCTTGGAGATATCCCCAGTGCTAAGGGCACAGGCTCCCATTCCATGCTGGAGCATGAGACCGGCCCACTCCGCTTAATCCCAGAGCTTATCTCATGCTGGAAGTAATAGCATGAGAGAAGCGCTGGGATTGGTGGGGAGTCCGGGAGCCTGTGCTCCTGGGTATTGGAGTGCCAGGAGCAGAAGATCATGGCGGCCAGCTGCGAAAGGTAAGTATATTTTCTTTTTCTCAGCGCTGACCCCCCAGGTCGGATTGGCAGCAGCCACTACTGCTCACACCTACAGCCCCAACGACTAAACTGATTTACACCAAACTTGATATGAAAATAGATCTTCACTCAGAAAGAGTGGTTTATTTGGTTTGGTGTAAATTTGTTTCGTAGTTTTTGAGATATTAGCGTTTAGAACAGTGAAATGAAATGAAATTAATGAAATGAAAAGTGGTATTTATAAAGCGCACGGCTACTCCACAGAGTGTCCCGGCGCTACAGGACCAACTACGGACAGAGAAATCAGGGTTCACAGCAGTCGCACCAAAGCCAAAAAGAGGCGTTATGTCCGAAAGAGCCAGGTTTTTAGCTGTCTCCTGAAAGTAAGCAGGTCCTGAACTAACCTAAGATGAAGGGGTAGCCTATTCCATAGGCGGGCGACCAGCACTTGAAAAGAGCGCCCGCCAGCCCGTGAGCGGGAAAATTTAGGAGTAAGTATCAGGGCTTGTCCAGCGGACCTCAGGGCACGGTGTGGCACATAGTGTTGTACCCGTCTCCAAAGGTAAACGGCACCCGTGCCATGAAAGGCCCGAAACGCCAGAACCAATGCTTTAAACTGGATCCTCCTACGTATTGGGAGCCAGTGTAAAGTTTTCAGATGAGTGGACATGTGTGCTCTGGGTCCCACCAAAAGAATAGCTCTAGCCGCTGCATTCTGAGCCACCTGCAAGCGGTTCAGTAAATATTCTGGAAGACCCAAGTATAATACATTAACATAGTCAAGCCTGGAGGTGACCAAGGCTTGCAATACTGTCTTCCGGTGCTCAACCGGCAGCAGAGGGAGGAAGTTTTTTAACATTTTCAAAATGCCGAAGCACGTACCCACAACAGTCTGAATTTGGGCTTTCATGGTTAAGGTGACATCTAACTTTACCCCTAGGTTTTTCACAACACTTACAGGGGCCGCAGGAGGAGACATGTCACCAGGCCACCAATTGAGCCATGATTCGAAAGGTGGACAGCCGAAAAAGATAATCTCTGATTTTTCCAGGTTGCATTTCAATTGATTGAGCCGCAACCAAGAGAAAACTTTCGACAGACAGATGTTAATCTCTTCACAACTGAAGTCACAACCTTTATCACGCATGAATAGCAATTGAGTATCATCGGCGTAAGATACTATCTTAGCGCCGTGCGACTCTGCTAAAAGAACAAGGGGGGCCATATACATGTTAAAAAGTGATGGACTCAAAATAGACCCCTGCGGGACCCCCACCTTCATAGGAGGGATGCAGGCCGAAAAAGGGGGGGACCAGATTTCTTGATGGCGGTCATTAAGGAAGGAAGCAAACCACTTAAGTACCGTGCCCCTAATACCACAATCCGATAGATTTTGCAAAAGCCGGTCATGGGGCAAGGTATCAAAAGCTGCGGAAAGATCTAAGAGTATCAACACAGCACTTCCTCCACCGTCAAATTGCTCTTTTATAGTTTCAGAGACTTCCAGTAAAGTTGCCAAATTAGATTTAAAGAGTTAACACTTTTTTATATCTCTCCAGTTTCATATTCACAAATTATTTGCAAGACTGGGAATTCAAAAAAAATGGAGATATCTGATTGGACAGGGCAGCCTATTCTCCATTTCTCCCTTTCGGAACCACTATTCCAAAATTGGAACCAAGGTTAAGAGAGCTCTGATGCTGATGATTCTGTTGCGGCAGACATTTCAGGATACAGGACACAGTTCCCCTACCTGGAACCTATGAAAAAAAGAGCCTTAAAAGGGGGTCAGTGTAGGCACACACTAACCCCCATGCCATAGTGGGGGCACCTTCAAAGAGCCCCTCCCACATTAAAACCTTTATAAAATGCAAAAAAGGAATGGGATTCGGGAGTCCATTTCCTGACTCATGAATGCCCAAAACCTAAATCAGTACCCTGCACCGTACACTGTCCACAGACCCCTTTTTAGGTGTCAGGTTACAAAACAGAATTGCAATTCCAAGGCAAGCTTCAAGGTTTGAAGCTTGTGCAGGATTCGCAAATCCTGTTTTGCAAACCCGAAACAACAAACATTAAAAAAATTAAAGGGCTGGCCAAAGGCCAAAACTATGGGCCAACCCCTATGCGCAGTAGGGTTGGCCGCCCAAAGCAGACTGGATGCATGGGTTGGCTGAAGGCCAAAGAACGTATGCTGCAGAGTTTATCTGCCCACGGCTGGTTTGGTGCAGTGTAAAAATAAATAAATTAAAATTTAGCTTACTTTATAAAGTAAAAAAACTAATATATTTAATTAAACACACAAACTTTTAGCCAACTTTTTTACAAAATAAATAAAAATAAAAATGTTAGTGAGGGTGGGTAATTTGAATTTTAAAGTATTTTCCCAAAAATAATATTAAAAAATTAATTAATATAGTTAAGCCATCTACTATTTAATACAAAGTTAATTTTAGGAGGGATTGTGTTATTTTTCTTAACGTATTCCTAGGTTAGTATTATTTGTATTATTTTACAATTTTATTTTACATTAAATTAATGCTAAATCTTTTTTCTTTAAAAAATTATAAACAGTATTACATTTTCCTATATTTTCCTATAGGGAGACCTTAGCCTGGTGGTGGAGGTTTCAACAAACAGGTGGAAAGTTACTAGATCAAATTATACACATGTAAATTTGGTCTTAGGAGTTTTCACCCCCTCATTTGAGTAGGTTGAGACTCTTTAAGTATGAGCCTAGGTTTAAATCTCCTCTTTGAAACTGTAAATAGCAAACAGTTGGAGAGTTACACCTAGGTGTGGGAGTAGACCCACATGTTAGTAGATCTAAAGACGCAACTTATTTTTATGAATTGGGCCCTAACTTTCTTTCTGTATGCCCCACTTAAGCCAGATAGAGGCATTCAAAGTGATATGCCCGTCAATAAATTCTCCCCCAAATACTTCCTTAACGATTGATTGTTTTGTTGGTTAGATTGGAAGTTTAGGACAATGACTATTCTTGGGTGAATTTTTGGGGATATCATTTTGGACAGATGACAAAGAAACACGGCTTGGTATAATTCACAGATTCTTCTGCTGCCCACTATCCAACGAGCATGCAGTGCTATTTTCTGCTTGACCGCTGTACATTTATTAGGGTGGTGATGATGATGCCTGCCATGTACTGTACAGCTGGCCCACTCTCTCAGGCACTTCCTGTTTGTATACCTGGGAGGTACAGAGTGGGATCTTCAAAAGGGAGCTATTCTTGTTTATTATGAGTTTCCGTTTGGCACTATATAGTTTAAGGTCCATTGGAATCTCATTGACAAGGATGAATAGGTATCGAGTAGTTCTGTCTTTGACCAATGTGGCATTGGTAGGTGCTTTTAGTTTTTTAAAGATTTTAAATCATTTTCTGGAATGTTTGTTGCTTTAACAGGTACTGGGGAGAGTATGTGGCCTAACGGAAGGAGCGATCAACCTCGAAGCTGGGGAACTGGGTCCGTGCCTTGGCAGGGACGCTCAATATCCTGTGATTCTGGGTAAATCACTTAATCTCCCTGTGCCTACCAAAAAAATGAATGTGTCCGTCGGTAACTCAACTGGTGCTCATGTAAAGCGATCTGATACGTTCAGGTCTAATTTGCGCTATATAAAACTCCAACGGAAAAAAACCCCATTTAGAACACAGTAGTCTGTATGCCCTATTCACAATAGGGCTACAGGGTTTATGACTGACTTTAACTTTTTTACTCCTGCAAGGTCATTACAAAGAGGTTCCTGGCAGGCATGAGCCCATGTACATATGCAGAGATCTCAGAAACAAATTCTCCATAACCATAAATCAAAATTAAGAGGTGGAAAAGCCAGAATTCCAAGTTGAGGTTAGCCTTGGAGTTTTGTGAACACTCAAAAACAGGTACATTAGTGGGCATTCACAAGCTCCACTCTTTCCCCTTTCCACCCTAGAAAGGGTGGAATTTTTATTCCAGCCAAGGACTGGAAATTCACTTATGTGGTGAGAAAGGGAATGTGTCACCCCCAGATTTGGTGGGCTCATAGAGAAAGGGTTTTTACCACGAGGAAAAACCTTTATCAAACTGAGAAAAAAAATGTGTGTTTGCACACAAAGTTATTCTGAACAATTATAGGCATATCACCTTAAAATTCAACAGTTTTTACTAGTCAGGTAACATTACTTCATTATTCTCTCAAGAATTATTGGGTCAGTAAATTTTGGTGTCCACCCAAGTGTAGAGAAACA
This sequence comes from Calotriton arnoldi, assembly GCA_963921515.1. Taxonomy (NCBI): domain Eukaryota; kingdom Metazoa; phylum Chordata; class Amphibia; order Caudata; family Salamandridae; genus Calotriton; species Calotriton arnoldi. The sequence continues at coordinate 1,380,107 of CAWUFW010000319.1, forward strand.
CATTGGGCACTTCCTCCAATAACCCAGGAATCAAACAGAAGACAATGCCAAGCCAAGGCGGATAACAATGATTTTGAAAGTACTCTGGCACAAATTCCTGTCCTCACTCGTCCACTTTATCTTTGAAAGCCTATTCCAGAGGGCTCATTTATTACAGCAACTCCAGTCCTGGAGTATATTGGCTAATATGACAAATTCGATACCAAAGGGGATGATGGACGGAGCGCTTGAGCTAATCAAACACTCACCCCCAGTCAGCTGATCTGGGTTTAATCCATCATCATTCTTTAGCTCACTCCACCACCCCAGTTCAGACATGGCCATATGCAAATCAGTCTGACCCTGTGCCTCATGGGAACAGTCCAGCCCGAACTGCCAAGCCATGTCTTCCCTGGACCGGAAACAAGCATCCTGGGACCGGTTTCTGGCTATTCAGCCGTCATCAGCCAGGCTAGCCTGAATCCAGTGGCAAAGTGAGCAAGGGACCCATGTCTGGGCATACCCTGCCAACTTAGGGCGAACAAAGCGATACCAAAGGGGATGATGGACGGAGCGCTTGAGCTAATCAAACACTCACCCCCAGTCAACTGATCTGGGTTTAATCCATCATCATTCTTTAGCTCACTCCACCACCCCAGTTCAGACATGGCCATATGCAAATCAGTCTGACCCTGTGCCTCATGGGAACAGTCCAGCCCGAACTGCCAAGCCATGTCTTCCCTGGACCGGAAACAAGCATCCTGGGACCGGTTTCTGGCTATTCAGCCGTCATCAGCCAGGCTAGCCTGAATCCAGTGGCAAAGTGAGCAAGGGACCCACGTCTGGGCATACCCTGCCAACTTAGGACGAACAAAGCGATACCAAAGGGGATGATGGACGGAGCGCTTGAGCTAATCAAACACTCACCCCCAGTCAACTGATCTGGGTTTAATCCATCATCATTCTTTAGCTCACTCCACCACCCCGGTTCAGACATGGCCATATGCAAATCAGTCTGACCCTGTGCCTCATGGGAACAGTCCAGCCCGAACTGCCAAGCCATGTCTTCCCTGGACCGGAAACAAGCATCCTGGGACCGGTTTCTGGCTATTCAGCCGTCATCAGCCAGGCTAGCCTGAATCCAGTGGCAAAGTGAGCAAGGGACCCACGTCTGGGCATACCCTGCCAACTAACGATGGATTAAACCCAGATCTGTGACTGGGGGTGAATGTTTGCCAATGTGCAGCATTCCGTCCATCATCTTGTGTGTTTTGCATTTCGCCCTAAGTGGGAAGGGTATGCCCAGACGTGGGTCCCGTGCTCACTATGCCACTGGAGTCAAGCTATCCTGGCTGATGAAGGCTGATAGCCTGAAACCGGTCCTAGGATGCTTGATTCCGGTCCAGGAAGACATGGCTTGGCAGTTCGATCTGGACTGTTCCCATGAGGCACAGGGTCAAGACTGATTTGCATATGGGTATGTCTGAACTGGGGTGGCGTGGTGAAGCAAAATAACGATGGATTAAACCCAGATCTGTGACTGGCTGTGAATGTTTGCCAATGTGCAGCATTCCGTCCATCATCTTGTGTGTTTTAATATGACAAATTCCCCAAGTATTTTAAGAAAGCGCTGCAATGCAGTAATTTTGCCTTATGGAAAGTGCTGCCCTGAGGGTGCCTCTCAAGGCAAAAAAACTAGGAATACTACCCAACTCCTGCAACGATGCATTGGACGAAACTGCCTGTGCTTGTTAGAGAGAGGGTAAAATTGAAGGAGCTCAAAGTGGGGAACAAAGAGGAAAACAAGAATCACATATCGACATATTACATTCAGAAGGCCACAATCTCTTCAGCCACCACCATCTTTCTCTCACTTAAATTGTAAAAAGATTCACATTTTTTACCTCAAATATTAGTATTACTTTTCCCTTCCTTTCGGAATCACATCCATGTTTTGACACAAACACATACAGCTCTATTCTGATCACCACCAATTCTTTACTTCCTGCTTCTCTTTCAAGACTTAGGACCTAAATTAGAGTTTGGTGGATGGGACACTCTGTCACAAATACAACGATATCCCGTCTGCCTTATTACAAGAGCATTATGATCTAATGAATTTGTAGTATGGCGGACAGATGTTCTGAACTGTGGCCTAAGATCCAGAAACAGGTGCTTCGTGGGCTACCTCTGTAAAGCATGTTCAAGGATTATGATTTTTATCATTACCGCTGTTGGTTTTCAAGATCACTAAATTATTTGGGTGGGAATCATCCACTTAATGGTACTCAGCATTATGGCCAAGGTAAGCTCAACTATTTCATAATTAAGGCCTTCCTGTTGTGACACAGAACTGTTGTTGTCTCTCTTCCTTCTTGAAAATATTTTCCCTCTTGCTGGAGCTTCCTTTTTACTCGCTCTATCTAATGCTGACCATTTTTAACCCGACACTTCAGTTCTTACTGTATTGTGTTTCAGCTCACTAATATCCATGTTCTTACCATCTTTGCCCTGACTCTTGCTCATTATTTCCAATCTTGTTTGAATAAATTTTGTAGCATCTTCTTCTTTCCTCTCTTGCTTCTATGTTTGGAAATGTACCTACCCCCACTGCAACTCTAAATTGGGCTCTGAGACAATGCTTGACTTGTATGGCTCCTAAACGCTGTGCTCTCCTTCTCTCTCCCTCCAACTTGAAAAATGTACTTACTTCATTGAATGGCACTACATACCGCCGTTGTAAATAGCGCCCTACAAGAATATCACATCCACAACATTGCTGAACACTGCATTGTCAAGGTTCGTTTATATTCACTATTCTTATCTCCACATCTATTTACACAATACATGCCTTGTGATGTAGTGGTTAAGTCGAAGTAGCAGGTGTGATATTTTTGTCACAAGATATAACACATGCGATATAGTGAGGGAGTATTTCTTGTTACAGCAACGTTCAGAAGAAAGAAGCATGGGAGCCACAGGGCCATCGGATCGAGTCAGTCACACTGTGGGCCTGATTACGGTGGAGTGGAGACCGCCACCGACAGGCTGTCGGTTGCGGTCTCCCACCATCGGAACAGGGATCTCCATCCGCCATATTATATTATATATTATAATGGCTTCTGGATGGGTGGCGGTCGGAAACTCCGACCGCCACGGTCCCGACAGGCGGTCTGTATCCGACTGCATGTCAGACCTCCCTGTAGTCCCAGAATGGTGGCGGTGCCTGTGAGGCACCACCATAGGGATTACAATATTCCTTTCTGCTGGTCATTCTGCGGCGGTCAACCTGCCGCAAAACGGCAGGCAGAAACAGATTTGGGGGGCTAACTGGCCCCCCTAACCCCCTGGACCAGGGTCATAGGCACTGAGGGGGCACCTATGGTACCCCCCTACATATCCATACACCATGTGGTATGCACCGCATGGTGCCTGCCATGTAGTGCAGGGATATGTGTGGGGTGTCTGTTTTGTCTTGCGGCGGGTGCTGAAGAGCGCAGCACTCGCTGCAATACAAAACATGGACAATGCAGCCGCCACCGTGGCGGTCGCATCGTAATTTGCCCTGTGGGACCGCCACCTTGTAGGCGGGCATTCCCAAATACGATACGATGGTGGAAGGACTGAAGTCTGTCCGTCATCGTAATGACCCCCTATATCTCCAGCAACTCTGTGATTATATAATAATGTTAATATCCTGTTGAAGTTTTACTTTATTCTGTATGCCTTGTAACAAAAAAGTATAATGAAAAAATATATACAGTTTGACCAAAGAAAATGTGGCACAATATCCTTCAGCATAACCCTTTTAGGTGCCCAGTGTGAGAATGCTAAAATTTTATAGTTTTTATTCAGTTAATTGAAGGAGCTAGCCCACTCACAATCTCAGGGCCTGATTCACAAAGGGATTTACGTGCTGTATCTTTACGGGAGCGGAGTCTCTGCACATAAAAAGATAGTTCTTTTTGTGTGCGGAGACTCTGCACTCGTAAAGCTACTACTCATAAATCCCTTTGTGAATAGCAAACAATTGTAAACTTACAAAAAGTGTAAGTTTACCTTTGAGAATCTGGCCCAGAGTCTTCATGTTACAAGGCCCTTCGTTTTCACTAATGTAATTCTGATAACATTTTATTCAAACCACTAGAAACTTTTTCTTCAGAAAATAATGCCATTCTTATTCCAGCAATTCACATTATTTTTTTTTATGTGGTGTACCAGTTGGTCTCCAATCTATATGATAATTCTCATTCGTTTTTTATTTATTTTCTAGTATTAAGATTTAAAAAATAAAAACACTGAACTGATTAGCTCAGTTGTAATTTGGAAGTAATATTTTGAATTCTTTGTGTAAAGTTAAATTAAAAGATTTAACACATTGCTTTTAATAAGGCAGGTGCACGCCAGTGGCATCCATCCAAACTTGTCCTTGTTCCATTTAAAAAAGAAGCATGATAATTAAAAAATAACAGACACTAGAAGAGAGCAAACAGCCCACTAAGTGCCTTTGATATCAGCAACAGCTTTGTCAACAGGGCTTTTTACTGCTTTGAATCTGCTCAAAATGCACAAGCAAAAAAAATATTAGCTGAATTTCTTGGCTACATTAAAGAACATCTGATTCATCTAGGAGAAAGTTTTGTTTCTTGCTAAATGAAGGGAATTAGTCAACAGGATAGACGGTATAGTTGCTAAGGATCCAATTTAAATTTAACAGGAGATAGTAGCCGCTATATCGTCCCAGCCCTGACTCCATGGATGTCTGTATTGAAGACAGGTGGTGCCAGAGTTCACCCCTCAGGATGGCGACATTTCTGCCACCAACAACACCACTGTGGTCACTGCAAAGCTGCTCAGGGCATTGGTGTATCCTGATTTAGTACAAGGGATAAAGACAGATGCATGGCAGCTGTGGATCACGCCATCTCAGGCATGGCAGAAGAGATCCCTGCAGTCCATGGAGCTTCAATGTGTTTCACTGCTTGTTGTGACCCGGAACTTCATAATATTGACCCTCTGCTGTTTAATCTGAAGCCTGCTAAACTAACAGTCACTGTGTGCATTTGCCTTAACCTCTAATCCCGGAGCCGCTACTGTAGGAGTAGCCTGACATGCTGTCAGGATAAAAGGCTAACAATGGCAGGTTTAAATTATTAATAACTACCATATTGTAAGGTGAATGTCTAAGTAGACGCTGCTCTGTCCAATTACATATATGTTTTGTCATGGACCTTTTTAGTATGGTTTTATCCCTATATTTCAAAATTTGCTTGAGGTAACCAAAGAGATCGCAATGTTTGATGAGGGATCATTCCTCTGTTTTTTAGGTCTCGCGCCTAGCGTTGCAGTGCGCAGACCTGCTCGCGCAGCGCGAGACCTCTAGAAAGGGCTTCAGAAAGCTAACCACACGCTCGTGCGTGTGGTTTTGCTTTCGGAAGCCCACATTGGCTGTAGCGTGCGTATTTTTAAAAAAACGGCACGCAATTGGGCAAAGGCGGGCGCATGTCCCGCCTTTGCTCCTCCCATTCCCGACGGTGGCTAGCACACGCAGCAGTGCCCGTTCGCCTCGCTGCCGCGCTCCCTCCCCCCGCTCCTCTGTGGTGCGCGCACACCACTGGTTTTCAATATGTGATCGTGGAAAATACAATTTCCCGATTATTTTTTATTTCCCACTTTCCTGTTGGTATGTTTCACACTTCGAACACACTAGACTATAGGTGTAATGGCTTCCAACGCGACTGCAGCTTGAGGACCATTGAGAGAGATCATGAATGCTGCTGCTGGTTGTCAGACTCGACCACTTCAAAAATTCTATTTTAATTAAGCCCATTTCTGAAGCCGCATCGAGGAAGGCTTGAACGTGCATGAAATTAGCTCGGTCATGATGGTGTATGAGAGCAATAAAGGAGGTTTGCATGAAATCACCATTCGTTTCGCCTCCCTTTTACAGTCGATTGCCTCTGTCTTCGCCCATCAAATCTAATAATCAAAATTTGACAGAATGCCTGTTTCCAGAAAATGTAAATACAATAAGATGTGTGGTGTTTGTCGAATTGAATTTTATTGGTACCGGATCCTCATTTTCACTTCCACGCCAGGGAAGACTTACACTATAAGACTGAAGAGGGTGACGGGATGGGCTTGAACAGAGAAAACTCACAACACTTGTAACTAAAGTGAGACTTGTTTGAATAGAACACGAGGGTAAAAGGAATCCGTCAAAAGCTCCCATTCAGATTCCACACAAATCTTCAAATCACTCCAGATCCCAGAACCAGTGTCTTTAAAAACATGCTGTGTAAACTTCCCAGTGATACATTTCAAATTGTTTCTCAATGGGCGAGTTTACACCTACTTATCAAGGAAAAAAGCTGCTACGGCCCACGTTTAAGATGGCAGTTGCCCGAGATTCGAGATGAGCAGTCTAGGCTCGGACGCCATTACGCCCTTACGTTGATGACGTATTTGGACGTTCTCTCGGAGCTTCCCTCCCCCTGTGTTTGGCGGTTATGCGCATGCGTGTTGCCGAGGCCCATGCAGTCGCGGCCGCAGGAATAGCGCTTACGGGTATACAGTGCCAGCGCTTTTCCCGTTTCTTCAGCTGATGCCACCGGCACCGCTATGATGATGATGAGTAACACCGGGTTCCCTCCAACCACCGTTACCCAGGTCACCAACCTGTCTGCCGCTGTCACCAGTGAGCAGATGCGCAACCTCTTCACCTTCCTGGGTGACATCGAAGAGCTGCGGCTCTATCCGCCAGAGTAAGTGCGGCCTTGAGGGTCAGGGAACTAAGTGTGGTCTTGTGAGTCGAGGAACCTACGCTGACCTCACTCCGATCTGCACATTCAAATTTAGGGGCGTAGACCCACTCCCGATGATGATAGCTGGAAACCTGGGGTCATGTGACAGCTCCAAGTGTCTCTGGAGAGCGTGTCTGCCGTCTGGCCATTGTTGTACATGTGTTATTGAAAGCTGTAGATTGGATGAGATCTGCATTGGTCCCAGATTGAAGGAGCTCAAAAATGGGTAATGAGAGGCACCGACTTTTAAAGACCAACTTTCTTTTATTGAAAAGTACTTTTATTCCCCACTTATGCAGTGATAAACACGTGCTCATTTACATTTAAGCTTTGGGAATCCACACGTGAAGTAACGCAGATAAGTCAGTAGGTTTATTCACAGGGAGACCGACTATATCACATTTTGGAGGTCGGTACCCAGTTTTGTGTTGATAATTACTAATGTAAATATTCGTCTTGTATAATGTGGTTAGTGCTGGAATTGGAAAAACATTACTCTTGTGGGTCAAGGTGTGGCAATAAAATGTGGGTGGAGTCACGAGAGGCGGAGTCATGAAAAGCAGTCCGTCAGTTGTCATTTAGATTTATTTTTTTAAAACTCTGCCACAGAGAAATTAACAACTAGAAGAAACGTGGCAATAATTCAGTTTTGGCTTAGTTAGTCGCAACGGCAGCATTTAAAGAAAAAAAAAACTTGTGGGGTTAAGCCACCTGTTGCAGAGAGCTTTGTGTGCCCTGTAAATCTCAGGGAATAATAATGGCGAGATAACTGGTGGTTAATGCACTTGCTGGAGAAGTCTGTGTTTCGTCTGGTCACAGTCTTGACTCATCGTCATCAAATGGAAGGTTTTCCATCCATAAAAGTAACATACATAAAATATTATACATTTCATATTTTTAAAACACAATTAAATGCTAACAAGTGGGTGATTACAAATAACAATACATAATTAAAAGATAAAGTGCCAGGTGCCCTCATTTTCAAAATATCTCTGTTTTATTATTATGTATTGTATATGTTTTTTTAATAAATAACATGGAAAAGTGTTTTTAACTGATATGGATGAATAATGAAGAATGTACTGGTTAATAAAATAGGTAACATCTTATTCCTTTGCATCTGTGTAGTTGTTTCGTTTGACTGTGTAATCACAAAGCATTGAATTATTTTATTGTAAATTTGGCAACCTGCATAAGACTCTATCGCACACTTAATCCCTTTTTCTCACGTGAGAAAAGAGAGGCCCAGGAGGAGATAATCTCTGCCTAATCACATCAACAGGAGAAGGGAACTTTTGTTTTTTTGAGTCCATATACCCATCCCTTTTCCAAAGAAGGGTACCTCCCACATGACCTTTAGATCATTTGGAAACTTAGCTCCACACTGCCTAATGTCTCGATTTTTTGTTTTTTTTGTTTTAAAAAGCGGTATCAAAAATAGTCTAGTATAAAATTCATAGAATTTACAAGACAATAAAAAGTGAGACATAGTTGGGCCTGTCTTATTATCACATGGTCAGGAAATAGCGGCAAGATTGATTTGATACCCAAGCGGGAAACATAATAAATATTTCACGGTATCGGCGCAAAACCTAAATAACAAAGAACGTTCCCATTTCCCGAACGGCCGTCCTAAATACACAGAAGGTGCCGTAAAGACACACTGGGAGAGGTAGGCTTGACTCATAAATTAGCATAGAGGGTTAATGTGTCTCCTGCAAAGGACATTGTGTAATGTGCAGATGATAGATGTTTATTTTATGTAGATAGTTAAGTGGGTTACTGCTTTTGACACTGGGATCCTTTTATTACATGCAGTTCATAAATTAAAGTCCTTCTAACATAGCGCAGTGAGCTATAAATGGGCATCTAGGACCTGCTTGCAAACTGCAGTGCTTGGATTTAGAACCTTATTGTTTTTTCTCAATCTGTTATGATAATGCTGCTAAAAAGGGTTTATTTGGGTAGTACTTAAGTCTTATTAGTACAGACAAACCCAACCACTACGTAATGTTTTAATCCTGACTTGGTTTTTCTCCCAGCCTCGCACACTTAACATATAATCCCTACCTGTAAAGACGATGTGTGACTAGAAAAGTCGATGTACAATGCGTGCATGTGAATTAAATAAAAAAAATTGTACGTGCTATTTAAGGTTATTCGTCTAAATACTCGTACAGACCAGTACATCTGCCTTTTTCACAGTACATGCATATGTCTTCTATACAGGGATCAAATCCATTCAAAAGTTTGTTTCCAAATTGTAGTTTCTCTTAAGTACTTGTGAAGTGATGCCAAGCTTGTAGTCCTTTGTTTTTGGACACAGCTGGAATCTAAAATAAGAAAGGCCCCTTGCACGCTGCTGCGCCAAACAGAAAGGGACAACGTGCGGGCGCTGCTGAATTGTCTTGGTTTTGGCAAATTACTTAGTGAAATATGCTGAGTTTGTCCCTGAGGCCAGATGGATCTGCGATCCTGCTCAACAATAGCCGCCAGATCCCCCTTTCTTCCAGCACTTTGTGCCACTCCCAGTTGTTTCATGGTGTCACTCAAATGGGTATCTAGGACTGCCCCTCCACCCTCCAAACAGCTTAAAGTTTTGGTTTTGAGGTAGTTTACGATGAGTATATTTTTGTGTGATGGTATTGCTCTGACACCGGAGTCTACAACCTTTTTTGTAAAAAGAGTTACTTTTGTTCAATTAAAACCATTCCGAGCTACTAATAGTATTAGCATTGTACTACTGTAGACAAGATTACATTTGCGACCACCATAAGCAACATTATTAGCAATTATAACCTCAGTGCATTAGGCAAGATTGCCAACAGTAATGTAAACAAGCATTGGCAAAACCAATAGGTCTTGCCTGAAAGTTCTGTCCTAGGGGTTTGGCCACCAAACAATCCCAGGATAACCTTCTCTACTCTAAACCTAGATGGCACAAGCTTTCTTCCAGTGCACGGAACCCTGGTCACACCCCTGAGATGTACCCATCATAATGAGCCACTCCTCCTGGAAAACCGGTTCTGCAACTGATTGTCCCCTACTGAAGGAGATGCCAGCCTGTCTGCCTACACAAAGGAGTGAGCAGATAAAGGTCTGATCGCCATTTGCTTCACTGAAGTGGTAGCTTCTTTGAAGCTGGGTCATCTGATAGTCTTCTTTCTGGAGGAGGTTACACCTCCCTTCAGAAATTCTCCTTGTTTCCTGGAAGTGCTTCACAATTCCTAGTAGGCGGGCAGCATGTTGTCTCGTGTGACCACTGCTACAGATAGTCAGGAAAGGCTACCAGAGCTTTGGGCAACTAAGTGGTGACTTTTTAAAGTCACTGTTCCATAATTTTTTTTCTTAAACTCAATCTTAGCAATGAATCAGGTTTAATGTAACAATCAATTTGATACCTTCGAGTAATGCCTTTGGTGGGAGCCTTTGCTCTCTGGGACCAGAAGCAAAGCACATCCTGGGTGGAGATGTCACACCTCCCCCAGAATGGACACAGTGCTCGAGAGGGAAGCTTCAAAGGCCTGTCGCCTTTGTAATGCGACCCCAGCCTCTTCTGTCGGAGTGCCAAAATGCTCTGTTGGGGAGTGACTGGCCAAAAGTAAACGAAAGAAGCAGCGACTTTTAAAAAAACAAGTTTGAGCCATTAGCATTATAAATGACAATGCCTTTAATTTATGTTTTGGTTTTTAAAACATAAATAAAAGGCATTGTCATTTACATTGCCAATAGCTTAAACTCTCTCAAATGCAAGACCTATTGCATTCCAAATGCTTGAAGGCATCGCTGAGTTGTCCCTTCTGTCTCCCATGGCCCCTGAAGAGCTCCCCGTTTGCTACGAGTGAAATAAACAAGCCGGTGGTCACAACTGCACACGAGAGACTGTCCTGCAGTAAGAGAAACTCATTAAAGAAAATAGTGCTTGCACACTGAAGAAGACGTACCGTGTAACAACCGAAGTAAAAGGGCCAGTCCTCATGGGAGGTACAAATGAAAACAAGGCGGTACTAAGGAGGGATAAACAAGCCTAATAACGAATCAGAAGCCAGCATTTACGAAGGACAATGACACAAGCCAATGACAAATATGGGCGGAGAGTGGGAGGGACTTCAAGTACATACTCCAATACAGCATGGCTCTCAGAGCAGCGCATGCGCTGCCCAGGCTCGATGTAAAAAATACATCACCTCCGACTCGGTTAATTAACCAGAGAGAAGCTCTGCTGTGCCCCTTTCCCTGCCCCAACCCACCAATCCCATTCGAGACCTCATCAAGGCACCAGTTGCTGGGAGGCAAACTTGTTTTTTTTAAAGTCGCTGCTTCTTTGGATTACTTTTGGCCAGTCACTCTCCAACAGAGCATTTTGGCACTCCGACACCAACTGCTCCCTCCATCCTCCCTTAGTAGGTAACAGACATTGCCATTTACAATGCCAATAGCTCTAACTTAAAAAAATGCGAGACCTATTGCATTTCCAATGCTTGTTTTAAATATGTGAGGAAGTGTAATGTTGATCCCATCTGAAGATAATGTAGGAGTGCACCATACTCATGAATAGTCAGCACTCAAATATACTCTGTCGTGACTAATGTACTAATAGGAGTGGGATAATATATATCACAGGTATATTTTGTTTGAAACGTGTATTTAGAATGTTAATAATAATTCGTTCGATATTAACACAACAGGAGAAAATAACATAAGATGTGGTATTGTGAGATACTTAATTAGGATGTGTGCAAATAATGTTAATGATTATACGCATAATTTGAATTAATTAAGTGTAGACGCATTTTACACTGAGACTTTCTAATTCATTGCATTTATTCATGCTTTAAGCAGTTGCATTTATTTTTCTTGTAGAAAAGTGCACGTTTTCTGTAACCCTGTGCACATGTTAACTTAGCAAACTAGGCCTCGAGAAGAAATTAGTTCAGGTGCTGCTCACATTAAGATTTGAAATGTAATTCCCATTTAGCCTTCCTTATGGAATATATGTTGCTGAGCAGTTTCTATTGCAGATGGATAAACTTCATTATTTAGACTAAAGGAGTCTTTTGTTAATAGATAGCAAAGCACGAGAAGGAGGTGTCAGCCGAAGGAACCACGGTAACAAGCGAGGAGAGGAGTTCTCATGGGAAAGGAATAGCCAAGGATGAAAAGAGATGTTATATGGCTGCAAAAGGTACTGAGGGTTTCCAATTGTGCCAGAACTATGGAAATTTCCCAAAGAGGAGCCACATGAGAGTGTCACATCGACTGCAGACGATATTATGTGCTGTGTTTAGTTAGGGAGAGAGTCCATCTTGGGCTTCCTTATGGAGCAGACCTATGCTACTGCTTGCATGGCTTTAAGCTACTAGACCCATTATCGGAGTTTTTCTATTGAAGACTCTGATGGCTGACACCTTTCTTCTTTTCTAATTTGATTACGTCCTTATTCAAATTCTTTAGTTTAGGGTGCTCTTTTAGGTAGTGTAGGGAAAGTTAGGCTACTCATGCTCTTTAAAGAGAATCATCTGATGCAATGTAACCTTCATTTCTTCTTTCTGATTACCTGCATAGTTATTTTAGAGTTAGTCTTTTGCTTTGTACTATAAAGGGTTAATCAATTAAGGAGATTTGGACTTACTCTGATCTTTTTGTATTTTTATACGATTATATTGAGACTAATCTATATTGATTTGTTTTTGAAATTATAATTAAACTTACTAAACTCAGATCAAAGAGTTGAGTGGTTAATGTATGGCTACATTGGTTACACTGTACTGAAACGATAACTAGTGATTTGATTCCTTTCACCGCTCACTCTACTAGAAAGACCTGTCCCCTCTGGATGAAAATGTGTGAATGGGCCTAGACTTCAACAATTGGTAGCATTATATTGGATGGTTAGTTAGTGAAGTGAAAGGAATTAAAACTTGACCTAGAAAATCTGGATCCCAGCATTAGTGTCCCTAGTTCAGAATCCAGGATCGGAGGCATGGAGAACAGGCGGAGTTCCACTGGCATGCGTTGAAACGGCAGCAGAAGGAGGGGTGAGTATTAGTAGGGCTATATGTTAGAAACTTATGCTTAGTTTGCGGTACAGTATTGATTGTGTGATGTCTGGCGGTGATGTCGTGAGAGTCGTGTGAATGTAGTATTAAGAGACACTGCTGAAGTTGTTATCGGGTCAGACGTGACATACGATCCCGGGATATATAATAAAAGTGCAGAAGACACTGTGGGGCCGATTCCGATCTCGGCCGGTAGGGCACCGAATCGGATTCGGCTGAACCGGATCCGATTCGGAGCCCTTTTTCCCGACCGAATCGTACGTGCGTCCGGGCGAACGAGTACGATGCGAGCGCGTGCAAATTCGCCGACCGACTCGTACGCCCGTCCCAACCGCACCGACCGACTCGCACGGATGCGCTGCGCACCTCGCAATGGAGACGTTCCCCGGCCGGGCAAGTACGATGCGCGCCGCGAGCAGTCCGACCGACTCGCGCTGTCCGGCTCAAAGAAGCAGTCGGAGCCGTACTTTGGGGGTCCGTGTTGGACCCCCCTGTACGCGTAGCCGCGCGAGTCGCACACAGGGAGGACCCATGGGTCCCCCCTACCTGTGCGTGTACGGCGCGAGTCGCTTCGCCGCGTACACGCTGTAGGGGGCGCCCTTGCCCGCCTCGCACCCATTGAGTCAATGGGAGCCCGCGTACGCATTGTACAACAGGTTCCCATTGACTTCAATGGGAGTCCGACCGACTCGAGGCCGATGGCATACGTGCGCATCGTACTCGTTCGGTCGGGCTGCACGGGTCCGATTCGGTCGGAAATCTCTCCGGGTCCGGCTCGGTCGGAGAGATTTCCGATCGGAATCGGCCCCTGTGTTGTAATCGTTTGCTAAGGTTTTGTGAGGTTTATCGTGAGACATCGTTGATGCCCCAAATTTAGATAGGGAACTTTTGTATGCAAGATAGAGCTGTGATAAGCGTGGTGGACCTTTTGCGCAGAAGGGAAACTATATTGATTTGGGTGATTCCCCGCTGGTCGAGATTTCAATTGTGGATGTGTGTTCTTTGGGTAAGTGATTCTATCAATTCTTTTAGTGGAGCAGACAATTGTTAGTTGCTCATTTAGTATAAATAGAAGTGAATGAGAAAGAGAATGTGGGAAAGACTGTGAAGGAGGGTGAACTTCTGCGAGGAGTGAGGGTGACGTCAATATGTGCCACACTGGGATAGATCAGTTGGTGTAACGCCATGCTGGGATTGGTTGGAATAGTTCCTTGGACGCTGTTATTAGTGATCGTATTGTTGCGAAACTTAAAAATTGTTTGATTTGGACTTGAGTTAAAATTGTTAAAATAAGAGATTGAAAAATGAGATGTTTTGAAGCAATAAGAGATATGACAGGAGTGGATGTAAGGGTGCCTACTAGAATTGGTGATGAAGCGCCACCGGAGAATATGCCAGGACATTATATGGTGACAAAGGTAGGGCAACATACTATTATTTGGCTAAAAAATTAGAACAAGATCACAGAGAAAGAAAGTGCATTGATGTTTCCCCGCTGAGGTTATTTCAATTTGAGAATAATTGATCCTCAGAGGGGGATATTATTTGCAATGAAACCATTACCTAGACCCACACAATTTGAAGCGCTTAATGCATGGGAATGTGCAGCGCATGTAAAGCAGAGAGATAAACACCAAGGGAGGATGACAAAAGCAATGCGTGCATACGCAGATGCGAGATGGGATGACCAACAGAAGATATGGTGAGTAAATATGACTGAGGCAGCAAGATTGTACCCCGCCATAACAAGCAAGGGAAATGAGGCTGAGAGGAAGCGAAGGGAGAAGAAGAAGGAGGGAGATGCAGACAGTGATAGCAACACAAGTGATAGCTTATTGGATGGATTGCTAGCTGAACGCCCACCTCCATATATTCAGAAGCAAAAGGAAAATGGGAGAAATGTGAATTTTACTGATAGCTCTGGGATCTTCGGCACCGGCTGATCCTAGTCCTGGTGTTGTAGGGGTCATATCGACTGAGGAAACACAAACTGTAACCTCGGGAAATGGTAACACTAATTTGGCTTTGCAGCTTCCGGATGCTCTTACAGTGGCAGTAACCATTGGCCCAATTGTCCCTATATATGATCCTAACTCTCCTGGAAATGGAGGTCAAGGAATGCTTGCTTATATCAATCAATCAATCAATCAATCAGGGGTTTGTATAGCGCGCTACTCACCCGTGAGGGTCTCAAGGCGCTGAGGGGGGGGGGAGCAGCTCCGGATCAGTCGAAGAGCCAGGTCTTGAGGTCCTTCCTGAACGTGTGCAGGGTCGGGGAGCGCCTGATGTTCACAGGGAGCTCGTTCCAGGTCTTGGCTGCGATGTAGGAGAAAGCTCTCCCGCCTGTTCTGTTTCTGCGGGGGACTTCTGCCAGGGCGAGGTCGGCGGAGCGGAGGTTCCTATTGGGTACGTGGAAGGATACTCTTTCGTTGAGGTATTTGGGTCCGATTTTGTTGAGGGATTTGTAGGAGTGGGTGAGGAGTTTGAAGGTGACCCTCTTCTCGACGGGGAGCCAGTGGAGGTCACGTAGGTGTTGGGTCATGTGCTCGTGACGCGGTGTCCCGAGGACGAGTCGGGCTGCGGCGTTCTGGATGGTTTGGAGTTTGTGTAGAAGGGACTTGTTGATTCCGGCATAGAGGGCATTGCCGTAGTCCAGTCTGCTGGTTATGAGTGCGTGGGTGACGGTCCTTCTGCAGTCGGGGGGGATCCATTTGAAGGTCTTACGGAGGATGCGCAGGCAGTTGAAACTGGTGGATGCAACGGCGTTGATCTGGCGGTTCATGGAGAGGGAGGAGTCAAGGATGATGCTGAGGTTCCGCGCGTGGTCTGTAGGGGTGGGTGGGTTCCCGAGGGCGGGGGGCCACCAGGTGTTGTCCCAGGCGGAGGTGCAGGGTCCGAGGATGAGGACCTCGGTCTTCTCTGAGTTGAGCTTCAAGCAGCTGTCCTTCATCCAGGCTGCCACGTTCTTCATTCATTCATGGAAGCAGAGTCTGGTGTTTTCGGGGTTCTTCGTGAGTGAGAGGATGAGCTGGGTGTCGTCGGCGTAGGATACGATGCTGAGCCCATGCTGTCTAACGATGGCGGCGATGGGGGCCATGTAGATGTTGAAGAGCGTGGGGCTGAGTGATGATCCCTGGGGTACTCCGCAGTTGATTTCCTTGGGTTCGGAGAGGAAGGGTGGGAGTCGAATCCTCTGGGTTCTGCCGGAGAGGAAGGATTGGATCCAGTCGAGGGCGGCTCCTTGTATTCCCGCATCACGAAGTCTGGCTTGCGAGCGTGCGATGTGAAAAGGTGTCGAAAGCTGCGGAGAGGTCTAGAAGGATGAGGGCCGCAGAGTGTCCCTGGTCGAGTAGTATGCGGATGTCGTCGGTGGCGGCGAGGAGGGCGGTCTCGGTGCTGTGGAAGTAAAGGCAGCAGAGAATAAGAGAATGTAATTTGTACCATTAGTCAATTTGAATGCGAGTACACCTTGCGCAGCAAGTGTAGATCCATCTGCTTTGCTGAATGGATGCGGACCCGTAATGCAATTTCCAGTATTAGTAGGTCTTGACCCGCCTGTATGGGAAACACTCTTGAGTGGGTGCAACAGCACACTTCGAGAGAATACTACTCCAGAGAAGGGAACTTCCGGGGGTCAACACATATTCGATGTCCAAGTCTTAGAGAAGTGGTTGAAAGAGCATAATGAAAAATCAATAGGAAGCCAAAGTACTGAAACTAGTCATGGAACTATTAAATCCGTTGTAAAGGTGGATTTGATTAATGTGCTCAAATTGAAGACTGTATTGGAAGCGATGATAAGTGAAAGCTTACAACTCTATCGAATAGACTCTTATCAACCAGGTGAACTATTGCTGGTGAGTAAAGATGTCACTAGAAGAGCCAGACAAGCACATGAGGAATTATCTGAATTGGCTAATAGATATGATGTTGATATTGAACGAACTACAGCATTGCAGAAGAACCACAGACTTGCATTTAGTGACCAGGATATAAGGAATCTGAGGATACCACGATTGAAAACACAAATTCAAGAGCTCATACTATGCATTCGAGTTTGGGGTACATTGGATAGTTGGGAAGAGAGATGGGCTAAGAGGAAGGCTTCTAAGAGAATAACAGGAGAACCTCCTCCTGGAGGAGAAAAGGGAGTGGGTGTCCAAGCTTTCCCTTTACGAGAGGTACAGGGTGGAGGGTATGTACATGTACCTTGGAGAAGAGCTGATCTTGTAGCATTTACAAATGATTTCGTGAGATTTATAGAGAAACCTGTACAGTGGTACGAGCAGGTTGATCGATTTGGAAGAATTTCGAAAGTGCTGTGGATTGAATTGAACACATTGCTTGAAATTGTGGTCCCTAGTGATTTATGGTCGGCATGCATGTTAGCTATAGATTGGACTGAAAGTGAGCCTGAAAGAGATCCAGTGACACCTGGTCCGGCACCTACAGTGATGAAGAAGTACGAGCAGGTGATTACTTGTTTGAAAGCCAAGGAGCTGCAACAGGATATTGATTGGGTAAAAATTGACAGGACGACTCCAAAACCTAGAGACGATTCATACTTTCTAAGAAAGATTATTGCAGGCTTTTAAGCAGTATTGTGGGATGGATAATTTGGAGCCCAAGCATATGGGATAATTTGTGTCTAGATTTGTGACTAGATTGAGACCTGAGGTTAGTCTGATGATACAGCAGCATTTAATCTGATGGCAGAAGAAGTCTGTTGATGATATTCTGCGATATGCAAAGTACTGCTGTGACAAAATTTAAATGAAGCACACAAAGTTGAAAGAGAAATTGATGGTAGCACAGATGAAAACAGCTCAGAGGGGTCAAGGACAGCCTTATGTAGGGAATTATTACTCCATGCAGGGAGTCTAGCAGCCTGGGACTCCAGTGCAACAAGGAAGAGGAAGAGGTGTTCCTATACATCCTAAGACTGGAGTTGATACTGCAACTTTGAAAAAGACTAACCAATGTCACTATTGTAATATGGTGGGGCATTGGAAGCGAGAATGTTATTTGAATCCTGCTAATCAGGAACAGAATAGGGGTATGGTTCAGTCCCAAGAGAATGTCGTGAAGCCTCAAAATGTGTCCAGACTGTGATGTCAGAATTTTTCTGGTTCACAAGGTCCTGTGATGCTGGTACCGCAACCTCCGATGCCACAGCAAGCTGGGGGAAATCATAGATTTCATCCAAATGTGGACATGAATGCAAATCAGAACGTGTCTCAAAATGACCTTATGTTGGAGACTTCCAATGATTATGATACAGATCCATCCTTATGACGGTGCCTGAGGGGGGAGGAAGACTGTTCACTTGGCGCAGTCTTAGAGGTAGACCAGAGTGGACCATGTGCTGATGCTGATGGCCACAATGTCACTTTCTTAGTTGACACTGGTGCTACCTGCTCTACTGTGAGAACAGCAGAGGTTCCAAACCTACCCCTCTCTGGAAAAATAATCCAAGTTGTACGAGTTGCAAATAGGTGATTGTCAAATCCTCTTACTGAAGAAGTACCTGTAAAGATAGGGACATTTGAAGATAATCATCAATTTGTGGTGTGTGATTCTAGTCCTGTATGTCTCTTAGGACGTGATTTGCTGTGCAAGTTAAATTACACCATTTAAGGTACGCCAAAGGGTATGGTACTCCAAACAAATGATGAGAACATTGCCTTAAAGCTAGCAAATCAGAACTTGAATTTCTCATTGTTCCCCATGTTGACAGTGGAAGACTTACTCTTGGATCTCAGAGATACAATGAAAGACTTAGGGGCCCATTACGATGACTGGCGGATGCACCTCCGCGATGCTGGCGGTGGGAGAAAACGCAGTTTTCCACTCGCGAGCAGCGGTGCACACGTCCGCCATATTACAATGGTCAAACACAGCCCATTTTCCGACCGCCGCGGTGCGACATGAACCGCCATCAAAACGCGCCCGCCACCGCGGCGGAGTTAACCAATCGAGAGCCACCGCCGTGCGGAATGACGTCCCTCCCGCCATACAAATTAGGATGCGCCAAACAGCCAGGCACACCGCAGCGGAGAAACCGTCCAATCTGAGCAGGCGGAAGCACCACAGCGGAGAGCAAAAGTGAATACCGGAGCCGATCGCCATGGACCCGGCACTACACGTCTTCCCGGCGCTGTACATGATACACCTCCAGCAAGCCATGGACCGTGGCGGACGCCGCCGCAGGTACGCCATCACACAACTCTGCACACAAACACAACCCACAACTCCATGGCTGATGTAAGGTTCCTGTCCCCACCAGACACCCTGGTGGGGACAGGAACACAACCACAGGTGTAGCCACACATGTCCTACCTGTCACTAGTTCACCCCTCCTCATCCAGGTCACCATGTCCGCGATCTTGAAATAATGTTCAGTTCACATGACTGCAGCGGTGAATCTGCGTTAAAAAATGCGCACATTGTAGTAGGCAGGGCCAGCGCAAGGCATGGGCAGTGCACAAAGTACACAGGGCAACACCTCCACACTCCACACACTAGGCCCACCCACAACATGAAGGGACATGCCATGTGACCCTCCTGTGCTCCCACATGCCCAATAACCAGCCAGGTGAACACACACACTGCACCACACAACAAACAACTAGGGAGACAGCCTCATCATTTACCTCGTTCCAAACCCTGTAGGGGCACCCCGTCGGAAAACCTAACAAAGAATAAAGGAATATTAATTACATTTACACGTCCGAGGCTTTCTACAGAACTAACCACGGATGATTTTACAACGGACTATGACTTTGGTTTCACATTTATATGTATATTATGTATTTAAATTACGTTTTATTAATTTCTTTTTAGCAATTTCATGAGAAATGTGGGGTGTGATGGGATTGTGTTATTGATGATTTGTCATTATTCATATTGATTCGAGGGTTTTTAGTGGGGAGTGCACTTTAAGGAGAAGGGCAGGATAGGTAAAGCGTACGTGAGGTATTCATTCAGCACAGGTGGGTGAGTAAGGTTAAAAGAGTTACGTTGGGAGGGGCACGTTTAGAAAGCCTGTTGGAGAGAGACAAGCAAGGTTATGCGGATTGGAAGATCAGGATGTTAAAAACAGGTATGCACAGGAATTAGTTTGGGTTTGTTTTAAAGTGAGTTGCAGTCAAGGTTGGGGATATGTTAGGATATTTGTTGGGGAGTAGAGGTAGTGTTTACGTGAGACACATTAGTTTTTAATTTTAAAGGGTTTCTAGCGCGATGTTTATTAGGAGGGCGCATCGAGTTATGCGTCATGAGAACTGGGGAAGTTTCAGCGGGGAGTTTAAAATTGCAGGATGGGGTAGTGAATATCGTGTTTAATGGCCTTAAGCACATTATGTTTATATTATTGGAAGGGACACAAGGGAGAAGGGATGAAATGTTTCGTTGTAGATTTAATTCGTATATGAACTGTTAGTTGAAATATATATTGATTTATATTTTTTTAAACATCATAGATGCCCCTGAAGAAGGTCGTAGGGACCGAAATGCATTGGGTAAAAGCACACGTTTGTGAATCATGAAGTCTCAGCACTTGCCTGTGAATAGGCCCGGATGGGCAATCTCAGTGTATTAAGATGCATGAAGCATGGAAACTTTTTGCCTCTGACGTGATGGTCAAAAACTAATGAAACCTTGGAATAAACTGGATTAACTTGGATAAATCAAGGAGTACGTGTCAATATTGTCTACTGATGTGTATATTGCTGTGCAACTCCTTCGTGACACGCAATTTGCGTGTCACAAAATTCACTCAGGTTCCTGTCCCCACCAGACACCCTGGTGGGGACAGGAACACAACCACAGGTGTAGCCACACATGTCCTACCTGCCACTAGTTCACCCCTCCTCATCCAGGTCACCATGTCCGCGATCTTGAAATAATGTTCAGTTCACGTGACTGCAGCGGTGAATATGCGTTAAAAAATGCGCACATTGTAGTAGGCAGGGCCAGCGCAAGGCATGGGCAGTGCACAAAGTACACAGGGCAACACCTCCACACTCCACACACTAGGCCCACCCACAACATGAAGGGACATGCCATGTGACCCTCCTGTGCTCCCACATGCCCAATAACCAGCCAGGTGAACACACACACTGCACCACACAACAAACAACTAGGGAGACAGCCTCATCAGGTGTGGCTGCAGAGTAACACACAGCGTAGAAGCACAGGGCCAGGGGAACCCACACACCACAACAACACCACACTCATGGCAAGTAAACTGAGTCCAAGCACAAAATAAACACACACAGATAATGAACAAACACTCTAATGGACACACAGCCTGCCAAGTCACACAGACATACCCCACACTGACACACAGCAACAAACACAGACCACATGCCAGCAGCAATGGAGGACAACAAACAGGAAACCTAAAGTGAGGTGCACACAAATGGAATGGCAAGGAGCTGAACACCAAGCATGTGTACATCACATGCAAGGGAAGGAACATATAACAACAACCCCAGCCCAACAAATCACACATGGCAGTCACAGTGAGTGAAGTCAAACCACAGTCACCTTACTGCAACAACTCAGGGAGACAGCAAGGCAACCCATGTATAGGCACAGGGATGAAAGGAAGGGTATGAAGTCTAACACTGATCAGCCACACATCTGTATCCAAATACATCACAGGAGTATGTCAGCAGCACAACACACAGGGCCCATTGCAACACTCCATGACTGTCAAACACAAGTATGAACCTTCACACAACCCCCACACCCATCACACCTGCAGCACACAACACCAGTGACAAACACACAGAAGCTTGCCAATAATGTCCAGTCAATACACTGACAAGCAAACACACCCCCTGGGGGGTATCCACAAACATCACACACACAGGTATGGCAGAACCACAGTACGCACAAAAACAACAGTCAAACACAGAACACAATCAAAACACACACACAGAACTACTATAATAACAGACAAGACCTGTGCAGTTAAACAGTGGAAATTCAATGGGAGCACAGACACAACAGGAGTACACAACCTCATTAGTCAGGAAAAATGCACAGACAACATACCACAACACATATAAGAAGTGCATCCACACAAAACAATAATGGAGACAAACGGGGAGAAATGGGCCTACAATGACACACAGACAGACATACCACACCACCCATCAACTCAAAATGGTGTCATAGTGTACCACATGCCTGCACATGCACAAGAATGACAAGAGACACATCAAATATGAGAGGAGAAAACACCAAGGATGCACCTAAAACAAGCAGGGGAACTACAATAGACCTCAGTTCATGTGACAGACACACAAGTAAGGCACACCACAATGGCAACACACATCTGAATCAAACACAACAACAAAACACACACACTGACAGGAAAATAGAACACCACACACAGAGCATCTGTCAACTGCATGAGACAACACAACACAAACACTGCACACAGCCACATCAGACACAACACATGCACATGCAAAGATATCAATATGCTACAACAGCTAAACATCAGTGGGTGCACACCAGGCAAGGACATGGCAACATACACTCACAGTACTGCATGCACACCAAGCAGTGTGTGCACAACAGACATACCAGTTACAGAGATGAGTGACACACCATGAACACACACAACAACAATCTAAACATCACACAGACAACAACACACCCAGGAAGTTAAACAGTCCACAGCAAACACACCTACATCTAAGCCAACACACACAGATGCACAAGTCTGGGACACCAAAGTTGAAACAACATGATCAGAGGAAACAAGACATTGGCAATGTTGAAGTGGCATATAGAGCATGTGTCACAGTAAACCATACCCACACAGTAACCCTTTATTTAGCAAGGACACTGACAAGGCAGACAACAGGAGTAAATTTCTTTTTATTTACATTTTACACAGTTATGCAGCAAAATTTAGACAAGAGCAAGGCCAGTGGCCAGTCCAAAGTGCAGATGAGGTACATGAGATCCTGCACAGGCAAGGGGCAAACAGCAGTGAACAGCAAGGCCAGTGACCAGTCCAAAGTGCAGATGAGGTACATGAGATCCTGCACAGGCAAGGGGCAAACAGCAGTCAACAGCAAGGCCAGTGGCCAGGACACAGTGCAGGTGAGATACATGAGAAGCTGCACAGGCAAGTCTAGAACATCACT
This sequence comes from Calotriton arnoldi, assembly GCA_963921515.1. Lineage (NCBI taxonomy): Eukaryota > Metazoa > Chordata > Amphibia > Caudata > Salamandridae > Calotriton > Calotriton arnoldi. The sequence goes on from CAWUFW010000319.1 coordinate 1,403,117, forward strand.
GAACAACAAGGCCAGTGGCCAGGACACAGTGCAGGTGAGGTACATGAGAAGCTGCACAGGCAAGTCTAGAACATCAGTCAACAACAAGGCCAGTGGCCAGGACACAGTGCAGGTGAGGTACATGAGAAGCTGCACAGGCAAGTCTAGAACAACAGTCAACAACAAGGCCAAGGGCCAGTAAAAAGTGCAGAGTGAGTACATGATATCCAGCAATGGGAATGGGTGGTACTGTACCCTGCCATGGTCAGCAACACACTCAGGGTGTCAAAAATGGGCAGTCCATTGCACCACTGTGGGAGAGACATGTGTGTGAGGGGGACTAACACTCAGACTTGGCTGGCAGTATGACTGGGAGGTGGCTGTCTGTCGGGGCCAGTTGGGGTACTGGCTCGGGGAGAAAGAGGCCCAGCTGGGGTAGAGCCATCAGTGGTCTGGGAAGCCTGAGGGCTGCTAGGTCCAGGTGTGGTAGAGCCATCAGTGGTTTGGGAAGCCTGAGGGCTGCTAGGACCAGGTGGGGTGGTGGCACGTGGAGGTGGACTCATGCTTGCATGAGACCCAGTGTGTGGGGGAGAATCTGGAGGGGTGCCCTTCTGCTTCTTGGGGATTTGATATGGCTTCCCTGTCCTGGGATTAATGCCAAGTGGGGTGTATACAACAGGCACATTCGTCACAAAAGCAGGATCATGTGCAGATGCTGGTCCCCCTCTGGGGACGTGCTGGATTCTGCGGGACGCTTGGCCCCGGATTGCCTCTGCCCCTGCATCACCTGTTTACCAGGTGTCCCCCCTACAGTGGCCTCCTTTCCCTGCTTCACAGGGCTCTGGATGGGAGTTGATGTTGTGGGTGAACTTGCCTTGGAGCTCTTCTTACATGTACCCTTAGCAGGCACCTGTTTGTCACTGGGCACGGAAACTGTGTGCTTGTCTATGCGAGACACTTTTGGGACAGGTGAGTCCTTGGCTGGGGATGCCTCTGAGGCATGTGAGCCTGAGGCCTGCTTCTTGCCATCCTTGCCCTGGGTGTGGCCTGAAAGGCTTTTGCCTCTGGTTCTGGTGTGGGTTTACCTTTCTGTGGGGATGGTGTCTGCGCCCTGGACTGCTTGGGCTGCTGCTGCTGTGTGCTGCGTGTGCCGTATCTTTCCCTTGATGTCTGGGGTGTGTGGTCACTATCATCAGATGTGGCCACTGGCAGGGTGGTGGGCCTAGGGACTGGAGCAGGACTATGGGATTGGGCAAGTTGAATGGCTGCTGTCACTGCAGAGGACAGAGACTGTACAGTCCGGTGTAGCCCACCCACATCGGAATGAACGCCCTCCATGTAAGCCACCACCTGTGCCAATTTTTTGTCATGGTCCAGGAAGGCATTGAGGAGAGCTGTCTGACCCACACACAGCTGGCACAAAAGGTCCACAGACTCAGCACTGATGGCAGCAGGGGGGACAGGGGCAGGGGCAGCGGTGCCTGGGATGAAGGACACTCTTCCCTTTTTTGTGGGGCGAACACGGGCCGCAACAGTGGGAGTAGCAGGGAGGGTGGGCACTGAACGCTGTGTGGTGGACGAGGAGGCAGAGTCCCCGTTTCCTGTGGCTGAAAATATAGATGCGTCACCGCCGTCGTTAGATGACGTAGAGGTCTGCGTCTCCGGCTGTGAGTCCTCTAGAAGACTACGGTCCCCCTCTGATGCGCTGGTGACATCCGTGTCACTGTGCTGGTGTGCAGCAGTTGTGCTTGATGCCTCACCACTGGTGTCCGTCCCCTGTCCTTCCGTGCCCATGTGAGATGCTGCATGAGAGAGAGAGAGAGGTAGGATCAGTACATTGGAATAAAGATTACAAATATCTGCAAGGAAAGCATCACTAATGATGAACAATCATCCATGTTGGACAACACCATGGGCAGTAACATTGTGCAACCTCAATCCAAACATCGAAATTACCGTGTCATAATGCAAACTTGGCATAATTCACCCATGTGATGAACACACAGCCAATTAGCCTGTTGGTGGCTCCGTCTAACCAGACACACATATCCCTCTGTGCACACCTAGGCCCTGAGGGGGTAAACGATTCTACTCACAACATGTTGCCACTGTCACATCTTGAGCCAGCAGAAGTGTCCAACACAGAGACAGACTCCAACATATACGCCCACAATGGCCATGAGCACATGTCATCCACCATGTCGTATCTTGGGGCACAACTACAGTTGCACATTGGTGTTAGATGTGTAGCCAGCACAAATCTGACGTCAGGCAATGCACACATTGATGATGGCACACTCAGATTATGCACTCTGCCGGACCCTGACATGGGATGTCCGTGACTACTCCAATGAAGATACCAGAAGGCCACAACTACAAATGTGAAGTCAAGGGCCATTACACCAATGACATGGGAAGGTACATGTAGGGGGAATGCATGACAACTGCACCCAACACCGCGGCCACTTACACGCCATTGCATCACACAAGCAACATCACAGCCCTGCACTGGCCCAGGCTTGGAGCACATGCAGCCAAACAACACCCAAAGCCATACTCACAGAATACTCACCACCAGCTTGCTGCTGATGCCCCTTCAGACGTGCATCCAGTTCAGGCTGCGTCACAGCTAAAATGCGTGCCATTAGTGGTGTCATGCTGCGCCGCGCCAACCTGCCAGCCCGAGGGATCAGCCCCAGTGTCATCTCGGCCACGTTCCTGCTCAGCCGGCAGATGTCATCCCACCTCTTGTGACAGTGGGAGCGCCGTCGGTTGGAGTCACCCAGAGCACGCACCTTGCATGCAATGGCCCTCCACACGGCCTTGCGCTGGTTGACTTTGAGCTGCAGACATGGGAGACAAGAGGGTGCAATAATCAGTGTAACCTACCACCATTTCCCAGGGCAGGAGCATGACACTGACTCATCCCAACTTCAGCCATAACTTTAGCAGAGACAATAAATCTGCGACATTCAAACTTCATCATGTGGGAAACACACATTAATGCATGCAGGTATGAGGGTGGACACAGTACATGCCCATCTCATAGCCATGCAGGATGCCAGCAGAGAGCAAAATGTGTATGCTGACCACATCTACTGCAAATTTTTGGGAATACCAAGACATGCAGGACATTACTACATATGTCACTGTGAATACTCACTGTTCCCAACACTGCGCAGCCCTCAAAGCACTTGCCCTTAAACTGCCACACTGTGTCATGGAGGTCACATTGAGGGACATGACCTCACAAACGCAAACCCTCATCACAAGGCCTGTCGTGTGCAATCTACATGTCTGTAATGGCTCATTGATGGAGAGTCAAGAGGAAAAGCACAGATTTGACACTCTGTACATTCAGTGTTGTGTCACTGTCAGATTGGGCGGTGAATGTGCAGGCCAGTTGGGGTCACACAGAGGTCCAACATGGGGCATCTGATCTTTTAAATGGAGGGACTATTTGGAAACACAAACCGTGCCAACACATGCGAGTATGTGCACATGCTGGTGGTGATGGAAGGGTCTGGGCACAATAATGTTGGAATGTACAGTGTCATAGGTGAATGACCAACAAGAGTGTCACCCTGGGGGATTGAGGTCCTGAGCATAGTGCAGAACTAGAGATGAGGCACATATTGAGTCAGAAACAATTCCCTCACTACCCTCTGGAAGAACAACCCTAGCTAAGGCCACAGATGGGCCTGTGAAGGACATCAGGGACACACACAGACATTCAGACTGGCAATCACTGTCCTGACTCCTAAATTGAAAAGTTGCAGCCTCACTGTATGTCTGACAAGACATTACATTTCACTCGCATCTGGATGTGCAGGCAGGGAAACGTGTTGAATAGGCTAAACACACCTTCCCCCTGGAAACAGCATGCTAGGCAGTGCATGACCCAACCCCACACTCTCACGCACATACTGCAGCAGATCAACTTCATGTGTGCCCCCCCTGCACTCTCACTCACACTCTGAGATACTTACCATGACATTTGGCGCACCATATAGCCTTGGATACTGGGTGAGCACCTCGTCCACCAGGACCTCCAGCTCCTCGGTGGTGAAGGGAGTGGCACGGATCTTCTCAGTCCTCGCCATCACTGTGGGCAGGAGACAGCAGCAGCGGCAGTTGGTGGTGAGGGGTCTCAGGCAGCAGTCCCTGTAGGCAGCAGCAGGTGAGTGGTCTCAGGCAGCAGTCCCTGGAGGCAGCAGCAGGTGAGGGGTCTCAGGCAGCAGTCCCAGGAGGCAGCAGCAGGTGAGTGGTCTCTGGCAGCAGTCCCAGGAGGCAGCAGCAGGTGAGTGGTCTCAGGCAGCAGTCCCTGGAGGCAGCAGCAGGTGAGGGGTCTCAGGCAGCAGTCCCTGGAGGCAGCAGCAGGTGAGGGGTCTCAGGCAGCAGTCCCTGGAGGCAGCAGCAGGTGAGTGGTCTCAGGCAGCAGTCCCTGGAGGCAGCAGCAGGTGAGGGGTCTCAGGCAGCAGTCCCTGGAGGCAGCAGCAGGTGAGGCGTCTCGGGCAGCAGTCCCTGGAGGCAGCAGCAGGTGAGGGGTCTCAGACAGCAGTCCCTGGAGGCAGCAGCAGGTGAGGGGTCTCAGGCAGCAGTCCCTGGAGGCAGCAGCAGGTGAGGGGTCTCAGGCAGCAGGCTCAGTGAGCTGTGGAAATGTGTGGCTCTCTCACACACATATATAGCCCCCAGGGCTCGTTTCTGTGGTTCTAAGCTGCTGCAGTTGGTGTTCCAGGTCTGCCTCATTCAAATACATCCAATGACCGCCTCCGCGGTGGCGGAGCACGCCTACCGCGATTTTCAAACTTGCATCAGGCTACCGCGATTGTGCTTCCCATTTGCTGTAAGGGCATGGTCCATGGCGGTGACACACCGCAGGGGACAGGCGTGCGGTACCGCGGTGGTGCATCTTTCAAGTGCATCCAATGACCGGCCCCGCAGTGGCGGAGCACGCCTACCGCGATTTTCAAAATTGCATCAGGCTACCGCGATTGCACTTCCCATTGGCTGTAAGGGCATGGTCCATGGCGGTGACACACCGCAGGGGACAGGCGTGCAGTACCGCGGTGGTGCATCTTTCAAGTGCATCCAATGACCGGCCCCGCGGTGGCGGAGCACGCCTACCGCGATTTTCAAAATTGCATCAGGCTACCGCGATTGCGCTTCCCATTGGCTGTAAGGGCATGGTCCATGGCGGTGACACACGGCAGGGGACAGGCGTGCGGTACCGCGGTGGTGCATCTTTCAAGTGCATCCAATGACCGGCCCCGCAGTGGCGGAGCATGCCTACCACGATTTTCAAAATTGCATCAGGCTACCGCGATTGCGCTTCCCATTGGCTGTCAATGCATGGGCCATGGCGGTGACACACCGCTGGTGCCAGGCGGTAGCTACCGCGATTCCGGGCACATGCATTGCTATGAGTGACCGGGATCTGGGTGTTGGAGCATGCCAACCACCATTAGCCAGGTGTATATGCCTATCAATCCCGCTATGGTGTCTTGGGCCATGGCGGTGACACACCGCTGGTGCCAGGTGGTAGTTTCCGCGATATGGGTGGCATGCATTGCTATGAGTGACCGTGATTTGTGTGGCGGGACATGCCAACCGCCATTTGATCATGTGTATATGCCTATCACTACGGTGAGTGTGTCTTGGGCCATTGGTGGTGACACACCGCTGGTGCCAGGCGCTCGCTACGGCGACGGTGTAGCATGACATTGTTGACTATGGGCGTGATAGTGTTGTTTGAGCACGTTTAAGGCACCAATGGACACATCGTGCTGTGTCAATGTCATGGGTCATATCTGTACTTCGAACAGTGGTCACTTACAAAATATCATGGCACTGGATGTAATTTAAATGGGCTATAGTTAAATGGACATTACTTCTACACAATTTCATATCTGAGCCCACATTTACACACATTTTCATATCTGTCAAAAAAATGTAGCCCCAATTTCATATATGTCACCACATTTTAGCCCCAATTTCATATCTGACCCCCAAATTTATCCCCAATTTCATAAATGTCACCACATTTTAGCCCCAATTTCCTATCTGACACCAAAAACTTACCCCCAATTTCATATCTGATCCCAATATTTACACACATATTCATGTCTCACACAATATGTCACAATACATTACATGATTTTACAAACATTTCAGCATTATTTTCATTACTCCCCACATATGTCACACAGTTGTCTGTTTGGTAACACCTATTACAGCCTTCATGTAATGTTATTGTTCACAGTAGCAAATCCAACAGTATATGTCCACATGGACATGTGTGCTCTACATACTCAAGGATGTTAATTACATCACCGGCACCCTTGGCATTCTGTACATCCTTATTATTTTTCACTTGTATCTATGCCTTTGGGTATGTTTTGTCTCCATATCTGCCAAATGTTATCACCATTACTTGTGTCATTGTGTCTGGTATGTGCTCATGTTGTTCGGCCTGTCATATGTGATTTTGTTACATGTATATTTCCACAGTTGTGAGTATGTTGATAGTGGATTTGATGTGTGTGGTGTGTTACGTTGGTACTCACCAAGGACAGGTGCATTGACCTTGTTCACATAAAGATTGTTGGCTTGGATGATGGACTGTAGCCAAAAGTGGTGATGGTGCTCACTGACTGGTAACTTTGATATGGCATCTGTGAACAGTAGACGGTGTGCCACAATTGGCTGCACATTGATGTAATGCGTGTGCTTTCATTTGCAGTAATTGTGTGCACTGTTGGCAGGGTGCACAAGTAGGACACGTGTGCAGTGATTTTAAACCAACACGAGTGGATAAGCCTGCTATGGCGTAGTAGCCTTTCTGGGGCACAAGCTGTTCCTGCGCAGTGTGGGTGAACTGAAGGTGCTGTTGAATCAAGCTAATGATGGCATCCAAGACAGGTGAGATATACCTTGATAGGGCTGGCTGTGACACTCATCCAACTCTAACTTTTGTTGTTTTGAAGGTACCAGAGGCCAACAAGTGATGCACAGCCAGCATCTTTATCTGCGGAGGGATGTTGATAGTCCGCTGTGTTGGTCCTGACAGCCTGTGGGGAATGTGGCTCAGGATGCTTTTGATGTTTGTCCTTTAGTACCTGTGTTGTGCAATGACATCCGCTGGTGTTATGTGTATGAGGCTGTTGTGTTTTTGTTATGTACTCAGTATATTCATGCGCTGACTTGTAGGTATACTGGTGTGGGTTTGTCCTGGTGGTGTTGTAGGTTGTTTTTGTGGCACTGTTGTGTCTCCAAGCAGCTGGATGATTAGCTCCATGGCAACTGTTGTACTTCAGTTGTGTGTTTGGGCAGTGCTACCTTCATACTGCATGTCATAGTGCAACTTAAGTGCAGATTAACGTTTGTCTGCAGTCCTTTTGGATCACGTACCTTATCCACTTTTTGTGTGCCACATTGACAATCTGTCTGCTTGTTGATGATATTGTGCAGTGGTGTCATTGTGTCTTGATCCACGGCGACACAGAATCTGCAAATGCTTTTCATTATTAGTCATTGGCTGACTTTGAATTGTGATTACCAGCATGTATGGCATGTCTACTGATGACAGTGGATATTAGCACAGGCTTGTGAATATGTATGTGAATGTCTCTAAACTTGTGTGGATTTGAAGTGGCTCAAATTCCATAATGAGTCCTTCAGAACTAGACAAACTGTGTCGTTAATGTGTCCCCTGTCATGATTGCACAAGAATGTGTGGCAGGTACAGCAGCCACTTGGAAGCCAGCAGTGTTTCTGTTTCACACATGTCCTGTATCATATACTGTCAGGGCTGTTTACACAAGAGTTTGAAATGTGACTATTAGCATTCACAGAGACAGTTTCCATGTTGGTTGTTCTCACTGTGCGAATACTGAACAAGTGTACAACAATGTTTTCTCAAGGTGTCACGTCATTTGACTTGCACTGTATGCTGCATTGTGATGCCAGTCAATGTTTGCGCTGTGTCAATCGGAAGCTACGGCTTTGTGCACATCTCATGTTCTGTTGCAATGACGTGTCCCCTTTCATCTCACCTAGGAGGCGACCTAATGTGTATCGTCCAGTCACCCTGCTGGCTAACATTGAGGATGATGACATAATACGCAGATTCCGTCTGGACCGCACAAACATCCAAGACCTGTGTGCCATGTTGGAGCCACACCTGCGGGCTGGCAGGACATACCCAACAGCATTAACAACTGAATCGAAGGTGATGGTGGCACTGCATTTCCTGGCTATTGGGTCATTCCAGGAGATGGTGGGCATTGCAGGGGGGAGGTCTCAGCCCACCTTCAGCATGGTGCTACGGGATTTCCTGTCGGCCATGATGCAATACAAAGACCGATACATACGTTTTCCAAGGAGGGCGGCTTTGGCGGCTGTGAAGGCGGATTTTTATGCCCTTGGTCACATCCCTAATGTTGTAGGTGCTATTGACTGCACACATGTTGGCCTGGTTCCACCACAGGCACGGGAACACATATATAGGAATCGTAAACATTCACATTCCATCAATGTGCAGGTGGCGTGCCAGGCCGATATGATCATATCGCATGTCTGTGCCAAGTTTCCCGGCTCTGCACATGATTCCTACATCATGCCCAACAGCATTGTGCCCCAGCTGATGGCCAATCTACTTCCGGAGCGGGCATGGATTGTGGGTGAGTTGGCAGAGTCAAGTTGTGTGCTGTGTGTGCCATGCTGTCCTCTGCCACAGTTGGATCACTTAATCTGTATGTGTTTTTCACACCTAGGTGACTCTGCATATCCCAACAGACCTTGGTTGCTGAGCCCACTACGCAATCCTAGGACACCGTCTGAAGTCCGCTACAACAATGCCCATGGGAGAACATGTCGGGTGGTGGAGCAAACCTTTGGTCTCCTAAAATCGAGATTTCGCTGCCTGGACAGGACCGGAGGGGCACTCATGTACTCACCCAAAAAGGTGTGTCAGATAGTGGTAGCATGCTGCATGCTGCACAACCTGGCCTTACGGAAAGAAATCCCCCTGATCCTGGAGGATGATGACCAGCCGAGGCCCCACCTGCGATCCCACAAATGTCCAGTGATGAGGATAGTGGAGAGGAGGAAGGTGTCGACCAGCGTCAGCAGCTCATCAACCGCTACTTCACGTGAAGGTGAGTGACAATGTACAACTGGTCCATTGTCTGTTGATGTAATTGTTTGCGTAAAGGTCTATGTGATCTTTGTGACTGCATCCTGTTGTTGACTCAGTGCTGGCTGCCTATGTGTTGGGTACAGGGTAGTTTGGCATAGCTACAGGATGTCTATGTTGGTAGTGTTGCACATTGTAATGTGTGCATATTGGAGTACGTTGATGACATGTGTTGTGTGATGGCTGTGATGCCACCACCTGACTAGTGACTTTTGTTCTGTTGTGTTTTGCTAGGTCCCTTCTGCCTCTCCTTGCCTACAGAGAATCCATGCTCCTGTGACATTGTAACCATGGTAAACATTGCACATACTATGATAAACATGGAGCAGACACAACTACATTGGTGCGTTATTGTTGTTTATTTTCAATGGGTATATGTGAGAGGGAAGTGGATATTTACATAAGTGTGAATGGTGAATCAATGAGTTGGCAGTGATGGTAGATGAGACAATTGAGTAGGCACCACATTGATGTGTTGACACAGTCCAACAGACGGATGCCATTACCATGGCAGTGTGGGTAAGGACAGTGTACAGAGTCAATGGCAGGGTGAAGAGTGTTGCCATCATGGCTGGCTCTTTGACTGGCGTTTGGCAGGTGCTTTGCCATGGGTGAGTCCCAAGTTTTTCTTTGGACGGCCCCTTCTTCTTTTGGCAGGGGGGGCATCGTCTGCTGGGCCAATGGGGTCTGAGGAGTCACCCCTCTCCGTGCCCGCAGGGGTGGATGATGAACTGTCATCCTGCGTGGCAACGGGGGGAGGTGGAGGTGTGGTATGTGGCACTGGCCTGTCCCTCTGTACCGCCAAAAACTGGCCCATGAGGTCCACGATTTGTCCCATATGGTTGTCCATGGACCTCAGCAGACGTTGGAGCTCCAGGGCATCTTCGTGGACCTGGCCCATTTGTGCCTATGTGTGTTCATAGGCACCAACAACTCTGGTGATATTAGCCAGGGCTTCGGTCACAGTGTCCTGTGGTGTTGGAGTCCCACTTGTCCTCCCACCTGCCCTGCTATCACTGACCTGTTGCCTCACCACTCTAGGCACACGCCTACTTTCCCTGCCCTTCGCAGTTGTTGATGTGGGCTGGGCATCCTCTGGGGCAGGGCGAGTGTTGCAGGCAGCAGTGGTAGTGGTGGTGGTGGTGGTGGCGGCACAGGTCGTTCCAGCAGGGGTCAGCGTTGATGTTGTTGCTGAGGGTGGGGGGGCAGTGGGGTCATGTGACCGGTTGCTCCCTGGCACACCAGATGGGCCAGCTTGGAGCTCCTCATCCAAAGAATCCAGGAACTCTGCATCAGAGTGTCCATGTTCCGGGGGAGGGGACTGGCTCTGCAGGTTGAGGTTGTCGTCCTCTGCAGTCAGTTGTTGGTCACCTGTGGAGCAGAGAGTACATAGTCATTGACTTACACCCATCAGGCTTGCTGTGTTTGATGTCTCTTATTTACATGTTATGCAACACACAGTTACGTATTTCATAAATTGTATGTCTGCACAGTGATGTGCGTCATGACATGATGTGGAGGTACATACATCTTTTTCCATGGTGTGACAAGTCATTGGATACCATGCCCCACGTGAAGCTCTTAGTATTCAACTGAAAGGTTGTCACTGACAACTGGCTGCTATACAACTTGATGTGATGCATCTTTGCTGATTACTCTTCCTGGCAGATGTTACATATGCACATGTACTAGCCATTGTACCATTGTTATCTCATGCATACCTTTGTTATGTTCTGTGCTTGGATTTCATTGTTCAACAGACCATGCCTGTTTATTGTTACTATGGTCCTTCATGCTTAGCACCCATGGAATTTACAGATAGCATTCGGTGCAGTGCATATATGGTCCCTGATTTGCTTACACATGGGTTTGGTTGAGTCACAGTTCTGTTTCTGTCACAGTTACATACGCTTAGCTGTCTGCATACTATCAATTGCTATTTTATTGGGGTGTATTTTGTTGTGATGTGAGGCCTTGTGTTGTCATTAGCTCAATGCTTTTGTTGAGGAATGGTGGGGTACATGCACTGTCTGCTTACCTGTCCAGTTGTCATTTTTAGGTAGACTTTCTGACACATGCTTCTGGGTGGGGGGAGTGCTCCTCCTTCTGAGAGGTGTGACAGGGGTGGCTGGTGGGAGTTGTAGTGCAGGCCTCCACCCCCCAAACAGCCCTCCCTGGGAAGATGGATACCTACCTGTTAGGTGAGGGTGAAGCACACAATGGCTGCCACATGGTTCTGGGTGGGGGGAGTAGTCCATCCTGCTCAGCTGTGGGACAAGGGGGCCTGGTGGGAGTTGTGGTGCAGGCCTCCCACACCCAAACAGCCCTCCCTGGGAAGATGGATACCTATCTGTCAGTTTGTTTGTGGTGATACAATGTCTACCACATGCTTCTGGGTGGGAGGGAGTGCTTCATCCTGCTGAGGGATGGGGCAGGGTGTGCCTGGTGGGAGTTGTAGTGCAGGCCTCCCTATTCCAAACACACCTCCCTGGAAAGATGGCTACCTACCTGTTAGGTGAGGATGAAGCACACAATGGCTGCCACATGGTTCTGGGTGGGGGGAGTAGTCCATCCTGCTCAGCTGTGGGACAAGGGGGCCTGGTGGGAGTTGTAGGCAGGCCTCCCTATTCCAAACACACCTCCCTGGGAAGATGAATACCTACCTGTTAGGTGAGGGTGTAGCACACAATGGCTGCCACATGGTTCTGGGTGGGGGGAGTAGTCCATCCTGCTCAGCTGTGGGACAAGGGGGCCTGGTGAGAGTTGTAGTGCAGGCCTCCCACCCCCAAACAGCCCTCCCTGGGAAGATGGATACCTACCTATCAGTTTGTTTGTAGTGATATAATGTCTACCACATGCTTCTGGGTGGGAGGGAGTGCTCCATCCTGCTGAGGGATGGGGCAGGGTGTGCCTGGTGGGAGTTGTAGTGCAGGCCTCCCTATTCCAAACACACCTCCCTGGAAAGATGGCTACCTACCTGTTAGGTGAGGGTGAAGCACACAATGGCTGCCACATGGTTCTGGGTGGGGGGAGTAGTCCATCCTGCTCAGCTGTGGGACAAGGGGGCCTGGTGGGAGTTGTGGTGCAGGCCTCCCACCCCCAAACAGCCCTCCCTGGGAAGATAGATGCCTACCTGTTAGGTGAGGGTGAAGCACACAATGTCTGCCACATGGTTCTGGGTGGGGGGAGTCCATCCTGCTCAGCTGTGGGACAAGGGGGCCTGGTGGGAGTTGTAGTGCAGTCCTCCCTATTCCAAACACACCTCCCTGGGAAGATGTATACCTACCTTTTAGGTGAGGGTGAAGCACACAATGGCTGAGACATGCTTCTGGGTGGGGGGAAGTGCTCCTCCTTCTGAGAGATGGGACAGGGGTGGCTGGTGGGAGTTGTGGTGCAGGCCTCCCACCCCCAAACAGCCCTCCCTGGGAAGATGGATACCTACCTGTCAGTTTGTTTGTAGTGATACAATGTCTACCACATGCTTCTGGGTGGGAGGGAGTGTTCCATCCTGCTGAGGGATGGGGCAGGGTGTGCCTGGTGGGAGTTGTGGTACAGGCCTCCCTATTCCAAACACACCTCCCTGGAAAGATGGCTACCTACCTGTTAGGTGAGGGTGAAGCACACAATGGCTGACACATGCTTCTGGGTGGGGGAGTGCTCCTCCTTCTGAGAGGTGGGACAGGGGTGGCTGGTGGGAGTTGTAGTGCTGCTTGCCTGGACACATACAACACAGTTGATGTTGTGTACCTTTGTGATGATTCAGATGGGGTGAATGTTAAATCAGTGAGACCTGTGTTTGGTATTGGGGTGCAGATGAATATACTTGTGCCTCAGAGATGTAGCTTTGTAGTTGTGCAAGACAGTACATGGCAGTTTCATGGTATACATTAGTTGGTACTTACCAGCCTCCACTCCCCGGGTATTCCTTCAAGACTCTCTGGATGCAGTATGGCAAGCACCTTCTCCTCCCACGCAGAGAATGGTTTTGGTGGAATGGGAGGGCCTCCACCAGTCGCATCAGCCAGCTCACGGTTCTTGGCCCTCTTCTTCTTGACAACACTCTTCAGGTCATGCCACCGCCTCTGGATTTCCTGCTTGTTGCGGGGCACGTTCCCTACTGCATTGACCTTGTCCACTATCCTTACCCACATGTTTGTTCTTGTGGCTAATGGTGTCTGTTGGACCATGCTACCAAAGAGTTGTGGTTCTACTCTAATTATCTCATCTACCATTACTGTCAACTCAGTGTCTGTGAATCTTGGCATTTTGTGTGGTCCATGGTGTGTGCTGTGCTGATGTTTTGGGGTGCAGTTGTGAGGGTGGTGTAGGTGGTGTGTGTGTGTGTTGTGGTGGTGGTGTGATGTGTGCAGGTTTGGCTCTCCTTAGTGCTCTGGTGTTGTTTCCTTCTGTTGAGTCGTTTTGCAAAGGATTGTGGTCAGGGAAGGGGCTGGTTTTATGCTCAGCTATGTGGGTGTGTCAAGATGGTTTAATGCTGTCAGGTGTGCTGTGTGGGTTGTCCTTTGATTTGTATGTTTGAATTTGCCATGGGGGTGTGTCATTGGATGTTTCAGGTTATTTTGGGGGCAGGGCTAGTTGCCTGTGTGCATTTGGTGGCCTTATTGTGTGTTTCTTTCCTTGGCCGCCATTTTGTTGATGGAGCATCCGCAGCGATGGCTATGCTGCAGGCCTTCCGCCGTATCTCACATTCATTACTGTTACCGACCGCGGCGGTCGGATACAGTGGAACGTACCGCTGTGACATCGGGGATATCATAATATCATTGGCGGTCACTCCGCGTGCATGGCGGCGGTTTTGTGTGTTTACGCTGTGAACCCGACCGTCGCGGTTGGATTTTCCCCATCTCCGCCGTCTACGGGCGGTTTTTCGATGCCTCCTACTGCCGCAGTTGGAATATTTTGGCGGTTGATCCTAATACGGTTGGCGGTGTTTCCGCGGTACCTGCGGACGGTAATTTTCCACTACCATGGCGGTTGGATTTTTTTCCGCCCGCCATCGTAATGACCCTCTTAGTTTGGGATTTTTCTGGAAAGGACATCAGACTATTTCGAGAGGTTGAGCCAATCCGTATCCAGGTTAAGCCAAATGCCGAATATCCGCAAACACCAGAATGTAATTTGACACCTGAAAACTGTTGCTGGAATTACACCTGTGATTGAGACAATGTTTGAACAGGCATTTTGTAGGAGATCCTGGGAAGTCCATGTAGTTCACCCATTATGGGCTTACAAAACCCGAGCGGCAAGTACCGCATCATGTAGGATCTGCGAAAGGTTAATAACATAGTGGTTCCTTGTTGTCCAGTGGTACCGAATCCATCTGTGATGTTGTTTCAGATTCCATGTGAGGCTGAATGGTTCACTGTCATTGATCTTTGTCAGGCATTCATTTCTGTTCCCCTCCATCAGGAAGCCAATTCTTATTCGCTTTCCGGCTGGGGAACCGTGTTTTAACATGGTGCCGTGTCCCACAAGGGTATACTGAGAGTACTTTCGTATTCAATCAAATCCTGAAAAGGAATCTAGGGGCCCATTACGATGGCGGGCGGAAGCACAAACGCCGTGCTGGCGGATGCAAAAACCACCAGTTACCGCCGACACGCAGCAGTCCACACGCCCGCCCAATTATGATGCGAAAAGCAGGCCAAACACCGCCGGCAAGCCAGCAACACCGTCCGCCATCAAAGTGCGCCCGCACACGTAGCGGCGCAGCATAACTGACACACACCGTCCGACGAAACACGTCCCGCCCGGCGCATAAATTACGATGCCGCAAACAAACGGCTCCCACGGCAAAGAGACACCGCACGTGAAAGAGAGGCGGAAACACGGACGCAGAGCACGGACAACGAAGAAACGGCACCCCGGGCATGAATCCAGCACTGCAGGCCCTTCCCATGCTTCTGCTGATGCACCACCAAGGACGCAACGTACCGCGGAGACGCAGGTAGGCACACACACAACAAGTGCACGCAAACAGCGCACACAGTGCAAGGGCGGAAAAAGCGGACAACCCCCCACCAGCGCGTGCACACTACACATCCACCATTGCATCCACATATGACACACAGGCCAAATCCTAACATCGCAGAACACATGTGTACACACCACCTGGGACTAGGAACCAACCACCCCGTCACGGCCCCAAAGCGCCGATGACGCCGCCACACATGCGCACAACGCAGAGGCCAACCGCAGCGCCATGCATGCGTCGCACACAGACACAGGGACACAAACAAGCAGCACACACATCAGCCCCACCCCGAACGCACATGACACGTGACAGGCCGGCCACAGACATGTCCCCAACGCCCAATTCACGGACAACACCCAACGCCACACAAACGACGCACACATGTCAGTGAAGACACGCAACTGCAGGACACACCCCAGTGTAACAAACATGGCGTAGCACACAGCGGCGGCAACACCAACTAGGAGAAGCAGGGCCCCTTCGGGAAGAGGAACGCCAGTACCACACTGAAAAACCCATACCACCCTGCACATATGAACAAGACACATGAAACGGAACACCAAAGAGCCCGGGGACCGACAACAGGTGGCCCAAGAATTACATCCACACACAAGGCCCAACGCAGAGCGGAAAGGCAGCCTGCCGCCCACACAAGGGAGAGCAGACAGCACTGAATGACCTTCCATTCCAACACCGAAACCACAGCCCTACGACAGAAGCCGGTGAATACAGCCATTGTCCAAGAATAGACCAACACAGGCATGCCGAGGAGACCGACCACAGGGCAGATAGCGCATATCACAGAAGCACACAACGGACGGGGAAGAAAGAAGAAAACACTCCCCCATGTCGGCCACATGCAAGTTAATTGGAAGGAGTCACACAGCACCGACCTTGAACTGTCTGAGAAGCATGTGGGAAGAGGGCCCGTGTCCTCCAAACAAGCCAACAGAACACAAGTCCTGTCTCCCCACGACTACACAGAGCTCACAGCAACCCCGGAGCGTGCACATTGCAGACTGCACACACAGCCGGAGCACGCCACCTCTACGAACCGCTGCGAAATGGCAACCGCAACACACCTACCCAACTACGCCGAACAGCTCAAGCTGTACCAAACCAACACGATACATACATTGGGATGCGATCTCCTGTCCCTGCTGAACGTAAGTTACCGACTGACTTACCGCATCACATTGTTCAGCTGCGTCATGCACGTCTTCTACTGTCGGAGGTGTCCCTACCAGCATCCCGTCGAGATATGCCTCTCCAACCCGGCATGTCTGAAGGCGGACCTGCTACCACTACTCCTCCCTCTGGACGCACACGACAGGGCCTGCTCTGCCTATGGGGGCATGGCGTATGTGGCCAACATCGCACGCGCACTGAAATGGAACCACTGTGCCTCCACACGACGGATCATCGAGAACAGCTACATCGAATGTCACCCAGCATGCCCCATCATGGTCCTCCAAGGGACAACCTACGAACAACACCTTGACAGCCACCATCCGCTTCATTGGCTGGCAAACATGTACACCACCAATGACATGGAAGCCCTGCTGGACGGCATCGCATACCTGACAACCTGTAAATACGTCGGACCACAACGCAGGTTCCCCGAGTGACCTATGAAGTCCAACCCCGCACCCATGCTCAGCTTCCGCACGGACTGGCCAGTCACCACCACAACAGCCATACTAAACGACCGGCAACTGTAACCACACCATCAACGACATCGCCATGACATCGGATATGACCGGGACATGCACACTGTTCCCCATCACATCCAGGAACACCGCATGCATCGTGGGAGGCAGTGGCATGGGCTCTGTGCATCGCACCCACATGGACGGAACTGCACGAACAACCAGGACACGACATGGATCCAGCGCACATGGACACACACACCGCTCAGTGGACATGAATAGGTCGCCTGGAGTCTGTGGGTGCTGCACCCCTCCCACCCCCGCCCCGGGAATCCCATACCAGGACCTTTGCATGGACGACAAGTGCATACAACAACAACACGACCCCAGTGACTGTGACATGTCCAGTAACCACCACAGTGCAACAACAAGTGGCACGCCGCTGCATGCACGCAAGCACATGCCCTGATGTCATCTCACATGCACGCGTGCATGAGGAACAACCGCAGCAAACCTGTCACATGGAACTGAGATGGACTGTGCCCATGATGCCGAGCGGTCTGGTAGGCTACATGTATACCGTCTGTGTCAAAGTCCGCAGCTCCGCAGCTATACGTAAATGTACATTAGCACAGCCTTGGCCAAGCAGATGTAACCCCACACCCTATCCCATTTGTAATCATGCTCAGTATATCCTCAACATGTATTCCGCTGCCAGTAGTGTCCACTATACTGCATCACAGAGGACAGAAGACTCAATATAATGTTTGAAACCAAAACTGTCTCCGCTGACTCATTTCACAAGTACGAATGAGAGAGGATGAGAGTATGTGAAGTACACGGCAGTCGTGACATGACCATGTAGTCCACTGGTATTGGATGTCAACGCAAATGAGTAGCACTACTGTGGAAGACACACATGTGTCGTGTGAAGTCGTATGGACGCAGTGCTCAGGTGGGTGGGTGCGACGGGTAGATGCGCACATGCCAAGTTGGAGCACGCCGTGTTGGGAGGGGTCATGAACAGTACACCACCGCTTCCCTGGGCATTGTGAGAGGACACCTGTCGGGGGGAGTGAACACGTGTGTGCATAGCAGCCGGGCACACGTACAAAGCGGTACCAGGCGCACCTCAGCCCACCCTCTGTGGACAAGCTGGATCCTGTTGTGCGCCCGCCATGCCCCTTGACATGGCACACACAGCCTCAGTCGACCAGGTGTAACCCCAACATAGTCAATCCGCACAGGCGATACAGGGCACGGGATGGCAGTGGAGCATGGTGTGTGAGAGGTCTCCTCGCGCTCCTCCTGGTCATATCACGCAGGCAATAGAACCTCAACGTCTAGCATGGCACAAGTCAGATGGAAGTGTAGGGGGACGCACCACAGCACGAGCAGCACTGACGTCACGGGAGGTGGCTCGCACCATCCCATCCATTGCCCATCATACCAACCACGACACATGCCATTGCGACTAAGTGCAAGCGCGTGCGCCACCACCCCCGAGCCCTCCCCAGAGAGGCCAAAGAGTGAATGTGTGGGCCAACAGCCACAGACGGACGCGGCCTGGCCGCAAGGGCAGCCACAGCCACTGGGTGTCGCAGGTGGCGGATCCGGAAGGCGAAGACTGTGATGCATAGTCCATGCAGGCCGGGTCTCCATTTGGGGCACCACGCAGGTGGACGGCGTCCCGCCACACATCATACCCTGAGACAGCCCACTCGTGCAACTGGACCCACACATACACTCCTTGCCCTCTCTGGTGCGAGCTTGGGGCTGCCTGTGCAAGCGCTAGCCTCGCAGGTGAGCATGCATATTGGGGGGCGAGGGGAGGACATGAGGGCTGGGGCGAAGATGACTGTATCACTGTCAGTTAGTACAAGGGATGACCCAGATGTGGAAAGGAAGAGACGTGTCCCGTGTGTACTGCAACTAGTCGCCAATCCAACTACCCCCATGTCCGGAATGTAAGCCCGCACCTAGGCCCGCCCATCCGCCACATCGAACATACCACCAGCACGACAACCTTCCCATTCGAAACACTGACTGGGGGTGGCGACCAGTGAACAATCATGTGTAGCCTACCCACGCGTACATGTGGGCCCTCCATGATCCATGTCACCTGCGGCAAAGACATGACATGCGCAATGAGGGAAGTGAGGAGAGCTGTCCGCCCCACGCGCAGAAGGTGCATCAGCTCCACAGACCCAGCAGCGAGTCCAGCAGGGGTCACATGTGCAGGGGCAGCTGTGCCTGGTGTGAAGGCACATGCATATAGACAGCACATCGACCAATGTGTAGTCTGCCCACATCCACAGTCCATCATCATGCGGACATAGGAATCGAACACAGGGCAACACATCTTAGTTGGTGCACCCACCGTGACCAACAATGCGCAATCATCGACGTACCCACCCTGTGCATGGCCCCCCACCCAACGGAGGCACATCCAGTGCCACCATCCCACACACACAAGCCTTCCACGGAACATGCTGTGTCCAATGGTTAGTACAGAGTCAGCGCCCATCTGGTGGATCCTGAACAGGAGACACATGCACACACATGCCAGCTCCCACTATGTACGTCTGCCACCTGGCACGTGCAATGTAACCTCTCACCTGTGACGTGTGACTGCAAGCACACAGCCGTCTTGGCATGGGGCTGTCAATGTGGACACCAGTCAATGTTTTGGGAGCTGTGATCCGTACAGTGCTGTACATAGGGTGCAGTGCTGACACCTACTACTGTCTCATATCCCCTCGTGCCACAGGTCCCACTTGTATTGGCCGCTCAGCCCGTGCCCACATCGTCGTCGTCGTGTGCCATACTCATCCAGCCTCGGAAGCAGTTCCATGCTCAGCAGACACTCATGTTGCCGTGGCGTTGCCGCTTGACGAATATGCAGTCAGTCCCCATCAGCACGCCCCGCAAGTCATTGGGGCCTAGATCCCCATGTGCATGCACATGGCAGTGGTATGTCTCACTTGCCATTGCCATTGTTGGGAGACCTGTGTAAGTGTATTGTGGCCGTGCCGTCCCAGCTTGACAGCTGGGCTGTGGCTCATGTGCTTGCTCAGTCATGTCAGTGATGTGTATGCGAAATTGCTATGTGCCGTGTTGCTTTGACATGTGTCCTCTGCCATTTAACCCAGGCGGAGACCGAACATTGACCACCCATACCAATTGCTGGCGGACATGGACGATACAGAGGTAATCAGGAAGTTTCGGCTGGACAGGCCAACTCTGCATCGACTGTGTGCCATGTTAGAGCCCCATCTCCGTCCCCGCAGGGTGTATCCGACTGCTGTCACCCCCACGGCTAAGGTGATGGCCGCCATGCATTTCTTCGCCACTGGGTCATTCCAGCACACAGTGGGCAGTGGAGGAGGGATGTCCCAGCCCATGTTCAGCAAGGTGCTGAGGGATGTACTGGCAGCCATGATGCTGTGCCGGAACAGGTACATCAGATTCCCCAGGGCTCGTGAATTGGCGGCAGTGAAGGGTGCATTCTATGCCCTTGGCAGAATCCCACACGTCGTGGGAGCCATTGACTGCACTCATGTTGGCCTTGTTCCACCACAGGCCACTGAGCACCTGTACCGCAACAGGAAGCACACGCACTCCCTGAATGTGCAAGTGGTGTGCCTTGCGGACATGGTGATCACCCACGTGTGTGCCAAGTTTCCAGGCTCGGCCCATGACGCACACATAATGCGCAACAGCATCTTGCCACGACTGATGGCCAATCTGCAACAGGATCGTGGCTGTATTGTCGGTGAGTATGTGGAGTGGTGTAGCGTGCTGGTTGTGCGATGCTGTCCCCTGTCCAGTTGGAATAGCTACGGTTCTCTGTGTCCCTCACACCCAGGTGACTCTGCGTATCCGAATGGGGCATGGCTGCTCAGTCCATTGAGGAATCCTCGCACCCCAGCAGACGATCGCTACAATGAGGCACATGGGAGGACCAGACGTGTGGTCGAGCGTACCTTTGGCCTCCTCAAGTCCAGGTTCAGGTGCCTGGACCGCACCGAGGGTGCACTGGCGTACTCCCCACAGAAGGTGTGCCAGATAGTGGTGGCGTGCTGCATGCTGCACAATCTGGCCATTCGGAAGCAGATCCCCCTCATTGTGGATGACGGAGATCAACCAGGGCCCCAGCCCGCAGACCAGGACAGC
This sequence comes from Calotriton arnoldi, assembly GCA_963921515.1. NCBI lineage: Eukaryota > Metazoa > Chordata > Amphibia > Caudata > Salamandridae > Calotriton > Calotriton arnoldi. The sequence continues at coordinate 1,424,109 of CAWUFW010000319.1, forward strand.
TCGAGTGAGGTGGACAGCGGAGAGGAGGAAGCTGGGAATGTGCGCCAGCAGCTCATCGCCCGCTACTTCACTTGACGGTGAGTGTCCATGTACGACGGATGATGTGTCTGTATCTGTGCAGGTGTGTGTGTGCTGTGTCAGGGTGGCCGTATGTTCACTGCGTGCAGTGTGTCAACGCTCCATGGCCAGGGTAGTATGCCACTGTTGGTGACTGTGGCATTGTGCCCTATTGCTCCGTGCGATGTGTGTACATTGCTTGTAGTTGTTGACATGTACTGTGTGATGGGTGTGTGACACACTCATTGAATGTGCTCCTGTTCTGTCTCCCACCCCTAGGTCCCTACAGGTCCCTCCGGATTCCATTGCCATGCCACGCATCAGGTGCCCTTCCGCCCAAGGTGGCCGTTGTATTCCGTACAAATAAAACACAGGGCACAAACAGCAGTTAGTGAAAAAGGTGCATTTATTACAAACTGTGACATGTGATTGTGTGTAAGGTGATGACAAAAGTGGTGCGTGCAGTGACAATGAGCTGTCGGTCATGGCTGCGTGATGATCAGGGTGTACCCACTGGTTCTATGTCCATAGTCCAACACACACATGCCATCCAGCTGGCTGTGTGGAGTGGGATCGTAGAGCAAGTCAATGCAGTGGCTGGTCAAGGAAGGCTGGCTGGCTGCCTCACTTGCGACTGGAGCGTGCGAAGTCCTCCCGGGAGATCTGTTTCCTCTTCGGACGGCCCCTTCCACGTTTGGGAGGGGGTGTGTGGTGGCGACCTGCTGGTGGTGGGTGAGGTGTGCTCACTGGCTGTGGACGCAGGGGAAGTGGACACTGCTGCCCGAGCCTGCGCCCTAGCAGGTGGTGGCGGAGGTGGTGTTGCTGGCCTTGCCTGTGACCCCACCGCCACCACCAGCTGGCCCATGAGGTCCACGAGTTGGTCCATACGGGACACGAATTGGCCCATATGGGCATCCATGGACCTCAGCACCCCCAGCACCTCCCGCGTGTCAGTAGCAGACCTGGCCCATTGTCCTTGGGCCTCTTCATAGGCCCCAAGGACTCTGGCCATTTGAGGCAGGGCATGGCTCCCAGGGGAGGCTGGCGTTTCCCTGACCCTGCTCCTCCTACCAGTCCTGCTGCCACCGGCCTGCCCACTAGCCACATTGCACACCACGGTCCTCGCTGTGGCTCCCAGGGTGGATCCAGTCGGCCGGGCCACCACCTGCGCTGGGGCTGGTGCCAGCGAAGACGTGGTGGTGGTGGAGGCGGTGGTGGTCGGTGCGGCGATGGTGGCGGTTGCGGCAGTGGTAGTGGCCGCAATGACCGTGGGTGTGGCCGCAATGACCGTGGGTGTGGCCGCAACGACAGTGGCAGCAGGGGACTGGGACTGTTCAGCATCCCTGGATGATGGGTTGGTGGGTAGGAGGGGTCCTGGGGAGCGGCTGGGCCCTGCCACGCCAGATGGGCCAGCTTGGTGGTCCGTGTCCGAAGAGGTGGACAGATCCTCCAGATCCGTGTGTCCTCGTTGGGGGCTTGTAGGCTGGCTGTGCTGGCTGCTGTCTCCATCCCCAGCGTCCAGCAGTTCGTCACCTGTGGAGAGAATGAGATTTGTTATTGTGTTGCACCTGGCGAAGTATGTATTAGTCGTCTGACATTGGCAGTTCGTGCAATCTCGTACATGGGTTTCCCGGAGGCGAGTGTGTGGCTGTGGCATCTGTAGTTGTGTGTGCTAGGCAATGGGACTGTGTGCTGTGCACATGTGGCATGGGACGGATTGGCCATGCCGATGGGTGTGTTGCTTTGCCCCTACTCATTGTGACTCTGGTGTATGCGGGCTCCTGGCCCATCCTGGGTCTGGTTTGTACTTTGCTTTTGGAGTTCATATGGAACGCTTAGGAACGCATATGGCAACATGGGGGCCATGCCCCAGATTCGCATTTGGGAGGGGATATGCTTTTGGGGTACATGCTGTGAGCCATGGGTGCCGAACGTGACATGTGTTGTGGCAGCATGACAGTGCATGGTCTGAGGTGTGTGCATGCCTGACATGCCCTGCATATTTGCTGTCTGTTGTGGTTACTGGACATGGCATTGGACGCATCGTTATGAGTGAGTGATAGTTGTGTGCCAGCCAACGTATTGCAGTTGTCCCATCTCCTTGGTGTGCGTGCTGCCCTGTGCCATGTGCATCACTGCAGTGCTCGGGGGGTGTGGCCCATGTTGTGTGTTGTTGCTCACAGTGTGTCGTGCGCTTAATTGACTTCTGGCACATGGTTGGTCATGGGCATGTGTCTTAGCGTGACTGCTGTATGTGTGGCAGCTGTGCGGATGACATGCCTTTCATGTGACTGGGGCTGACGGATGGGATGGATGGTATGTTGTATGTGCATGGTGTGTCTGTGAGTTTGATGGGTTCAGTGGTGTTCGTGTGCATTTCTGTTGTTCCGCTCTGTTGCGTCTAGTGTTGTTTGTCTTACATAGGCGTAGTTGTGGGGTGTGGGGTTGACAGGCAGTGGGGGCTACATGGACAGGACTTCAATGGTGTTTCGGTTGTGTGTGATGAGTTGCACAGTGGCTGCCGTGTGGGACTATATTCAGTGTGGCTTGTGCATGCAGACGTGGCTCCTTGGGTGTTGCTATGTCTGTGATGGGTCATGTGGGGTGTGAGTCTGTTGTTCATGTCCGTGTGCACATTGTTCACTTGTTCGTGACGGTGGGCGGTGCTGCGTGTTCGTGTGCTACGTGACATGTCCCATGTGTTGGTGGTGTTATGGTCCTCATGCCTCCAGTAATCCAGCCCTGTCCAGTTTCCCACCTGCAAGTTGTTCGTGCGTGCACTGTACTGGATGCCACATGGCTCTAAGCGGGGGTGCTCCATGTTGCAGGTCTGTGGGGGTGGGGGGGTGTAGTGGGTCGTGGGGGTGGCTGTACACCCACTGACACCGATTGCTGTGGACCGTGATGTCTGCCTTTCGGCTGTCGTTGTGCACTGCGGTGGCTGACACGTGGCTGTGGGGTGTGGGGGATGCTCCTCCTTGCTGTGCTGTGGGACTGGGGCCTGGTGTGTGTTGTACTTGGGCTGTCCACCGTCCCACCCACTGCACTTTGTGTTCCTGCCACTTACCTGTTACTTGTCGGTTAGTGCAGCTGTGGCGGACACATGGGTGTGGTGGGTGCTCGTTGTGGCGCTTCTGGCATATTTGGGGACCTGTTGGTGGTTACGTGGCTGGCTTAGTGTACACATGTCCCCACGCATCTTACAGTTGTTCGGTTTGGGCTGTGTGTGGTAGTGTCTGTTGCATGTGCGTGTGATGTGTTGTGTATTGTGTGCTGGACATGGGGGTGTTTGTCCCTGGGAGCTGTGGCATGGTGGTTGCGCATGTGAGTACATAGCGGTGTGCTAGTATACATTAGTTTGTACTTACCAGCCTCCACTCCCCCTGCTAATCCGGCGAGGATCTCCGGATGTATTACGACTCGCACCTTCTCCTCCCACGCTTTGAAGGTCTTAAAGAGCGCGGGATTCCCTCCGCCAGTGACGGCAGCCAGCTCTCTGTTTTTGCCCTCCTTCTTCTTGACCAGGCTCTTTACGTCATTCCAACGTTTGTTTATCTCGACTCTGTTCCTGGGCAGGGTCCCGACTGCATTGACCTGGTCTACGATCCGGTTCCACATTCTGTTTCTGGTGGCTAGTGGTGTGTGCTGGACCATGTTCCCATAGATTTGTGGGTACACCTTGATGATCTCGTCGACCATGACCGTCAGCTCCATGGGCGTGAACTTGGGCATCCTTTGTGGTGCCATGGTGTTTGTGGTGCTGGTGCGGTGTGTGTTGTGTAATGTGCAGGGGGTTTGTGGTGCCGGTGTTTGGTGGTGGTGGTGGTGGTTGTGATGTGTGCGTTTCTGTGGTGTGCTGCTGTCCTTGCTGTGTCACTGTGTCCTCTCCTCTCCTCTCTGGTTTGCAATGTAGCAAGGGGTTGTGGTCTGTGGGAGTGCTGCTTTTGTACTCACCTATGTGGGTGTGTCCTCATGGTCTGTTGTTTTCAGGTGTGTTGTGTCTGGGGTTCTGGCCTTTGTATTTTTTGTTTGTCCGGGGGGTGTTTTCGGGATGTGTACTGTGCTTGTGTATTTGTGTGTGCCTTGCTGTGTGGACTTGTTGGCCATGTTGTGTGCTATTGGTTTTGTGTGCGGATGGTTTCTGTGCAGGTACGTGGGCGCCATGGCTTCTGCCGTGTCGATTCTCATCGGCGTTGTTTGCGCTGGCGGGCGGTATATTTGTTGTTTTTCCGCGCTCATGGCGGTGCGATCGTAATTTCACGTGCGGTGTGTCGGCCGTGTGGGCGGGCGGTTTTGTGTTGTCGTGCGTGTTTCCGTCCGTGGCGGGCGGTTTGACTCCGACTCGGACGATGGCGGGCGGTATTTTGTGTGATTTTCCGCCGATGGCGGTTTTCGGTTTGTGTACTCATAATGGCGTGGTCGGTGTTCAGGCGGTGTGTGCGGGCGGATTTTTGCCGCTTCCATGCCTGGCGGATTTTTTTACGCCGGGTATCGTAATGGGCCCCCTAGAGTCTCTGGTCATGCCTTGTAATTCTGTCCTAGTCCAGTATATCGATGACTTACTGGTTGTATCAAATACTCGAGAGGCTTGGAAAACTGATACAATAGCCCTGCTGAACCATCTGGCTGAGAATGGACATAAAGTATCCCCAAGTAAGTTGCAGTACTGTATGACAGAAGTTCTTTACTTAGGACATCATATTGTGAAGGGTGTGAGAAAGGTGTCACAGGAAAGAATCTCAGCAATTATGCAAATGAATCTGCCTTGTACACAGAAGGAAGTCAGGATGTTTCTGGGAATGGTGGGCTACTGTCGCCAGTGGATACCCAACTTTTCCTTGATAGCCAAGCCTTTGCAGAGGCTAACACACAAAGATGTGCCTGTGCCTTGGATGACAACTGCTTGAACGCCTTCCTGGAGCTGAAAGAAAGCCTCTGTCGTGCTCCTGCACCAGGAATGCCAGATTACAATAAAGCATTTTTGCTCTTTTGCAATGAACGAGGAGGTTGTGCGCTCTCAGTATTGACACAGACTCAAAGAAGTGCCTGTAGACCAGCGGCCTATTTTTCTGCAACTTTAGATCCAGTAGCCGCAGCGTTGCCCAGATGTCTCAAATCCATTGCTGCATCCTGTGTCAGCACAGGGAGCTGCAAAAGGGCTATGAGACTGCCTGCTCTGCCCGCAAACATATTAGTAAACATCATAAACAAGTTGGTACTTGATTACTGTAGAGGATTGGCTGACGTGGTTCATTCTGTGTCTCATCAGGTTGAAGCAACCCCTGCACTGCCGCATTCGGAGCAGTGCAACGACCTTAGTCCGGGGGACTGGGTCGTTGTGAAGAAACACGTGAGGAGGAGTTGCCTTGAGCCTCGGTTGCGTGGTCCATACCACATGATTTTGGACACTATGACAGCGTAATGGGTGGGCAGTCAAAATATCGAATTTTAAATATCGACCTACACTAATATCGAGTTTTTAATATCGTAGGGACAGAATATCGAAGTCAAGAATATCGTTGACCAGAATATCAACTTTAAGGTAAGTAATATCGATTTTTTTAATATCGAAGTAAGTAATATCGAAGTCATTAATATCGTTAGCAAAAATATAGTTGTAAATAATATCGATTTTTTTTTTGTGTTATGTATTTTATATGTATGTTTAACATTTTTTTTAAAGTTTTTTCATTATTTTTAAATATATGTATTAAATGTTTAGAAAATAGTAATTTTTTTTAAAGGAAATTTTGCGTTTTAGTATCAGAGCGGGTTGTGGGTTTATAGGGGAATAGGGTGGGAAGTAATTTAATTATAATTATTTAATTAATATGTTTTTATTTATTGTTATTCATTGTTAATTTATTGTTAATTGATTATTAATTGGTAATTAATTTATATTAATTGGTTAATTTATAATTGTATTAATTATAATTAATGTATTAATTTTTATTTATTGTTATTGTTAATTAAGTTATTGAAAATTAATTATTAATTGGTAATTAATTTTAATTCATTGATTAATTGGTAATTAAATTAATTGTTATTTTTAATGTGTAGTGGGTTGTGGGTTTATAGGGGAATAGGATGGGAAGTAATTCAATTATAATTAATTAATTAATATGTTTTTATTTATTGTTATTCATTGTTAATTTATTGTTAATTAATTAATTGGTAATTAATTTATATTAATTGGTTAATTTATAATTATATCAATTATAATTAATGTATTAATTTTTATTTATTGTTATTGTTAATTTATTGTAAATTAATTATTTGGTAATTAATTTTAATTCATTGATTAATTGGTAATTAAATTAATTATGTTATTTTTAAGGTGTAGCGGGTTGTGGGTTTATAGGGGAATAGGATGGGAAGTAATTTAAATATAATTAATTAGTTAATATGTGTATATTTATTGTTATTAATTTATTGTTAATTAATTATTAATTGGTAATTAATTTGTATTAATTGGTTAATTAAAAATTATATTAATGATAATTAATTTATTATTATTTTTATTTATTGTTATTGTTAATTAATTTATTGTTAATTAATTATTAATTGGTAATTAATTTTTATTAATTGATTAATTGATAATTAAATTAATTGTGTTATTTTTTATGTGTAGCGCGTTGTGTGTTTATAGGGGAATAGGGTGGGAAGTTATTTAAGTAAATATTAATTTAATAGGTATTTATTAATAATTATTTTGTTAAATAATTATTAATTTGTTATTTCTTTAAAAAAAACAATTTTTTATAAGTATGTTAATTTAACCCCTACGCGATCCTACGTTTTCCCTACTGTTGCACTCACTGGAGTGGGAATAGTAATTTTTACCCCCCCGCTATCCAACACTTTCCCTACTGTTGCACTCACTGGAGTGGGAATAGTAATTTTTACCCCTACGCTATCCAACACTTTCCCTACTGTTGCACTCACTGTAGTGGGAATAGTAATTTTTACCCCTAGGCTATCCAACACTTTCCCTACTGTTGCACTCACTGGAGTGGGAATAGTAATTTTTACCCCCCCGCTATCCAACACTTTCCCTACTGTTGCACTCACTGGAGTGGGAATAGTAATTTTTACCCCTACGCTATCCAACACTTTCCCTACTGTTGCACTCACTGGAGTGGGAATAGTAATTTTTACCCCTCCGCTATCCAACACTTTCCCTACTGTTGCACTCACTGGAGTGGGAATAGTCATTTTTACCCCTCCACTATCCAACACTTTCCCTACTGTTACACTCACTGGAGTGGGAATAGTAATTTTTACCCCTACGCTATCCAACATTTTCCCTACTGTTGTACTCACTGGAGTGGGAATAGTAATTTTTACCCCCCGCTATCCAACACTTTCCCTACTGTTGCACTCATTGGAGTGGGAATAGTAATTTTTACCCCTACGCTATCCAACACTTTCCCTACTGTTGTACTCACTGGAGTGGGAATAGTAATTTTACCCCTACGCTATCCAACACTTTCCCTACTGTTGCACTCACTGTAGTGGGAATAGTAATTTTTACCCCTAGGCTATCCAACACTTTCCCTACTGTTGCACTCACTGGAGTGGGAATAGTAATTTTACCCCTCCGCTATCCAACACTTTCCTTACTGTTGCACTCACTGGAGTGGGAATAGTAATTTTACCCCCCCGCTATCCAACACTTTCCCTACTGTTGCACTCACTGGAGTGGGAATAGTAATTTTTACCCCTACGCTATCCAACACTTTCCCTACTGTTGCACTCACTGGAGTGGGAATAGTAATTTTTACCCCTACGCTATCCAACACTTTCCCTACTGTTGCACTCACTGGAGTAGGAATAGTAATTTTAACCCCTACGCTATCCAACACTTTCCCTACTGTTGCACTCACTGGAGTGGGAATAGTAATTTTTACCCCAACGCAACACTTTCCCTACAGTTGCACTCACTGGAGTGGGAATAGTAATTTTAACCCCTACGCTATCCAACACTTTCCCTACTGTTGCACTCACTGGAGTGGGAATAGTAATTTTTACCCCTACGCTATCCAACACTTTCCCTACTGTTGCACTCACTGGAGTGGGAATAGTAATTTGATTTCCTCCGCTATCTAATATTTTGTATTTTTTAGCTAATGTACTGTATAATTATTTTTAAAAGATTTAAAATAATTTTAATTTTTTAAATTTGTTACATATATTTATTTAATTTTTATTTATATCATTGTTTTATGTGTATAGATGTATTTATAATTTATAAAAAATAAATTAAACAATTTATAAGTTATTAAAATAAATATTAAAACATATTAATAAGTAAGTATATATATATTATATGTATATGTTTAATGTATTTTCAAATTATATATATTACTTATAATTTTTAAGCATTTTAAAATATTTTTAACTATGTTTCTTTTAATTATATGTATTATTTACTTTATTTTACAATATTTGTTTTAACTTAAATTAAAAACGATATTTTTGACATCGATATTTTTTTCTTGATATGTTTGTACTTACCTTAATGTAGATAGGATGTCGATATTCTTGTCTTCGATATTTTTGCTGCGATATTTTTGTAGGTCGATATTGTGACCTTCGATATTTAGTCAGTGATTCAGCGTAATGGTCTTCCAAATTGGCTGCATACATCCCAGACTTGTAGAGTCCCGTGTCCCCTTGAACGAGCTGTGGTCGAGAAGCCACGGGAATGGATCAGACAAGCTGAAGGGAATCGGACAGAGCTTGAGAAAGCACTTGAGCAATCTGAGATGGGGGATCATGACGAATCTGAAGTTGAGTCTGAATTTGATTAAGCTGATGCAGTCCTGGTGAATGAAGCAGATCCTGACCCTAACGAAGGAACTAGTGCTGTGGAATCACAAGTGGTGGAAGAAAGCTGGCCTAAGGTCAAGGAGAGGAGATGATTGAAGTTGTCCTCTGCGAAAACTCTTGCACCCATATCCGAAGCCTCTGGTGAGTCGGAGCGGAGTGAAGACGAAGGTAAAAAGTAGAGTATCCGAAAATCTAAGTGACTGAGAATGCTGTGTCGGAGGTACTCTTCTCCTGAGTGAACCTACCTGGTTACTAATGACAACGTGGGGAAGGAATGGGAGTTCTGGACTAATTGTAGAAGTTCTGCTGGGACTTCCGGTGACTCATCTGAACATTCCTCTTACATCTGTCCTTTCGTACCCAACAAGACTGAGTGGCTTAAGGAACCTGATATTGAATGAAACTGAATTTTCTCATTTGAATTTGCACTAGTTTCCTGAGCAAGTTGCCAAACTGAGAGAAATGTTACTAGAGATGCTCATAGATGAACTTGGTCCTCACATTATCAGAGACGTTAAATTAACTTCATATTGTTGCTTAAGGAAAAATACCAAGGCCAGAGTGGAAGAAGAATAAAAGCAGGGATTACCTTAGAAGAACACGGAGTAGGGGTAGGGAAGCCTCACGAAGATTGTACATAGTGTGAATAAAATTTAAACTAAAGGACCTTTTCACAAAGAAAATAAAGACTGGTTGCTGTTTGCACAGGTAGAGGCCAACCGAGAACAATCTGTTGCTGCTATTTCTCTACCTAATTGGTCTGAATCTAAATTGTATGGAACCGAATAATAATAGTTGTAGATGTAGGAATTATATGAGCTGCACTACTAATCATATTAGTGGTAGGCCTAATGGCACTCATTATGGGATTGAGCTTGAGTCCGACTAAAGCGGAAGAAGAAAAACATACAATTGTACAGAAACTAAGACATAAACAAGGTGGAGAATTATATCCACTAGAGGGTCGAAATTTACACACTGATTTGTCGAGAGGAGATTAAACATCTAATGTATACATTAATTTGCTTTATGAATATATACAAACTACGGAAGCCAGAGATTGCTATGTTTGTTTGCAGTTGCCTTCTTCCGTGGCTGTGGGCATTACCTATCATCACCTGCCGTTGACTTATGGCATCACATATAGGGGCCGATTCCGATCTGGGTTGGAAAACTCTCCGTCCGAGCCGGATCCGGAGAGATTTCCGACCGAGCCGGAGTCTTGCAGTCCGACCGAGCGAGTACGATGCGGCCGCATGCTGCCGGACTCGATTCGGTCGGACTCCCATTGAAGGCAATGGGAGCCGGTCGTACAACGCGTACATGGGCTCCCATTGACTCAATGGGTACGACGCACACAAGTGCGCCCCCTACAGTGTGTACGCGTCGGGGCGACTCGCACCGTACATGCATGTTTAGGGGGGACCCTTGGGTCCCCCCTGTGTGCGACTCGCGCGGCTACAGGTGAAGGGGGGTCCGACACGGACCCCCGAAGTACGGCTCCGACAATCTTCCTGAGCCGGACGGTACGAGTCGGTCGGGCTGTTCGAAGCGCGCATCGTACTGGCTCGGTCGAGGAACGTCTCCATTGTGTGGTGCGATTCGTGTCCATACGAGTCGGTCGGTGCGGTTGGGATCCGGACACGAGTCGGTCGGTGCGGTCGGGATCCGGATACGAGTCGGTCAGAAACAACGCGCACGCTCACATCATACTAGCTCGTTCGGACAGCTGTACGAGTCGGTCGGGGAAAACGCGCACAGCTCGTGTTTTTCCCGGCCGAATCCCGTTCGGTGGCGATCCGCCCGAGATCGGAATCGGCCCCATAGTCTGCTGTTGAGCATGTTTTATGGCCAAGGTCATTTCCAGTACTATTATTCAAATTATGATCTAGTTTTTTCAGAAGTCCCGCCGTTTAAACGCTTGAACAAACATTCCTATGGTCAGAATGAGGAAACGGTTAGCAGATATTTTGCACTAACTAAATACCTAGATACAGCTTATGCACACAGATGTAATTTGATGTGCGTTCTCAGTGATATGGAAAAGAAAATCTGGAACATCAAGGGAAATTGTGGATACATAATGAGAAGAACACACATGACATCATTCCTGTAGGAGAAAGTGAATGTGATCATCGAGATTAAAGGATCTTAAAAGTTATTTTTGGATGGCACAGACCCTGTGATTCCTGGAGTTTGATGGATTTGTTTGTGGAAAGAATGCCTTTTTAAATTGCCAAGTAAATGGTATGGAACATGTTATGTAGGGGTAGTTTTCCCAAAGATCTATTATGTTAAGAATTTTGATCACACTGTGTGGGAGGAAAGGTGCAGATCTAAATGAGGTGCTTCTGCTAAAGAGATAGTAGGAGATATTTTTGGAGCACTCATGCCAAGTGTAGGGGTGATATTAAATGATATCAAGATTAGAAATCTTTCTACTGTGGTTGATAGGTTGTCTACTAATACTGCTGGGTTTTTGTTGCTTGTAAATACTGAAATGATTGCTATTGGAGCTATGGTTTTACAAAATAGGCTTGCATTAGACATATTGCTCACAAAAGAGGGCGGAGTTTGTCGGATGTTAAAGGTCCAACAGTGTTGCACTTATGTCCCAGGTAAGAGTAAGGATTTGCAGAAGTTCATAAAGAATATTACGGACTTGCATAATGAAGTGAGGGGATTGGCAAAAGAGAGTGTTTGGGACAAAGTTGGACGTGGATTTAGTTCATTAGGAAGATGGCTCGCAAATTTGGGAAGTGGTATAGTTGGTTCTGTTTCTAGACCATTGTTGATTATTGCTCTTTGTGCCATATTCTTAATGGTCGGAGTGAAGGTGTACCAGAAGTGCAGAAAGGGATTTCAAGGAAAGGAGAGGTTTTGAGATTCAAAAGAAAACAGGTTTACTTTTATAATGAAATGAAATGGTTAGAGGAGTTTAAGAGAACAGCAATTGCCACAAGGGTTGAACCTGGTCAATCTGATGAGGCCAGGAGATAAGATAAGAGATGTGTGATGTCTTGAATCGCCATCAGAGGGGGGATTGAAGGATTGTAATCTTTCTTGATCCAATCTGAAGATAGTGTAGGAGTGCACCATACTCACAAATAGTCAGCACTCAAATATACTCTGTCATGACAAATGTACTAATAGGAGTGGCATAATATATCAAGGATATTTTGTTTGAAATATGTATTTAGAATGTGAGTAATATGGTTACGTGACAAGTTACAGGAGAAAATAACATGAGATGTCATATTGTGTGATACTTAATTAGGATGTGTGCAACTAATGTTAATGATTATACGCATAATTTGAATTAAGTGCAGACGCATTTACACTGAGACTTTCTAATTCATTGCATTTATTCATGCTTTAAGCAGTTGCATTTATTTTTCTTGTAGAAAAGTGCAAGTATTCTATAACCCTGTGCATATGTTAACTTGGCGAAACTAGGCCTCAAGAAGAAATTAGTTCATTTGCTGCTCACATTAAGCATTGAAATGTAATTCACATTTAGCCTTCATTATGGAATGTATGTTGCTGAGCTGTTTCTATTGAAGTTGGATAAGCTTCTTTATTTAGAATAAAGGAGTCTTGTGTTAATAAATAGCAAAGCACAAGAAGGAGGAGTCAGCCGAAGAAATTGCGGTAACAAGCAAGAAGAGGAGATCTCATGGCCACGGACAAGAAGAGGTAAAGGAGCCGATTCCGATCTCGGCCGATAGGGCTCCGAATCGGATTTGGCGTTACCGGATCCGATTCGGAGCCCTGTTTCCCGACCGATTCGTACGTGCGTCCGGGCGAGCGAGTACGATGCGAAATCTCCGACCGACTCGTTCGCGAGACCCAACCACACCGACCGACTCGTACGCGAAAGCCGACCGCTCCGACCGACTCGCTCGGACATGCCTCGCACCGTGCAATGGAGACGTACCCCGGCCGGGCAAGTACGATGCGCGCCGCGAGCAGTCCGACCGACTCGCGCCGTCCGGCTCGAAGGAGCAGTCGGAGCCGTACTTTGGGGGTCCGTGTCGGACCCCCCTGTACGCGTAGCTGCGCGAGTCGCACACAGGGGGGACCCATGGGTCCCCCCTACCTGTGCGTGTACGGCGCGAGTTGCTTCACCGCGTACACGCTGTAGGGGGCGCCCTTGTTCGCCTCGCACCCATTGAGTCAATGGGAGCCCGGGTACGCGTTGTACGACAGGCTCCCATTGACTTCAATGGGAGTCCGACCGAATCGAGTCCGATGGCATACGTGCGCATCGTACTCGTTCGGTCGGGCTGCTAGGGTCCGATTCGGTCAGAAATCTCTCTGAGTCCATCTCGGTCGGAGAGATTTCCGGCCCGAATCGGAATCGGCCCCAATGTGTTATCTGGCTGGGAAAGGTACTGAAGGTTTCCTATTATGCCAGAGATATGAAAATTTCCCAAGGACGAGCCACATGAGAGCGTCACGTTGACTGCAGATGATATTATCCGCTGTGTTTAATTAAGGAGTGAGTCCATCTAGGTTTCCTTGGGGAGCAGACCTATGCTACTGCTTGCATGCTTTTAAGCTACTTGACCCATGATAGGAGTTTTTCTATTGAAGACTCTGATGGCTGCCACCTTTCTTCTTTTCTAATTTAATTATGTCCTTATTCAAATTATTTTAGGGTGAAAGTTAGCTTAATCATGCTCGTTAAAGAGAATCATCTGATGCAATTTAATGTAGATTTCTTCTTTCTGATTACCTGCGTCATTATTTTAGAATTAGTCATTTGTTTTGAACTATAAAGGGTTGATCTCTTTAGGAGATTTGGACTTACTCTGATCTTTTTGTAATTTTATACGATTATATTGAGACAAATCTATATTGATTTGTTTCTGAACTTATAATTAAACTTACTAAACTCAGATCAAAGAGTCGAGTAGATCAATGTGTGGCCACATTCGTTACACTGTACTGAAACGATAACTAGTGATTTGATTCCTTTCACCGCTCACTCTACTAGAAAGACCTGTCCCCTCTGGATAGAAATGTGTGAATGTGCCTAGACTTTAGCATATATACACAATTGATGATAACTCCTGTCCATAAATCTGGTATCTCACCGTTTGGCATTGTACAGTTAAAAAAGGGGTTGTTGTCAGGTCCAGGAAAAGTACTGGGCTTTATATCCCTTATTCTTTTGAGGTTCGCAGTATTGATCGCCTGGAGTATATCATCATTCAGTAGGAAGTCAGAAAAACTAACCTCTTTCATGTCCATATATGGGGTAGAAAGCAGAACATTTGGAAGTCACACTCTTATCAGGCCGAGTCTGTAACCCTAGAATGCCAGATTCCTCCATATACCAAATATATCTCAAGTCTCCAAACTTAACCGTCCATTAAGAATCAATGCTCCTCATGGAATAACAACATTTTAGTTATCATTAGGCTTGTATACTTTCCTTTTAATAGTAGTTTTGATACAACAACAAATGTGTTTTTAAACCTTTCGGAAATTTATCTGGACCATTACCACGTCCACCCAAAGTTAGTGTTATCTCTTTCACTTAAGTGAATACATCGTCAAAAGAGGTGAGCATGTTGGCACCTTCAAAAATGTCTAGGTAGACAATATCAGGCACATGAAAGCACAGAGGGCCTGCAGAGGGCCTTCATCAAAATTAAACCTTATTTTATATCTTATTGGATTTCTTTATGCCATTAACAAATGACTGATGAGAAGTCTAACATCTATATTTGTTAAACCACCGATGGGAAGATAGCAGCTCCCAAGCTGATGATCAAGCCCAAAGAAATTCCACAATCTGACTGTCCATACAGAGACTGTAATATATACCATTGGGACTTACATCTGGTTCTCGCTGGTTGGTCTTTTGGGTAGCAGTCTCTAAGGGTAGGAAATGTTCTCCAAGAATACTCTTTACTTTTGTATTTTGATCCTGTAAGAGTTCACACAGTTGCTGTCTTGACAGCAAGGTTTTGCATGACTGCGATATGCTGGAGGATGACGGACGTACACAGAACAATCCAGAAAACAACAGGGACAAGGGCAGTCAGCTAGCAGAATTTCTTGGGCTCTTTTTTTCCCCATCAGCTTCAACATACCAAAAGTGAATTAAATCAGGTCTGGCCCAACTAGAGCTGGGCCTTTCTCTACCAACTGAGGCCAGGTTCCAAACTTTGCTGGAGACTGGAAGGTTTAGTGCCATAACCAAACTGAATTGTCAAATTTCAGAGACAGACTGTGCTAAGTTGTTTAACCCATATATTCCTGTTTCCTCGCTGAGTTTTCCAGAGGGCTGTCAGCTTCAATAGATATGTGACCATACACACCATTGGGTGTCTGTGTCAATGGCATAATTGTTTTTGTGCAGGAAAGGGACACCTTCCTGCACAAAAACAATCAAAGGAGGCGTTTTCCTCATTCTATGTGTGCTTAATAATGCAACACACGTGGAAAGAGGAAAAAACGAGGAGAAATGTAAACATTTCTCCTTGTTACACGCCTGCTTCTGGAAGACGTTAGTTTTTGCTCTTTCTGAGATTTACGCTATGTTATAAATCTGGGGCAGTGTCAAAAACCATGCGTGTTGCGTGGGAGCACCAACAGCAACGCCCATGGAATGCCCCTTCCACGCAGAGTAAAGCATTGCTTAATCCATATTTACAAGGCCACGAAAAGCCATGCAGGGTGGATTTGCGCGGCCTGGTATATATGGGCTGGCACACTGCGCCTCCGGAGCATCACAAAAGTGACGCTCTGGCAGCGTATAAGTGGCACAGGGGCATTGTAAATATGCTCCTTAGTGTTTGCTCTGGTTTCAAGTCCTACTGGCCAGGGCCACCACTACTGAATGTTCTGCTAAAATTGTGCTCCTTTCACTTCCAGTGCAGCGCCTGTTGATGTGGGTCTAGCACGCCATTTTGGCAGGCCTCTCTGCTGACATTGGGCGTTGCCAAATACGAATAACCAGTTCAATATAGGTCGGCTGTGGTGCACAAGGCCATCCCTGCCTGTTCTCATGTGTAATTAGGTAATGTGGAATAGACTATGATTATTTTCCCATAGCTAAGAGTGTTTCATGTGGCCTTCTGTCAGACATTTTGCCTGCAGATGGCGTTCCCCCTCATGAAATGTACATTACAGTTAGGTTTCTTAGTTGGTGGCGCTATAAAGATTTCAGAGGTGTTGGGTTTGGAGTTTAACCTCACAACACTGAAATCAGAATTCAATTGCCTCTTTGCATAAAAATAAGTACTGTTTTGTATACTTTATCCATCCAAGGAGGATTAAGGGATTCATCACAGCTCTGTCCTTAGAGAATACCTAGTTAAGAAACGCAGATGTACTTGCCAATGACCAGTGCTTAATTTGTAAAAAATAAGTGCCAGAGCCCTCATCAGGAGGCCACCGCAGTTTGCAAGACACATTGCCACAGCCAGTGACAGTACTTACACAACTACTAACCATCACACTGCTACAAATTTGACAATTCAGACTGTTCGAAGCACCAATGCTATAAGAATGGCTTGGGTGGCAGATACTGGTTGTTTTTAGTGTGCATTGAATTAATAAACAACTGTTCTTCTGCTCATCTTTAAATTACACAAACAGCACCATCATGTGGGAGCTGTCATAAGTGCTGATGTCTGCAATTAAGTGCAGGAAATTAAGTGCCAGTGCCGAGCACCGGAAACCACCGGCTCAAATTAAGCACTGCCAGTGACCCACCCAACTTCCCTGTTTCAAAGGTTTTTCCCATAGTGAAAGGGTTAAGTGGATCAAGATTTCCTGGCCCATGCAACAATAAACAAGTAATGCAGAAAAAACTATTACTTTACTGTTTGTCCACTGGAATCTTTCTGGACAGCGTGGTGAATGAAACAAATCAGACATCCTATCTGTTTTTCTGAAAAATGCGCGCAGTCCAGGGTGAAGAAATCGGTCTCTAGGTGAGAGCTTCCAATAGGGCAAAAAAATGCCCCTGGCTTCTTCGTTTCAACAGGATGTAGACTGTGAGACTTTCACACCCAGAAGTCAAGCCTCACAGGACTAGGATCACATCACATAGCTATAAAAGAGGGAGTGGAACAAATGAGGGAATGCTAGGGGTCTGGGTTATGGCTAACTACCAATAACATACAAGGCTGACCTCTTTAAAAGTCCAAATTGGACCCCCTTTCAAAGAGAATAGAAAGATGAATGTCTGCTTCACCTGCCAAACAATATGCACAGAAGGCTGACCTGACCCTTATCCAAATATCTGCTAAAGACAGTCTCATAACAGACTCGCAGGGACATTCGCGTGCTTGGTTTAGTGTCGGCTGCATTCTCATGTTGAGCCTGCCTACTGAGGCTGGAAGTGCTTGAAAGCAGAAGGGCTTCTTAGCAGAGTAGAACAATGGAACTAATATGTTGCCTCCCCAATGGAGAATAGAAAGGGCATTGTGATCTATTGACCAGCTTGAGGTCAACCCATCAAAGCTGCATCTAAGTGGACCAGATTTGTTGGAACCAGTGTTGAAGATATGGCATATATGCTGGGAAGTCTGAAATATCGTCACAGAGAAACAGCATAAATAAACTAAAGTAAACTACTTCAATCACATAAAGGTCTCTGTGATCAAAGTGGCAGTGCAGCCCTATAATGAATATTCCTGGTGCACTACTGCCCTCTAATGCACAGTTTAAGTGAAATTCCTTCTTTTGATACAGATTTATTTGATCTCGGTTAAGACAACGGGCATGTGCTGTCGCTTGCGGGGCATTTTGTTTACTAATAGGGGCTTGGAGCCTGCCCATTGATTACCATTCGTTGGCTTCAATTTTACTCTTCTCTGCTGCCGCATGATTGGCCAGGGCGTTACAGTTTTGCTTCCTCTTCTTTGTTTTGAAACATAGACCAAATACTGATTGTTTCATTTTGATTAGTGTCCTTCCGCTGCTTGCATTTTGATTGAGAAACTATTTTCTCTTTCTTCTTCCCCCGTCGTTGTTGTCCATGTTGCTTCTTCCCTCCCACCCTTCCGTAGTCTGTGTTGCTTCTTCCCTCCCACCATCCCTACTTTTGTGTGTGTTGCCTCCCTGTAACCTCTAGCTGTCGATGTTTCTTTTCCCCCAACCTTCCACCCTCCCGTTGCCTGCTGCTCCTTTCCCCCCACCCTCCTGTTGTCCGTGTTGCTGGCCGTGTTATAGCGCCTTTGGTCTAACTTTTAGCTATGCTGTGCAGCCACGCTGCTGTACAACATGGCTATAACACATTGTAAAAGCCAATAGGTCTTGCATGGGCAAGACATATTGGCTATGTCAATGCTTGTTTCTATTGTTTCCATTCAACAGCTAATAAGTGGATGGCTATGTATTTCAAGCCCCCAACAAGGTTCTGTATTATTACCTATTTATTTTAACCCATTTGAAATTGGCACTGGGTAAGGGATCAATATTCCCACAACGACCAAGTTCTCTTTGCTCAATGACTTATTTATTTTTCAGCCATTGTACACATTGCGGTTTTACTCTTTAGTAATACTTGGTGTATTGTGGGTTTGTTGTTTTGCTACACACCATACTGTACTTCATTTCTATGAAGGCCTGCCTCACTGCTCAGGACAAACTAGCAACAGAGAGTCAATTAGACTGGATACAACTAAGGGGCATATTTATGAGAGGCTTGCGTCACATTTGTACCATGCAACGTGGTACATGCATGATGCAAAACTTCAAAGTCAAATTTGTTAGGGCACGCAAAGGCACTTTGCGTGGCTCTGAGTGACTTCATAAATCTGGAGTAAGGCAATGCAGCGCAAATCACTGTGTTGAATTACTCTGCCCTGGGGAGGCGTTCCATGGGCGTTGCGTGGGTGTTCCCAGACAACTCCCATGGATTTTGCCACATTACCAGATTTACAGGAGCATGTAAACCTGGGAATGCACCAAAATCTTACGCCTTCCCAGGGGAGGCGTAACAAGAAGAAATATCTCTACTTCTCGTTTCTTCCCCTTTCTATCTGTGCTACATTCTGCAGCACACACAGAAAGAGGAATATGCCTCCCAGTATTGGTTTTGTGCAAGGAGTACCTTCCTGCACAAAAACAATCCAGCGTGCAACACAGGCACCCTTGCACTATGGTGCAAGGGTGCCTGCATTGGTGCTAGGCAACCAAAAGGACGCCAGCGCATGGGAAAGGACAGGAATGTGCTGTATTGCCTTAAATACAGCACATTCCTGCCCTTTCCCTGCCACACAGTGCAGCGCTGGAAGGTGACTTGCTGCGCTGAATGACTTCTTCATAAATGAGCCCGTAAGTTTTCAGAGTAACCTCCATGTCTGCAATCTTACAATCCACAACACAACAGATTTCACAAGACAAATCCTTGGAAGGAGCATTTTCAATAATGAATGTTAATCAGGGTTGATAAAGTGTAAAGCAGCCGCAGGAGCATTTACTATGTTTTGTATCTAATGAGTCACTGCCTAAGAGCACCGTGGACTCTCTTCAACAGGAGAAGACTGTTTCATTGTGAGTCACGTGGCATGGTGAGCACATTTGACTGTAGCTGTAATTTTGTGATGACTAAAACAAGTGGTCAATTAAGAGGGAAGATTCTTAATGCTCTGAATTCAGTATGATAGCCACCTTCCCTCCATAGCTACAGAATACTCCCTGAATACTACACAATAAACGTTGTTACTAAGTTTGGATTCTATCGTAGTGGAATTTGCAGTCGGCGATAACGTTTTGCTGATAGATTTTAATCTTGCATGGGCTGGACAGATAGACAGATGCAAACCGGGAAGGGGAGTTTGGCAACACATTCTTGAAAAGGCTTAAACACACATTAGGTAATCCGGGCTGACAAGAAATCTGGCGTGAATATCATCCAAACGATAATATTTACACTTTCTTCTCTCACATTGAATCTACTCACGCATAGACTTTATTCTTGTGAATAATCCCATAGGATCTCATGATCGTCAGAGCTGACATAGGACCATAGCACTCGGATCCAGATCTGTGATAGCTGAATCCACTGAATTAAATGTAGGCTTGCAGCAGAGACATACACCGCTCTGGCAGATACAACAATCTGTTTTCAGAGACCCAGTCTTCCGAAATGAACTAGCTAAACAGATGGAAGAATAGATTTCCCTGAATGAGAATCTCACCCCTTGAAGTCTGGGATGCCTTTAAGGCAGTTCTAAGAGGGAAATATATTTCACTCATGGTGCACCTCTGGTAAGTTCCAATCCCTATAAACTTGGAAACTAGAACAAGAGCTGAAAGACAAAGAAAGGGAGCACAGAGCTAAAACCACAATTGCTAATATGTGTAAACTTACAGGCAACTGAGAGCCCTCCACACTAATAAGGTGGAGATGAATCACCTCTATTTAAAACAACATTCTTATCTGACAAGAAATAAAATAGACACTCATTTTGCAAGGCAGTTGAGTGTAAAAAGAGAAAAGCATTTATCAGAGAAATCAGATCTGATACGGGGGAGACCCTTCAAAGGGTTAGTGAAAAAACAAAGAATTTTAGAAATACCATCAATGCCTATACTCTACGGGAGACTTCCCCTATAAATTTTAAAGCCACTACATTAAAGAGACATTGCTTCCAACATTATGTATGACCAAAGAGAGTTTCTCGATGGCCCAATATTCAGCGAAGAAACTGAATATGCAATAAAATCTCTGACGAATAATAAAGCCTCAGGGCCGAATGGGTTCATAGGTAACTTCTTTAAAACCTATTAGACCTTATTGAGGCCCAAACTTGAAGCCTTTTTTTAATACATGGCTGAATAGAGTGCAGTTATCCCTTCTATGGGACTATGGGAGAAGTCATAATATGGACAATACCTATATTGGCGAAAGCCCCCGATTATGTACTTCTTACAGGACCACAGCCCTACTCAGCATTGATACACCGATATAGTCTAAAGCCTTTGCCAACTGGTTAGACAGGATATTACCAAACCTGATCCATGCCAACCACATGGGCACACACACTCCACCTGTTGCAAAAAAACAACAACAAAATCACAGCAATATTGGTATCCTTGAATGAAGAGAAAGCTTTTGCCTGGGTGAGCTGTGTCTTTTTCAGAAAAGTCTTGAGGGTGATTTATCTCCATGGTATTAGTGATGACTGCTCGACAAAAGTCAAAATTTTGCTTAATGGGAACTTCTCTGGTTCTCTCTTTCTGACTCGTCATGGATGCGTGTTGTCCCCATTATTTTTTGCCCTTGGAATCAAACCCCTTGCTGCACATATTAATTTCATGGGGAACATTTGGGGAATACCCTTCAGCTCAGAAAAGTATATAATAGCTGTCCAGGCTGATGATGTCCGACGGACGCTGAAGGACCCTGAAGTGTCGCTGCTGGGCTGGTAAAGCATTAATGAAGGTATGAAAGACTCTCTGGATAAAAAATTAATATGGAAAAATCAGAGCTACTTAACACACTCTCTCACCCTCGGCAGCAAATGGATTAAAAGCTAAACTCCCTGTCTGCCGGGCCAACGCACACATTATATACTGAGAGAGCAGGGGCACCCCACATCTGCAACAATTATATATAGCAAATTACTCACCCTGCTAGAGGAGGTTAATGAAGACCTGAATAACTGGAACAACTCACACCTTTCATGGACAAGGCACATAGCACGATTAACAATTCCAAAGTTCTCTGCTTATTTCAAGCCATTCCAATCCAGGGGGAAATGAACCTCTTTTTAAAATATTTTCATTGAATTTTTACATTGAACATAAGTCAGTTCAGTATCAAATTCATAGGGACTTATCATTTCATCATGTTCACTTATTTGTGAATTCAAGACTAAGGGGCCCATTACGATGGCGGGCGGAGGCACGACCGCGGTGGCGGCGGTGCGGAAAAATACCTTTTTCCGGCCGCCAGCAGCGGACTTCACGCCCGCCATATTAGGATGGGAAAACATAGGCATTTTCCGTCCGCCGAGGTGTGACGCCGACCGCCATTGAACAGCGCCCGCCACCGCGGCGGAGTGGGCCAATCACCACACACCGCCGTGCGGAATGACGTCCCGTACGCCGAAGACATTACGATGCCGGAAACAGGGCAGCGCACCGCGATGGAGAAACCGCACAGCGAAATACGGCGGAGACATCACAGCGGAGACAGAAAAAAATAACACCCGGAACACACCGCGATGGATCCTGCCCTACACGCTCTCCCGGTGCTGTACATGATCCACTACCTGCAAGTCATCCACCGCCACGGACGCCTCCGCAGGTACGTACAGACACAACAGTGCAAGTAACACAATACACAGCTCCAGGGGGGAAAAACATCGCATGGGAACACCACACACCCCTGTGGGGAGAGGCACACAGCCAGCACTGCACACACACATGTCCCACCTGTCACAAAAACATTGCGCCACATACTGCCCACCCATGTACCGCATTCATGAACAAATGTCCCGGTCACGTCACCGCCGCGGTCAGTGTGCATGAAACCATGCACACAACGCAGAGCACAGGGCCAGCGCATGCCAAGGGCACCGTACAAATTGCACAGAGCCACAACTACATCCACAACACACCAGCAACCGCCCTGAAGGGACACAACATGTGTCTCACAAGTGCCACTCCTGCACAACAACAACACAACTACAGCCACACCATGCCCCACGTCCCAACAACTGCATATACAGCCACAGCAGGACCCTTTGCAAAGGAACACATAGCACAGAAGCCCAGGCCCCAGCCAACACACACACACACAACATCACACACAAGCCAAGAACACTGAGGCCAGGCACAAAATGTACACACACACAGATGAGGACCAAACACTTCACTGCACACACCACCTGACAAGTCACACACACACACACCACCCAGACTCACAGCTACATACACACACCACATGCCAGCAGTAATGGAGGACAACATATAGGAAAGCCAAAGTGAGGTGCCCACAAATGGAAGGGCAGTGACTAAACCATCAAGCATGTGTGATGCACATGCAAGACAAGACACATGTGAGAACACACACAGCCCATCACAGCACACATGGCTGACACAGTCAGTCAACACAAACCACGGTCACCCCAATGCTACAACACCTGGAGACAGCAAGGACACCCATGTATAGGCACAGGGATGTAAGGAAGGCCCTGAACACAAACACTGACCAGCCACACATAGGCATCCAAATACTGGACAAGACAACGTCTGCTGCACAACACACAGGGCCCAGTGACACACCACATGACAGCCAAGCACAAGTAGGATATGTCACACATACCTCCTCCCACAACAGCAACACACAATACTGCCATGTGCACAAAACACAACCACAGGACTAAACAAGTACACATACAGGCACACCACTCCAGGGTCACACATGGCAGTAGTTGACAATGCATGTGCACACACATCCACAGTCACAACAAAGTCACCCCCTTCACACCATACACTTCTCCACCACCCAAGTGCACACATTGGAAGTAAGCCATGGCACCTGGATAACTCATCACCACAAGATGTCCATACACCGACACTGATTGGCACACAGAAAGGAAGCTCACACAGACCCCATTACCCTGGCCTGCCTGCCTGTAAGCCTGTGCCCAAACTCCCACCCTGTGCTGCCATTGGCCACAAACCTGACATGTGTCCACCATAGATAACATGAGCCAAGAAGGAAGATGACTACAAGACTTCATTGCCAACCACCTGCACTGCACCCATAAGTATCACAGTCATGTAGAAATGAAGTGCCTCCCACCCCTGCAAAAAAATGAAATGTCAGACAACCCATTGGCAATGTCGAAGTGGCATACTGAGCCTGTGACACAGTAAACCATGCACACACAGAAACAACTTCATACAGGAAGGACACTGACACAACTCACTGCAGGACCAACTGTGTTTATTCACTATTTGCATATACAGCCAACAAATTTGGGCAACAGCAAAGCCAGTGGGCATTTCAATATGCACAGTATTTACATGAAAAGCTGCACAGGCAGGGGGAAAACAGCAGTGAACGACAAGGCCAGTGGCCAGGACACAGTGCAGATTAAGTCCATGAGAAGCTGCACAGGCAGGGGGCACACAGCAGTGAACGATAAGGCCAGTGGCCAGGACACAGTGCAGGTTAAGTCCATGAGATCCTGCACAAGCAGGGGGCACACAGCAGTGAACAACAAGGCCAGTGTGCAGGACAAAGTGCAGAGTGAGTCCATGAGAAGCTGCACAGGCAAGTGGCAAACAGCAGTGAACAACAAGGCCAGTGGCCAGGACACAGTGCAGGTGAGGTACATGAGAAGCTGCACAGGCAAGTGGCAAACAGCAGTGAACAACAAGGCCAGTGGCCAGGACACAGTGCAGATTAAGTCCATGAGAAGCTGCACAGGCAGGGGGCACACAGCAGTGAACGACAAGGCCAGTGGCCAGGACACAGTGCAGGTTAAGTCCATGAGATCCTGCACAGGCAGGGGGCACACAGCAGTGAACAACAAGGCCAGTGGGCAGGACAAAGTGCAGATTAAGTCCATGAGAAGCTGCACAGGCAGGGGGCACACAGCAGTGAACAGCAAGGCCAGTGGCCAGTCCAAAGTGCAGGTGAGGTACATGAGAAGCTGCACAGGCAAGTGGCAAACAGCAGTGAACAACAAGGCCAGTGGCCAGGACACAGTGCAGATTAAGTCCATGAGAAGCTGCACAGGCAGGGGGCACACAGCAGTGAACGACAAGGCCAGTGGCCAGGACACAGTGCAGGTTAAGTCCATGAGATCCTGCACAGGCAGGGGGCACACAGCAGTGAACAACAAGGCCAGTGGGCAGGACAAAGTGCAGATTAAGTCCATGAGAAGCTGCACAGGCAGGGGGCACACAGCAGTGAACAGCAAGGCCAGTGGCCAGTCCAAAGTGCAGGTGAGGTACATGAGAAGCTTCACAGGCAAGTGGCAAACAGCAGTGAACAACAAGGCCAGTGGCCAGGACACAGTGCAGATTAAGTCCATGAGAAGCTGCACAGGCAGGGGGCACACAGCAGTGAACAGCAAGGCCAGTGGCCAGTCCAAAGAGCAGGTGAGGTACATGAGAAGCTGCACAGGCAAGTGGCAAACAACAGTGAACAACAAGGCCAGTGGCCAGGACACAGTGCAGGTGAGGTACATGAGATCCTGCAGAGGCAAGGGGCAAACAGCAGTGAACAACAAGGCCAGTGGCCAGGACACAGTGCAGATTAAGTCCATGAGAAGCTGCACAGGCAGGGGGCACACAGCAGTGAACGATAAGGCCAGTGGCCAGGACACAGTGCAGGTTAAGTCCATGAGATCCTGCACAAGCAGGGGGCACACAGCAGTGAACAGCAAGGCCAGTGGCCAGTCCAAAGTGCAGAGTGAGTCCATGAGAAGCTGCACAGGCAAGTGGCAAACAGCAGTGAACAACAAGGCCAGTGGCCAGGACACAGTGCAGGTGAGGTACATGAGAAGCTGCACAGGCAAGTGGCAAACAGCAGTGAACAACAAGGCCAGTGGCCAATACACAGTGCAGATTAAGTCCATGAGAAGCTGCACAGGCAGGGGGCACACAGCAGTGAAACACAAGGAAAGTACAATGTGCAGAGTAGTTACATCAGAAGCCACACAGGGAATGTATGCAACTCTACCATGCCATGCCCAGCAACAGAGTAATGGGTCCAACAATGGGCATCACACGCACCCCTGTGGACAGACAGGTGTGTGAGGGTGACCACCACTCAGATGGGGCTGTCTGTCGGACTTGGAGCTGACTGTGTGTTGGGGTCCGTTGGCGGACTACCCTGGGCAGTGGGAGTAACAACTGTGGAAGAGCCAACTGTGCATGTGGTAGCTGGGGGGCTGCTTGGACCAGGTGGGGTGGTGGCCCGGGGAGGTGGACTCATGCCCTGGTGAGACACAGTGTGTGCCGGAGATTGTGGAAGGGTGCCTCTCCACTTCTTGGGGATCCTGAAAGGCTTCCCTGTCAGGGGATTGAGGGGAACTGGGGCAGACACAACAGGTGACCCCAACACCAAAGATGATTCTGGTGTGGATGGTGACCCCCCTCTGGGGACATGCTGGAACCCGCTGTGCGCTTGCCTGGTGTTTGCCGCCGCCCTGCCTCCCTCTGTCCACCAGCTTTGCCCCCTACAGTGTCCTCCCGTGCTGGCTTCACAGGGCTTGGGATGGGAGTGGAGGTCAAGGATGGATTATCCATGGGGCCCTCATCCTGTGTAATGTTTGCAGGCAACACCTTCTCAGTGGGTGTGGAAACTGTCTTTTGCCTCTGCGAGACGTCTTTGGGACAGGGGAGTCTTTGGCAGGGGAGGAAGGTGAGGCCTGTGACCCTGATGCTTTTTTCTTTGCTTTGTGGCCCTTGCTGTCGCCTGATGGGCTTTTCTCTCTGCGCTCTGGGGTGGCCTTACTCTTATGTGGGGATGGTGTCTGTGCCCTAGTACGTTTGGGTTGCTGCTGCTCCTGTGTGCTGCGGGTTCTGTATCGGGACTTTGGGGTCCGTTGGGCATTGTCACTGTCGTCAGAGGTGCACAGTGACACAGGGCCGGACCGAGTGCTGGGAGCCGCTCCCTGACTATGTGCCTGTTGCAGGGCTGCTGTGACAGTTGATGACAAGGACTGCACAGTGCGGTGTAGCCCACCTACGTCGGAATGTAAGCCCTCCATGAAAGCTATAACCTGCCCCAACTTTTTGTCGTGCTCTTGGAAGGCATTGAGAAGTGCTGTCTGCCCCACACACAGCTGGCGCAATAGCTCGACTGCTTCTGCACTGAGGGCAGCAGGGCTGACATGGGCTGGGGCAGCTGTGCCTGGGGTGAAGGTGACTCTTCCCTTCCTACTTGTGCGGACACGGGCAGCACCAGTGGAGGTTGAAGGGAGGCTGGGCACTGGACGCTGTGTGGCGGAAGAGGAGGCAGAGTCCCTGTTCCCTGTACCCCCAACATGGATGTGTCACCGCTGGCGTCAGATGAGGTAGAGCTTTGTGTCTCCAGCAGTGAGTCCTCCAGCAGACTCCTGTCCCCCTCCTCGGCGCTGGTCACATCTGTGTCAGTCAGCTCCGGTGCGGCTGTTGCAGTGGAAGCCTCACCACTGGTGTCCGTCCCCTCTCCCTCTGCACATACGGGAGCTGCTGCATAGGAGAGAGAAGTACTGTGAGATGAGTGGCATCAACAGAACTAACACGTGCCAATACATCTGCATCCTAGAAAGAGGAGTGCAGCACATTGCATGCCACCCTGTGCACACATATATCTTGACACCCAAAATTTCGACACAACGGTGCATGTCCGCCACACGTCCTGCCATAGGTGACCCAGGTGATTCACACAGCACACCATCCTGCAGTTGGCTCACATCAGACACAGCCCCAAAATGGCCTGTGCACACACACTGTCCCGATGTTGGCAAGGATGAACACCACGACATGGTGCACATCACCTACATGTGTGGAGCAGTAGGGGACCACACAGACTACAACATACCAGCCCACAATGACCCTGCACACATGCCATCCACCATATCGAGTCCATGGGCACATCTACTGTTGCACATTGGCCTCAGATGTCTGACTGGCAGACATCTGAGGTCTGGAATTGCACGCATTCATTGAAACGCATTCACAGTTGGCACACTGGCATTACCATCCATCAGAATTCACACACCACCCCACAGCAGAAGGTACCTGAAGGCCACAACTCCAAATGTAAGAGAGATGCACAGTGCTAAAACTCACTTCATGAAGCCCTGTTTGGGCAAAAGCATGGCACATACACCCAGCACAGAGGCCACTCACAAAACATTGCACCACACAACCAACGTCACACAGCTGACAATTTGCACACTCTGTAGACACATGCACCCACTCCCAGCCAAAGGCAGCCTGCAACACATACTCACCCCTGGCTCGCTGATGATGCTCCCTCAGTCGTCTGTCCAGCTCAGGTTGTGTGACAGCCAGGATGCGGGCCATTAGTGGTGTCATGCTGCGCCTAGCCAACCTGCCAGTCCGAGGGAGCAGCCCCAGCGTCATCTCGGCCACGTTCTTGCTCAGCCGGCAGATGTCGTCCCACCTTTTATGACAGTGGGTGCGCCTTCGGTTTGACACACCCAGATCCCGGACTCTGGAGGCAATGGCCCTCCACACGGCTTTACGCTGGTGGACCTTCAGCTGCAGGCATGGGAGACAAGAGGGGTGATGTGCCAGTGACACAGTGCACAATAACAACACAACGAAAATGCAGTAGCACGACAGTGACTCATCCAAAACTCCAGCTACAACTGTCACATAGCCAACAATTGCTCTGAACATGATGCAATGTCATTGGTCAATCAGACGTACAGGCATGCATGTTCGATGGTGGACACAGTACCTCCACATCCCATTCACATGCAGGATACCAACACAGCAAGCAACGTGTAGTCTGCCTGCAGCTACTGTCTGCAGTCACCTACAACTACACATAGAGAAGATAGCACAACATGTGTCATGTTGTTGGACTCACTGTGTCCAACACTGCGCAGACCCAAGTGTCCTAGCCCTGTGAAAGCCTCACTGTGTCTTGGAACTCACATAGAGTGACAACAACTGTCATACACACACCCTTCTCCCACGCCTGCTCCTGTGCAATCTACATGGCAGAGATGGGACTTAGATGAAGAGGCGTGAGCCAAACACACATGGTACACACTGTACATGCATTGATGTGGACATGTGGCATTCGGTGGGGACTGTGCAGGGCAGGTCGACTGACACTGAGTGGGTCAATTGGGAGCAACACAGCCATTCACACAAACGCCAACTGGCCAGACTCCTGCATCACCAAAATGCAGCTGCACTGTATGGCTGACACTACAGGACATGTCCCTCTACTCAGGATAGGCATGCAGGGTAACGTGTGAAAGAGCCCACCAAGCCCTTCCCGCTGTAGTAAACATGATAGGCAGTGCATGTCAGAGCCCCACAACCACTGACACAAATACCGAAGCACCTCCACCCCACGTGTGCACACCCTGCACTCTCACTCACAGTCTGGGAGACTTACCACGACATTAGGGCCGCCATAAAGCCTTGGGTACTGTGCAAACACCCCATCTACCAGGACCCCAAGCTCCTCACTGGTGAAGGGACTGGCACGGATCTTCTGAGTCATCGACATCACAATGGACATGTGGCAGCAGCAGCACGTTGAGGGTGGCAGTCAGCAGTCCCTTGAGGCAGCAGGTGCAGGGTGGCAGCCAGTAGTCCCTTGAGGCAGCAGGTGCAGGGTGGCAGCCAGCAGTCCCTTGAGGCAGCAGCAGCAGGTGCAGGGTGGCAGTCAGCAGTCCCTTGAGGCAGCAGGTGCAGGGTGGCAGCCAGTAGTCCCTTGAGGCAGCAGGTGCAGGGTGGCAGTCAGCAGTCCCTTGAGGCAGCAGCAGCAGGTGCAGGGTGGCAGTCAGCAGTCCCTTGAGGCAGCAGCAGCAGGTGGAGGGTTGTCAGTCAGCAGTCCCTGGTAGCTGTGGGAATGTGGTGCGCCCTCCCACACATATAGGCCCCTGGGGCTGTGTCAGTGGTCCCAGGGTGCTGCAATTGGTGTATGAGGTCTGCCTCATTCAAATACATCCAATGTCCGCCTCCACGGTGGCGGTGCACGCCTACCGCGATTTTCAAACTCGCATCAGGCTACCGCGAGTCTGCTTCCCATTGGCTGCAGGGGCATGGTCCATGCTGGTGACACACCGTAGGATGCATGTGCGCGCTACCGCGGTGGTGCATCATTTGAATGCCTCCAGTGACCGCCTCCGCGGGGGTGGTGCACGCCCACCGCGATTTTCAAACTCGCATCAGGCTACCGCGACGCTGCTTCCCATTGGCTGCAGGGGCATGGTCCATGCCGGTGACACACCACAGGGGCCAGGCGGTAGGCACCGCCATATGTCTGGCAGACAGTGCCTGTAGTGACCGTGATTTGGGTAGCGGTGCATGGTGACCGCAATTGTCACATACATAACTGGTGGTGTCTCCCGCGAACGTGCATGGGTTATGGGCGGTGCCACACCTCAGTGGCCAGGCGGTAGGCACCGCCATATGTCTGGCAGACAGTCTCTGGAGTGACCGTGATTTGGGTAGCGGTGCATGGTGACCGCAATTGTCACATACATAACTGGCGGTGTCTCCTGCGAACGTGCATGGGTTATGGGCGGTGCCACACCTCAGTGGCCAGGCGGTAGGCACCGCCATATGTCTGGCAGACAGTGCCTGGAGTGACCGTGATTTGGGTAGCAGTGCATGGTGACCGCAATTGTCACATACATAACTGGCGGTGTCTCCCGCGAACGTGCATGGGTTATGGGCGGAGCCACACCTCAGTGGCCAGGCGGTGGGCACCGCCATATGTCTGCCAGACAGTGCCTGGAGTGAGCATTAATGGAGTTGTGGAGTAGCTGTGCTGCACCTAACGTGTCCTCCAGCTCTCTGCATAGGCCAACATATACAGTGCCCAGTGTCTCAACAATTGAAAGGTCCTCATGAGGGCAAATGCACAAAAGGGACATGTCACTCCACGTCACCAACACATACCATATATGGGTCGCCAATACATTGCATGGGCACATACACTCGCACATGTCACATGTGCTGTGTAATGAAATGTAGACTGTCCAGTTACTGTGTTGCATAGCATATGGAGATAATGGTCAATGTCTGTGTGTGCAATGTAACGCACAATGTCGTCTCATTGACTGGACTAGGGGCATCAGCAACTGGCACATTGTCCAGTGCACATGCACACACGTGTCCCCCACGCTCAGCCGGTGGTCAGTGTGTAGTTGATGTGTGCCATGTGCAACCTGTGTTGGGAGGTGTGTCAGGGCCAGCAACATGGTGTGTTCGGGTAGTATTGCAATTATTAACATATGCTGGGGGTCATACTCACAGGTATGCACACATATCTGTTAGTATATCACACTGTGCATGCGAATGAGTCGGAGGGGTGCACAGATAATTGCTGCTGGTAAGGGGACAGGTGTACGAGTAGTGTGCCTGATGTGAACCTACTTATGAAGTGCCCTGTTGGTTAATGGTGCATGTTGTAAGAGTTGGGAATGTGTCTGGAGCAGAAATTGATGTGATGCACATTTCATGGGCTTCTGCATTGACATCTGTGCACTGTGATCTGTCCTAGGAGGAGGAGGCACAATATACATCGTCCGTTCACAGTCCTGGCAGACATGGAGAATGAGGAAATAATCCGCAAATTCAGGCTGGACCGACAAACCCTGCAGAACCTATGTGCCATGTTGGAGCCCCACCTGCAGCCACGTCGGACATATCCAACAGCTTTCACCGCAACAGCTAAGGTGATGGCATGCCTGCATTTCTTTGCAACGGGCTCATTCCAGCACACGGTTGCAAGTGCAGGCGGGATGTCACAGCCGATGTTCAGCATGGTGCTGAGGGATGTCCTGTCGGCCATGATGCTGTTCAAAGACAGATATATCCATTTTCCCAGGGGGCCTGAGTTGGTGGCTGTGAAGGGCGATTTCTATGCCCTTGGACATATCCCACATGTCATTGGTGCAATTGATTGCACACATGTTGGGCTTGTGCCACCACAGGCACGTGAACAGGTTTACCGCAATAGGAAGCATTCACACTCGGTAAATGTTCAAGTGGTGTGCCTGGCGGACATGATCATCTCACACGTGTGTGCAAGTTTCCCGGCTCAGCCCATGATGCCCACATCTTGCGCAGCAGCATCGTTCCTCAGTTGATGGCCAATCTGCTTCCTGAGCGTGCATGGCTTGTGGGTGAGTATGTATGGTGGATTAGAGTGGTGTGTGTGTGTGACATGCTGTTGTGTTGCATTTTGGGACTGCTAGGTTAATCTGTCTCTCACACCCAGGTGACTCGGCATATCCAAACCGCCCGTGGTTGCTGAGCCCATTGCGGAACCCCGTCACGCCAGCTGATGTGCGATACAATGATGCCCATGGGAGGACACGTCGTGTGATAGAACGGACATTTGGTCTCCTAAAATCAAGATTTCGGTGCCTGGACCGTACTGGGGGGGCCCTTATGTACTCGCCAGGGAAGGTGTGTCAGATAGTGGTGGCATGCTGCATGCTCCACAACCTGGCCATTCGCAAGACAATACCCCTGATCCTGGATGACGATGATGAGCAGCCAAGGCCGCCGCCTGCAAATCAAGCCAGATCCAGTGACGAGGGCAGTGGAGAGGAGGAAGGGGTCGACATGCGTCGACAGCTCATCACCCGCTACTTCACTTGAAGGTGAGTGACGATGTAGAAGGGACAAAATGGTCTGATGGTGTCACTGTTGCTGTGTGGGTGTATGTGAGCTTGCTGACTGCAGCTTGGTGTTGACTCATTGCTGCCTGCCTATGTATGTGTGATTGGTTAGTGTGAAACAGATTGTCTCTATGGTGACTGTTGCTCTGTGTAATGTTTGTAGATCTGAGTACCTTGTTGACAAGTGTTGTGTGATGTGTGCAATGCCACACCCATACAAGTGACTCTTGTTCTGCGGTTTTCCGTAGGTCCCTTCAGCATCTCACTTGTTACCTGCATTCCATTCCCCTGGACCATGTCCTACGCGGTGAAGGTTGCACATCCTGTATTAAAGACGGAGCAGACACAACAACATGTGTGTAAGGTGTATTTATTAACAACTGTGACATGCAAGGGTGGAGAACATGTGAAGGGGGTAATTGAGGAAGTGAGTTGACAGTCATGGTAAATGAGATACTTGAGTAGTCCCCACAATGATGTGGAGACCCAGTCCAACAGATGGATGCCATTTACATGGCAGTGTGGTGAAGGATAGTCCAAAAGGTCAATGCAGTGGTGCAGTGGTCTGCCATCATGGCTGGTTTGGGGACTAGCGTTTGGCAGGTGCTTGGGCACGTGAGTCCCCTGGCCTTTCCTTGGACGGCCCCTCTTGCACTTCACTGGAGGGGCCACTGCTGCAGGGGCAGTGGGGTCTGAGGACTCACCCCCTCTGTGGACGCAGGGGAGGATGATGAGGTGTCATCCTGCTGCCCAACGGGGGAGGCAGAGGGGTAGAATGTTGCGCTTGCCTGTCCCTCAGAACCGCCACTAGCTGCCCCAAGAGGTCCACAATCTGTCCCATGCGTGTGTCCATGGACCTCCGCAGCAGGAGGTGCTCCCGAGATTCTTCCTCTAACCGGCCCATTCGTCCCTGGGCCTGTTGGTATGCCCCAAGGACTCTGTCGATGTGGCCCAGGGCTTCCATCCCAGGATCAGTCCCCCTCTGCATGAGCCTGTCCCGTCCAGCTGCACTGCTGCCACGGTCCTGTCCGGTCCTCACATTGGCCCGCTGCATCCTCTCCCTGGCCTCCGCAGTCGATGTGGTGGGCTGCTCAACCCCTGGGGCAGGGTGGGTGTTGCGGACAGCTGTGGTGGTGGTGGTGGTGGTGGTGGTAGTAGTGGGTGACACACAGGCCGTGACAGCAGCTGTCAGAGGATGGTCAGGGGCTGCAGCTGATGTGGTTGGGGGGACAATGGGTGCCTGGGACTGGTTGCGGCCTGCCACACCAGATGGGCCAGCGTGGAGCTCCTCATCCAAGGAATCCAGAGTGTCCTCATCCAGTTGTCTCTGTTCCGGGGGGACTGGCTCTGCAGGGTGGTGTCATCCTCTGCAGTGAGTTCTTGGTCACCTGTGGGTCAGATGAGAAATGGTCATTGTTTTGCACCCATCAAAGTTTGTGTTAGCAGTGTTACATCAACTGTTTGTACATCCAGCAGTTGTTCACTGTACAAATTAGCATTGACCGACATCCAGTGATGCATTACAAGCTGTTGTGGTACATACATTACTTGTCCATTTTGGGAGTTGTCAAGACATGACATGCACAATATGATATTTTGACATTGACAGTCTCATGTTGGCATCCTGTTATT
Organism: Calotriton arnoldi; assembly: GCA_963921515.1. Taxonomy (NCBI): domain Eukaryota; kingdom Metazoa; phylum Chordata; class Amphibia; order Caudata; family Salamandridae; genus Calotriton; species Calotriton arnoldi. Next base: position 1,457,957 of record CAWUFW010000319.1, read on the forward strand.
GATCAATCATATGTCATCCATTTACGCGTATGTGTCACTTGTAGAGCCCTTGTAGCGGTTCTCTCTGCACAGTGAGTGAGCATTGTAGTTTCATGCATACCTTTTCAATGTGGTGTAGATATCTGTATTTGCAATTCCAGACATGCTTATGTTTGCTTTAAGTCGATCCTAGGTGGTCTGGTCCACTGCTACTGTCAGATGGCATGTGGTGGTGTGCATGGTTGTGCTCGGAGTTCCATTGACATGTGTTTCAGTCATTCACACTTTGGTTGCTGTCACAGTTTCATTTTCTTAGGTGTGTGCACACTATAGTTGCCAATGCTATCTGGGTGTGCAGTTGTGCATTGAGAGGCCTGGTGTCCTATGCCACCATGTTTTTTAAAATGCATATCTGGCTTTATGTTGTGGCTGTGGATATGTTGTGTTTGCTGTGTTTTCCTTGTATTTGTGCGACCTCTCCGTGTGTGTAGGATGAGGGCTTCCATCTTGGTCCAGTGTGGGACAAGTCAGCATGATATGTCCACATGCCAGTTCTTTTGCAGTGTACATTGCAATGACTGACACATGCATGTTGGTGCCAGGAAGTAATGGGTCTTGTGTACTGGCGGTCAGGTGGGCCCGTGTGAGTTGTTGTGCAAGCTTCCCAGCCCCACACACCACGACCTGTGAGATGCGGTTACCTACCTGTGAGTTGGGTGGGTAGCATACATTGCCTGCCACATGCTTCTTATTGGGGGTGTAGTGTCCCATCCTCCATAGTGGTGGGACAGCATGCATGTTGCATTTTGTGGGACAGATAGCCAAACACACTGCACCGTCTCACTGTGAAGATGGCTACCTACCTGTTAGGTGAGGGTGCGGCACACAATGGCTGAGGCATGCTTCTGGGTGGGGGCAGTGCTCCATCCTGCTCAGCTGTGGGCCAAGGGGGCCTGGTGGGAGTTGTAGTGCAGGCCTCCCAAACACCCACCCACCTCCCTGTGAAGATGGCTACCTACCTGTTAGGTGAGGGTGCGGCACACAATGGCTGAGGCATGCTTCTGGGTGGGGGCAGTGCTCCATCCTGCTCAGCTGTGGGCCAAGGGGGCCTGGTGGGAGTTGTGGTGCAGGCCTCCCAAACACCCACCCACCTCCCTGTGAAGATGGCTACCTACCTGTTAGGTGAGGGTGTAGCACACAATGGCTGAGGCTTGCCTCTGGGTGGGGGCAGTGCTCCATCCTGCTCAGCTGTGGGCCAAGGGGGCCTGGTGGGAGTTGTGGTGCAGGCCTCCCAAACACCCACCCACCTCCCTGTGAAGATGGCTACCTACCTGTTAGGTGAGGGTGCGGCACACAATGGCTGAGGCATGCTTCTGGGTGGGGGCAGTGCTCCATCCTGCTCAGCTGTGGGCCAAGGGGGCCTGGTGGGAGTTGTAGTGCAGGCCTCCCAAACACCCACCCACCTCCCTGTGAAGATGGCTACCTACCTGTTAGGTGATGGTGCGGCACACAATGGCTGAGGCATGCTTCTGGGTGGGGGCAGTGCTCCATCCTGCTCAGTTGTGGGCCAAGCGGGCCTGGTGGGAGTTGTGGTGCAGGCCTCCCAAACACCCACCCACCTCCCTGTGAAGATGGCTACCTACCTGTTAGGTGAGGGTGTAGCACACAATGGCTGAGGCATGCTTCTGGGTGGGGGCAGTGCTCCATCCTGCTCAGCTGTGGGCCAAGGGGGCCTGGTGGGAGTTGTAGTGCAGGCCTCCCAAACACCCACCCACCTCCCTGTGAAGATGGCTACCTACCTGTTAGGTGAGGGTGCGGCACACAATGGCTGAGGCATGCTTCTGGGTGGGGGCAGTGCTCCATCCTGCTCAGCTGTGGGCCAAGGGGGCCTGGTGGGAGTTGTAGTGCTGGCAGCATGTACACATGTACCCATGGTGATGTTGCTGACTACCTTTGGGGGGCTTCAGGGGGAGTGTCTGTTGTATCTGTGAGAGATGTGTTGGAGGAGTGTTGTGCACATGAATGAATTTGTACATAGGAGGTATTATTTTGTGATGGGGCAAGACAGTACATTTGTGTGATGTTAGGCATTTGTTTGTACTTACCAGCCTCCACTCCCCCGGGTATTCCTGAGAGACTCTCTGGATGTAGAATGCCAAGCACCTTCTCCTCCCATTCAGTGAATGTTTTGAGTGGAACGGGAGGGCCACTGCCTGTCCTCTGTGCCAGCTCATGGTTCTTGGCTCTACTCTTTTTGACCACTGCCTTCAGATCGTGCCACCTCTTCATGATTTCATCTCTATTGCGTGGCACGGTCCCTACTGCATTGACCTTCTCTACTATCCTTCTCCACATTTGCGTCCTTGTTGCTAGTGGTGTCTGTTGGATCTGGTTACCAAACAATTGTGGTTCTACCCTGATTATCTCATCGACCATGACCCTCAACTCGCTCTCAGTGAATTTGGGCATTCTCTGTGGTGACATGGTGTGTGGTGTGTCAAGGTGTTTAGGGTGCAGGTGTGGGAGTGGTAGTGGTGGTTGTGATGTGTATGGTGTGTGCTGTGCAAAGGTGTTAGAGGTGCAGGCGTGGGAGTGGTGGTGGTGGTGGTGATGTGTGTGTGTTGTGCAGATTTGCCTCTCCTGTCATCTGTGGTGGATGTCCCCTCAGTTGTGGAGTTTTGCAAAGGATTGTGGTCTGTTGGGGGCTGGATTTATACTGGTGTCTGTGGGTGTGTCAGGATGGGATATTGGTTGCAGGTGTGGTGTGTAAGTGTACCTGGGATTTGTAGTTTTGGAGTTTCCCATGGGGGTTTCTTTGGGCTGTGTTAGCTATTTTTGGGTGCATGCCTTGTATGGTTGGTGCACTTTGTGGACATGTGTGTTTTTCTTGCGACCGCCATTTTTTTGGCGGAGCGTCCGCAGTGGTGGCTCGGCTATGGCGCTTCCGCCGTCTCACTGATTCTTCACTGTTGTCGACCGCGGCGGTCGGAAACTGCGCACTGCACCGCGGGGATGTCGGGAATATCATAATTTTGATGGCGGTGTCTCCGCTGTGGTTGCGGGCGTTTGGCCTGTTTCCGCTGCGAATCCGACCGCCGCGGACGGGTTTGGGCCCTTTCCACAGGCGTACGGCGGATTCTCGGGTCTCCTTTCCGCCGCGGTTGTGGTTTTACCGCTGGGGATCCTAATCTAGCCGTCGGTTTTTCCGCGGTAGCGGCGGGCAATGTTTTCCCGCTACCATGGCGGTTGGTTTTTTTTCCGTCCGCCATCGTAATGACCTCCTAAATTAGCAGATATCATTACTTTAAAACCATGTTTAACATGTGAAGTGTCTCTGGTTTCAATTCCCTGTTCTTTTACTCTCTTAACACATCCCATTTGTTTCTATTATATAGCTTAATACAGCACTCTATATGCAAACCAAGGACCACTATATTTTATTGAATTTCTTTGGGCATCATCTACCCTCATATATGTTCTTTTTGACCAAACAATGCCAATCCATATCTTTTTTCAATATGGTAATTCAGGAGGTGTTCCTGACATCCACAATCTGAACACATTTCTTCTCAGTACTATCGGGTCTAAATTACAGAACAGTTTCAGGTATTTAGTTGGGGTTTTCTCACTCCGCATCCCCAAAACAAAGTTTTGCATTTAGGATTATACAGAAACCTGCAATACTTGTCAACATGCCTTAACGCCCTGCTTGAAGGGTTTCAATCAAGGACAGGCCCACATTGTGTGTAAACAAATGCCCATTAGCCCGCAACCCTAAGACACCTGTCAGTATTTGTTCTGCCAAATCTAACCATTTGTGTCCTGGTACAATAGATCCTTTGTATGATCTTCAACTGCACTAGCATGAACCATGCTCTTATGGCCATCTCGCTTGCTTTCACCCATTCTTATTCTTCCAATTTGCCCAGGTCTACTGACCATTTCTCTGAGTTTATTTAATATGTTTGGTGAGTTGTTGATGATTTTTCTGTATATTAGAGATAGCGTCTTTTTGGGAATGGGTTCAGTCAGGATTATATCTTCTAACTCTTTTCTACCTGTACATTTTCCCCAGTTGTTCCGCTGTGGCATGTTTAAGCTGCCTATATTGGAATATCTCAGCGCCTACCACTTTATATTTACTCTTAATTATTTCAAAGGACTTCATATGTGTTTGATCCCACATATCACCCAATTTTCTTTTTCCTATTACGTCCCATTTTTTAATCCTTTGAGACAGTCCACCTCTTGTAACTTGTAACTACCTCTGGTCACAGTCCCACAGGGGTGGTTCGCTGCTTAGGACTCCATACCTGCCCAGATACTTGGTAGTGGGCTTCCAGGCCCCCAGTAGAGTGTGTTTTATAGAACATATTGGAACTTGGTCAAAACAATCATTTTAAATAAGGTGGGTCATCCTAGAACCAAAAGTTTTCTCCAAAGTTCTACATTTGCCCATAATTTATTAAGTAGGCAATGAAAATTGTGTTTAAAAAATTGCTGAAATCTCAATTTATGAAAATGCACAGATGTATAAAGCCCTCCTTATTCAATGGTAATGGACATATGGGTGATTGGGCTGAAGCCTAGGTGGTAAGTGTGTATAACACTGATTTCTCCCAAATAATCTAGAATCTAGATTACTTCCAAAATATTTTAAACATCTGCAATAGCCTGTCTGTGGTTGTTTTCGGTTGTCTTGCAGTAGGATGTCATCAGTGTACAATGAAATCCGTTTGTCCCATATCTCTATTCCACCTCACACCCCTGACCGGTGGATCCTTCATGATCCAGCTCGCCAGTGGTTCTAATGCTAGGACGAATATCATGGGGCCAGTGGGAGCCCAGTCTTGTCCTTTTCTTTGTGGGAAGGAATCTGAAATTGTGCTGTTCACTGCAACAATAGCTATGGGTTGTCTGTATAACAGTTTAAGCTAGGTAGCGTACTTGGGGCCAAACCCCATTCTCCTAAGAACTTCAAAAAAGGTAGGGCCACTTAAATGAGCCAAATACTTTTGTCACATTCAACAAGATAACAACCACTGACTCCAGGATTTTCTCAGCATGTATCATGCAACCAAACAAACATCTTATATTTATTCTGGCGCTCCTACAAGGTATAAAGCCAGCTTGATCAGGTTGTACCAGTGTAGTTATTACCTCCCCCAACCTGGTGGCAAATACTTCAGCGAGTATCTTAGTTTCTACATTCAGCAGGGACTTTGGTCTATACGTGGAGCACTCGTTCTAGGATTCCCTTGCCTTTTGAATTGAATTGAATTGATTTGAATTCGATACTTTGAAGTTCACCAATAGATTTTGCTATTTCTTCATGAGTTATTTCCAACTGTAGCTTACCTCTGTCCCCCTAGAAAGGTAAGGTAGCTTTCTAGGGTCCAAAAAGTTTAGGTGTATAACACCCACTAATAATTAGCAAACAAATTTGAGATGTCTGCATTTCTTTTGCCTATCTTTCTGTCCAGAGCTTTAATGTCCCCTACCCATCTGCTATTCCCTTCTCTCCTTTCCAGCTAAGCCAAACATTTGTCAGCTTTATTACCTGCATCATATAAGTTCCTCTTCCTAGCCAGAAAGAGGACTTTCATGTCAGTTCTAGGTAGTGCCTGGAATTTCTAGCCTTTTCAAATTAAGGAGGTGCCACATCTATCCATCGCCCATTTGCAGATATATTGTTTTTCTAGTTCAAGGGTTTCATTTGCAATCTGGTTTGCTTTTGCCGATCTTCTTTTCTCAAGTGTTGCAGACAGAAAGATCGCTTGGCCACTGATGACAGCTTTATGGGCTCCCACAAAGTGACTGCTGACTTGACTGTATCGTTGCCATCCACAAAATAATCTTCTATGGTTTCGCGCAGCATCCCGGAAATGGACTTTTTTTATGCACATACAGAAAATAGTGGTGACATTTATATGGGCCAAACCCAGACCAAGAGTCTCCGTGCAAAATTTGCAGCAAATTAAAGTGAGAGTAGGACTAACCCTGACAGACTTTTTTAGGTGGTACTCAGATAAGAATTATAAGTGAGTGGGCTAAATCAGAAGCTGAGAAAAACTTGTCATTCATGGATCATACCACACTGTGCAACCACTATTATTTGACTAAAATTAAACACCTGCAAACGCATACATCAACACACCAGTCAGTATGACCTTATTGACATGGGACACAGAGGCCGAGAAATGGAAACCTAACACATTCCCATCTCCATATACACCTATTAATTTTAATGGTAGCTTCACATCAGCACTGCTACATGACCCTTTTATTAAATGTAGAGAAGGGGGAGGATGTAAGATGCTTGGCAACTTGTTCCAGGGCAACACCTTAAAATCTTTCCATAAACGGAAGTCTGAATTTCACTTAGCTCAGACAGAAAAACTACCTTATGCCTCGATCCATAACTGGAAGGGACAGGACTTTGAAAAAATAGTCGGGAAGCTGTTTAGGGAAAAATGGACGATATCTAATTTATACACATTACTGAAGGAGGATCTCCCTGGCAGCGTTTGGTAGCACATGACCGAATGGCAAACACGTAGGAGAAATATCCAGAAGAGCTACTTACGCCTGAAAAATTGAGAAATACACTACAAAATTGTGCACAACTGGTGTTACACCCCTGTCAACCTCCCCCATAAGTTCCATGCGAGGTAACACCTCAACCCCGAACCATCATGTTCAATTTGGTGTCCAACCTCAAATGCTGCGTTGACGGACGTCATCCTTCAGGCTTTTCAGGCATCTTGCTCCTCAGTAGAAGTAGAAATCCAAGAGGTACCCTCAGACGTCTCCCTACTATGCTAATATTTGCATAATATGGTGGAACATTCACCACTGGAGAAGGCGGTATTTCAGAAACCAAAGATACCCTGCACTCCCTTGAAACAACAGTGAAATGCCTTGTCAACACAACTCAGAAGCTTATAATACAAATAGAGCGGGGATTGAGGCAAAGACGGATTGCACCTATCCTTAGTGGAGTAATCTCTATCTAAATACACAAGGTGCTACGGACCGGAGATTCAATGCCCCTAAATCTCCCAAGATACAAGGTATCTCAAAATTCCATACACAACACAATGGTCCAGGTAAAGTTTTGCAAGAGTGACTGATATAGTTTAAACATTTGTAATTCACATATCAGAATCAAAAATGGCAATTCAGCAAAGTTGTTCCTTCAAATCCTTTTTTGATGACTTCTTTTTTTCAACAAGATAAAAGACCGTAGCCAACGCGTTTCGTCCTCTCGGACTTCTTCAGGGCAGAACAAAACACACTGTCTGGAAATCTTGACTGTATTTATTTGCTTATATGGTTTCTCCTTCTAAAATCTGGTGATGCATGATTGTATCTGATATTTAAAATGTAGGATGGGATAATAGTCTATCCTCCTTTGGTGGAGTAAACACGGTTGGTAGTCAACCAGTTCCAAGGCAGTGATGTCCTCTACGTTATTTAATGGGTAATTCTAGCGATAGATCACCAGTGCTAAAGTGCTTGTGCTCTCTCCTTTAAACATGGTAAAATTTCCTTACACCAAATTGGCACATTTAATTTACTTATAAGTCCCTTTTAAAGTGGAACTACTTGTACACAGGGCCTGTAAATTAAATGCTACTAGTGGTCCGGAGCACTTACTGTGCACCCACTTAAGTACCCCAATTAAAACACGACTCAGGCCTGCCATTGCAGCCTGTGTACAGTTTTAAACTGTGATTTCGACCTTTTGCCAGGCCTAAACCTTCCTTTTTAATACATATACGTCAACCCTAGTGTAGCCCCTAAACAGCCCATTGAGCAGGATGCATTACATTTAAAAAGTTGGACATGTACTTTTAATCTTCATGTCCTGATAGTGAAAAACTCTTACATTTGTTTTTCACTACTGTGAGGCCTACCTCTTCCATAGGATAACATTGGGTTACCCTATTACATTTAATACGTGATACATTTTGTTTGGGAACAGGTAGAAATGTCATGCTTGGTCTGTAATGAATTGTAATTTAAAACCTTCTTTAATGGTAAAGTCATATTTTAAGTCAGAATTCTGTAAAATCCACTTTAAAGTTGGCATTTTCTAGTCCTAACCATTGGTGCATACAGCCTGTATACTGGGTCACATGACTAGCTGTGGTTGGCAGCTGGCCATTGTGGATTGCTCCCAGACAGTGATACAAACGTGGACTAGATGTTGTCAAGTTGGGCCATCTAGTTAGGATGGGAGGAGCGGAGCTGTCACCTACCAGGGGCTGCCTCAGCACACTCACAAAGGACTTCATGTTGTTTGACACTCATAGATAAATTACGTTTCCTTAGATGTCAACAATCATTCTGCAATCTACAAAAAACAGAACTACACCAATAAGAAATCCTCAAGCACAGATCTGATATAAATATGTATTGTTTTTTTACAAATGAAAACTGATCATGTCTGCCTCTTAGTAATGTTACAATCTCTAATCAGTTAAACATAAATCAGTAGTCACCTGAATACAGCATGTATGAATATAATCCAGGCAATTGAATTTGGCAAATGCAAGTACACAATATGAAAGACAGGATATACAAAGTGAGATAAAATCCCATTCCAAAAAAAGGGAAACTCCCTAATGCTATGCTAAGGTTGTGGGGAAGTCAGAAAATTTTGAAGCAGCTGGTGTCATAAAATATAGCATTGAAAGTAAAACGAAATGAAGGTTCCACACAAGAAAAGGAGAAATGTACTTTCTCTAGAAAGTAAGTCTATGAGCAGAAATATAAGCCTAGTTGGGTCTGAAGAGAGAGATGTCTGACTGCAAAAAGTGGATAGGGGAAAGTCTCACAAACAAAAGGCAAAGCATACAATTAAATCCCACTTTTATTCCCAACGTAATAAGAACCAATCAAAAATCAGCATTCCGTATGTATTTAGTGTCAGCCTCGTTCTCACGGATAATACAATGAAATACTTTTACATCATCTTGGCCTTCACAATATCTCGTAAAGGAGTATGCACCTCCTCTGCCTCCCATCCCGTGCAGGTGCTGAGAATCATCATCCAACCAATTAACTTCAACAAGCATAACCTTTACACAAGCTAACAAAAATAAATTTTTGATGAGAACACAGTGACTCGGGGGGCTGAAACAAAAAGAAAGTTATGCACATCAAGAAAAACAAAATGAAAAATACAGCATTTTAAAATGGAGTCAGGCACCTGGGCCCACTCATGTTAATGTTAAGATCCCAATTATAGCTAAATCGAAAATATATAAATCACTTGTTTCACTAAATCTAAATGAAAAATAACATTTACACACATTAAAGTAATGGTTAAGCATTTTGCAAGTTAACATATTATTAACAGCAAATAAATTATGGTGACTTTGTATCACCACAAGTAAAAGCAAAAAAAGGTAAATTCATATTGGCTTGAAATAATTTAGGTCATTTCCATTTTCTTTCTACTTGGCAGCTAAGTTGCAAATATTTTATCCCTTGACCTCATTGTTTAAAAATATGTACCAAAGCAATATACAGTTGTAGATGAATGTTGAGTGAACTGAATAGTCAGAAGTCAAACTACAAGATTATAGGGAGATTGTGGTACCACTGAAGAAATAATGCACAGGCTTAGCCTACAATATTGTAGCCACTGCTGGAGGCCACTGCTCAAAAAGGACAAAGATAGAGATAGTTGGGATCAGAGCTACCACAGTGGAGTGATGTCTGCACTGGAAGCCTGTGAATGCCCTTGAGAATGCTCAGGGTTTAGCCAAGTTTCAGGAATGTAGGTGTCATGTCAGGGCTAGATGCCACTTTCTCACAGGCTTACACTCTCATAAGTTTTCATAATCTATGTCAATTTTACTATACGCAGCTTCAGATACTTCTTTTCAGATTTCCAAGGCACCTATAAAAAGTTTCCCATGAACTAGCTAATATATTAATCATATGGCTTGGAAAAATTGGAAGATTTCCAAATTAGATTAGGTTTTTCAGTTTGGTGGAAATATCCCATTCTCAAGTTCCTCCTGGTCACACCCACTCAGTTTCTTGAAATGGCTTGTATACTGGATCTCACAAGAGGGTTGACTGTTTTCTTGAAGAAAGTAACCTCCGTGACAGTGACGACAATTATTCATGAATTTCCGTCTCATGTTACTAGGGTCAGCATTATCAATGTATTTTTTTTCACTGTCTTTCTCCAGACTTTGAAAGACATCCTCAAGCGCCCATTTGGTGATATGTGTTTTAGCATTAACCGTGATCCTGGTGAGGGACTTGACTCCATCTATTCTTAGTCAACTATTGACGCAAGACATTTTTAACTAGAAAAAAACTTGAACATATGTTTGGAAATTCCAGTCACATAATAGTCTTTCTTTGACCATGCTATGCACACAATGCCCCCATACATGCCATGTCTTGTCTATCGTGTTTCCACTCTGGATGTCATCTTAGTCAATAACCTCTCCAAGTAACAAGATATTGTTATATATGTTTACTGCCAATGCTTGTGCAACCTGTTTTACTTTACACTTTTAGGTCATTGCAAAACCACTACCAGTCCCTTCATGGTCTAAGCTGGATTAATTAAAAACCCTATATTTATTTCTCCATGAGTAAAAAATGTATAAACTACCAGCACCTCCAATGATGCATCCAGAGTCTTGTGTGGCCTGACAATAAGATATCACAATCATCTGCCATTGGCTGTCTGAATGCATAGAAAAATGTTTCATGTGAGATGTCTAAATCTTTTATTTACAAAAACCATCAACATAGCTAATTATAAAACATATCTCACTTGTAGGCTTTTTCAAAGTCTTTGAGATCAGCCAAAAGGACACATTTTCAAATACCAAATTAACAAGGAACTTGTCACAGTGTCAAGACTTAACAATCTCTCCTGCGAGCTTACAAAACACATCACCAGCAAATTTGATATTAGCCAGTTATATAATATTCTTGCAAATATTTTCTGGTGGGCCTTTGATTCATAAGTCAATTCGTCCTGATTTGGTTAGGGTTTCATTGCTACGCAGAAATATACAGTTTTGCTTATCTGAAGTTTCTTTGGACCCTTGTTAGGCAAATCGTGCTATAAAAATATCCAACTTTCTCAGTCACGAACCAAAGGGCACGTAGGTTTGATGCCGAGACAATTATATATCCTCTGCATGAAAAAAAATACATAAATTCAAACTCTGTGTGTTAGTTCTTACTATGTGATTCCCCATTTCATGGCTATTAGTAGTCACAATAGATCGAATAAAGAGGTGGAAACCTTTTAGTTAGTGACTACATAAGTTATTGAGCAAGTGACTGGGTGAAGTGCTCTCTACTGTCCTTACCAATTTTCGATGGTCTGATCAAGACAATTGTTTAAATCCCATATCTGTGCTAAGGTCAAAAATACAAAGAGAGCACGATTAGAACTTTGGTATTAAGCATTAAGCACTATAATTCTCAGAGCATGTGCCTGGCCTTGACCAGGTCTACAGGGTCCATTGTAAATTTTGCACAAAGGCTAGGATGTTGGACCCCGGGCACTATATTAAAGTTATATAATTCAATTTGTTGCTCCAAGGTCTTATACGGAAGCGAGGTGTGGGGTTTCGTGAAGGCTAATAATTTGCAGAGAACGGGTAGAGAACAAATATCTCAGGCGCTTACTGAAGGTCCCTCACAGTGCCCCGACATTCAGTGTTCATGAAGATTTGGGGGTTAAATACATTTCTGATCTGGTGGCAGTAAAACCCCTACTTTGTTGGTTGAAGGTTTGGTCAAACGTAGAGGCGGGGTTTACGCGGCTGGTAATCCAGGATTGTCTCTCCTTGGACTACGCAATGAAGATTCCCTGAATAAAATATGTCAGGGACTAATTTCTTACACTAGGGCGGGTAGACCTGTTCACCAAACCGGACAAAATGAGGACCCAGGATAGGGCAGTTACCAAAGGCTTGTACTTTAAGTTCGCCATGGCACAACGTGAAGAGACCGAATTCGCTAAACAGCGGGTGAGAGATCACATATTGGTCAAAACAACCCAGGGTATAGAACCATATTTAACACTAATGACGAGTGCACATGACAGATTTTTAATCACCCGTTTTAGATTAAATCTTATTCATCATTTATTGGCGGTAGCGGCAGGTTTTATAATGAACTCAGAAGAGAGAGGACCTTGTGGCTGCGACAATAGGTCTCCACAGGATACCCTACATCTAGTCCTACTGTGCCCGTATTACGCTTATCCTAGACAAAAGTTCCTGAAAGGCCTATTGAGAAAAGCCAGAATCAGGCAGGCACATGTAGCTTTATTGTTTTTAAAATTGTCATCAGATGTTTTTACACTCTTCTGTGTGTCCAATTTTTTAAGAGCTGCCCTAAAGTTAAGAACCGCAAGGGGGGACTGAAGCGTAGTGGCTGCACTGCCATGTCCCTGCACTATTCAGTGTTAATTGGATCAGTAGACTATTTTAAAACAATATCTTATTTGTGTCGAAACGGGGATAAATTGGTAGTCATAATTAGTCGGACAGGTGGATGAATTAAAGTATATATAAATGGTTTTAATCATGTATATTGTAACCCTTTTTATAACATGTTTTTGTGAACTGAGTAATTATTGTAATCAATGTAGCTTTTATGGTTATATTTTTATATGCCGAACAAAGATAATAAATTTGAATTTGAAATTTGATTTAGCAAGTGACTGGGTGAAGTGCACTCTGCTGTCCTTACCAATTTTCGATGGTCTGATCAAGACAATTGTTTAAATCCCACATCTGTTCTAAGGTCAAAAATACAAAGAGAGCACGATTAGAACTTTGGTATTAAGCATTAAGCACTAGAATTCTCAGAGCATGTTGAACAGTATCATGATTTTCGATTGATACGTTTGAAAAACATCCATGATATGGCTTGGTGCTGTGCCACCTAGTTCGTCCCCAGCCCCTCCACATGAATAGGAAACCAATGAGGGGGGTACAATGCTACAGGGCTTTTGGGGGGGTCACTGCAGATGCGCGTGGAAGACTGAGCCCATGCCTGTCATGATTTTGTCCTTGAAAATCTTTTTACTCAGAACGGCGTTAAAGGCAAGTAAGCAAATGAGAGAAATATTGGTGGCAACAGTTCAAATTCTGAGAAGGACAGATTACAGATACAAATGTGTATAATTATAATTTCTAGTGTTCTTTTAACTGGCCTTCTCTGCCTTCTAAGACATATAATTACATTGTTTGGGGTTTGAAGGCTTATACATGAACAGAAGACCGTTTGATCTGGAAGTAGTTTCAGAAATGTAGCTGGAGGCAAATCCCAGCTTTTGGCAAATAAGATGGGTAAGAAGTCTGGAAATGATTAGTCATAGGTAATGAAGTAGAAATAGAATTGGGATAGTAGCAGGATAAACATAACCTGTCCTATTACTGTCCCAACAGTGTCTCTACCTCCTGCACAACTAAAGATTTCCAGAGCTTTTAGAGGTTGCAGGTTGTGCGTGTGCACAAGGAAAATAAGCTAAATGTTGTCTATTGCTTTGTGGCAGCATGGCGCCTGACATATAGAAGGTCTTACCACTTAGTTAGCCAATTTGGCCAATGCGGACTAGATCCATGTGAGATTTTCAGGATAATCATTGACTCTGTAATTGAATTTCATTTAAATTCATTGGATCTAGATGTATTTTTTGTGGATTTACTGAAAATGTGCCATGGGTCCAGCTCTCTTAGGCCTAGGTTGGACACTCACTGACTAACGCTAAGAATTGTTGCCATATAATAAGATTCTCCTCCACTCCTCAAGATATAAAAACAAAAATGCCCTATAACAAATAAAACACTGGTAACATACACATTTCTAACTCTTTTTCTGTTTTCTTTTGTTTGCTCAGTAAGTATGAAGAAAATGGCAGAATAACCCATGGGCATTTTCTTTCACCTACCAAATGGCTGCGTTGTCTCAAGCCACACACGCTCTGGCATCTATTAATTGTATCCAAATCTATGTCATAGGTTCCAGGTCCAGGAATGGCTGAATGGGTCTCCTTGAATCTTTCTTCTTTGTTCTGCAAAGTCTGCCCTCCTTTCACATAATTCTGGAACACAGAAATATAAGACTAAGGTAAGAACCAGCAGCAAAAATTACTTTCCATTACCTTACCTAGCTTAGAAAGAACTACAGTTCTGTACCAGTAACATCAAATCGTAGCAGCCCTTGAATTATTTAACTGCAATTCTACAAACAGCAAAGAAGACACAATGAGAACTAAAACCCACAACAATGTGAACCCAGATTGAGTGCCTCATTTAGAGATTGGCGGGAACTAAAAATTCTCCAATTTCTGGAGTTAACTTTCATTAGGGAGTAGAATCATCCTCCAACTCAAATCCCTCTCACAAAAATACAGTAGCGGAAATTCAGATGGTGGATTGCACTCCCTATTTAGAATTTCCTCCAGAAATTCGAGGATTTTTTGTTCCCTCTAAAAAGGTCCTTACTGGAAATGGACTCAATCACTGTAAGCTGCATCTATGCTCAGGACAGGTTGGAAGGCATTCACCCATTCAGAATAAAATGTATATATCTTAAATGTGCCACAAGACAGAAAATGCTCATGGCTCAGATCTCCTGGAGAATGGTCTCAATGACAGGGGAAATGGAGCATGTAGTGAATAGTTTAATGAATTTAAGAGTAAACCATAATTTGCTCTACTTATTCTACTTAAATTTAGGCCTACTGGGACTGATATTCTTCACCCGGTGGTTGGGCCAGTAATTTGGAAAGGTCTGTAAATAAGACAGTAGTACTTACTCTGTGCAGGTGATGTTCACCAGCACTCATTTTTGGGGACCAGGACTCATTTATCATCATTATATTCTGACCCAGAGCAAGATAAAGAAATTCAGAAAAAGTGAGCAAGAAGGAGGAAGAGAAGAATAGGAAAAGTGACAATAAAAGCAGGGATGTAAAAGAATCTGCAAGAGTGAGATAAAAAGACTGGAAGTATAGGCGGTGTGAAGAAATAGGCTCAAGATATCAGATGTTTTTGTCCAAATGCAATCTTTAATGGCCCTGAGCCGCAATGGATTGTTAACTGAATGTTTGTAGATTGATTGTCCAGTGCACTGACCAATCATATATTATGTTCAAGGGAACCACAGAAGATGGTCACTTGTCTTATGTTTTAAGCATGGCCACTGTTGTGGTGATTCATAAATCCGGGAAGTCAAAGATCACTGTTCCTCTTATAGAACCATTGCGCTTCTAAATGGAGAGAGGAAGATTCTTGTCAAGATCCTGGTGAATCACTCAAGCAAATTTATGTTGATAATGATGGGAAACAGCCTTTACCACGATGGTCGAACCACCCGCTGCAGTTACAACGCGGCTGTTACAACGAATGCGTCTTTGCCACGCATTCCTTTACCACGCATATGATTACAACGACATGCCTTAGGGAAAGCGGAGTTGGTCTTTAAAGTCTAACGCTTTGCCTACTGTTGTGCACACTAGAGTTGAATTAGTAAATTATACCGTCCCAAAGTCAAACGCTTCCCTAAGGCATGTCGTTGTAACGAATGCGTGGTAACGGCATGCGTGGTAAAGGCTTGCATTATTTTGACAGACAACCAAAAATGATAGACCCCAACCAATGAGGGCTTTATACCAACGAGGAGTATGAGGTTGAACCACAGATGACTATATGTATGCAAGGAATACATGAAAACAATGAGGGAACGCAGTCCTTCATGGTACTCAGGCCGACTCTACTGAATGCTCATATTTGATTACAATCCTCACAAAAATGGGATTTGGTCCATCCTTTAAATCTTGGATCACGTTTCTCTATGTAAGCCAGGTAGCTATGGAGAAAGTAAACTGTGTGCTATCAGAGCCCTTTACATTGAACAGAGAAAAGAGACAAGGATGCCCTCAACTCTTTTTTTGCCCTGGCTCTGGAGCTTCTGACATGTTGGGTTATAAAAGATGTCTCAGTCAGAGGCCTCGATGGGATGGAAGGATCTATCTATATGAGGATGATATCATCCTTTACATTGTTGTACCAGAAATTAGTGTAAATCTGCTTTACTGCCCGTGAATGATTGATGCCCAAACCCGCAGTTCTGATGGCACTTTTAAGTAGAGGATGGATTATAACTTTAAATACCTTGGTATTCCTATTACAATAGATAAATGGGCACTTTTCAGTCTTAACCTTTACCATGTAGTCAGCAAATTAAGGGAAGATGTAAAACACTGTCAAACTCTGCCTCTTTCTCTTCTGAGCAGAGTGGCTCTCTTCAAGATGATTATGCTCCTTAAACCCCTATATTACTTAAGAATGCATCCTAAAGTTTTCGAAAATCTTGATGTAGAAATAAATTTACTGGTGTGGGATGGTGTCCCCTTTAGTGTTTCCTGATTCACACTCAGCTGAGGGGTTATGATAGTGGCATAGCCCTACCAGACATCCATCTGTAAGTATTATTGGGCATCAAAATTGATGGTGGTATATGACAAACTCTCCAGAGTGTAGGGAGAACATCCCTTAGAGAGGATAGGCATACTATAAATACTCGGATTTGCATAGCGCGGTTTATCACCCAATAGGGTATCCAGGTGCTGTCCATAGGCACGGGGAGATTAAGTGATTTGCCCAGAATCACAGGATGTTGAGCCGACGGCGAGACTCGAACCTGGATCCCCAGCTCCAAAATTGGCATCTCTGGCCGTTACGGGGACTAGAGGCTACCCACTGGCCTTGTACAGAAAGGGATGGTCATGAAACCTGCCTGATGATACATTATCAGTTTAGAAAGGTATGGGAGGCTGCAAAAACAAACCTTAGGTGAAAAGGAACACAGACAAAATGCAACCCCTTAAAGTAATATTGTGTATGAAGGGCTTTACTACGTGGGATGTAACAGGAATAAGCACTTTAGAGGACATCTGCAGCAAAAATAGGTTAAGATCCAGTGTTCAACTACAATGTGCCTCTAGTCTTGACAACACTGAAGTGTTTCAATATTTTAGACTTCTGCATGCCCTAAATGCACACGTAGCCTTTGATGCATCAATTCAAGATGGCTACCCGCTCGAGAATAAAGTACTAGCAAATGTATTACCCCAAAAACCTGCCTTCTTGTTGTTCACACTGGTAAAAACAGACAATTAGGGCCAAGTTAAGATTGGCTCATTTCAAGATACTACACAAAATATACTACATTAGAAACCTGCAATTGAGGTTTGGTAGAACTAAAGAAAGACTGAGTAATAGGGCTTGTGAGCAGGTTGGGGATGTTTTTTGCACAATCTGGCTGTGTCCTAGACTCAGGCTCTTCTTGAAAGAGGTTGACAGTTTCCATAGAGAGTGGTGGAAAACTCATGCTACTGGGCATTTGGAATAATAAACTTCCACCTAAATAAATCAAAATGTTTTGTGATTTAGGACTGATGATGAGACATTGGAAAATTGTAAAACGAAGGGGGGGGGGGGTTAAAGAACTCCCTCCTTTTGGTGAGTGGTAATCCATTATGGCCACAGGTAAATATATGTATGAGAGAAGGGGTTGCCTTAAGAAATTCAGTAGAATATGGGACTCATGGGAGAGACACTATGGGCTCACATGACCAACAAGACACCTGCATGCATTTTGAGACATTAATGACTCATTACATGTGGAGTGTGGTTATCTAGTGATGCTTGGTGACAAGTGATCCACATTTAACATATTCAGAAACTAGGTCTAGTATAAATCTTGATACTTTTCGAACATGGATATGCCACCAAAGGCTGTGCCAGGAAGTTACGAAACCCAATAAAATGTGTTTAAAGTTCAGTTCTTGTCAAACCATACCCCCAGATGTTATGCTTTACAGCAAGGGTGAAAATGTCACTCAAAGTACCAGGCCAAAGTTTTGCTAACCAAACTCAGGGATCACCCACGCACACCATGATTTATGTCTAGCTACTGTTCAGTTTAAGAAACTTATCAGCCATTTAAATTTGGACGACTCAAAGTTAGCCGCATAATTAGTCCATGCAGCCTTAGTGATATCAGTTAAATTTCTGAAGGTTTTTTTTTTCTTGTCAGAGTAAGATAAGCTCACACAATAGCTGCACATAGATGTCAAATAAGCCGAGTGAGAGCGCCAACCTTTGTGGCACAGCTCTCTTCTCACTGAGATGTCTGCTGAGCGAAACACCTTGGTGTGCCAGCATAAAAAGAATACAAGCATTTGCAATGCAATCGGTCTCGCCTTTGGGACCTTATATGTATTTAGCTATGCAGCACATTAGCCTGGGCGCTGAAACATCTACTGTTCTTTAACATGGAGGGAAAGTAAGCACCAAACTGTGTAACACGCCAGGTATGGGAACACATGGAGAGAAATATTGCCTTTCAGCGGGAAATGGTATAGTCCAAAGCTCTGTTTTTAATATAAAATCAGGGCCTTCGGTGGTCTTATCACTGAAAATACAAGATTTGAAAAAAATATTATTGCCTATGGTTGCTCGTGGAAGACAATTTCTATGGACTGGAATCTAGAGAATGCTAAAGTGATTCTGGTATTTTACTGACCTCTGCTGGTCGTTTTTTATCAAGAAAGTTAAATAGAGGCAGTTGACAGAAAAATAAAAAAAGAAAGTCCCTCAGCAGAAAGCAATTCTGGTATTTTACTGACCTCTACTGGTCCTTTTCTATTAAGACAGTTAAATAGAGGCAGTTGAACAGAAAAAAAAGTCCCTGAGCGGAAGCAGACAAGTCCTAGGGCTGATCTCCAGAGCCCACAAAGTACATACACATATAAGTATATACTAATATATAAGGATATACTAAAGTATATACAAGAAGTCTCAAATGCTTGACCTAATAAACCACTCAAAGGCAAACCCAACGAGGCAAACTCCTTTCAGACGGTCGATCAAGATGTAGTGCAGATCCATTTCAAAAGTAGGCAAAAAGTCCAGCAGTATCAGGCCTGCCGAAATGCCCTCATCTAGAATGGCCCCCAGAACACTCTTGGTGGCAGGTCTTGGCATGAAGCCCGTCTGCAGTCAGTCTAAGGCCCTTCTGTTGCCCAGGTTTAGTAAGATATTTCTCCATGGTTCCAGAAAAGGTTAAACTTAAGCAGAGATATGGATACCACTCACTTAATATAGTGTTAACATTTAAATTAGATTTATGTTTCAGACCTCCTGAACAGAGTCCATACTAAAATATTCAGTTGGGATGAACTTATACTACAATGACATAAATTATCTAAGGCAATGTAAAAAGGACCTTGGAACATTCCAACTATTTCTGTGAGGCAAAAAAAAAGCGTAGCATTCATTTCCAATGATTTTCCTGCATACGGAAAATCCCCAAAAACTCAGATCACACTTTGCCCGAAGGTAGAAAGTCACTATGCTTTTGAAATAACATCGACAATGAAACCTGTTGGGGTGAATATGTATAACTGATAAAGGTATGCTTTCTCCTACGTGCACAGGAGGAGCGATAAATACTAACTAGATATTTCTAGCTATGTTACATACAATGATTAGACGTTAGGATATTCATAAGACACCACGCAACGTTTTGTTATGCTAAGATATACACTGAATTTCAAACCATGTGGAAATTAATACATAAGCAACATCACAGAATACATTTAATTAAAATTAACATGTCAAGCAAGTGACTTGTATTTCTGAGAGTTCTGCCTGGCAAGAGTTATTAAATAGCTTGGCCAGTCTATCTTGGGCATTTCAATTTTTTTATGTAGTATGATGTTATAAACTGGCCGATTATCACCTTTTTAGTCCCGAACATGTTCAGTAATCCTGAAAATCATTCTCACAACAAAGGTGTCGAGCAGGAAGATCACCAGGGCCTATGGGCCTTAGAAGTGACTCAGCAATATGCAGGTTGATGAACTGAACAATTCTTAGGGATTGGTGATAGAGAGAGTTCTGCCACAATTTTAGGGTTCATATCGCAGTAAAGCATACATACAGAATGAAAGCACACTTCATCCCAAATTAAGGTAATGTGTGTATATGTATGTGTATGTGTCTATATTTATAAATAAATATATACATATATATTACCCAGTGGCAGCTACCACTGGGTAGTTATAGCTAGGATCATGGTTCCATAGGAAATGCATTTTTTTGTGTTGCTAATAACTTTGGGCCCATTTGAAAAAATATCCCTGACATTTTCCCAAAAAGTGCTATTTTTGACTAGTTTGCACATGAAAAGTTTTAAGGTGATCCGTCAACCGGGGGCAGAGAAAACAGGGGTGGGGGGAGTGCCAAAACGCATTTTCCCCATTCATTTTTCCATAGGAATTTTAGACACCGCTACAGCCCAAACCGCTCAACGGATTTACACCAAATTTGACAGAAAGCTAAATCTTGGTCCAGAAAGAGTGCTTTTTGTGTTTTGATGTAAATCCGTTTAGTAGTTTTGGAGAAATAAAGGTTTTTAAAAATTGCATATTTCACGCAACAAAGGATCTGCGGAGCTGACAGATCTCAAAGTAAGATCTTATTGGCCGCCACCACCTCAACTAAGTGGTGCCAGCCATCTTAGGACTGGGGACTCAGTCCTGAGTCCTAAATAAAAGTAACAAAAAGATCTAAGGGGGCAGTGTTGGGATAACCTGACCCCCTAGGTCTGGTGGTGGAGTCCTACAGGGACACTGACTGGAACAAAATCTTTTGTTTAAAAAAAGTTTCCTGCAAATTCATAGAGGATCCACGCGACCTTCTTCCCTTTAAAATAAAAAAAGGCCCTGGGGGATGAGTCACCGGGGCCATTATAGGCTCAGAGAAATGGGGCTGCGTGGCCTTCTCTCCTTTAAAATAAAAAAAGGCCCTGAGGGATTGGGTCCCCAGGGCCACAATAGGCTCAGGGAGGGGGGCCGCACAGCCAGCCTCCCCTTTAAAAGAGATATGAACCTGAGAGATGGGTCCCCAGGGCCTGATGAGGCTCAGGGAAGGGGCTACATGGCACGCTGTCCCTTTAAAAAAACAGCCCACGTGGATGGGGTCCTCAGGGTCTAATAAGGCTCTGGAAGGAGGGCCATGTGGCACCCCTCCCATTTAAAGTAAATAGGACCTTG
Source organism: Calotriton arnoldi (assembly GCA_963921515.1). NCBI lineage: Eukaryota > Metazoa > Chordata > Amphibia > Caudata > Salamandridae > Calotriton > Calotriton arnoldi. The sequence continues at coordinate 1,479,066 of CAWUFW010000319.1, forward strand.
GGGCTTGGGGTCCCCAGGGCCCAATAAGGCTCAGAGAGGGGGGCTTTGCGGCCCCCTTCCCGTTAAAAAAAAAAAGGCCCTGTAGAATACAGTTCCCGGGGCCAGGCCCTGTGGCCGACCCCTCACGCTGTGCAAGGCCGAAGGCTGTGTGCGGCATGGAGTTGATTGCCTTTGGCCTGTGGGCTACCCCCCACGCACACGGCCAAACGTCATGCACAGCGGAGGGCTGGTTGCATGCAGGGGGTTGGCTGCGGCCAGGCCAAGCGGCTAACCCCACTGTGCATGACCGAAGACCCTGCACAGCATGGGGTTGGCTGCCTATATGGGGGTTGGGCACCAGGCCTGGCTGGTGACCAGGCCTTATGTCCAACCGCCACTTTGCACGACCGAAGGCCATGCACAGCGTGGGGATGGCTGCATGTGGGCAGTTGGCCGCAGGACCTGGTCACAGGCCAAGCCCTTCAGCCAAACCACTGATGCGCACGGTACGCAGCGTGGGGTTGGATTTACATATGGTAATTAAATATTACTTTACATTAAAAACAAACTATAAATTCACAGAAAAAAACAAAGGTTAAAGTAACGTTATAGTTAGGTGAAATGTTCAGTAACAACGTAATATTTTAAACTCTAAAAACCACTTACATTCACCAGTTCTAGTCATAGTTACCTTAAGTAACTATATAACTCGTGACCTAAAGTAACTATAACTAGCACCCTCACCATGCACTGCTAATCACCCACATATTACATCACTCATGACATCATTGATAATATCACTGCAACATTTGCAATCATATTATTGATCAGAATATTGTGCTTTGGCAGGGACACTAGTGATAGTTACCTTTGGGGCCTGAGTTATAGTTATTTGAGATAACTATAACTGGTGAATTTCAGTGGTTTTCAGAGCTTAAAACGTTACGTTGTTACTGAACATTTCACCTAACTACAACGTTACTTTAACCTTTGTTTTTTTCAGTGAAAAAATTATATATATATATATATCGTGCATCCACTCCCACGTCTCCAAAGGAAGAAAAAACGCTGCACTCCAGTCTCCAATTCTGGTAAACCACGTTTTACTTTATTCGCACGTAGCAAACACCTACGCGTTTCAACTCCTCCGAGTCTTGCTCACGGTCAGTGAGTCCTTCAACTATGTTGCTTTATATACAAAATACCCATCCTGCATTTAATGATGCATTCTGGGAAATGTATTTTTTTTTATTTTTTTTATTTGTTATATACATATGTACAATGTAATTGTGTAGCAACCTCTGATGTTATAACAAGTATACATATTTTCAAAGATAAATTCGCATACTTTTAAAAATCTTGCGTGATACATCTCTTAATCACATGCATCAGTTGTTTGATATATATATATATATATATTCGGAAATGCAGAAATTCCCCCCCTTCCGCAGAAATTCAGGAGTCACTCATGTTGCAGTGATAAGGTATTGTTATTAATGCGGCAGAGAAAAGTAACACATTTCAACTGCACACGGGGTCTTGGTGTGACCACGAAAACCACCAACTGACGTCTGGATCTATATTACCTACTGGGGGTCGCCAGTAGGTAGTTATAGTTAGGACCTCGTTTCTATTCAAAAAGCGCTTTTTCTTTTCCCAATAACTTTGGCGCCGGTTGACGAATCTTCGCAAAATTTTCAAAACTAGTTGCCCGCTCCGGTCAGCTCCTGTCTTAAAAGTTTCGGGGTGATTCAACAAGCAGGGGCCGAGAAAAAATGGGGGTTCCAAAACGCGTTTTCCCCATGTTAATTTCCATAGGAAACTTTAGACAAAGCTACAGCCCGAACTGCTGAACGGAATTACACCACATTTGGCAAAAAGGTAGGTCTTGGTTCAGAAAGAGTCCGTTCAGTAGTTCCTGAGAAATTAGAAAAAGAAACAGTTTTGATATCTGGGGGCGCGGTGGGTTCGCGAACCCTCCCGAGCACGAGCTTCATTCTCATTGGCTGCCAACACTCCAAACCAGGAACTGTTGGCAGCCATTTTGTGACTCGGTTACCGAGTCAGAAGAAATCTGTTCAAAAAAGGATGAAAAACAAGAAAAGGGGGCAGGGTAGGAAGACCCTGACCCCCTAGCCCTGCTCTGGGGGTCCCACAAGGACCCCCAGGGCCCCAATTTAAAAAAATTAAATAAAATAGAAGTCGTGCAGGGTGCGCTACTCCGGGTGAGAAATTTTTAAAAAAAACAGAGTGTGGGTTTATTAAATAAGGGGTGGGGGGGCTCGGGGGCTCCCCCAAGCCCCGGGGACCACCACCTTCACGGGGCTTTAGAAATGTAGGAAGGGGGCTGCGCGGCCCCCCTCCAGGAGCCTATAGTGGCCCCGGGGACCGCCACCCCCCAGGACCGGCTCCTGCAATGTCCCGGGGTGCTCACCCCCGGGACATTGCTGTTTGCTATGACAGGGCGGGAGCACGGCTTCCACCCTGTCATAGCAAACGTTGCTTTGCTTGATTGAAGCCAGAGCAGCAAAACCTGCTCTCGCTTCAATCAAGCAAAGCAGAATTGCTTTTGGGCAAGGGGAGCTGCATGTCAGCAGCTCCCCTAGCTCAAAAGCAATGCCGGCTCCTGCAGGAGGCGGGGAGCTGGTGGGACCGTGGGGGCATTGGGGCTCCCCGGGACCACGGTCTCCAACTGTGAGGTCAGGCCCGGGGAATGGGGTCCCCGGGGCCAAAAATGGACCAGGAGGAGGGCCGCGCGGTCCCCCTCCCATTTAAAAAAATAAAAATAAATAGATTTGGGCATGCCCCGGGGGATGGGGTCCCCGGGGCGAATATAAATTAATGGAAGTGGATGGGTTTTTTTTCGCCAAAGTTTGGAGTCGCGATCATAGTGCGTCGCTCAGCGCGTCCCCCTAGTGTGAACGCGATGGGTGCGCGGCTCCCAGCGTGGCACCTGGTGTAAACGTGATGGGTGCACGGCCCCCAGCGCGGCCCCTGGTGTAAACGCGATGGGTGCGTGGCTCCCAGCGCGGCCCCTAGTGTGAACGCGATGGGTGCGCAGCTCCCAGCGCGGCCCCTGGTGTAAACACGATGGGTGCGCGGCTCCCAGCGCGGCCCCTGGTGTGAACGCAATGGGTGCGCGGCTCCTTCAGTCACGCTGGGTGCCCGACTCCAAGCAAAAATAATTACGTTTTTTTATATAAACCTAAGTTATATGTTGGGTTATTGGGTGGCTCTAAAAAGAGCCCTTGTTTTCATTGGGAGATTGTTGTAGCTACATGTAAGTGCGGATGCAGAGCTTCAGGTTGTTAAGAAACACTCTGTTGCCTTCATCAGTGAAGTGTACTCCATCACTTCTGTAGATGCCCTCCATATGGAAACGTAGATTGTTGTTATAGATGGAGCCCATCCTATGGTCTCTGAGGTAAGCAGAAACAGCTTTGACATATTTTCTAGCTTTCTCAATCTGAGGACAAAATTGATTGGACCACTTCCATTTCTGTCTTTGGCATATGTTAGAGTATACAAAGACAGTTTGGGGGAAAAGCAACATCAATTCTGCAAAGGTGTCCTTCATTAGCATTTCCAGACCAACCCCAGTCAATGTGCCTAGGTCATTGCCACCACAGTGCACAATCATGAGGTCAGGGGGTTGGAGATGCAAAAAGGTTTTAACCAAAGGCATCAATTGGTGCCACTTTAATCCTCTCTGTCCAATCCATTTAATGTCTACATTTTGCAAAGCTAGGTCTTTGTCAATACCTCTGCGTTCAGCATACCTTTTGCACCAGAAAACATAGCTGTGTCCAACAATCCACACAGAAAGCATCTTGAAGGGAGGTCTGTAAGTAATCAAAAGATGTCTGTAGCTGAGATAGTCAGTTGGTAGAATGAGAGGTATCTAAAATGGTGGAGATGATGCTGTTTTTAAGAAAGTAGAGAATTGATTGGCTGTTTAAGAACATTGTACATTCAAAAACAGGGTGCATTTTACTTTGTTTAAAAAGCATGTTTCTTATTGGTTAGTAAAAAATGTTTGAAAGGTACAGTAGAAAGGATAAGGTCATGTTTTGCAAAGCCAACCACACCTGCTGTTTGCATTTGCAACATTGTGTGGTGAACTTGAAAATATGGTGAACTTGTGACCTGTCAGTTAAGTTGAATGTTCCATGAACTGTTACTATGGAAACTGGCATTAAGCAGAATGGGGGAAGAGGTCAGTTGCTAAGGGTTATTATGTGTAACCAATGGAAATGTGTTTTACAATTTGAAAAACTCTGGGAAGGAATGTTATTTGTTGTTTATGTGTATTTGTATGGAGAAAGAGAGGGAAACCTCGCCATTACTGGTTTTACCTTGCTGAGTCTGGTGCATTATATTGATTGTGTGTAAAAGAAAATCCTGTCAGAGTTTGTGAGATTTTTCATTCAACACATTTATTTGCAACGTGAGTTATACATTTGTGAGGTTTATTTAAAAAGAATTGACATTATTCTAAAACTGTGTTGTTTGAAATATATTATTAAATGTAGAGATGTATATTGGAGTTTGTTTCATTGTACTTAAATGTTGTTTAAAAAAGAGTCTGTACAGTAATATGTGTATTTTTTAAGATAATTACTGAGGTTATTAATTAAGCTTGTTTTTTAAGTCTGTACAAAGGTATAGTTGAATGATGCCGCATATTTTTAGATAGTTGGTTGAAGATGCAGTACAAATGTGTAGTTTGAAAGATGTTCATATAAGATGTAGTTTATTAGGCTTCATTTTTTGTTGTCTCTACAAAGGTATAGTTGAATGATACTGCATAATTATAGATAGTTTGGTAAAGATGCAGCACAACTGTGCTGTTTGAAAGGTGATCATATAATGTGTTAATAATTAGGTTTCTTTTATTAGTTTGTACAAAGGTAAAGTTAAATGATGCCACATATTTTAAGATAGAATGGTGAAATAAGGTGCTGTTAATTAGGCTTCTTTTTGTAGTCTGAACAAAGGTATAGTTGAATGATGCCACATACTTTTAGATACAAAGGTGAAGATGTAGAATAAAAGTGTGGTTTTAAAAATGCTCATAAAAGGTGTTGTTAATTAGCCTTCTTTCTTAAGTCTGTTGAGAGGTATAGTTTAATGATGTCGCATATTTGTAGATAGAAAGGTCAAGATGTAGCTCAAAAGTAAACCACCACATATTACCCTTGCAGGCATGTTGTACTTATCTACTTAACTAGATAATATGTAAAGACTCATCTATGTGTTCAGATTGTATTTATACAGTTGTATGTATGCTTAGTGAACTATTGAGAGGTGCCTGACCGATTACAGGAGTGCAAAGGTAGTGACTAGGTGATTTTAAAACTACATGAGTAATGATTGACTGATTCCATATTCTGCAATCACCCAGTTAGTATCCAAGCACTCATGAAATCACTCCGCCACTACCCAAACACTTATGAAATCACCAAGGCACTACCCATGCACTCTCCCAATCAGCCAAGCACTACCCATGTACTCATGCAATAAACCAAGCACTTATAAATTCACCAAGCACTCTCCTTGCAGTACTCTAATCATCCAGTCACTACCCATGTACTCATGCAACGACCCAGGCACTAACACATGCAGTGGTACAATCACCTGTGCACTACCCATGCAGTCCTCTAACCACCTACACAGTACTCATTTGCACCTTCATTTACCCAGGTAGTACCCATGCAGTCCAACAATCACCCTGTCACTACTCATGCACTGCTCCAATCACCCAGTCAGCACCATGTTCTTATCCAATCACTTTGCTAATTCCCAAGCAGTTGTAAATTCAGCATGCACTCTCCTTGCAGTACTCTAATCATCCAGTCAGTACCCATGTACTCATGCAATGATCCAGGCACTAACAGATGCACTGCTACAATCCCCTGTGCACTACCCATGTAGTCCTATAACCACCTATACACTACTCATTTGTACCTTCTATTACCCAGGTAGTACCCATGCAGTCCAGCAATCACCCTGTCACTCCCCATGCACTCCTCCAATCACCCAGCCAGTACTAGGTACTTATCCAATTACTGCACCAATACCCAAGCAGTTATAAATTCACCATGCACTCTCCTTGCAGTACTCTAATCATTCAGTCAGTACCCATGTACTCATGTAATGACCCAGGCACTAACTCATGCTCTGCTACAATCCCCTGTCCACTACCCATGCAGTCCTCTAACCACCTACACACTACTCATTCATTCCTCCAATTACCCAGGTAGTACCCATGCAGTCCAGCAATCCCTCTATCACTACCCATGCACTGCTGTAATCACCCAGCCAGCGCCATGTTCTTATCCAATCACTCCGCCAATACCCAAGCACTTATAAATTCACCATGCACTCTCCTTGCAGTACTCTAATCATCCAGTCACTACCCATGTACTCATGCAATGACCCAGGCACTAACACATGCAGTGCTACAATCACCTGTGCATTACTCATGCAGTCCTCTAACCACCTAGACACTGCTCATTCGCACCTTCATTTACTCAGGTAGTACCCATGCAGTCCAGCAATCACCCTGTCACTACCCATGCACTCCTCCAATCACCCAGCCAGCACCATGTACTTATCCAATCACTCCGCTAAAACCCAAGCACTTATAAATTCGCCATGCACTCTCCTTGCAGTACTCTAATCATCCAGTCACTACCCATGTACTCATGCAATGACCCAGGCACTAACACATGCAGTGCTACAATCACCTGTGCACTACCCATGCAGTCCTCTAACCACCTAGACACTACTCATTCGCACCTTAATTTACTCAGGTAGTACCCATGCAGTCCAGCAATCACCCTGTCACTACCCATGCACTCCTCCAATCACCCAGCCAGCACCATGTACTTATCCTTCAAACATTACTTATCCAATCACTCCGCCAAAACCCAAGCACTTATAAATTCACCATGCACTCTCCTTGCAGTACTCTAATCATCCAGTCACTACCCATGTACTCATGCAATGAGCCAGGCACTAACACATACAGTGCTACAATCCCCTGTGCACTACCCATGCAGTCCTCTAACCACCTAAACACTACTCGTTCACTCCTCCAATTACCCAGGTAGTACCCATGTAGTGCAGCAAACCCCATGTGATTTAAAAAGAAAGCATTTCATTGGTTTTTATGTAGAACGTGTTTCTTTACTAATAGAATAGTTTATTTCTATATAGTTATATTAATAATATTAAATTTATTTTACATTTTTTTTCAGATATTCTTTATCATCATTAAGAAAGACTTACCATGACAAAAAAAACAGTAAAGAGAAAACAAGAAAAGAAACAATACTATTTAAAGAAGAGACAACAGCAAGAATTAGATGAACTACAACATGTGGGAAAAAAGAAAAAGTCTTGCGGTAAGAGAACAAAAGAATTTATTAAAAGACTTTCAAGGACTAGAAAGGGTTTTGACAATGTAGAAAATAGAAAGAATACCTCTAGAACAAAGAAGAATGAAATGAAAAAAGGACAAATTAATGGTAAATCACGTTCTGAAAAAACAATCTATGCTAAAAGAAGGATGAATCAATTTTGTGAAATAAGGAAACGTATGTTTCAAAGTAGAGTAGTACAACATTTATTAAAAGATGGCAAGAAATATAAAAGAAGATCAGCATTTTATAAAAAGAAAAAACAGATTGAAACTATTGTTGAAAAGGCTTTTGAATAAAACAGAAAATTGTTCATTTTAGTTTTAAACAGAATGCGATCATTAGATAAACCAATGCATTTTATGAAGGACAAAAGTAAAAAGAAGAGAATAATTAACAGAACTAACTTTTGTGATATTTTTTGGGGTGAATGGAAGCACACTTCAAGTTCAGAGCTTTTTTTTAATGAAGAGAGCTATTTGCAAAGCAATACATTAGTTCACGCAGATGATACCAATGGTCGTGCTTATGAAGTGAAGAACGGTTGTGCAATTGAAAAAGAAAAGATGGTTCCTAGAAATGTAGAAGAAGTGATAGCTGATGAAGTTCTAGGGAGACGTACTAAAGCCCCAGTGTATACTTGGGATTGTAGTAGTATTTTTAGTATACGACAGGAGTCTATTGATATTTTATGAAATTTCTTACGAGTGTATAGTAAAAAAAGTGTTAAACAAAAGATTAAGATGCTGCAAGGACTAGATCCTTGCAAAGTGAGAAAAAATACTGGTTTGCAAGGTCATTCTCTGGCTTGTCTTTCTAGAAGGGTGTGTAAAAGTGTTTTTCATCATTTGAGAATGTTAGCAGTACATCACTCTCAAATGCGGAAGTTAGTAAGAAGATTGTACTATGTAAAAAGTCCTGCAATAATTTTAAGTGACTTAAACAGTGCTCTTTTGCATGGGTCAGTATCAGATGTAAAAAAAGTTTGTGATGAAATAGAGTTTCGTTACTTTGGTCCTGAACAAGAGTGTAGAGAAAGTGAGAGTTTGATAAGTGTAGGTGTTGAAGAAGACGTGGAAGATAGTAGTACTGAGAAGTTTGAAGAAGAAATTACGAAGTTTAGGTAATTTGTTGTGAAAGACCAAACTATGTTTGTATTTGTTGTAGACGAATTCACTATAGAAATCAAACTAGGAATGTTGATCAGTATTTAAAAAGTGAAAAAGAAAACAATGATAAGTGGAAGGAATTTGGAGCTTATTTGTTGGTAGAAGATTGCTTTGATTTGGGTACTGATCAACGTATTTGTAAATATTGTTATACCAAATTAGAGGACAACAAAATGCCAGCTAGAGCTGTACATAATAACCTAGAGTTGGTAGGTATTCCTCCAGAACTGGTAAATTTAAATACTTATGAGTCCATTCTGATTCAATCTGTGCACCCGTTTCAGGCTATAGTTCGTATGGAGCCTAAAACAGGTAAGCTGCCTCCCTCAGATTTACAAAGAGGTTTAAAAGGAAGAGTTGTGTATTTACCTTTAGATTTAAAGAAAAATATTGAAACTATTGGTGTAGAGAAAGAGGAAATTGTACCTGTAGTTATTCTAGTTAATGGTGTTCTTACGAAGAGTCGGAAAATATGGCAAGAATTAGTAGATGTCAGCAAAGTGCAAAAGGCTACGTTATATCTCATAAAAACAATGTTTACTACAAAAATGTGTATGTGGAAGAAGAAGAAATAGTTTTAGGAGATGATAGCGAAATTTCAAGTGGCCAAATTGAAAAAGTGGACATCTCCAAAAGTGAAGAAATTTATGAACATTATAGTGTACATCCTTTACATTCAAAGGAAGTGATTGGAAATACTATTGAATTATTCCAAATGAAGAAAGCGAAGGGGACTCCCATGAGTGTTTGGGAAAAAAGTTTGGAAGCTCGTTGTTTTCCACAGCTCTTCCCCACTGGAAAAGGTGGATGATATGACGAACGACCAGTACAGATTCCAGCATCAGAATATCGAACAACAAGATTGTACTCTGAAGATCCAAGATTTCGACAATGTATTCCATATATATTTCATCTTTTGTTTGAAAGTGACTTGTCTGGACTTTCATATGCAGTCAACCACATATTAAAAACAGGAGTTCATCTTCAACATGTTTCTGCAAAGGAATTCATGGACAAAGTACAACAGAGAGACGATCATTTAGAATCTCAATTGATTAATTTGATGGCGTGTCAACGTGGTACTAATGAGTATTGGTATCGTCGTCATGGAGAACTAAAATGTATGTTAAGGAACTTATGAACCCCTACGTGGTTTGTTACGCTAAGCTGTGCTGAATACGCATGGGACGATTTACTTGAATTTCTTCAAGAAGCAAATTCAAATATTAAAAACATTGAATTCAAGACACCTGGAGAACTGTGTTCCTTGTATCCTGTAAATATGTGCAGATATTTTAATCATAGGTTTCAAGCTATGATGTCTTTTATCTGCAATAAAAACAACCCACCTCTTGGAGAAGTTATTGATTTCTTTTGGAGAAAGGAGTACCAAGCTAGAGGTGCTCCTCATATACATATGCTTTTATGGATCAAGGATGCACCTAAGTTTGGAACTGATTCGGATGAGACTGTTTTATCTTTTATTGAAGACTATGTTACATGTGCTATACCAAAAACAAGAGAAGAAAATACCTTAAGACAACAAGTTTTACGGTTTCAAACTCATCGATGTGGCAAATACTGTCGACGGAAATACAAGTCAAAGGAAAAGTTTTATACAAAATGTCGTTTTGGATTTCCACGTCCAGTAATATCTAAAGGAAGAGTCAACAGTTTCATGTCAGCAGTGAGGCATACTATCACTAGAAAATCTCCCAAAAATACTTACAATTTAAAAAGAAGTGAACAATCAAAGTATATTAATGATTGTAATCCAGTCATTTTGTCGATGTGGAATGCAAATATGGATATCCAGTATGTTGCAGATAATTCCATTGCTGTTGCTCGGTATGTTACGTCATACATAACAAAATCTGAAAAGACGGAGTTGAAAGAAAAGTGGGAAGAAATTTCCCAAGAGAAGACTCTTAGTAAGAAATTGTACAGCTTTAGTTTGAAGATGCTGTCCCATCGAGAGATTGGATCCTACGAATGTTCGGATCGGTTGACCTCTGCAAGTTTATATTCAAAGTCAAGAGGAATCATTTGGGTTAGTCTAGGTCTTGCTGCAACACGAAATCGAGTACTTAAATCTATACAAGAAATCGAATATTTAGCATTAAATGAACCGGAAAGCACAGATATTGTTAAAACAAACATGTTGGATACCTACTATCCTAAAAGAAGTCCCTATCTTGAAAACATATGTCTCTATGAAGTACTGCAATATTACAGCTTTAAGAGAAATATTACAGAGAACATAAATGAAGAAAAATATGCAGTGATTGGTTCTGATGGATGTTTGGTGAAACATAGTAAAGGAAATCTCATTAATCACAGGAAACTGATTTGCGATACTCCAGATAAAAGGGAATTTTACTATTTAGCACTTCTGCAACTGTTCAAGCCTTGGCGTACTGAAATGGATTTACTTCGTGATTTTCTGTGCTATGAAGATTCTTTTAATGCATGTAAAGATAGCATTGAATGCACAGTTTTTCAAAATTATCTCCAAATGTTGAATGAAGAAATTGAACAAGAAGCTAGTATTGCAGCTGAGATTGCTAGAGACAGTTCTCAAGATAGTCAAAGTTCTGCTCCACTGAGTCAAGATCCACTAGGACAACCAATTCTTGAAAATGAAGCAGCAATCGCCATGAGTGAAGTGGAAACCGCAATGCATCAAGCTCAACACGATGTTATGGACTTAGGAAACTTGGAAGAACAACTATATATTGAACAGAAAGAAATATATCAACAAGTTACACAACAGTTCGACCATGGTTTACTTCATGAAGAAAAAGAATGCAACTGCACATCTTTTAAACCTATTCAAATGTATATCAGTGGTCAAGCTGGTACAGGAAAAAGTTTCTTAATTAAAGTTTTGACCAGTTATTTACAGAAAACCACTGATTCACATTTATCTTGTGTTGTAACCGCTCCAACTGGGTTAGCAGCACACAACATTAAAGGGATTACATTACATTGTTTACTAATGCTACCTGTTAAACATGAAAACAAGTTGGAATATCACATGCTTTCTGGAGAAGCTTGTTTGGAAGTTTCAAGAGTACTAAAGAAAATGAAACTTCTGATCATTGATGAGGTGAGCATGGTCTCAAACTTAATGCTTGCCTTTGTACATTTAAGAATGCAGAAAATGTTAAAAACAGATTAGGATGTGTTATTTAGAGGAAAACATGTGATGGTTTTCGGCGATCTACTGCAACTTACTCCTGTAAAAGGGCAACCAGTTTTTAAAACACTTGTGCATGAAGACACCAGAAAATCTTTGGGAAGTATTGGAAATGTCAACATTTGGTCATATTTTGAATACAAAGAACTTATTAAAAATATGCGACAGGCAAGTGATGAAGATTATGGAAGCATTCTCCAAGATATAAGAATTGGTGTATTGACAGAACATGGAAAAGAAGCTTTGCAAAGTCGGCTACTTACAAACTTGTTTCCAAATGAAAATGTTGCTCTGGAAATAATATACAAAAAAATTGGAGAAAATAAATCTATAATCTGCCTAATGCCAACACTGCGAGAGTGTTCTACATTCAATGAAGAACTTTTAAAGATGGGAAAACAACAAATAATAAAAATGGAAGCCATTGATAAAATAGAGCACGAAGGAATTACTATTATTTTGACAGAAAAATTAAAAACAAAATTGGTTTCTTTGGAAAAATCTATATCTAAGACTGCTGGTTTAGAAAAGAATTTATATGTATGTGAAAACTGTCGGGTAATTTTACGGCGTAATTTGGATGTGGAAAAAGGTTTAGAAAATGGAGCAATGGGAAAAGTTGTTGATTTTGTTAATTATCAAAATAGAGATGGAATTGAATTTTTAAAGATTACATTTGATCAGATTGAAGAGGTAAAACATATTGGACGTTGTTCTGTTCGTTTTTTGCTTGTTAAAAACTTGTATGTTCGTAGAAAACAGTTTCCTCTTTCTTTAGCATATGCGGTGACCATTCATAAATCTCAAGGTTTAACCCCTTGACCGCGATCGGAATTCCGCTTGTGTGCTGGACATTCCGATCGCGGGTGTGGTCGTGACGAGCTCAGCTCGTCATGCGCACAGCGCTACCGCGCAGCATGACATGCTGAGCTCGTCACGCGCATCGAAGGGGTTAAGTGTAGACAGTGCTTTGGTAAACATTGGAAGTACCGTGTTTAAAGAGGGAATGGCATATGTTGCATTGTCCCGAGTCAGAACTTTATCTGGATTGTATTTGATTGATTTTGATGAGAGAAAAATTAGTGCAGATGCAAATTGTGTAAGAGAGTATAATCGGTTAAGAAGACTGTATGCTCCCAAATTAGGTGAATATCCTGTATATGAAAAGCGTGTAGTATGTCGAAAATGAACATATGAGAAACTCTGTAGTGAGATTGGAAATAAGAAAAAAAATCAAGAGAATGTTGAGGTTCCAAACAAAAAAAAAATGGACAGTGTTGAAGATATTGTAGGATATCAGTTAGAAAATAGTTCAGGTATCAACTGCTTTGCTAATGTAGTTGTGAACGTCGTACTTTTTCTAGAAAATCTCCAACAACAAATTATGGAGAATCGAGAAAAAAGGTTTTGTTCTTTGTTGCATTCTATTTTTGAAAACTTGACAACTGATAAAACTAAAATCCAAAGTGTTTCTGTCATTCGGAATCTTCTGGATATATGTTCTTCTTCTTCACAATTTACACTTAATGTACAGCAAGATGCTCAAGAATTTCTTATGTTTATGCTTGCAGTATTGGAAGATGAAGGAATACAAATTGAAAATTTGTTTGGACTTCGTTACAGATGGGATCATGAATGTGAAGATTGTACATTTACTTCTACCACTAAAATAGACACTGAAAGATTCATATATTTGACAATACCAGATTGTAAAACAGTGTCTTTTAACAAATTAGTAAAATCAGCTAATCAAAATATGGAATGTAGTCACTGCAAATCTGAAATGTTATCAACATTATTTATAGAAAGATTTGGACAATATGTCATTTTAATGATACAACGTTGTAGAGCAGATGGAAGAAAATTTGAAACTAAAATAAAAAGATTTGTGCCAAGTCAACTGTCAATTTCAGGAAGAACTTTCAAAGCAGTGGCACTTATTTTCCATGATGTACCTTCTACAACATCTGGACACTATACTATGTATTTAAAGTGCAATAAAGGATGGACACATTGTAATGATGCCCATTTGCTATTCAAATATCGGTTGCCTAATGAATTGCCAAATTCATACCTAATATTCTTTTTTTTTTTTTTAATATCCTCATTCGCCACCAACCTCACTTCAAATCACACCCAAGATATCTGTACCCGCACTCAGCAAACTGAGGAACGTAGGCCATTGGAAGTGGAGACCCGCCTACTGGTACCAGACCAACCTGGGGATCAATGAAGAAACCAAACTGAGATACCTCTTCTGCCAAGCTCCAAGAGCTAGATGACTCTCGTCGTAGAACTACCAGAGAGACTGGCAGTACCCGACTTAGCCCGAAGAGTATTAGCGGCATAATCATACGACTCAGAGGAAAAGAAAAAAAAGGGAAAAAAAACCTCAGCCCATCACCTCTGAGCCCCATCTGAGTTGCAAGAGGTTCCAGAATGCTCTCTTCTTTTTACTGCCTGATCTGGCAAGATCCAGCTTAGAAACCGCCAAGACTGAAATCTGCCAGTCTAAGAAAGAGGGGGGGATTGATTCTGTCCTTATACAGATTTGCCTCCTAGCCAGGAGGATAGCATAGAAAAGCAAAGCTCCAGCAGGACCAGTAACTTTATCTGCAGAGCCAAATATGATTAAGGGTAAATCGATGTTAATAGGACATCCCAAGGTGCTTGTCAAAAGTTTCCAACACTATCCCAAAAGGAAGCAAGTGTTGGACATTCCTTGAACATGTGGATGTCCAAGGCAGAAACCTGCCCATATTTCCTGCAACTCACCGGTGGCCCTTTAGTAATTTTTAACAGTTTGTGAGGAGAAAAATAGGCCCTATGGATAGTAAACAGGTAGTTCCTTTTTAACCAGGCTGGTTTCACTACTTCATTTAAGGTCTTACAAGAATTCTGCCACAATTGAACACAGTCCTGTGCAGGTAAGGAGCCACCCCACAATTCCTCAGCCAGATTGAATTCGCCATCCACATCTTCAAGCATGGCCTGATACCAAAAAGAAACTTCCTTCTTCCCAGGGGGCTTGGTCACAAGCTGGCGTTCTAAGAAACTACCACAACCCACAGCGTTCTTACAATTTAGTTGTGGGTGGGATTGAGCCCAGCTTTCCAGTTGAAGATATTTAAATCTGGAAAGACCTACTCCAACCTTGTCCTCCAGTTGTTCCCATGAAACAAGGGTACCTCCAGGAGCAGGTCCCCCAGACCGCTAACCCAGCTTCTCTCAAAGGTATTGCCAACCTGTCCTTTAAACACTCTGGAGCCCCCGGGGAATCCCAGAGGGGAGCCAAGCTGGAAAAATAACTAAGCGCCACTGAACCCCTCAATTTGGCCCAAGTTTTAGCCAGGCCCTGAAGAACCTTCAGCTTGACTTTTTTTTAAAACTTCGGGTCCCCGAATTTAAACAGGAAACCCTCCTCTGAAAATTTGGCACCTCTAAGCATAGCCAAAAACATCCCCCCGCACCAGTATTCACAGGCATTCTCAACAGCATACGTGAGTGTGAAAGTTGGAAAGCCCAGGCGTATAACTGGAGATCTGGTAAAGCTAGGCCTCCCTTTTCTCTCCTCCGCCTCAGCTTTTTCCAGGCAATCCTGGGTGATTTATACGCCCAGACAAATGAGTTGATTTCACTCTGTAACTTATCGATGGTAGATTTTTCAAAATGAAGGGGAATACAGTTAAAAAGGAAAGTGATCTTAGGGAGTATCGACATCTTAATCAAATTGACCCTACCTATAATGGATAGGGGCAATAGGGCCCAAGATTTCATTAGCCTCTGACAATCCCTTGCCACCATAGCCATGTTGGTCTCAGCGATCTTAGTGATGTCTTGAAGAACATTGACTCCCAAGTATCTCATTTTGGAACTGATCTGGTGCTGGTGCTGAGTCCCTTCAAGATTCCAAGTCATGATTTCCGTCTTCAAGGCATTGATTTCATAACCTGAGACAGAACCGAACTCCTGGGCTAGACTAATGATAGCCAAAAAATCTGACTGTAAATTAGCAGAAAAAACTAAAATATCGTCAGCATACAGGGCAACCTTCCTCTCCCACTCCCCATACTTAAAAGGCTGGATATTAGGATCATCTCTGAGCCGTTGAGCAAATGGCTCAATATATAGATCAAAAAGGAGAGGGGAGAGTGGGCAACCCTGTCTGGTACCTCTTGAGATCTTAAAAGAGTCAGTAATATTCCCATTAACAAGGAGACTGGCAGTTGGGTTCTGATAAATCAACTGGACCATGCGACAGAAATTTTCCCCTAGGTTAAATTTCCTCAAGACCTCCGACAGGTAGATCCAATTCACTCTGTCGAAGGCCTTGGTAGCATCTAAAGTCATAGCTGCTAATGGAAGGGAATATGCAGAAGCCAGATCAATTGCGCCGATAAGGTCATAGGTGAGGTCCGAAAGCTGCCGGCCCCTGACGAAACCCTTCTGATCTGAGTGGAGAATATCTCCCACCACGAGACCCAATCTCGTTGCTAAAATTGAAGTAAAAATTTTGTAATCAGCGTTCAAAAGTGATATGGGCCTGTATGACCCACAGCTTGATGGAACTTTCCCAGGTTTCAAAATCAAGATTATTGTGGCGTCATTCCACGAAGCTGGGAGCCCTAGGCCGGCCTCTAACACCTGATTGAAAAGCAACGTCAGAGTGGGGATGATCTTATCCCCCAGCATCCTGTAGATCTCGGCTGGAAGGCCGTCAGGGCCTGCTGCTTTCCCGTTCTTATAGCGTTGGATAGCTCTGACCTCGGTCTGAGTAAACACC
This sequence comes from Calotriton arnoldi, assembly GCA_963921515.1. Taxonomy (NCBI): domain Eukaryota; kingdom Metazoa; phylum Chordata; class Amphibia; order Caudata; family Salamandridae; genus Calotriton; species Calotriton arnoldi. The sequence continues at coordinate 1,495,620 of CAWUFW010000319.1, forward strand.
TGATCTAAATGCAGTTGTTGATTGGACTTCAGGGAGGGAAGAGGAATATCTCCCAGCCAACTCTGAACACTGAGAATATCCAGGCTTTTATCTTCGCAATAGATGTCCTGAAAATAGGTCTGAAAGGCCTGACTAATTTCCCCATCTGAAGAAAAGGTATCGTTACCACTAATGATTTCTTTAATATGGTTCCTCGCCTGGTCTGTTTTAGACTTCCACGCGAGGAGCTTGCCTGCCCCTTCCCCATACTCGAAGTGGGCCATCTTACTTGCCTCCCATCTTCGAGTAAGCCTAGAGTGCAAGATGTTCCCTAACTGACCCTTTAGACTATCCAACGTAGCCTTTTGTTCTTGCTGGATTTCAGGGGAGGCTTGGCTAATTAAGTCGGCCTCGGCAACCTTCAGCTTTCCTACATTAGATAAAATCTCTTCTTTGTATCTTTTGTTTCTGAAGCATGACCTGCTGGTAATTTGGCCTCGCAAAAAGCTTTTAGAGAGTCCCATACATAAGTGATGGAAGTCGACCCTAAGTTCGTTTTCAGAAACCATTCGGTTTCTTGTTGTAAAAATCAATCTCCACTTCCTCCAAGAGTAAGGAACGGTCGAACGACCATGTCCTGATAGGACAGGATAATGGACATTCAAGACCCAAAAGGATACCTGAGTGATCTGAGAGATGGTTAGCCAGGTATAAGATTTTATTAACTCTGCCTCTTAGCGAATTACTTATCAGCACATAATCTATTCTAGATTGGTGCCGATATTTGTAATTTCGAAACGATACGCCTGGCAACTGACCTGATCTTTCCCTCCAAATATCTGAGAAAGCGAATTGCTTTATTGCCTCTAATAAGAAGTCCCGAGATTTTGAGGGGACAATGGCTCTATTGTTTGGAGTCTTATCCAATGCGGGGTTCAAGACGATATTAAAGTCCCCAGCTAAAATTATCGGTTCAGGAAAGTCTAATAAATGAGAGAAAATAGTCTTAAGACAGGAGGGGTCATCTTGATTGGGTCCATAATATCCAACCAGGGTAAACAGTGTCCCCATTATCATAACTTTAATGATAACCCACCTGCCACCTGGGTCAACTAGCTGCTGTAAAATATACGCCTTAGCTGATTTCTTAAATATAATTAGGACCCCTCTGATATTTACTGTCTGACTAGTGCAGACGTACGAGCCCACCCATCTTTTATTTTTAAAGAGAGAGACTGTCTCTTCTTTGAGAAGATGTGTTTCCTGAAGAATAATGACCTGAGCTGGTGAATCTTGAAGATACTGTATGATCTTATCTCTTCTCGGTCTAGTACGCAAGCCATTGACGTTCCAGGACAAAATCTGTATAAGACTCATGAAAGATCAAACGGAAAACCTAACATTAAAAGAGGAATTTGAATTTGAAATGACCAACACCAGCACTTAAACCAACCCAGTTCCAAAGCCATCACTTTAGGAATGAGGTAAGAACAATCAAAATAAGGGAGAATGAGGATTTTTTTTGTTTTTTTTGTCTGCTGCACCCACCCCCTACCCCTATCCCAGTGCTCCCCCCCAACCCTCCCCCCACCCCTGGGAACCCTTACCCCAATTATCTGGACAGATGGAGTCCAGGCAAATGCATCCCGGAGATGCCACCCCAACCAGTTACATTAGAAAAAGAAAAGAGACAAAAATACAGAAGAGAAAAATGCTGAGAGACCCTATCTACCCTATGAGGCAGTCGGGACCGATTTAGAAGGGAAGAAAGACGAATAAATATACTCTTTTACTCCCATTTCTTCTCCTCTCTTTAGTGTTATTATTTCCTTTTAATATGGGCCCCTCTCACCCATGATCCTCTAATATGCTGACTCTTCAGCACAAAAAGAGAAAGAGAAGGCTAAACCTTCACTTAATAGTGCTACTACTACCCCAACCAAACGCTACCCCCAACTGAACCTAACCCTTATGATCCCCCCTTGCTAATACTGTCAAGCAGCTCATCCGCTTCCTGCACCGTTCTTATATTGTGCAATTTATTATTGTACATCACTTTTAAAAAGGCCGGGAATTTTAGTTGGGCTACTGCGCCTATTTTTTTGAAATCCTCCAACCTCCTACCCAGCTCCCACTGCCTCTCCAAAGTGAACCTCGAGAGGTCGGACCGGATCTCAAATGAAAACTCTTTTGCCCGAACTGTTTTCAATTTCAATGCTGCGTTAAGGATTTTATCCTTTAGAGCAAAGGTGAGAAAATTAATAAGAATTTTCCTGGGTTTGGATCTATTGGGATTTCTTCGGAAAGGATCCCTATGCACCCTCTGTATATCCTGACTTAGTGCTTCTTCTGAGTCCTCGAGCTGTAGGGAGGTCTTGAGTAAAGAGACAATATAAGGTCGGATATCGGATCCTTCGCTGCCTTCCGGAACATTCAGTAAGCGTAGGTTATTCCTACGTGCATTATTCTCTAACTTTTCCATTCTCTCGCTGAGATCCATGCGTTCTATCTTTAGCGATTGAATGTCCAACTTCGCTCGCCCAAGGTCCTCTTTTAATTCACCAACACTATTCTCGAGGGTTACAGTCCTGGAATTTAAAAGGTCCACTTTTTTTTCCAAGGATTCACAAAAGTTCCTAATTTCTCCTTGATTGACTGCAGATACTGCAAAACCCTTTTTTATATCTTCAGATAATGTGGTGAAAAGAACTTCCAAGCCTGATGGTGAAGATGATGGTAAAGATAAGGAGCCCTCCTCTTGTTCCCCCTAGAGTTACCGTTAAAAACTGCTAGTGGCTGTGGTAGTTGCAGTGGCTGTTGCTGTGGCTGAATCTGATTCGGAGGGCAAGCCAAGGAGTTAGCGTTCGCACTGTTCTCGGGCCCCAAAGGCCCCAAAGGCACCCCTAAGTTACCCTGATGGGAAACCTGGTCTAGTGCTAACTCCCTACTGCTGTCAGATACCGTTATCAATGGTAATGTTGATACTACGGAGGTGTCCATGCTTGCCAAGCTCCGCTCAAGAGATCCGGCCTGCGCAGTGATAACCAGAACCTCTGGTTGGACCCTGAAATAGGAACGCAGCGACGGGGTCACCCTAACTAAGGTATTTACGGAATTACTTTTTGCCTCTTAGGTTTTATAGATCTTCCCTTGACCTGGTATATCTGAAAGTCAGAGTTGCTACTTAAAGCCGATATATCAATGGCGGAAGGGGACTCTGACCCCCGAGGCGACCTTGCCAGTGCTCGGATCTTGAGACAGCTCTGAATCCTTTCTAAGGCTATCTATACTGCCAGAGTTATTTTTTATATTTGCCTTAGCCCGTCCGCAGCTCCCCACAGCACCTTTCCTCTGCTTCTTATGGCCCCTTCTAGTAGTAGTGGCTAATTGCGGTGTAACTTTAATGGGAGAAAAAGCCTCCTGTATGGATGTAAGAGTCTGGGGGTTTGACCCCAGGGGCCAAAACCTCCTGCAATTGCTGCCGAAATTGAAGAGCTGAACCCCCAGTCCCTGTCTCTGCCCTTGCGCCTAGCTCCGGTATAATGGCAGAGACCTCCGCAGTCTTACCGCACTCTTCCCGCAGAGTCCTCTGAACAGCCGTTTGACGAAAGAAGCCGCTGATGCTGACTCTGCCGTCACTCCCCCGGAGATGGCCTCGCGCGGCCGCCTTGCGTCCTCTGCGGAGCTCCAGGGCGGCTTCCAACCAGCGGGGCGGCGCAGGTATGCGTCTACCCGCCTCACCTCTACACATCCCAAGCCGCCCAAGCTTCACGCGGCGGACAGCAACCACGCCGTGAAAAAAGACGGGAAGAAAACTAAGAAGGCAGGGAATCAGGAAAACACACGCCGATGAGGTATTGCTGTTCTCCGATTAAATTATCTCATTGTCTCGATTTAGTACATTCAGTACATTCGATGGCTGGAGCGGAAGCTCCGGGTGCTAGCGACTACCAACGTGCAGCCGCCATGTTCCCACTCCGCCCATACCTAATATTCTTGATTCCAAAGTTCTGAGAACATCATTCGGCCTATTGGGAAGATGTCAACATGAATTAATGAGATTATTTTGGATATTTTCAATACAAACGATTTTAGAAACATCATTCGGCCTATTGGGAAGATGTCAATATGAATTAAGAAGTTTATTTTGGATATTCTCAATGCAAATGATTTCGGAAACATCATTCGGCCTATAGGGAAGATATCAAGAATTGCTGATTCAATTATCGTTTCTGTTCTTTGATATTGTATTTAGAAAATTGTTTTAGAAAGAAGCATTTCATATATTTGAACTTTGTATTATATGCAATGTTATTGAGGGTGTTTATTTTAGGAAAAGTAAACAGATAGTTGAGTTTGTTGTAAATATTTTGAACACAGATTTGTTTTTTTTAACAATCTTATTGATTGTATTTTTTGCCCGCTGTTACATGATGATCAACATTGAAATCACTGTGTATGGTGAAATTCAATAGAATCTGAAAACAGCAAAAAGGCAAACTGAATATGTTATTTAATTGTAAAATTAAGTTGTGTTCTTAAAACAATAATATTATGTTATAACTGTATTTTTTCTTCTCTTTTACAGACCCAAATTCTAAAGGTTGAAACTTTTTTAAATTTAGATTATAAAAAAAGAACTGAAAATATTGTTTCAATGACTTTCATATCAACTATAAAAAAGGTAAGATTAAGTAACCCAAGCACTACCCATGCAGTACTACATTCACCTGTGCACTACCCATACAGTCCTCTAACCACCTAGACACTACTCAGTCACACCTTCAATTACCCAGGTAGTACCCATGCAGTCCAGCATTCACCCTGTCACTCCACATGCAGTCCTCCAATCATCCATCCAGTACCATGTACTAATCCAATCACTCCGCCAAAACTCAAGCACTTATAAATTCACCATGCACTCTCCTTGTAGTACTCTAATCATCCAGTCACTAGCCATGTACTCATGCAATGACCCAGGCACTAACACATGCACAGGTACAATCCCCTGAGCACTACCCATGCAATCCTCTAACCACCTACACACTACTCATTTGCTCTTTCAATTACCCAGGTAGTACCCATGCAGTCCAGCAATCACCCTGTCACTACCCATGCACTCCTCCAATCACCCAGCCAGTACCATGTTCTAATCCAATCACTCCGCCAAAACCCAAGCACTTATAAATTCGCCATGCACTCTCCTTGCAGTACTCTAATCATCCAGTCACTACCCATGTACTCATGCAATGACCCAGGCACTAACACATGCACTGCTACAATCCCCTAAGCACTACCCATGCAGTCCTCTAACCACCTAGACACTACTCATTCACTCCTTCAATTACCCAGGTACTACCCAAGCAGTCCAGCAATCACCCTGTCACTACCCATGCAGTCCTTCAATCACCCAGCCAGTACCATGTACTTATCCAATCACTCCGCCAATACCCAAGCACTTATAAATTCACCATGCACTCTGCTTGCAGTACTCTAATCATCCAGTCAGTACCCATGTACTCATGCAATGACCCAAGCACTAACACATGCACTGCTACAATCCCCTGTGCACTACCCATGCAGTCCTCTAACCACCTAGACACTACTCATTCACTCCTTCAATTACCCAGGTACTACCCATGCAGTCCAGCAATCTTCCTGTCACTACCCATGCACTCCTCCAATCACTCAGCCAGTACCATGTACTTATCCAATCACTCCGCCAATACCCAAGCACTTATAAATTCACCATCCACTCTCCTTGCAGTACTCTAATCATACAGTCAGTACCCATGTACTCATGCAATGACCCAGGCAGTACCCATGCACTGCTACAATCACCTGTGCACTACCCATACAATCCTCTAACTGCCTAGACACTGCTCATTCACACCTTCAATTACCTAGGTAGTACCCATGCAGTCCAGCAATCCCCCTGTCACTCCACGTGCACTCCTCCAATCAGCCAGCCAGGACCGTGTACTTATCCAATCACTGCGCCAATACCCAAGCACTTATAAATTCACCATACACTCTCCTTGCAGTACTCTAATCATCCAGTCAGTACCCATGTACTCATGCAATGACCCAGGCAGTACTCATGCACTCATACAATCACCCATGCACTACCCATGCACTCTTTGAATCAATCATGCTCTACACATGTACTCATGCAATCACCCAGACATTAGCATGCAGTTATTTCTCTTTTGTAACTAGATATGGTAGTTCTGAAAAGAACTCTTTTTTTTCTTCTTTTTTGTTTTTAATTTTTTTTGTGTTTTTTTAAACTATTTTGTAAAATCTTTGGGTGTTTTTTGAAAACTCAAAAAAGCAACAGGCTAAAGTCTTAACTTTTGGAATTATAAACTCATTCCAATACAAAAAAAAAAAAATTAGCAGCGATGATTCCTTGCTGCAGAACAAACAGCATCAACAGATTGTTCACCACAACATAATATGGCCTTGCATTTTATGCAATGCTGTTCCAAGTTGGCTAACTCCGAGCGAATGTCCGGACCTCGAGACGAGGTGCTTGAGGCTCCAGAAGTGCTGGGACCAGCTCCCTGGTCAGCTTGCTGCATGTTTTGTTGTGCACGTCGCAGCTGCTCTCGTGCAAGATGTCTAGGATGGATCCTCTGCAGGTGTTTGTACATACTTGATGTCCCACATGAATACTTTTTGTCACTTCCTCTTGACAAAATCCGAGGACATAGAGTACAGCTCACCTTCCGAGCATTAACTTTCTTTTCACCATCTGGGATGGTGAAAAACTTCCAGACAATGGATTCCGGTCTTTTCTTGGGAGGTGGTTCTTCGAAGTCTTCATCTTCAGATGAAAGTTCTTGATCGGGATTTGAAGAAGCCATTTCTATAGTTTTCCAGCAAACACCAAAAAAATGTACAGAGTAGCTGCAAAAGCACAACAGGTGTCTCTCCAGTGATGCTGCAGAGAGAATGACAAAAATGGGTGGGGTCCTTCAACTGCTAGAATGGAAAACCTTGTAAACCAATAAAATGCTTTGTTTTAAAGTCACATGGGGGTCGCGCACCCGGTGCGCAACCAGCACGCACGCGTCGCAACTCCGCGAATATATATTAAACAATAATATAACTTTATTGCAACTACAAATATATGACTTTTATAATTAGTTTAGATAATCTCTTGCTCTTATATACACATTAAAGTAATATACATATAGTTTTAAAACATAAAAACATTTACGGGGGTCGCGCGCCTGGCGCGACCCCATACGTATATGACATTACGCGGGGCCCGGCACCGCGCAGCCGTCGCACACCAAACGCGCACACGACACGACCCCATACGTATATGACGTTACGCGGGGCCCGGCACCGCGCACCCGTCGCACACCAAATGCGCACACAACGCGACCCCATACGTATATGGCGTTACGCGGGGCCAGACACCACGCACCCGTCGCATACCAAACGCGCACACAACGCGACTTCCGCAAAATATATTTAAGAATGATATAACTTCAATGCAAATACAAATATATGATTTTTATAATTAGTTTAGATAATGTATTACTCTAATATACATATTACAATTATATACACATAACAAAAATTACGAAAGTTGTGCACCCGGCGCGACCCCCATACGTATATGACATTACGCGCGGCTCAACACCGCGCACCAGTCGCATATCAAACGTGAATCCCAGCACCCACCGAGATAGGTACACGATGGGTACGCGACTCCACTTTTTTTCCATAAAAAAAATATATATGTATTTTAGAAAACACAAGACATTACATAATTTAAAAAATAGAAAAAAAAATAAGAACATTTTTTATAGGATATTACAGTTACGAAATAACAATAAACAAAACTTAGCAATTTACTGAAAAAAAGACAGGTTTCATAAACATTATACTTAGAAATTAGCATTTAAAAAACCTTTGAAATTCACTGAAAAAACCATAGGTTTTAGGGACGTTATAGTTAGAAGTTAGCATTTAAAAAACCTTTGAAATTCACTGAAAAACCATAGGTTTCAGGGACGTTATAGTTAGAAATTAGCATTTAAAAACCTTTGAAATTCCCTGAAAAAACCATAGGTTTCAGGGACGTTATAGTTAGAAGTTAGCATTTAAAAAACCTTAGAAATTCACTGAAAAAACCATAGGTTTCAGGGATGTTATAGTTAGTTGGACATTTCACTCGTACAAAACCAGAGAAATTCCGCCGTTATAGTTAGTTCAGTTAACTATAACTCGCGCCCCCGCAATGCACTGCTGATGACGTCACATATTACATCATTCATGACATGGTCAGTGACATCACTGATGACATCACTGATGACATCTCAAATGACATCACTGATGACATCATCCATGTGATAATTTCATGCATCTTCTCACACCTTAATATAACTTTTGATACACCCACTCTAAATTACAGACTGCCATTCTCAAAACCATAGACACTCCAACACCAATAACTACATACACACTCACTGATTCTTAGGTCTACACACACATCCACTCACTCACCCGTACAGTCACTCATACTTACGGTCACTCAGTACAGGACTATCATATGCACTCATACACCTATATAGACACTGACACACCGCCACTCATCCATAGAGGTACTCACACACCTAGTCAGTCATGCAAATAATTAATCACACTGCCATTTACTCACCTATACAGTTATACACACACCAGCTCACTTACTCATACAAATACTAGCACATTCTTACGCTCTTATACAATCACTGAATCAAGTACACAGTCATCCATACAGCCACTCTCACAATCACTGACTCTCATGTATAGTCATTTATATACTCCAACTCTCACATACACTGCCTTTTACATATGTAGTTACTTGGACATGTACTACTGAGACATCCATTCACTCACCAACACACCCATACACACACTCACCCACCCATACAGCTGTTTGCACATGCACTCTTGAACCCATATACCCAGGAAATCAACCACTCACACATCTATGCACAGAGTCACATACCTCCCACCCACACACTCAGGCACCCATACAAATACTCAGGCAACCAATCAATAACCCATATAGATACTCATGTAGCTACTCACCAACCCATGCAGCAGCTTACACAACTACAGGCAGACTGATGCACACATTCACACAGTTTAGTCACTAACCCATGCATTCACTAAGACACATTTAATCACTCACTTATACAGTCAGACACGCACCTACTAAATCCTCCATCCAGACACTTATACACCCACTCATTCTTCAATACACCTTGGCATATATATAAAACATATTTAAACTTTATAGAAACACACAGTCACTGGATGATGTCATCAGTGATGTCATCAGTGATGTCATTTGAGATGTCATCAGTGATGTCATGAATGATGTAATATGTGACTTCATCAGCAGTGCATTGCGGGGGCGCGAGTTATAGTTAGCTGAACTAACTATAATGGCGAATTTCTCTGGTTTTGTACAAGTGAAATGTCCAACTAACTATAACGTCCCTGAAACCTATGGTTTTTCAGTGAATTTCTAAGGTTTTTTAAATGCGAACTTCTAACTATAACGTGCCTGAAACCTATGGTTTTTTGAGTGAATATATATATTCACTGAAAAAACCATAGGTTTCAGGCACGTTATAGTTAGAAATTAGCATTTAAAAAACCTTAGAAATTCACTGAAAAAACCATAGGTTTTAGGGACAGTTATAGTTAGTTGGACATTTCACTCGTACAAAACCCGTGAAATTCCCCCGTTATAGTTAGTTCAGCTAACTATAACTCGCGCCCCCGCAATGCACTGCTGATGACGTCACATATTACATCACTCATGACATGGTCAGTGACATCACTGATATGATGACATCTCAAATGACATCACTGATGACATCATCCAGAGACTGTGTGTTTCTGTAAAGTTTAAATATGTTTAATATATATAGGGAAAGGCGTATTGAAGAATGAGTGGGTGTATAAGTGTCTGAATGGATGATTTAGTAGGTGCGTGACTGACTCTATAAGTGAGTGATTAAACATATCTTACTGAATGCATGGGTTAGTGACTAAACTGTGTGAATGTCTGTATCCGTCTGTCTGTTGGCGTGTAAGCGGCTGCATGGGTTTGCGAATAGCTAGATGAGTGTCTACATGGGTTATTGATTGGTTGTCTGAGTATCTGTATGGGTGCCTGAGTGTTTGTGTGGGTGGGGTGTGTGTGACTCTGTGCATAGATGTGTGAGTGGGTGATTCACTGGGTGCATGGTTTCAAGAATGCATCTGTGATGGACTGTATGGGTGGGTGAGTGTGTGTATGGGTGTGTTAGTGAGTGAATGTATATCTCAGTGGTACATGTGTGAGTAACTACATATGTGAAAGGCAGTATATATGTGTGTTGGAGTATATAAATGGCTATAAGTGAGAGTGGGTGATTGTGAGAGTGGCTGTATGGATGAGTGTGTACTTGTATCAGTGATTGTATAAGAGCGTAAGAATGTGCTAGTATTTGTATGAGTAAGTGAGCTGGTGTGTGTATAACTGTATAGGTGAGTAAATGGCAGTGTGATTAATTATTTGCATGACTGACTAGGTGTGTGAGTACCTCTATGGATGAGTGGCGGTGTGTGAGTGTCTATATAGGTGTATGAGTGCATATGATAGTCCTGTACTGAGTGACCGTAAGTATGAGTGACTGTACGGGTGAGTGAGTGGATGTGTGTGTAGACCTAAGAATCAGTGAGTGTGTATGTAGTTATTGGTGTTGGAGTGTCTATGGTTTTGAGAATGGCAGTCTGTAATTTAGAGTGGGTGTATCAAAAGTTATATTAGGTGTGAGAAGATGCATGAAATTATCACATGGATGATGTCATCAGTGATGTCATCAGTGATGTCATTTGAGATGTCATCAGTGATGTCATCAGTGATGTCACTGACCATGTCATGAGTGATGTAATATGTGACGTCATCAGCAGTGCATTGCGGGGCGCGAGTTATAGTTAGCTGAACTAACTATAACGGGGAATTTCACGGGTTTTGTACGAGTGAAATGTCCAACTAACTATAACTGTCCCTAAAACCTATGGTTTTTTCAGTGAATTTCAAAGGTTTTTAAATGCTAATTTCTAACTATAACGTGTCTGAAACTTTTGTTTTTTTCAGTGAATTTCAAAGGTTTTTTAAATGCTAATTTCTAACTATAACGTGCCTGAAACCTATGGTTTTTTCAGTGAATTTCAAAGGTTTTTTAAATGCTAATTGCTAACTATAACGTGCCTGAAACCTATGGTTTTTTAAGTGAATTTCAAAGGTTTTTAAATGCTAGTTTCTAACTATGCCTACAGAGGTAGGACATGTGAAGAAAGAAGAAAAAAGGCACAGAAAGAAGCAAAAGAAATGCAGAAAGAAGCAACAGAAGTCCACAAAGACGAAGAAAAGGGCAGGAAGAAGCAAGACATGTGCAGAAAGAACCAACAGAGGAGCAGAAAGAGGCCTTGTTGCAAAATCATCCTGTGCCCACAACTTTTTGAGATGGGTACTGGTGGTAACTGACTCGGACTAACCAGGCCTAGAGCCAGTGCTATGCTAAAAGACACTTAGAATACAGTGAAAACACCTACATACACTACGGAACACTATGCGTTGGGGTACCCCTGTGATTAGCATGACCTCCTCTGTAAGGCCCTAGTACATAATAGGGCAGGGGGATCAAAACTTAGGGGTCGATTCCGATTCGGGCCGGAAAAAGCACTGACCGACTCGGAGCCGGAATTAATTCCGACCAACACGTACCTGTGGCGCCCGACACGCCAAGTACGATGCAAAGCGTGCTAAATCCGACCGACACGTACTGAACCCAAGCCGAATGACCGAGCCGCACGGAAAACAGCAATCCGGCCGGAAAAACACGCGAATCTAACCGACCGACACGCACCCGGAACAAATCCAACCGAAACGTACCCGCGAACTCCAAACCGCAAAGTACGATGCAAGGCGCGAAAACCACGACCGAGTCGTACGGAGGACAAGCCGTACGACCGACACGCATACAAAACTGCGAGCCGAAGTAACACAAAACACCGCGACCGACGCGTACGCAGCATAGAAAACTGCACAAACACAGCGTGAACGAAACGGAGAAGACCGTACGAGCCAACTGCAGGGTCCGACTCGGTCACAAGAACGTTTCCAACATGCACAGAAAGTACTAATGAAAAATACACCAAAAAAAAAGGCCAAACAAGCAATTACAAAGCCAATAAATACTGGGTGGGGTGGGGACAGAGAACAAAGACACACCCACAACTCCACCCATATAAAGGACACAAATCCCAACCATGATCCTTTGCAAATGCTATTCTACTGCCAGCACTCAACAGACAGCAACCACACACCCACAGCTCATCCCTCACACAAGCCACACACCATCAGCACACCAACAAATAGCTACCTCACATACACCCAGCAAAACACACACTCACACACCCTCACCTGCACACCAACACACACATCACTCACCATCACCACCCATCACCATGCCCCCAAAGAAGAATCACAAGTTCCTAGATTGTGAATTGGAAGTCCTGGTAGACGAGATCCTCAGGGTAGAGCCACAGCTGTTTGGCACACTGGTCCAACAGACACCCATCTCCCAGAAAACCAAGATGTGGGAGAGGATCATCAACAGGGTGAACGCACAATCACCATGTCTGCGCACAAAGACTGACATCCAGAACAGGTGGTATGACGTGCGCAGGAGGGTACGGGAGCTGCTCAAGAAGGACTACCTCCTGAGCCAATACACCGGCAGTGGCCCTCCTGCCAAGCCAGTATACCTCAGGCCCTGGGAGGAGAAGGTGCGGGCCATCCTTCCGCCAGTGAGCGTCTATGGACTAGAGAACATCCCAGAGCCTGGTGAGTACACAACAAATGTACACAATATTCTGCCACAATACACACACACACACATCACTGTCAAGGGGAGAGTCAAACCATGCACTCATAGCAATTACACAGCAACCAGAACAGAATCATCCCAAAATGTGTATGTCAGTCAGATAAACACAACACATGCCATCTCAAAGTTACATTTAACCGTGTCATCACATGTACAAACACAACTACAACTACAGCTAGGCAGTGGCACAAATATAACTAACAAACACATCCAGACATGTAGCCACCACTACAACACCAACACACAGTGAAGACCACTGAAAGAAAGGAATTCTGTGTATGCTGGGCAAGTCAGTGTAGCCAATAGCATCATGGGAGTCGTAGTCACAGATATTGCTCACCCCCACAACTGTCCCATCAACACCACCATGAACCATGCGCACATCACAGGGAGTGGAAAAGGACTCACAAGATGGCTGACACTGGCTACTGCTGTGGGGAGCACAAGGCCCTGCTGGCAACTGTGCAACAACCAACAGCAGGACACCACTGACTGACATCCTGAGAGACAACTTCCACTCCCTGCAATGGAAGCACGTTCCATGGTGGGATATCTGGCTGGGTGGGAAGTAGGACTCGCAGCACTGACCATAGTCACAAGCACCTCCCCCCACACACCCCCTCAACACATACTCCACATAACCCACCTGGGAGAATGCAATGCCTCACATCCTAACTCAAGATCCCACAAAGAACCACCACCCTGGGTTATGTTGTGTGAAGCACAGGGACACTCTTGGGACTTTTAGCCAAACAACTGCCAGGACAACACTCCCAGCCATCCTGTCAGCACAGGCAGCCCACCCCACAGGGAAGCAGAGTCAAAAGGAAGGAAGCATGGGCATGCTGGGAAGGGGGGTGGAGGCAATAGCATGATGGGAGTAGTAGGCACAGATATTGCTCAGCCTCACAACTGGCCCATCAACACCACCCTGAACCATGCTCACATCACAGGGAGTGGATAAGGACTGACAAGATGGCTGACACTGGCTACTGCTGTGGGGAGAACAAGGCCCTGCTGGGAACTGTGCACCAACAAACAGCACAACACCACTGCCTGACATCCTGAAAGCCAACTTGCACTCTCTGCAGTGCAAGCACGTTCCATGGTGGGATATCTGGCTGGGTGGGAAGGAGGACTCGCAGCACTGACCATAGTCACAAGCACCTCCCCCCACACACCCCCTCAACACATACTCCACATAATCCACCTGGGAGAATGCAATGCCTCACATCCTAACTCAAGATCCCACAAAGAACCACCACCCTGGGTTATGTTGTGTGAAGCACAGGGACACTCTTGGGACTTTTAGCCAAACAACTGCCAGGACAACACTCCCAGCCATCCTGTCAGCACAGGCAGCCCACCCCACAGGGAAGCAGAGTCAAAAGGAAGGAAGCATGGGCATGCTGGGAAGGGGGTGGAGGCAATAGCATGATGGGAGTAGTAGGCACAGATATTGCTCAGCCTCACAACTGGCCCATCAACACCACCCTGAACCATGCTCACATCACAGGGAGTGGATAAGGACTGACAAGATGGCTGACACTGGCTACTGCTGTGGGGAGCACAAGGCCCTGCTGGGAACTGTGCACCAACAAACAGCACAACACCACTGCCTGACATCCTGAAAGCCAACTTGCACTCTCTGCAGTGCAAGCACGTTCCATGGTGGGATATCTGGCTGGGTGGGAAGGAGGACTCGCAGCACTGACCATAGTCACAAGCACCTCCCCTCACACACCCCCTCAACACATACTCCACATAACCCACCTGGGAGAATGCAATGCCTCACATCCTAACTCAAGATCCCACAAAGAACCTCCACCCTGGGTTATGTTGTGTGAAGCACAGGGACACTCTTTGGACTTTTAGCCAAACAACTGCCAGGACAACACTCCCAGCCATCCTGTCAGCACAGGCAGCCCACCCCACAGGGAAGCAGAGTCAAAAGGAAGGAAGGATGGGCATGCTGGGAAGGGGGTGGAGGCAATAGCATGATGGGAGTTGTAGTCACAGCTCTACATCCCCCACCACATGGCCCAGCAAGCTCACACTCACGCATGCACATCCCACAGAGAGTGGAAAGGCCCATCAAAGATGTCTGACACTGTTGCTGTGTCGTGGGGAGCACAAGGGCATGCTGGGAACTGCACACCAACCAACAGCAGGGCACCACTGTCAGCCATCTTGCCATTGCTCTCACACCCACACACACTGAACTCCCCACAAAAGCAAGTAAGTATGGGAATGCTGGGAAGTGGGGTGGAGGCAATAGCATGATGGGAGTCATAGTCACAGACATAGCTCACCCCCACAACTGTCCCATCAACACCACCCTGAACCATGCTCACATCACAGGGAGTGGAAAACAACTGACAAGATGGCTGACACTGGCTACTGCTGTGGGGAGCACAAGGCCCTGCTGGCAACTGTGCAACAACCAACAGCAGGACACCACTGACTGACATCCTGAAAGACAACTTTCACTCCCTGCAATGCAAGCACAGTCCATGGTGGGATAACTGACTGGCTGGGTGGGAAGGAGGGCCGGCTGTCAACCAAATACAACCAATGAAGACCATTGTCACACCCCAACAAATACATAGAAATGCCCAAATAATGCAGGACAATGTGCTACACCAATATCAACCCCTGACTGTGACAACTTAGGACAATGCAATGTACAGGCCCGCACCCAGAGGCACAGTCACAACTGTCAGGTGTGTCAACCATTGATGCCTGCAGAAACATTACATACATTGTGTGTGTCTCCCAAAAACAGGTGATGATGGGGACACAGCAGCAGACGCTGAGGAGTCCCAGTCCCAGGCTCAAGAGGATACGGAGCTCACTGGTGTCGTACAGCCTCTGCCCTCCTCGGACGAAGAAGACCAACCTGGCACATCCGGTGCAAGTCAACATGCAGCACCAGCAGGACCACCAGCTGCAGCACCAGCAGGACCACCAGCTGCACCCCTGCACCCACCCCTCCAACGACTGTCACCACAAATACCATCCCTGCCGACATGGACAGAACAAGGAGCACCACCAGCACAGGGACCCTGGACCAACGTGGGGCCATGGACACCACCACCACCACCAACCCCCAAGGGGGACCAGGGTCATCTGTGCGTGCCACTGCACGCACTGCACATGTCGGCAGGGGTGGTGGGAGGGGTGGGAGACAGAGGTCGCTGCTTGCAGAGGTTGCTGGTGTGCATGATGACCCACAACTGGTACGCATAGCCGATGCGTACCAGTCCAGCACCGGAGATCTCAGCCAGGTAGTGGGGCTCCTCAGAGACATGAAACAGCAGCAGGCTGCCCATCATGCCCGCTTGGACTCACACATGTCCCGCGTGGAGTCCAAGTGGGACGCACTGCAAGAGATGACGGCGGTGCACAGGGACATATTACAATGCCTCCGCCAGATGAACAGCAACCAGTCCACACCTCCCTGTGTGCCAACAACATCTGGTGCTGAACAAACTGCAACTGCCACAGGGAGGGAGGATGACTCTGGCGGAGAGTCCCCTGCACCGCAGCAGCCTGTACTTGAGGGGCCCCCCAAAGAAGAGGGGTCGTCCGAGGAGGGGCAAGTGAGAGGCCGATGGCCAAGTGCAACCCCCAGGAAGCCTGAACCTGTTCTGGATGTTCACCTTTGTGCACAAACTGTTCACCCTGTTGACGGCAACACAACTCCCACACATGACATGGGGAGTACAAGTTGGACCAATGTCTCAGACAACTGTGGCCCCGATACTGGGGATTTTGTCTACCAGGACTTTCAATTCACCTAGGAACTTCTGATTGCAATATATATGTACAGCACTAACCATCCTATGCACTATTCACACAAATGTATCACAATAAACACACTAATACACCATACTTGCCTCTGTTGTGATTCCAACGTGGGTGCTGTCATGGGGATGATGAACTGCAAAATTACACTGTGTATGCGAACTGCAACAGCAAGTACAACACAGGCATGTGAGTAAAGGCAACGTGACACATATGAGGGAGACACACCACCAGGGCTACACAACACATACACACCTAGGCCATCTGACTCATTGCCTACACTGATGTTGCCAGGGAAGACGGTGCAATGCACAGACACCACACCTATTCCCAGTTGTAGTCAAGTAGCCCACAGGTGCAGTAAGCAAATGGCAGTCAAATGTGTGACCACAGACAACGCACATCACAAAGTGAAGCACAGGTTTATTACACAGTTGCAACATGTCGTAACCACTACAGATGCAAGGTAATCCCACCTGGCAGCGGGCACACAGTCAACAACTGTAGAAGGAAGGAAGTCCATGGGTGTGGCGCACATCACCTGTAGGGACACAACAGCTACCACCCTGGAAGTACAATCACGTCGTCGGTGGACACAGTTGACCAAACGAATCTGAAAGTACCCTGTGAAGGACAGAAATGACACACAGTCAAAAGCAATGGAGAACAGGACAGAACAGCAAAACTCATGCACAATACATGTTACAAGATACCCACCCAGAACCAAGTTAGCATGTCAACACTGTTGGGGAGTACAGAACACCTGTAAGCACACATCGCTACACACATCCAGTCAAGTAGCCCATGGACACACTCCAACAGCACCAGAGCACCACCTACACATATCATGTCAACTCACATCATTGACATGACACCTCAGGATACTCACATTCAGCTAAAGAAGTTGGTGATGAGCTGTGTGCGGACATCACCATCATCATCATCATCACTGGCATCGTGGTCCAGGCCAGGATCCTCCACAGGTGGCGGATGTTGGTCATTGTCATCCTGGATGAGAGGCAACTCCTTCCGCACTGCCAGGTTGTGGAGCATGCAGCAGACGATGATAATCTTGCACACCTTCGCTGGGGCATATGGGAGGGACCCTCCTGTCTTGTCGAGGCAGCGGAAGCGGCTCTTCAGGAGACCAAATGTCCGCTCAATCACTCTCCTGGTCCGACCATGTGCCTCATTGTAGCGCATCTGGGCTGGTGTCACAGGGTTCCTGAGGGGTGTCAGCAACCACGGCATGTTGGGGTATCCCGAGTCACCTACGGACAGACAAGTGCACATTAGCTGACTTGGAAAAGTGGGCGGAATACTACAGATCAGATCACACACAATGGCACAAAGTCAGTACACACCGACAAGCCAGGCACGCTGGTTCTGCATCTGTGCCATCATCCTGGGGATGCAACTACTCCTCATCACAAAGGCATCGTGTGCTGAACCAGGGAAACGGGCACACACGTGTGTGATGGTCATATCTGCAAGACACACCACCAGTGCATTGACCGAGTGGTAGTGCTTGCGGTTACGGTAGGCCTGCTCCTGGGCCTGTGGTGGTACCAAAGCCACATGTGTCCCATCAATGGAGCCAATGACATGCGGCATCCTCCCCAGGGCATAGAAGTCACTCTTCACGTCAGTGAGTCGTTGCAGTCTAGGGAAATAGATGTACCGGTTCAGGAATAGCAACATTGCCTCCAAAACATCGCGGAGCACACGGCTCAACATGGTCTGTGACATCCCACCAGCAGTCGCCACAGTATGTTGGAAGGTACCGGTGGCAAAGAAGTGTAGGGCTGCCATCACCTTCACCTTGGGGGTCAGCGCTGTAGGATACGGCCGGCCAGGCTGCAAATGTCGGGCCAACTGCACTGCCAAATCCTCAGTCAGCTGCCTGGTGAAGCGGTACCGTCGGATGCTGTCCCGTTCCACCATCGTTGCCAGGTCTGGGAATGGTCTATGGACAGCAGGAGCCCTGCAGTGCAGAGGAGAAGAAAGCAAGATTGTCAGTCACCCCACATATGCGGCATTGAACACACTCAATATCACATCATACATCATTATGAGGCACAACTACATGAAGTGTGCAGTTCCGTAAGGACATGTATGGTACATACATGGCCAACATCTGTCATCACGGTTCAACAAGTGGCATCAATAAGTCCCAGGTTGGCCGATTGGATATCATGAGGCCGTGTCACAGTTCCCATCTCCTGCTGCCATGTCACAATCACCCCCACAGTGACATGTGAGGACAGATGTGCCCCAGGCATCACAGCTCAACGACAGGTACATTCCCAGGGACCCTGTATTGCCACATGGACACTGGCATTACATGGAGTATCATGTATACACCACAGCAAAACAACCATGACCCCCACAGGTAGTGGTCCCACTTGCCACTGCAGGACAGACATGGACGTCTGTGACACACACACGCACAACATCAAAGTCCATGCACACACAACGTGGATGTGGAGACTGTCTCCCATTGTGCACATGAAATCAGAGACATTGTAAACACTACATGCACACAGACTGTGGAGGACCATCACTATTGTGCCACTGGGACACCCTGGCTCAAACATACCGTCCCACATGGGACTCACGGGGTATGTGACATGACATACACATACACCACCGTGAAATGTGACCATGGCACATGCACAGATATGAACAGTTGCACATCACAGTGGTCATGTACACGTAACACCCAGGATCCTGTCCCCATGAACACGTGCACAGCCTGGGGGTGGCTGCCCCCAGTTGACACCCACAGGACAACTTGTACACCAACATACACACAATAGGAAATGCAGCCTTACATACCTTATGATACAGTTTGGACAGGCTGTCGTGTTGTAGGTGTGCCCCTCACTCCCTGGGAGCTATCTGTGGCTGGCATATGTTCATCTGAAGTATATCATCAAATAGGACTAGGCTAAGGTTGTATACAAATGCAACATTGTATGGTTTTTGTAAAAAGAAAAGCTTTTTTCTTTTTTTGAAAGCCCTCACCCACCAACCTAGTTGGTGGCATGCTTCATCATTGGGCCCACCTGGTAACACCGATTGTGTCCCTGGTGTGCTTTAACGCCTGATTTACAGCGGAGCAGGTATCTTGACTGAGTGTGCAGTGCTGTGACGTGAAGGTGAATTTAAAAACTGTACAGTGGTCCCATTACCCACAGGGTTTATTTTTAATGATTGGGCCTCTGGCAGTTATAAAAACAAGGCAATGGATGCGCGTAGAGTAATAATGGCTCTTACATCCAAAAACGGTCTACATGTTTCAGCCAGGCCTCAGATATGTACTGGCTTTCCTCAGGACCATAAAATTATGTGCGTAGTGAGATCTAAAACTTAGTTTGTGTTCAGACCAAATGTGTTGCACGCTCTAAGGTGCACTATGTATGAGAGGGGGGGATTACCCTCTTAAGGCATTCACTTGCAATTAGCGGAAGTGCCCCATGAGAGTCCGGCAGGGGTTCTAGCTGAACTGCATTACAGCTCTGGACCCGGATGAAGCAGGTGTGTTCCCGTGGAACACACCTGCTTCATCCGCTAATTACGGGTGATATGTAAGCGCCGGCCAGATCCGGGCCTCATATCTTCGGAGATCCGAAACAGCCAAGTAGGTCTTCACATGGGTCCAGAGCTGTAATGCAGTTCAGCTAGAACCCCTGCCGGACTCTCATGGGGCACTTCCGCTAATTGCAAGTGAATGCCTTAAGAGGGTAATCCCCCCCCCTCTCATACATAGTGCACCTTAGAGCGTGCAACACATTTGGTCTGAACACAAACTAAGTTTTAGATCTCACTACGCACATAATTTTATGGTCCTGAGGAAAGCCAGTACATATCTGAGGCATGGCTGAAACATGTAGACCGTTTTTGGATGTAAGAGCCATTATTACTCTACGCGCATCCATTGCCTTGTTTTTATAACTGCCAGAGGCCCAATCATTAAAAATAAACCCTGTGGGTAATGGGACCACTGTACAGTTTTTAAATTCACCTTCACGTCACAGCACTGCACACTCAGTCAAGATACCTGCTCCGCTGTAAATCAGGCGTTGAAGCACATCAGGGACACAATCGGTGTTACCAGGTGGGCCCAATGATGAAGCATGCCACCAACTAGGTTGGTGGGTGAGGGCTTTCAAAAAAGAAAAAGCTTTTCTTTTACAAAAACCATACAATGTTGCATTTGTATACAACCTTAGCCTAGTCCTATTTGATGATATACATTAAACTTTGGGGATAAGGACTAGTTCCCTAATCCTCTCTCTCCTTTAGATATTTAAATAAATATGTTCATCTGAGACAGGCATGGTGACATATGCCAGTCACTTGTACAGGGATGCGTTGAACAGCAATGGACCGATCGGTGCGCCCGGCCGGCCCATTGCATTCAATGTGTCGCGAGTGCGCGTTGTACCCTATGCAGCGTTGAACAGCAATGGACCGATCGGTGCACCCGGCCGGCCCATTGCATTCAATGTGTGCGGATACGCGTTGTACCTCTGTACGCGTTAGTACCGCAATGGACCGATCGGTGCACCCGGCCGGCCCATTGCATTCAATGTGTCGCGGTACGCGTTGTACCCCTGTATGCGTTGAACAGCAATGGACCGATCGGTGCACCCGGCCGGCCCATTGCATTCAATGTGTGCGGGTACAGCGTTGTACCCTATGCAGCGTTGAACAGCAATGGACCGATCGGTGCACCCGGCCGGCCCATTGCATTCAATGTGTCGCGGTACGCATTGTACCCTGTACGCGTTGAACAGCAATGGACCGATCGGTGCACCCGGCCGGCCCATTGCATTCAATGTTTGCGAGTACGCGTTGTACCCCTATGCGCGTTGAACAGCAATGGACCGATCGGTGCACCCGGCCGGCCCATTGCTTTCAATGTGTGCGTGCACGCGTTGTACCCCTGTACGCGTTGAACAGCAATGGACCGATCGGTGCACCCGGCCGGCCCATTGCATTCAATGTGTCGTGGTACGCGTTGTACCCCTGTGCGCGTTGAACAGCAATGGACCGATCGGTGCACCCGGCCGGCCCATTGCATTCAATGTGTGCGAGTACGCGTTAGTACCCCTGTACGCGTTGTACCCCAATGGACCGATCGGTGCGCCCGGCCGGCCCATTGCATTCAATGTGTGCGGGTACGCGTTGTACCTCTGTACGCGTTGAACAGCAATGGACCGATCGGTGCACCCGGCCGGCCCATTGCATTCAATGTGTGCGGGTACGCGTTGTACTCCTGTACGCGTTGTACCGCAATGGACCGATCGGTGCGCACCCATTGTCAATGGCCTAGCCTGGCAACGGACGCGTTTTCGAAATTCGAACGAGTTGGTTGCTGGAAATTCAGTTGGTCACCCACAACAATGTTGCAAAATCATGTATGTCATGAAGTTGAAGATTTGAAGGATGCTGTGGGCGTGTATTGGTGCTGCTATTCCATGGATTGGCCAGATTCAGAAGATGCAAACGACTTGGACCTATCACTTTGGACACATGGGACAGTATCTGCCTCTGCAGCACATATATATTGCTGGCTGTTCCCCTGAGAGCTCACTTGCCTGCACTACATGCTCCAGGACGACATCTGCCACTGCACTGCTGCTGTCTCTGCCCCTCTGGACCCTGCAATGGCACGTACTGTGGAGAGAGCCCCAGCCTTCAGCCTTGAGGAGAACCAGGCCCTGCTGGACAGCCTACTTCCACAGTACAGCAAGCTGTATGGGACACCAGGGGAGCAGGTGAGTGTTCTGTGCACTGCCTTTCTGAATGTGCATTTTGTCTGACTAGCAAGGCTGAAAGTCTGCACGCCACTGGCTAGCAGGCTCACTGAGTAGTTGTCACCCCCATAGTGTCTAGTGACATGCACTGGACAGGTATGGTGCAGTGACAGTGCATTTGAACAAGGTTTTACTTCCCATGCAATGATACCATGTAGTGACTTCTGGCAAACTGTCCATGGGCAGCGTTGCACTGCCTGTGTACATCATGTGCCCCTGTGATTGAGACATGTATATACAACTGTGTCATGCACGGATATGTTGCATGTGTAGTTATGGCCTTTTCACTTTGTCATCCTCACAGGTTAATGCCCATCGAAAGCAGGAGATCTGGAAGGACATCGTCCGGGCTGTCCGGTCCGTGGGGGTCTACAAGCGCCGGATCCGCAACTGCCAGAAGAGGTGGCAGGACCTTCGGGGCTGGACCCGGAGGATTGCACGGGTCCAGCTGAAGCTGTCGCCTCCTCGCAGGAGGGGCGGAACACGGACCCTGACCCCCACATGCTCCAGATCCTGGCGGTGGTGTTTCCAGACCTGGATGGGCAGCTGAAGGCCAGACAGCAGCAAGGAGGGGTGAGTCAAAGACTGCACTGTGAACTCTGTATTACATGCTATGTGCCCTCCTCTGGCCTGGTTAAACTGCCACAGTACAGCAGTCATGTTGTCCAGGAGCCATGTCCCTCTATTGTGCACTGCCCACTCCTCATCTGATACCCAGGTGTGGCCCTTACATTCAGGGAATTGTGTCACTTGGGACTGTGTCCTTGCAGTTTGCTTCACTCAAGGTGGGGGACAGCATCTGTTTCCCTGACTCTGTTGTGGGCATCATGGGTGGGTCCATTGTTCACACAACGCCTGTGTTCGGACATGTAATCTGCGTGTTGCTTTGTTATGCGGTCCACTTGCTGAGCTGAGCCACCACATGTGCCTGGGGTATCTGGCACACACCCATGCAGCGGGTGGGAACAATGTTTGGGCCCCAGGAGTGGGCAGATTACGTGTGTCACACATACATAGCCAGCTATCCACTGTCCAGGGCTCATCCCTCATTCATGTGGGGCAGGACAGTCATGCCTACTCCAGCCCATCCAATACACCTGTACTCCCACTCCCGTGTATCAGCTGACACGTTGTGCGCAGTGATTTGACCCCTCAGGTGTCTGCCTCTGTGTCAGTGTGCTGTGGATTTGTTGCCAGGACTGCTGGGGTGTTTCTCGGTTGGGGCTCAGCATGCCACTGGAGATGTGACCATAGGAGACGATACTTGTGTGTCACATAGGTGTTTGATCAGCTGCCCGTGCAGACTGGGGTATGCGAATGTGAAGTTCAGGCAGCTGTTTCCCATTCACAGCAGATTGTGAGGGGCTCAGGTTCAGAGGGTAGTGTCACAGGTCTCCCATATGTCCAATCGGTATGACCTGGACAGATGAGGGTTAAGATGATGTGTTGTGTGGGGGATGTACATGTGCACTTGTGCAGCTCCAGGACTTGCATTCCCCATGACCTACTATTGTGACACAGTGCAGAGTGTTGTTGTCTGGCTGCCAAGTCATACATCACTGAGACAGTGATGTATGACTTAGCAGTCATGCCTCCGCCATGGCATGTGTCTACTTATTGGTGATCCTGCAGGGGAGTGACATGTGCTACATGCACACCATTGTGGCGATGGCTATCAGGACATGGGTGCATCATGGTGTCTGTCGCTGGTATGCATCACATGCATTTCCTATTTGACTCTGGGCATCCCTTTCATCCGGAAACCTGTACTGACTCAGTGGCAAGAGTTGTGATGTGTGCATGTCCACATGCTACACCGTGTCCTCTGCACTGTCCAACTACTGTGTAGGTGGTGCATGTGTCCACACTGGGGTGTTGCTATCCAACAGACACCAGACAGATGGGTGCAAGGCCATGTGGGATGTGAGTGCCATGGTTGGCATCAGACTGACAATTGGCTTCTCCTGTTCAGTTAGGGCACTTTTGCAATGTTCAACTAATGATGCCAGGGCTTGCTCTGTAATGTGCTGTGCTCACAGTGGTGTGTGCGTTTGGTGCAGGTGACTGATGTCTGTCTGTTTCCCCATTGTTTGCAGATACATCCACGGCCACGGAAGGGGACAGCTCCACGGACCAGGAGGAGCCGGAGAGCCAGACTGGGTCAGCAGCCGAGGAGTGGTCGGAGGGACCCAGTGGCACGGAGGGCGAGGGGAGCCACACCGAGGAGTCCTCAGCAGCATCCACCTCAGCTGAGGATCACAGCGGCTCGGAGGATGACTCCCTTATGGAGGCGGGTGTCAGCAGCCACCACACCCCAGCTAGTGTTGCTGTCCCCGCCACCACCAGCACACCACCGCCCTCCCATCGGCTCCCATTCCCCAGGTCCGTGGAGGCTTCCATGTTCGGGAGCGTGTCTCCTTTGGGCCAGGCACCGCACCCCCTGCCCCTGTGTCCCCTGCTGCCCTGAGTGAGGAGTCTGTGTACCTCCGTCGCCAGCTCCATGTAGGGCAGACAGCCATGCTGAGTGTCCTCCATGCGCACACCGCTCTGTTGACTCAGCTGGTGTCGTTCATGGAGGGCATCTCATCGGGCATGTCTGACCTACAGAGGGGCAATAGGTCCATGGACTCCTCCCTGACGGCAGCAGTGTCCCTCCTCAGACAGTCCCTCACCCCTCCTGCCTCTGCTCCATCCACACTCCCCAGCACCTTACCCGTCCCAAGCACACACACACCGGCACAGGCACACATCAGCACACACACGTCCAGCACACAGACACACACGCCACAAACAAAACGCACTCGCACGCACAGTCAGGGGACTGAAACCAGACTCACAGGGGATGGGGCCCTGGAACACACACATGCATCCACGAGCACTGCGCAGTCCTCAGTTGCCTCTCCCTCCAAAGCACCCTCCCTTGCCTCACCTGCAACCCCAAAGACCCAGCGGCTCTTCCTCAGTGACCTCGGCCTCTTCCCCTCCGATCCAGCTGTTACAGCATTCAGGGGGAAGAGGAAGCCCACCACACGGAGCAGAGTGCCCCTCGCCCCCGGACACCCTCCCCCAGGCGCAGACAGACTGAGGCCCCCACACGCAAGACCCCCGGAGTCGTAAGAGCAAGACCCCGCCGCCGCCCTGCAGCTCAGGCACCAGGTCTCCTTCCTCCATCCCTCAGGCCCCCACTCCACAGGTGCCCCCACCACACCCTGCCCCAGGTTCCCCCACCCACAGATATACCATCCCCAAGAGGATCCGGCCTTCTCCCCCTGCCACTTGCTCTCCCGGCACCACACCCCCGCTGCGCTTGTCTGTGCCACTGATGTGGTGAGGGTGTCCTCCCCCTCTGTCCAGCCCACCTTGCCTGTTCCCCATTCTCCTCCCCTGGTGGTAGGCACTGCAGTGGAGTCCACTACCACCCTGTCTGACTTGGGCACTGCAGTGGCGGACCTGTCCACTCCATCTGCAGGGTCCACTGCAGTCATGCCGGCACCCACAACATCTGAGTCATGCCCCCAGTTGTGCCGGCACACACCATGTCAGACACCTCCACTGCAGTTGTCAGTGGCTCTCCAGCACCCACCACCCCTTCCCTGCCTCCTCCTGGTGAGCCCTGATCCTGTCCCTGCGGTGCCTGGCCTGCCCCCGGTTGCCCCTCCTAGTGGATTGTCCCTGGTTTTGTGCAGTGCAGGCATGCGTAGGGTGACATCTGCCACTGTCACCCTGTTTGGACTTTGACAATGGACTGGCCATTGGCCTTTGTGTTTTTTCTGGACTTTCACTTTTAAACACACATATGCTGAATAAAGCAACTTTCTGTTCTCTAGTGCTTATGCTTCTGATGTACATGTTGTTGATGATGCTAACCATGCCCTTGCTGCAGTGATGGTGATATTTGGTCTCATGATAATGAAGTGTTACTGTGCAGGAACACATGTGGTCCAGGGGGAATGTGTCCTATCCTGTGGTGTATCCATGTCATCCATAGCAGCATCTGAGGGTGTCATGTGTTCAGTATTTGGCAATGGGATTTCCTACTTACATTAGCAATTTCACATCTGTGGCTTCCACCCCTGCACATCTGTTGTGCCTGCCATTGTTCAATTCGTCTACTTCCCTGACCGTGTGGCCATCTCCACTGGACATGCAGGTTTGGGCATCAATGGGGAAGGACTCATCTGTGTTGTCAGTGCAACATTGCTATACAAGTGTGTTGGATCTGTGCTGATGATTTCGTTGGCACTTCCATGACCAGGCTGATGTGACGGGAGCCTTCATTTGGTGCTAATTGTTGATTGTGTGACCAAGTGCTCAGCTGACATGATGGGGCCCTACTGAGGCAACATATGGCACAGCTTTCCTCACAAAGGAGTGGAGTCCCCTCATGGCAGTGTGTACTCCTGTGACATTGCCTGCGCCCAAGGTGTGTGTTGTATGAGCATGTCTGTGTGTTCACTTCCGTTTTGCTGTGCATGCTGTGATCCCTAGTGTTGTACCTGTTTGTGATGCTTGCTGAGTTGCCCTATGTTCCCCCAAAGTCTTCTCCCTGGGTTCTCTGTGATGTGGGTGCATGGCACATTACTGGTCATCAGGGTGTCACCCATAGGTGTGTTTGCTGTCAGGGCTGAGTTTGTGTGCAGACGCAGATGGGTCACAGTCAGGTTTCCCCTTGGCACTTGTTGTTTGCACCTGTCATGTGATTTCCAGTTTGTGTTATCTTTCAGTGATTGTGACACGTTGTGTGTGTGACTGCTGGCACTCCTCAGGGTCCGGGCTGCAATGTTGGTTGTTGTCTAAGTGTGTTCTTTGTGGGTGACCTTGGCTTCTTCATTGGTGTGTGACTGTGGCTGGGATCCCATTGGTTGGTGTGGTATTGCCGTCATGTCCATGTACAGCGTAGTGTGCAGTGTGTCAGACATTCAGGAGTCTTGTTGAGTGGCCATGTGTGATGTGTTTCTGCACCTTGGTTCCCACCCACCACCCTGGAATTGTCATGGGTGCATGTGCAATGTCACCAGTGCATGTGTGCTTCACTGCTGCACATTGTTGGAGGTCGAGGTGTGTGGTGTAGAGTGTGTGCAGATGAGAGTTGTTGCCCGGCTAGACCCCTGCCTCCATGTTGGCCTTGGCTTACTGGCCGTGCTGATTGATTTGTGCTTGTGTAGGTGTGATGGTAGTTTGTTGCTCAGGACACATGACTGTGGTTCACAGTGTGAACGACATTTAGCTTTGTCATCACAGTGGGATTGTAATGCAGCCCAGGGTCACCACATTGTGGGGGCCCTGGGGGTAGTGCTGTGGTGTGTCTGTGTCTTGCTGTGTCAGTTGCTGTTCCTACGTGCCTGTGTGACATGTGTGATTTGTGCTCCCTCTCATCTGACAATGCCTGATTGCCCACATAGGGGATTTGGATCCATTTGTGTGGCACTGTATGCACATCTGTGTAATTGGTATTCAGGCCTCCTCATGTGTTGTGTGGTTGCCTGGGGACACTGGCACCCCCCCCCCCTCCTCACCTGTTGTGTTTGATGTGCAGTGTAGGTCTGCCTGTTTGTGTTTGTGCATCTGCACCACTGCATTGGCATATCTTAGGTGTGCCATTGGCTGTATGTAGTTTGGTGGGTTTCCCCTGCTGTCCCTGGGACTCCTAGGTCATCAGTCAGCACAATGATCATGGTTTGTGTGTCCCATTGCTGCCATGGTATGGTATCTGTTCACCTCACATCTACAGTCTCCACAGGGTATCTGCATTTGTGTGCCCATTGGTGCAAATATGTGGGTCTGCATTCTGATGGTCACTTCTGTCATTGTGTCATTGATGAATGTTGACAGTGTCAGCCCCCATGGGTGTTGTTTGTCTGCACATGGCCAAAGGTATGTCTTATTTGCACTGCAGTATTTGCCTCCCCAATCTATGTTGCAATGGGACACATGCACTACTTTGCCACTGATGTGTTTTATGTTCTGTGACCAGGAATCATCCATGCAGTTTGGCAGTTGCAGCTTTTTCTTTGTCAACACTTACATTTTGGTCACTGTGATGATGGGGGTTTGGACCCCATTGCCACAATGTTCAAAATGTGCTTCAGATATGGACCCCGCACTTACATTTTGGTCACTGTGATGATGGGGGTTTGGACCCCATTGCCACAATGTTCAAAATGTGCTTCAGATATGGACCCCACACTTACATTTTGGTCACTGTGATGATGGGGGTTTGGACCCCATTGCCACACTGTTCAAAATGTGCTTCAGCTACGGACCCCACACTTACCTTTTGGTCACTGTGATGATGGGGGTTTGGACCCCATTGCCACACTGTTCAAAATGTGCTTCAGCTATGGACCCCACACTTACCTTTTGGTCACTGTGATGATGGGGGTTTGGACCCCATTGCCACAATGTTCTAAATGTGCTTCAGCTATGGACCCCACACTTACATTTTGGTCACTGTGATGATGGGGGGTTTGGACCCCATTGCCACACTGTTCAAAATGTGCTTCAGCTATGGACCCCACACTTACATTTTGGTCACTGTGATGATGGGGGTTTGGACCCCATTGCCACAATGGTCATGGCCTGCTTGCATTGTGGGGGCCACACACATATATGTGTGGCACATGTGATAGGGGGTCACATTGTATGTTCAAAGTCATGTTCAGTGTTGTAGGCATTTGACACAGTCTACACACGCTTGTCATGGTGTTGGGGGATGTCTTTTTCTTGCATTCCCTAGGTTGTGGTGTGCTGGTTGTGTCATGCATTGTCCATCCTATGAGTGGGGGTGTTGTTGGTGGTAGGCATCCAGCCCCCCAAGGGTAGAGGTGGTAGTAGTGACAGGCATCCAGCCCCCTGGGTAAGGGTGGTAGTAGTGGTAGGCATCCAGCCCCCTGGGTAAGGGTGGTAGTAGTGGTGGGCATCCAGCCCCCTGGCTTAGGGTGATAGTAGTGGTAGGCATCCAGCCCCCTGGGTAAGGGTGGTAGTAGTGGTAGGCATCCAGCCCCCAGGGTAAGGGTGGTAGTGGTGGTGGGCATCTGGCACCCCCTGGCTAAGGGTGGTAGTAGTGGTAGGCATCCAGCCCCCTGGGTAAGGGTGGTAGTAGTGGTGGGCATCCAGCCCCCTCGCTTAGGGTGATAGTAGTGGTAGGCATCCAGCCCCTCCTGGGTAAGGGTGGTAGTAGTGGTAGGCATCCAGCCCCCCCTGGCTTAGGGTGGTTGTGGTGGCAGGCATCCAGCCCCCCTGGGTAAGGGTGGTAGTAGTGGTGGGCATCCAGCCCCCTGGGTAAGGGTGGTAGTTGTGGTAGGCATCCAGCACCCCTGGGTAAGGGTGGTAGTGGTGGTGGGCATCTGGCACCCCCTGGCTAAGGGGTGGTAGTAGTGGTAGGCATCCAGCCCCCCTGGGTAAGGGTGGTAGTGGTGGTGGGCATCTGGCACCCCCATGGCTAAGGGTGGTAGTAGTGGTAGGCATCCAGCCCCCTGGCTTAGGGTGATAGTAGTGGTAGGCATCCAGCCCCCCTGGGTAAGGGTGGTAGTAGTGGTAGGCATCCAGCCCCCTGGGTAAGGGTGGTAGTGGTGGTGGGCATCTGGCACCCCCTGGCTAAGGGTGGTAGTAGTGGTAGGCATCCAGCCCCCCTGGGTAAGGGTGGTAGTTGTGGTAGGCATCCAGCCCCCTGGGTAAGGGTGGTAGTAGTGGTGGGCATCCAGCCCCCCTGGGTAAGGGTGGTAGTGGTGGTGGGCATCTGGCACCCCCATGGCTAAGGGTGGTAGTAGTGGTAGGCATCCAGCCCCCTGGCTTAGGGTGATAGTAGTGGTAGGCATCCAGCCCCCCTGGGTAAGGGTGGTAGTAGTGGTAGGCATCCAGCCCCCTGGGTAAGGGTGGTAGTGGTGGTGGGCATCTGGCACCCCCTGGCTAAGGGTGGTAGTAGTGGTAGGCATCCAGCCCCCTGGGTAAGGGTGGTAGTTGTGGTAGGCATCCAGCCCCCTGGGTAAGGGTGGTAGTAGTGGTGGGCATCCAGCCCCCTGGGTAAGGGTGGTAGTAGTGGTAGGCATCCAGCCCCCTGGGTAAGGGTGGTAGTGGTGGTGGGCATCTGGCACCCCCTGGCTAAGGGTGGTAGTAGTGGTAGGCATCCAGCCCCCTGGGTAAGGGTGGTAGTGGTGGTGGGCATCTGGCACCCCCTGGCTAAGGGTGGTAGTAGTGGTTGGCATCCGGCCCCCCCTGGGTAGGGGTGGTGGTGGTGCTGCGCATCCAGGCCCCTGTGTGCATATGTGGCATTGGTGATGGGCATCCCGCCCCTATGGTGCTGCTGTTGCTGGTGTAAGTAAATTCTGCATCCCTCTGTGTGTGTGTGATGTGTCGTGTACGTGTTGTATGTGTTTTGTGGTTGGTGTCTGACTTACCTTCTGCGCCGTACGCGTCCGTGCCTGTTCCGGTAGTAAATGTAGAATATTGGTAGGATCGGGACGAAGGGATTCATGGTTGGTTCGTGTCGTTCGTCTTTCTCGTTGCTTCGCGTCGTCCTCGTCGCTGGCGTGTTCGCCTCGTAGCCGTGGATCGTGTTGTGGCGCGAATCGGAGCTTATGTGCGCCTCTCCCGGATGCTTTGACGTGCCGTGCGTAGCGGCGGGTTCGGCGCGTACGGAGCGCATCGTACTTGTTCGGCCGGACGGGGCTGCATTTTCCCTTCCGTGCGACTCGATTCTGCGTTTCGGGATTCGCCTCGGTCGGAGAACAGGACCTGGATTGGGTGAGTACGACTCGGCCGGATTCTGTGCTGTTGTGCGCATCGTACTTACTCGTTCGGTATGCTGTACGGATCGGTCGGGAAACAGGCATGCGCATGGCTTTTTTCCCGACCGAATGGTATTGGGTGCACCTCCGACCGAGATCGGAATCGGCCCCTTAGTCTCTTAAAACGCGCCCCGGGGCGCGTTTGCACAGTGGTGAAGGGAGGGGGGGCCTGATGTGACATGTGCGCAAACACGCCCTGTGGCGCGTTTTAATTTGGGGAATTAATTCCTCTTCAATCCTGAGGGTCCCTGGGGTCCAACTAGCCCACCACGTACCTCCAGTAAGCGCCACAGGGCTGCGTTGCAGAGAGGTGGCCCAGGCCACGCCCCTTTATACACCACTCTGCAACGCAGCTCTGTGGCGCTTACTGGAGGTACGTGGTGGGCTGGTTGGACCCCAGGGACCCTCAGGATTGAAGAGGAATTAATTCCCCAACTTAAAACGCGCCACAGGGCATGTTTGCACACATGTCACCTCAGGCCCCGCCCCCTCCCTTCACCACTGTGCAAACGCGCCCTGTGGCGCGTTTTAAGTTGGGGGATAAAGTCCCCTTGAATCCTGAGGGTCCCTGGGGTCCAACTAGCCCACCAGGTACCTCCAGTAAGCGCCACAGAGCTGCGTTGCAGAGAGGTGTAAAAGGGGCGTGGCCTCTGAACACCTCTCTGCAACGCAGCTCCTGACGCATACTGGAGGTACCTGGTGGGCTAGTTGGCCCCCAGGGACCCCCAGTATTCAAGGGGAATTAGTTCCCCAACTTTAAACACGCCAGGGGGCACGTTTGCTGAGTGTTGCAGGGAGGGGGCGGGGCCTAGCCGCGATGCCGGCTTTTTTTCTATTTATTTATTTTAAGAAGTGGGTCTGTGTGGCCCCCCTTCTCTTGCCTTTTATTGTGCCCTGGGGACCCCATCCCCCAGGGCCTGCTCCCCTTTTTTTTTTTTTTTAAATGTTAATGGGAGGGGGCGCGTGGGCCCCCTCCCGTGCTAGTCCGGCCCCGGGGACCCCATCCCCGGGGCATTGCCACACATATTGTTTTTTATAGGAAGGGGGGCTGCATGGCCCACCTCCTAAGGCCTCTATTCGGGGCAAAATAATTTTTTGGTTTTTGTTGGGGAGGGGGGCCACGTGGCCCCCCTCCCGGGCCACTTCTGGCCCCGGGGACCCCATCCCCCGGGGCCTGGCCATCCTTTTTTATTTTTTTTGTGAGGGGGCCGCGTGGCCCACCTCCTCAGGCCAAATATGGCCCCGGGGACCCCATCCCCAGGGGCCTGGCCTCTCCTTTTTTTTAAAAATAATAAATTTAATACACAGGGGAGGGGGGACGCGTGGCCCCCCTCCCGGGCCACTTCCAGCCCCGGGGACCCCATCCCCTGGGGCCTGGCCTCTCGTTGGGGACCGTGGGGGTGTCCCCAATCCCCCCACGGTCCCGCCGGCTCCCCGCGTCCTGCGGGAGCCGGCATTGCTTTTCCACATGGGGAGCTGCTGACATGCAGCTCCCCTTGTGGAAAGGCAATCTGCTTTGCTTCATTGAAGCGAGAGCAGGTTTCCCTGCTCTCGCTTCAATGAAGCAAAGCAGTTTGCAATGACAGGGCGGGAGCCGCGAGGCTCCGCCCTGTCATTGCAAACAGCAGTGTCCCGGGGTGGGCACCCTGGGACACTGCAGGAGCCGGCCCTGGGGGTGGCGGTCCCCAGGGCCATCAAGAGCTCCAGAAGGGGGGCCATGCGGCCCCCCTCCCAACAATTGCAAAGCCCCGGGGAGGTGGTGGTCCCCGGGACTCGGGGGTCTGTTACGGACCCCCAAATTTAAATATTAGTGCCCCGGGAGGTGGCGGTCCCGGGCGTGTGGGGGCTCAAACCCCCACACAGATATATATTTTTTTTTAAATGAAGCCCGGGGGGCAGTCCCGGGGCTGCGGGGGCAGTGTGCCCCCTGCTATTATAATTAATGAAAGCCCCGGGGTGGCGGTCCCCAGGGCTGCGGGGGCTGCGTGCCCCCGCAGCTCATTAATCAAGCCCCGTGGAGGTGGCGCTCCCGGGGCAGTGTGGGGGGATTGGGGCCCCCCCACACTCTTTCACTGCCCCCGGGACTTGGCCCACCCGGGGGCTAATTATTAACGAAGAGCGGAAGTCCGCGCTTCGTTTTTTTTTTGTTTCGCGGCCGGATCCGCGGATCCGGCGCGCATTTTGCCGATTTTTTTTTTAATAAAAAAATGCTTTTTTGGGACCCCCTAAGCAGGCCTAGGGGGTCAGGGTGTTTCTACCCTGCTCCCTTTTCTTTTTTTTCGCGTTTCTTTTTCTCTTTTCTTGTGACTCGGTTCTACCGAGTCACAAGATGGCTGCCAACACTTCCTGGTTTGGAGTGTTGACAGCCAATTAGCATGAAGCTCGTGGTCGGGAGGGTGCGCGGATCCACCGCGGCCATAGATATCGAAACTTTTATTTTTGGAATTTCTCAGCAACTACTGAACAGATTTACACCATTTAAAAAAAAAAGGGTGCTTTCTGAACCAAGCACTACCTTTTTGCCAAATTTGGTGTAATTCTGTTCAGCAGTTTTGGCTGTAACCGTGTCTAAAGTTTCCTATGGGAAATTGATTTTTTGACTTCTATTTTTTGATTTTCTCCGCAACTACTGAACTGATTTACACCATTTTAAAAAAGGGCGCTTTCTGAACCAAGCACTACCCTTTTGCCAAATTTGGTGTAATTCCGTTCAGCAGTTCGGGCTGTAGCCGTGTCTAAAGTTTCCTATGGGAATTAACATGGAGAAAACACATTTTGGGACCCCCCTATTTTCTCGGCCCCCGCTTGCCGAATCACCCCAAAACTTTCAAGATAGGAGCGGACCGGAGCAGGCCATAAGTTTTGAAAAATTCGCGAAGATTCGTCAACTGGCGCCAAAGTTATTGGGAAAAGAATGTTACGAATTTCCTATGGATAATAGGTCCTAACTATAACTATCTACTGGCGACCGCCAGTAGATAATATATATATATATATATCTATTATATTACACCCTGGAACTACCCAAATTGGATTTTTCAGGGGAAATGTGCCTCTACCAAATGCAGACAAGGAGAAGGAGCAGGGGACAAACAAACAGGATGGCTGCCAGTTCAAATGAACCGGGAGATCCAAGAGGAAGAGGAAGGGGCAAGAGAAGAGAAGGCAAAAAGGATTAAGTACAGTTGATAAAGCTCTAGTCATTAACCTCTCCTCAAAGTAACTTGAAAACAAACATATCAATTTGCTCAACAAGTGCTTAACATTCTGCCCAATGAATCCAATGGATTTAGCGACTGCAAGAATAGATCTTTACAAGTTCTCAAGAAAGCTTAAGTTAAAAAAGTACTTTAAACAAAAAAATAAGAAAGCAAGAACAACATACCAACGGAGCATATCCCCCATTATCACTGTGGATGTGAATCATTTGAAAGCATTATCTGATCTGGAAACAGAAGGAACCTCTGATTCTCCACAGATGGGGGATCTGGTGGATTCTGATTACTGCCTAGTTAATGGGGATCCCCACCTATGCTGCTATAACTAGCAAGGGTAAGCTGAAATCAAAATGTCTCCCAAATTGCCACCTGGGAACAAAATTGATGTCTTTCAGGAAGTGGTGATAGCAAGACTGAACAGAATATCACGTAGAGAACAGAAACAGAAGAGTGGAAACTATCACACCAACATGACAAAGGAAGATGGGTGGCCTTGAAAGACTTCCAGGATGATAGGTTAATAATAAAAGCATCAGACAAAAGGGGAAACATGGTGGTCATGGACCTAACCAAGCACATTAAAGAAGCAAAAATACAAATCAATGATAAAGAACTATGAGTGATTGTGCTATGATCCAACAGAAGAACACACAAGTGCTTACCATCAGAAACTCCGCAATTGGCATGAGAGGGTTTACTGAACAATGATGAGTATATCTATCTGAAGAATGATCATCCAATCAGATCTACTATTTACTTTTTGCCAAAGTGCAAAAAGATATCCTCAACCCACCCGGGCGACCAATACTATGTTTTATAGGTTACCTCTTAGAAAATAAGTCCAGGTTCATAGGCATATTCCTATTTCCATATGTACCAGTTTTACCCTCGTACCTAAGGGAGTCGATGGATTTTCTCCGCAGAATCAAGAATATTCCATGGAAAGAAGAATACCTCATGGCCAAAACAGATGTTGTAGCACTGTACACTATCGAACATAAAAATGGCCTAGAGGCTTGCAAGTATTTCCTGAGATCCAGGTCCATTATTCTGCTGGAACATACAGAAATGCTCATAGAGATGTTACAGTTCGCTTTGACCCACAATGTCTTTTTGTTTGATAACAACTATTACCTACAAAAGAAAAAAACTGCCACGAGTGCATCCTTTGCCCCCACGTATGCCAATTTAACAATGGGTTGGTGGGAGGTAGAAACAATCTGGATCGAACAGAATTAAAAAATCTTGGAGCATGTGATTTTATGGGTACGATATATTGATGATTTATTTTTAATCTGCGAAGGGAGCGTGAGAGATTTTTTTAACTTTATTAAATCCTTGAATAACAATCCCCAGAAATTGAAATTCACCCATAACATCAGGGCAACATAAATAACTTATCTTGACACAGAAATTCATGTATGGGAGGGTAAAATGTATACCAAAATCCATAGGAAGCCCACAAGCTGCAATAGCTTGCTACATGCCAACAGGGGACATCCTAGGGCACTCAAATGGTGTATACCATTCTGCGAACTCCTCAGAGCAAGACGCAACTGCTCTGAGGACACTGAATTTGTCACACAAGCCGAAGACGTGTCAAACATTCCTTCATAGAGGATATCGACAGTTAGTACTAGATGATGCACTAAAGAGAGCCTGGAAAAGAAAAAGGGAAGAACTATTGATCCCCAAAAAGGTAGCTTCTAGAGCTGAGGATCCAAATAATAATATTAGGTATATTATGGATTTCAATGCCTTAAGTCATGAGGTGAGGGAACTCCTAAAAGGAAATTGGAAACTGCTCAAAATGGACAACACTTTGAGTCAAATACTGCCTGATTATCATAAGATCACTTACAAAGAGACAGCTTCATTGGGAGCTCGTTTAACAAAAAGCTTCATAACAAGCAGCAAAAAACGATCATTCCAATTGGCTTACAACCAGACAAAAAGGTTTTTGGTGCTGCTTAAAGTGTAAAGCTTGTTCCAATGGGCAAAATAAGATGACTTTTGAGCTGCATAATGAAAAACCAATGATGATAAAGGAATGGATAAACTGCGAGACAACATATGTGGTATATGTCCTGGAGTGCAAATGTGGAAAGAAATACGTAGGAAGCAATGTCAA
The DNA here is from genome assembly GCA_963921515.1 of Calotriton arnoldi. Classification (NCBI taxonomy): domain Eukaryota; kingdom Metazoa; phylum Chordata; class Amphibia; order Caudata; family Salamandridae; genus Calotriton; species Calotriton arnoldi. The sequence continues at coordinate 1,532,319 of CAWUFW010000319.1, forward strand.
CAAACTGAAGCTACGGATTTTGCAACATCTTCAGGTCATCTCCAATAGGGGTTTTACATATCCCATGGCCAAACATATATTGGAAAATCATAATGGCAACAAGTCAGAGATGAGTTACTATGGCATTCAACATATCATGAAGGTACCATGAGGAGGTGAACAAGAGTTGACTCTGAGGAAATCGGAGTCGAAGTGGATTATCCTGATGGGCACGGAGGTACCATGGGGACTAAATGCTGATGCAGAATTACATTTACATCTATGATGGTTTGTCTGCATCTGGTACCCCGTGGTTCTGCATTTGCCATATCTACCCATGCAGCCATTGATTTGTTGAAACTTTAAATTCACCGATCCTCCTAGTTGGTTTGCCACACTCTCTTATAAACTATGGTTATGCAGTCCGCAAAGGTCCTTATCACAAATGTCATGAAGCCTGTATATTGAAATCTGATCTTTTTACAGTTTTAGAGATCATGTTTTAATATTTGCATTGCTAAAATCTTAATTTTAGTCTTCTATGTATAAATTAATGGGGGACGCACCTGACACTTTAACTGTAAGCTGGATTTTTCTGCATTATGCACTTTATCCATAGCACTTTATTGGGTCAGACAGCTCCAAGATAGTGCACAAACTCTGAATTAGAGTCTTCCATGAGTATGAATCAAGAGGGTAGGCACTTGACACTTGAACTGCGAACTGGATTTCTCTGCATTAGGCACTTTACCCATAGCACTTTAGGGGGTCATATGGTTTCAAGATATTGTATAAACTGTGACTGTTTACCTAGGGTAAATAGGGCACAATAGAGCATATGCTGTGGCTACAACATATCTTGCACATAGCACTTTTTGTTACGGATTATGATATATATCAACTCAGAGCAATACGAGGCACGCCAATGGTACCCTCATTGCAATATTCTCTGCACGAAGCACTTTCTGTCTTGATTACATTCAGCTTTATTACCTTATGTTGTTTTGCTCATTGGTCATGTTCTTTCGTAAATGTATTGATATTGACTCATGAGAGTTGCCGTCCTAGGCATGCTCAGACAATTGGTTAACATTTTCCTCAGTCAAATATGGAGCTTTGATTTATCACCATGTGGTCTTTGCATCTGGGTTTTGAATTTTTGTCAATGAAGTGGCTTTAGCATGGTATTTGGGTCCTCTATATCTACCAATAAAGTGGCATTGATTGTGCATGTATGGCAAGTCATTTATTACTTCACTTAAAGGAATAAGTACTCAGAATCATGTACAGCAAAGACAATAGATCAAGTCATTGTAAATGAATTAATATTGACGGACCAAAATGCATAATCTGGGCTGGCAACATTTTATGTATATGCAACAAGCAACTGATCTTGTGTTTTGGTGATTTTCGATTTACAATCTTAGTGTTAAGGGGATTTATGTAGTACATTACTCGCGAATCCTGACATGGTAATCATGTTGCGGATTGTATCGATTATGTACCATTTTTCAATAATATGTCAGTCGCTCAGTACTCAATATTACCAACACTAAAGATCATGTTGGATGGATTTCCCAATTTGCTGTCATAACTCTTGGTTTTATGAATGCACATCATGTTGCATTGTGTTATGCAATTGCAATGACTAGAGATTGTAAATTACAAGGAATTCTAAAATATGCAATATCAAATTATGTCACTTTGTAGCTTGTAAAAATGTTGAATGAAGGGGCCACGCATAAATTGGTACTTTACCATTACAAATGTGATTTTATTACAAGGTGTACCGAACAGAATATATTGTAAATGTCTTGCGCTTAGGGGTTCCGCTGTACAAATAATATGGTGGTCAATTCAGGAGAGCTTTAAAAAAAATAGCCTTTTGCAGTCCAGCATTTCTATGTTGGTGGTGGAGAAAGGGCTTTGTCCCTTTCAAAACCACTCAGCACTTTGTGAACTCTATTGCCAGTTGAAGGCTCCTGCCGAAATGAGTTGCCATACCTGTATGATTTTGCACTCCCCTGAGTGTCCCGCAAGCCCAACCGTCCAGATATCTAGAAATTTCGAACTTTCTCAAAAACTACTGAATGGTTTTACAACAAATCACAAAAAGCACACTTTCTGGGTAAACATATGGAATTCTCCCAAATTTGGTGTAATTCCATTCAGCCATTTTGGCTCTTCAAAAATCCCTATGGAAATTGCATAGTGAAATTGCATTTTGTGACTCACACTTTTCCTCAGCTCTCACGTGACAGACAACCCCAAAATTTTCCGGGAAGAAACTTAGGTGTGTGTGTGTGTGCGAGCGTGTGTGTGCGCGTGTGTGGGTGTGTGTGTGTGTGTGCGCGCACGCGCGTGTGTGTGTGTGTGTGTGCGTGCGTGCGTGTGTGTGTGGTGGTAGCCACTCTAGTTATAGTTAGGATTCCCAGAGATAAGAATTTCTCGGATTTTCACTTGCTAATAACTTTACGCCCATGTGACGAATCTCCAAGAAACTTTCTAGGCCTAGAGCTTTTTCTACATTGGCAGACAATGCAAATTTTGTGGAGCTTCGTCAAGGGGGTGCCAAGTAAAAAGGGGGTACAAAATAGCGTTTTGGCCCCAATGCATTTTTCATAGACTTTGTACTCACACATAGCGGGCAAACACCCAGTCAGATTTTCGTGAAATTTGGTAGGCTTATAGATAATTATGTGCAGATGATCCTTTTTGGTAGTACCGGTAAGTAGGGTAAGCATTTTTTAAGTTAGAAGGTATTTTAACTCAGGAATATCTGTTGTCGCTGTAGTGTCAAGAAATTTCGCGAAAGTACCACAGTAAATGCCGATGACAAGGCATTATGTGATTGGCTAACGTCTGCCTTTACAAAAGTTAAAGGCAATCATATTGTTTTAAGTACACTTTGCCTGTGTTTTGGGTTAGGGCCCTAGATATAGGTATTAGGTTTTATATTTTTTCCCTGTGTATTACCTCTTTATTAAAGTGGTAATAAGGAGGAAAAATTATTTTAAAGTTTTGGTGTATTTAAAAAAAACATATCACGGAGTACTGTGGTACTTAAAAACAATGTAAAAAAGAAAAATATGTTAAGAAATAAAAAATATACTATACTACACTATATTTCACAAATGTGTATTTTCAAACTTTCACATATATTATTCTTTATAAATAAGTCTATAGAGTACCACGGTAATACCTGAAAATGACCGCACAAAGCAATCATTCTTTTTTTAAAGTTCCATTTTTAAAATAAACACTGGACTTGCTGGGTACTAGCACGGTACTCTAAACATTTTTAAAAATATATAAAAATAATAAATAGATTTCCATACATATTACCACTTTAGAAAAGTGGTAATAGGTAGGGAACAACATAAAACCTACTACTTACCTATATCTAAGGCCTTAGCCCAGAACACTGGCGAAGTGTAGTAAAAATAGTATGGCTGCCTTTTAATTTTGTAAACACAGCCATTAGCCAATCATATACCTCCCTGTCATCGCCATGTACCACGGTATACCGCAACTAACCACGGTATCCCGTGGTCCAATATATTGTATTGTGCTACTCTTGCGTCGTGCATGGTCTCTCATGGGCAACACAATACATAAGTCACATTTAAAAGCAACAGAAAGCCACCATGCTTAGCCATGCATTGCTTGGTAAACATGGAGAAACGCAAGGCAGTGCAAATCACTGTCTTGCATTACTTTGCACACCATATTGCACATTTCTGCCAAATTTCATGTACATCCGAACGCCACTCTACTCTACGCCACTCCACTGTAAACTACTCCTCTCTACGGTATTCCACTGTACGCCACTGCACTTTACGCCACTCTACTCTACGCTATTTCATTGTATGCCTCTCCAGTCTATGCCCCTCCACTACATGCTATTCCACTGTACGCTATTCTACGCTACTCCACTATACGCCACGCCACTCTATGCTACGCCACTCCACTTTACACCACTCTATTCTACGTTATTCCACTCTACGCCACTCCAATATAAGCCACTCCACTCTACATCACTCCACTGTACACCTCGCCATGCCAATCCACTCTACACTATCCCAGTGTATGTTACTCCACTATACGCCACTCCACTGTACAGTACTCACTCTACGATATTCCACTCTATTCCACTCCACCCTACTCTAGTGCACTGCATGCCATTCCACTGTATGCTACTTCACTCTACCCCACTCCACTATATGCCATTCCACTCTACCGCACACCACTCTACACCACTCTAGTGTAGGCCACTCCACTACATGCCACTACACTGTACGCTACTCCACCCTATGCTATTCCACACTCCTCTCTACGCCACTCCAATCTGCGTTGACCTTGCCAGGTAGGTCGCTCCCCCACCACACAGCTCCGCCTGTGCTGTCCGCCCGCTGCTGCTGCTGGTAAGCTCGCCCCTCCGCTTGTGGCCTCGGTGCCTGTGTTTTCCTCTGTTTTCTCTCGCTGCCCCCACCTCCCTTGTGTCCATTTTGCCTTCTGTGCCCTCACTGCCCCCACTGTATTGTGCCCATGTTTTTCTTCTGTTTTCCCTCGCTGCCCCCACCTCCCTTGTGTCCATTTTGCCTTCTGTGCCCTCGCTGCCCCCACTGTATTGTGCCCGTGTTTTCCTCTGTTTTCCCTCGCTGCCCCCACCTCCCTTGTGTCCACTTTGCCTTCTGTGCCCCTCGCTGCCTCTCTCCACTCCCGCCGCTGCGTCCCCTGCGGCCCCGCCCCCCTGACTGCCCATTCGCTGACCCTGCCTCCCAGCTGCTCCTCCCTCCCACCTCCCCATATATGGCGGCCTCTGCGCGGTGAGGAGAGCGACCCTTGACCTTGCCAGGTAGGTCGCTCCCCCACCACACAGCTCCACCTGTGCTGTCCGCCCGCTGCTGCTGCTGGTAAGCTCGCCCCTCCGCTTGTGGCCTCGGTGCCCGTGTTTTCCTCTGTTTTCCCTCGCTGCCCCCACCTCCCTTGTGTCCATTTTGCCTTCTGTGCCCTCGCTGCCCCCACTGTATTGTGCCCGTGTTTTTCTTCTGTTTTCCCTCGCTGCCCCCACCTCCCTTGTGTCCATTTTGCCTTCTGTGCCCTCGCTGCCCCCACTGTATTGTGCCCGTGTTTTTCTTCTGTTTTCCCTCGCTGCCCCCACCTCCCTTGTGAACATTTTGCCTTCTGTGCCCTCGCTGCCCCCACTGTATTGTGCCCGTGTTTTTCTTCTGTTTTCCCTCGCTGCCCCCACCTCCCTTGTGTCCATTTTGCCTTCTGTGCCCTCGCTGCCCCCACTGTATTGTGCCCGTGTTTTCCTCTGTTTTCCCTCGCTGCCCCCACCTCCCTTGTGTCCATTTTGCCTTCTGTGCCCTCGCTGCCCCCACTGTATTGTGCCCGTGTTTTTCTTCTGTTTTCCTCGCTGCCCCCACCTCCCTTGTGTCCATTTTGCCTTCTGTGCCCTCGCTGCCCCCACTGTATTGTGCCCGTGTTTTTCTTCTGTTTTCCCTCGCTGCCCCCACCTCCCTTGTGTCCATTTTGCCTTCTGTGCCCTCGCTGCCCCCACTGTATTGTGCCCGTGTTTTCCTCTGTTTTCCCTCGCTGCCCCCACCTCCCTTGTGTCCACTTTGCCTTCTGTTCCCCTCGCTGCCTCTCTCCATTCCCGCCGCTGCGTCCTGCGGCCCCGCCCCCTGACTGCCCATTCGCTGCCCCTGCCTCCCAGCTGCTCCTCCCTCCCACCTCCCCATATATGGCGGCCGCTGCGCGGTGACGAGAGCGACCCTTGACCTTGCCAGGTAGGTCGCTCCCCCACCACACAGCTCCGCCTGTACTGTCCGCCCGCTGCTGCTGCTGGTAAGCTCGCCCCTCCGCTTGTGGCCTCGGTGCCCGTGTTTTCCTCTGTTTTCCCTCGCTGCCCCCACCTCCCTTGTGTCCATTTTGCCTTCTGTGCCCTCGCTGCCCCCACTGTATTGTGCCCGTGTTTTTCTTCTGTTTTCCCTCGCTGCCCCCACCTCCCTTGTGTCCATTTTGCCTTCTGTGCCCTCGCTGCCCCCACTGTATTGTGCCCGTGTTTTTCTTCTGTTTTCCCTCGCTGCCCCCACCTCCCTTGTGTCCATTTTGCCTTCTGTGCCCTCGCTGCCCCCACTGTATTGTGCCCATGTTTTTCTTCTGTTTTCCCTCGCTGCCCCCACCTCCCTTGTGTCCATTTTGCCTTCTGTGCCCTCGCTGCCCCCACTGTATTGTGCCCGTGTTTTCCTCTGTTTTCCCTCGCTGCCCCCACCTCCCTTGTGTCCATTTTGCCTTCTGTGCCCTCGCTGCCCCCACTGTATTGTGCCCGTGTTTTTCTTCTGTTTTCCCTCGCTGCCCCCACCTCCCTTGTGTCCATTTTGCCTTCTGTGCCCTCGCTGCCCCCACTGTATTGTGCCCGTGTTTTTCTTCTGTTTTCCTCGCTGCCCCCACCTCCCTTGTGTCCATTTTGCCTTCTGTGCCCTCGCTGCCCCCACTGTATTGTGCCCGTGTTTTCCTCTGTTTTCCCTCGCTGCCCCCACCTCCCTTGTGTCCACTTTGCCTTCTGTTCCCCTCGCTGCCTCTCTCCATTCCCGCCGCTGCGTCCTGCGGCCCCGCCCCCTGACTGCCCATTCGCTGCCCCTGCCTCCCAGCTGCTCCTCCCTCCCACCTCCCCATATATGGCGGCCGCTGCGCGGTGAGGAGAGCGACCCTTGACCTTGCCAGGTAGGTCGCTCCCCCACCACACAGCTCCGCCTGGACTGTCCGCCCGCTGCTGCTGCTGGTAAGCTCGCCCCTCCGCTTGTGGCCTCGGTGCCCGTGTTTTCCTCTGTTTTCCCTCGCTGCCCCCACCTCCCTTGTGTCCATTTTGCCTTCTGTGCCCTCGCTGCCCCCACTGTATTGTGCCCGTGTTTTCCTTCTGTTTTCCCTCGCTGCCCCCACCTCCCTTGTGTCCACTTTGCCTTCTGTGCCCCTCGCTGCCTCTCTCCATTCCCGCCGCTGCGCCCCTGCGGCCCCGCCCCCTGACTGCCCATTCGCTGCCCCTGCCTCCCAGCTGCTCCTCCCTCCCACCTCCCCACTATGGCGGCCGCTGCGCGGCCACGCCTAAGGCAAGCCGAAGGTGCGCCTAAGGCAAGCCCGTCTGCGCCCGTCCGCGACTGGACCGCGCCCAGCGCCAGAACCCCTGGGCCGCGCGCCCCCCGCTCCAGCCTCGAGGACCGACGCCGATACGATGCCACCACACTCCACGCTCTCAACCCCGGACGGACGCACAACTGCTTCAAGGCCGCCCCGAAACGCACCCATGGTCCCTTCACCTGCCGGAACTGCAGCTACACCAGCCTCAGAGCCACCGAGGCGCCCGCCAAGAAGGACCCCAACCACCTCCGGTGCATCCTACTGAACACCCGCTCCGCACGCAAACACGCCGTCGAGCTCTGGGACCTGCTCGACACATCATCACCAGACGTCGCCTTCCTGACTGAGACCTGGATGAACGACTCCTCCGCCCCCGACATCGCCATAGCCATCCCAGACGGCTATAAGATCACCCGCAGAGACCGCATCAACGCAGTAGGAGGAGGAATCGCCATCGTCCACAAGAACACCATCAGGGTCTCGACCAGCACCGACGACACTCTCAGCACCCCGAACACATGCACTTCCAGATCCACACGGACCCCAACACCACCCTTAGAGGCACCCTTGTCTACAGACCCCCTGGGCCCCGACCCCAGTTCAGCGACTCCATCGCCGACTTCATCAGCACGCACGCCCTGACCTCTACCGACTACATCCTCCTCGGAGACCTGAACTTTCACCTGGAGAACAACAACGACAGCAACTCCACCACCCTGATCGACAGCCTCGCCAACCTCGGTCTGAGCCAGCTCGTCACAACACCGACCCATTCCGCCGGCCACACGCTTGACCCCATCTTCTCCTCAAGCTCCCACGTCTCCTTCAGCCACACCACGGAACTCCTCTGAACTGACCACCGCTGCATCCATTTCACCTTCCAGAAACCCACCACACACCACTGCACCCAACAGATCCCACGCCGCTGCTGGAGCAAAGTCACCGAAGACCAACTTCGGGCAACCCTCGCTCTCAGCCCTCCCTCCGACCCATCCAACACCGACGACGCTGCCTGCAACCTCAGACGATGGATGGACGACTGTGCCAACACCCTCGCCCCGCTGAAAAAGCTCACCTACAGTGACACCACCAAAAGAGCCAGCTGGTTCACCTCGGAACTCCTACCTTCCAAGCGTACCTGCCGGAAACTAGAGAAGAAATGGCACAGTGATAAGACACCGGACAGCCACACAGCCCACAAAGACGCCATCCGTAACCACCACCACCTCATCAGGTCCGCCAAGAGAATCTCCTTCAAAGACCGCCTCGACAACAACGCACACAACAGCAAGGAGCTTTTCAACATAGTGAAGGAACTCTCCAACCGCAGCTCCAACACCAACGACATCCCGCCGTCGCAACCCCTGTGCGATTCCCTCGCCACCTTCTTTCACCGCAAGATCGCCGACATCCACGACAGCTTCAACACCCAGACAGCCCCAACTAAGATCGATGCACCAGACCCGCCGCACACCATCGACCACGACCCCCTGCCAGCCTGGGCCAGTGTGAACATCGAGGACACCATCAAGACCATGAGCACAATACACTCCGGCTCCCCGTCAGACCCTTTCCCGCACCACATCTTCAACAAAGCCAGCAGCTCCATCGCACCCCACCTGTGCAACGTCATCAATCTCTCCTTCGAGACCGCGACCTTCCCAGAGAGCTAAAAACACGCAGAGATCAACGCCCTACTCAAAAAACCCGAGGCGGACCCGAGAGACCTCAAGAACTTCCGGCCCATCTCCCTGCTTCCGTTCCCAGCCAAGGTCATCGAGAAGATCGTCAACAAACAGCTAACCCGATACCTCGAAGAAAACAGCATCCTGGACCCATCCCAATCGGGGTTCCGCAGCAACCACAGCACTGAGACTGCCCTCATCGCCGCCACCGACGACATCAGGATCCTGCTGGACAATGGTGAGACCGCAGCCCTCATCCTGCTGGACCTCTCCGCCGCCTTCGACACTGTCTGCCACCGCACTCTACGCACACGCCTCCACGACGCAGGGATCCGAGACAAGGCCCTGGAATGGGCCACCTCCTTCCTCGCCGGCAGAACCCAGAGAGTCCGCCTCCCACCATTCCGATCCGAAGCCTCCGAGATCATCTGCGGCGTACCCCAGGGATCGTCCCTCAGCCCAACACTGTTCAACATCTACATGACCCCGCTCGCACGCATCGCCAGACAACACGACCTCAACATAATCTCCTACGCCGACGACACTCAACTGATCCTCTCCCTCACCAAGGACCCCCTCGCCGCCAAATCCAACCTCCATGAAGGAATGAAGGCCGTCGCCGATTGGATGAAGATCAGCCGACTAAAACTGAACACGGAGAAGACAGAGGTCCTCATCCTCGGCTCCAACCCCTCAGCCTGGGACGACTCCTGGTGGCCAACGACGCTGGGAGCAGCCCCGACACCCACCGACCACGCACGCAACCTGGGAGTCATCCTCGACTCAACGCTCTCCATGGACAAGCAAGTCAACGCAGTCTCATCCTCCTGCTTCAACACCCTCCGCATGCTTCGCAAGATCTACAGGTGGATCCCGACAGACACAAGAAGAACAGTAACCCAGGCCCTCGTCAGTAGCAGACTTGACTATGGGAACGCCCTCTACGCGGGAGCCCGGCCAAGCTCATCAAGCGGCTGCAACGCATACAAAACGCCTCCGCATGCCTGATCCTCGATGTACCACGCCACAGCCACATCACCCCCACCTGAGGAACCTGCACTGGCTCCCCGTCGACAGGAGAATCTCCTTCAAACTCCTCATCCACGCACACAAGGCACTCCACAAGACTGGCCCAGCCTACCTCAACAGACGACTCCTCTTCTACGTCCCCAACCGCCAACTCCGCTCCGCCGACCTCTCCCTCGCCACCGTCCCTCGCATTCGAAGAACTACCACCGGCGGCAGATCCTTCTCCCACCTCGCCGCCAAGACCTGGAACACCCTTCCACTAAGCCTACGACAGACCCAAGACCTGCTGACCTTCAGGAGGCTACTCAAGACCTGGTTGTTCGACCAATAGCAGCACCCCCCTTTTTTCTTTTTCCCTAGCGCCTTGAGACCCTCACGGGTAAGTAGTGCACTTTACAAATTCTGTGATTGATTGATTGATTGTACACCACTCCACTCTGTACAACTCCACTCTACTTCACTCTACTCTGCTCTACGACACTCTACCTCACTCGATAACACACTCTACACCGCTCCACTCTATAGCAACCTACTGTAACATAACACAACATGTGTATTTGTAAATGCGCACGTTTACCCGTAGGCATCTTGGCACTGAATAACAGATGTTATTGTTACCTAACTCAATGGTACTCATTTAATCAAACTCAGATGGATGAAAGGCTGAGTGGACCCACTGGAATTTGAACCATGAGGTCGAACACAGGCCCCTTCAGTGGACGCATTAGTCCACTGAGACACCAGACCAACAGTGTACTCCAGTCTATTCGAATATGCGCAACTCTAGTTTACTCTATGCCACTGTACGACACTCTACTCCACTCTACGCAACTCCCTCTATACCACTCCACCCCATTTTACTGGACTCCACTCTATGACACACTACTCCACTGTACTCTTCTCTACTACACCACTTCACTCTATGCTACTCTCTGCCTCTCAACTCTACGGCATTCTATAGCACTCCACTCTCCCACACTGTACTGAACTCTACTCTACTCTACTCCACGCCACTCAACTGTAGAACACTTTAATACACTCTGTGGCACTCTACTCCACTGTATGGCACTTTCCAACACTCTATTAGACGCCAGTCCACTCCACTGTATGACACATCGCTGCACTCTATGACACTTTACTCAACTGTCTGATACGCCAGGCTCCTCTACTCCACTCTACGCCACTCTACTCTACAACATAACATCCACTGTATTATACTTTACTCCACTCTATCCTACGCAACTCCACTACAACTCCACATCCACTCTCCTTCACTGTACAATACTTTACCCCACTCTACACCACTGTTCGACACTCCACTCTACGCAGGTCCACTGTACAACACCTTACTGTACTCTATGCAACCTCACTCTACAAAACTCTACTACACAATATGGAACTATATGACACTCTACTCCACTATATGCCCATTCACTCTACGCCACTGTACTACACTGTATGACACTCTAGCATACGCCACTCCACTACTCTCTATGACACTCGACTCTATGACACAGCACTCCACTCTAAGACACTCTCCTCCACTGTACGACACTGTACCACAGTCCACTGTATAACATGCCACTCTACGACACTCCACTGTATGACACTACCTTGTACGATACTCTCCGCCACACTACTGGATGAAACTCCACTCCACAATACTGAACTGTACGACACTTTACTCCACTGTGCTCCACTCAATGCTACTACATTGTGCAACACTCTAGTCCACTCTGTGCCACTGTATGACACTCTTCTCGACGACACTCCACTTCATGGCAATGCAGTTGACGACACTCCACTGTATGACACTCAACTGTACAGTGCGACATGCCACTCCACTGTACAACACATCACGCAACTCTACCATACTCCACTATACAACACAACACACTCCATTGTATAACATGTTACTCCACTGAATGCTACGCCACTCCATTCTACTCCATCACATTCCACTCTACAACACTAGACTGTATGACACTAAACTGTATGACACTCTCCTCCACTATACTCTATGACACTTCTCTTGACCACACTCAACTGATTGACACTCGACTCTACGATTTGAAACACATTTTTATCAAAAAATAAAAACAATTTAAAGCCCATGAAAAAAACAATGGTTAGGATACGTTATAGTTAGAAAACTTTATGTATTCTTTCTTTATCAACCTAACTTAAACTATACAAACATTAGAAATTCTAAAGTTATAGTTATAACTTAAATTTATAATTTACGCACCAGCTTCAATTTACCATAAGTCGAGCATGCCTGTGTATAGTCTTGCCACCTCACTCGCCACTCTACATTAACTATAACTCGACACTCTACATTGCACAGTGTTCTCAGAAATGATGTCATTTGAGATGTCATAAGTGTTGTTATCAATGCTATATTTTCACATGCTATAAGTCATGTAATATGCAATGGTAGAACCAGTGCATGGAGAAGGTGTAAGTTATAGCTAATGTAGGTACCACTTGGATAGCTTTCTAAGGTTATCTTTGACCTCTTAAATCACCATAAGGGTTGTTTGGACTGGTGCAAGGTGCCCACTTTAATTAGTGGACAGCATATACCAGGCCCACTTCTGACACCAAATGTGAGAAGTTGGCCTGGTATATGCTGTCCACTAATTAAAGTGAGCACCTTGCATCAGTCCAAACAACCCTATGGTGATTTAAGAGTCAAAGATAACCTTAAGCTATCCAATTGGTAGCTGTGGAGAGCAGCCTTCAGGCTTAGTCTTGAAGGAATGTTAAGCAGCTTGTTTTACCAGAATGCAATCTTATAGTATTGGTTAAATGAAAGGAGAACCACACAGTAGTTATAAAAATATGTATTTATTAATATAACACTATCTAGTACGACACAGTATCTCCTACACAGAGATTATCACAAAGCACACAACACTTAAACACAGAAATGACAGTAAATAGCACTAATACACAGTGGGCCCCAGGGGGAGACCAAACCATATACTAAAATAGTGGTATAAGAACCACAACTCGAGTCAAGACAGTGTTGAGAGGACGTATAATCATTGGAACGCCAAGGAACCACCCAAGGTGAGTAAGTAGGGACCCCAAAGAGGACGGGTGCAGTGTGGGAACACGACTGCGTGCTCCGTACAATTCTATGGGAAAGTCGCAGTTGAAGTTTTAGAGTTTAAGGACCCTTCCCAGTGGACTTCAAAGAAACACCGTGGAAGACAGAAGGTTGGAGAGCCACCCCACGCGTGGATACCGAGGTACCCAAGTTACCTATCCCAGGAAAGCCGGGTGCATAGGTCTGAAGTGGCGTCGGAAACCACCGTTGAACTCAATGGAGGACTTCGAACAAGAGCCGCTGCTGGAAAGAAGAAAAATGTCTGTTGGAATCCAAAGGTGGATTCTTGTTGAAGAGTACCTGAAAGCAGAGGGGACAGAGTCTGGGTCACTTCAGAGTGACCACGGGCTCGGTAGACGAATGCCCACCAATGTCGGGTGCTTCAGGTTGTCTGATGGAGTTCTTGACTCTGCAGCTACGGGGACCAGGAGACATCGAGGATAACCAGGAGCCAGATATGAGCTGTCCCACAAAGGATGTTGAGTGCTGCGGGGTCGGTATCTGGCAGGTGCACCAGCAAGTCTTTGGCAAAGACAACCCACGCAGAAGGTCAAGGATGTGTACGGTTCAGACCAGCAAGGTCCAGGAGACTCACCAAACACAGGGGAGTCAGGGCAAGCCTGGAGCAACCAGGGGAGCCCAAGAAAAGCAAAGTTGACCCTCAATTGGACCCACAGGCCGGAGGCACGGAAATCGCGAGAGGACCTTGAGCGATTTCACCAAACAACAGCCCACGGAGCACTTGTTGTGAGGAGGTCAAAGATCTTGGTAGGAAATGGTGCCAGAGTTTGGGGCTACTCGGAGCCCAATGCACTTGTTCGGGAAACACCAACAAGCATATGCACTTGCAAATGTACGAGGTGCACAGGGGTTCGGGTATTGCAGCCCCCACAAGGGATTCTGACCTCAAAATTGGTGAGAGGGCAGCTCGGACCTTGAGGGACGTAGAAACCTACCTCCTATGTTGCTGAAGCCTTTGGAGTCCGTAGGGGCTGGGTCAGCAGACCGGACAGCAGTGTTGTGGTGCCTGTGAATGCAGGGGAGTAACTCCTTCCCTCCAAAGGAGATATCTTCAGTTGTCCTTGATGCTCCACAGGTCCTGCATGGATCCTGCATGGTGCACGGGCACAGACGATGCAGCAGACTGAGTGGGAGATGAAGTCGGGCCCAAACGAAGTCCAGCGAAGTCCAGAGTGTCCAGACAGTCGAAGCTCAGTGGTTTCTGGTTCAGAATCTTGTCCACGCTGAATCTAGGGTCCTACAGCCTGGTAACCCCTTATGTACCCACGGGAGAGGGTTGGACAGATTCAGGGGACCCTCCCAGGGGAGGGTCTGGACAGTGGGGAGGTTACCCCCATGTCCTTTGTCCAGTTTCGTGCCAGAGCAGGAGCAACCGGCTCCCCGGACTGGTTTTAACTGGACTAGGGGTGAATGTTTTGATTTGTTCTGCATTCCGTCCATCAACTGTGTGTCTTTTGCTTTCTTGCCCTAAGTGCGCCGGGTATGCCCAGACGTGGGTCCCGGGCTCACTGTGCCACTGGATTCAAGCTATCCTGGCTGATGAGGGGTGAAACCCAGAAACCAGTCCTAATATGCTTGTTTCCGGTCCAGGGAGGACCTGGCTTGGCAGTTCGGGCTGGACTGTTCCCATGCGGCACAGGGTCAAGGCTGATTTGCATATGGCGAGGTCTAAAATGGGGTGGCATGGTGAGCAAGAGAATGATGGATTTAACCCAGATCTCTTGACTGGGGGTGAATGTTTTGATTTGTTCAGCATTCCGTCCATCAACTGTGTGTCTTTTGCTTTCTCGCCCTAAGTGCGCCGGGTATGCCCAGAAGTGGGTCCCGGGCTCACTGTGCCACTGGATTCAAGCTATCCTTGCTGATGAGGGGTAAAACCCCGAAACCGGTCCTAAGATGCTTGTTTCCGGTCCAGGGAGGACCTGGCTTGGTAGTTCGGGCTGGACTGTTCCCATGAGGCACAGGGTCAAGGCTGATTTGCATATGGCCAGGTCTAAACTGGGGTGGCATGGTGAGCAAAAGAATGATGTATTTAACCCAGATCTCTTGACTGGGGTGAATGTTTTGATTTATTCTGCATTCCGTCCATCAACTGTGTATCTTGAACGGACTATGCACAGGTACACCAAATGTGCCCCTCAGGCAGACTTTTGGTTGCTGGCAAGCGCACCCATCCAGCCCTAATACACTAAATCCTGTCTGGGAGGGGGTCACAGGATGCCTATTGTTCTGCCTTCCCCTGCTTGAGCTTGACTCAGCAGCAGCAGAGCAGAAATGTGTCTCTGGTCGGCAGCAACCATTTTGTGCTGTCCGGGACTAGAAGGCTGGTACCGGGAACACCAGTGAGCCAACGAAGCTCGCTTTTGAGGGGTGGAATCATACCTCCCACACTGGTTACCGATGTGGGAGGTATGATTCCAACATGTTTGACACCAAACACGATAGGGTTGGTTTCAGTCATTTTAGAGTTTGTCATCACGCGGTCGCATAATGCCACTCTATATGTCGTAAATGGCTGCTTCACTGACAACCCCGGAGAATGGACTCTGTAGGCTGCAGGGGTGTTCAGCTCATGCAGTGGCACCCTCTCACTGAGAACCAAGCACCCTGCCCTCAGGATAGTAAAGGCCTGCTAGAGGGGTGACGTATAGGTTTTAATTGCAGTGACCCTTAGATATAGTAAAGCTATATCTTAAGTAAGTGGTGCATGCACCATCTTACACAGGCTGCAATGGCAGGCCTGTAGTTGCATTTTGCATGGCTTCTCATGGGTGGCAAAAGACATGCTTCAGCCCATGGGAGGCCCATGGGAGGCCTCTGGGGTACCTATGCCCTGGGTACATAGGTACCATATACTAGGGACTGACAAGGGTACCCCAATATCCAATCTGGAGTGTACCTAAGTACATAGCATAATAGTTTAAGGAGAAAGCAGGTAGACTGGGGTCCTGATTAGCAGGATCCCAGTCAGACTAGTCAAAAACAGTATCACATCAAGAGAAAAAGTGGGGGTAACCATAAGAAGCAGATCCTACTTTCCTACACACAATATTTATTGTGTGTGAGGCGTTTACTTTAATCTGTCTTGCATGAATTAAAAAAAGAGAAAATAATTGTTGCTTAGAGAAGAAAATGTATTTATTCTGCTGAGCTTTATCTCATAAGCACACAGTATTTCACTGGTTATTTGGAAACAGTTTGTTCATTTTGTGTGTGCACAACATTGCTGGCTGCACTAAACCTTGCTGCACTAAAAGGTTATGCTGACTTTCTAATCGCTCACTTCAACCACATAGATAAAGGTGTGCTCAATATGGCATTGAGGGATGTGTGCTAATTGTTCTACTACATTTAGTATGGCTTTACAAATAAAAAATGTCCATTCTTCAAGGGACATTTTTTAACTGATTTAGCACTGTGGTAACGTGCTCCTCAACAACATGGGGAACTTTTTTATTATTGGAGTTTTTAAAATTGATCTTCAGTTCTTCAAAGCAATGTTTTAACCAGATTCATGTCTGTGGTAACCTTCTTGAGAACACAAAAGACCATTTCTTCATCTTTCAGACTCATTATTGACACAGTACACTCTTTACATAAATCTTCGGTAGGCTTGAAAAACAGGCATCAGCAGTATAACCTCAGAATATTTGGTTTGAAGGTGTTTGCAGAAGTTTCACATTGTAAATCTCTTATAGATAAATTTGCTTCTGTCCTCTTAAATGTAACATTTTGTAATCTAGACCATTTGAAGTGGCGAGAGCTAATCATATCCCTTCTAATCCTAATCCTAATGAAACAAACTACATCAGATTATATTTAAGGTTTTTTAAGAGGTTGAGGAAAGGATTTGTAACAACAGCATGTGTAGCCCAGAATTTAGCCTCCAGAATTGACAAACAGCAACCTGGGCAACTCAAATGGGAGGAATGATCTCTTTCCGGCAGGAGACAAAGAAAAGGGAACTGGGATGGAAAGAGACCAAGATGAGGACTCGGGTGAAGGACCGAGTCCTACTAGATGCTGGCGCCCAGACACGGGGCTAAAAAGACTGAGAGACCGGATGGACCGGGGCTGAAGAGACCCTCTAGCTAAGAAAGGATCCGACATGCTGGATTCAGAACATATTGATCATCCTTGGTCCTCAGATTGGGCTCCGGAAGCAAAACATGATAGAATACTGGGCCAACCAGCTTAGAAAGCCACTTGACAAAGAAGTCAGGAGCCACCAAAAGGCAGAATGTGCAAGAACATCCCTAGAGGGCAAAGTAAACCCCATGATGGACATTAAGGGCAGGATGGCCACTTTTCTGGCAAAATTTGTAAAAGACCTCAAGAAGGGAAATGATTGGTCCTGGCGGGCATGCCACAGCAAGTTACTGGATGTTGCTGAATCACTTACCAAGATTTTGGATATGGCCAAGGAAGTCAAGGGGTCAGGTAACATGATTTCCCCAGATATCCTATTGGTTTGGGACCAATGGGCTATATGCTTCTAAGGTAATGCATACTGCACCCTCTCTCTGGAGTGGAGGAACTTGCTGCTGATTAAATTAGACCTATACTCAGGGTTCTGGCAGCCACTGAGATGGGCCTGTGGCAGAAGGTGGCTTTTTTAGGGCCCCCTTTGTTAACGAGCTTGGGAAATTTGTTTCTACTTTTTACTCCCTGGACGAAATTCAAATATCCAAAAAGAAGGTATTCATACAAACGTTTTTTGCAGGGGTAGTAGACACTGCTTGACCAGCCATTCTCTTTTCCTGGGCCGCCAGAAAGATCAGAGCCAAAGATAAGGCAATCAGTGGCAAGACCACAGGAAAGAGATTAGCTTTTCCCCTACAAGAGACAGCGGTCAAGGAGGTAAATTAATGAGTTCAGCAAATGCACCAAGTGGTTTCTCAGGAGGTTCTTATCCTTTCCTCTCAATCAAGAGTAGTAAGCATATTGCAATTGTTAGAAGGTGGTTCTGACACTATGGGCCGCCCGGATTTTTCGCTTTTTGAGCACCTATTTGTTGAGCTTTTACTGTGGGAGAGCCTCATAAGTTGGAACTCACCCACAGGGAACTCATGATGAAAGAGACTGCATGTGGATTTTACTGGTGTCCCCCTAGCTTGACTAGGCCGCTGCGCAGCAGCTGGAGTAAGGGGCACCGGGCTGTTTACATGCAGACACCTGTGTACATGCGTGTGCACACGTGTAGGGGCTGCGCAGAGGAGATTCCTGGCGTGCTCAGTCCAGGAGCAGCTACAAAGTGAATGGTGTGGCAGGACTTATGCAGAATTGGGTGGTGACATGGAATAGGCTTTATACACTGGGAAGGAACATGCCAGGGAAAGTCAGTGTGTTTTACTGTTTTTCACTTCATTATTCCCCTATGGGGATGTGGAGCCCATGTGCTAGATTAACTTTCATAAGGCCTACAGATTCCAGACACGCACTAAAGTCCACTGTAGCGTATGTGAAAAGGGGTATTCTGCAGAGTCCAAAGTCATATTTGTACTGCTTTTGGGTCATCCAGAAATGTCACATTTCTCTGAGTCAGTCATAACCAGGGCCAGGCTGAGGGCTGACCTCAGCTGGATGGATTGATAACCTTTCTTCCACAAGCTAAGGCCTCCTCTCCACGAAGAGAAGATGGGTGGGGCTACAGGCTCATCCATCAGCAGCTATCACTGGGTGCCAGGCACCAGGCTGCACCAAGGAGGGAAGGCAGCGAGGGGGAAGGGCTCTTGTTTCAGAGACCATGTGGCCAGAGACCCTGGATGACGCCATTTTGAACAAACCCAGAGGCTGGACAAGAAGGAGGAGCAGGGGCAGGGAAGTGATGTGTCGCTGTTTGATAGGACCAACAGAGACTTCCTGCCAGCCCCTACTCAACTTTTAAAAAGTGCTTGCACAGGAAGAGAAGCTCTCTCTGGGGTGTGGTCTGCTGAGGCGGAAGGTGCTGGAGCCTGGCAATGGGCAGTTGGAAGGTGGAACCCCTGACTGCCCCCAGGGCCCTAACAGTGCCAGAAGAAGAGCCCAGGACCGGTGCGCAGAAGCAGGGGCCTCTGCGCAGGGAGAAGAGAGGCCCAGGAGGAGAGCCAGGCGAAAGGCTGGCGCAGGGAGCCAGTGAAGACCGCTCCCTGCAGAATGCACCATCTTGGAGACCCGGAGGGCGAAGGAGAGTGCTCCCAGTGGCTGGGGGGCGCCACCAGGAGCAAGAAGACGCGAAAATGGGTCAGATCGGACCCCCAGGGGCTGAGATATGGCCCCGGAAGGTAGGTGACCTTTGACCCCTAAGAAGACCAACGACGAAGCGTGTGGGGCTCCGCCGCCGGTCTAAGAGATGCCCCCGGGGTGGGTCAGGTCCCCCAGAAGAAGGGAAACCGGGGAGCGCTGTCACGCTCCCCGTGAAAGTGCCCTGCAGGGGGGCCAGGAGCCCACCCTGGCCCCCACCAAAGATGGAGACGGGGGAGCGCCGTCGTGCCCCCCCGCAAAGAGGTCTGTAGGGGCCCGGGACCCCATCCCCGGGCCCCAAAGCCAAGCCGGGGAGCGCCGTCACGCTCCCCGTGAAGATACCCCCTGGGGGGGCCAGAGCCCACCCTGGCCCCCGCCGAAGAAGAATCGACGGGGAGCGCCGTCGCGCCACCCGTGACAAGGAGGAGGAGGGGCCCGGGACCCCATCCCCGGGCCCCGATGTGCGGGAGAAGGCGGGGGAGTGCAGCCGCACTCCCCCGAGTTCCAGGAGGACCCGCGGGATTTCGAGCATCTGCCCGCCAGAGCGGGCAGACCCGAAGACAGGAGCCGGCTCCCGCGGCAGCACAGAAGAGTGCTGGCCGGGCGGGGAGCCGGCGGGGGCAGCCGGGGGTGGGCTACCTGGGCTGCCCCCCACCGTATGGGCATGCAAGGGCCCCGGGTGGAACCGGGACCCCCGGAACGACCACCGGAGGTGCGAGGGGCCCGGGTGAGACCAGGCCCCGGAAAATCGAAGGAGCGGCCGGGGGTGGGCTCCCCGAGCCGCATACAGTCACCTGGGGGTCCGGGTGGGACCGGGCCCCCCATCGAGAATGGGATACGCGGCGAAGCCGCCGGCAGCAGGATCGCGGCTCTCCCCAAAGCAGCGGGGGAGCCGCTACTATGATATGCGGAAATTCTCATAATGCCTTGCAGGCCAGGACCGGCCTGCAAGGGCAATACAGCATGTTCACTGCTTGTGGTGGCCCCAGGAGAACGGGGTCACCACCATATGTGTGAAAAGGTGCTGGGGGGAGCTGCTGGAGAAGCGCAGTCTCCCCCCCAGCACGAAGAGACGTCCCTCCCTAAGTTTCCTGGGGATTTGAAAGGAATAACCCCTCAAGGGCTCAGCCAGCATTTAACACCTTCTAGGGTGGAACTTTTTTTCTACAGCTGAGGGTGTATTGAGAAGTGCCTCACGGAATGAAGGGCTGAGTTGGGGATGTCTAGAGAAGGGCATCCCCTGGAGGTGAAGAGGTGTAATTGCACCAGAAATGCATTTACTGTGGTTATTGCTTTTAGAGGGACTGAAGGTCACATGTGTAATGTGAAGTACCTGTGTAAGGTGATGTCATAAGCAAAGTGGGGTTATGATGCCAGACATTCCTGCTAGGGTGTCTGGCTGTATATGCGTAATCCTGTGATTTCATCTGTGATGCCTTTAGGGGCTGTAATTGCAACGCATTCTAATGTCCAACAAATGTGATGAGTACTGTCATTCTAAGGTAATGCTTCAACATGTATTCTTGCTGCTGCACTTAAGTGAGGAACAACCCAGACTGTTAGCCCTGAAGATGTAGGGGTGCATACTTTATGGTCAATATAAGATGCTCAGTCAGGGGTGTGTGTCACTAGGGCAGGTGAACCTATTTTTAATGCGTGTTGAGGTAATGGGGTGGGTCGCCACTGGGATGGTGCCCGTGTGCAGGGACCTCGCTCCAGGTTATGCTCAACACACTGCATTGGGGGCAAGATGATGTGCATGCATGGGAGTGGTGGTACTAGACCCCACCCCCCTGCGGGAGGGGTGGAGATGTTATGCAATGTCACAAAGTAATTCCAACAGCTTATGTATATTTGTAAATTGGTGCATAGTATTGAGTAGTGTGTGTGTTTAATAAATGTACTCTTACTTTTATAAAGCAAAGTACAGACTGGACAATCAATTATTGAGTGTTATTTCTGCGCACCTGCAAATGGCGATTACTAGCCCACACCACCTCCCTTGAGTAAGCCTCAGACTGCTCTGCAACGCTACCCTCTGAGAGTCAGGCGCTACAATTGGGTGTTTGGTTCCCAGTGAAGGACAAATGTAGTCATGTTATTTGTGCAGGCCTCACAGATGCTGCCTCGTTTTCCAACAGCAATGCTTTGTCCACAAGTGGGTAAAAGATTACAGAGGACGCTACGGTCTTGCAGATAGTTACTAGATAGAGTTCTGTGGAGCTCTGATTCAGCCATGGAAGCCTCCTGCCCTGGTATTCCTACATGAGGAGGAGAAGCTCAAAGACCATAAGGTTGGTGATATGCTCAGGAAGACAGCAGAGGTCAATACTACTTTTCATGCAGAAGAGGAGAGGTTGGGTAGCTTGTTATTGATCAAGAAGAATGACAAGGGATTTTAATGGATCATCAACCTGTGAGAGTTCAACGATTGGTTGGTGTACTAGTATTTCAACATTTCAGAGAGATGCTCTCCATCAGGCTAGACCTAAAGGACACGTCTCAGGTCTTCGAGTCAGTATGGCTGCCTTTCGGCCTCTCATCAGCGCCTTGGAGCTGCACAAAGGTTCTGAAACCACTGAGAGAGGTCGTGAGATCCAGGGGGCTATAACTCATTGCATATCTCTATGGCATTCTCTTGATGGACCAGTGCCCTAACAAATTACAGAAAGCCGACAGTCGTGCTGCTCTAGAATTTGAGATTTAGCATCAATAGGGATGAATCGGGTCTAGTTTAATCACAAAAGATGGCATTTTTGAGGTTCCTGGTAAACTCAGAGAGCGCAACACTGAAGTTCCCACAAAAACAGATGGCCACTATTATGAAGGAATTGAAGAAGTCCCTTAGAAAAAAGTACATATTTTTGATAGCGCTCGTTAGACTTGTGGATCTTCTGGCCTCATCTATCCAGGATATGTTTCCCAGACCATTCCATCACAGGAACTTCATCAGGGCAATTTTTAAAGCTGCATTCTTGTGTTTCTATTATTTCAATCCTGGTCATTATATCCTGTTAGTCCCACATCCAATCAACGCACTTCGTACTTCGTGCTCCCGTGGTGACATCCAAACACTTGAATGTTTGGATGTCACCATGGAGGATGAAGTACGCCGATTGGACGTGGAACTAACAGGATATAATGATCAGAATTGAAATAATAGAAACACAAGCATGCAGCTTCAAAAAATTGCCCTGATGAAGTCCCTATAAGGGATGAAACTCGTTGGCTGGGTCTGACAGAAAAAAATGATATTTGCTTGAATAAAGAATCTTAAAAGAAATACTCAACATCTGATGACTTGCTTAAAGTAAAGAGAAAGAGACTTGGTACATATGATTGAAAAAGAGTGATTGTAACTACAGAAACATATGGTCAATAGAAAGGAAACGGTCTAATATTGTTGCCCCCCTACTCATGAAAAAAGTGTCTATACAGGATTGAGTTCAAGGAGCAGTGAGAACTCTAGGATTTGGCACAGTATCCATAGATAGAGTGGAACTTTGACCAGTGCACACCAAGCGTCACCACTGCCTCCCGTGTGAGTAATCATTCCCTCACAGGACCCTCCAAAAACTGAAGGCTGTGCTCTTAAAAAAGTGCCTAATCTACTCAGAGCAGGTACAGTTGTCGCAGAATGACAGGCTGGAAATCCAATGGTGGGTAGACCACATGGAGGCGTGGACTGGCAGAGCAATTTTTGGAATGACACCAGACTTTATCATGTAGGTGAACGCCAGCCAGCTTGTCTTTGGTCCACATCTACGGGGTTATCAACAAACTTTTTGCCTTCCTCCTCCCTTTTTTCTGACCTCCTTTTTTGCTGGCTTCAGGACTCTGGGCACTTTACCACTGCTAACCAGTGCTTAAGTGCATGTGCTCTCCCCCTAAACATGGTATGATTGGTTTACACTTATTTGGCATATTTGATTTACTTGTAAGTCCCTTGTACAGTGGTGTACCACATACCCAGGGCCTATAAATTAAATGCTACTAGTGGGCCTGCAGCACTAACTGTGCTACCCACAGAAGTAGCCTTTCAAACCTGTCTCAGGCCTACCACTGCAGGGCCTGTGGGTACAGTTTACTGCCACTCTAACTTGGCATTCAAAACTACTTGTTAAGCCTTAAACTCCCCTTTTATTACACATAGGTCACCCCTAAGGTAGTCCTTAGGTAGCCCTATGGTCAGGGTGCTCTGTAAGTAAAATGTAGGACATTGTTTTGCATGTCCTGGTAGTGACATACAGCCTATTTTGTTTTTCACTAATGTGAGGCCTACTCCTCTCATTGGCTAGCATTGGAAATTCCCTTATATACTTTTAAGTGGTAATTCCTGATCAGAAAGGAGTGAGAGTGCCATGTTTGGTATGTTTAGAATAGCAGTGATAAATCATACTTACTGGCGTAGTTAGGTTTAACATTACTATTTAAAAAATGCCACTTTTTAGAAGTGGGCATTTCTCTGTGCTTCTAACTCTTTGTGCTTTGCAACTTGTCTCCAATACACGTCTGGGATGGATGACAGCTACAGTTTCTTCATTCTCTTCAGACAGCCAAAGCACAAGAAGGGCTGGGTGTGACAGGGGATACATCTGCATTCATCTTCACACTGATAGTCTTCCTGGGCTGGAAGAGGGAGAGGTGGTTCACACTTAACTTTGAATAGGTTTTGTCCTGCCTTCACACAAAGGGCTGATTTACCCCCTACTGATCATCTGGAGCCAGGGCTGGGCTGAAAGGGATTGTTGTGCATATCTATGGGTTTCTTTGTAGTCACTCCCTAAATCAAAGGCATTTTTGCGTATAAGTACTGGGGCTCTGACCCCATATCTTTAGACACTGCTTGGGACTTGTAACCAGACACTGCTGGTTCTACATCTGCACATTGCCAGGAGGACTGTTGTGCTGCCAGGAAGGACCGCCATTTCACTAGCTTCTTTGCTGTGTTGGCCTGCTGACTGCTGGGCTGCAGGAGGGACTGCCACTTTGCAACCTGCTTCTATGTGCTGGTCTGCTGCCTGCTACCTGCTTTGGTGCCCCCAAGAGTTCTCCAAGTGCTTGCTGGCTTGCCTCCTGTTCGTTCAGAGTCTCAGGGCCATAAAAGACTCTGCATCATCAATTCCTTGATGTGGGACTCAGGAACCCGTGAGTCCGGCTGCTAAGGTCAGCAGAAATCAGTGCTTTGTTCTGTCTGGCAATAGTGCTTCGTTTCGCTGGAGCGCCAGTGATGTGGCATGAAGTTGTATCTGAAACTGCACCTCGGGCTGCGTACCAGCGAGGGTAGAGCAGTTGTACCACACGCTTTCCCTGGGCAATGTGGGATACTCCCATGACATTGATGCCCCCGCCTTTCTGGCAGAGGAAGCTAACACAGCACTTCTGCCACAGCCCCAAGGGAGGGGCCCGGCAGGGAGTAAGAGCGCCAGCTCAGGGATCTTTCGGAGAAACTCCTGGACCGCTGAGACTGCCTCGACAAAGCGAGAGAAAGCCCAGCAAGGTCCACATGTCACCCCGCTGCTTCAGAGGGGAAAAAAAAGGTACTGTCTGTGGGAATAGGACCTCCGAATGTCCAATGTGAATCCTCACAAACGCAGTGATTGAACGGTGCAAATTTCCCCGGTCCTGAGAGACCCACACAAAAGCTCTGTGTAGTGCCGCTGGGAACATTAGTTTAGTCCCAGCACGGCTGCAGCTGGTTAGAAACCTACCGGTCTCAAAGGGGCCGACCGGAGACTCCCCCCACCCTTTAGGACTGTTTGTGCACTGCTTTGGTGCCCCCCAGTGAGGATGTTCATTTGCCTCTCTTTTGTGCCCCTGTAGGGACCCTGAACTAGAAACTTTGTTAGCATTGTTCATCAACGCTCCTAGAGTTTTCTTTTGTCAACCCCCAAGCAGGAACAGGGAATCAAACTAGGAAGTTACCATAAATATTATAATAGAAGCATAGGTGCTTCTGTACTCCATGGTTATTTTAATACTTTTTAAACTGCATACCTTGAAAAGTCCTTATTTGTCCTATATGCATTTAAAGTGATATTTGTTAAAATGAACCTGTCTCCAAGGGTTCACATATGATTGTTATTGTTTTGGTCTTGTTTTGGTCAGGAGAACGAGGACTAGCTGAAAAGATGCCTGATTTGAAAAGCATATAATGTATTTATGTCGTTCTGGCCTTGATGTGTTTACAATATAGAAATCTATTTTTATAAACCTGTGTGGAGTCCTTTTTTGTGGTGTATTCATTGTGTTATGGTGTGAGTGTGTTGCACAAATACTTTACACATTGCCTTGGAAGATAAGCCTGCCTGCTCTGCGCCAAGCTACCAGAGGGTGAGCACAGGTTATCTTGGTGACTATCTGACTTGCCCTGACTAGAGTGATGGGTTCTGCCTGGCTTAGGTCCTTACCCTAGCCAACCAGACACCACATTTCGAACACAGAGATATTACAAGATGAGGACAGTGGTTAAAGTAGGAGCTGAATCACCACATCAACTACCTGGAACTCCTTGCAGTGAAGCTCATGACTAAGGACAGAGTGACATGCTCAGTGTTCCTGAGGATGGATACATGTTAAATCCTTACAACCAAAGCCAACCATAACTTCACTTTAACCTTTGTGTTTGTTTCAGCTAATTTCACAAAAATGTTGAAAAATCCTGGGTTGTTAGGTCGAGTTCCAGCTGTGATTTCTTGAATTGCAGAGAATAGGGGAGAATTCCATGTACAGGAAGAGAGCACTGAGGTTGGTGAGGTTTAATATGAGGTGTAATATAGAATTGAAATTTACAAAGACACAATTAATAAATGAGCAATCACAGTTTTAAACTACACCCAGCGCAAAATTAGCACAGTGTCACAGTTGTCAGTAAATTGTGCTTTGCAGGCAAAGCCCTCTTCAATGTCTATAAGGTTGTGGGCTATGTGTCATATATATTACACTAAGGGGCCGATTCCGATCTCGGCCGGTAGGGCTCCAAATCGGATTCGGCTTTACCGGATCCGATTCGGAGCCCTATTTCCCAACCGAATCGTACGTGCGTCCGGGCGAGCGAGTACGATGTGTGCGCACGCGAAATCTCTGACCGACTCGTACGCAGGACCCGACCGCTCCGACCGACTCGCACGGGGATGACTCGCACCGCGCAATGGAGACGTTCCCCGGCCGGGTAAGTACGATGCGCATCGCGACCGCTCCGACCGACTCGCGCAGTCCGGCTCCAAGGAGCTGTCGGAGCCGCACTTTGGGGGTCCGTGTCGGACCCCCCTGGATGCGTAGGCACGCGAGTCGCACACAGGGGGGAGCCATGGGTCCCCCCTACACGTGCATGCACGGTGCGACCCGCATCGACGCAAACACGCTGTAGGGGGCGCCCTTGTTCGTGTCGTGCCCATTGAGTCAATGGGAGCCCGTGTACGCGTTGTACGACTGGCTCCCATTGACTTCAATGGGAGTCCGACCGAATCGAGTTCGATAGCATACGTGCGCATCGTACTCGTTCGGTCGGACTGCTAGGGTCCGATTCGGTCGGAAATCTCTCCGAGTCCGGCTCGGTCGGAGAGATTTCCGGCCCCAATCGGAATCGGCCCCTAAGTGTGCTAGGGTACAGCAGGCATCTGCACCTGCTTTTGCATCCTTGTGGCACTTTGATACGTTATAGAAAGGGCCGCAAACACGAATTCTGCCCCTCCTATAATACAGATTGAGCCGACGCACATGTAGTGCCAGCGCGATATCATGGGTACTTACCTCATTTGCATGGCGGCTTGAACTCCATGCTCAAAGGAACACTTTTGCTTCTGCACATACGTATTATAGACACGAGCAGAGAGGCAAAGGAGCTGTCAGGGACCACACTTACTGTGTGCCTCAAAAAGGTGGTGCACAGTCAGTGCGCCCCACGAGGGAGACCCTTGAAAGGAGGGAAAGTGGGTTCCATGAACCACCCCACAAATCCCCCTGCAGGCCGGTGGGGTCACTCACTGCACCCACCTGCAGGCAAATCTCTAGCCTCCTTTGGAAGGGAGGCTGTGTTGCAGGGGCATAGCAATGGTGACATCGGCCCTAACGCAACCCATTAAAATGGGCCTCCACCCAGCCCCATATGCATAATAAGACAGTGATAAATAAGGTGCAGAGGGCTCTTTCAACACCTGGACCCTGCTAACACTGTGAAGACTGAATTAGTGATTACAACACCAATCCTGCACTATAAGGAAAAATACAACCCCAAGGAACTATACATTGCTTATAAGAAGAAACAACTCGTATTGGTTGTTAAGCAATACCTGCACAAGTAATTAAATAATTCATGAATACATACTCAGGAGCACCCCATGTAATCAAGTCCAAGCAACCCATGGATCTTTTGTGTTCTCCTTTCTTCCAGGGGAATATGAGGTCTTCCTGAGGATCCGGCCAATGAACACTAAGTGTCAGACGCCTCACTGACTCACACTCCGAGGTGCACTAGTCTGAAGGAAACTGTCATAACAGGGCGGAGCTTCTGAGATGCTGAGACCAGTTCAGTCACATTCCCAGGCTGTGGCTTGCACCTGACTTAATGAAATCTTCCAATCTCTAAAAAGCTAGTATGTATGCAAGGCAGGTTGGGCTGGGGCACATGGTCCCTTTATGTAGAGCCTGACGTGACAGAAAACTTCCAATTCTCTACCAACAAGCTGGACTCCTTCCAAGACAAGTGACTTTGCCCTAGATGATAGAGCTGGCAGGTTTCCTCTAAATCAGTTCACCTCAGCACTTGTGCAAGTGTATATAGTTTGAAGGTGGCCAATGTGAAAGCAGAAATATATACTTGCTCACCCACATCCAAATCTATACTCTGAAGACTCCTATCACAGCACCCAAAAAGAATCTATGCATAAAACAAAACGTCAGCTCGCCCTGGGCCGGGCCAAGGTAGATATCAAGAGGTAGGAAGCAAATAAGCAGAAGATGAGAGGCTTAAGTTGTTCGGTTTCCCTCTCTCGCCTGCATCAAGGTGCTTAGCCAGGTGACCACCATCCTCTGTCATGCATTCCTTGCACCATGGTCTTGGGAAGCAGAAATTGCTTTGTAACATGGGGATAAGTTGGTTGAACTAGTATTCCACCTGAATGTGTATCTGCAAAAATACAGTACACACCAATATCATGAAGAAAAATGGGTATATGTAGCATAGATTTACTGTGCCTAACACCACTTATATGTACCTTGATTATATATCTTGAAGGTAGATCTAATGTAGAGTTAATAATAGTTCATCTATACCAGCCGCAATACTATGGAAGTCAATATATTTTTCTATTCAATATTCTGACATGCAACCAGTTGAAAACTTTATCAACCAGAAACTGGTATTTAAATCTATGCATCACCAGTTAAGCAAATAGTGTGATCCTCGGCAAAATAGCTTGTCTCCCTTATTAGGAGTGTCTACGTGCAATTAACTTTCTAAAGAATGAACAGTTTGTCAGGGAAGCATGAGGCCGAAGAGCATACGCAAAAAGGAAGCCAAAAGGGGTCAAAAGCGACTGGTTTTCAATTGAATTGCTGTGCTAGGAGTTTCTCAATTCTAAAGTGGTTATAAATTGGTTTTATTATACATTAGATTAAATCAGCGACAGGAGTTAATGTGTTTTTTTTTCTGCTTATAAAGATGGCAAAAAACAATTGGGGTCATTATTTTTTTATAGGAAGTTAAAGATTTGTGTGGTAATCTTTTCTGGAGCAACATTTACTAGGACACATCTCTTGTTTATGACTGTTACTGTTATTGGAAATTTGTTGGGCATGAGATGAAATAGAGATTCAAAATATAATTTTCTGGATGCATTCCTATTTTTAACTGTTTGCTCGATTTAGATCATCAATACTTTATTGCACTAAATAAAACTTTGATGAGATCATATTCTGTAGAGAATCACACATGGTTACAAATATGAGGCGACTAATTCTGCTTTCCCGAGAAGGATACAGTTGCTGGAGACAAACCAGCAGCTGTTAGGAACAAGCACTGGCAAAGCCAATAGGTCTGGCATATAACAGAAAGTGCCTCTTCAGTCACTAATGAAGTTAGGCACTACATAAGTCAATATGCACGCACTCTGTCACTCATCCTAGCACTCATACATCCATTCATCCACCCACTGACTCACTCTTGTATTCACCCACCTACCCATGCGCAACAAAACAGACGACCAAGATCAACAAGTATATAAAAGAAAAATTAAAAGAACAAAAGTAGAAAAAGAAAACATGCAGCCACCTAAACTAGGCAGGTCTATGTTTGCAATACAAAAATAAAATTAAACATAGCAGCAGGTAGCCATAAAGCAATGGTATTGTATATTGGGTTTCATTGTTTTAAAGTTCCAACATATCTGCGACATTTAGAAGCAATGTGTAGGCCATCTTAGAGTGAAAGACTATTAGCAACACATTCCATGGCATAGCTGCCACGTTTTCAGTATGTGTATGTGTGACATTTCCATGTTTAGGGAGCTCTTATGTGTGAAATTTGCATACCTCAATTGTGACCCTTTGAAAGATGTTATATTGCAAGAAGTTGAACATAAAAACTACTGAGATACTGTCGGCCTGATTCACAAAGCTAAACGTACACTTTGTGTAAGTTTACGATTGTTTCCTATTCAAAAGATATTTACGAAAAGTATCTTTACGAGTGTGGAGTCTCCGCACATACAAAAGATAGGTCTTTTTATGTGCAGAGACTCTGCACTCTTAAAGATACTACTCGTAAATCCGTTTGTGAATAGCAAACAATCGTACACTTACAAACAGTGTAAGTTTACCTTTGTGAATCGGGCCCAGAATCTTCATGTTACAAGGCCCTTTGTTTTCACCAATGTAATTCTGTCAATTATAAGTTCACCGTGATGAATCACGCCCTCAGTGAGTTTTGGCTTTGAATTTTGTTCATGTGGTTCTGTTGTTTTCAATAAAAATGTCAAAACTTCAAGTACTAGAATACAGCAGAAACCTGATTACTGGGTGGAAAATTCAGTTAATGTTGCAGATTAGTATATCTTCAGGTGTAATCCCACATACTTGAGACCCTGTGTTGAGGACTCTGCAAGCTAATGAGTGTAGCTTAAACCCTTCCTGCCTTTTCAAAATGTGGTGCACACAGTGCTTATTTGAGCTGGTGGTTTCTGGTGCTCAGCACTGGCACTTTATCAACACTGTTCATTTTCATGAGCACCAGTTAAGGACACATTCATTTATGGGGAAATTAAGTGATTTACCCAGAATCACAGGATGTTGAGCCGACCCCAAGAATCGAACCTGGTTCCCCAGCTTGGAGGTCTGCGACTCTGGCCATTACGCCGCATCCTCTGCCCACTTTCATGGTTAGTAGTTAGTTCTGTTTTAGGCAGCGCTAACAGGAGAAATGGGTGGCGCAAGCTGTCTCCTGATGAGAGCCCCCCACTTATTTTTTTACAAATCAACCTCTGGGTGCACACCCATCCCTTAGCGTTTCACAACCACAGCAATTGCACGCAGACTGCTAACAGCACTGAGGAGTTCGGAGTTCGCAGTCACAGTGTCCCATGTGTCCTCCGTACATACTCTCCTATTAACCTGGAGAACTCCAGACATTATAGAGCCACAACCGACAGTGAGAGGGAGAGGCGAACCAGCCCCATGGGTCCTCTGTACACACTCCTCTGTCAGCTCTGCTGTCTGTTGACAGTGCAGGCATACGGGCCATCCTCAAAGAGGGTGGGGATGGGGGCTGTGTCCTAAGTGTGAGGCTTCCCTTGCATTATTGCCATTTTCCAAATCTTGAGCCCAGTACTGCTGCCAGCTCTCAAGTCAGGCTGAGAGCTGGTGGGATAAGGGGTTGAAAGGAGAAAGATAAAAACAAAAGGAAGAGATAGGGAGACAAAGGGTGGAGAGGATAGGGAAGAGGAAGGTAGAAGGAAGGAAGGGAAAAAAGAAAGTGTATTTGGAGGGCAAAGACAGCCGGTCAGATAATGAGAGAGGCAAACAGAGCAAGAGAAAGATTGGTGTCCGACAAAGTGAGATTGCAATGGTGTAGAATGTAGGCAATGAGAAAGGACTCCTCCTTGCCCGTTGGATACTGAATGATGGCCAAAACAGCAGTGCAGTGGACTCCTCAAATTCCTTGGATCTGGTGCCACTGCACGTGCTGCACCAGTGACATTGTTGCTCCTTGAGACAGGGAGCTGTTCAGAGGGATGGTTAGACAGCGAAAGATATGGAGGGCACATGGTTAAAATAAATTAGAAAACAGGGGAGCAGGCACACAGAGAATGAGAAAGAAAGAATGGTAAAGGCGAGAAATAATGCCTGACTGTGTGAGAGAAACAACTTGGGAAAGCATTTTCATTTAAAGTAAAAGATTGATAGAGAAAGACAAAGCTGGTGAAATAGGAGAGGGAAATGAGGAAAGATGTGAACGTGATGAAAGAAATAGGGAAGAACAGTAAGATAACAAAAATATAGACAGAAGGGCATGATAAAAAGATGTGAGGTCCCAAGTGGTGGATGGGAGGGGCAAAGCAGAGAAACGGTAAGGAGACAGTGAGAGAGGAAAGACATAAGGAACGCCAGACAGAAAAAGAAAGGATCACTGGACGAGTGGTGGAAGAAGTCCAGGTCAAGTGGTAGTAGCAGCCTTGCCCCTGGTTGAGTCAGCTCTTAGGCCATCTGTAAGCAATTTCTTAGTCAATGCGTAGCGGATCTTAATACACTGGACTATGCATTGAGATATGGTCCATTTCTGCACCACCTTGCCCTCATCTCCCCTGAAAACCCCACACAGAGCTAATCATGTACTCAATGTTGTTTGGGACGATCAATGGAAAAACAGAGTACTCTCTTAGAGTCCAAACAATGGAGTTTCTCTTCTCCTTTCGAGGGATGAAGTGGAGCGAAGAATGTTGAGGGGGAGATGGATTGTCCAACATGAAAAGGCATTGCCACCCTCGGTAGGAATGCAGCTCAAGTCCTTAACACCAGTTTGTTGAAAATAAGGCAGTATAGGGAGGTTGGACTAAAAGGACCTCAAGTTCACTCCCATGGCATGTGGATGTTATTGCAACCAGGAAGACAGTTTTTAGAGTGAGTAGGCACAATTGACAACTGAGCTGCGGTTCCAGATTTAAGTCCCCCTGTGGCATGAGAACGGGCTTAGGAGGAAATATATACTGTAAATCTTTCAGGAAAAGCATCACAACCAGTGATTTGAGCAAGGATGGTTGCTCTGGCAAACATAAAAAAGCTGAAAGGGCCGACATGTATCCTTTCAGTGGCGGCTCCTCCGCTAAGGCGGAGGAGCGTCGCCCTACTGCTTTTTTGCAGTGAAACACCAAGAAAATAAAATGATAATAACTTGCGTTATTATCATTTTATTTTCTCATACTTACGCCCACAGCTTTGCGTGAGGGGGCAGGGGAGGAGTGGCAGCACCCTCCTAAAGTGTGCAATGACTGCTTGGACGGCCCTCTCGGGCCACCCAAAACAGTCTTGCACACTTCGCATATTCTCCATGCAGGCTGCATTACAGCCTACGTGGAGACAATGCCCAGGTCTCCAGTCAGCGTCTGAGCGCTGAAACACGACGCTCAGATGAATCACAACGCTGCTAAGGCTAAGGCAGCATTGTGATTGGCTGACTGGGTGTGCTTCCTGTGGCTGAACGAGGGAAGGACTACGGAGAAGAGACGCAGCGAGGAAGCAGCGAAAAAGTACGTTTTTATTTTCTATTTAATTTTTTTATAGCTGCTTCCCCCGTGTGCTTTCCCCTACCTCCCGCGTCCTCCCTCACTCCAACGCCCGCCCCCCTATCTCTGATCCGTGCCGGCCGCCGCGGTATCCTTTAACTATGCCCAGAGCAAGTCCTTGCTGAACCAAAAACAAAGCAAACCACAACACATCCGACAGTTTTGCCTGCAACTTGTCCAACTGGCAGGTACTTAACCAAGACACAAATTTGTCCCAGTGGCTTACATACACAGATTTTGTTGAAGGACGCATGGCTGACAAAATTATCTCAGGAAGAAGATTAAAGGGGGTCAACTGTCCCCACTCACTGTCCATGCATGGAGGTGCAGATTTCACAGGCTTGGGTGCAGGACCCTGCCTTGGTGCTGCACCAGCAGATCTTCCCGAAGTGGCAGCCTAATTGGAGGATGGAGCTCAAAGCCCAGAAGTTACAAGTACCACACTCTCCTGACCCCATCAAGAGCCACTAGAATGACTTGGGCTTGGTTGTTCTTAAGAACTCGCAGTAGGAGAGGTAGTGTCAGAAAGGCACCACTCAGAGAAAGAGAGGACTGAGAGAGAGATCCTTCTTGGAAGCTCCAGAGCACAAAAGTGAAGACATTGCACATTCTCAGCAGTGATACAGAGATCAAGCCAAGCTTCTCCACATTGTCGGAAGATCCCCTGTGCTACCTTAGGGTGTAACTGCCATTCAAGATCCACTATGTCCCACCAGCCGAGTTTGTCTGCTCTGGTGTTTAAAGATTCTGCCACACAGTGTAACACAAAGAAAATCCCCTAGCGATGCACCCAGCTCTTGAGGCTTACAGCCTCTTAGCCTAGGACCCCAGGCCATCTCTGCCCTGCTTATTGTAGTACCACATGGTGATGATGTTGTCTGTGAGCTCCTTCACCAGCTGTCGCTTGATGGTAGACAGAAAGGCCTTCAACACCAAACAAAATTCTCACAACTCTAACAAATAACTCCACCTCTCCCAGATGACCTCCCCAAACCAGTAGTGACGCATTTGTCATTATGGTCAACTCTGGGTAGACAAGGAGAGTGGTCTGCAGTGGGTCCAATTGCGGTCCAGCTGCCCCCACTGCAGGTCTTTTGCAGTCTCCTCTGACACCTGGATGGAATCTGACAGGTTCCCTTGGTGCTGGGCCCACTTAGACTTCACTTTCCACTGCAAAGCTCATATATGCCATCTGGCATGGTCGGTGAGTAGGTTGCAAGAGGCTAGTAGGCCACGAAGTCTTAGAGCCATCCTCACTGAGAACCAGTACAAAGGCTGAAACACCTGGATCATAGCCCGAATGGTCTGGACTCGTTGATCCAGAGGAAAGGCTTACCACACCATATCCAGGATGGATCAGATGAAGGTGAGCCTCCACGAAGGAGTCAGGTATGACCGCGGCAGGTTGATTGAGAACCCCAGTGATGTTAAGAGGGTCGTCATTGACTGGAGGTGGTTAAGGACTATCTCTGGTGAGCCCGCCTTCAACAGTCAATTATCGAGGTAGAGGTAGACTGGTACCCCTGAACGCTGAAGATGGCCAGCGACCACCACCATCACCTTTGTGAACACCCATGGAGCACTGGTGAGGCTGTAAGGGAGCACAGCAAACTGAAAGTGTTTGTGGCCAACCTTGAAACA
This sequence comes from Calotriton arnoldi, assembly GCA_963921515.1. Lineage (NCBI taxonomy): Eukaryota > Metazoa > Chordata > Amphibia > Caudata > Salamandridae > Calotriton > Calotriton arnoldi. The sequence goes on from CAWUFW010000319.1 coordinate 1,566,929, forward strand.
CAGGTAGTGTCTGTGGACCTGCAGGACGGAGAAGTGAAAACACGCATCCTGCATGTCCAACGTCACCATCCGGTCTTTGAGATCCAGGACAAAGTACACCTGGGCCAGGGTGAGCATTTCGAAATTGTCCTTGTGCAGGAAGGTGTTGAGAGGGTGAAGATCTAGGATAGGACAAAGGCCTTTGTCATTCTATGGCACAAGGAAGTAGCACGAATAGCACCCTGTCCCTACTTACGAGGCCGGTATCCTCTCTATGGCTCGTTTGTCCAAAAGAGTCTGTACTTCTTGGCATACGGCCATATGGTCCTGCGAAAAGTGTGCAGTGGGTCAAAAAGGAATGGCCTGGCTTGGCCCCATAGAACAACTTGCAGGATCTTTGTCGAATGTAATGTGTTGTCACACTTGCATGAAGTGATTGATCCTGCCTCCTACCAGATAGCTGTCCGCCTGTAAGGGTGAACTAAAGGGGCTTGAAGGTTGTAGCTGGAGCGGTAGAGATTGGGACAAGCACTTTCTCACCAAACAGGAGGGAGCCGTCGAAAGGCACGTCCATCAAAGACACCTCTTCATCTCTGGAGAAGCCAGTGAGCCTCCTCAAGGTAAGGCACCGAAACGCCATGCTGGTTCCCATAGCTCTACCTAGACAATTTGTGGTGTTCAGGTCCAAAGGAATGACAACTTTCGCTGCATACCGGCCATCTTGAATGGTTTGGGTTAAGGAAGCCCGTAAGTCGTTAGGGATCGCAGGTAAAATCTCACCCACTATGTCCCATAGTGCGTGGGTGTTACAACCGAGTAAACAGCTTGCGTTCATCGTCCTCAGAGTGAGGCTGGCTGAGGAGAAAATATTCTTGCCAAATATATCTACCTTTTTTGACTCCATATCAGTGGGGAGTGAGTGAAAGGCTTTGGTGTTCACTCAACTGGTGGATGCATGTACCACCAACTTTTCAGGGTATCAATGCTGTGTTAAAAAGTCTGGTTCTCCTGCAGTGGGTCTGTGGCAGTGGGTGATATAATAGTTGACTTGTGGTATAGAACATGGTTTAGACCAAGTGTCTAGCAGTGTGTCAGTAAGGGCTTTATTGAAGGGCAAAAGAGGTTCAGTCGGTGGCTGGCCAGGCTTTAGGACCTTTGTCAATACATTTGTATTTACCTCCATAGTGTGGAGGTGGAGGTCAAGGACCTCAACAGCCCTCCTGATTACTGTAGCACAAGAAGTGCTTTGGTCTGTTGCTGGCCTGTGATAGGAAGCAACCCCAGTATCGGGTGAGGTATCCAGCCCATTGGCAACCTGCAGGCCCATGTACCAATTGTCATTATAAGATGAGGGAAACTCTCCCCATCTCCACCATTATCATCTCCATAAGGCTGGCTCAGGTCAGAGTCAGAGGCAAAAAGGTGGTGCAATGTCAATGCATGGCTACATGGTAGTGGTTTAGTGTCTGACTCAGATTTATTATGTAGAGGCTTCATTCAGCACATCAAAATCTTGATGTGGGCTTGGTCAACATCTAGATATTGCCGGCTCAGAGTCAGACACCATGATGGGTGGCGGTCTCCTTCTAGCGCAGGTGAAATAGATGACAGCATCTACACTGGAGGGAGTGCCTTGGATTTCGGCACCAGTCTTGACGCCAGAAGCAACCTGAAAAAGGTTCAAGGGGCCAAGATAGCGTAGATGGAAAACCTGCAAGTGCTAACCTGACTGGGAGTCCATCCAGATCCTTGGGGCCCAAAGGCACACCAGAGGGAGCCAAAAAAACTGCCAAAGCTTGCAGCATGGACTCTTGAAACACTTCGACCTCCTGCGGCATCACCAATGGACCTGGAAACTTCGGGTGCCTCTGGACTAAGGATGGAATTGGCTCATGAGAGGAATGGGAGCAAGATCTGGAGACACAATGATGCCCTTGTACATTCTCTGGAGAACGATAGTGGTGGGAAGGGGGCGAGTCCCATTTGGGCTTCCCTATGCTTTTTCTCTGCTTACCTGAAGACTTCGACAGCATGGAAGTTCTGCCTCTGAAGCAGAAAGCAAGAGTGGGAGCACGACCTCGCTTTAGACTTTGACCTGGAGTGGAACCGTCACAGAGCTTTCTGGTGTTTTGCCACATAAAGCTTCGCCTCACATTCTCAGATGGCTTTAGGGCTCATATGGGCACAGTCATCCCAGGGCTTGAAGTTGTGCGACAATCGCAAGTACCAGAGGCACCACTCATGGGGATCTATCACAGACATCTGTTTGCAACAGTGCCTACAGGACTTAGGGCCTAATTTATATGTTGGTGGAAAGGACTACCCTTTCCACCAACATTATGATCCACCCACCCAATTTAAATGGCCAGAACTTTGTTGTAACGATGGTGAAGACTACTATGTCTTCGCCATAGTTACACCCCTCCGACGGCCCAAAGGGGTAAAGGTTGTCGGGGCTGACCTGTATGTCCTCCCACCTGATTTAGATGGGTGGACATACAGGTCAGATTACACTGCCCGGTTCACTGCAAAATGCCCCCCATTGCCATAGGAGAAACATTGGTTTTTATTTTATTTTCAAAAACAAAATCCTTCTTTGGGGTTTTGTTTTTGAAAATAATTTAAAAAAATTGCAACTTTGCAGGACTGCTAAGTCATATTTTTATCCGAAAAAGTTACAAAACATTGGCAGGAACAGCCTTGACGGCAGTTCCTGTCAGTGCTTGAAATGTCTGCCGGCCCGACTGACATTTCAGAATTTGGTCGTCAGGACCCCTGACCAGTGCATCGGAGTAATTTACTCCAAACCCCCAAACTTTAAATTGGGCCCTTAATCACTATTGCTATAGGAAGCGACATCCCATGCACAATGGAAATGTTTTAGAAATTAAATCTCTTCGCAGAGTGAAAACGGAAGGAGCGGAGCTCCAGATCTGCATCTGAAGGTGCAGTAAGAAATAAAACTGACATCAATGGGCATGGGTGGGTTTTATATGTGGCTCCATTCATCACTGCCGGAGAGGCACAACGTCACCTACCAGCACATAAGAGTACTGCCTTTGAGTTTTACGAATCCAGTCTGGTGCCTATGGATATTCACAAGATGAAGACCCTGCAGTTATAAGTATCCATAAAAATTATACAGACTGATTCTCTCCAATCTGGAGGCACTCCTGCTGCTTAATAAAGATGCACATGCAGCAGGGGCAGGCAGTGCTCCACACTCTGCACATGTGCAGGACAAACAGCCCATTCTCCTCATCCCATACGCTCCAGTGGCTTCAGATAAAGCTAATTTACAATTAAATGACTGATGCTGGAGCCATTCAGTTAAAAACATCTAAGCTTATGTCAAGCAGCAGCCATTTTAGTTTCCCATATGTGGTTTCTGAAATCCTGTCACTGCTGACTGGGATGCTGCAAGCTCTACCGTGAGTACCAGACCCACCACCAACGCACCCATGGAAGGCTCGAGGGGTTGATTTATCAAGGTTTCACGCAATGCATCAAGATATCTTGCTGCACGGCGATGCGTGGAAGGGAGAGGGCAGTAATGCGCCATATTTAACATTACATGGTGCATGCCTGTCCTCTACTTGCTCTGGCACACAATGTGCTGCCTTGTCGTCAGATCCCACTGACTCACCGTCATTTCCTGCGCAGACGACACTCAACTGATCCTCTCGCTCACCCAGGACCCCTCCAATGCCAAAAGTAACTCCTGCAACGCCATGACCAAAGTAGGCATATGGATGAGAGACAACTGCCTCCAGCTCAACTCCAAAAGAACGGAAGTTCTGATCTTCAGAACTTCTGGTGGCCTGCAGAACTCAGACCTACACCCACACCCACCGACCATGCACACAACCTCAGCATCATCCTCGACAGCCAACTGACCATGAAACGACAAGTCAATGCAGTCGGTTCCTCCTGCTTCCACACACTCCGCAGAATCTTCAGATGGATTCCAACCAACACCAGAAAGACTGTCATGCAGGCCCTCGTCACCAACTGCCTCAACAACGGCAACACCCTCTATGCTGGCATCTCCACCCAGCTCCTCAGAAGACTCCAGACCATACAGAACATTGCAGCAAGACTCATCCTGGACCTCTTCAAACGTACCCACATTGCCCCCCACCTGAGAGACCTCCACTGGCTCCCCATCCAGAAGAGATGCCAGTTCAATATACTCATGCACGCCTACAAAGCCCTCCACACCCTAGGACCTGCCTACATCAACCACCAACTGAACTTCCACCATCCCTCTAGACACCTGCGCTCCTCTTCACCTACATCACTGCCAAGACCTGGAATGACCTTCCCCTCCAGCTATGTACAGCCTCCTTGATGGAAGACTTTAGAAAGAGACTCAAGACCTGGCTCTTCGACGGAGACATAGCACCCAGATACCTTTTAAGGGTGACAGTGTTGCGCTTTACAAATGCTTATTTATTGCGCCAAAACAGGCACCTTTGCACTGTGGTGCAAGGGTGCCTGCGTTGTAGGCTGGGTTGTTTTTGTGCAGGAAGTGGTACCTTCCTGTACAAAAATAGTCCTCGGAGGCCTTTTCCGTTTTCTAAGGGTGCTGCAAAATGCAGCACACAAAAAAAAGAAGAAAGAACAAAGTGAAATAAAGATATTTCTTCTTGTTGCGCTTCTGGTGGGAAAGCGTACAATTCTGACACATTCCCAGGTCTACCAGTGTTGGCAAATCTAGGAATGCATCAGAATACATGGGTGGATGAGTGGGAACACCCACACTCTACCCACGTAACGCCCCCACCATGCAGTGTAATGCAAGGCAGCAACTTATGCTGCCTTGAGATACACCTGATTCAACAAGTCACGCAGGGTAGCCTTGCGTGGCTTGGTAAATCTAAATCTAGGTTTTGCTTCACCTTGCGTGGTGCAGTGGCAGTGCAAAAGATTGTTAAATTTGGCCCTTAATATCTAGCATGGCTCCAGGCAAACAGGCATACAAATATCTGCGGAGGCACAGGGATGCACTATAAATAAGTGCAATCAGGCAGGGCAGTCTGGGACCCCATGCATCTGGGACCTGGTTCCACTGCATTGCCTCCTGCAAAATGAAAAACAGACCAGCTGCTTTAAACAGTTGGTCTGCCATTCACTAATGTGCTTCCCCAGGCCAGGAGCAAGTTCGCTACTGTCCTAGGGTCAGCACATTAACTTGAATAGGGCACAATGGCCAGGTCTGCACCCAGCACACCCATTTAAAGGTGTGCCTACGGCAGTGCACCCCATTCATAAAACAGCCCCAGATGATCTTGCATTAATTAGAGTTGGTTCCTCAGCAAGAAAATCAAAAGTTCTGTCCTTTTCAAATCTTTTCAAAGAATCTTGAGATCTGCCTGTTCACAAATGAATCTTACAAATGCTTCCCAAGCCCTTTTCTGTTTACCTGTATAGTAGGAACATCATATTGGCCTGGCCCTTGAGCGACCACTAGCTGCTGGGCATCAAATGCAAAATCTCGGTTTGTCAAAGAAAGGAAAGGGGCGTAGCCACCTAGAAAAAATTTAAAAAAAACATAACTGAACCACACAAAAGATACCACAATGTATAGACAATTGATTGATTGATTGCTCTTATTAACAGTATGATGTCATGCCAATAAGGCAATACAAACATTTCATATACATACACAGCATAAGATAAAAAATGCAACATACTGCTTAAAAAAGAACTCCACTCGTCCTAAAAACATACATTTGCATTTTACTCTAAAAGAAACTATCACTACTGCAAGCACTACCCCCGCCCCCCCCCCCCGCCCCCCCATTGAACAATATTTCAAGATACAAAAATGCTAGGTTTTACCTTCTATTTGGCTAATATATATAATTTTTGGGATAAAGTGCAGTAGGTCACATATTTCAACAGGTTTCAATTATCATTAAAACAAAGAACACTAAAATCTATCTAGCTTCCAATTCAAGCTGGAACACTCTACCGTAATCCCATTTTCACAAAAATATGTTATTAGTCATATATTTAAACAAGGTAAACATTATCATTGCGCAAAATGCAATTCTGTCTGTGCAAAATAGAGCGGCATGAGTGCAAAATACAATGATATTGATACAGAGTGCGATTAGGCGAGATAGGCATTGACATTGTACAAAATACCATTCCTTTTGTAATGGGTAAGATCGTGGCAATACAGCATACAATTATACTTGTGCAAAAATGCAATTATAACTAGGAGGCCTCGATGTCCCCATTCCATATCTCTAATGCAGTGGACCGCTCCGCTCTGTTGACCGTTCGTAAACAACAGGCAGGAATTTCCCTACCGCAAGCACAATGATATATTATTGCACCTTAAGATTACTGTCATTAGATCACTTGTACGGCGAACCTGTAACATTCTAAAAGCCAGAAACAGCAATTTTCTTCTACTATTATTAAAATGTGCAGACTATAAGTGAATGCAGAAAGGTTAGTGATACATTTTGGCAAAAGGGACACTTAACTCTTTCTACCGCTGCCTTACTAACCAACTTCCATCTTATAAAGGCTGGGACCTGCCCCAGCCTAACCGTCAAGGCCCACCTCCTTATGTAGGCACTTTTTATATCCCATAGGTATGGCTGAATATGCCCCCCTTAACCTGACGTCTTTAGATTATACAAGTTTTCTCTCTTACACACTTCTATATCACTCCTCCTGGAGCACTCTCTTGCTAAGAGCTTTAGTGTTTATATCTTCTGTACTAGAGACAATACTTGAAATTCTAGCATCCAGGGAGACCTTAATATCAAGGAGATTGGCAGCCCATTGACCAGCATACTGCTCCTGCAGACAAGATTTTACTATTTTCCTTAAGGAGCCTTCATCAGCTCTAAGGAGGCTAAACCAATAATTAAGGAGCTGCTGTTTGTACTTGAATAGTACACTTGTAAGGCCCAATTATAACATCAGGGTGGTATTTACAGATCCTCTGGGTAGGCCAAGTCATTTTTTCTAGACATTCATTTCTATAGTCTGCACCATCCTCAAATATTTAACAGGCAGCACCTCACATCCATACAACAATAGACTAACAATTTTGGCATTATATGTCTCTCTTAGCACTTCAATGGACTTATGGCCCAATGCTAAGTCCATCCTATATAAAGCTCATGCAATACCCTTAGCTCGTGCCTCCTGGATATCAATATGACGGGTAAAGTTGAGGTTATATCTAAAGAGAAGACCAAGATAGCTGTATTCCTTTACCTCCTCTCCCGGTACACCACTTAGCCACCACTTAAAAGTTTTCTTCTGTACCCTTCCTTTCAAGAAGGCCATTACTTTAGTTTTAGCCGTATTTATTTTCAGATCGTTGGACTTAATTTTGGTGGAAATGATCGAGCCAGGTTTAATCCTAGCAGGGCATCCGCAATATATATAGAGAACAGAAGCTGGGCCATCATACAACCCTGCCTCAATAAATTTTTCTAGACAGTGCTTCATTACCCCCTAATTCAAGCCTTCGTGTAGTTGGATAATCAGCTTTAATAAACCTGAAGGGACCCCCATTTCCTCATCTTCTCCCAAAGTAGGGGCCTATTTATAGTTTCAAACGCTGTTGACAAATCGATGTATTACACATACAGGGTTGTCTCTTTTTAAAGACATATTTTTCAGCTAAATATTTAATATTAGACAGCCATCTGTTGTTGAATAGCCTTTATGAAAACTCATCTGGACCTTAGGTAGAATGCTAGCCTCGCTTATCCAATCTTCTACCAGCCCCAGGAGATATTTTGCATATACTTTGTTGGGGATATCCACCGATGTAATCATACGGTAACTAGACAGCAGGTCCCGCTTCCCCATTTTATACAGCGGGACCCTAATACTATCTTTCCAGGTTCTCGGTATTTCCTGGCCGCTTATTATTGCTCCAAATACTGGTGCCAGAACTTGAGCACACAGACTTGGGTTGACTTTAAATATGTCAGAGGAAAGGCCATCAGGACCCTGGGCTCTAGAATTTTTTAGGCCTTCTATGATGAATTGAATACAACCTACTGACGAAGCCAAGTGTCTCTCCACCGTCCCCGTGTCTGAGGCTCCAACTTGCATACTCCCCACTCCTCCATCATCTACCTCTTTAAGTTTGTACAGCTCTGATATATAACTCACACATGTTTCCTTGGGAACCGGAACTGTGACAATATTTTTGGTCGCTCCTAGCACTCTATTCATTATATTCCAAAAGCCCTTAGTACTTCCCAATCTCAGGGAGACAATTGCCATACTTAGTCCATATAGATCTCCCTGTCTTCCTAAGCTATTCTTCTAAGTTATTTCCTATAGCTTTTCCTATGACATTCAATTAGATATTCTTTATTAACCCCATCTCTTTTATAGACCTCCCTTATGTTCCTTTTTAGTGCAGCCTTGGCCTGTGTTTTGGCCAAGCCAGATGAGACCTTCCTGCCCCGACCACACTTTAAGCTTGCTGTTGCCATATTGCTTATGGAGGCAGTTAGATTCTCATACTCCTGCACAATGAGCTGAGGCAGCAAAGTAGACTGATCTTTCAGTACCCCCTTCATTCTATTTTGAGCATAAAGTTTTAATTTACCAGTCCATACCAATCTACGCTCATTCAAGTAGTGAATTAGTGCACTAATTTGCCAAAGATCTCTTAAATGTGCATCATCATGCAGTGTAAGGATTAGGGGCTTGTGATCACTACCTGCTAGATCACCTACTACTAGATCCTTAACTATACCAAAACCTTCTGTGGAGATCATTACAGTCTATCAATGTAGACACCCTTCCATTATCAAAGATATGTTGAGCAGGCTGGTCCCCTATGCATCTACCATTAACAGTAGTCAGGTTCAAACTATCAAACAACAAACACAGTTGCCTCCCTCTCACATCCCCCCGATGGCGCTCCAGAAGCTGACACAGGATACCCAGAGCATTTTTTTCTCCCTTTGGAACTCGTCCCTCGCTGGGTTATGGGGAATCTTAGTATTAATAATCGCCAATCAACAGAATTGATATCTTTGGGAAACTTGAGTTCATCATATCCATCAGAGCCGCCAGCTCCTTTAACTGATTCTCCAAACTTTTTTTCAGAAGAAAATATGAGTTAATTAATATTAAGTCTGGGAAGCCTTTTCGCCCCCTTTCACCCTGCTTTTCCAATGACAACCAAAAATTGAGATTGTCAAAAAATTAGTAAATTCCTGAAACAAGATGCGCCCCTCGATTTCATATTTTACACCTAGCATTACGGCTAGGCCTCCCATAGGCCGGCTGAACTTACCCTTAACTGCTCTAGTGCTACAAACCATATATTTGCTCATCGACTTATCCTTCACTTCCACTACAATGATCATAGGGTTTCTCTCCTCAATAACAGCCTGCAAAGAATTTGAATTCCTTGTCAGACGTGCAATGTTCCATAGCAACAAGTTAACCCCAATATCATCAGGATCTAGAAAATAAGGATCTAGAAATCACCTTTTTATAGTTTATTGCCCCCGCGATCCATTCCAATGTGTTCTCATGCTGGTTGGATGGTTTTTCACAATTGGAAAAGATCTGCCTTTCTTTTTCAGATTTCACAATAAGGATGTTATCAAACCCAGCAAACTCATGGCCCCTGACACCGCAAACAAGGGAACATGCTTGGACTGATAATTAAGGCTCCTGCACTCTCCCCCTGTGCCTTCACCTCAGTTGCTGACACTTCGGAGAAGATGGGCCTATGTATGATTGAGTCGTAGATGTCAAAACCTGTCCTTCGAAGCTTCGAAGTTCATGACTTCATCCACCACGATCCTGGAGTAAACATAGACCTAGGCAACTGGCCATGATGTAGCCATTTCACTGGCCTTCGGAAGGACCACCAGAGAAATATCTTTAGAAAAGATTTTAGACAACCTTGGAATTGACTCAAAGAGAGATAAATTACATGATCTATTAAGAACACATTCCATATCAGCAAAGATATCCACCAATTACAGAACCCACTTGCTTCCTCATATGGGCTAACTACTGATCCCTTACCCCATCTTTGTTCGGCCTCAGACCTAAAAGGCTCAGTTCCTGCATTTAGGGAGAGACCCCCCTTGCTGTGTAGTTGCACCAATCTGTCCTGGCCCAACTGCTCAGATTCATACCATGGGACATCAGTCGCCCCCACCCCTTTGTGAGAATTAGGGATCAATGCTGGAGGGGCTTCCCCAACCAGGGCATCAACAAAACGTTCCATTGCTAGTGATTGCCCAACAAGGGTCTCTTCTTGTGGCACCATAATAGAAAATGTAATCCTTCTTGCTGTTTTCTTTTTTAGTCTTTGAATTTTTCTTTTTCTCTTTCTTATGCCTGACTTAAAAACAGGTTTCTCTATGTTACTTGACTTTTTACCCTTTTTACTTTTTTAAATATCAGAAAAATATAATTATGTTTCCTGATATTCTGCGCTGGAGCCAGCAATTCTTCCCCCTTACTGGGGACGGCTTGTCCTAAGCAATCTTGTTCTTTAAAGAGGGATTCCAGCTGGGATAGTTCAACTGACCTTTCACAGTTATTAACCTTTGTTTCAATTTCCAACTCAGAACCCCCTGTTTGGACTCCTATCTCCCTACTACTTGGCCCAGGACTTTTAACACTTACCGAGATGCTATCTCCTACTGGTTTTAAAGGTAATTCCTTAAGGATCACTGACAGAATATCTAAGATATAATTGGAACTATCAGTGGTCTTCTCCAGGAGAGACAAAATTGATGATAAAACACGCTCATAATTTATCAATGAGTTAGAAAAACACGCGTAATCAGATGGAATATTACTGAACTGGTTCAATCGCAAATCGGGGGACACTGAAATGTTTGATAGGACAGAAGCTAGGAGGCTTCAAAGATTTTTCAGCAATAATTCCACACCTGTGTTTACTACCTCATTTGTTTTGAAAGGTGAAATGTCCAGCAAAGTATAGTCAAATACAATAGAAGCCTGTAAAATCTGTGGTTCTGCTATAGCCCCTACAGTGGAGTTCCTGGACTGGCTGAATAGAGTTCTGCAGCACACACTTGACCTCTGTTGGCACAGTCTGCTGATCTTCACCTGCTTGCATCTCAACATTCATACTTGACTGCACCGACACCATGGTGGAGGTAGGAGTTTCTTCCGAAAAATTTGAAAGTATGCCACTATTATTCGGCTCCCTTTTAAAGCTCCCAAATACAGGGCTCTGTTTCTTAATGGAATGGATTTTGTTTCTTGGCACAGTCGCAAAAAAATTAATTCTGCCAGATCTGAATTTGTTTGCCGTCATATTATTAACCAGAGCTGTTAGAGGATGATTGAATCAATGAGGCAAAATAGGACTGGGAAATGAAGAAAAAGATGGAGTAGCTGAGAGGGTCGTTCAGGGGGAAAACGGGGGTCCAGAACTTGCAAGCTGCACCCAATCCAGGCTGGGCTGCTTCCGCAGAGAGGGGCTCAAATTTGTTACTACAGCCACTGGTTCACCCCTTGCTCTGGATACCACGATCGGCGCCGCCTCGCCTACCTCAGTTGCTGGTTCCACTGTAACTCTGCAGGGAAGGGGCATGAGCACGCTACAAACTTGCAGAGCAAGTTTAGTAGTCTAGTGCAGCATCTGGTTCCCTCGATTCTCCAGCACCAGGACTCGCACCAGGACTCACCCCTCTCCTGGTCCTCCAACTTGCAGCCTTTCAAATATTGCGGTATAGTAAAGCAGCGAAAGGCCAGTTTGATGATAAGTTGACCACACAAATAGAAAAGATGGTAATTCCTCTAGGTTGCAAGCCGCACCCAGACCTAGCTGGACCACAACCCCCGTATCACAACCCCCGTATCACCGCCAGACGCAGCAGGGATCTAACCCAACTGCACCCTCACTTGACAGACTGAAGCTTGCACAAAGTTCTTTTAGGACTTCTCTCCCCACAGTTCACTCTGTTTTGCTAAGAAATTTTGCAAAGTTTATCTGGGTCTTGCTACAGCTACAGCCTTAGTATAGCCTGACTTTTGGTCTGCTTTAGTTTGCTTTCGTCTCACCAATCATCATTCAGCAATGCAGCGTTTTGGAAGGGCTAAAATGTAAAAGGCTGTAATGTGCTGGAACGGGCTCACCAGCATCACTTGTTCCACTGGCCGTGAATCCTTGCAGCAAGTTCTTTTCGTGGCTACCGCACCAGGCCAAAGGGCCCCCGAGAGCAGAGGGGGACGTCAAGTTCAGTAGGTGTGGAGGGACTAGACACCCCCCGCTCAGCCCCATCTAGCTGCTCGTGGCTGCCGCTGTAATCACGCTGGCACAGCTATTGTTGCCTCTTGTTCGTGCACACACCCCGCCGAGGGAGCAGGGGGAGCAAGAGCTGGGGCATAGTTGATGGAGAGGCCGGGAAGAAAGAAGTCGGCGGTAGCCAGCGGAAGCAGTAAAAGCAGCCCCACGCTCTCCGCGCTACTCGGAGTGCACAGCTAACCGCAGCTCTGCCTCCGTCTCACACGTTACGCGTCAGCGTGTCCGTATCCGATCTGTATTTCACAGTTCACACACATACAGGCAAGGCAATACTCTCAATCTATAGACAATGTACAGCCCATATGCATGACATTTTCTTTCTCAAATCATGTATGATGAAATTATATATATTGTACATAATGTACTGTTAATATGAATTTTGATCCCTGGATTTTTCTTACCACTAACAAATACTTTTTTACTCAGAGCACGTGGTGGGTCTCAGCTCCTAAGGCATGTTTCTGCGCTATGCTATAGTTTGGCATAGGTAGCAAAAAATGTAAGGTCTCTTTCTTGCTCAGTCACAGTGAGTTCATCATCTGCACTGTGCGCAATCACTTTAGTGATATATGAAAGCTAAATATATAACAACGGCAACTAGAAAAGAATGGCAAAGGGTCAACTACAGTTAATGTGAAACAGAGAATGAGGGATTTATGAGCGCACAGGTTTTGTGCATTATAAATTAATTTGATGATAGCACATTGGAAACAACATGAATGCAGAAGAATCACTCAATGTGACCATCATATCTACTATACTAGATAATAGATGGAATCAACCCAAATTAAATTATTAACATTACTCAAATCTATACATATGCATAGTACTCATGTGCTTTTGATACCAGCAGTGGAGGCCCTAGCCTTTGAGACATGGTGGTGTAATAATCCATCCAAATCCTTACACAGCCATTCTCTTTTTAAGGAAGGAATAGAATCCACCCAAATTGCCACTATTAGTACCCCATATTTTAAGACTGTTCTACCAGCAAATCCATTTAGCCCTCCTAGCTTCTCTGAAATAACATTCATGAAATGGTATAGTTAAATGAATACCATCAGGGAAATCATCTACTGATAACAGAGTTTCAATTTCATGGCTAAATAATTTTGATGATTCATCTTTAAACAGCGGAACACTTTTCTAAAAAGAGTACACGCAGCTGGGTTTGTCTTGGAAAACAATCCCTGCCTAGACCATGTCCATGATCTTCATCATAATGCCACGGAGACCAAGACAATTATATAGTTCAATTCCAAATTACAAACATCCATAGCACACATTTTAAAACATCGCTTGTGAAATCAACATACTATGTGAAATGCAGTCCACCAGTATCCTCACTTTCTATGCATCAATCCACACATCACAAGATTGTCTGGACACCCTTCTACCATGAGGCACCAAATTACTGATAGAATTTTTTGTCTCCTCTACCACATACACATTAGACCTTTTGCTATACATGTACGTGAATATCCTTTCTTTTAGACCTGAAACAAACAGCATTTCTTGCATCACTAACGCCATTATTGACAACATACCTGCCTTAACATTTTTCACTTACTGTATGACTACTAGTCCTACCATTCAGTTCCATTACATACTTCAATTACTTTATTAACACCTATGATGCCACCTAATAGCTCCATCAGAATTCTGCACTCCTCAGCCATTGAACTCCTTTAAATAGTGCAATAAAGTCATCAAACTGAGGAGTACTTGAACTCTGAAATAAAACTTTCAAAATACTTTTCTACATATAAGCCAAAATGTTGATCATCCATAGTTACATATGCCGTACTTCATCTTCAACATCACTCACTTCTGAAAGGAAGGCTATTATATGGCATTGTACCACAATACTGAAGTTTTAATATTGTTCTGCACTTATCTCAACTCCACAACATCAACTACCAGCATACCGTAAAGGTGAGTAGATGATTCAAGAATAGTAAATCCGTACTTTCCCATATATGCTTACTTTCATGATGAGTGAGATATAATAATAATATAATAATACCGACATTTGTTGAGCGCGAACAGCTACCTCCAAGGAGGTGTCCCGGCGCTAATGTGACAAGTAGCACGCGCGCGGCAAGCAGCGATCAGGACAGCAAAAGATTAAGCCAGGTTAAAAAGCCATGTTTTAACTGCCTTCTTGAATAGTGACTCAGACGAGATCTGACGCAAGGAATTTGGAAGAGAATTCCATAATTTGGACGCCCCCAACATGAAGGATCTGCCACCCAGTCGGGATTTCTTCACACGCGGAGTGCAAAGTAATTTCTGGGTGTTAGATCTCAGAGCACGTGTCTGCGTGTAAACACCCAGTCTCTGTTTTAGATACGAAGGACACGTACCATGGAAGGCCCGAAAGGCAAGGGTCAAGGTCTTGAATTTAATTCTGTTGGCTACCGGAAGCCAATGTAATTCTCGAATATGCGGAGAGATGTGTTGCCGAAAAGGAACACGTTTGATTAATCTCGCAGCCGCATATATAGCCTATTATATATTCTGCTCTCTATCCCCATATTTTTAAACAGAATGATTTACTTGTTGTATACTAAATATCGAATCCCCATATTGCCAAAGAGTAAATCCTAGTACTTAGATGGTACAATGGGGCCCATGGCATAAAGAGATCTACTGATAGAGGAAAAGTATTGTGGCTGTTACTTCCTTTACACTTCCGTTCTTCAAATTTAGGGAATATGTAATAACTACACAACACAGTCACAAAACAGACCAAAGCAATTAAATAATAAAAGAAGTTAAAATATAAGTTAGAATAAACAGCCAAAATAATACACTAAGGTAATACATGTTAATCACCTGAGACAGCAAATTCAATGGACTTCTAGAATTGGGGAGTGGGCCGATCAAGAGCCCTTTTTAGTCTATTTTCAATATCTGATCCTTACAAATCATGAACCTGCATGCCTGCATCCTTATCCGTTGCCTTGACCTTGTCTGCAGTCCTTCCTGTGCATAGTAACCACGCCACCCACATAATGTTGGGGTGCCTGTAATTAGTATCTGGGTAGACTTTCAATGCTGGCTTGACTGAGGCTCATCACTGCTTGAGCTCATTGGTACTCATTATCAAATGGGTCCTTTAAGAGCCCCTAAGACGAGGAGCCCCCAAGACAAGACGAACCACAAAAACCATCCTTAACTTCTGGTGGGAGGGAGGGAGGTTGGATTGCTGGACAAACAATTCTTCCCAGGACCTTGGCCAAGGCGGGGGCTAGGACAGAATGCTTGCCTTGAAAGCCAGCCCCCCTCTCACGCTTGAGCAGGAGTCAGTTAGGCTTTACGTGTTTCTTGTCTCCCATCTAACACCACACTTTTATTGACTGCTCTACCCTTCTCGCGGAAGAGCCAGTATGAGACCACTTCAGGGTGGTTGAATGCTAGAGTTCTAAAGTCAGCAACAACAGCACTTTACAACCCCCCCCAAATAAAACTGATATCATGCCTTTTTTTTGACTAGGCACCTGCCAACCCCACCACCCTTCTACCACTACAGTGTGCGTGTTACATCACTACATTTTAACCACTCTATACATTAGGGCATTTTCTAATTAAATGAAAAGCAAATTCTTCTAAAAATGTTTCATTAAAACATCTGTCTTTGAGCAACTGGGGGCTACAAGCTGCTTCACTTCATGTGCACTTAAAATGCTCACAGAAATTATTGGTGCGACTTACAGGGCTCTGCCCTGACCTTGATATTGCACTGTCTCCATCTCCTGTTTACCCTAACACAAAAGAAATATAAGTTGCTGCTTTCACTAAATAAGGCCCCGGGACCCGATGGAATACCCCCAGATCTGTTTCATGATAACATAGAAGTCTGGGCCCCCCTTCTAACTCAAGTCTTAAACGCGGTGGCCTTAAAGGGGATGCTGCCCTCTTGGTCCACCGCTATAATTATTCCAATCTATAAAAAAGGGTACAAGGACAATCCGCAATCGTATCGCCCGATCTCCCTTATTGACGCTGTCGTAAAGGTCTTGGGTCGGGTTCTTTTATTTAGACTGTCTGTGTGGGCCATAGACAACCAGATTTTATCAGACGTCCAATTTGGTTTCCACGAAGGCATGTCAAATACGGATCAATGCCGTAATCTTTATCTTGTGACTGCCAAATATACCCTGACACAACCGGGGGTACTGTATTTAGCCTTTATGGACCTCACGTCCGCATTTGACTGTGTCAACCGGACTAAGTTATGGGATATTTTAACTTCCCTGAGAGTGGACCCTTCTATTGTTCATCTACTTATATGACTTCACGCCCAGACGACTGCGGTAGTGAGATACACGCATGAGGGGGCACTCACAAACCATTTCAACTGCACGAGGAGGGTGCGCCAAGGTTGTATATTAGCCCCATTCTTATTTTCTGTTTACATTTACGGCCTTGAGGCGGCCCTATTGGCACTTCAGTCGAACTCCCCTAGAGTGGGAAGGAGAGCCTTACCAGTTTTACTCTACGCCGATGATGCAGTGTTGATGGCCCGTACGGCCCGGGGCCTGCAGATTTTAATAGATGATTTTATATCTTTTATGGACAAGCTGGATCTGGCGGTCAATTTTACTAAGTCATATGTACTAGTTGCTGGTCGGCGGGGGACACGTTCAAAAAGTTTTAAATCGGGCCATCACATTCTGGCTAAGGTCTCGACTTTTCCCTATCTTGGAGTGTTATTCGATGACAGCTTGCCGTGGCGAGCCTTCTTAGAGGGGAAGCGCAGCGAGTTGATTAAATCTGTGGGGGCCATTACTAGCTTTGACAGCAGACTGGGCTCATGGGCACTGGAGGTCATTCTGAAACTGTATAAATACAAGGCCATCGTGAAAGTTTTATATGGCAATGAGGTGTGGGGATACACTCCTTCTTATAGTTTACAGGTGGTGGAAAGCAAGTTTTTACGGCAGATCCTGCGAGTCCCCCAAGGCACGCCAGCCTGGTCTGTGCACGAAGAGCAAGGGGTCGATTACCTGGTAGATCAAGTGGTTATTAAACCATTACTTTGCTGGATAAAGATCTGGTTATGCGAAGATAAGGGTTTAAACCGCTTGATCTTAGGGGATTGCCTGGCCCTGGAACAGGGCATCAAAATTCCCTGGATACGTTATATTAAGGAATCTGCACAGGCCATAGGAAGGCCGGACCTTTTTTTTTTACACATGACACTTTATGCCCTGGGGATCTCAACATCACAAAAGAGTTATATCATAAATTTGTTACTGCCCAGCGCGAAAACAAAGCGCTCAGTAAACCTACAGTGAGGGCTTTTGTAATGTTGAAGTCCATGCTGGGTGAGGAACCATACCTTTTTGCACCCCCTAGCGCCCACGA
Organism: Calotriton arnoldi; assembly: GCA_963921515.1. Classification (NCBI taxonomy): domain Eukaryota; kingdom Metazoa; phylum Chordata; class Amphibia; order Caudata; family Salamandridae; genus Calotriton; species Calotriton arnoldi. Next base: position 1,584,588 of record CAWUFW010000319.1, read on the forward strand.
TAGATTTTTAATCACACGTTTCAAATTTAATCAAATTCACCACCTTTTAGCTTCTCCAGCTGGATTTTTTTCTTCAACTCTAAGAGGCCCTTGTGGCTGCGATCTTAGATCCCCACAGGACACGTTGCATTTTGTCTTATTAGGTAAATTATTCTCAGTGCCAAGAAAACGATTCCTTCAGCCTTTATTAAAGAGTCTGAAGTTCAGGCAGGCAAAAGTGGCCCTTTTGCACCTCCAGTTGATATCAAACCCCCATACCCTCCTTGCTGTGATTAGCTTTTTGCGGGCAGCTTATAGATCCAGGATATCCAGAATTGATTGAGCTCTCATTTCTTTGTATGCAGGAGGTTACTATTGGTGTGATGGGGTATATAGCCATAGACCTGTGGAGTTTTTAGTATCTTGTCATGTTTTAATTTGCCGTGTAGTTTTATCTTTTCGTATTGACTTTTATATTGTATGATTGTATCTTTTTATGGATGTGTTTGAATCCGAATAAAGAAAGAGTTATTATTATTATTAAATATAAGTAGATTGCTGGACAATTAACAGAGTCACAGCAGGAGACAGGCTAGCTGCTGGAGCTATATTTAGCAGCCCATTGTTAAATAAAATTTGAATTTTGTATTACCTGCATGCTTTTTTATGTAGTAGAGCTCATCGCCTTTTTTCTTGTTGCAATCATTTTATATGTTCATTTACCAGACTTTCACTTTCCAAGATGTGGCATCTCCTGGTTCTGTCAAGTACCTTCTAGTCAGAGCAAAGTTCTTACCATCCAGTGGCTAAATAAAATCAGACGCTCAGAAGGCTGGAACCAATAGACTGGGCAGTCTGGGGCTCCCATTCATTTTAGTGTAGGGGATCCTTCTGGACTGAAGGAGCAAATGCAGTTTCAGTAGCACTCAACAACCTAGTTGAGAGGTCACTGTTTCTCTATCTCATAGGTTGAGCTTCTAACAAAGCATAGCTAGCAGCTATCTGTGGTCCTGGAATGTTGGAGGAGGTGGTCCTTGGAATGTTATCACTGGCACCACATCTTTAGTGTCGCCGATCTGTTCTGGTACACAGGTTTTCCCAAGCACATGTTGGAAGTACAGGAGCATGGCCCAGGCAGACACAGAGGAAAGCTGACACACAGCCAAAGCTGAAATCACTATAAAGGTGAAATAAATATTAAACACATTCACAAATGTGTCAGTGTTACTTGGATTATACCAAAAGTAGCACTCACTCAGTGGTGGTCCTGCAGAGAGCAGGCTGTGTCTGAGAGAAGCCCCTGCCGTTCTAACCGCGAGATGTCATTCTTGGCCAGGCCCACAATTGAGGATGTACTCAAAGCTGAGCCTGCATAACCCAGTGATAGCACCAGGAAGCCAGAGATAAGGAGAGACAGTGCTGCTAGTTCTACTACTTCGATAGATGCTATTGTACGAGGCATAGCAGCGCAGTTCACCATTGACGAGTCAAGGACCCTTGGTTACAGATGGGCACGGTGAAGCAAGCAAATCAGCATTCCCATTGGTGCCATAGCCTCTAAGGACAGGGAGCACAAGAAGACTCTTCTGCTCCACTATGCAAGTCTTGACACCCAAAACATAGCATTTGAGCCCCCCTTATCGTACAGTAAAAAGTATGAAGGTCTCAGAGACAGTGTCCGCAAGTAGTCAACCCCAAAAGAATTCTGACTAGGAGTGTTGTATGTTTCTTTCTATATGTTAAAGACTGTGGACCTGATTTAGAGTTTGGTGGACAAGTGTTGTAAACATGATGGAATACCCTATTCACCGAAGTCTCGGTCCACCGCCTCATTTAGAGAAAGGCAGACCACTAGCTTTTCGTCTACGGCCCCCGTTGACGCTGTCGACAGAAAGCTTCCTCCAACGGCCTGTGTTCCAAACATTCTTTGCCTGATTAGCTTGGAATATTTTTCTTGCAACAGCCTGCAGATTAAACTGTCGACTAATATGGTTCTCCAAAGTAGCAATCATGCAAAACCATAAACCATGTTTCTCTGCCTTACCGTCCCATAAAGGCCAACAGGATAATGTTGATATGTATGCTCTGTACGTCACTGCTGAAAGATTGTGCCTGTCAAAAAACCTGAAAACCTTGATGTTATCAAGCATTTTTCAAAACTCTTTTATGGCCTCTGCAAGATAAGGAATACAGTGATTAGACTGTATTTCAATGAAGATAAGTAGCCCTTGTCACAGCACTGCAGGGGCACACTATTAAATATCCAGAATGCGGTTGGAGCGAAGATTAAAAGCATTTTACAGCAGAACATTATTGAGCCTGTGACAGGGCCTGCCGCAGTAGATTGCACAATAAGTTCTGCAGTCCACTAGTGACATTTAACATACAGGCCCTGGGTACCCCTTGTACCGTATACTAGGGACTTATAGGTACATTAAATATGCCAATAGAGTTATGCCAATTCGACCCTCTATAAAGGGGGAGCACAGGCAATTTACCACTGCTCAACTGGGTAAAGTGCTAAAGTTCTAACGTCAGCAATAACATATAGGGCAAGCATCTGGGGGTACACCAAGCAAAAGATGGTCATTTCCTACAGGTATGTATGTACAGATCATAAGTAGCAACATTATTGTGAAAACTACTATTATATTAGCAACAGTGAACACAGCAAAAGTATACAAAATGAAGAACCAAACCCTATGTATCGTAGCCCTAATTGCTCATATATATGTTCTACTATTACAAGAAGTGAGATGGATAGTCAAATACCTGGCCCAGACCAAAGCAGTCTTTGGCCAGCATAGCATACGGATAAGACTGGGCTGTGTCTGGGGAGATGACAGAAGTTCTTGCAGACGCTGCTACATGGATTCTTTTGTTCCTGGCACTCTCGGAATATATGGAGGAATGTATTTGTATTTGTACTTGTATGGGATTTGTAAAGTGCCAGAATCACCCACGAAGGGGTATCTCCGCGCTGCAGAAGAGGAGTATGCCAGGTCAGAGTAATCAGTAACGGAAAAGTTCTGTCTTTAGGAGTTTCCTAAAGAGGAGGAGACTGGTGCACTTACGCAGTTCAACGGGCAATAAAGTCCAATATTTCGGAGTCAAACAGGCAAAAGTTTTGCCCCCAGTTTGGAGTTTTCTATAGAGGGGGACAGGAAGCAGCCCTTTACCTTCTGAACGAAGCGATCTGCCAGGAAGGTAGAGCTTACGTTTTTCCGCCAGATAGCTTGGGCTTCTACCATGAAGTGCCTTGTGGGCTAGAGAGCAAACTTTGAAATTAATTCTCTGGTGAATGGGAAGCCAGTGAAACTGCCTCAGCAATGGCCGGGCAGAAGTTCTGGGAGGCATATTGAGAGCCAGGCGAGCTGCAATATTCTGAATCACCTGCATTCTATTTAAAAGGGATTCATTGGCCGATGCAAGGAGAGCGTTGCAGTAATCGAGCCGTCTAATAACCAAGGCTTGAATCAGGGTTCTGCGAACTGATAAAGGAAGCATCTGGAACACTCTACGGAGAAGGCTCAGCCTGTGATAGCAGGTGCCTGAGGTGGCCATGACTTGGTCTCTCATAGATAGAGAGTGCTCCAGTCGGACACCCAGGTTTTTAGCCATAGGCTTCGGGATGGGGGATGGGAGCTGGGCCCAGCGCAACAGGCCCCCAGTCGGGGGACCAATTCGTTTGAGCGGTGCCAAATAGCAGAATCTCGGTTTTGGCAGCATTCAGCTGGAGGAAATTTTCCGTCATCCAACCAGTTATTGCTAGCATGCCCTCAGCGAAGAGACGTTTGGTCGAGTCTTTATCATTATCAAAAGATAGGAGCAGTTGGGTATCGTCTGCAAAGGAATAGGGCGTGAACCCATGTTCTCTGATGATTTTAGCAAGGGGGGCCACATACACATTAAACAGGGTGGGGCTAAGGGAGGAGCCTTGGGGTACCCCTTTAGTGAGCTTCAGGGTGCGAGAACGAAAGGGACCCAGGTTGACAGTTTGAGTGCGCTGGTCCAGAAAGCTTGCGAGCCACTTTAGCGCCTGTCCCTGTATACCAGTCTCTCTCAGTCTGTAAATTAGCTTCTGGTGAGAGACAGTATCAAAGGCAGCTGTCAAATCTAGCAAACAAGCAGCACTGCCTTGTTGTTATCCAGGGCCAATTTGATGTAGTCTGTAACACCTATAAGGGTGGTTTCAGTAGAATGGTTAGGTCTGAAACCAGACTGAGAGGGATCAAGGTTGCTTTGAGATTCAAGATATCCCATAAGCTTAGTATTGATGTACCCTTCCAGCAGTTTACTCATGAGTGGGAGGAGCGAGATAGGGTGGTAATTGGCCAACATTTCAGCGGATAACTGTACTTTTTTCCAAATCGGTAGCACTTATGCCGCCTTCCATTCAAGTGGAAGTGTCCCTTCACTCATTGAGGCATTTAAGATGGTGCAGATGGAGGGGGCTAGTATTGTGGTAAGTGAGGCAAACAGATAGGCTGGCATGATGTCAAGGGGAGAACCAGATTTAGCTGTTCTCAGCATAGCTTCAACTTGAGGTATCTGCAGAGCAGAAAAATGCTCAAAGCAGGCGTCCTTCATTCTCAGGGATGATGGCGGTAGGCCATCATCCCTGTGCCTTATGTATCATTACTAATGGGATTAGTGAGAAGGTGTCATTCCACGTAATGACGTAAGATGAGAACAGTAGCATGAGAATTTGTTGTTAGAGTATGCTATTGTGATGAATTCTGCAGTCTGATGTATATGTAGTATGTACATTATAGGTATACAGGAAGACCTGCATCTCATTAACAACTAATATCACCATACATATTGTGTATACAAGAAATAATGGCACACTATAGCAAATCAAACACAAATCAGACACTCACCCCCAGATCTGTGACTGGGGGTGAGTGTCTAAAAAGTTTCAGTGCTCCGTCCATTATCTCCTTGTGTTTGCTTTGTTCACCCTAAGTTGGCAGGCTATGCTCAGACATGGGTCACTTGCTCACTTTGCCACTGGATTCAAGCTAGCTTCGCTGATGAGGGGTGTCACCCCAAAACTGGTCCCAGGATGCTTGTTTTCGGTCCAGGGAAGACCTGGCTTGGCAGTTCAGGCTGGACTGTTCCAATGAGGAACAGGGCTAAGACTGATTTGCATATGGCTGGGTCTGAACTGGGGTGGCACAGTGAGCTAACGAAAGATGATGGACTCAACCCAGATCTGTGACTGGGGGTGAGTGTCTGAAATGTTTCAGCGCTCCGTCCATCATCTTCTTAGGTTCCTTGCACACTTTGCCACTGAATTCAAGCTAGCCTGGCTGATGAGAGGTGTTATCCCGAAACCGGTCCCAGGATGCTTGTTTCCGGTCCAGCGGAGACCTGGCTTGGCAGGTCGGGCTGGACTGTTCCCATGAGGAACAGGGTCAAGACTGATTTGCATATGGTTGGGTCTGAACTTGGGTGGAGAAGTGAGCTAAAGAACGATGATGGATTCAACCCAGATCTGTGACTGGGGGTGAGTGTCTGAAAAGTTTCAGTGCTCTGTCCATCATCTCCTTGTGTTTACTTTGTTCGCCCTATGTTGGCAGGGTATGCCCAGATGTGGGTCCATTGCTCACTTTGCCACTGGATTCAATCTAGTCTGGCTGATGAGTGGTGTTACCCCGAAACCAATTCCAGGATGCTTGTTTCCGGTCCAGGAAAGACCTGGCTTGACAGTTCGGGCTGGACTGTTCCCATGAGGAACAAGGTAAAAACTGATTGGCATAGGGGGTGTGGCCAAGCAACATGGCCGACAGGACGTAAGCCTCTGATCTCCCCGCCGGCCTGCCTGGGAAATCCTGTACTATCCTGCTTCACTCCGCCTGAAACCAGCGTAAACTCATTGCAGAGACATCGTGCATCGCCCCCTCACCTCTGGGTCTGCTCAGTGGGGGAATCCGATGCACGAGCCTGGTCGATAGTCTGTCAGCAGTTTGGGCCGGGCCCAGTTGACGGTTAGCTGCAGAAGGGGTGCTTGCATCCTGCGGAGCGCACACACACCCGCTGAGGAAACTGTGACTGGTGCCCCTCGCCTCCCTTGGCGTACGGGAGGAGGGAACACCGTGGGCTGAGACTGAGTATGGACGCCTGTGGCCGCAGCAGTGAGTGACTGAGTCAGCCACGCACTCCTTACATTCGGTCTGGGGCGCGGCCCCCGAAACTGCGGTGTCGTGTGAGGAGGGAGATGTGGCCGGCCTACCTAGGAAATGAGCTGAGTCCCCATACCACCCGCTGAGGAATCCTTGACTGGTGCCCCTCGCCTCCCTCGCTGTGCGGGAGGAGGGACCGCTGCGGGCCACATCTGAGGGTGGGACCCATTTGGCTGCGCGCCCTAACACTCGGTCTGGGGCGAAGCCTTCAAGACGGCAGTCACGCAGCTGGAAGGAGCCGTGGTCAGCCTGCTGAGGAGGTGAGTGGAGCCCTCAGCCCACGGTGTTCTGCCTGGGCCTCCTCCTGGATGGGCCTGTGGCGGGCGCTGGCCTCGGCATTGGCTGCAGTGGCAGCGGCTGGCACAGCGGCGAGGGACTGCCTGGGCCTGGTTGCGGCCTGATTGCGACTGGTGGAGGGTTCCACACGCATGACACGTTACCTTTGGACTGGGTCGCACCGCTTCTAATCGGGGGGCTCCCCCCAGAGTGAGGACTGTGGACTCGGCGGTGCCCCTTCTGGTACCGGGCGGGGGGACTAGAACTGAAAATATCATCCTGCTGGGGCGGCTCCTCCCCGCCTTGTTCCGGGCCTGCATCCCCTGGTGGTGGTCCTCGGCTGCACTCTCCTGGTGAGCTTGGGGAGCTCAGCACTAAGCGCATCAAAGCCCTCGAGAAACGCTGGCTGTGGGGGATTTTGGAGCCACCCAGGACGCAAAACTATAGGCAGAGGTGTGATTCTCCTGAGGCTATAGCCCACATTTTGACTACCGCATGGACAGCACCACCCCCCCTCTGTGAACTGTACTGGACACCTGATGTGGCCGACCCTCCAAAGGACAAGCCTGTTATGAACAGTTCCTCGCAGTGTTAGAGTGATGTTTTGAGGGCCCCCCCAAAAGGATCCTCACCTGGTGTGTGTGCTGCTGGAAGGGGGGAGAGCGCCTACTGTGGAGGGTCTCACCGCCTGGGGGCAGAGCTGCGGGGCCTCCCTGCATGCTTTGAGACTTAGGCAAAGGGTCAGTGTTGGGGGTCCCTGGAGGGTCCTCCGAGGCTGGTCTGAGGGGAGTAGCCGCGGAGCCCTGCGGCGGTTAGCGCCACCGACCGCTGCAATGGGAAAGGATAAGGCTGCAAAAACATCAGGGGCCAACACAATAACTCAATATACCACGCCCAGCCGTACGCCGCAACGCATAGCGAAGCAGACTGAAGGCACCGAGGAGGATGCAGGTGAGGGCCACGGAGAGCCTTCATGTGCAGAGCTACTGGGTGCCATCCAGCGATCTAAGAAGGCGTTGGAGAATCAGATTGAGGCAGTCTCTATTGATGTAAACCTGTTGAGGGCGGACCTCCGAAAAATTGCGGACAAGGTGACCACGGCGGAGGGCCACATCGTAGAATTGAAGGGAGAGATGGCAACGCTTAAACAGCAGGTGGCCCTAATGTCTGAGTCAATGAAGGCCCTGGAGCACCGTGCCGAAGATGCTGAGGGCTGCGGAAGACGCAGCAACATCCGACTACTGGGCTTCCCGGAGCGAGTGGAGCAGGGATCAGCAGAGCTATTCCTGGAGCAGTGGATTCGCACCCAGCTGCGCCCGCAGAGTCTTTCAGAGGCATTTGTCATAGAGAGAGCGCACAGGGCCCTGGTGCCGCCTCCCCACCTGGTGCACAGCCAAGGGCCATCATAGCAAAAGTGTTAAATTATCGAGATAGAGACTGTATACTACGGGCGGCCAGGGAACAGAAAGATCTTTGTTATGAGAACAATAAAATCACTATTTACCCGGACTACACCAGGCAGGTACAGGAACAGAGGAAGTCTTTCCTGGGGGTCAAAAGGAAGCTACGGGAGCTACAATTGCAATATATGCTCCTATATCCTGCTAAGCTGGAAGTCCTGTCACAGGGCAGGGCACATTTCTTTGAGTCCCTGGGTGAGGTCTGGGAATCGTTGGAGATTCGAGGTGATGCACTCCCCCCCACTGGAACAGCGAGGCCAGAGGCGGAGATGGGGTACCCGTTCAATCAAAAGAACACAGCGTGAATCTGGACAGTCTGGTAAGTCTATGGACCTGGCCCAAAAGGCACTGTAATGGTTCCAGCTGTGTAACCTTCCTCAATCCCTGCCAGAACACCTGAATGTGACAGCATTCCCACTCCACATGGTAGAAGTGTGCCAGTGAATGCGTACATCTAGCCCCTTGATACATCTTGGTTATCCTGTAAGGGGACAGGTACGTCTGGTGCATATAATTAATTTGCACAAAATTGAACCGAGTCACAGTATGGCTGCATGAATGAATTAATGAAGAGCAATTTATAAAGAACAAACAGCTGCTTCCAAGGAAGCGTCCTGGTGCTAAAGGAAATGTCCTGGTGCTAGGGGGCGTGGCTACGGCGCGCTGCAGAATGGCCGCCTAACGTGGGGGCTCTGCCGGCCGAGCCTCATACATTCGTATAATATCATCAATATGCCGTAATTTTAAGTACAGAAGAAGGGGTTTCCAGGAGCTGCACCCAACGGGACTGCGATGCCGTGTTGGAGCCGCGATCCATTGCTGGCAGCCAGACTTTTCATGGGCTGTGCACGGGCGGGCTCCGAGACTGTCATGGCGGCCATACGAGCGGTGAGTGGGGCGTAGTCTTAGCCTCTCACCCGTTGCATGACTCTTGGCTGCCTTGCCGATTACTCGAGGGTCTTGGAGGTGGATGCGGGAAGAGACAGCGGCCTCCTCTGCCCGGCGGCGGTGATCCAATGCGCCGAGAAGACTACTTGCTGCGGCCCCGTGGGAGCGGAGAGCGGGTGATCCTGTTGTGATCGGAGGGGCGTAGTGCGGTGGCGGATGGTGGCTGGAGGCTGCGCTGGCTCGTGAGGCCGGAAGAGGACGGGAGGAGCGCGCCTCGCCCATCTCCAAGCAAGAACGAGGTAAGCGGATGACTGGCGCCTTTGGTGCGGGCCGGATTGACTTGCGCTGCGGGGCCGCGGTTCTGCCGGGCTACGTGCCTGCTGAGGCCGGGCTAACGCTAGCGGGAGCGGTTTGCCTTGTCCACGGGGGTGCTGGGTGAACCTGCCCCTCCAACGTGGAGGCTTACTGTCGGGAGTGGTGGTGGGGGTTGGGTCGAGTGACTGCCGGCTCGAGGTGGGGCGTTAGAAGACTCGCACTTATTCCTTGTGTGGGTGGATGCGTCCCCGCGTGTGCGTTCCAGTCCTCGACCCACGCTTCATCTGCTTGCCCGGCTGAGCACTGATTTGCTTTAATGCCACCTGACTGCACCGGGCCCAGGGCGCTTGGACTTAAACTGAGCCGCATGAGGAGTGAGTGAATAGCCGGCCGAACCAGAGTGCTCAAATGGACCCTCTGCTGTATCTACCCTGAGAACACCGATTTTATCACAGGAGGGGTGCTCGTAATACCGGAGCAGCTCCAGGCGGCGCTGGGGCCGCGTTCGCACCTGACCCTCCGCTGCCCTACTGTGCTGCACTCCACCGTTGGTGGGGGGGCCTGGCGGCCTGCTCGTCTTGTCATTGTGTGGCTCATTGCTTGACCGGGACATACATCTAATTGACATTATACTAGTGCACGGCATTGCAGGTGTCTGAGGTCGGGTGGGAGGTGCTGCCCGCTGTATCTGAGGCGTACCAACGTGTTCTTGCAGGATGGGCAAGGCGGACCCTAAGCAGCCTAAAATCCTGTTCGAGAGCACGCGCCATACTCGAACCATGGAACAGTCCGCGGACCAGGGCGTGTCGCAGCCTCCTATGGAGGCTGAAGATACTCCCGCAGAAGATATGCGCTCCATCCTACTGGATGTAAGGTCCAGCCTCAAAACAATTGATGGCAAAATTGATGTCCTGACCTCGGGCCTCGAGGTGGTCAAGAAGAAAATGGAGGCACACGAAACCCGCCTCGACACGCTTGAGAACAGGCTCTCAGATACCCAAGACAATCAGACAGAATCCAGAACTCAAATACTAAGCCTGGAAAAGGAACTGGGGATAATTAAAATGAAAAATGAGGATTTGGAGGCGCGCTCTAGGAGGAACAACCTCCGCATTATTGGACTTCCGGAGTGTACAGCAATCTCAAAAATGGAGCCCTACATTGACAATCTGCTGCGGACTCTCTTCGGCTCGGTGCTGTCTTCAGTGATGACAGTGGAGAGAGCCCATCGTTCTCTAGGTCCCCGGCCCGTCCCAGGTGCTCCTCCACGCCCTATTATAGCGCGCCTCCTCAATTATGCAGACAGAGACGCTATCTGGAGGGAAGCTCGGGCAAAGAGCCCCATAACCCATGATGGCAACACCCTCTCTTTCTATCCGGACTATACCCCATCAGTACAAGCGGCGCGTCGAGAGTTTGTTCCCGCTAAAAAGCTTCTGTCCGCGGCCTCCATTCCCTTCACTATGTTGTACCCTGCGAAGCTGAGAATCACTTACGACAGCCAATCACATTTTTTCACTGACGCCAAGTCAGCATTGAAATATGTCAAACATATATGCCTGCGCAAGTCGCCTTAGAGATCCTCGCAGAACTCATCCCAATCTACAAATCTAAGTGACAATGAGTGAGGTTTGCTCCTCCAGCTTATCATGTGTTTAGTCACTTAGGTATACGCTTACACGTTGGCTCCTACAGTGTTGTTTGTTCTTTGACAGTGTTAGATATACTCACGTTATATGATTAGATGGCAAGTTCCCAATCGTAGATTGTGTGTACTTTACTCTGCGGCCTGGAAATCCCAGCCTAGTTATGTACTGTTAGCTAAGTACGGTTCATTTGACCCTGGCTCGGCCACCCTTTCTTATGACAGGTGATCGCCGCCACGCCGTACCCCACAGGGAGATCTCCCATGGGTTTGCACCCGACAATGTATTCGAGGGGATTTCGAGGGTGGGAGGGAGGTATCTGTTCTTCACCTGTTTGGGAGGTGGGAGTGGGAGGGGGGTATATGGGGTTCATGTTTTAAGAGACAGCTACTATTCTTGTTGGAGACGGTTGGTTTTGGTCAAAATGATTGATACAGATTGTGTGCGTTCACTGGACAGAATTATCATACTCATCGGGCAAGACTTTGGGAAACATTTGATACGTGTCACTTTACAACTTAGGTCAGTCTGCACCTCCACCACTCACCATGACTGACACGAAATTCCTCACGTGGAACATACGCGGCCTTAATGATCACAAGAAGGCCAGGCTAGTGCACTCACATTTGCGTAGGCATCATATTGATATATGCTTTCTACAGGAAACACACCTTCGCAATCCTGAAGACTCAAGGCTATTCCACAGATCGTGGGGTGAGGTACATTCCGCCACCTTCTCTAATTATGCTAGGGAGTTTCAATACTCATTAGGACGTGGTCTGGGCTGGTGTACTCATCACACTGTGGTAGATCCTGACGGGCGCTTTGTTATACTACGCGGCCAACTGTTATCCACCCACGTCACACTGGCTGCAATATATGGACCCAACGTAGACGACCCTCAATTATTTTTGACAGTCTGGGCCAAGATTGTTTCGATGGGCTGTGACACGGTAATATGGGGAGGCGACTACAATGCAGTCTTGAACAATACAATGGATAGGGAAGGCACGGCCCGTAACCCCCATCGAAATGCCATGACACTCCTGAACTCCATCATCTCGGAGAACAACCTCCATGATGCCTGGCGCCATTTCCACCCACTTACACGAGAGGGCACATGCGTCGCTTCGTTTCATCAGTCATGGTCACGACTTGATTACTGGCTGGTATCTGCTAATATGATTACCTGGGCAATAGATACACACCATCTTCCCCGCACCCTCTCGGATCATGCCCCGGTGCTGTTTCAGTGGCGTGTTCCAGACACACGACCGCGAGCATTCACGTGGAGACTCCCCCCACATGCCCTTCTAGATCAGGCCTTTAAGGCTGAAATAGCCCTAGAAATTAAACATTATTTTTCTACTAATGAGGGTTCGGTAGACTCTCCGTCCACATTATGGGAAGCTTTTAAAGTTGTCATACGGGGGCTTGTATCTCTAAACAATCGGGGTTCTAAAATCTATTCGCACGACACTAGCTAAACTGGAACGGGAGATTAAAGAACTAGAAGCCCAATTCTTTGCAACGAATGACGTCACAATATTAGCTCCTATACGCACCTTAATTACAGAATTCGAACAAACGGCGGAACAGGAGACTAGGTTCCTGGGCAGAGAGGCCAGAGCGCGTGGTTACGGTGAGGGGGACAGGGCTGGCAAAACCCTAGCTCATCTATTGCGACAATCCACTGCACCCACATTTATAGCTGAATTACAAGATGATGGTTCTGCTCCCATCCGTGGTCAAACGGCCACGCACGAGCATCTCACTAAATTCTACCACTCCCTGTATGAGGCTAAGCAGCACGAGGCCTCTCCTGATCTGGTCACCTACTTAGACTCCTTAGAATTATTATGGCTGAGCCCAGAACATAGGTAATATCTAGACCTCCCTTTTACGATAGAGGACATCACCCGGGTGATTGGTGCCCTTCCCACTGGCAAGGCTCCAGGGCTAGATGGGCTAACAACACTTTTCTATAAAACATACGCTGACACCCTCGCCCCTAGACTCCTGGACGTCTACCAGGAATCATTAGAAACTGGAGTGCTGCCCCAATCCATGCGGGAGGCTGTAATTATCACTCTGCTGAAACCGGACAAACCACCCACACTCTGCGACTCTTACAGACCCTTATCGCTAATAAACATTGATACTAAAATCCTGGCTAAATTGATAGCGAACAGACTCCAGCCATTATTACCCCTCATAGCCCGACCTGACCAATCCGGGTTCATTCCGGGCAGGTCAACGGCCCAAAACTTACGCACTTTCTTCTCTGTCCTCCACCAAATCGACCCCAAGCTGCCGGCAGCGGCAGTTTTTTTAGACGCAACTAAGGCGTTCGATTCTCTTGAGTGGCCTTACCTTTTCACCATCCTGCCGCGTCTAGGGTTTAGTACCAACTTTATCAAGTTGATCCTATTGCTATATACGAAGCCCACAGCCAGACTCCTAGCCAATGGTCTCATATCAGAAGCCTTCCCGATCTCCAGGGGCACCCGCCAGGGTTGCCCCCTCTCTCCGTTATTATTTGCAATCGCAATGGAACCCCTAGCAGCTCGAATCCGACAACATCACTCTTCTCGCGGGTTGATCTTTACTGATCATACTCTTACTATCTCAATGTATGCTGATGATATGACACTCTACGTCAGACATCCAGATGAGAATTTAAACCCATTGCTTAGAGAGCTACTACGATTTGGGGGTCTGTCTGGGGTCAGTGTCAATTGGAAGAAATCATCCATTATGCCCTTGACGAATGCACCTATGCTCAGAACTCTTGAATTCCCCTTGTTGTGGGCGGAGGAGGAGGTCAAATATTTGGGGGTGTGGCTCTGTAGAGATATACAACTTCTATGGAACCTAAATTTCGGTAAATTGTATACTTGGCTAGTGGAGAAAACTAAATTCTGGTCGGCGCTTCCATTGTCATTGGCGGGAAGAATAGCCATCCTCAAAATGATCGTTCTTCCTAAGTTCTTATATTTCTTTGTAAATATCCCGATTCCTTTGACGCAAGCCTTTTTTAAAACACTACGATCGGCGGCCATTTTGATAGTATGGGCTGGTAAATAGCCAAGGATAAGCTGGGAATTGCTGACGTGCCCCCTTGATAAAGGATGTCTAGGTGCCCCAGACTTCGAATTGTATGCCCTGAGTGCTCAAGCCCAATTTCTCCATTACTGGATCTACCCTGTCCCATTTCAACCCCATGTGGCAACCGAAAGGGATGTAGCAGACCCTATCCCACTACATATGGCCGTATATTATCCTTACCGCCGCACGCCCAATGAAATTAACACTATCGAAACGGTGAGATGGGCTTGGGAGGGCCTGAGGAAGCGCGTTCAGATCCCATTGTTATATACCCCCTCCATACCAATAGCCAAACACCCACAATTCGCATTCCTTCATGATCAGGGAACTATTGGCAGAGCAAGAGGCATGGGTATTAATACAATGGGGGATCTCTACCCAGATGGTGTCTTTCTAACCGGCCCCACTGAACGGGTGGAGGAAGCAACGCCTATATTGGAACAGTTCCTGTTCCACCAGCTCAAAACGACATGCCGGGCACTGCATTCTACATTCCCAGCCCCTCCAGCGACACTTCAGTCCCTTGATAATTTGTTAACCACGCCATCGCCGCGCAAACTAGTCACTAGATTATACACCTCCACACAGCGGCACTCCCCTTGGTCAGACCCAGGGGCTTTGGCACTATGGCGCCTTGACCTGGGTGACCAACCAACTGATGAACAATGGGTCCAGTGTTGCTCCCAGACACGATATCTATCCCCAAACTATAAATTGAGGTTGATTCACTTCAAGTTTCTTCATAGATTTTATAGAACCCCTCTACAACTATTTAAAATAAAACTCAAAGACAATTCAAATTGCTGGAAGTGTAGGCGTGAAGGCGCTGCCTTCCTCCACATCGCCTGGGAATGCCCCGTAGTTTCTGGCTATTGGGATGAGGTCTCTGATGTTATACATGCAGTAACAGGCCATCCCATTGACCGCTCTCCGCTGGTGATGCTTTTACGGTATGTAGCACAGACACGCCCAGAAGTCCGCCGCTTAACAGCCATGATGCTGGTCCTTGTGAGACGTCGTCTTGCTATGCACTGGGGGGCCGCCAGAGGCCCAAGGGTTAAGGATTGGCTTCAAGACGTTGCATATTGCCAGGAGCAACTATCACTTTACTGGGACCTCATGCCTACGGCTTCCTGACCCAAAAATATTTGGGAGCCCTTTATAAGTTGGCTTCGAGCCAGAGATGTATCACTGGTCATTACTGTTCCCCCACACACTATCGTAGAAGCCCCTTTCAACACGATGCCTAATTAACTGCGTATTCTACTTCATACACTGCTTCAGGAGAATTTAGGGTGTGTTCCCCTGTACGTGCACCGAATGTATGTGACTCTAAGTTTAAGATAATAAGGTATTCCTGTTTTTCAGATTACTGTTTTGAATGTCCAACTGCAAACGCTACTGATTCTTGTTTCTCAATGCCATTTATTGTGAATGCACTTCGATGTAAGATTTACGCTACATGTGAACTGTGTCGAGCAATAACCAAACTGCTATCCCAATTCTGTAATTGTATAATTCTGTTTAATGCTGTCTCATGAAAGCATAAATAAAACTTTTAAAAAAAAATGTCCTGGTGCTAAAGGAAGCGTGTGTATTCCAGTACCTTGCTCCATGTTTCCTCAGTCAATTCACACTCCAGTGAGGTCTCCTAGGTCAACATAGACTGTGTTGTGTCCATATAGAAGGCCAGTGCCAATGCACCATAAGGGAGAGGCGCCATTTGGTGATAACTCCCAAGGGTAGGAATACTTGTGCATAGTTCACACACTGGAGGGCCATCAGGTGTGGTAGGCCAAGTCTGTTTCTAGTAACGCAGCATGGGCCAAAAGCTGTCCAGCATTCGGGTGTGGCCTGAGTTGTGGGAAAGATGGCCACGTGAGCACAAAGCTCTGGCAGTCGACCTCGCGCTGCAACTATCCTGGTGCCCCTCCCCTGTCACCCCGGACCAGAGGGGACGAAGGGATGCCTCAGAGTGGGCAGCAACGTGGGAAAGTCGATCGGCCCAGCGAAGGAAGCCCGCGAGGCGGCGATATCCTCCCGCCACAAAATGCCGAGCAAGATGGCGGCTGTGGCTCCTGCAAGCCTGGTGATCCCAAAGCTGTCTCGGCTGAGGCCCGCGCGGAGTGCGGGTATTGAAGGCGGCTCCCGTGGAGGCAGGGGGCCTGTCCCTGAGTGCAGACGAGGTGGCAGCGGAGGCAGCAGTAATCAGCCGCGGCGCAGTCGAGGGCCTGGATCCGGCCCAAGGCGGAGGCCAGGAAGAGTGATGATGGATCCTCGGGGGGATGGGGGCCTAGTGAGAGACTGGGGGAAGCGGGCATGGTGACCTGGACTCAGACCAGGAGGGGGCCCGTGGAGAGTGTTGGTGGCCTCTCCTTGACATAAGCAAAAGCGGTGGAGGGAGTAGAGAAGAAAAACCACGACGAACAGGGCCCAGGAGTGGCCAGGCAGTTGAACTGGTGGGCCTCTGCTGGACGTAGGTAGGACTGCTCTAGCATCCGTGAGGGCCAAAATTAGGCGAGGAGGACAGAGAAACACCTCCTTGGCGGCAACAGAGGGGGGAGCAGAGAGACGGAGTTCAAAGGGGGTGGTCCAGCGGGCTGACGAGCCAACCATCCCTGCGTACAGAGAGTGTGTCCAATACCACAAATGGCAGGGACCCCCCAGGAGAAGAGCAGAGATCACTGCGCTGGGTTGTACCCCCAACCCAAGGGCCTAGAAGTAGGCAGAAGATGCTCATGCCTGTAGGGGCATGTGGGTTGCTGTCCAGCCGGGGCCCGTCCTGTGGCCAGGGTTGACCAGCGGTGGCAAGACCCGTGCACCTCCCTGCTTATGGCCTGGACAACCAAACGGCTACCATACTGGTAGCCATTAGGGATACAAAATTGGCCCTGGAAAGCAAAATAGATGCAGTGGCTCTGGACCTAGGGATCCTGCGGACAGATCTGAAGAAACTGTCCGAAAGAGTGGGTGAGACTGAGCATGTCCTAACTGACCAGGGTCCAGGATCTCCGGGGGAGAGGAGATTATCCGGTCATTGCTAGAGACTGTTGCTCACCTGAAGGATAGGGTGGAAGACACATAAGGACACTCCAGCTGGAGCAATATCAGAATGGTGAAGGTCCCAGAGACATCGGAAGGCCCCAGCACGGAACTATTTTTGGAGAATTGGCTACTCCAGGAGATGCTGGGTGGCAAGGCATCGAACATGTTCACGATAAAGAGGGTGCACAGAGTACTAGGCAGGCCCAAGCTGCCTGGACCCCCCCCCGGCCGATAGTTGCAACACTGCTAAACTTCTGTGATTGACACCATATTCAGAAGGTGGTGCGGGCTCATGGACCCTGGCAGATCAAGGGTGCCACAGTGAACATAAATCCGGACTACACTAACGCCGTCTAGAGGCAACGTGAAGCATTTCAGAGCATGAAGTGGCATGTCAGATGCTGAACCTAAAATATGCCCTTTTCTTCTAGATGAAGCTGCGAGTCTGCGCAGACGGGGAGACACACTTTTTTCACACGTCCACGGCTGCTTGGGACTGGTTGGAGTCAAAAGGATACCCTCTCCCGGACCTGGGCGAGCAAACTGGTGAAGGGCAATGGCAGCAATGGAAGTTGAGGTGGAGGAGGCTTGGCGGTCCAGTGCAGGCCTGACGAGATTCCAGGCAGAGACCGAGAGGGCCAAGATTGTGGTGGACATTCAGCAGCACAACTCATGGGGATCAGGTAACAAATGGGAGGTTCTGGTGAAGGAGCCTGATGAAAATGCCAGTGACTCCGGGGGTTCAGGAGCGGGTTCAGAGTAGAGCAACAGGTGGGCAGATCCACTTACTCTTCTCAGCCCAGATAAGGTCAAAGAACAGACTGTTCAGTTCCCTGAAGAAGGGGTGCCAGAGACAATGCCAGTAGAGCTAAGAAGTAATATAACAGATGAGGGAGTAGCAGTAACTTTCCTATAACCACTCTGCGTAATGGTGACAATGGAAGTCCCTTCCAGAATTGAACAGAACAAAGGATACCACTCACTGCACTGCCCAAACTGCCCCGTATCAATTGTTCATTTGTGCAGTAAATCCCCACGCCTAAATACTTAAACGAATCAGGCGTCCATACCAGATATGTATGGAGACCCACCCGAGGATCTTCTGAGTTTGTCACTCTGATCAGTTAGAGGCAGGACTTGCCCCAGTTAGTGCACAGGCCAGACACCATTCCAAAATTGGATAAAAGCTCCATCACCCCTCCCAAACTTGTGCGAGGATCGACTAAGTAAAGCAGAGCGTCGCCTCCATCCAATGAAATTATATGTGACACGCCTAGCAGCCGGATGCCCCACTCATCCGCTCCCTCATAAAATAGACAGACCAGCAGCTCCATAACCAGGGTGAACTTCAAACAAATATGACCAGATCAAAGAGTTGAAGGCCTTTTCAACTTCATTGGATGTGATCATGGGTGCTTGGGGCCCAGCAGAGACCTGATTTAGAAGATGAAAGAGCCTCCTTAGGTTCATATGTGTATGCCTACCCGAAATGAATCTGTTTTAGCCAGGGTATACGAGTGCTCCAACCTGTGCGAGACGATTGTTCAAGACACTCCCCAGGATCTTGAATTCTGTAGTGAGGAGGGAGAGAGGCCTATATAAATGAACATCCAATGAATCACATTCTTCTTTGAGCAGAACTACTATGGTGGCCATCCTAGTGGATTCGGGTAGTAATTCTACTTCAACCATTTGTTGTATAGTGTCAGTAACTGTGGGATCAGTTGCTGTTTACAGGTCACTTAGAACTCCGTAGTCAATTAATCTGCTCCTGCAATCTTATTTTTAGAAAGATGGTCAATAGTTGCCGCAATTTCACTAGCCGCAAGGGGCTCAACTAGTTCACCCCGTAGTATCATGTTCAGTGTGGGCAGATAAATACATTGCAGAAAGTAGGCCGTTACAAGGTTATTAATTCCCTGTGGTAGAGAATACAGTGAGGCATAATACTGGGCATATGCAGCATTATCTTCCTGCTGTGTGGAGGCTTGGCGGTCCAGGAGGCTTGGCGGTCCAGTGCAGGCCCGACGAGACTCCAGGCAGAGACCGAGAGGGCCAAGATTGTGGTGGACATTCAGCAGCACAACTCATGGGGATCAGGTAACAAATGGGAGGTTCTGGTGAAGGAGCCTGATGAGAATGCCAGTGACTCCGGGGGTTCAGGAGCGGGCTCAGAGGAGAGCAACAGGCTGGCAGTTACCCCGATGACTGCCGATACACTAATCTGAGACTGAATGCTGACTGTGTGGGCTGCGGGGGAGAAAAGCAGCCCAAGCGGGGCTAGTCATGCCTGGCTGGGGGACAGATGCCCCTGTGAATTGCATGGGGCTAGGCCTGCCCCCCCTGTACATTCATCAGGAGAGACTTGCAAGTTAACGTGTAATGTTGTTGTGGTTGTTTGAGTGGGGGCGACAGACATCTCGGGGATTGGGGGGGCGGGTAGTTGTGAATCTGCAGCAAGAGGAGGGTGGCTGGGGGGAGGGGCAGTTTTGGGGACTGTTAGAGGCACACAGAGGCACCGTAGAGATGGAGAGACACTAGCCCGGGAGAGACACCAAGGACAATGGCCACACATCACTTGAATACCCTGGGCCTCACCCTTAGAGTAATGTCTTGGAACATCAACAGCTTGGACAACAAATTGAAGAGTGGGGCAATGTGGAAATACTTGGCGAGACAGGATCCATATATTCTTCTTCAAGAGACGAATTTTGTGGGGCAACACCTGCACAGTGCTGCACCATGGCAAATATCAATTGTTGGCCCATGCCGCCTTCTCATCCTGCTCCACGGGGGTAGGCATACTGACTCGCCGGTCGCTTCCCTTGCAACTGGCCCATACATGGTCAAATAGTATGAGATGCCAGGCTGCTGTGAGAGGCCGATAGAATGGGATTGTCCTAACATTAGCCACCTGCTACTTCCCTCCCAGATTTCTGGCAAGAGGACTGGATAGACTGGGTGCGTGGCTGGCGGAGGTACCAGGGTCTATACTGTTGATGGGGGATATCTTAACCTAACCCACCATGGTGACCTGGATAGAAGGACACAATCTGGGGTGCCACCCAGATGAGATGTGCATTTGGCATCCTTTCTGGAAACTATGAGTTTGGTAGACCTATGGCGGGAGGAATTCCTGGGGATCCAAAATTACACATATAGCTCTAACCAGTTATGCTCCATGTCCAGGGTGGACTACTTTCTGACGCCGCACCAACAGTTGGGTTGCTTCAGGCATGCCCATATACTTGCACGGGGAATATCTGACCATTCACTACTGACAAAACTCCTATTAACTGACATTCAGAGTTCAAGGGGGGGGTGGGGGTTGGATCCATGGCACCTGACTGCTTGGTATACTAAAAAGCTGGCGGTAGAGACAGCAACTCAGTACTTTAAGGAAAACGAGAGGACAGTGGACTCAGAGGTATGTGTGTGGGAGGCTTAGCCATCTCATAGACCATGTATCTTGTAAAAATAAGGAAAGAAACAAGTAAATGGAGGAGCTCGAAAGGCAGTTGGTTCAGCGGGATGCCAAGTATGTATCCAACCCAACCTTGGGCCTTGCAGTAAAGCTAGAGGGAGAGAGAGTGATGACCTGAGGTAATTAGTGCAGGCCTTTGTGGCACATCTGGAAGATCTCTATAGGGCCAAAGGAGGGTCACAGCCGAGTGAGCTTGAGAAGTTTATAAGCAAAATTCCGGCGCCAGGGTTGCAGGGGGACCAGGGTGAGTCCCTCCATGTGGAGTTATCCGTGAGGGAACTGGCTGAGGCCATTAGCCAAATGAAAAGCAAGAAGTCCTCGGTTCCTAATGGGTCCCCCCTCCCAAGCTATTTAAATGCGCAAAATCAATTTCACTGCCCGCTCAGGTCAATGTATAACAGGGCCCTATGGGAGGGTCGCCTACTCCGGGACCTCCATAGGACAAAATAGCCGTGATTCATTAACAGGGGAAGCCCAGAGAGGAGTGCGCTTCCTACCGCCCCATTTCCCAACTGGGACAGGTGATTGACACTGGTGACCCTGGACCAATCTGACTTCATGCCCTATCAGGCGACCAGGCATAATCTCCGCCGGTTAGCTGGTTCCCTGGTGCGATGCAACCGACTTATTGAGCCAGCTCTCCTACTCTCCTTAAATGCCAAAAAAGCTTTTGATTCCCTTGAATGGCCTTATCTCATCGCTATACTGCGGAGAATGGGGATTGATGGAAGATTTATGTCCTGGGTGAGTTTATTATACAAAAACCTGGTGGCTCAGGTCAAAGCAAATGGGGGATTCTCAGGAGAGTTCCCGCTAGGCAGAGGCACCAGACAGGGGTGCCTGCTCTCCCCCCTGCTGTTCGCATTGGTGATTGAACCGTTGGCATGCTGGTTCCGATCAGATGCATTACTGCGAGGCTTGAGACGGGAATCTGATTGGAAAGGCGTCATAACCCTGTATGCGGACATCCTGCTATGCCTGGCAGATGAGGAAAACTCAGTACCAAGGGTACTAGAAATTTTGGAAGTATTTGGCTCCTTTTCAGGGCTGAGGATCAACTGGCATAAGTCAACTGCGTTTCCACTCTCCGAGGAGTTGAGAAGTTGAAATTGGCATCACGCCCTAATGTGGCAACCCAGGGGGGTTAGGTATCTGGGAATTTTTGTCACAAATGATTGGGAACTGTTCCTAGCAGAAAACCTAGGGATAATACTTAAATCGTATAAAACTGAGATGGAACAGTGGAAAAAGCCGCCACTTTCCCTGAAGGCATAGCGGCCCAATATAAAATGATATACCTCCACAAATCTTTGTGCATCATACACAATACTTTTTGAGGTCCCGCTGGAGTTTTTCCGAGGGGTGGCAAATGTCAGGCGAACACTCCTCTGGGATGGTGGGACATCTAGGATAGCATGGGCATCCCTCACACGGAGACGGATGGACGGAGGCATAGCCTTTCCCGACCTCCACTTGTATCATTGGGCTGCCCAGCTACAGATGGTCAATAACTGGGTCTTCTCCTCGCTGCAGAAATCCTCTGTGATGGCCTTCAGGCATGCAATGGACCCAGAGGGATATGTTCGGCGGTTATATGATGGACAAGGGATGTCTCCGTTGCCGATGCCCATGGAGGTGGTGGTCGGGATCTTGCACAAGGCAACCAAGGCCCTCGATTGGAAGGGTAGGCTGATGTCAGAAACCCCATTATGGGCCACAGGTTGATTGAAGGGATTGAGGGTGGTTCAGGGACATGTGAAATAGAACCTGATCGAAATATTCAAGATGGGGGAAGTATGGAGGGAGCAAGAGATGGTACTGTTCCCCAAACTGAAAAACCAATATAAACTATCCTGTGGCCAATACCTCTGCAACCAACATCTGCAACATCTCCTTCTGCCACATTTTGAGGAGCTTTGGGAACCCCGGATGAATCCCCATAGAATACAGAGTACTCAGGGCTCCCATAACCGACCACGCGTGGTCTAAATTATACTCTATGCTCCTACATCATAGCAACCCCAACAATGGATCATCTTCCAAGACAATGGGAAGGAGATTTAAGTAGACTGGAGGAAGATGATTGGGGGGCGACCTGCAGGTACCCTTGGGAGGCAGCCATCCGGGCTGGATTTCAACTGATTCAACTAGAACTCCTCCATAAGGCTAATTTGACTAGAACTAGACTGTTTCGAATGGGGAGCACAGACTCAGAACAGTGTGTCTGAGGGGTTGCAGACAAAAAGGCACACTGCTGCATACCATATGGGGATGCCCCTAACTTCTGAGGTAATGGGGGGAGAGGGAAGGAGGATATCCACAGTCTTAGGCTGGACACTGGCGCTGACACCCTCCAGCTGATTGCCCTGGGGATCTGGGGGGAACAGTCCCTGGACCGACACTCTCTACTCTTCTGCAACACTGCCCTGATGGTGGCAAAACGTGATATGGTTCGGCTTTGGGGTCACAGAGAAATCCCAACGCAAAGGGCCTGGGAATCCAATGTAGATTTATGCATGAACTAAGAAAAAATGGTATAAGAGGCACGCGGCTGCCCCAGGAAATATGAGAAGGTGTGGGGACCTTGACAACATGCTGAGGAAGATGTTCCATGAGGGGGGTAAAGAGGAATGAGGCCCGGTTGGGCCCGGGGACAGAGGGTACTATGGAGTAGTCTTCGACTCACATGGTGGGGGCCTACATGGTGTATGTTCATGCATATAATTTCTGCAGGTAGTGGGCCGTTGCCTCGGACAACATAGTTTGTTGTATTGTCTTTTCCATGCCTCAAGTTTTTTGTTGCAGAAGGGTGGCAGCTTTATACCAGGTTGTCTAAAAATCAATAAAGAGATTTTTTTTTTAATTGTCCCAGATTTAAACTCGTCTGTTAGCTGAGACTTTTAAATGCTATGTAGGCTCCATCTGCAGGTAGGTCCGCCATTTTGTGTATCCTGGTCTCCACCCATAAATGTTTGCCCACGCATCCCAGTGAGGCGCTGAACTCAGGTAGACACCAAAGCGGTAAATCTGGGGAGTAAAGGACAGCCAATCCTTTGGCTCTAGTATAGCGTTGCCAACAATGCTTAGTTATGGTGATTGTGTGAGGCAATAATTTCAGCCTCACTGCTCCCCCCATCAACACCTCAAGCAAGGAGGTACTGCCCAACAAAGCCTCAATCCACAGGATCTCCTGTCCACCCATCTGCCCCACCCATCTCACTGGCAAAATCAGTTGAGCAGCTAAAAAGTAGGCTTCAGGATTAAGGAGGCCCACGCCACCTTTGCCAATGGTAAAATAAGTTTGAGTACAGAGATCCTCTTACTCATCTCAGCCCAGAAAAGGTCAGAGAACAGACTGTTCAGGTCCCTAAAGAAGGGGCGCCATAGACATGCCAGTAAAGTTAAGAAGTGATATAACAGATGAGGGAGTAGCAGCATCTTTCATATAGCCGCTCTGCCAAATGGTGCCAATGGAAGTCCCTTCCAGAATTGAACAGAACAAAGGATACCATTCACTGCACTGCCCAAGTTGCCCCATATCAATTGCTCATTTGTGCAGTAAATCCCCACGCCTAAATACTTAAACAAATCAGGCGTCCATGCCAGATATGTATGGAGACCCACCCGAGGATCTTCTGAGTTTGTCACTCTGATCAGTTAGAGGCAAGACTTACCCCAGTTAGTGCACAGGCCAGACACCATTCCAAAATTGGATAAAAGCTCCATCACCCCTCCCAAACTTGTGCGAGGATCAACCGGGTAAAACAGAGCGATGTCTCCACACAATGAAATTATATGTGACACGCCTAGCAGCCGGATGCCCCACTCATCCGCTCCCTCATAAAATAGACAGACCAGCAGCTCCATAACCAGGGTGAACTTCAAACAAATATGACCAGATCAAAGAGTTGAAGGCCTTTTCAGTTTCAATGGATGTGATTATGGGCTCCTCGGGCCCAGCAGAGGCCTGATTTGGAAGATGAAAGAGCCTCCTTAGGTTCATATGTGTATGCCTACCCAGAATGAATCTGTTTTGGTCAGGGTATACGAGTGCTCCAACCTGTGCGAGACGATTGTTCAAGACACTCCTCAGGATCTTGTATTCTGTAGTGAGGACGGAGAGAGGCCTATATGAATGAACATCCAATGGATCATATTCTTCTTTGAGCAGAACTACTATGGTGGCCATCCTAGTGGATTCGGGTAGCAATTCTACCTCAATCAATTTGTTGTATAGTGTCAACAACTGTGGGATCAGTTGCTGTTTACAGGTCACTTAGAACTCTGTATTCAATTCATCTGCTCCTGCAGTCTTATTTTTAGAAAGATGGTCAATAGTTGCCGCAATTTCACTAGCTGGAAGGGGACCAACCAGTTCACCCCGTTGTATCACGTTCAGTGTGGGCAGATAAATACATTGCAGAAAGTAGGCCATTACAAGGGTATTCATTCCCTGGGGTAGAGAATACAGTGAGGCATAATACTGGACATATGCAGCATTATCTTCCTGCTGTGTGTATACAAGGGCACATTTTTCGGTTCTATTAGTGCAAATGGCTTTCGATCCATACCATCTTGCAACAGCCAGGCCAACATTTGACGCATCCAATCCCCACCACTATGTTGCCTGGTCAGATATTCCCTATAGTGGATCTGCTGAGGCTATCAACCAGATCCGCATTTTGTTTGAACACCTACTGCTTGCGCTTACTATCGTCTGCATCAAGTATTGTCCTAACTTCCAGTCCACGCAACTCCGCTTCAGCATCTAAAATCTGATGCATCAGCACTTTCTTAACTCTATGTGGCGTTGTGAGGCAAATGCCCCAGTCCACCACCTTTAATGCATCCCAAAACAGAGTGTTTCTATACAGACCTCTCATTCTCCCTAAAGACATGGTTCACACACATGCACACTTTCCTACAGAAGACTGGATCCAACGTGGCATCCACGTCGAGTCTTTATGTGGGGACAGATGGTATGATCTCAATCTTAGCCAGGGTAAGGAGCAAGGAACTGTGGTCTGATAAAGTATGGCACAGATACCCCGAGTGTGTTACCTTCCATGGTTCCCCCAGTCTGGTCAGAAACATGCCCAGCCCAGTATGTACCCCGTGTGCCGATGAGTGATAAGAGAACTCAAGTGAGTCCGAGTGCATTCCCTGCCAAGGTTCTGTCAGACTGCATTGGTTTATCCATTCTGTAAGATATTGTGAATGTAGCGCCTCTGAGCGGTGGGATGGATCTATCTCTATTGACGTCCATAACCATATTATACTCACCACCCAGGAAACAATAAACATCCCGCGAGAGGAACATAGGCACATTCAGATCCTCCAAATATTGAGTCTGATGTGCATTGGGGGCATATAAGCACAGTGTTACCCGTTCCCCAGCCAGCTTCCCAACAGTGCTACTTAGCATCTCTCTGGATCGATGTTTGCATTTTCGACTTCATATGGGACAACTGGAGAAATCCAGATTAGTGTACCCCAGCATATGCCGAGTATGTGGTTCCATATAATTGACCCCTCCATTTGGACCGCAACTTGTGTACCTCTGCCTGCACCAATTGTGTCTCCTGTATGAAAGCAATGTGTACGTTCCTGCGTCGCAGATATGTAAGAATTATGTGTTGTTTGCTCGGTATACCCAATCCTCTCACGTTCCACATGATACAGTTAAACTTGTTAGCCATAGTGGGCCTCCCACCCACATTATAACAAATGGCTCTGCAGTTTGGACCCCTCAATTTTGTGTGAATGTGGCATTACCTGGCAAGGGGAATCGAGTGATGCAAGAATCTGTCCAACTTCGATAACCCACATTATTCTGGCCCAGACATGTGTGTGCCTGTTCTTTGTGTTTCGGACTGTAGAAATTGCCCACCCCCGGCTGAGGTTTGGGGAACTACCTCGCTGCCTTGTGTTAGAAAAAAAAGTAAGTGGAAATTCCCTTGTGGCAAACAAAGTCAGCGAGGTGCACGTAACGGTAGAGAGAAAAAAGAGGAGAAACAACAGTATTCGACCTTTAACTCCCGCCCAACCTAATTAAAACCTAGTGCATTACCTTCCACCACCTTGCCCTGGCCCCCCATCCACATTGCAATACTATCTCTAAAGTCATCCTCACTTCTCCCATCACCACTCCACAGCTGGGACAGGCCCCGTATACCTGTGCCCTGTGTCTGTTCAGTGGCCTGCTCCTAGTATACTTCAGTCTTACATCAAATGGGCGATTCAGAAGTGATTGGGGTTGTATCCAGGCCGTGAGCACAGGCCTTGGAGAGGGGGGGGCAGCGACCCCTGTGGCCCTTTCATGATCTGATGTGCATAGATCCAAGTCAGAGCGAGATCTGTGATAAGCCCAGTCGCAGAGAACACCAGTAGTGCTTGCTCTACAGCAGCCTGTACTTTCAAATGTGTGGTGGTCCATTTGCTCCTTGCTGTTCGCTGTCATTGTGAGGATCTTTGGGTCATCTGGTTTCTGTAGTCCCTCAAGGGCCAGCTATTCCTTGTATTTCCAGCCAAGCCACAATCTCCCACGGGGGAGACGAATATCTGAGTTCCCCATTCACCATTACTTTATGTCTCGCTGGAAACAGTAGTGTGAAGCGGATCCCATGTTCCCATAGGCACTGCTTGACTTGTAAGT
This sequence comes from Calotriton arnoldi, assembly GCA_963921515.1. Classification (NCBI taxonomy): domain Eukaryota; kingdom Metazoa; phylum Chordata; class Amphibia; order Caudata; family Salamandridae; genus Calotriton; species Calotriton arnoldi. The sequence goes on from CAWUFW010000319.1 coordinate 1,611,632, forward strand.
AAGTTTGCCTTTCGTCACTATGCCAGATTTGTGTAGTCTGGGAATACTTGTACCTTTGAGTTCTCATAGTTCCATGGACCATGTTTGCATGCTTTAATAAGGATTATGTCATGATCGCAGTCATTCGCTAGTTTTGCAATGAGTGGGCCCGGCAGCACTCCCGTAGCCTGCCCGGGCACCCTATGCATGTTCAATGAAAAAATGTTGTGGTGGGTTGCCATTGAAGATGTTCTGCAGCAGCCAATTCTGAATAAAGCTCCCTTTTTGAGCTCACTCCTCTTTCTCAGGGACCCCTACAATGGGCACATTATTTGGGCTGGATCACCCTTCTGCATCTTCAGCCCTACTTGGTAGCTCCTTTATCTTTGTCGCCATAACCCTGACCTAATTCTGCAGTTCCAACACTGTGGGTCTCATTGTTGACAAGCCTGGTTCATTATTGGTGACCCTGTCAGCCAAATTCCTGAGGTCTAACCTTTCATGTTTATCTATCTTTGCTGTGTATTGACTTGGTTATTGTGGGGCAATAATGAGGTTCATAGAAGTGTATTCAAGACATCGGCTTCAACGATTATATCGGTATACGGAATCACGAGTATGCAGTGAGGGCAGAGGTCACAATTAGAGTCAGTTACACTGATAAGCCCTTTTTGGGTCTCGCCTACAACAGCTCAAGCGCTCTCCCTTGTGAGAGATATTGTATACAAAAAGTGGCCTGCAGCCCTCCCATTGATTAACATTTGTCGGCTTCATTGTCATTCTTATTTGCTGCCTTCTAATTGGCCAAAGTGTGCTGCCTTCACTTGCTCTTCTTTCGGCTGGAGTACAGACCAAGTTCTGATTGCTTCAGAATGATTGCTGTTCTTCTGCTAGTCGCACTGTGATTGAGGTGCCACTTTTATTTTTCTTCTCCCTGTCCTCCTCATTTAACCTCTTGCCATTTGTAGCTATGTTTTGCTATGCCACACTCACTTCAGAGAAGCCATTTTCTTCTTTGAATAGATGTTTACTGTGACAACAGATGTTATCTGCTTTTATGGGGTCAAAGTATGTTTTCTGCTTCCAAATGTATTTTCACTAAGACATGGACATGGACGCAATTGCTTTGTTTAAATAATACAATTTTTTGCAAAATATCATTTTTTTTTCTTTTTCACGAATTTGGAGATTAATGATTTGCTCAGAATCACAGGGGTGTTGCGCTGAGACCTAACAAGCATTGGCAAAGCCAATAGGTCTCACCTTTGAGACTTTTGACTCTGCCATTGCCTTTTGTTCATGGTGTACATAATGGGCATTGTGGGCATTGCCGACTTTGGCAACGATTTGTAGCCATGTTATCTAGCAGCGAGGATGTTCTACAGCATGACTAAAAAGAATAATCAAGAAAAAGTAGTATGATGCATCCAGCACTAATGCACTTTAAAAAATAGCGCATTAGCCCGGGTCTGCGTCATAGTGCTGTTTTAAATTTGTGCTAGCCACACTGAGAAGCATCCGAACTGCTGTACAGAAAAAAATGCCAAAGCCAATAGCTCTGATTGGCAAGACCTAGAGGCTTTGCAAATCCTTGTTTTGCTACTGTCCATCAGCTAGGTAGGAACGTTGTTCTGCTTTTCTGTGAGTAGACTGTAATATTTAGAATTCAGAGTCCAAATTATTCTTTGGAATTATATAATATAATATAATTGCATTAGTAATAAGACTGATTTTTTTTGGGGTTTTATATTTTTTTTAAATTGCTATTATTCCGATATTCCTTTTAAGAAGAAAGAGTGAAAATACTTGTTAAATGAGCCTCTCTGGGGCCATTATGCTGTATTAGGTCAAGAATGGCCTCCTTGTCTGATGATGATCTGATTCCTGTGAGACTTAGCTCAGTGCTAGATATTTGTAAAGCCACATCCTGAAGTCCACTTTCTCCCCTCTTGACTCCATTTCTCATTAGTCATATGAGATACACAGAACTTTGCATTCCAGAGCTCGATGGCAGTCAGCCAGCGGCTACAGGCCTGCACCAACCTGAGTGTCAGTGTTCTGTAATAGGACATTATACACTTTCATATACCATCCGCTGTGAGATTCACCGTTGACAGGGCCAAAGGAGGAGGGGATAAGAGGGCTTATAGCTGTGCCCCCATATATGGCTGATCACTACAGTCTGGGATTGCTGGGGAGGCCGAGCTGCTGCTGGTTTTTTCCTGCATCAGCATTACTTTTGGTAACTGAGACTGTGAACCCTGACATTGAAATGGCGCCCATATTTAACTTGTCAAGACATAATTTATCTCCTTCAAAAATTGCCATTTGAGCTGAGGTCTTTCCTTTGTACCCACTAATAAACCAATTTGTTTTTTAAATCAAAGGTTTAAATGCAGAAATTATTTAGGAAAATTAGACTTAATCCTTTCTTTGCTTCACACCCAGCTACAAGTAGTCCAGACATGACTGGTTTACTCCCTCCCTCAACTTTCTTACCGCCCTCTAACACAATGCCACCAGATATTTTGGCCTTCGATAAGATTGAACTCAAACATACAGACTCTCTAAGTAAGCAGAGAAGGTACATTCCATACAATATCCAGAAGGATGAGAGTTTGGCTATTCGATCATTGAGAGGAAATTCTAATTTTATAATCAAATCAGTTGATAAGGAAGGCGGGATTGCAGTACAGAATATTGATGATTATCGTAAGGAGATTTTGAGACAAATCTATAATATCCTGATGGTCACAGGAATTTCTGGACATATTTTTAGGGAAAGGCAATTAATCCCTCTTACAATGTTACTTACCATCCAGACAAAGTTGTTGGTAACAGTTTTCTTTTTATTTTGTTCACCATAGGTTGCTACCATTGTTTCTTGTCCTGATGAAAACTCCATGACTATTGTTTTTGGAGTCGAAACGTTGACTTACCACATTGTTGCCTTTTACGTAATTGTTATATTGCACATTGTGAATGAGTTCTGTGCTATTAGTAACATATGATTTGTCAGCATTGAAACATTTCTTGTAAATATTGTTTGTGCACTTAACAATTCACTTTTGACAGAATAACTTCCACTGAGCCGTTTTCTTTGGAGTATCTATTGGTATTTTCTTCTGATGTACTTAATTTCTTAAGTAATTAATGAATTGGACGTACCACTTATTGTGAACGTGTTATCCTTTAAAATAATTGCCAAGCGGCACTGGCCTGTAGCTCTCCCGGAGGAAGTCTTATTTGTATGTTGTTTGTTTTTTGTGTCTTTTACCTGTGGTCAGGGCTGCCTTGTACCACCTGCCTGCTCTCAAGCTATAATAGCTGGTCTTTGGAGACTGCTTTTCTCTCAAGAAGGCCTCTTCCAAGATCAGGCCCTGGGACAAGCAATCAACCTGTTTTAATAACATTTTAACAATTATTCAGTGAGGACTGTGACAGTTCAAGCACTCCACGGGGACTTGAGTGATCAGCAGTCTCAGTGTTCCTGTCAATAAGCACCAGCATAAACCTCTTTCCATTAAGTATTTTTTCTACTTGAAAAACTGACCGAATACTAGGTGACACTATTTTCAAAGTAAACACTGGGGTTTTCAGTCCCGACGCATTTTGGTTATCTGATCATGCTATAGTACACCTGGTGATTGAATGAAATATGCTACTACAATCAAGGAATGCTATTAGTGTCTGATTGAGAATGTTTAGCTGGACAATGAAGTTGAGTAGGATATTTAAATATATTTCACTATAATTCAAGAAGAAGAAGAGAGAAACAATCACTCTGGAGCACACTTTTGTATACTGGCGACAAAACACAAAATTGTTAAGAACAGAATTAGAGAAAAAAAAATCTTGAGAAGATACATAGTGTTATGCACTGGAATGACACGTTTTCAAGGAAAATCTGTTTTTATAAATAACATGATATAATAAGATTAGGCTGATATTCCGCCAAAGCAAAAAGCGGTGGGCCTCATTTAGACGCTGGGAGAGCTCGACTGCCCCATTTTGAGGCCCCCGCCTGTAGACTGGCCATTATAAGCAACAATTATGTGTGTACGTACCTCTTTGGTATGTGAAAATGAGTGGGACTCGAACACGGAGTCCAGTAGGCTTGTATCAATCGAGTACGTGCTTATGTGCTTTCAATATAGATCAGTATCAAAAATGCTTTTGGTAACGTCGTCAATAAGTAGATACCCACTGTCACCAATGAGACAGAGATGCCTGCTGGTATGGGATAGTGATTGTCAAAAAAAACTGTGTTTGAATGTCTATATGGAGAACTACTCTTGTACGTTAGTTGTTTGAGGACAATCACGTGGTAATATCCCTCTTCAGATAGAGTATACATTTGAGTGACACAACCCTTGAAAAAAGTGGCACCCCCACCTCTTTTTTAAAACACGTTAATTCATAGGCAGGTATCCTTCCTTAACAACACTGTGACATACACTACAGGCGGATGACAAACTAACACTACGATGGCCCCGATATGTAGATTTTTTTTTAAGGTCTACTTCACATCGACAATGTAATATTAAGTCAAAAGACTTATGGGTGTTCTTTTTAGTTTTGTGATCTTCGGACATGAGAGTTGTCTTTTTTATGACGTAAATATGGAGTCAAAACTCCCCCTTTTTATGTTTACCTTTCCCGTGTGTTTTTTTAATTTTTTTATTATTAGTGTGTAACTACAGGATTGGTTCCCCACTGGAGTGACATGTTGCCTTGAACCCTAAAGCAATAGGGCAAGTAGATGGACGGGTGGTGCATAGTCCCTACTGTGTGCCATATGTGTGAGAAGAGTTTTTTCATGAGTGTGACACGAGCTATTTATCACAGTATCACACTATTGCAAAATACGTACTAAGAATGACCACAAGGACTTTCAGACAAAGAAATGAGCCAAATATTCAGATATAAATAAGGGTAAACTGTGATTTAGCATTACAGGCAATAACAAGTTACTGGCTGAGTAGAGAGGTAAGACCTATTCTTACCTATGTGCATGGACACGAATGCAGGACGAACTGTAGGGGTCCTAGACCCCCCTCTGCTTTTTTATGGGGTTATCTTTTTTGTGGCCGAATGATGAATAAAGGGAACCTCTTTGGGTTTACACAGCAGTACTTTTAGGAATAGATCTGGACCACTTGATTGACCATAAATATTTATTTTGTTACCCCTTGGAAAAAGTTTGAGACCACTCTGTTGGTACTGTCTTAACATGGTGGGGCGGACTGGCCAATGAGGAAGCATGCCACCAAAATGTGGGTGAGGCCTTTCCATCCATAATCTTTTGATTTTGTGTTCCCTTAGTTGAAGTCTTCTGGTAGGTTAGGTTACAAAGGAGTTGAGCTGCTGTATCTTTTTGTGATTGTGTGTTAGCTGTGGAGGCTGAAACGGCAGTTTAAAAAAAAAAACTCTGTCTCTTCGTTTAGAGTGATACTGAACGCCCTCCACAGCCTAAATTTTTGCTGAGCACCTTCCACGTTAAAACGCCAACTCTGCAAACTTTTTTGTTCAGAGCAAACAAACTCCCAATGAAGAAGTTTGTTTTCTCTGGACCAAAAAATAAATAGCCTGACTTACAGGGAGTTTTCTTTCTACATGTGGGGCCATTCTGCATTTTTCCTGTCCATCTCCACCATACTGTCACCGTGACCTGGTGGCCTTTTGGCAGATGGGCTGTCAGTCAGGGGTACATAGCAAACACAAGGAGATGATGGACGGAGCGCCAAAACGTTTCAGACACTCACCCCCAGTCACTATTAGATCTGAGTTGAATCCATCATCGTTCTTTAGCTCACTTCGCCACCCCAGTTCAGACCCAGCCATATGCAAATCAGTCTTGACCCTGTTCCTCATGGGAACAGTCCAGCCCAAACTGCCAAGCCAGGTCTTCCCTGGACCGCAAACAAGCATTTTGGGACCGGTTTCGGGGTAACACCCCTCATCAGCCAGGCTAGCTTGAATCCAGTGGCAAAGTGATCAAGGGACCCACGTCTGGGCATACCCTGCCAACTTAGAGTGAACAAAGCAAACACAAAGAGATGATGGACGGAGTGCTGACACTTTTCAGACACTCACCCCCAGTCACTATTAGATCTGGGTTGAATCCATCATCGTTCTTTAGCTCACTTCGCCACCCTAGTATACACCAGTGGAGCCAGTGGAAGACCCAACATTGTACACCTAGCGCTTCCTCTAACTAGACTTGGAGGGGGGCGTGGCCAAGATGGCGGCGAGGTAGGACGTGTCTCGCTACCTCTCCGCCGACCGCCGACATTAAGCACCGGCATATCGGCCGCACGCAGCGCTACAGTAGAGGCAACTTACCTCTGGGTCCCCTGGGACTCCCGGTGGCCCGTGGGGGCGGGCGGCGGCCCCGCAGAGACAGCGGCTGGGCGCGCACGGCGGAGAGCAACGCCGCGGGCGACGCAGCCTACATTCCTGGGCTGCGGCGCTGGTCGAGCCGGCTGGCTCGGCCCATTTGCGGGGCGCTTGGAGGTGGAGGACTCCGACCCCGAAGCACACACTGAGCAGATCCCGCCGTCGCGGAGGGACGGGCGGCAAAGAGTGACCCGGGAGCCCAGGCGGTAGTGACACAGAGAAGACAGCGGGGGGGCGGGGCGTGCTTCGCTGCCCTGCCGCTGCCCATTAGCTCCCGGCATTGTCCGGTTGGGCCCCCTGTGGCAGCGACGTGGGGGGCATTAGCCTCCGGACCCCCTGCATTGCCTGACGATCCACTGAGGCGCACTGAGGCCTGGCCGCGGCCGCGGTCGGGCGCGCGGGGGAAAACATTGGAGGAGGTGCGGCCTGAGGCCCCGAGTGGCGGCATTCTGCGCACCCGTCGGACAGTGCCGCCTTCTACACTGCAGGAGGAGGGTGAGTGCACTACAGGCGGGAGACACGGCCCCTGGGCGATTGCTGGGTGAACGCTGCCGCCGTCGGTCCCCACATAGAGGCTGCGGGAGTGCCTGGGGGGCGACGCTGTCACGAGGGCAGGAGGAGCTGGGCCCGTGAGGAGCCGCGCAGATTTGGAGCGAGAGTCTTCGCCTGGACCCGGGCTGCACTCAACGGCTGGGCGGAAGGACCAGTTGGTGGGGCCTACCGACGCGACGAGTGTGCGGCGGATCGAGAGCTACCGCTCCGGCCGTGGTGGTGCCTGCGGAGGTGTCCCAGTTGAAGGCGGAGGTGGCCTTTCCCTAGCAGTGCAGGCCTCTGGGGTGCTGGAGGGAGGAGGCCTGCGGTGAGACACGGCCTGCACGGCACCGAAGTGATAGCGGCGAGGGAGGAGTGAGCGTCTACCGGAGTGACCGTTTGGGTGGCGTTTCGGCACTTGCTGCGTCCGGGAGTGATTGGACCGATTTGGCCCTCCTGGAACGGGGGCCCTCCCGAGGAGCTGTGCACTGACCCGGCGGGGTCCACTGTGGGATCACGGGGGTTGTTCCCCCCCTGGCATCCTTCCTGGCGACTACTCAGGCTATGACCTCCACCAGGGCCAAAAGGGACAAGAGCTTGAGGACCACCAAACAAGAGGGGACATTGAAGGACCTTTTCGCCCGCGCATCGATTCCGCGGGGCGCCCCAACCATGGCCCTCTCCAGTTCCGGAGCAGCTGCGGGGATGCCGATACGGCGGAGGCGCCCATCACGCGCTCATACCTCGAGTCGCTTTTTGCGTCGCTTCGGGAGGACCTGCAGACGGTGAAAAAAGACCTCACAGCGGAGATGAAGGACATCCGCAGGGATGTGGATGGTGTCGGGGAACGAGTGGCGGCTTTAGAGGAGAAGGGCGACACCAGGGACGAAGAAATCTCGTCGCTACAGCAGGAGGTTCTGAGGCTCCATGAGCAACAGGTCGACCTTCAAACCCATCTTGAGGACCTCGAGAATCGTTCCCGACGCCATAACATCCGGATTCGAGGGGTGTGTTCTAATGCCGAGACAGGCGACATCTTTGCCTTTGTTAAGGGGCTGTTCAATCACATCCTGGGGAACGCCCCGGACTTTGATCTCGTCCTGGACAGGGCACACCGCGTGGGTCCCCCCAGAGCAAATGCGGCCGTTCCAGCGGACATCCTTACCTGTGTGCAGGACTTTCGCACCAAAGAGGAAATCCTCCGTAAGGCTAGAGCGATGCACCCGATCTCCTATCAGGGGCAGTCCCCCACACTATACCAGGACTTAGCAGCTATCACCCTGCACAAACGGAGGCGCTTTAGACCCGTCACGGCCCACCTCCGCCAACGAAACATTCAATATACCTGGGGATACCCGTTCCGCCTGATCTTCCGTCTCGAGGGGCGGCAGTACCAGCTTCGTTCGCTGGTGGAGGCCTGCAAGATCTTGGACATCGCCCTGCCTGAAGAAGAGGCGGAACCCCAAGATTCGGGGCCAGCCACGGGAGTGACCTCATCGGGTTGGCGGCTTCAGCGCCGCCGCCGCCGTCCCAGGCGACCAGACCCAGCGGAGATAGCATCCGGGCAGAGGGCCGCCCTCGAGTCCCTTCCTGGAACACTGGCAAAATCCTGACTTTGGCTCTCTGTTACCATTGCTGAGGCGGGAGGCGGGGAGGGTACATCTTGGCCACTGATTGGAACCCGTAATGACTTTTTCCCTTTCATCCGGGGATGAAGGACTATGTTGTTCTCGATTATGGGTTATTGTTTTTATTATTCGATTTGGCATTTGTTACGCCTTGAATGTTTTTCCTTTCTCCGGGGTCCCTTTTCTTTCTCTTCTTCTATGTCTTTTTTCTATGACTGTTCTTTGTCTCAATGGGGGGCCTGGTCCAGGGCACGAGGGGGGCTTTCCTTTTATGCAACACTGTGCGCCATTGACGGCGATAGGACACACGCTGGGCCCGCAGACACAGATGAGGGGTAATGTCTACATCTCCAATTAAGGTCCTTACCTTCAACGTAAGGGGGCTCAATAGCCCTAACAAGCGTAGGGCCCTGCTTTCCTATTTGGAAAGCACACGCGCGGACATATGCCTCCTACAGGAGACACATCTCCTCTCACGAGATTGCCATCGCCTAAGGTCGCGAGCCTTCCCGACCCAATTCTTCTCTTCTATGTCCACTAAAACAGCGGGGGTAGCAATTCTGGTCTCCAGGGCATTCCCGGGGAAGATGATACAAAGGGGGTCGAGATAAGGGCAGGCTCCTCACCTATCACTTTTCGGTGGGGGGACACGCAATAGTGGTGGGTTCGGTTTACGCCCCTAATGAAGGCCAGGAACGCTTCTTACGAGAGGCCCTTATGGCGGCTAACGCAACACATGAACGCAACATCTTAATAGGGGAAGATCTCAATATAGTGTTTAATACTGAACTGGACAGGTCCGCGCAGCGCACTACCCAGGTGGGTACCTTGTCTCCGACAGGGGCCCTATGGCTGAGCGAACTCGACCTTACTGATATCTGGAGACAACGCCCCCCACAATCACGGTCCTTTTCTTATTATTCAAACGCGCATAAAACTTATGCGCGGCTGGACTACTTTCTTGGCACTAAGACCATCCAGGCGGCTACACACTCTGTTGACATTTTGGCCGCCTCTCTCTCTGACCATAACCCGGTGGAAATCTTATTAAATTTACCGCGGACGGGTCGCGCTACCCCGCGGTGGCGCTTTTGGGACACGTTGTTGCACCGTCCAGATACGGTAGCCCAACTACAGAGTGCCATACGGGACTACCTCATAAACAATGACAACCCCGACACTTCGCTCTCAACCAGGTGGGAGGCCCTAAAGGCAGTTATCAGGGGGGAAGCCATTGCCATTGCGGCAGCGGAGAATGCGGCTCGGAAAGCGAAGAGGGAGGAACTGACGCAAAATGTTCACGAGCTGGAGCAGATGCACCAACGCACCGGGGCTCCCCGCATATGGCGGCAATTGTCTCTTGCACGGAAGCAACTGTCAGCACTGGATCTGGACAAGGCAGAATATGCTGCTGTGCGGCTCCGACACTCTTTTTATGTAGGAGGGGACAAAGGCGGGCATCTCCTAGCGCATAAACTACGCGAGGCCCGACTCCGTGACGGGGTCCAAGCAATTAGGGACGATGAGGGCCACACATTCACTGAGGATGTGGCCATTGCCGAAACCTTTCGCAGGTATTACGAGGGCTTGTACGATGCGCAGCCCCTAGCGGAGGCGGACATCACTGCCTACCTCTCGGAGGCTAATCTCCCGACATTGACGCTTGACCAAGCAGAGCATATTGAGAGAGAGATCCGGCCGGAGGAGGTTCTAGCTGCCATCGCCCGCCTGAAGCTGGGCAAATCCCCGGGCCCCGATGGGTATACGGCGGCCTTTTACAAGCAGTTTGGCGTTGTGCTGGTCCCCCTACTAACTAGGCTTTTTAACTCTTTTGCGGAGGAAGGGTCCATTCCCTCGTCCATGTTGGAAGCGGCGATAGTAGTCCTCCCCAAGCCGGGGAAAGATAAATCTGTTTGTGGGTCATACCGGAACATATCACTGTTGAATTTAGACCTGAAGCTTTACACATCTATTCCGGCGTCCCGACTCGCCCCCTACATGCAGGGGTTGGTGGACCCCGATCAGGCTGGGTTTATTCCACAGCGTCAGACCAGCGACAATACCAAACGGGTTCTACACCTTATTGAGAAGGCCTCCCGTATCCCAGGGAAATACATGTTGTTGACGGTGGATGCGGAGAAGGCCTTTGACCGGGTCCATTGGCCATATCTCGAGCGGGTGTTGCAACATATAGGCCTCCGGGATAAAATGCGGACGCTCATCTTTAATTGTTATCGCTCACCCACAGCGACGGTCAGAGTTAATGGACAGACCTCCACCCCTCTCCTGATACACAGGGGGACCAGGCAGGGCTGCCCTCTGTCGCCGTTGCTTTTGCTCTTTACATGGAGCCTCTGGCACAGAGGGTCCGGAACCAGACGCAAATCACTGGCATTCGCTTTGGGGGGGACACCCACACTATTAGTCTCTACGCAGACGATGTGTTGGTGACCTTAGAAAACCCTAGTAGTGCCTTGGGAGCTTTCATAGAGGAGTTGGAGGTTTTTGCTGGAGCGTCCGGGTTTAAGGTAAACCTGTCCAAATCCACTGCGATGAACCTTTCGCTGTCGGCCCAAGAGATGGCGGATCTACAGGCTCGCTCACCGCTGCTGTGGTCCGAGGACCCCGTCCCATATCTAGGCATCTATTTGATGCCCACACTGCAGGGCATGAGGCTTACCAATTTTTCCCGCTTACGACTCAGGATTCAGGCCGAATTACAGCGATGGAAACACCACCAGATATCTTGGCTGGGGCGGGTTGCCGCTATAAAGATGACTGTCCTTCCCCAGATCCTTTACCTTTTTCAAACATTGCCCCTACCGCCTCCAACAGGGTGGCTTAAGAAGGTGCAATCCAATCTCTCATCCTTTATCTGGCAGGGTCGTAAACCTCGGTTGAAACGCGAGATCAGCTTTCTCCCACCGCATGAGGGGGGCCTGGGGATCCCTGATCTCACCCTATATTATAAGGCGACGCAGCTACGCTATTTGGTGGAGTGGAGCCGGGCCGAATCGGAAAAGAAATGGCTCTTTCAGGATCGGGCGGTGGCGGGCACATCTTTGCGGAAGGTCCCCTTCCTCCAGAGGATCCATCGTCCTCCTAACTTGTATGCCTCCCAAGTGACTCGTTCACTACTTAAAGTTTGGGATCAGACGAACCTGAGCCACGAGTTGACGTCCTTCCCCTCACCGTTCACTTCCATTCTGGATAACCCGGCCTTTACTCCAGGACTGGACCCGCATTCTTTCCGCCAGTGGCGGGAGTCCGGCTGCTGGGCACTAGGCCCCCTGTTTGTTAGGGGCGATTTGGTGACCTTCCCCACGCTTCGGGAGGATTTTGGCCTCCCAGAGACGGAACGTCTGCACTACTTCCAGGTACGGCACTGGGCTTTACACTCGGATGTCCGCCCGCACGCGGCTCGGCGACTGACACACTATGAGCGCTGGCTGGCGACTCGGACATCAGATAGAAAATTGATATCAGACTTATATAAAATGCTCCAATCTAAATACACACATAGTTACCACGCTGGGCGGGCACGATGGGAACGGGAACTTGGACGGGACCTTACCTCTGAGGAGTGGGAGGGCGCCTGCTACAGGGCTCGTCACACAGCGACACATATAGGACTAACAGAAACCCTCACTAAACTGGTCTACCACTGGTACTATACCCCGGAGAGGCTTCATCGGGTTGACACGGGACACAGCCCAGATTGTTGGCGGGGGTGTGGAGAGAGGGGCACTCTTGTCCACTTATTGTGGGATTGCACACATCTCAAAACATACTGGGCCCATGTCCTGGACGAAATAGATACTCACCTGGACACCGAGATCCCCAGATTCCCTGCATATGTTCTCCTTGGGGTGCCCAACGCGCTCACATACCCCCTCAAGGCTAGGAGAGGGAAACAAATGGCCATAGCTCTAGGCTCGGCAGTGCAGAACATTCTAATCCACTGGAGGTCCCCTGATATCCCTACACACACCGGATGGTACCACCGCCTATGGCATGTCCTGGGGATGGAGAAGATCTCTTTAATCCTAGCTGGGAAGGGCGCTTCATTCAGTGAGCTATGGCAACCCTTCATTGCTCTTCTTACACAGGACTTCCGTGAGCTGACTTGTCCGCGCTATCTACGCCTCTTACGTCTCACTGCACCGGAGTCTTCCACGACGCAGAGCGATCACTAGCTCTACTGAGTCGTCTGCCTTATCACTTTGCCATCAGCCTGGACCAGGGGTGGGAGAGGGGCGGGTAGTTTTCATTTTCTTATTCCCTTTTTCATTTTCGGGGGGGCATAGGCGGGGTTGGTTTTTGTTTATTGTTTCTATTGAATCATTATACTGTTGCCCTCAATACAAGCCGGCCCGGAGTGGCCTTACTGTAATGTTTTTATCATTGGCAACCTACAATAAAAAAGAGTTAAATCATAACTAGACTGGGAGAGGCACAAGTTTGCTGAAGCAGGAGCCCTACTAATTTACAGCTGTGCTCCTGCTTCACCAAACTCTAAATGAGGCCCTGAGATTTTTCATGAATCAAACTGAAAAGGATGCACAATACCTAATTCCCTAAAATATTAAAGAAATTGAACAATAATTGGAGTTATAAGATTGATGGTTTCTTAATTAAAGATAAATAGTTGGTCATTGAACACTTCTACATTCTATGCTAAACCGTAAATTACAGTACAGTACAACATGTCTGGCCTCCATTCTGACTCAGAGAAGGTATTACATTTAGATTTAGATTGACCTGATATGAATTGAGGTTGTGCCAAACCCCCCCCCACCAACCTTTGCACGTAGAACGATACGAAATTGGACAATAATTGGAGTTATAAAATTGATGGTTTCTTAATTAAAGGTAAACAGTTGGTCGCTGAACACTTCTAGACTCTATGCTAAACCATAAATTACAGTACAGTACGACATGTCTGGCCTCCATTCTGCCACAGAGAAGGTATTAAATTCAGATTTCGATTGAACTGATATGAACTGAGGTTGTGCCACCCCCCCCCACCCCCAACAACCTTCTCACGTAAAACGATAGGGGTTCTGGGGAAAGTGTTCTTACGGTCATTCCCCACCTTTCCTAATACATTTGGGGTCTTTTTTTATCAGAATTAGCTAAAGACTGATGACTCACATATCAAAATTCCTTACAACCTCTGCAATTAACGTGATAACTAACTACACTACCATGAATTATGAGAAAAGACACAGTAACATTTTTGTAACAAGAACAGGATTTTAGGTGAGAAACACACTTTTTTATAAAAAAAATGTATTGATTAATTTTTTTAGAGGCATCTTGCACAGTAATGGAAGCAGCTACCCTGCTTCAGTAATTGAACAACACCCAACATTGCCAGATCATATAAAGAAATTCTCTGCACAGCAAATGAGTAACAATGATCATTAGTATCAGAAAGTATGCAGATAATCGAACAAGGATTAAATAATTGACCAGATAGCCCTATTTACTTCTTATATAGTCCAGACTCTATGTCAGTTTGTCTATTTGATATATACTTATATTTTTGCATTTGCTTATAGAGCAGACTCTATGACAGTCTGGTTAATGATTTGTATTTAGTCTTTCCTTGGGTTTTCTTCAGAGACAGACCTTGTGTCAGCCCACTTGCAGGATTATACTGTGATTATTTTGTTTATGCTCCTTTCTAACTAATTAATTACTTTTTGCTTTCTCTAATAAACATATTTTTTAATAAACCTATGAGGTTTTAATCTGGAATCCTGTCTTGCACAGGTTTGTTTGCTAGCTTTAGACTACGTCTTACGAAGAATCAGACAGGCCAAATCTTGTGCATCTACCCTCTTAATTAATTAGGGCGTCAACAGTACCCATCTGAATGATGCTGCATAGATGCATGCTGCCGGGTGTCTAAAAATGTTACAGATACGAGGAAGACTAGTACCCTGTTTCAGGAAACATATGTGTAGTACACCTGTGTGTGTTGATGCGAACTGGGGAAAGATCAATAGCCTGTTGCTAGAGGTTGTATGGAGGAGTAAATGATATTATGCTAAGTTGGAGAAGAGTAGTACACTGTTGTAAGAAGAAGCATTGGTAAGAATCCCATAGTGTGCTAAGTTGAGGAAGAGCAGAACGCTATCATGAGGAGTTGTGTGTGCTAAACTGGGGAAGAGCAGCACCCTGCAGTGAAATGTTACACGGGGCAGTACACTGTATTGTGCTAAGTTGGGGAATAGCAGAGCCCTTTTGTGAGAACTTGCATGGGGGAGTATCCCATAGGTGCAACGTGGGAAAAGAGTAGTACTATGTTGCAAAAGGTTGCAAAGGGAAGTACCCTGTGGAGTGAAAATGTGGTGAAGTGTAGTACCCAGTGGTGTTTTGAGTGGTAGCCACAAGTTCCACCTGAGTGTGCTCTGGGACCCTCATTCTGTTCAAATAGGGAGATTTTACAGGTGTGTGGTGCTGGAGGCAGAGTATATCAGAGTGAGGGATTGTGAGTCTTTTATAGTGTGTTTTTGTTCACCTAAATCTGCTTTGGGACCAGTTGTTATTGTAGAAAGTTGACATGTAGGATGAGTTGATTGACTTGTAGGAAAATTTGAAAGAGGCAGAGTATTGTGATTCTCTTCTGGTGCATTATTCAGTTTGCATGTAATGGACTGGGTAAGAGTAATGTTTGGATGGTGGCGTTTGATTTAGCTCTAATGTGTTGCAGGTGAGTACTTCTTTGTCTGCTAATGTTGTCTGGTGTCAAGGGTTATATTACTGGACTGCTGTTGTTTCTTGTGTTTCTTGTGTTGCGTCAATAATTTGTCCATATTTATCTACTGGAGGCTGTCCTCATTGTGTTCAGAAGACGCAACCAACTTTCTGGCCCAATTTCGAGAAGGCAGGGTACTGGGTGCATATTATGTGCTTTCTTCAGACTGGCACTTGGTCATGTTGATTTGTCAAGCTAGTGTGACTGGGGGTGAGGTGTGTTGGAGTGCTGGACTGAATAATTGTGAGTGACTGTGTGGTGGAACGTGTTTTCCTCCTGGGGTTGTGTGTATTGCTTGCGGAAGATGGAGAAAATGTGAGAGTTGTTGTGTCTGTGTCAACTGCATATTTTAGTGATGTGAGTAGGATGTCTGGGGACATTGTGTATAAGTGTAGTTGTGATGATAGGTTTTGTGTTGGAGTCTGGTCAAGGAAGTTTTGAGTGAATGTGATGTATGGTTAAACCTTCAATTTTTATTTTGTTTGTGTCTTGAGTGGGAACTCAGTGATGATGGGGAAACCCTTGGTTGAGAGAAACCAGTGGGTTCCGTGCCCTGCCTTTCGCTTGACTGAGCTTCCATGACTACATGTTCAGTGTGTATAAACGTTAAGGGTGTCATTGTGAGTGTACAGACATGATGGTAGGGCCTCACGTCTGAGGAGCTCGCAAGATTTGCATGTCTTGGACTGTAATACAATGGAAGTCGCAACCTTGTTATTGCCTTGTTTCTTTGTTTGACATGCTGTGTCAGAAGCCTCATGTCTTAACCCATTGCAGACTTTATGTGACTGCTATTTGCTGTCTTTGTATGTCTCTGTGGGTACTGGAGAGTTAAATGGGTTTTTGTTGGGTGAATGTGTAAAGTAGACATGTGGGAAATGTTATGAATGATTGTTTCTGTACTTTATATGCAATGGAACGCCTGTTCCTTGGTGTGTTGTTTGTCAGAAAGGGAGGTGTGTAGTATTCTGTGTGCTCCCATTCACTGTCTGTCTGCGATGGTCTGTGGACTGCTGTGGAAATGATGTAACAAAATGTTGGTGTGTGGTCTGCAGTGGAAGTTAGGAGATAGGAACAGTTGGACGGAGCCATGACAGGACCTACCTGATTTTCCTGTAACCTATGGGCCTACCATGAAATAATGATTTGACCTCCTACCTGAGTGGCTCCTGACACTATAAATACCCAGCCCTCCAACTACATCAATACAGATAGAAGGTGACTGTGAGGTCTGACTGTGGACAATGTGGTCACTGAAGAGAAAGAAGGCTATGAGGTTCAGGAATCAGGAAGCTGACTGTGAAACAAAGAACCGCACGTGGTTGCCTCACTAGTCCTGTGTTTCTCTATCGTATATGGTTGTTCCGTGATTCGGTCCAGTCTTACCTCCCTACTCAGATAATAGTGAAGAGATGCTGCAAGAGCCTGCTGTGTGTGAATGCACTACGCCTAGTCTTTCTGCTACAGGTACTTATGACAGTGTACGCTAGCCTGGTCCCCATGCTCACCAGACATGTCATCTGAATATAGCCCTTCAAATGCTGCAAAGGCGCTAAAGATCACATGTGCTGCATTAATGAGGTAATGCTGTTCCTGTCTCTCACAAATACAGGTGTTGGATGACAACTTCACAAAGATAGCATACACAAGGAGATGATGGGCGGAGGGCTGAAACTTTTCAGACACTTACCCCCTGTCACAGATCTGGGTTTAATCCATCATCATTCTTTAGCTCACTTCGCCACCCCAGTTCAGACCCAGCCATATGTAAATCAGTCTTGACCCTGTTCCTCATGGAAACAGTCCAGCCCAAACTGCCAAGCCAGGTCTTCCCTGAACCGGAAACTAGCATCCTGGGACCGGTTTCATGGTTTCACCCCTCATCAGCCAGGCTAGCTAGAATCCAGTGGTAAAGTGAGCAAGGGATCCACGTCTGGGCATACTATGCCAACTTAGGGCGAACAAAGCAAACACAAGGAAACTTCACAAAGATAGGCAGCACAATCACTGTTCACTTCAATCCTCTGATACTGATTATGAGTGGGTAATACTGATGCACATTTACCAGTGATAGGATGAATTATTTGATGCCTTCCAGAACATGGTAAGAACATACACGGTCGGGACCCTGGTCAAATGGGTAGGAGCACAATTGATATAGGTCTATCCTGCAAGCTGAGACAGCTTATATTGAGGGGGCAACACATAAGACTAAAAAGGCACCCCCCTAGAAATATCTACTTTAGAGGTCTGGGAGAAGGGGGAAAAGGACCAAAATTTTCAAAACAAACTCCCTCGTGACCTATATTGCTTTACTACTGGCTTTCACAAGCTCTAAAATGGGGCATCAACAATGTTAATCTCCACACAACAACTTAAAGTTGTTGTGTGGAGATTAACATTGTTGATGCCCCATTTTAGAGCTTGTGAAAGCCAGTAGTAAAGCAATATAGGTCACGAGGGAGCAACACATACCACTGAAGACCATTCAATAGATAAGCAAATCTCTGAAACTTGCAAGAGCAATATATATAGAAGAAGCTTTCACAGTGGCAAGAGACAGTAAAGAGCCTGTGTACTGCATTACCAGAGTAAAAATGAGTGATAATTCATCCTGGCACCACGAGAAGTTAAGAAGTGCATATCCTAGACTAAGACACCAACTATCATAAAATCTAGCTCTATAAAGGGTCTGGAACAGAAACAACTTCGCTACTTGCATTGATCTTTCCAGGTACAAATGATTGAGATTGCAATCTCCTCAATTGCTTTGGTTTTCCAGAATGTTCTGTGTAAATTACAGATACGCTTTTTGTTTTCCTGTGCCACACTCAAGCGACTTCAAGAGAAAGGGCTCATCCTGCATAGCAAAAAATTTGAATTGTTCAAGCTGAGCCAGGAATTGTCTGAGTATTCTCAGCAGCTAGGGTGAGGCCAATCCTCCACTCTCTTCCATATATCTCTTGGTGGCCACCTACTGTGGATGGTTGAAACTCCATGAGCTCACTCTGACTGAGCCTCTACCGTAGGTCTCTGAAGCAAAGAGTTTCTGTTGGGACAAAGACACGAACAAGCTTTCCAGAACTCCAAGCATGCCTTGCCAGATAAAACCACAATGACAAACTGTGGTCATCACAAGGAAGTGGACTGGGAGCAGTCATGCTCCAGGTAGATAACAAAGGCACTTGCTACCTGTGCGCACAACTGCCCAGACCTGATGCTCACTAAGCAACGCTACTTACAGACAGAAAACAAAGCAAGTACCACATCCTGTGCTGTTGCCATTTTCACATACTCTGTATGGATGTTTCACTATAGCTATGGCTTATAAGTCGCCAGTGTCACTTTATGCAACAAGAAACTAATTCTGCAGCTTAAAGTGTGCAAGTACATTGTTGTCTTACCACTTTGCCTCAGGAACGTGCATATTGTCCCTCCAGATACCATTGCCCCTGCTATCTGCATTGATCACGAGGAAGTAAAACACATGCAACAGCATGTAAGGATCATTGTGGAGTTTCCATCCCTTGGGACATAACTTTGGAAGACGTCATAGCAGGAGCAGCAAAACCTAGCGCCTGGAAGCTGACATTCAAGTTTACTGATATGGCAGATAGAAAAATCTCCTTGGGGAAATTTGATACTGAGTCTGAAGACTAGGCAGGCTCTCATTGCCTTCACAAATCTGTGAACTTAGGTAGCAGTGTCTGAAGATGGCTAATCTTGAGGGGTTAGTAAATGGTGATAACATAATTCCTCATACCAGGGGAAAACCCGCAGGGAATGGTTTAAACTAAAGATCTCCTCTGCAAGGGCACAAAGTTTCTGACCATGGTTGGATTCGTAGTTTGGCTTTTAGCACATTGCCTAAAGTGCTAGGCCTCTGGCCAAGCTGAGAACATTGTGGCCAGACTGTCAGAAGATCTCTGCATGATACCCAGGAAAATAGTCAGCCTAGATCTCTGCATCACCCCACAAGCACTATCCATCGTAGATGAGTGCATCCCCTGGCTAAAAATCAAGCTACTGGAAGCTATCTTTGCAGAGCCAGTGCTCTACAAGTTACCGTAGATTTTGACTACTCAAGGCGTTTCCACAGAAATCAAAACAGACAATGAGCCCTCTTTCATGGCTGTGACTTTAAGCTGTAGCTTGAATCGCAAAGCATTAATCATCAGAGAATTACCTCTACGTGGTCTCCGGACAATGGTGAGGTCGGCAAATTCACATGCATCCTTAAAAACCTAATGAGAATTGCTACTGAGCAAGAGCAAAACCTAGAGCTGACACTCTAGCAGTTATTGCATAAGACCGATCCACTCATCACTTCTCAACCAAGGGTGTCTTAGCAATTATCCTCTGGATGCAGGCTTGGTCTCCACCATCCCCTCTGGATACACATCTGAAAACAGACTCCCTTGAAGTAAGAACAATGATTGCATAAGTTATAGACAAGAGCCACAGCTCTAACAATCTACAAGGTGGTCCGTGCTGGTCAATGACTATCACCTAGGTGGAAAGTTAAATCACAGCATTTGAACCTTGACCAATGGTCACTAGGATCTGGGGAAGCATGTCAAAGGCCATCAGGTTTGATGTCAGGCCCACAAGTACATGCTCAGTCTTCAAGGATTTCCTTTGTGATAACATCCCAGTAAATGGCAGTTTTCAACTCTCTCAGGACTGGTTTGACGCAAATGAAGACAAGGTGATGGGAGAAGATATGATTTGAGAGAAAACTAGAAGGTTGATACAAATATCAGGTCAAAACAGTGATCCCAAACCAAACGTTAGTTGTATGCTATATGAACTACCTATGGCATTGGGGGACTTCCTGTATCTCTTGCGCCCAGTGGTCAAAGTGGGGGGGAATCTGGGGGGCACGACGAGACCATACTTTTTTAATTTAAGAAAAACAGTTCCACTACTTTTTGTGAAAGCACAACCATCCCGGGAGGTTAATTCCGAGAGCTAAAATGCTTCAGCTGAAGTGTAAGGCAGGGAGCCTCCGGTGCTGTGAAACTGAGGGAGGGGCAGACAGCTAAACAAGCCTTCTTTCCAGGGTGCCTACTTGCCTGAAAGAAATGTAAATGTGCACAACTCGTTAATCTACAAATGTAAAGGGGGAAAGGTATCCAGTATTGGCTTTTATTGATGGAATTATTTGAAGCTTCCTGATGAGACAGATTTATTCTTTTTGAGTGGTATTGCAAGGGAGTTACCAGTTGAGCTGTGAAGTGCGTGTTTTTAAAGTGCACTTATACAATAATTGCACTATGTACAGTCTGGGTATTACTAAAATCTATATTTTGGAAGCACTGAAACCTTGTTGCACATTTTGTACCAGCCTATGTTATACTGTGTGTATTGCAAGTTTCAAATAATGACTTACATATTCACAGTGCTTTCTGTCACAGAATGGGACCTCGCAGCACTAAACATACACAAGCCACTATTCTCCAACCAAGATTCAGTTAAGTGGCTCTGTGGTAACAGACACAGACCTCTGCAGTACTTTAACTAATAGAGGTTTCATAATATATGATAGTGCATTTCCCACTGAATAACTTGACTTGCATTTATTTTTGCATTTAAGCTGCACCTTGTTTTATAACAGCACTTGTGCTGTGCTTGTGAAATCTATTGTATTTAATATATCTTTAAAAGGACTTACATCCCGCCTTAACTTCTTCTTCACTTCTTATTGGTCCTTGTGCTTGTCACGTAACTTTTCCTCGTTTCTATTGGTTGTAGGCATTACATTTCCTATTCTTCTGTGTGTGTGTGTGTGTGTGTGTGTGTGTGTGTCTCTTTTCAGTTTCCCATCGGCAAAGTACTGTGTTCATGCGCTTTGCATTGTGAAGCCACATTGCTTCTAGAAATGAAGCAGCAAAATTGCAAACAAACACTATCAAAGTAACATAATCTGTTAAAATTGACGGCGCTATGAGAATAGCATTTGCTGAAACACAATTCTGTGATAGGCCCAAATTTTACAAAGGTGCATGAGCCCACTAACGCTGCCCCGTTTGACGACTTATATAATTGATCCCCGGACACCATGATCAGTTCCTAATTGATGTGTGCTACCAGCACTCGGAGCTACTTTGCACATGCGTGCTCAGCTTTCTTCCTTTCGGCCGTGATTGAGTCGCAATGGCACCTGTGGTCAGTATTTGGATGCTCTCAGTTTTTGATCATAAGTGGTTTTCACAGCTTTGTCCACTCTGCTTTTTGGGTTCCAGCTTGGTGTCGACTTTGAGAGTTTGGGGCGTCGGCTTTGGGGCTCCGTTTTGCAGAGATGGAGGGCACGTTGCGCTGCTGCCAGGCGCCTATAGCTGAATCCTTTACCAGGAGCCCTTAATACCATGCGTGCTGAGTAACCTCAGGGATTGGCGAGCACAGACCCTGTGTGGAGTGTGCATGATTGGTGTTGCAAGGTATTTAGTTTTAAAACTCAATAAGCGTGTGACTATCTCCTTGCATGTCAGAGGCGTGTGTCTATGCAAAGAGAGTGACCCTGCTTGCTAGTGATCCTGCCTGCTAGTTTTGTCCTGTGTGAAATTAGTTTAGCCATAGGGTGAGGTTTTCTGCTAGAGAACGATTACAGCACCACAGTTCCAACCGTATTTTATGTATCATGACCCCCAGGTTAGTGCATGATTACATGATCCTGTATTTACACGCATGCAGTTGAATGTACATGCGTATCTGTTGGACTATTTTTACCTGAAACACGAGATACTAGTCACAACACGCAAAGGGCAAACAGGGTGATGGCGGTAGTAAATGCTTTCCTTAAGAATATTGTTGTCTTCAATTGTTATCTTAAGGGGCGTTCTACCGACGTTCACCAGTAATAAGCATCCCAGAATGTTCTTTTGTGTGATTTTTTTTGATGGTTTTGTGACACCATTCACCATATTAAAGTCAATGATCCGTCAAATAACATTTTAAATGTATTTCAAAGTTATTAATATGCAAACTACAGGCAGTTCGCACGAGTAAGCTCTGAACGACCCATCCTCCACCCTTAGTGTATTTCACTAAAACCAATTAAACTTCAGGAAGTAACTTAGTTTCGTGCTTGCCCTAAATATAAATTGGTGTGGGTTGTTAGAAATATAGGATTGTAAGGCTATAACAACCGTGCTTATTCCCATGGGTTCTGGTAGACTCAGAGCTATGACGCCTCAAGTCAATGTTTTAGAGTGCCTTGTGTTATTTCTTTGTTTGTTCAGTTTCTTCAAAATGCAATATGCCATGCCACTTTCAAATCCTGACTAAAATGGTGAATTCTCACAGAGGATACGTGCAGCACACAAGATAAACTTTGAAAGTTTGAAAAGAATGACCTGGTATAGTCTTCATGTATTTTTGTCATAAGTAGGGTCGATAATAGCAGCAAAATGTTCATGAAAAAGAGGAAGTGGCAAAGTCGTTGTAGGTACAATTCCTCTCTGCCTTCTTCTGCATGTTTTCCCCTTCTCTGGAAATGTGTAGGTTGTGAGACATGCAGTTTGTTCATAAATATAAGTATGTATATTTGGAGCATATCAAGTACAGTTAAAGACTCTCCTCTGTCTTTCAAAACCATTGCCCAAATGACGTATTGGAAAGGGCTACTCTTTTGGTGTTGCGGACCCAATTGTCTGCTTTCTCCAGGTAGTAAAGCTGATTCCATATTTGTTTACATCAGTGGTCTTAAAACTTTTTAATGCTGTCTCCCTGCCACCCTTGTTATTAAAAAAAAAAAAAAATCCATAGCGCCCCCCCTGGATGACATTTTCTCCCAATTATTTATTTTCGACAGTAGTGCTATTAACAGACTTGTAGACACGTGGGAAAATGTTGTCATGCTTAGAATTAAAATAAAGATATCTCTGTTTAGGCATTAATCCTTTAACAGATATATATTATGTCACATTACATGGCGCAGGGCCAGTGCTAGGAGAAAGCACATTCAACCAGTGGCAGGAAGGTGTGGTGACCTTGGAATGGCTAGGTTAACATGTCATGACTGGCTGCAAAAACACCAATTGTTCATTGGCTGTGGATCCAGTGAAGAGAGATGTTTACTTTTTAGGTCGAAACCTACTAGACAGCACAGCTGTCTGGTTTGCTAAAGACATCTTGGGGACATTCATAAACCTTCCTGGGAATGCATTCCACCCATTGCTTAACGTTGGATTTATGGTTTGTAACTGACATTTTCTGGCTTTCTTTTTGCTGGCTTTATTTGTTTTGTGCCATTCAGGTTCAGTTTGTCCCTCATAACGAGCAAAGCCTTTTCACCCTACCTCTGCTTGTATTCTTCCACGAGTGCCCTTTTCTGTAAACAGGCCTGTAGATCTTGTCGCATTTGCTGGGCATTCAAAGACATAGGGCAAATGTCTTCCAAGGGAACTTGGTGTTTACTTTTCTTTATTGAACTTCAAAGTGAGAAGATTTATGTGACAATCTTGCTGGAAAATGGGGGTAAAGAAAAGGGCTTTTTCTAGCACACAACAACATTTAAGTGAATTGTGACAGTATTTCACAATATATCGGAATAAGCAAAGCACAAATAAAACACATTTTCTGTTGATTCAGGTGTGTTGGAAACAAATACTTTAATATGATCAAAACAAATCAATGCACTAGGTGATGCCATGTCCACACCTTATCATTTGTGCGCTGTACAGTTTTATTAGTAAAACTGTATGTCTCTGCAAATGTAATGGCCATTTCAATTGAAAATATGATGTCTGTAATGGCAGTGTCCTACCACACCATGAATACTCCACTCTACTCCACTCCACTGCACTCTACTCTGCACCACTCCACTTTACACCATGCCACTGCACTCTACTCACTACGTCATTCACCATACGACACTTCACTCTGCGCCTCTCTACTCTGCACCACTATACTTTATGCCAATGCACTCTCCTCTACACCCTCCAGTCTAGGGTACTCCACTCTGCCAGCTCCACTCTATGCCACTCTGCAACACTGCACTCTACGCCACTGCACTCCCTGCCAATACTTTCTATGCCCATGCACTCTACTCTGTACCACTGCACTCTACGCCCCTGCATTTTAAACCAACTCTCTGTACGCCACTCTACGTTACCCTGCACCACTGCACTCTATGCCACTGCACTCTACTCCACTTTATGCCATTACTCTCTGCCAATGTATTCTATCCTCCACCACTCCACTCAACGCCACTTCACTCTATTCTGAAACAATCTACTCTGCACGACTTCACTCTATACTATTGCACTCTACCCCACACTATACAACTTGCACTCTATGCCACCCTATACCACTGCGCTCCATGCGACTGCACTCTACGCTATGCACTGCACTCTATGCCAATGTACTCTACACCACTTCAGTTTATGCTGCATCTTTCTGGTCTACGCCACTGCACTCTACGCCACCCTACACTACTGGACTCTACAACACTCTACTCTGCAACACTGCACTCTCCGCCACTGAACTCTATGCCACTCTACTCTATGCTACTATACTCTGCATTACTGAACTCTACGTCATCAATCACCATGCATTGAGGCACTTTCACCCTGCACTCACACACTTATCAATCTTATTTCATGGACCACTCACCCTGCACAGAGAGCACTCACACCATTCTCCCTGAACTCATACACTGCTCCCACACCTCATAACTTGTTATTAATACCACAGGCGAAACCTAATGCATTTACCAATGCTTGTTTTAATGCACTTCGACCACTGCACGCGCCAGGGAACATGAGTTAAAATATCGCCTGAGGCCTGCTCTCAGTCTTCTATAAATGAAGGGCTATGATGTGTGATTCTCAAAAGTTTATCACTCAGCTTCTAAAACTATTACTTCGATGTTCGCTTTTATTTTATTGTTCATCTGGTTTCGGAGAGATGTTATGTATAGTCTACTACGTCAAGCGACTACCAGCATCTCCTTACACTTTTCTATGTGGACTGTCAACTCCCTCCATTTTTGTGAGATGTCTACACAACTTATTTTTATTATTATGATTATGATTAATTATTACTATTAACATTATTGTTATTATTACAATACGTAATAATAACAAGAAAAAGTTTTGCTTTCAATAACAGATGTCACTATTAATGAACTCAGTTGCAACTACTCAACGGCCCTGCCATCAATGACACAGTGGCATTTCAGTCCTGTGTTTGAAAATGCCATAATTTGCCTGAGTGAACGTCAAACGTCATCTCAGAAAGCTGCCAACCCCAAATGCAGTCAGATGTAACCGCTCA
The DNA here is from genome assembly GCA_963921515.1 of Calotriton arnoldi. Taxonomy (NCBI): domain Eukaryota; kingdom Metazoa; phylum Chordata; class Amphibia; order Caudata; family Salamandridae; genus Calotriton; species Calotriton arnoldi. The sequence continues at coordinate 1,637,213 of CAWUFW010000319.1, forward strand.
CGGGTTATGTTACTCTGGGTGCCCTGAGTTGTCTTTTTTTCAAGATTGAAATAGCAGTAGAATTGTCCCTAGCGGCACTCCTTACCTGGGCGATGTTTGTTGATCTCCGATGGCAGGTCGTAGGTTCCAGGCCCCACGTTAGGATCCGTGCAGCACACGTGCAGGTTGAGCACTCGGGGGGCGCGGTCGTACATCCCTGCGGAGTGAGGAAGCAGAGGCGCCGCTCAGAGCCCAGGCAGCAGAGGCAGAGCGCGAGCCAGCAGGTAGAGCAGGTGAGCGGCGCGAGAGGGCAAAGTGGCGGCGCGGGCAGCCAGACTTCAGGCGATCAATAGCACTCCGATCGGCTCTGTCTATCCGATACCTGCTCCCGGCAGATATCACTGTCTGGCTGCCGCGGTGCAGACGATGTGCCTCGTATCCGAGGCTCAAGGGGGTCGGGGTAGGCGCCGGTAGGCAGAAAGTTGACAGAGCAGTGGGCAGCGAAACAGCGGGTCGTTTTTAAAAAGGAAACGTTGGGCACTGCAGCTGAGGGGTACTCTAACTTGTGTGCACCTGTACTAGCCTCCGCACTTCCCCCTTGCCAGGAACGGCAGCCTGTGCGTGTCTAGTGTGTGAGCTTGGCATGTGTGTGTTTGTGTGTGCATCCTGTAACCCTGGAGACAGCGGCAGCCGCTGGAACAATAGTGCGGCCTGCTCAGGCCGGGCACTCGCTCTTCTGTCAGCAGCAGGGCTCCGACTTGTACGACAGGTATTGCCACGCATCCATTGATCATGGAAATCAGAAACTTGATACAGACCCGCCAACTCACACGGTGCCACCGTGTGATACAGATATCAGCTCCCACCACATGGTCTCCCGATGAGGAGCCGATATCACACCGTGGCAGGGAAAATTAGCTGAGAAGCACTGTAAATAGTGGTTTTCCAGCTCGTTTTCCGAGGCTTTGAACTGCCCACGTCCATTAAGGGGTGTGAAAACACCCCAGGACATCGACACAAGCCTCAGCAAGTTTCTTTTTTGGGGGGGGGCTGGGGGTTTCAAAAGTGCCTCCTAGGTTTTTCTGCCAGGCAGTCCTGCACCCTTCAAGGCCCCGCCCCCTCCTCACACTGTGAAATGAGTCTCTACAAGTTGGCAAGTATGGTGGTGGGGGGGGGGGGCTGGGGGGGGTTTCAAAAGTGCCTCCTAGGTTCTTCTGCCACGCAGTCCTGCATCCTTCAAGGCCCCGCCCCCTCCTCACACTGTGAAATGAGTCTACAAGTTGGCAAGTATGGTGATATGTAAATCAGGAGGTGCTGTTTTCTCACTGTCGTGCTAACGAGTATGTGTTTTTAGGAGTAAATTATATTCAATAATTGTGTGTCGTCTTTTTACGCTAAACAGGGAGAGGATGCGGCATAAGGGCCAGAGCTGCTGACTTTGTAACTGGGTAATCATGTTCGATTCGGCTCACCTTCTAGTGATTCTGGGCAAATCATTTGATCTCCCAAAAATAAATGTCTTTGTGTAATATAACTGGTACTCATGTAAAAAACGCTCCTGTGCCTTCGGGTCGAGTTCACATACATAAAAACTGCAAAAATAAACAGTTATCAGAAGAGTCCACTACCTATGGTGATCCATCACGTCAAGAATACTTCACAAGAGAGACACAAAGAGCTTTAAAGTAAAGTGACAGACACTGCAGTATACAAGCATTGACAAAGCCGATGGGTTGGTTTGACACACAGCGTCGACAAAGGAAAGAAAAAATGCCTGGAGCAGAGCAAAACCGTTTTTTAAGAAGAAAGGATTGCTTTGTTTATATGGTGTAGAGATAAGGTAAATAATTAAAAGTATGATGAAAGAGTGTACTTTCCAGATGTAAAATAGTCCCTCATGTTATCCAGTGGAGATTAAAGTATTCACCCAAACAGGGTATGGAAAGAAAGTAGGACTCAAATCAAGTGGACTGGTCCAAGACATGATTGACAATGTGTTAAGCCGCTGGCTGAATGTTACTGGGCCAAATAATCCATAGCTGAAGGTGGCCGGACTAAAGCCCTATAGAGTATGTATAAAACACAGTATATTTGCCATGAATGGCAAAAAGCACAATTGCACACCATTCCCAAAAAGACATAATAAATGTATGCTCATTAGAAACATTCTTTCCTGCTGGTGAAGGGTTGCTATTGTTCTTCAAAGTATTGCAAATTGTGTTTTTTGATGTCTTGGCATGTTTCACATACCTTACCAAATCACCAGAATGACTTTTTCAATTTCATCATTAGCGCTTCCACTTGTATGTTCCACAAGGTCCTTCACAGTTGCTATTGGAGGTGGCACCTGTTATTTGGAGGGCAGGATTATACACTGCATTTTTGTAACTGTATGTATGACAAGACATGCCCCTTGAGTCACCTGATTTTTTTCTGTGCTAGACACTTGCTGTACAAAGTTATTCACACTTAATTCAATGTATTGCAATGTTGTGTATATACATAGGTCAAATTTACACCTGTTGCAACTATGTCATCGCTATCTGTGTTCTCTGGCACCTGCACTGGTTTTTCGCATTCTACTTTAGAGTGGAATTCCCAGGAGAGGCGTTGAGAGGACAGAGCGAGTGAAAGTGTGCATTTCGGTGCTTCTCTGTATTGGTGTTTCAATATACAGTAAAGCATCTTTAATATTTATACGGTGTCTTGGAATTTACAATTTGGTCACGAGCTGGCGTTGAAACACTGAGGAACCCATGCGATACCTTTAAGGTCTACTTCTCCGGAGGAGCATTTCTTAATAAGTAAAAAATTGAGAGAAAAGTGTTTGGAAGAATTGAATGTCTGCCTTCCAGCATACCGGGACGTTTTTACCACGTAGACAGGTTCGATTTTTCTTTTCTTTCAATTTTGGGATTGTGTTTGGATTGCAAAGGAGCAAAACCTTCAGCAACGGCTCCTCCACTATTGCGGCGGAGCGTCGCCCACCCTGCTGAGAGCCAGCTGAGGGAAACGTGAAAAATAAAATGATAATAAATTGGTTTTATTATCATTTTATTTTTCTCATTTCCTTCTAGAGCAAGCCAAGTCTGGGCGGGGCGGGGCTTGGCTGTCATCACAGGCACAGCCAGCAGGTGAGGAGTAGTGCACAACCTAAGTGCGCATGACGGTTTGGCCTGCCGTCTTAGGCCGGCCAAACCGTCATGCACACTTCGGTTTCTCCAACCCAGCTGTGTTGCACAGCTGGGTTGGGGAAACAGCACAGACTCCCAGGCACTGTCCAGTGTTGCCAGATTTTGAGATCCGTCCCAAGGCCAAAGCCGTCCAGATACTAGCACAAATTCAGCCCAATGCAGACGGGTGTCAGCGCAAAAAGCAGCCCAAAGCTCCAACTCTCAAATAACACATAAATAGCCTTCAGGAAACATTTTCCTTTCTGAGGGGATACACAAAGCTGACACGAATATATAAGTCTAGAGGCCAAGATGCCATAATAATGCAATGTGTTACTCGTGCAGTCTATTCACAGTGCACTATACCTCTTTCTGCGCAGTGTCTTTTCAATGTGTGTAGAATTACTGAAATAATATGAACCTAGATGAGGGGTAAAAGCACTGCACAAACTCATGCAAGAATAGGTATTGGTGATATCCTCCCTGTTATGCAAAAACTGAGCACAGGTCATGTGCACTTTAAAAATAATTAAGATAATTCCTAATAGACATTGGTGCATTCTACCTATGTTTCTACTACATCTGCTTCAGTACGCATGTCCAGTCCCTCTAATTGCTATGTTTGGGACAGAAAAGATCAAAGATGTTCAAAGTCACAAGCATCATTGCGATACAAGTAGTATTCAACTAACAAAGGTGGAATTTCAGCCAATAGATAATGCCATTAATGACACAAAGATTAGACGGATTTAAAGTTTGTATTCCAACTATCTAGGAACTGAAACCCATCACTCTGCACCCAACACCCCTACCATAGTAATAATATCAAAAACATAAACTAACAATTTCCATTAAGTAAAATCAGCAGCTCCCTTCTATTCGCTACCATACCCTCAAAGCCTAGTGGAACAAGTGGGCAAATAACTTCCCTATTATCTCCACTGGCTGCCAGATTGCCAACAAGTCATCTATCATTGTTCAAATGTGTAAATAAATACTCCACTTTCACAGTTTGCAAACAGTGAATAATTTTCCGAACTGAGCTGTGTACAAATAGGCCAGTTCAGGAAATTCAGCTTCAGAATGGCTCGCAATCAGACCTACCACTTTAATATTCTTGAAGTAGGTCACTGTAGGAAAGTAGGATCTGCTTCTTATGCTTACCCCCACTTTTTGCTTTTTGCACCCACTGTTTTGACTAGTCTGACTGGGATCCTGCTATTCAGGACCCCAGCCTATCTGCTTTCTCCCTTAAATTGATATGTATGTACTTTGGTACAACTCCAGATTGGATACTGGGGTACCCTTATCAGTCCCTAGTATATGGTACACATGTACCCAGGGCATAGGTACCCCAGAGGCCTCCCATGGGCTGAAGCATGTATTATGCCACCCCTGAGAGGCCATGCAAAATGGAACATCAGGTCTGCTACTGCAGCCTGTGTAAGCTGGTGCTTGCACCACTTACGAGAGATATAGGTTCACTATATCTATATATATCACTACACTTAAAACCTTATAAGTCACCCCTATAGCAGGCCTTATCAATCCTGAAGGCAGGGTGCTGGGTTTTATGTGAGAGGGTGCTCCTGCATGAGCAGGGCCTCTCTGCAGTCTTCGGAGACCATTCTCCCGGGCTGTACGTGATACTACCAGAAATATAGGTAGAGGTGCATTATAACCTCGCACTAAATGCTATCTCGAAAACGACTGCAACGAAGTATGTCGTGTTTGGTGTCAAATACCTTGGAATCATACCTCCACACCAGTAACTGGTGTGGGAGGTATGATTCCTCCCCTCAGAACAGAGGTTCTGGGGGTACCTAAGTCTACCGGTACCAACTTTCTCGAGCCTTACAGCACAAAATGGATGCTGCCAGCCACAGACACGAGTCTGCCCTCCTGCTGCTGAGCCAAGCTCGAGCAGGGGAAGGCAGCACAATAGGCATCCTGTCACAGGGAGGTGTGACCACCTCCCAGACAGGATTTAGTGTATTGGGGCTGGGTGGGTGCACTGTCACAGTGCCAGAAAGTCTGGCTCAGGGGCACATTTGGTGTCCCTGTGCATAGTCCAGCTCAAACCAGTTCTGGGAGCCATTTCCTCCTGCTCTGGCGCGAAACTGGACAAAGGACATGGGAGAGGCCTCCCCCCTGTCCTGTCCCTCCCCTAGGAGGGTCTCTAGAATCTGTCCAACCCTTCCCCGTGGGTATAAAATGGGTTACCTGGCTACAGGACATTAGATTTTACGTGGACAAGATTCTGCAAGAAGATACCACTACACTTCAACCGTCTGGACACGCTGGACTTCGCTGGACCTCCCTTGGGCTCGACTTCGTCTTCCCTTGCCGTCCCCAGTCTCGCCACTCCGTGCAGGACCCTGTGGACATCCAAGACAACAGAAGAATCTCCCTTGGGGGGAAGGAGTCACTCCCCTGCAAACGCAGGCACCGTAACGCATCTGACCAGTTTGCTGATCCTGAGCTCCTGCGGACTCCGAAGGCTCCAGCAACACAGGAGGTGGATTTCTGAAGGTCTCCAAGGTCGAGCTGCCCTCTTACTGAGTTTGAGGCAGATATGCCTCGTGGGGACCGCATAACCTGTACCCCTGTGCACTGCGTTTATTTGCAGCTGCACATGCTTGTTGTCGTGCAACAATTCCGTGCATTGGGCCATTTGTAGCCCTGACCCCAGCGCATCTTTTCTGAGAAGGATTCCGGCATCCTCACACTCTGTGCCCTGCTAGCTGGTATCCTGTGAAACTGCCTGAGGTCCCCTCGCGACTCCTGTGCCTTCGGCCTGTGGGTCCACTTGAGGGTCAACTTTGCTTTAATTGGGCTCCCCTGGTTGCTTCAGGCCTGCCCTGACTCTCCTTGCTGTGGTGAGTCTCCTGGTCTTTGCTGTGCCAGATCGACACTGAAATTGACTATCTGCGTTGTTTGCCGCTGCCAAGGCTTGTTGGTGCTCCCGCCAGACAACGACCCCTCAGCACTCGACATCCATCGTGGGACAGCTCACCTCCGGCTCCTGGTTGTCCTAGACTTCTCCGGGTCCTCGCAGCTGAAGAGTCAAGATCACCGTCATCACACCTGAAGCACCCAACATCGGTGGGCATTCGTCTACCGAGCCCCTGGTCACTCCAAAGTGACCCAGACTCTATCCCCTCTGCTTTCAGGTTCTTCTCATCTAGAATCCACGTTTGTATTCCACCGGACACTTTTCTTACTTCCAGCAGCAGCATTTCTTTGTCGGCATCCATAGAGAACGACGAGGGTTTCCGACGCCACTTCGTGCCTATGCACCCGGCTCCTCTGGGATAGGTAACTCTGTTACAAAGGTATCCACGGGTGGGGTGGCTCTCCAAACTCTTAAATTCCAAGGGGTGTCTTCGTAATCTGCTGGGAAGGGTCCTTAATCTCTGATTTTCCAACCGCGACTTTCCCATTGAATTGTACGGAGCACGGGGTCGTGTTCTCACACTGCACCCGTCCTCCGTAGGGTCCCTACTCACTCACCTTGGGTGGTTCCTTGGGGTCCCAGCGATTCTACACCTTCTAGAATAGGTCTAGTCCTGAGTCGTGGTTCTTATACCACTTATTTAGTATATGGTTTGGTCTCCCCGGGAGCCCACTGTGTATTGTGCTACTTACGTTTGATTCTTTGCAACTGTATTATTTGATTTGTGTTCTATCCTCGTGTAGAGGATACTAGAGAGTGTTATATATAATAAATACATATTTTTATAACTACTGTGTGGTTTCCTTTCATTTAACCAATACTATAAGGTTGCATTCTGGTAAAACAAGGTGCTTAACATTCCTTCAAGACTTAGCCTGAAGGCTGCTCTCCATAGCTACCACTAGGATAGCTTTCTATAAAGGTTATCTTTGACCTAATCACCATAAGGGTTGTTTGGATAGGTACAAGGTGCCCACTTTAATTAGTGGACAGCATATACCAGGCCAACTTCTCACATTGGTGTGCAGCGGTTGGGATTCAAGCTTGCATTGTTTTACCAGATAAATCTTTGTATTGATTAACTGGAAAACCACTAGTATCTAGAAACATATAATACTAGCTTAAGATAGTAAGTTCTACTGAACTTGGGGTTGGGTAAGTCAAGGGTCTAGCACACCCTTTCTCCAACCTAAGAGAGTTTAGTTCCCACTAGGTTAGGTAGGGGCCTACACCACACCACACTTAGTTATGTCTTCTAATAGGAATGCCACTGGTGGCATCCTGCCTACTAAATATGATAGCTTTGCATTCACTGAATTAAAAGCCATGTGTGTATCTAGGAAGCTGAAGACAGGGAGAAATGCCAACATTGCTATATGACATTAGGAAGACTCCTGGGTCAGATGAGCAGGATAGAGTGGTTGGTACAGGGGAAGAAGATAGGTCAGGAGGGGACACCTTCTATGACCTGGACTCAAACCCTGGACAGGAGGATCAAAATGATCCACCCCTGAACAACTCAGATCCCCAGGAGGAAGAAGAAGAGGGTCAAGAAGACAATCACTTTATTCCTCCAGGGAGAGTGCAGAGTTTACCAAGGAGATCTAGGTCTCCCTCTGCTGAGTCAGATCATTCTAGACATTCTATAGGGACCTCTGTTTCTAGCAAGAGGGACAACTCTTATGACAGGGAGTGCCCATTACTAGAGCTTGAGAAAGCTAAGTTTAGGCTCAGGCAACAGCAATTGGCCCTGGATAAAGAGTCCCTAGAAGTCCAGAAGGCTAGAAAGAAATTGGGACTAGAGTCCCATGGTGGCAGCTATAGTGTCCCTAGGGTTAGGGAACACACCTTTGATCATAGGAACCTGAGCAAGATTGTCCCTCCCTTCCATGTAGGGGATGACATCCAGAAATGGATAACTGCTTTGGAGAGGGCCTGTAAAGTACAGAAGGTCCCTAAAGAGCAGTGGGCAGCTATCTTGTGGCTCTCCTTTGCTGACAAAGGTAGAGATAAGCTCCTCACTGTTAGAGAAGAGGATGCTGACAACTATTCAGTCCTGAAGAGTGCTCTCATTGAAGGGTTTGGCTTAACCACTGAACAGTACAGGATTAAGTTCAGAGACACCCAGAAGACACAGACTCAGGACTAGGTAGACTTTGTTGATTGTGCCATTAGGGCTCTGGAAGGCTGGTTACTTGGTAGCAAGGTGAATGATTTTAAAGGATTGTACAACTTGATTATGAGGGAGCAGATCCTTAATAATTGCCAAAACCAGTTGTTGCATCAATACCTGGTTGACTCTGATCTGACTTCTCCCCAAGAATTGGGAAAGAAGGCAGATAAGTGGGTCAGAGCCAGGGTGAAGCAGAAAACTCAGACCAATGGTGGTGACCAGAAGAAACCAGGACTCTAAGAACTCAGATAAGGGTGGGGACAAAAATAAAGATCAAAAGTCTTCCTCAGGGCCCCAAAAACCTGTATCTGGCGGGGAGTCACAATCAAACAAGGGAAAAGGCAAAAGGAAACCTTGGTGTCACATTTGTAAAGAGAAAACCCATTGGAGAAAAGATGCCTGTTGTCCAAGGGCCAAGGATTCTACTCCTACCACCACTGCCCCTAAGGCAACTGCTCCCCCTAGCACAGTTTCAAGTGGTGGTACACAGAGCAAGGGAATAGTGGGGTTAACCTTGGGCTCTGAGGTGGGTTCTGGCCTAGTCAGAACTCCAGCTCAGGCTGTTCTAGTCTGTGATGGAGGCATGGATATTGGCTCCTTATTTGTTAGTCCCAGTAACCTGGGCAAATACAGACAACAGCCTTTAATAAATGGTAAGGAGGCCATGGCATACTGGACACAGGTGCAAGTGTCACAATGGTGACAAATGATCTTGTGGACCCTGACCAGATCATACTTGGGGAGATGTACCAAGTGACCAATGCTAGCAATGTCAGGACAGACCATTCCTTGGCAGTTGTTAATTTCACCTGGGGAGGGGTAACTGGCCCTAAGAAGGTTGTGGTAAGTTCAGACCTACCTGTGGAATGCTTGTTGGGCAATGATTTGGAAACTTCAGCCTGGGTTGAAGTGGAACTCAGGACTCATGCAGCAATGTTGGGCATCACTGCAGATGTGTTTGCCGTGACTAGGTCACAGGCCAATCAGAGAGCCATTGAACAGGCCCTGGATCCTGAAAAGATGGTTCCAGGTGCCTTCCAAGAAGAGGAGCAGGAGGGGTAAGGCTGAGTCTTCCCCCCAGGCCCAGAGTGAGGGTCAGTCTTTTGAGGAAGATGACTCCAGTCCTATGGAAGGAACTGTCTCAGATGAACTTGAACCTGATCAGGTTGAGTTTTTGGGGACAGGGGGACCTTCTAGGGCAGATCTGAGCCAGGAGCAGCAAACCTGCCCTCTCTTGAACCCCTCAGACAGCAAGCTGCTGCTGAGGCTACAGGGAATGTCAGTGGGTCCCACAGGATCTATTGGAATGAGGGACTTCTATATTCAGAGGGTAGAGACCCCAAGCCTGGTGGCACCAGGAGGTTGGTTATACCTCTGAAGTTTAGGGGCTTCCTACTCACCCTAGCACATGACATTCCCCTAGCAGGACACTTAGGCCAAAGCAAGACTTGGGACAGGCTTGTCCCTCACTTTCACTGGCCTCATATGTCAGAGGACACAAAGGAGTTTTGTCGCTCCTGTATCACTTGCCAAGCCAGTGGTAAGGCAGGTGGTACTACAAAGGCCCCCTGATACCACTACCTGTGGTGGGGGTTCCCTTTGAGAGCGTTGGGATTTACATAATTGGTCCCATGCACCCTCCAACAGCATCTGGACATTCTTACATCCTGGTGGTGGTGGACCATGCTACCAGGTATCCCGAAGCTATTCCCCTTAGGACCACCACAGCACCTGTGGTGGCAAGGGCCCTCCTGGGGTTTTTCTCCAGGGTGGGTTTTCCTAAGGAGGTCCTAACAGACAGAGGTACAAACTTTTCTCTAGTTGCATAACTGCAATGTGGAAAGAGTGTGGTGTAAACTGCAAGTTTACCACACCCTATCATCCTCAATGCAATGGGTTGGTTGAAAGGTTCAACAAAACCCTAAAGGGCATGATAATGGGGCTCCCAGAAAAGCTCAGGCGAAAATGGGATGTTCTGTTGCCCTGCCTTCTCTTTGCCTACAGAGAGGTGCCACAGAAGGGGGTTGGCTACAGCCCTTTTGAACTTTTGTTTGGTCACCCAGTTAGGGGTCCACTGTGTTTGGTGAAGGAGGGATGGGATTTACCTCTCAAACCTGCCAAACAAGATATTGTGGGCTATGTACTTGGTCTCCGCTCCAGGATGGCTGAGTATATGAAGAAGGCATCCAAAAACCTTGAGGCTAGCCAGGAATTGCAAAAGGCCTGGCATGACCAAAAGGCTGTCTTGACTGTTTACCAGCCAGGACAGAAGGTGTGGGTGTTGGAGCCTGTGGCCCCAGCAGCTCTCCAAGACAGATGGAGTGGACCCCACACCATACTTGAGCAAAAGGGAGAGGTCACTTTGGTGGACCTTGGAACTCTCAGGAGCCCCCACAGGGTGCTCCATGTGAACAGGCTCAAGCCTTAGGTTGACAGGGCAGACATGGGCTTGCTCATGGCTACTGATGAGGGACAGGAGGAAGAGAGTGACCCACTCCCTGACCTCCTCTCACAGAACCCTGATGATGGCTCAGTAGATGGTGTAGCTTTGGCAAGCAGCCTCACTGAGCAGCAACAGTCTGATTGTAGGAAGGTCCTCAATCAGTTTAGGCACGTGTTCTCACTGACTCCAAGTCAGACCACCGGGTGTACCCATGAAGTAGATACAGGTGAAAACCTACCTGTGAAGAACAAAATTTACAGGCAACCTGACCATGTCAGGGACTGCATCAGGACTGAGGTCCAGAAGATGCTGGAATTGGGAGTCATTGAGCCCTTAACTAGTCCTTGGGCTAGTCCAGTGGTCTTGGTACCTAAACCTCACACCAAAGATGGTAAGAGAGAGATGAGGTTTTGTGTTGACTACAGAGGACTCAATGCAGTCACTAAGACTGATGCTCATCCTATTCCAAGGGCAGATGAACTCATAGATACTTTGGCCTCAGCCAAGTTTCTGAGTACTTTTGACCTTACTGCTGGCTACTGGAAAATCAGGCTAGCTGAGGATGCCAAGCCAAAAACAGCATTTTCAACCCCTAGTGGGCATTACCAATTTGTGGTGATGCCTTTTGGCTTTAAGAATGCACCTGCCACATTTCAAAGGTTGATGAACAAAGTTCTCACAGGCCTGGAAGACTATAGTGCAGCTTATCTAGATGATATTGATGTCTTTAGTTCCACCTGGGAGGATCACCTGGTCCACCTGAGAAATGTTTTGGAGGCCTTGCAAAAGGCAGGCCTCACTATCAAGGCTACTAAGTACCAGATAGGGCAGAGTCAGGTTGTTTACCTGGGCCACCTTGTGGGTGGAGGCCAGGTTCAACCATTGCAGAGCAAAATCCAGACCATCATGGAATGGTTTGCTCCAACTACCCAGACTCAGGTCAGAGCTTTCTTGGGCCTGACTGGGTATTACAGAAGATTTGTAAAGGACTATGGGTCCATAGTGACTCCCTTGAATGATCTTACATCAAAAAGAATGCCCAAGAAAGTTCAGTGGACAGTTAGCTGTCAAAAGGCATTTGATGACCTCAAGCAGGCCATGTGCACTGCTCCCATTCTGCAAAGTCCTGACTATTCCAAACAATTCATTGTTCAAACTGATGCATCTGAGTTGGGGGTAGGGGCTGTGTTATCACAATTGAATGCAGAGGGTCAGGATCAGCCAGTAGCTTTTATTAGCAGAAGGCTGACCCCCAGAGAGAAACGTTGGTCAGCTATTGAGAGGGAAGCCTTTGCTGTGGTTTGGGCTCTGAAGAAGTTGAGGCCATACTTGTTTGGAACTCACTTCATTGTTCAGACTGACCACAAGCCCCTCTTGTGGCTAAAACAGATGAAGGGTGAAAACCCCAAACTTTTGAGGTGGTCCATTTCCCTACAGGGGATGGACTATACAGTGGAACATAGACCTGGGAGTAACCATGCCAATGCAGATGGACTCTCCAGATATTTCCACTTAGAACATGAAGACTCAACTGGGCAAGGTTAGTCTCATCTCCTTTCGTTTGGGGGAGGTTGTGTAGGAAAGTAGGATCTGCTTCTTATGGTTACCCCCACTTTTGCTTTTTGCACCCACTGTTTTGACTAGTCTGGCTGGGATCCTGCTATTCAGGACCCCAGCCTATCTGCTTTCTCCCTTAAATTGATATGTATGTACTTTGGTACAACTCCAGATTGGATACTGGGGTACCCTTATCAGTCCCTAGTATATGGTACACATGTACCCAGGGCATAGGTACCCCAGAGGCCTCACATGGGCTGAAGAATGTATTATGCCACCCCTGAGAGGCCATGCAAAATGGAACCTCAGGTCTGCTACTGCAGCCTGTGTAAGCTGGTGATGCACCACTTACGAGAGATCTAGGTTCACTATATCTATATATATCACTACACTTAAAACCTTATAAGTCACCCCTATAGCAGGCCTTATCAATCCTGAAGGCAGGGTGCTGGGTTTTACGTGAGAGGGTGCTCCTGCATGAGCAGGGCCCCTCTGCAGTCTTCGGAGACCATTCTCCCGGGCTGTACGTGATACTACCAGACATATAGGTAGAGGTGCATTATAACCTCGCGGTAAATGCTATCTCGAAAACGACTGCAACGAAGTATGTCGTGTTTGGTGTCAAACACCTTGGAATCATACCTCCACACCAGTAACTGCTGTGGGAAGTATGATTCCTCCCCTCAGAACCGAGGTTCTGGGGGTTCCTAAGTCTACCGGTACCAACTTTCTCGAGCCTTACAGCACAAAATGGATGCTGCCAGCCACAGACACGAGTCTGCCCTCCTGCTGCTGAGCCAAGCTCGAGCAGGGGAGAGGCAGCACAATAGGCATCCTGTCACAGGGAGGTGTGACCACCTCCCAGACAGGATTTAGTGTATTGGGCTGGGTGGGTGCACTGTCACAGAGCCAGAAAGTCTGACTCAGGGGCACATTTGGTGTCCCTGTGCATAGTCCAGCTCAAACCAGTTCTGGGAGCCATTTGCTCCTGCTCTGGCGCGAAACTGGACAAAGGACATGGGAGAGGCCTCCCCCCTGTCCTGTCCCTCCCCTAGGAGGGTCCCTAGAATCTGTCCAACCCTTCCCCGTGGGTATAAAATGGGTTACCTGGCTACAGGACATTAGATTTTACGTGGACAAGATTCTGCAAGAAGATACCACTACACTTCCACCGTCTGGACACGCTGGACTTCGCTGGACCTCCCTTGGGCTGGACTTCGGCTTCCCTTGCCGTCCCCCCAACGCCACTGTCCGTGATCCATACAGGCTCCGTGCAGGACCCTGTGGACCTCCAAGACAACAGAAGAATCTCCCTTGGGGGGAAGGAGTCACTCCCCTGCAAACGCAGGCACCGTAACGCATCTGACCGGTTTGCTGATCCTGAGCTCCTGCGGACTCCGAAGGCTCCAGCAACACAGGAGGTGGGTTTCTGAAGGTCTCCGAGGTTGAGCTGCCCTCTTACTGAGTTTGAGGCAGATATCCCTCGTGGGGACCGCATAACCCGTACCCCTGTGCACCTTGTTTATTTGCAGCTGCACATGCTTGTTGTCGTGCAACAATTCCGTGCATTGGGCCATTTGTAGCCCTGACCCCAGCGCATCTTTTCTGAGAAGGACTCCGGCATCCTCGCACTCTGTGCCCTGCTAGCTAGTATCCTGTGAAACCACCTGAGGTCCCCTCGCGACTCCTGTGCCTTTGGCCTGTGGGTCCACTTGAGGGTCAACTTTGCTTTAATTGGGCTCCCCTGTTTGCTCCAGGCCTGGCCTGACTCCTCTTGCTGTGGTGAGTCTCCTGGTCCTTGCTGGGCCAGATCGACACTGAAATTGACTATCTGCGTTGTTTGCCGCTGCCAAGGCTTGTTAGTGCTCCCGCCGGACACCGACCCCTCAGCACTCGACATCCATTGTGGGACAGCTCACCTCCAACTCCTGGTCGTCCTAAACGTCTCCGGGTCCTCGCAGCTGAAGAGTCAAGATCACTGTCATCACACCTGAAGCACCCGACATCGGTGGGCATTCGTCTACCGAGCCCCTGGTCACTCCAAAGTGACCCAGACTCTGTCCCCTCTGCTTTCAGGTTCTTCTCATCTAGAATCCACATTTGGATTCCACCGGACACTTTCTTACTTCCAGCAGCAGCATTTCTTTGTCGACATCCATAGAGAACAACGAGGGTTTCCGACGCCACTTCGTGCCTATGCACCCGGCTCTTCTGGGATAAGTAACTCTGGTACAAAGGTATCTACGGGTGGGGTGGCTCTCCAAACTCTTAAGTTCCAAGGGCTGTCTTCGTAATCTGCTGGGAAGGGTCCTTAATCTCTGATTTTCCAACCGCGACTTTCCCATTGAATTGTACGGAGCACGTGGTCGTGTTCTCACACTGCACCCATCCTCCGTGGGGTCCCTACTCACTCACCTTGGGTGGTTTCTTGGGGTCCCAGCGATTCTACAACTTCTAGACTAGGTCTAGTCCCGAGTCATGGGTCTTATACCACTTATTTAGTATATGGTTTGGTCTCCCCCGGGAGCCCACTGTGTATTGTGCTACTTACGTTTGATTCTTTGCAACTGTATTATTTGATTTGTGTTCTATCCTCGTGTAGAGGATACTAGAGAGTGTTATATATAATAAATACATATTTTTATAACTACTGTGTGGATTCCCTTTCATATAACCAATACTATAAGGTTGCATTCTGGAAAACAAGGTGCTTAACATTCCTTCAAGACTTAGCCTGAAGGCTGCTCTCCATAGCTACCACTAGGATAGCTTTCTATAAAGGTTATCTTTGACCTAATCACCATAAGGGTTGTTTGGACTGGTACAAGGTGCCCACTTTAATTAGTGGACAGCATATACCAGGCCAACTTCTCACAGTCACAGATTGTGACTCACTCCCATTGGAGGCCTTTACAGGGGCTGTGGCCTGCTGGCACCAGCAGACCACCATGTCAGTGATTGTCTTTTAAACTGCTGCTCAATCTCCTTAACAAAAATGAACCGTGTTTAAAAGGAAAGTTTACCTTTTTTTTGTTTGAGAGTTGAATGTAGCCCCTTAGACCACTGCCTAGTCCCCAACAAACTTTTTTCTTTTCTTTAATTCACAAAGGGAAAGGAGTCCTAAAGGCCCTTTCCTTTTGCAAATGGGTTACCTCTCCAACTTGGGGAACTGTAAAAACTTAAATGTTCTGAGACTGGATTTTGGTTGCAAACATTGATACACAGTTTACCGTCTGTATTTGGAAGAGGCGCCTACAACATGCCCCTTCCCACTATCCATTGACAATCCCATTTTAGAAATTGGAAAAACTTTTCTGGCCCTTAAAATGGGAACAGGGCAGAGGGCAAAGCTTTTACATATCTTGCCCCCATTGTATTGGAACCAATCGCCCATCCAATTACGCAAGTGCACTAATCCTCTCCACTTCAGGAAACTCCTAAAGACTGAATTGTTCAGTCATTGACCCACCTAACTCTGCATATAACACTCCTTAGCGCGGAGATACCCCTCCGGGGGTGATTCCAGCACTTTACAAATTCAATAAATAAAATAAACAGTACATCGGAAAAAGCATTTTTATGACCACAAATGCTAACTCAGTGTGCTTGCAACTGTAAAAATGCTTAGTATATCGGGTCCTTAAATCCAGCTCCATAATAACAAGAGAAGCAATGAGATGCTGGTTGGCATACAGGGTGTATAGTACAAACTGCATGAAACTGCTGCTGAAACACAATCAAAAATGTGCGCAGAGCAGACAGAATTGCTTTCCAATTTCAATGCAGTGTAACAGTGTGAGCTCCCTCTAGTAAATGCCTTGTGTGTGATGAGAAGTCAGTCGTGTGTGCTTCCTCCAGCACTGCATTGTACATTTGTCCAGAAAGCAGCAGAAGAGCTGCTTTATGATCTAAAATGTCCAGACAACTCCTATACTCACAGACACAGCCTCCTTCAACAGTTGTCATTAGCCTGGAAAAGCTGGGAAAAACCTGAGCTGAATTTCCAGAACTGAATCAGGGTGGGAGACACAAATCTTGCATCCCACCAGCACACTTTCACCAGTTTCAGTTTGCAGTGCTCGTCTACTAATCTATGACGTGTACAACACCACACATTCTTGTGTTGATACATTTTAAAAGGACGCCCAGACTTGCTTGCAGAAAATAGGCATCCCGGGCTCAAACACTCAAGACAATGGCAACAGATTTTAAGAGATGTACACCCACAAAGGTTCGGGTGTATTAGCAGAGATCTGACATTTGCTATACACACAAATATATGTCCATACATGCTTGGACATGTATGGTTATGCATGCCAACCTCTTTCTGCACGCGCTCACATACATTAAACCCAATTGCATGTATTAACTTATACATACAAACACAAAAAGCCACTTATAAATTGGACACATAGTTCCCATCTTCCTAGACTCAGCCAGGTCTGGCTTCTTAATAGATATTGCTATCTGTGTGCCACTGAAAAAGGCTGTAGCACATTGCACACTAAAGCGGATTCTAATGAACTGAAGTAAAAAATGGAAGCTTGAGGGAGGAAACACAGAACCAGTGTCTGCCCACCACCCCAAGGCGGGCAGGCACTCCCATACCGTACAGACCAGGGCGGCAAAAAAAAAAACATCACTCCAGAAATGTTCCTGTCAGACAACGACTCTGTTTGCTTCCTGCAAAAGCATTTTGCATTGTGCTGTAGAACGTACCCACAGAATGAGAATATGAGTGTCAGAGGGAATGATAAATCTTCTATTCATGACCTGTTACTCCTAGTTCATAGAGTCTTTCCTATTCCCAACACCCTCATGCCTCTGAAATAGGTCAGAATCATTACACACACAATGGGACAGGCCTTATCATCCTCAAAAGGATGAATGCAAGTGGTGGCCCACTGGAATTTGAATGTTATCTGTAACTGACACTAAGGTCTTTGTGGTAGGTCCATTAACATACTCCATTGTATACATCAGAGACAGAACCTACTAGGCTGCATTTCGTGCGCACACACAAAATGTGGTTGCACAAACCTAAATCACGGCCAAAGCTCAACGCTTACCTAAAGAAAATCCCACAGAAGATTCCTTATGAACCACAGCTTCACTTACTTTCACAAAGCACAGAAAGCAGCCTGCAGGATTCTGTACCCGGTAACAGACAACCTCTAGTTGTCTCGGTCCAACACTCTCTGCAAGCGCGGACGACCTGGCTCCTAGATGCGATCCACATTAAAGTGTATGCCACGCAAAAGTGCACCCTGCCACTTTGTGCATCTGCGTCCCTGCATACAGTGCCACTAGTTGCTAAATAACCCCACATATAATAAAAAATAATAACCTCTGAAATTCTCTTGGCCGAGGGACACTGCATCCCACACTGTGCTGGGAAGTAATGCATTCAGGATGTGTATGTCACTGCAGCAGTGTCCAGACGATCACCAAGTATCTGCTACAGATGAGGTACCTACATATGGCTATCCGTGGAGCACGCTTTGAACACAGTGCTCCCTCACAAGGATAATAAGAGAAGGAATGAATATAGCAATACAATTAGATCTATATTATGCTGTCCAGCCGGACAGGAATCTCTTTAATGTAACAAATTTAAGGAAAACAATACAGTGGGAACGAAGTCTTGCGTAAAGCAAGAAACAAACAGAAAGACTCAGGCAAAAATTAGTGCTTAAAATTTCAACAATTCGAAAAGCACAAATGAACAGAGACACCGTTACACATTGAAATACTAATCATAGTCGAGTTAGGGTGTCGGAGAGTCGACGACATTTCGATCCATACATTAATAGAGGATCATCATCAGGACATTAGGTTGCATGCCTGAGTGATTGCCGAGATTGCGGAAGGATCCGGAGATCCGCGAGCAAGGGGCGGGTGCCGAAGGTAAGGGGGAACCGTGTTCCTAAACAGGCTGGATGAGCTTGTTAGCCTGCAATACGGACGGATCCACGGGGTAGGGGATTCGATAACAAGAGGCGAAGGGGAACGATACCGGCACCCGTTCTGATCACGTCGCCATCGAGCGGCTCACATAGAGGCACAGGCATGCACCACTGATGCCTCGCAAGATCCTACAAATGTTGGTCAGAGTGATTGAACTCGCCCATAGCAGGTGCAAGTGACTGAACTCGCCCTTTGCTAACTGATCCCCTATCCCATGGACCGTTCCGCACTATCGGCTAACAAGCTTATCCAGCCCGTTTGGGTACTCGTTCCCCTTCGCCTCTTGTTATCTTGTCCTGATGATGATCCTCTATTAATGTATGGATCGAAACATCGTCGACTCTCCAACACCCTAACGAGACTATGATTATTATTTCAATGTGTAACGGTGTCTCTGTTCATTTGTGCTTTTCAAATTGTTGTAATTTTAAGCACTAATTTTTGCCTGAGTCTTTCTGTTTGTTTCTTGCTTTACGCAAGACTTCGTTCCCACTGTATTGTTTTCCTTAAATTTGATACATTAAAGAGATTCCTGTCCGGTTGGACAGCATAATATAGATCTAATGGTATTTCTATATTCATTCCTTCTGTCATTATCCTTGTGAGGGAGCACTGTGTTCAAAGCATACTGATACCAAAGGTCCCTGACCAATCCTATTGGGTTCCCTTGTCTTTAAATAATATATATCCGTGGAGCACAGCATCTCCCTGACTCATCCTGGCACTAGCTGCTAGAACTGGATCAAAGACGTGGGGAGGCCACAGCCGTAGCATTTGGACCAAAGAGAAGCTCTCATGTACAAATAAACAACAGAAACACAATACGAACGGGCTCTACACTCCGTCGGACCGAAGAGTGTTATCAGTGGTCGAAGTGGGGGAAAAAAAGTAGGGGAACTGAGGGCAGAGAATCAGAGGGTGGGAATAACCTGAGGATTGGGCCAGTGGGTGGAGTCAGAGGTGTGGCTAGAAAGAGCAAAACATCCCAATTATTTGCATTTGTTTGGCATTTCACTGACCAGTTACAGCTTATTACTTTATTTAATTCAACCAATGGATACACATGTTTATTTAAGGTTTAATATGACTTATTGACATTAAAATACAGTCACAAAGTGGAATAAGTTTCCAATCACAGAATGTCCCAAATACGCTTAAAAGTGGAATCACAAGCCATTTGTCATCAGCCCTTCTCCCTTTTTCACAAGAGCAGTTCCAACATGAATGGCAAAATATCCTAGTTTGCAAATGTTTTCCACATAATTATGGCCGTGCCATATTTGCCACATAATACATCATCTGTTGCATAATGTGACAATTTTAACTAAAACATTGTTTGTAGTTCAAACGGATCAAAAGTTACTAAAAATGTGACATGTTGCTGCGAAGTGGAGGGCTTTTGCAAAGGTTGACTGGTCACCTTTCTCACTGCTGCATTTGTATGTTACACTGGTACTGAGGCAAAATCTTTGCAGAGACTGTTAGTATGTGTAAAAATGTCAAAATATTAAAGTATCAGAAAATGTACCACATTACGCTGCAGCCTTTTTTTTGCTGCATAATTATTCAACACTGCAATATAATGTTGTCCTCCATTGCTGCATAATTCCAGTTGCCCCAAAGCAGACAGCACATGTTAAAAGTGCTTGTGCATGAAGCAGAGAGACCGTAAAGCTTCAAAACTTAGTTTGTTGTGCGTGCAAATCCTGCATTGCCAATCCCTGGTGAGTTGCACTACTACTGCTGAAACAAGGCCAATGGAGGTACCAATGGGTGAGGCAGACTTGCCTCAAGGGTCCTGTGACCTCAGTGACAGAGTCACTGTTGCTCTAGGGTGTGCTGCTTCGTACCCCTGCCCGCAAGACTGGAGGTTAACTTCAGTATGGATTGTGATGGACAGGCCTTCAAGGGTAACCCACACTTGACACTGCTAGGGTCCACCTGCTGGTGCTAAGACACCAGGGCTTCTAAGGTCTAGTATGGGATTGTGCTCCCTCAGCACAGTGGTCTGGTGGACTGGTCATGAAAGCTAAACCTGGTTCCTCAGTTCCAAATTCGACAGCTCTGGTGATAGTGCCACATCCTCCGCTGAACACCATACTGCTCCACTGAAAGAAGCTCGCACTGCTTTCAGCTACAACCCAATTGTGCCCCGCTATAAACACCTGGATGCGACTCAATTCAAATTGTGCACTAGACAAGAGTAATATGCTGCCTGAAAAAAAAGTAACAACCTCCTAGAAAAAGCACACTCATAGGGAAAGCAAGATTAAGTAAAGTATGTGAAATGTAAGCAGGAACAACATGGTTACCTTAACGTTTGTGCACTCATTATTCAGAAATCAATGAGTGTTTTTGCCTGAAAAGTTAAGGACATGACTACAGAAGACAGCTGATGAGGATCGCATTAAACGTTTTTCACTCCAGGCATCAACCAGGTATTGCAGTATCTCCAGGAATGGTGCACTTCCCCACCCGGGAAAAACAATGCTGTTCAAAGAAAGACAGAAAACGAAACTAGCGCTTCACAGGCAAACTCTGTAAAGTGGCGCTAATGTGTTTGGGTGTGAATAAAACCAATCTGTCTTGCTTTATTTATTTATTTATTTATTTTTCGTATTTTCAACCTTTTTTTTCTCTCCGTCCTGAGGCTGCATTTTTATGTCGGAAAAAGACGACATTTGCAGCAAAAGTGTTTCTTTATTTTTTGGATCCATTTCACAGGGGAACGAATAAAGGAAAGGAGAGTAAAGAGGGTAAGAGCTGTTTCTTGGAGTCACGGTTTTCAGCAAGTGAGGAGCGAGACGGAAACACAAAAAGAGGGAGTAAGAGGGAGAAAGAGGGGGGAGCAGCTGCCAGCGTCAGAGCAGGAGAAGTTGACACTGTCCTTGTCTTCCATTCGACGCAATTGGAAATAATAACATATGCGAGCGAACTGACAGACTAGCAGGGGTTACTACCTACTTCAAGCTGGGGAGCAGGCAGGCCCGATCTGTTCTCTCCTAGGCTAGCACAACTCTGAGGACAGGACTGGAGCTTCTGCCGATCAACAGCAGTTTTCTCGTTCTTTAAACAGGGCCGTCATTGCAAGTGCTTTCTCGCGTTCTAATATATTGATGGCCCTGCAGACAAACACCACAGTGGGGCGCTATCAATAATGACACAAGTAGTTAGCGTAAGGCGCTTTCCATTGCGCCTTAAAGTAACTACTTGTATCAATTGTGTGTGAGCCTGCTGCCTCATAGGAGAGGGTGGGGGCTGACTTGGGGGAGGGTGGGAGGGGCAGGTTAAGGAGGGCTTGAGCTTGTTCGAGGAAAAGAAACCAGGCAGCTGAATCATGCATGCACCTTGGATGCAGCCAGAAGCATTAAAGGGGGTTCTGTCTCCCCTTAAAAAATTCCGCACACAGGGCCAAGTCCAGCCCAAAAATATGTCATCCCTCAACTGGGTTTTATCCCCGCACAAATGAGTAAAATGTCGCCAATTTATACAGGAAATAGCCCAATCTGGCAACACTGGCACTGTCTGAGTGGCAATTGGCAAAGCAAGCTGCTCAGACCAATCCTGGTGCTGCTCTCATTCGATTGCACCTGTGCTGGTGTCCCAGGGACTGCTGGTACACCATCCGGAAGAAGACGAGCACCAAGGCGGCCGGCAGCATCAGGACAGGAACTTTTTAAAATTGATTTTATTATAATTATTTCCCTCATCCCGCCCCCTCACCCCCCACTTAAATTTTGATGGGGCCGCCGCGGATGGAAAGTGGACTCTGATATGCCCTATTTTAAAAATGTGAAAAGAGGCCCTTGTCTGTAAAAAAGAAGAAATATATAGTGGTAAATAATTTTGTCATAATGAAGTGTTTACTGAGTTAATAGCTCTATTGGCAGTAAAAAATCAAAAGACTTCTTCAAAAACGTGCCTCATTTTCTCATCTTTGGTGCTATGGGTAACAAATGCCCTTTTCAACCTTCGTTTCTATTCCAAACAAAATGACATTAAAGGTCTTTGAAGCGAAAAATATCCTTTCTTCTTATCAGCTAGCTAATGTGCTTTTTTTCTGGATGGCGTATGATATGATAACAAACAAGAACGTAGACCTTGATGCATTGAAGGAATGCGAAAGTATTTAAATTATACGAAATCAAATTGCTAAAATAACTGCGCACGCATGACATTTTGAGTTCTGTTTCCACATTCATCGCTGTTTAAAATCTGCTTGGCTCTTTAATTTAATATTACTCTGCATGAATGGCATTAATGGCAAGGAAATGAATAGACACTGAACTAAAAGATTCATATCTGGTGTATGACGTGTCATGAACACTGGGTGGCGCCTGTCTCCTACTTTCTAAATCCAATGCGAGAACGGTTGATAGAGCCATTTTCCTGGCAGACATTTTTCAACCCAGAGAGCACAGCGTGTTGCGCATATGTTTGAATTACTGTTCTGTCGGCTGTCATCTCTCCTCTGTGCTCCTACAGTGAAATAATCAACAAGTGCGCCACTAACATTGTGACACACATACGACAGAAAACACACAAGCACTTACAGACTTCCCAGAGGACAGCAGCAGAGCGAGAGGACATTATTTTCATTATTATTGTACTGTATGAACCGCTGCAGTTCTAGTGCGCATGAAAGGTTCATTATTTTAAAGTCCCCTAACGTCTGGATTACAAAGAACGCAAGGAGTGTATTGGCTCAATCCTCAATATTACTGATTTTACATTCCCGCAAATGAGGAAATCACGTTTTCATGCTAACAAATGACATGCAGAAGCGCACGGTTTGCATTCGTTGCGTTTAGTTGCAGCAAAGGCTGTATTACGACAGGGCGTGAATGATTGAATTGTTCAGCATTCCGTCCATCATCTGTTCTTTTTGCTTTTGTCGCCCTAAGTGGGAAGGGTATGCCCAGACGTGGGTCCTGTGCTAACTGTGCCACTGGATTCAAGCTAGCCAGGCTAAGAAAGGGTGATACCCAGAAACCAGCGGCGGCTCCTCAGCTATGGCGGAGTAGCGTCTCCCCCCCAAAAACGGCAGGAAAGGAAAAATAAAACAACACTGTGGTGTCGCAGTCTAGTCGTCAGGCAACCACATGACCTCACGAGGTGCCTGACGGGATAGCACGCGCACCGGCAGTTAGTACGGGGATAGAGACGTAATGAGAGCCTGCATTCCCCTCTCCGGAATAAACCCGACTTTACACCAAGTCAGTGTCCGTGCATCATTTCAGGTGTGGGACCAGGACATTACAAACTGGCGACGAGCGGATTCGTACCCGCCGCACCTGCCTGCTGCCGCGCTGCGCTCACACGGGGGAGCGCGGCGCTTCTACTATCCGGAGAGGGAGAGTGCCCGGTGCGGCTCCCGTCTAAGCGAGGCCCAAAAACCCCACCAGAGGCTCACTGCAGCGGATCGGCCTGCCCAGAGAGCACAAAGTACGCCTCAGCGCTAGTGATTCATAGCGCATCTGTTCCTCGCATCCACCTCCTCACCGCACCATTGAGGCATCAGGGCACACTACTTCCGGCGATCGCCTCCGGTCCCACAAGCGACTAGGCACCGGTATAAGCCGGCATAAGCCTGGCGGTTCCTTCCAGTGGCGTAAACCTCTACATGGTGCACCCCACCCTGCGGTCTGCGATCCAGCTCCAATACAGCATGCTCCAGCGCTGTGACCGGCGCAAAGCACCCCTTAAACAAGCCTCCTGGCCTCATTGCAAGCAGTCTACCCCGTGCAGCTCCAACGGGGGTGGACAACGTCCAGCGCTCCGGCCCGCATCCAGTCACACGTCAGGGCAGACAAGCACTGAATTCAGGCGTCGCCCAGATACCCCAGCCGCCTTTGCTGCATGCCGGATCCAACACAAGCCTGAAATAACGGAGCGGTCCAGCAGATACATTCCTACCCGACAAAATGTGCGCCCAAACCTTCTCTCTCACCAATCCGGTGCCTTTCCTCCCTAAACCAGGTGAGCCTGCCATGAAGTGGGCGGATTGGAAGGGGTACTTCCTCCACTTCCTTTCCGCCTTGCAAGATGAAGGAGAGGAGGCGTTTTCCAGCAAACGCAGGAAAAAGATACTACTACACAATTTAGGTCCTGAAGGGTTGCGGGTCTACGAGAACATGATAAAGAAACCAAGGGTCGCAACAGATGAGGACGTGTTCCAACACGCATTAGAAGACCTAGACAACCATTACCAGCCAGTGATCTGCACAGCCATAGACAGATACACTTTCTTCCAACGGAAACAGAGTGACTCGGAGACAGTGGAGGATTATGTCGCAACGCTCAAAAAACTGGCTGTCAACTGCAAATTCGGTCATCTTCACGATGACTTAGTGCGCGACCAAATAATAATGCACACCACCAACACCAACGTCCAAGAAAAGCTGTGGGTGAGTGGTGAAGCGCCCCTACACGAGATCAAAGCAATTGTCAAAAAGGCTGAGTTGTCCAAGCGATGTGCGGAAGCAGCAAAGAAGGACACAGACACTAAACCAGCGAGATGCAAGGTAACCGACTCCAGAGGATCTAGGGACAGACCTGCACCCACAGTCGGCCACGGAAATAGCAGACGGCCCACCAAGAACGCCTCCGGGTCCGCCCGACCTCCTACAGAAAAGAAGGGTTCCTGCTACAGGTGTGGTAGCCACACACACATGGCGAATGATAAACTCTTCCCAGCCTTTCGAGTCAAATGTTCCTTTTGCGGGGTGGTGGGACATTTTGGCAAAGTTTGCAGGAGGAGACCCAGCAGCTCCTCAGTGAAATGTGTCGTGTATGAGTCGGAACCAGAAACAGGGGAGGGCGAGGGGGACGACGATTATTTATTTATTTATTTATTATTAGATTTATATGGCGCACAGCTACCCGGAGGTTTCCCGGCGCCTACGGACATACAAGGCGAGAGAAAAGGTCAAAGCTATTAATAAAAGGTTCCACTGATTAAAAAGCCACGTTTTCAGTTCTTTGCGGAATTTGAGGTAGTGTTTTTCAAGGCGGAGATGCATTGGAAGGAGTTCCAAAGGGAAGGAGCTAGGTAGGCAAAGGAACGTCCTCCCATTCTGGCTCGTTTGATCCTGGGTACCTGGAATTTTAATTGATTGGAGGAACGTAGTAAGCGTGAGGGATGATAATGGTGCACCAAGGCACTTAGATAGTGGGGAGCTGAGCCTATGTTTATTTTGTGCATATAGCAAAGGGCTTTAAATTTGGCGCAATTGTCAATTCTCAGCCAGTGTAGTTTTCGAAGAGCCCCTGAAGTGGAGGCCATTCTGGGTAGTTGGCAAAGCAGTCTTGCCGCGGAATTTTGGACTACCTGTAGCTTACGGAGTACTTCCTTACTAGCACCCAGGTAGAGCACGTTGGCGTAGTCCAACCTGGACACTATCAAGGCCTGGATGACAGTTTTTTGTGTAGCGGAGGGAAGCATCCAGAGAATTTTCTTAAGCCACTTCAGGATAGCAAAGCAAGTGGAGGCGACTTTGATCACTTGCTGCCTCATAGACAATTGGTCGTCAATAATGACGCCAAGGTTACGGGCCGATTGTGATGGATGCGGAAGATCGCCCATTTGCGGTGGCCAATGTTGGGGGCCCCAGAGAGTTTTATTACCACCGAAGATGAGTTCGGTTTTCCCACCGTTGAGTTTTAGTTTGTTTGAATGCATCCAGTCAGCGATCTTTTTTAGCCCCGTCTGGAGAGAGGATGATTTCGAAGTCTCCTTGGAGGAAAGCGAAAAGATCAACTGGGTGTCGTCCGCGTAAGAGTATATTGTTAGCCCTGCTTGCTCTGCTATCGTAGCCAGAGGGCTGACGTAGATGTTGAAAAGCAATGGGCTAAGTATGGAGGCCTGAGGGACTCCATATGGGGAAACCTGAGTCTTGGAATGAGCAGTAGAGGAGAAGACCTGAAAGGTCCTTTTGGATAGAAAGCTAGACAGCCATTTAAGTACCGTACCACAAATGCCCTTAGATTGAAGGATTTTTATAAGCGAAGTGTGGGAAACAGTGTCAAATGTGGCACTTAGATCAAGTAAAATAAGAGCCACCGTATCTCCTTTGTCGACGATTGCATCCTATGCATTGATGACCAAGTGTGGGGCATAACCTGTAATGCAAGAAGCAAACCCTCCTGCCTATTGACCATTGGTGGTGTACAAATCTCCATGGTAGCCGACTCAGGGTCCCCGTTCACGATCATACAAAGGGACATTTGGGAGAGTGACTTCGCTGACACCATAGGAAGCCACCTGCACCCCACAGATGTACACCCTGTCACTTACACAGGGGAGAGAATCCCCATGGTAGGATTTAGACAACTTACATTCGAGTTCAAAGGGAGAGTAACTACAGGCAAACTATATGTGGCTGAAAAGGGCCCCTCTGTTCTCGGATGGCTCGACCAAGGAGCACTGGGCATACAATTGAACCCCAACGGAGTAACCCAAGTCCTCATGACGGATGACCCACCCAGGCCAGAAGGCATCGACTTGCAGAAAGAATTCCCCAACGTCTTCGGAGGGACAATCGGCCAGCTGTCCAAATTCACACACAAGATAGTGCTAAAGGAGGGCGCGACACCGGTCAGTCCCAAAGTAAGAAACATCCCATTCAACTGCAGAGAAGCCGTACAGCAGGAGTTGCAACGCTTAGAGGATAACGGCATCATCGAACCCATCGAAAGCACCGAATGGCTGGCGCCCTAAGTCGTGGCGCGCAAACCGAATGGCAAGGTGCGCCTATGCATTGACCTGCGAGAACTGAATAAAAACATACTGGTGGACAAGTTCCCACTTCCACGCATCAACGAACTGTTGGCCCAGACCAAGGGGATCAAGTGGTTCTCCACAGTAGACCTCACAGCAGCATACCACCAAATCCTGCTCCACTCTTCATGCAGGAAGTTGACCTCCTTCATCACTCCGTTTGGGTGCTACAGGTTTCGGCGACTCCCATTCGGACTAGCTTCTGCCCGTCGGTGTTCCAAAAACTGATGCACAAACTTTCCAAAGACTGCAACAACGTCTTGTACTTTCAGGATGACATCCTCATCATGGGTACCACCAAACAGGAGCACAACACTACACTTCGCAATGTGCTAAGGACGCTGTCAGAACGTCAGAACGGCCTCACAGCGGAACTGGAGAAGTGCAGGTTCGGTCTACGCACCGTCACATACCTGGGACATGAGATTGGTGAAAATGGAATTTCCCCGAAGAAGGCCAATGTGGAGGCCATCAAGTCAGCGCCCAGGCCTCGAACCAAGGAGGAAGTCCGTTCCTTTCTGGGGTTAGCGGAATTTTATAGCAAATTCGTCAAAAGTTTCGCCACCAAAACCCACAGCATGCGCCAGCTCCTGAAGGAAAAGACCACCTTCTGTTGGACGCCGGAATTCGAGACCATAAAAAGAGACATATGCGATGCCGTCCCCTTGCAAGGCTTCGACAGCTCTGCCCCCAGCATATTGACGACTGACGCCAGTGAAAAGGGGCTGGGAGCTGTCTTATCGCAGCGTGCAGCCGACGGCACGGAAACCGCGATTGGCTTCGCATCTCGCTCGCTCGCCCCCAACGAAGAGAAATTCAGCGTCATTGAGAAAGAAATGTTAGCATCCACCTGGGCCATGGCGAAATTTCGGCAGTATCTTTGGGGTTCCCGCTTCACCCTCCGAACGGACCACAAACCTCTGATTAAGGTCTTAACGTCCAGTGGCCACGCTACGGCAACTCCACGCATAGCCAAAATGTTGCTCAAACTCCTCGACTTCGTGTATGACGTGGAATATCTACCAGGCCAAAAGAACAAGGTGGCGGATTTCCTCAGCCGCTTCGCCGCAATGGAAGGTGCGCCAAACCCCAGCGATTGGGACGAATACCAGGTCGCACTCACCGCAGACCATGAACTCATCATCAGCGCACAGGACTGGATCTCAGCCTACGATACCGACCCCGCACTGTCCCAGGTGAAATCCTTCGTCACGCAAGGGTGGCCTGCTAAAAAGCACTTGAACGAGGAGACCCAGAAATATTGGGAAGTCCGCGACGAATTGTCCCTCAGCGACGACACCGTATTCTTGCTCAGAGGAGACAAAGTGGTGCCCCCCAGAACGCTGGTAGACCGCCTCCTGAACATCATGCATGAAGGCCATCTGGGCATCGTGAAATCCAAACGACGACTAAAGCAGTCCTACTGGTGGCCCGCCATCGACGTATCAGTGGAAAAGTACGTACGGGCGTGCACACACTGCGCCAATGCGGACAAGTCATTGACACTGCTGAGGCCCCCCATGGGCGAATTCACCACTCCCTCCAACCCCTGGGACGAATTATCCCTCGACATATTGGGTCCCATCCTGGACTCCTGGGGTGTGCCCAAATATGTTATCGTCCTGATCGACAGGTACTCCAAATGGCCGGAGGTAGAGGTCTGCGAAAAAGTGGACACGGATGCAGTCATCGCTTTCCTCACCAGCGCCTTCATCAGAGAAGGGATCCCGAGAGTCATCACATGCGACAACGGGCCCCAGTTCACCTCTGATAAATGGTCAGCGTTCACTCGGAGAAATGGCATCAAGACCAACCACACGCCAGTGTATCACCCCGCCGGCAACGGCCTAGCCGAAAGGTTCAACCGAGTCATCATGGGCTCAGTTCAAGCGGCCATCAGCGCGGGCAAGAACTGGGAAACAGAGCTCCGGAGCACGCTATGGGCATATCGCATCACGCCCACATTGACAGGATACAGCCCGTTCTTGATACTGCGAGGAAGAGAACCATTCACCAGGAACAACCTTGCATGGATGAACATGAAACTTCAGAGCAAATGGTCCCCGGCGGTGGTTCGAAGCAACATTGAAAAGGCTCAAAAAATTTACAAGGACAACTACGATAAAAAGCATGGAGTGCGCGAGGTCTCTTTAGCCTTGGGAGATTGGGTTAGAGTAAAGCTTGGCCATCTAAGCCAGAAAGGAGACAGCAAGTTCAGCAAGCCTCTACAGGTCAAAGAACTCTACTCCCGCTCGGCTCTACTGAGTGACGGCAAAGTGTGGTCCCAATGCAGGATGGCGAAATGCAACAAGGTCCTACAGTGGCACAAAACCAGCATCCCCACAAGAGCAGGCTACGACGGTGAGGACCCAGACGCACAAGTGGCCCGCCTCCTGTCGACTCCAGTGTTGCTGGCACCATGAGGGGGACAGGGGGTGATACAGAGACCATAGGAGAAAGGAACATAGGGGTTTCCTTACAGCAATCACCACCTCGAGAACCCAACGACAACCCAGACACAAGACAAAGGGTCCCCTCTGCACACAAAGAAAGTCAGGCACAGAGCAACACACAGACAAGAGAAACAGGCGAGGAGCAAGCCTCCTCCACACGAACCCACACAGGCAGGATAGTGGTACACCCTAAGAGATATAGCGAGTTTGCTATGTAACTCCTCATATGGCACTCCCTGCTTCCTCAGTGTCGGACACCCTCCGCCTCCCTCTCTCTCTCTCTCTCTCTCTCTCTCTCTCTCTCTCTCTCTCTCTCTCTCTCTCTCTCTCTCCACCTTCTCCCCCCGCGGAGGTACCACACACAGGGCTTTCCCTGATCCATGGTTCACGCAAGATGCGCCTTGCAGCTGATGCAAGTTTCCTATGTTCCTTTTTTTGTTGTTATTGTTAAGGGGGAGATGTGTGGTGTCGCAGTCTAGTCGTCAGGCAACCACGTGACCTCACGAGGTGCCTGACGGGATAGCGCGCGCACCGGCAGTTAGTACGGGGATAGAGACGTAATGAGAGCCTGCATTTCCCTCTCCGGAATAAACCCGACTTTACACCAAGTCAGTGTCCGTGCATCATTTCAGGTGTGGGACCAGGACATTACAAACACTCGTTTTATTTCTCCTTTCCTGCCGAGTCTTGGTGGCGGGGCCAGGGGAGAGGGGGGAGGGGGGTGGGACAGCACTGAGGGGAGCAGTAGTGCACTCCCTTCACTGCGCATGATGATTTGGCCAAGTGTCTCAAGCCGGCCAAACCGCCATGGGCAGTGAAGCTCTCTCCAACCCCAGCTGCATTGCTGGGGTTGGAGAGAGGAGGCACAGACTTCCTGTCTGTCCAGGAGCGCTAATCAAGGGCGCTCAGGCCAATCCTGAAGCTGCACTCATGTGAGAGCAGCTTCAGGATAGGCCGCAGGGCATTCTGGGAGTCTGTGCTTGAAGAAGAGGAGCAGAGGAGCGCGACGCAGCCGGCTGAAGGTAAGTTTACATTTTTTTTATTATCTTTTATTTTGCCCCCATCCTTTCGCGACTGTTATGCCCCCCCTTGCCCGCCCGCCTCACCACTTGTCCCAAACACCGGCCGCTACTGCCAGAAACCGGTCCCAGGATGCTTGTTTCTGGTCTGGACTGGTCTGGTCTGAACCTGGCCTGGCTGTTCGGGCTGGACTGTTCCCATGAGGAGCAGGGTCAAGACTGATTTGCATATGGCTGGGTCCAAACTGTGTTGGCCTGGTGAGCACAAAAACCAATGGATTAAACCCAGATCTTTTTGACTGGGGGTGACAGCATTCCGGCCATCATTTGTTCTTTTTACTTTTGTATTACGAAACTAGGCATATATAAAAAGACCACATGGTCACATTTGTACCATCACACAGTGCTTCGAGAAGGGCCAATTCTGTTCTCTTCTCTATTAGCTCTCAGCTCCTTTGATACATTTTGTAAAACAAAGAGTAAGTTGAGTGATTGATTCCCTGGTTTATTTTGGCAAATATATCTGTTGGACGGAAAAGTCCCCTGCATGGTTAAAGACTTGTACTCCTCACCTGAGGTCCCAACTGTACTATTGTTTGGATCCCTGATGCTGATTTTTTGGCATAGGCGAACACGGATCATGCGTGTGCGCCATGACATAGGCCTGTCTCATGGAGTGCAGTCCTGTTCGGCCGGGAGGGGTGCCCAAAGCACAACCCTTATATTGGTGTCAGGCTACCACCTTCACCAAGAATTAAGCAATACGAGTGCAGTGGTGGCATCATACCGTGTAGTGATCAGTAGTAGTGAACAAGTCCTTTTCACCCTGTCACTGGAGTGAGGCCTATAGCTACACTCAACTTTTTCAAAGTTCTGCTGCTTTGTGCTTTACTCACACTTGAGCTACATCAGGAAGAAGTGGAGTGCTGCACAGGAGTAGTAACTCTGCGCTGGATGGATGTGTGGCTGGTAAGGGTTCAGTGCAGGGATAGAGCAGTGCTGTGCAGTATATGTGTGGGTAATAATCTACTGGGTGTATTTATGCCTGCCACAAATAAAATACATGAGAAATGTAGTGCTGTGCAGTGCTTGTGCAATGAAAGTATGTGCTGGGTGTATGTGTTCTTGTGTGAAATACAATACATGAAGGGTGAAGTGTTGTGTAGCACACATTGTGAGTGTATGTGCTGCCATTGTGTGTGTTTTCAAATTGAACACCCTGGTACAATACAGAAAAGCTACAGTACTGAGCAGTGCGCACAGACTGAATGTGTGTGCTGAATGTATGTTTGTCTGTAATGGCACAATGTATGGGGTAATGGTGCAGGACAATAAGTGTGCTATGAATGTACACTGAGTGCAAGTGTCTCTGCAAGGGCACATCACATGGAGTACCCTGGGTTCCATTTTGGGTACCCCAGACCTGCCTGGTGAAGACATGAGGAATACAGGAATCCCATCAGATAGATTCTTGTATTGCAGCATCCCTGTGAGATGGGTGGGACACACACTGAAGGAAGGGCGGAAGGGGCTCTTCCTTTACACTTCAAAAGGTTGCTCTTTTATTCAGTAATAGAGCACAAGGAAAGGGCCTGGACACATCTGAGGAAAGAGATATGGCTGATCAGCGAACCATAAAGAGTGGGGCTGAGAGCCCGGGATTGAGATTTTGATGCACATATCACTGTGGCTGACATCCTGGTCTCTCCCATGAATTGTGTTGTGGGTCAATCAGCTTTAGAGTCTTGCCTACTGTGACAGACATACTTTCAAGGGGAAATAAGAAAAAGAGGAGTGGACACTTCAAAAGAATCAGAACCCTAACATAAGACATCATAGACTCGGACACTATATCGCATTTTGGTGTCTGGAAATAGACTATAAGAATGGGAGGTTGAAACTGCAAACTTTGTCATCTGCCAAGCAGCCAGACAGGCTGTATGAGGAGGGGAAGCTCTGCAAGACTTCTGCCTGTGACCAGGACAGGGGGCCAAGTCCTGCTAGTCTCTCTGCTGGGTGAGGGCACATCACCCAGGGAAACCAAGATCACCTGCCCTGGATCCTTGAGCACTTGCGCCTGCGTGCTTGCAAAGATCAGTGTGCCCTGTGAGGAAGAGGGAGGTACCGAGGTCCAGTGGGGAGCCTACCAAGAGGACTCCCTGAGCAAGGTGTAAAGAGAACGGCTGAGCACTGATCAGGTTGTTGCCCATGTGTAGGAATGTTCGTTCAACCCCCTATGCCCGGAGAGGGCCATCGTGATCTGAGCCTTGCAAGGAGCGCTGTGCAGGAAGTGGCAGGCCCGCATCACCGCCTCAGTGACCCCGTGTGCCAGGAGGGGGCCACTGTTGAACTTATTTGGGCCAGGAGCGTGAGTCTTGTGTCCGCCAATATTCGCGACCCCGCATGTCAGGAGGGGCCGCCATAGTGAGAACGTTCGCACCGGAAGAGTCTGTGCCCAGACCGTGAGTAACGTGGTAATCCCATATATCAGGAGGGGCTGCCAGTGCCACTGTGGCCAAGGGTTCGGGTTGTTGCCCGGACAGGAGGATTACTGCTGTGTCCGGCAGATCAAGCCTGCACATTGTGATCTGCACTTGATGGATTCCCCGAGGATCGCAAGGACGCAGCCGAAGACTTTGCACCCTCGCTGTGGAACCAGTCAAGAGCCAGAGGATCGAATACCCCCACCCCCAGTTAAGGTAAAAGTGACTTACCTTGTATTTGCTGAGCAGCCGTAGCTCAGATCGCTGAAACGAACCTGCAGTGCTGCTCGAAGGAGAGACTCTGCGCCGCTGGGTGCTGCCGCGTGCAC
Source organism: Calotriton arnoldi (assembly GCA_963921515.1). Classification (NCBI taxonomy): domain Eukaryota; kingdom Metazoa; phylum Chordata; class Amphibia; order Caudata; family Salamandridae; genus Calotriton; species Calotriton arnoldi. The sequence goes on from CAWUFW010000319.1 coordinate 1,670,524, forward strand.
TACGAGCAGCCCGACTTTGCCAAACAGGACCAGGACACAGGAGCACCCACGGACATGGCACTCACTGCACCACTAAGAGTTTCCATACCCCCGGAGCAGGTAAGACTGGGACTGGGCCTTTGTGGCCCTGGGGAACTCACTGTTAACACTGCTGCATCACCATGAACACTTTTGACAAAACCCTAAGAAGCCAAAGGGGAACTCTTGAGTACGACCTCCTAGTAAGTACCCCCTGGATGCGGCCAACTGTGAATGGTGAATAACCCCGACCACGTTATAAGGAAGGCGATGGGATAGGGATTTGCCTAACAATGAGTAGTGCCCTAACCTCATGGGGAGTGTGTTATTGCTCATGAATGTCGTTATTCCTTTGCATGTGCAGAGTAAAAATAAAATACTTCTTTTTCTTACAAAGTAAGTATTTGACTGAAGATTGATTTATAGTTCGTACAGTGAGCACTTTGAGTTTTGAGTCATGTTCACTTATCTGTATCTACATTCCCCCCCGCCCCCTCTCTCCCCAGGGAGCCTTTGACTGCTCGTCAACAGCTACCACTGAGAGTCAAGTGCAGAAGGGGTACTTGGCCAAGTTGCTGAGGTTCCATAGTAAGTCGGGTCCCCGGACATCAGGAGTAAAAGGCCTCAACCACCACAGTGGGCCCAGTTGCCTCTGTATGCCGCATGGCCCTCTGAAAGGCGTTCTGACAATATCTTTCAGTAGATGGTACTCGTACTGTCTGGGAAGCCCGAACACAAGCTCGGGTTGCTAACAAAAAAAAATGTTGTCAATTAGTTATAATTATTAGTATGGCTGAAAGTGACATCTCGGTTTAACCATGGAAAAATCCCAGTTTAGGAGTACCTAGCAATCTGCCTTGTCCCACCTTCTCTACTTACCACCTGCACTTTAAGGGTGCACACACCAGAAGTGCTGCCAGTGGGCATACTATTCATGGCAAAACTACATCTCCCCATTGCTTAACTTGTATTGTAATTGCATTTATATAGCGCTTACTACCCCTGACGAGGCGTCGAAGCGCTTTTTCGGCGAGTAGCACGCTACTCCGGAACTCATAAAAGATTAGTGTTGAATTAGTATAGTGAAATATGAAAGTAATTTGAGTGGTGGATAGGTTAGTCAGTTATTTGGATTGAGAAGGATAGCGGAGGGATAGAAGAGGGAAAAAGGTTTGTATTTATATAGCGCTTGTTACCCCTGATGGGGTGTTGAAGCGCTTTTTTCGGTGAGTAGCACGCTACTCCGGAACCCATAAAGGATTAGTGGTGAATTAGTATGGTGAAATATGAAACATGAATCATCAACATTGAGTCCATAACAGTAATGAGTCTGGCGTGTAGCTTGAGTTGGAGGAAATGTCGGCTAGGTTGCTGTTCAGTGATAACTGTGAAAACAGACAGCGTAGTGGCGTGAGATACAAAGTAAAGTTGTTAGAACTAGGAATTGGGTTGATAACAGTGTATGAATGAGAATCAGGTATGAAATCATCAACAGATGGGTCCTCATCATGGAGTTCTCCCGGGTGTGTATCATCCCCATCTTCCTTGGTGGACATAATGCATGAGTTGAAGAGTTCCTTGTCAAGGTATGACAATCTATTTTCATCTGTTGTGATGTAATGAGGAGAATCGTCTTTGTTTGAAGCTTTCAACCTGGCCAATGCAATGTCCCATCAGAACAGGTTGCCTACTGTAAGAAACTGGCTCTATATATACTGCACCAAAGTGAGGTACAGTGTGTATAGAGTCCAAGGGTCTCCAGAGGTTTGGCAGAGGTTAAAGTTAGATAGAACCTTACTCTCTAAAGTGGTAGCTTGGTCGAGCAGTAAGGCAGTATCAGAGGACAGTGTTAAGCATTTGATGTACACACTAGGTCAGCAAATGAATTCACACACTCAAGAACTGAACTCTAGGCCAATTGTTTTGTATAAAAAAATATGCTGTTGTTTATTTTTAGAACCAAGCAAGCCTGGCACAGGTAAGCATTGAATTACTTTCAGTAATAAGTTACCTGTTGTACACAGTTTTAAAAAGCAATGAAGATTGTACTTGATTTGATTTACAGGGGATGCAGTAGGTTGCAATACTTAGTAAATGCAGTACATTGAAATTAATGGCTTTTTAAGGTAAATGCAGGTAAAATCACTTTTGCGTTACTTTTGTAATCCAGTGCTGGACTCCTAGATTCAGCACTGGGACATTTACTTAAAACAGGTAAGTAATTACGTTTTTGTAGTTTGTACGATTTTTAGAGAATATTTTCAGATTTCAAAAGTCCACACTTAGAAACTTTTTGGACCAGTACATTGAAATACATAGGCTTTTCCTGTAAATTGCAGGTAAGTTACTTTTCGGATTACTTTTTCTAACACAGTGCTGGATCCTAGATTCAGCACTGGGACATTCCCTGAAAACAGTTGAGAAAATGCGTTTTAGTTAGATGTACGATTTTTAAAGAATTTTCTTATATTTCGAAAGTTGACACTTAGAAACTTTTTCACATAGAACCATCAATGTTATCCTGTGGAAGGAAATTCAATTCACAGGTAAGTTACTTTTACGTTACTTTTCCTACTCAGTGCTGGATACCTAGATTCAGCACTGGGGCCTTTCCTGCAAATAGTTGAGAAAATTTGTTTAGGTTATTTGTGAGATTTTTAAGGAATATTCTTAGTTTTCAAAAGTTGACACTTAGAAACTGACTGGTAGGTCGCTCCCCCACCACACAGCTCCGTCTGTGTGCCCTGCTGCTGCCCCTGATTGTGCTCGTTTTTTCCTTTCTGTGCCCCCTTGCTGCCCCTGATTGTGCTAGTTTTTTCCTTCCTGTGCCCCCTTGCTGCCCCTGATTGTGCTCGTTTTTTCCTTTCTGTGCCCCCTTGCTGCCCCTGATTGTGCTCGTTTTTCCTTTCTGTGCCCCCTTGCTGCCCCTGATTGTGATCGTTTTTCCTTTCTGTGCCCCCTTGCTGCCCCTGATTGTGATCGTTTTTTCCTTTCTGTGCCCCCTTGCTGCCCCTGATTGTGATCGTTTTTTCCTTTCTGTGCCCCCTTGCTGCCCCTGATTGTGATCGTTTTTTTCCTTTCTGTGCCCCCTTGCTGCCCCTGATTGTGATCGTTTTTTCCTTTCTGTGCCCCCTTGCTGCCCCTGATTGTGATCGTTTTTCCTTTCTGTGCCCCCTTGCTGCCCCTGATTTTGATCGTTTTTTCCTTTCTGTGCCCCCTTGCTGCCCCTGATTGTGATCGTTTTTCCTTTCTGTGCCTGTTTCCCGCCGCTGCGCCCTGCGGCCCCGCCCCTCACTGCCCATTCGCTGCCCCATTCCCTGCTCCTCCCTCCCACCTCCCCATTTATGGCGGCCGCTGCGTGGTAAAGAGAGCGACCCCTGTCCTTGACTGGTAGGTCGCTCCCCCACCACACAGCTCCGTCTGTGTGCCCTGCTGCTGCCCCTGATTGTGCTCGTTTTTCCTTTGTGCCCCCTTGCTGCCCCTGATTGTGCTCGTTTTTTCCTTCCTGTGCCCCCTTGCTGCCCCTGATTGTGCTCGTTTTTTCCTTTCTGTGCCCCCTTGCTGCCCCTGATTGTGATCGTTTTTCCTTTCTGTGCCCCCTTGCTGCCCCTGATTGTGATCGTTTTTTTCTTTCTGTGCCCCCTTGCTGCCCCTGATTGTGATCGTTTTTCCTTTCTGGGCCCCCTTGCTGCCCCTGATTGTGATCGTTTTTTCCTTTCTTTGCCCCCTTGCTGCCCCTGATTGTGATCGTTTTTTCCTTTCTGTGCCCCCTTGCTGCCTCTGATTGTGATCGTTTTTTCCTTTCTGTGCCCCCTTGCTGCCCCTGATTGTGATAGTTTTTTCCTTTCTGTGCCCCCTTGCTGCCCCTGATTGTGATAGTTTTTTCCTTTCTGTGCCCCCTTGCTGCCCCTGATTGTGATCGTTTTTTCCTTTCTGTGCCTGTTTCCCGCCGCTGCGCCCCTGCGGCCCCGCCCCCTCACTGCCCATTCGCTGCCCCATTCCCTGCTCCTCCCTCCCACCTCCCCATTTATGGCGGCCGCGCAGTGGATGTGCGCAGCGGGCGCGCCGCTGGCGCGCCGAAGGCGCGCCTAAGGCAAGCCCGTCTGCACTTGTCCGCGCCGTGGCCGCGCCCAGCGCCAGACCCCCTGGTCCGGGCATCCCCCGCGCCCGCCACATCAACAGACGCCGATACGACGCCAGCACCCTCCACGCACTCAACCCCGGAAAAGATCACGCCTGCTACCAGGCCACCCCGAAGCGCACCCAAGGGCCCTTCACCTGCCGGAACTGCAGCTTCGCCAGCACCCGCCCCGCCAAACCACCGCCCAGGAAAGAACCCAACTACCTCAGATGCATCCTCCTCAACACCCGCTCCGCCCGCAAACACGCCATCGAACTCTGGGACCTTCTCGACTCAACCTCCCCAGACGTCGCATTCCTGACGGAGACCTGGCTGAATCCCGCTTCAGCCCCCGACATCGCCATTGCCATCCCGGACGGATGCAAGATCACCCGCAGGGACCGCACCAACGGAGTCGGAGGAGGCATCGCCATCGTCCACAGGAACACCCTCAGAGTCTCAACCAACACCGACGACACCCTCAGCACCGCCGAACACATGCACTTCCAGATCCACACCGATCCCAACACCACCCTCAGAGGAACCCTCATCTACAGACCCCCGGACCCCGACCACAGTTCAGCGATTCCATCGCTGACTTCGTCAGCACACACGCCATCGCCTCCACGGACTACATCCTCCTCGGGGACCTGAACTTCCACCTCGAGAACAACAAGGACACCAACTCTACCACCCTGATCGACAACCTCGCCACCCTCGGACTCAGACAGCTCGTGACTACACCCACCCACGCCGTCGGCCACACGCTAGACTCCATCTTTTCCGCAAGCCCACACGTCTCCTTCAACCACACCTCCGAACCCCACTGGACTGACCACCACTGCATCCACTTCACCTACAGGAAGCCCACCACGCACCACCGCACCGAACAAATGCCTCGCCGCTGCTGGAGCAGAGTCACGGAAGACCAGCTAACCACAACCCTCGCCCTGAGCCCACCCGCCGAACCCTCCGACCCCGACACCGCCGCCCGCAACCTCAGACAGTGGATCGACGACTGCGCCAACACCCTCGCCCCGCTCAAGAATCCGCCCAACAGCCACACCAGCAAGAAAGCCACCTGGTTCACCGAAGACCTCCAGGCCTCCAAACGAACATGCCGAAAACTGGAGAAGATCTGGCTCCACGAACGGACAGCGGACAGCTACGCCGCCCACAAGAGCGCCACCCGCAATCACCATCACCTCATCAGATCCGCCAAAAGGGCCTCACTCAAAGACCGCCTAGACAACAACGCACACAACAGCAAAGAGCTCTTCAACATCGTGAAGGAACTCTCCAACCCCAGCTCCAACACCAACGACATCCAGCCGTCGCAAGACCTGTGCGACTCACTGGCCACCTCCTTCCACTGCAAAATCGCCGACATCCATGACAGCTTCAACACCACGACCGCCCCGGCAACCACCGAGACCACTGCCCCCACAACCACCAACCGCCTGCTCTCCTGGACCAACATCAACGACGAGGACACCAGCGAGATCATGAACACCATCCACTCCGGTTCACCGCTAGACCCGTGCCCTCACCACATCTTCAACAAAGCCAGTACAGCCATCGCGCCCCATCTCCGGAAAATAATCAACATCTCCTTCGAGACAGCAACCTTCCCGGAAAGCTGGAAGCACGCCGAGATCACCGCCTTACTCAAGAAACCCAAGGCAGACCCCAAGGACCTCAAGAACTTCCGACCCATCTCTCTGCTCCCGTTCCCCGCGAAGGTCACCGAGAAAATCGTCAACAAACAACTGACCCGCTACCTCGAGGAGAACAACATCCTGGACCCTTCCCAGTCCGGCTTCCGCAGCAACCACAGCACCGAAACCGCCCTCATCGCCGCCACCGATGACATCAGGACCCTGCTAGACAACGGAGAAACAGCAGCCCTCATCCTCCTGGACCTATCAGCCGCCTTCGACACGGTCTGCCACCACACACTACGAACACGCCTTCACGACGCCGGGATCCAAGAGAAGGCCCTGGACTGGACCACATCCTTCCTTTCCGGCAGAACACAAAGCATCCGCCTCGCCCCCTTCCGATCCAAGGCCACCAAGATCATCTGCGGCGTACCCCAAGGCTCCTCCCTCAGCCCAACGCTGTTCAACATCTACATGGCACCCCTCGCCCACGTCGCCCGACAGCACAACCTCAACATCATCTCCTAAGCCGACGACACCCAGCTGATCCTCTCCCTCACCAAAGACCCTCACACCGCCAAAGCCCACCTCCACGAAGGAATGAAGGCCGTCGCCGAATGGATGAGGACCAGCCGCCTGAAGCTGAACTCGGACAAGACGGAGGTCCTCATCCTTGGTTCCAACCCTTCAGCCTGGGACGACTCCTGGTGGCCAACATCACTGGGAACAGCCCCGCCACCCACCGACCACGTACACAACCTAGGGGTCATCCTCGACCCCACCCTCTCCATGACTAAGCAGGTCAATGCCGTTTCCTCATCCTGCTTCAACATCCTCCGAATGCTCCGCAGGATCTTCAAGTGGATCCCCACCGAAACAAGAAAAACAGTCACCCAGGCCCTCGTCACCAGCAGGCTGGACTACGGAAACGCCCTCTACGCAGGAACGACGGCTAAGCTCCTGAGACGGCTGCAACGCATCCAGAACGCCTCTGCACGTCTTATCCTCGACATCCCCCGACGCAGCCACATCACACCCCACCTGAGAGACTATCACTGGCTCCCTGTCAACAAGAGGATAACCTTCAAGCTCCTCACCCACGCACACAAAGCACTCCACAACTCCGGACCAGCCTACCTCAACAGACGACTCAGCTTCTACACCCCCACCCGCCAGCTCCGCTCGACCAGCCTCGCCCTCGCCACAGTCCCCCGCATCCGGAAAACGACCGCCGGCGGCAGATCCTTCTCCCACCTCGCCGCCAAGACCTGGAACACCCTCCCCACCAACCTCCGACAGACCCAAGACCTACTGGCCTTCAGAAGACTCCTCAAGACCTGGCTCTTCGATCAGTAGCAGCACCACCCCCCTCTTCCCCCAGCGCCTTGAGACCCTCGCGGGTATGTAGTGCGCTTTATAAGTGACATGATTGATTGATTGATTGATTGATTGGGAGAACAAGTGTCAATGTTATCCTATGAGGAAGAACAGGTTATCGGTTTCGAGGTAAGTATTCGGTCTTTTGAGTTAGGGTTCTGGGGTTAGACTCAGGGGTCCCCCAGGGTCAGTGATGCACTTTTGTTTCACCCTCAGCAGCACTAGGGCGGCCGGGTGTAGAGTGTTGAGGCCCAATGTTATCCAATGGGGGAAAGGGGGCCTCCGGTTGGTGGCTGCTGGCTAGCAGGCCACACGGCTGTGGGAGCAAAGCTCCTAGGGTTTAGGTCAGGGCAAATGGGGAACCAATTAGGCACAAAAAGTGCACCCTCAGCGGCACTGGGGCGGCCGGGTGCAGAGTGCTGTTTTGGCGTCGGGTGCCCTGTTGTTTCCAATGGGGATTTTCGGTTTTGGTTTTCAGCTGCAGGCTCGGTCCAGGAAGACTTCCGGGAGGAACCAACAGCTGGGCAGGTAAGTTGGAGGGCTCGGGGACGTAGGTGCACCTCGGGTTCTTTTCTCCAGGGCGCAGGGCGGCTGGATGCAGGGGTGTCTTTTGAAGTCGGATTTCACCTTACCGGGCCACTCGCGGTTGGGGGGGTCTCCGTGCAGAGGCTGCAGGCGACGTCGGGGAGTCCTGGAGGGGTCAACCAACGGTGGACTCGGACTCTGGAGCGCTGGGGGACCTCGCTGGGACCGGTGGGCCACTCGAACTCGGGCCGTAGGCGACGGGTGCAGTGGTAGTTCCAGGCGTCGGGTTTCTTTGTCCTCAGCAGGCTCAGAGTCTGTTTTCGGAGTTTCTTTCGAACAGGGCTGCTGTTCACAGGAGATCCGGTCCTTGTTGAAGGCAGTCAGTCCTCCCAGGGGTTCTGGAGGTCGCTAGCTGCAGGACAAGACGATTTTTGGCGCAGGATCTCTGGAAACTGCAGACGGGCCGGTAGGGCTGGGGCCAAGTCAGTTGTTCTCTGCAGTCTCCTCTGCTGGGCGTCTTCTTTCATCCTTTTTCTTCTTAGGTTGCGGGAATCTGCCTTCCTGGTTCAGGGCTGCCCCCTAAATACTGTATTTAGGGGGCGTTTTAGGGGTCTTGAGGTCAGTAGCCAATGGGCTACTGACCTTAGGGTGACTACACCTTGGTGTGCTCACCCCACGTGGGGAGTGAGCACAATCCCTAGACCTGATTGGGGAGTGCCTGCCATCTCCAAGATGGCGAGCACTGGAGAGTGGGCTTCACCTCGCCTCCCCACCTGAGGGGTGGAGTTGGCAGAGGTGGGCACACCTCCTGGGCTGGCTAGTTTTCCCGCCTGTCTTCCCGCCGAAAGGGAGGGGAGACAGGAAGGGGGCCTGCTCCTGATAGCAGGAGAGACTGGGGGTCGCATTACAAAGGCTGCCAGGCCTTTGAAGCTCCCCTGCCACAGATGGCTCTTCCTGGCCTGGGGAGGTGTGTACACCTCCGCCCAGGAAAGGCTTTGTTTCTGGGCTCAGGGAGCGTAGGCTCCCACCCTAGGGGTCCAGAAACATGTCTCGTGGTGGCAGGCTGGTGTGTACCAGTCAGGGAACCCACCAGAGGCTGGTCGTTTTCAGGGGGCATCTCAAAGATGCCCTCTGTGTGCATTTTTCATTAAATCCCACACTGGCATCAGTGTGGGTTTAATGTGCTGAGAAGTTTGATACCAAACTTCTCAGTTTTCAGTGCAGCCATTATGGTGCTGTGGAGTTCGTAATGACAAACTCCCAGCACCATATACTCTTAATGGCATCACTGCACTTACAATGTCTAAGAATGGACTTAGACACTGTAGGGGTACAGGGCTCATGCACCTGTACCCTCACCACTGGTATAGTGCACCCAGCTAGAGGGGTGACTGACCTATGCCAGGGCAGTGGGTTGTAGGCATGGCCCACAGAGGTGTGTGCCATGTCGACTCTTCACTTTGTTCTGCACCAAAACACGCAGCCTGCAAAGGCAGTGTGTGTGTGTAAAGGTACAGGGCCTCTAAGGGTGGCACAATAAGTGCTGCAGCCCTTACAGGTCTTCCCTGGTCACAGTGCCCTGGGTACCTGTGGTACCATTTACCATGGGCTGACCTGTGGCCAGAGATGCCAATTGGGTACAGTTTTGGGGAAAGAACACAGGCCCTGGGAACCTGATTGGCAGGGACCCAGGGCACATCAAGTCAAAGTGCATCAGTGGTCTGGCAAAAAGTGGGGGGGTTACTGCAACAGAAACCCACTTCCTTACACATACCATTCTTTTTCCTGTCTGCATACTGTTTCATGTGTCTCTTTAAGAGTGATTCGTATGCTACAGTCCTTTCTGACCCAATGGAGTGGCATTCCTGTCCAGAAGGATACAGGGGCGCATTTCCCTCTCAAACAGAAGTTCAGCACAGGATTTTTTCGTGGTGCCTTTAGGGATGTCCCAGTATTTTTCAAGGTCCCACACAGCACTTTTGATATTGAACCTTGGCATGGCTTTCTTCAGCTTAGCCATAAATTGCTGAGCCATGCCATTGGCTCTAGGACACAGGATTTTAATCTTGTGATGACTGAACCCATATAATCAGTAACTTCACTTACGTCCCATCTGCTGAAAGAGAGCCTATTGTGTGATTTAACTTAATGATCTGTATGTTGAAAATGATTTGTTCAATGACAGAATGGCCACTCCTGCAGTTGTACTTGGTATTGGTACAACCTTAAGACATAGGATTGCTCATCCATTAGCACCTGTAGATGCTAATCTGAAGCAACAGAACCATAGAAAGCAATTACCACTTCTTCCCATATGCCGGTGGGTAGGAAGGACATCTGGAGCAGCTAGAAACTAGATGTAAGAATGGGAACCATACTTTTGGTCATAGGATTCTTTTTGTGGCCACTGTACCTTTGTGACCTTCATGTGCCAGTTCAACCACTTTCTGATGTAAGACATTAGGGATGACTATGGATGTGACCCTCATGAGTAGAGTTTCGATAATGTACGAGCCCAACATGCACACTGCAGCCTTTGGTCTTGCTAAGTCGCAAAGTTTATGCACTTCCTAGTGGGATTGAAGATCTCTCCATCATTGTAGTTGAATGAGTTCAGTCACTGAGATGAGCATGCAGTATTTCTGCATGGCTTTCAAAATAAGTTCAGATTATCAATTCAAGTTTTGCCTGTCTTACAAAATGTCATAGGTATTCCTCAGCAAAGACGTTCACAGGGTTTCTTCCATTGGGCAGCCAGAGAAGAAGTCATTGGGATTATGATCTTTCACAGGTTTATGGAGTATTTTGAAGCAACATTTGGAAATTCCCACCCACACCACTGCCACCCTTTCTTTTCCGGCTTCCAAGTAAACAGACTCAGGATGAACCAGTCTTTGACTGGCATAGGCATAGACCTTGACAGGTACCTCACAATCGTGTTTACACTGAGCAAGAAGGATGTGGTGTTGCGGCCATGACTGCCAACTTTGGAACTGGGGAACCAGGTTTGAGTCTCGGTGTTGGCTCAACAAACTGTGATTTTTGGCATATCACTTAATTTCCCGGTGCTTAAAAAAAAATGAATGTGACCTTGTGTAATGTAACTGATGATCATGTAAGAGCTCCAATACCTTTTGGTCATGTTTGCGCTATATAAAACTGCAAAAAAAGGATGGCTTCCAAATCCACATGTCTGGCATTCACACTGATTTCAGTGGGAGGAAAGTACAGACTGCTTCAAAACTGGCCTGCTAGTTTCAAGACCACTGAAAATAATGTCTCTCCTTGGTCAGTTCTCTCAGTGAGACACTTACGGAAGTGAAATCCTATACGTATCTTGCCCAGTAGCCAGCTATGCCTAGACACGATTACAGGAATTTTAGATTTGTGAGTATGGAAAACAACCTGAGGGCAGCTACTTTAAATAGATCAGCCTTGATGCATTCTCGCAAATTTCTGTATGACCTGTCTAAATTCATCCTTACCTTTCGTAAGTGTGAGGTTAGAGTCTGCCAATCAATCAATCAATCAGGACTTATGAAGCGCATCTACTCACCTGATAGGGGATCCAGGCACGTGTGGCTTTGGCGTTTGTAGAGCAAAAGCTCTACAAACTGCCACCAGTGCATCATCTTGTCCCTACGGAGATTTACTGTACACTAGACTGTCATCACTGTAAACCAGGCCCTTTGGGACACACTCAATTACCTTCTGTTTTCTTGAAAGACTTCAGCAGCTAACTTTGCACCAAAACGGAGTGAATTGTTACAAAACAGACTGATGTTTGTTGCACATCTGTTAGTAATGTATTGTGACAATGTCCCCAGTTCTAAGAATGATAGCCTTTGTTCAAATCCTGTTTGGAAAACAACTGAGTACCTTTCAGCTGACGTTTCACATCTTGGATCCTGGAGACCAAGTCTCTTTCTCTCTCCAGATCACCAGGTTTAGGTCGCTGCATGCCCACATTAATACTAATCTGGCCATTGGACTGTTATTTGGGAAAATTGGCATACCCAGGGTATGGCTCCTTTTGCAGGTTCGATCATATCTTACAGGAGCAGATTCTCAGTTTCAGTTTCTACTTACTTCTGGGTGTTGAAAGAAATGTGCTTGAAGTGCTGAGCTATCAATCAGTATTTGTAGAGCGCACACTGTCACCCCATGGGCTTTACTTTTTAAATGAGTGTGTAGTTTTATCGGTCCTTTAACATGCCAACCCTTTGAAATGTTTCTGGAGCATTTCAACAATGCCAGTGCTTTCTGAGGACTCTCTTCTGGCAATTACTCAACAGTGTACATGCAGTTAGCAAAACTTATGGCAGTCCGAAAACTCTACTGGCATCCTGTAGTTCCCCATGAACATAAATAACCTATCCCATGACCCGTTGTCAGCACATACTGCTCCTGCACTCTATGGGGCCATATCCTGCGGTGCTTCATGTTGCCCTACAGCCCCAGAGACTACAACAACACCCTGGTGGGACTCGAAGTCCCAGGGTGCAACAACAGCGCCAAGAGCCCACATCTGCTGCAGGGGGAGGCGTGACCACCGCGCTTTAAAGCGCCGCCTCGACCCCTGCGGCGCGGGACGCGCGCAGGCCGCGCCGGGCGATGCCCGGGCCAAGGGCGGGCCCGTCCTGCGCCCGTCAGCGAAAGGAAGAGGCAGGGCAGGGCTACCCCCCCTGGTTGATTTGTCTTGGAGTCCAGCAATACCAGTGGGTAAGACTAAGTCTACAACCAACTTCTCACTAACTGTTTCAGCTTACATACCCTCCACAGAAGGATTATCTGGCCATATTAGACAATAAAATTGTGCGTGAAGGAGCCCAAAAAGTGACAGTGGACTATATTGCATTAATAGTCACAGAGAGCTGGTTGATTGCTCGGAGTTCCACGAGGGTCGTTGAGCTAAAGGGAGAACTGCCCCGGGGTGTGTGAGTGAAAAGAGGTTCCACAATGGGGAAGAGGGCATGTTTATCGAGAGCCAAAATTCCAACAGTATCCCCACTGCCCCAAACATCTATAGATAAAATGCTACAGAGGGCTATAGGGGTGGTGAATACCGAAATTGAGCTAACTGAAAGGCGGCTATCACTCACTCCTGATCTATTTATTCCGCCAACTGATACGATCATGCTGCCAGTAACAACACAAACACAGCCAGATGTTCATTACCTGTCTCCCCCTTTGGTTGTCCCACCTAAGAAAGTAGCGTGTAAGAGTAAAAACACTACTAGTATCCCTAGGAATGTAAAGCGCAAATTAATTACTGAGGCTGGTCCCAAAAAGAAGAAGTGCTGCGAGGGTAACACAGTCAACCTGGAGGGGAGCGAAGACCATGTATCGACTCCAGACGGTTCTCTGGTAGCCGATCCAGACAAGTTATATCCGGTTTGGGCAGTGAATTTGTTGGTAGACGTACAGAACAATCTAAGGGCTATTATTAAAGAAGAGCTAGCTCCCCTTATTGGCCGCCTAGACAAACTGGAGAAAGTGGTGGTGGTAGGGGAAGCAAGATCAAATGACATGCAGAACCATATTTCTGGTAAGCCCGGAAAGGGGATTAATAGAGGGTGCCAGACGGACACCAGGGGTTTACCACTGCCAACAGGATTGCCGATGTGTGCGAATGAGGCCCCCTCTGTCTCCCAAGACACAGGGCACCAGAACACAATCAGGGAAAAGAGAAGTGGGAACGACAGTGATGAGCCTGGAGCTAAAAATGGATCTGTCCCCCATAGGCACCAAGATGTTCAGAGACTCCCAGAACAAGCTACCAATAGAAATGGGAGCAGGCAAATAGCACAAGAACATGGAGAAGAGTTGCATGTTAAGACTAATTTAAAATTGCCTAGTATAAACCTTCCTCCGGCCTGCTCACCGTATGTAGCTATACTGACAGGCGTGCCGCCAATTGAACCCAATGTAAAAGAATCCCATCTTGAGTTGAGGAACAAATGCCTGTTCTGGCTCGCCAGGTACAGGCATTACGACTATGCAAGAGCAGGCGAGATTATAACGGTGCGTAGAGTAGGGTGGGTAGGGAACCGTCGGAAAAACGAACCAGGCGAATGTATAGTTATTAATTTCAACAACCCTGACGGCGTTGTTAATCTATTCCAAACTATCCCCAATTGCCACAATGTCCCCACAGGAATGAGTCTGCGTCCGCTGGCCTTTTTTTACCCACAACAGCATGCCAAAGAAGTTATGTACCGTCATTAATGTCAGCCAAGGGTTCTGGCCCGTTTTATGAGGGCAGATGGGCTGCCCCAACAGGCTTTCCCCATTCGAAGTGCCGGTGCATAGTAGATATGACATTCTGGAGGAGGTAGACTGACTGGGGGAAGGATCAAACCAGGCAGGGAATCCCGAAATGGCAGGGCAAGTCCTCACGGGCATAGCAGGGTGTAATCTGAATCGAACACCAAGTGGTGGCAGATCAGGCTACTTTCAGCAGCCTGTTCCATCTGGAGCAAGGAGACAATTACTTGAGGCCCCCAACATCACTCCTCCTGTGCCACTGGGTGACGTAATCAGAGATGACGAAAATAGAAAGATAGCCGCAGGGTATTGTATGGCTTTCCCAGATGACCCTCCACTTCCTAGCGTTAGTGCTAGTGTGGGTGCGAATGGAGAAATAGGACAAGGCAAAGGGTTGAAGATTTTATCATGGAATTTGGCGGGGCTTAAAAACAAACGTCCCTGCCCCGACTGGGGTGACTTTGTCGACAAATATGATATTTGTTTCTTTCAAGAGACTTGGGCGACAGATGTCCTGCAGAGGGCGGGCTATGCTTCATTTAATAATCTGGCAATTAAGGGGAGCAGGGGGAGACCCTCGAGAGGCCTATCTATTTGGTTGGGTACTCACCTTGGCTGTAGAGCAGACCCGATGACAACACTTTCCAACGATATACAGTGTGTACTCCTCTCTTTCCCCACAAAGACAAAAATTGCCTTAATTAATGTATATTCCCGGCCAGTCAATAACAGCCAAGAATCGACCACTATTGACCATCTAGGACAGTTTTTACCGACGCTGGACCCAGGAATTTGGTTGATTGTAGGGGGTGACTTTAATTGTCACTTTGAACCCCTCACCGACCCAATCCACTCTGACCCCCTAGAAGAGGATCTATACTGGTCCATACCCGAACCTCAGATCACCCCCATCAAAGTTTGGTCACCCTTGGCATTGCAACTTAATGCACTCACCCTAGCTTTATCGCTAAGGGCATGCAATGGGCGGACCAAATCAGATCGGCCGGGACAGCCCACATTCAATAGAGCAGGTCAATCCTCGCTACTCGACTACATCATGGTAGAATCAAGATTCTGGGATAAGGTCCTTGACTTCTACATTACGCAGAGGCAGGATAGTGATCATGATGCCCTGAGCCTGATCCTAAAACCTTGGGATTTGGGTATTGGTAACTTGCCTAACGTCCCCACCAGCGCAACCAGTGCACTAGTAACAACAAACAATAGAAGAAGAGTCAGATGGGGCCGTATTCAGCCTTGTCCCCGAAAGCTGGCCAAAATATACCAGCTATCAATTCCAATGCTAATTAAGATGTGGGAGCTTGCGCAGGCGGAAGGCCCTATTCTTGAACCGGACAAAGCAGGGAAAATCCACGCAGACCTAACCCGGAAATTGGCGGACGTCTTTTTCCTGGTTGAGCGTCGTAGGGAAAGAACCTGTAATAAATGCGCCTGGTTCAATGGTGATTGCCGTAAGGCAAAGCGGGAACTTATGGTGGCGGTGAAAGAGAGGGATGGACTGCGAATTAAACCCGCCAGGGCCAAGTACAAAAAGTCCATTCAGCAGGGCAAAAAAAACTGGGAAGCTGAGAGATGGGAAAACCTTAGGCTAGCCCTAATGGAGAAAGATATGAAATCATTTTGGGCTATAGTGAGTGCGGGTGACAGGGAGGGGAGACCAGCCATTGAGCCGAATATAGCACCCGAAGTATGGGAGTTACATTTTGGGTCACTGTACGCATTGAGGGAAGATTGGACTGACACTAGTGATACCAGCAGAACAGTCCCAGAGATATCATGGGAGGGGGACATGGAGATCAGTCCGAGTGAAGTGGGAAATGCTATTAATAAGCTCCACTACAATAAAGCGCCTGGTCTAGAAAAACTACCGGGTGACCTTTTTCGGGAAGAACCTAAGATCTGGGTCCCTTACCTTTGTGCTTTATTTAATGCTATTGCTAAGGGCATGGACCCCCCGGATACATGGCGTGGGGCTGAGATAGTGCCCATATTCAAAAAAGGCTGCCCCCTTACGCCCTCTAATTATAGGCCAATTAGCCTTATTGACATCTCCCAATAACTCTTTGGCCGGGTGCTTTTGGACCGGCATTTTGGACTGGCTGGAACAAGAACAAATACTAAGTCCATACCAAGCCGGCTTCAGATCAAACATGTCAACCGTAGACCAGTTATTCAGACTACAACTACTTTTCTGGAAAACGGTGACTCTAGAGGGTGGCAGCCTCTACTTAATATTTGTTGATCTGAAGTCGGCATTCGATATGGTCCCGTGGGAGAAGCTTTGGAAGGTCTTAAGTGACTGTGGGATTCCTGCACACCTCCTCCAAATCATTGTGAGGCTCCATACAGACAATTTCGCTCAAGTTCGATGCGGAAAATTTGGAGAACTCACCTCCCGCTTCCCCGTCCTCAATGGAGTTTGGCAGGGATGTGTCTTAGCCCCCACCCTATTTTGCCTTTTTATTAACGGGCTGATTGACCACTTAAAAATCATAAAGGATATTGATGCCCCTAAGCTTGCCTCGGGGAAGGTCCCCGCATTGATGTTCGCTGATGATACCCTGCTACTTTCAAAAACACCAATGGGTATCCAGCGGACTCTGGATGGTTTTGCTGACTTCTGCAAATTGCGAGGGCTGGAGATAAATTTGGCGAAGACCAAATTTATGGTCTTTAACCCTCCCAAAATGAAACGTCCAAATCCTATATTACATGGCACCCCTTTGGAAAGAGTGCAGACATTTGATTATTTGGGCGTTACTTTATCAGAGCATTTTAATTGGGAGCCTCAGTTGGCTAAAGCAAGGCTCAGGCTATCTCAGACGGCGGGTGGCATATTGAAGCTACATAGAACATCAGCCCTCAAACCCACAGCCCCCGCGGTGGAAATTTACCCTGCACAAGCAAGAGGGGCTGCTCTACACGGGGTGGAGTTGTGGGGGCATTGCTCAGCCACTAACTTAGTGAAGGTGGAGAACAACTTTATGAGGCAGCTTATAGGCCTTCCACGCAGTACTCCCCTCGTTCCCCTTCGCATGGATTTGGGCATTAGGCCACTCGACGAAGAGATAGCCCTGAGACTGCTTACTTTTTGGCGGCGGCTATGGGTGACTCCAGAGTTGTCTGTATATAGGGCTGAGCTAAATGAGATTTTGTCCTACTGCCCTATACAGAAAATTCCCTGGCTCTGCCACATAAAGGATCTTATATTTAAATTAAGCAAACCGGACCTCTGGAGAACTCCTGAAACGTCATGTGTTATGACCTCCAGGTCGGAACTTGTTAGACAATATAGAACAGTAAAATTAAGATCATTACAAGAAAGTTCCACACATGGACGTTTAACAGCGGAGTTTCTGCTAGTAAAAGATGTGTACAGCAAGGAACACTTCCTGGATTTTATACAACCCCCATTGGCCAGGAAATTGTATATACAATTCAGACTAGGGACCCTCCCACTATTTGCATATACAAGCAAATGGGTAAAAGAGCAAACGAGGGAATGCCCTGCCTGTAATTACAAGGAAGAGTCTGAAATACATGTTTTGCTTCTCTGTCCTGCCTATCGGAAGCAGCGCAAGTGTTGGTTAATCCAACTTTGTAAAAATCTGGGTTTCGTGCGCTGCATAGAGGCATACAGAGTTTTAAAGTATGATACACGTCCACCAATTGTATTTGCTGTATCCCGTTTTTTAAACAGTATGTGGCACACCCGACGGGCTGTTCAAAAATAACTATTCTGGGGAACCCGATTGCACTGCATTAAAACTCAGTAGTCCGATAGTCTTTTTATTGTAAAATTGTAGTTCCCAGCTTTTATTGCAATGGATCGTTTTTATTAGTAGCCCTTTTTTTAATGTATTTTATGATGTATCGTGTTTTATTCTACAGTAGTTTTAAATTCTTGCCCTCTGGTCCCTAATGGACATCTGCATATATGAGGATGTTATTTCTTATATTGTGCAACTGTAATTTTGTATATTTGTTTTATACTGTGTGCACTTTTATGGCCCAGTTGCCGAAATAAAGTTTTATTGACTGACTGGCCTATACCATGACACCCTTAGGGTAAAAGAGGAGCACAGTTGTTTCCGCTGTAGTACAGCAACTCATAAGAGTAGATCTCCACAGGTATATGTTTAAGTGAAATTACACATGTGAACTAGGTATCCTTAAGCCCGGAGTCTATGAGAAAAAGGGTATTCATCAACTCGGGTTGGCTAATATCCAGAACAAGTTCTGTGATGGTATTGCCTTTAGCCATCACACTTTTACAGATGGAGACATCTCAACATTTCGTAGAGTCATATGCCTTGGAGAGATGGAGGATTCACTTGTGGATGATTAAGTGTGGGGGGCGGGGGGGGGTCTCTCAAGTGCAATGATCTGATGTATGCATGCGATCCCTTGATGCAGTTGAAGGCTTTGGAGAGACACCAGCATTTGGGAAAGTACCTGCTGGGACTTTATGTCTACTCACCTTGCTAAAGTGACCCTTATCCTTGCATTTGTGCCAGTCACGTGCAAGAGCCAGGTAGGCGCCTGCATAAGGAAACTTGCATTCACAGTGATCTCACTTCTTTGTGCCTCTCATCATCATGTGACGTAACTGATCACAAAAGAGTCAGAGCTTCTTTGGCATGTCACAATGGCATCAAAAAATGTCTGCAGCATGGGTGGCACGTGGCATTGTCAGCATATCCTGTCGAATATCAGAGATTTACAGCCTGTGATAAACTTTGTTTTGAAAGTTTCTCCGGACTGTCAAACGTCACAAGAGGACCAGTGGTTCTCATAGATGTCAATATCAAATTAAGAAAGTAAGGCACAATATTTTGTATCAGGGCCCGGTGCAACAAAAGACCCTTTTACGTTCATTCTTAGAGAACCTAGTACAGGACATAGATGTCAAAAATCTGGTCCAGAGTCTCTGTCTGGGGCCAAGGGTCCTGGACTTGCTGACCTTAAAAGTCAGAATACCTGTTGCCATTGTTTTGGCTGAAGATTCAGGACCTATGTCACCGTGTGCCTGTGCCTTGGGGCTTATGACACTGCCAGTCAGCGAAGCAGGTTCTACCGTGTGGTCAGATATCATCTCAGGACCACTGGAAGCTGACATGTGTGTGGGTGACAGGACCCTGGCAGGCACAAGTCTTTGATGCGTGTTCAAAGCTGGTTGCATGTGCAGGAGATGCAGTTACTAATTCATCTCCAGTGTGCTGACGCATACTGAGGTGCATTGTGGACAATTTACAGTTAGTAGCTATAGCAGATGGCAGCCCCTCAGCTTAATCATGGAAGCAGCTTCGCTTGAGGTCTCCCTGCAGTCTACTGGATCCTGGCCTCTCCTTTCCTGACCTATGTTCCAAGAGTATGTTCACCGGTCATTTCTCTGTCATCTCTGGCTGGCACACAGTGGGTGTTCTAGTCCTGGTAACTCCACATCACTGATGTCTTGCAACCTCTAAGAGAAAAGGAAGGTGGGGTGGAAAATGACAGAATATGATCTATAAATATTACATTTCATCCTCCTCAGATTCAAAAGTTACCTTAATGAAAGGTCAAACGTATGTACCTTTATTTTAACTCTCTTGAGGTATCAATGGGGCTGTTTAAAGGGTTCGAAGGATTGGAAGAAGTGAAAGAGATTCTTATGTGCACATTCCTCTAGTATTTTTTAAACTCACGACGCAGGCCACAAAACTTTTAACACAATTGAAGTGAAATTTTGGTTCACTATGAACACTCAATACAAGCTGCCATGTTGAACAAATCAATGCAGTATCCAAAGTAAGGCTGTGCTCGTTAGCCTACCAAATAGTAAAATCTTGATATGTTCTACAGATGACGACAATGGATATGTATTAGGTGAATTTTCATAAAATCGATTTCAGTAGAGTACGTTTGTTGGTCATTCTGACTAGCCGGACTTTAAACTCCTATGAGTGGATGAGCCAAGTCATAATCGAAATCCCCTTCCAACACTACCAGTCGAGCTTGTGTTTGCATTTTCGGAGGTCACAGGATGGAAAAGCCCACCAGCCCCTTTGAAGAAGCAGCCATTTGTACGGTGAGTGTCTCCGTCACTAATCTTCCGAAAGAAAATAGGAAATCTGTTTCTGGGAAGGTCTGGTAGAGAAATGTGGGATTTTATTTTTAATGCATTCAATGCGATTTTTTTAATTCTGTCCCTCTTTTCTGGGAGATTTTTCGAATGATACCACGAGATACTGACCTCATAGGATCACTCATTCTTCATCCTGGGGACATACATGTTGGTGGCGTGAGATGTCTGTTTGGAGGATTCACATGTACCATTTTTCCTTCACTAGGCAAATATGTGAGAATCAGGTTAATTCTCAGATCCTGAGCCTGGAAATTGTCAGAATGTCCTGTCACATACACATATGAGGGCTGTTAGCGAGCTGGAAGTTGGGATATTATTAGAGTTTCTTGCCCCATACTTGTGTACTAGAGAAAACTGAGGTTGGCAGTTGTCTTTGACGAATTTGGCAGTTGTCTTTGACGAAAACCTCATTTAAAGAAAGGTATTCCAGCAACCCAGATTAAAGTTGTGGTGGAGGTACCACTGTCGCCACACCAGCAGCGACCGGTCCGCTAATGGAAACATCTCCTACCTTTTTGTGGACAATGTTCGCCTGAAATTGCTCCTCAAACAGGAGCGGCTTCTGGGGTAAAATGATGCATGGCAGCCAATCAACACTTATTTTATTTCTGGAAATAAAATTAAATGGGTGTCCATTTCCAGGTATGATATAACTAATAAATAACACATGCTGGGAGATTGCTCCTTATCGGCTACATTGAATGAGGTTCCTGTCTGAGACCACCATAGTTCATATGGCAATCATGGACAGAAAAGATGCTGATGGAAATGGCATTGGAGGGGTCCTTAATTGGGGGACCCATCTGATTCCTTGTCCAGTGGCGCAAGCAGGGTCGGACTGGGAAAGAAAATAGGCCAGGTACAAAAATAAAAGTGGGCCCCATTTGCAAATCAGATAACTAAAAATGTGGCCCACATTTGCAAATCGGGACACTTTTGAACTTGTAAAGACACACTATATATAGGTGTTTGCAAGGTATGGGAGACTGCACACAGTTGTGCTTGCTGAAGGGAATGTTTGTGGTAATACCAGGGTAATCAACAGTAAACACCAACCCTCCGGACCAAAAAACAGGCCCACACATTGCAGGGGCACCTTAAGGATTTTGGGGGCCCCTCTTCAAAACATCTTTTAATTTATGATCAAGTTTCATCTCTTTCATGCCCTGGCCAGATTACTGGGTGTGCCAGGCATGCTCTTCCAAATTCTAAATATGTTTACATCTAATATTCAGGGATAGTGATGTGTGTTTTCAATATTGTAACACAGCAGCAGCTCACTAACATTACTGCAAATAATCTCTGTGACACCCTCTCATATCTGACATGTTAGGTCCTGTTTTTATCTAAAAGGAACGTTTTTATGGATATTGCATCAAACATAAACACAACAGTTTTCTGCAAATTGTAATAGGCCACACATCACTCACATTAAAAATAAATGAAAGCAAAACAGTATTTAAAATGTTTTGTTTAAGAATTATTCAAGGTTATCAGGGCAAGACTCTCTGTAGAACAGAGTTGGCTCTATTGGTAGGCCCCCTGAAAGGCTGGGTCCCTGGGTCAGAGCTCACTTTGCCCATGCCTTAAAACGTCTCTGACACATTGACCTGTCGAACCAGCCTTCCTGGCATTGCCTGACTACCTCGAAAATGCAAAAAGAACAATTAATGGACAGAATGCAGAACAATGAAGACCCTCAAGACCTGGCTCTTCGGCTAAACAGATCTGCGGACCCCTCCCCCCCCCTAGCGCCTTGAGACCCTCACGGGTGAGTAGCGCGCTTACAATTCCCTGATTGATTGATTGATTGAACTGCCAGGCCAGGTCCTCCCTGGACCGGAAACAAGCATCCTAGGACCGGTTTCGGGGTTTCACCCCTCATCAGCCAGGATAGCTTGACTCCCGTGACATGGAGAGCACGGGACCCACGTTTGGGCATACCCGTCCCACTCGGGGTGACAAATGCAAAAAGAACAATTGACGGACAGAATGCAGAACAATGTCATACATTCACCCAAGTACAGAGATCTGGGCCTAAATCCATCGTTTGTTTGCTCCCCATGCCATTCCAGTTTGAACCCAGCCATATGCAAATCAGTCTTGACCCTGCGCCCAATGGGAACATACCAGCCCGACCTGCCAGGCCAGACATCCCTGGACCGGAAACAAGCATCCTATGACCGGTTTCGGGGTTTCACCCCTCATCAGCCAGGATAGCTTGACTCCAGTGGCATGGAGAGCACAGGACCCACGTCTGGGCATACCCGTCCCACTCGGTGTGACAAATGCAAAAAGAACAATTAATGTACAGAATGCAGAACAATGTCATACATTCACCCCAGTACAGGGATCTGGGCCTAAATCCATCGTTTTTTTGCTCCCCATGCCATTCCAGTTTGAACCCAGCCATATGCAAATCTGTCTTGACCCTGCGCTCCAATGGGAACAGACCAGCCCGAACTGCCAGGCCAAGTCCTCCCTGGACCGTAAACAAGGATCCTAGGACCGGTTTCGGGGTTTCACCCCTCATCAGCCAGGATGGGGCAGGTAATATCAGGGTAATCAACAGTAAACACCAACCCTCCAGACCGGAAAACAGGCCCACACATTGCAGGGACATCTTAAGCGTTTTGGGGGCCCAGGGCCAAACATATTTTGGGGGCCCCTGTTCAAAACATCTTTAAATTTATGATCAAGTTTCATCTCTTTCATGCCCTCTTGGCCAGATTACTGGGAGTGCGCAGGCACACTCTTCCAAATTCTAAATATGTTTACATGTAATATTCAGGGATAGTGATGTGTGTTTTCAATATTGTAACACAGCAGCAGCTCACTAACATTACTGCAAATAATCTCTGTGACACCCTCTAATTTCTGACATGTTAGGTCCTGTTTTTATCTAAAAGGAACGTTTTTTATGGATATTGCATCAAACATAAACACAACATTTTTCTGCAAATTGTCTGTAATAGGCCACACATCACTCACATTAAAAATAAATGAAAGCAAAACAGTATTTAAAATTTTTTGTTTATGAATTATTCAAGGTTATCAGGGCAAGACTCTCTGTAGAACAGAGCTGGCTCTATTAGTGGGCCCCCTGAAAGGCTGGGTCCCTGGGTCAGAGCTCACTTTGCCCATGCCTTAAAACGTCTCTGACACATTGACCTGTCAGACCAGCCTTCCTGGCATTGCCTGATTACCTCGCAAGCCAGTCTGAACCTGGGCCCATGGAGTGCATAAAGAATGTCACTGATGACAAAGACAGCAACAGCTCCACCATGGAGGACATCGACTTCCCCTCAATCTAAATGAGGTGGGGAAGTGCAGAGATGAGCGATCGGACATTGGCCATTACTGCCCACCCTTAATATGGAAGGTGTGGCTAGGAAGAGGAGTGTGTGTTATGGCACAATGATTGACCAGAGACTATGGGCCCCATACAGTGGTGGCGGTGGGAGCATTCCTCAAGATCACCCTTAGTCCCTAGATTCCTCTTCTTGATGGAAAAAAGACTGGCATGGTTGGAAATCTTCCAGCGTGAGTGTATCTGCCAGTGGGGCAGTTGCACTGAAGACACAGATGAATGCCAAGCAGGCACCATTTCTCGTCCACCCGCATTATTTTTTGAATCACAAAGGCGAGCTCCCAAAGTGGTAGTTTCTTTGCATAAAACAAAAACAAAAAATCAACAGACCTGACACACAGGGATTTTTTTTCCTGTACATGTAGATTGTTCACAAGGATGTGTACGTTCTCTGTCCCTGGGATAATGCATAGTGGTATTTGCTAAACGTGCAAACCATTCTAACGACTCTATAGTTGTACACCCCGCAAAACCAAGACTTGTATTGGAAATTAAATAATACAGTGAACTGACCAAAACAACAAATGGAGTAAGGCTACATTTCGTTATGTTGTACTGACAGTAGTGAGTAAAATGATTAGGGTCTGCTGAAAGCTTGCTGTTGAGTATTAAAAACATATGGTTGGAAGAATAGTGTATCACTCAAAAAAAGCCAAGCCCCTCTGTATGATTTCAATGTTTGTAAAGCTTATTGCAGGTCATAGATGGTCGTATGTTGATGCTGCTAATGTAAATTTATGTGTGTATTTTTGTGGTATTTGTATAGTGCAAACCTAGCCAAAAGGAAGTGGAGCACTGTACAATGTCAACGGAAAAGATATAGGCAATGAAGAATTGGAGGGTAAGCTGGGTTCTGAGAGTGGAGATGGTCTGTAACTTTGCTGTTTATGAAATTTGTAAAGTGCAGGTTGTCAGCCTTGTTGGGATATCCCGACGCCCAAGTCTTTATAACATAAACAAAAGCATAATACTAAAGACAGAAGAACAAAACAGATAGCATCCCATCCCTCACTGAATTAGCGCAAACGTCGAATTGCATTTGGGGAAAAGCCCAATCTTCAGGCCTTTCCTGAATCTAAAATGATTAACTTCCTGAGATATTCAGGAACACGATCCCTTTTTTAACAGCGACAATTCAAAAAGCACAGACGTCCAAAGAAGCACGCTGGGCTCAAGGAATTACGAAAAGCGCATTATCACTAGATTTGAGAGACTGTATTGAAGGATACCACTCAGAACAACCCTAAGGACATTCTGTCTTATGAAATACATGGCTTAATATAGCAAGTATAAATATTTTAAAACAATATGTTTTTTAACTATGAGACAATGAAGGATGGCAAATGCATGTGACAGGTAATTTCTTCCTTTCAATCCCAATGCTATCCTTGCTGCATAGTTTTGGTTCAACTGCATTATGTTAAATTAAATAGTCTGGTAGATCTAAATAGACTGCATTACAATCAACAACATAGCAGCAATAAAAGCACTGCGAATCTGCACCTTATGAGAAAAAGTGAAAAGCTCTTTCAGCCTCTTTAACATTCCCAAAGGGAACAAGCGGGAATTCACTGCAGACTTGATCTGTTCCACCAGCGAACGATTGGAGTCTACGCTGTCTCTGGATTTTTTAATGCATAGTGCTGTATTTGGTTTAATACCAAACAAAACAGGCCAAAATGGCAGATTCAGAACAAGAAGTGGATCTTGGTTTATTACAATTTAGTTTCGAATGATAGTCATGTATCCTTTTTTCCACCTGAGATAAACATTTTAAGAATTGGAAAATTGGAATTAGTACAAGGTAGAAAGGCAATCGTGACATGGCCATTAGGTCCTTCATTCTTCCAATTATCAGTGGCGGGAGCTTTGCACACTATCACAGTCCATTGTATCTCAGATGAAAGTGTTGGTGCTGGTGGTTACAAGGATTGACCAGTGCGGAGGGGCCGTGTCCCCGCAGATGGTTGCTGCAAGATCCTAGTGCAGGTTCAGTGCCACCCCCCCTTTGCCCCTCCCCCTCATAAACCTTCAATTACAAGAATACTTTGGGTTTCTTTCGGAAGTTCCTGGTAGGGACATTTCATATGTAGGACATTGTGCAGTAATTTGGGAAGTGACGTAGGGATTCTTTGGAGAATGGACCACCATGATAAGATTTCACAAAGTCATTCCTGATTTGGCCTTTCTTTTTGTCCCTCAGCGGCGGACACAAGATCACAGCTTATGTGTCCTTCATCCCAGTTACCAGTATTGATGAGCAGAAAGTAGGTCCGAAGGCTTCTGTCTCAGGAATCTTCTCATGGATGAGGTTGCCTGCCTCTGGTATGCAGTCACTTGGTGCATCTTTAGATGGGATAGAGCAGGAGGGAAATTTTGTGGGCAATGTCTTGTTTTCTGTGGATCCTACAACCTGGATGATCCTGCAGACTGGAGCTTCTTCAAAGGTCCGAGACCTACATTGAGAAGCTATATCATTTTTCATATGGTGTATGGTCTAGTAATTTGTCACCTGATCATTTAAAGCTCTCTGCACACTAAATAGGTCACAAAACCATGATAAGCCTTTAATTAGCATCTTCAAAGTCAAGGCCTGCTTGAGGGTGCTGTGCACCCGTTCTACTAATCAATCTGATTTTGAGTTGAAAGGACTAGAGAAGTGGAGTTGTGTTCCCTATGTAGCTAGACTTTCTTTTAGACTTTTTTCTAGCACCTTGGAAGTTAAAGCCAGAAATTGGACAGAGTGAGATGCTCATACGCCTCTTGTTACCTCAAAGCACAGTAGGTCTTTTATGAGTTGGCGAGCTGTTGCTTGATGCTTCAGCTAAACTCACCTAAAGCAAGAACATAGATCAACTGCAGCTAAGACTTATTTGTATTGGTTGAGCAGGGGAAGTGGACCAACAGTATTAATATAAATTACCTTGAGGAAAACCTTTGCTTTATTGAAAGGGCTTACTACAGTAGAAGTTTTGATTAATCGGCAGGCTTTACTTTGTAAAACATGTCTGGTAGCTTTAGGCCTATCATTCACAGAGGAACTGCGGTGTTTCGCTGAGATACAAGCTTAAGTGGAAGGCATAACCTCATGGACTACTTTGGGTGATTACATTCTCAACGATTTATTGGAAATATGGTGTTTCCCAATTCCCAGGTTTGACACAGTTGGAGCCCTGTCTGTACCCAACAATAACTGCATTTAGATGGGAACTTTGCAGACTAGGCCTCATTCTCATGTGTCACCTTTCTTGCTCCATTTCTGGGCAAATTGTAATAGTAATGGTTGCCACCTGACACATCTAAGCACACATTGAAGATTGAGATCTCTCGCTGCACTCCTCATAGAGCGAGTACCTTCGATTGGCGTTCTAATGAAGTTGAAACATTCACTAATGAAAGCTGTCTCTGCAGAGCTGTTATCCAACATCCAAATTGCTTAGCTTTGATTGATTTTCCACTTGAGTCTTTGAATACTTTGGATCTCCAGTGTTTCTTGTTTTCATTGTAACTATAAATACAAAAGGAGGAGTCTGAAAGCACTTGAGTCTGAATGGTTTGAGCAGTCCTTTTTTGAAAGACGATGAATGAATTAATCTCAGGTATTTGTGCAGTAGAAGCTCCCAGAGCAGGTGTCTCAAACCAGTCAATCGCAAGCTACTAGTAGCTCACAGAAACCTTCAGAGTAGCTCCCAGCCTTGAGTTCATTTTTAACTAAGAACTGCAATAAATAAGTGTTGTGTTTTGCTTTTAAAGTTAAGGAAAGGCTATGTTTATTTTACTTTATTATCAGGCTGCAGATAGCAGAGCTTGATAATGAGCAGTGTTCAGTAAGATTTATGCCCCTTGTGGGTCACAGAGGTTCAGAACTGAAGGGCTGAGGGATTTAACTCTTAAATAGAAGTTGTTCCCAACTCAATATTGCATGATGAGAACAAAATTATATTCTGAATGCTTTTAAATGAGAGAAAATTAAAGTGATGCGATAACGTAATGATTTAAGTTAGCTCTTCATTTTAATTTTTGCCCTTTTCAAAGTGTCACATTTACAAACAGTAGCCATCTTGCTCCCAGTGGCTGGTAGACACTGTGCCATATTTGTAACTGAAAAATAAAGTCATTTTCTTTTAAATGGGAGAAATTTAAAGTGAAGAAAAATGTTTCTATGAGACATTATCTTAATGTTTTTCTCTACTTTAAAACACGCCAATTAAGTCCTTTTTAAAATGGGAGAAATTTTAAGTGTAGAAAAATGTTCCATCAAGTGCAGAAAAATGTTCCTTATTATGAACATTTCTGCAGAACAATTTTCTGCACTTTGAATTTCTCCTATTTAATAAAAATGGTGGTATGTTTGTGAAGTATATGTAACGGTGTCACATATGGAGAACCGTATGTCCTGTGCCACAAGTACATACGACACAGGCTCTCAGTTACCCATACACATATATCCCATTCATTCACACACTTGTTCAAACATCCCCACAGACCATGCACTCACTGACGCACATGGAAGCACTATCATAGTACCCCTAGTCACAGTATTTTGTTCAAACAATAGTATCGGGCTCCATGGACATTAGGTTTAAAGTCAATGAAGCTGGGGGAGGAGGTGTCTGGTAATGCGTAAGTTACATGACCTTCAGTAGCTCACGACGATTTTCAATGATCAGAAGTAGCTCTTATTACAGAAAAGGTTGGAGACCCCTGTCCCAGAGGTTTAGTGTGGGTCTGCTGAATTTTGAAATCTGAACCCTCATATGTGCCCTGTCCTCCTGCACCTGCAGCACAATAGCATTGTCTAGTGCCCACTACTGGTTGCTCAGAAAAGGCAGTTTAAAAAACTTTGACATTTGTTTGTTAAATGCAGTCATACTCAAAATGTATTTCCTGTGTCCACTGCTGTCCGAGTCGCTGCCTATTGAACAGAATGAAGGTGTAGGACCCTCTAGTTGGGAACGCACGATTTAGTAACGCTTTTAATGTGAAGAGTGACAATGAGATTTTTATGACAGTTTGCATGCCGGTGCAGATTCTATTATTTGGTGAAAATTACTCTTCTACTGCTGAATAAATGTGCAGTTTATATGCTATGGCAGTTGTTTGTCCCTCATTGTAAAGATAGTGTGTGAACTTTGATGTGCTTGGTACCATTTGATTGACTAGTTTGCACTTGTTCTCTCTAATCTGTAGGTATGAGATGACTAATATGTCAGCCAGGAGCAATCCTAAGGTGATAGTACTCTCGTCTAACTATTCCTTGCCTGTAAATATGGGAGTCCTTTTGCAATTTGCATAAGTGATTCTCTGTCTGAAAGCATTCTATTAGGTACAAGTTATTGGTATGACAATATGTACAAAGCGAATGTCATTAGGCCTTTTAGCTCATGCCTGAAAGAGAGGAAGGTTAATTAGTGAGGCCCTAGATTCCAATTGGTAAAGCTCTATACCCTACTTAGACATATTTTGTAAATCCCTCTGCCAGGGTTGAAAATCACACCACAGAAGAAAAGAAAGAAGGAAGGAATTAAAGAAAGAAAAAAACAATTGGAAGAGTGGACAAAAGAATTAAGGATAAAAGTAAGAATATAAAGAAAGAAGGGAAAAGGAAATATGTTTGAAAGATGACAGGAAGGGAAGAAGGTAGGATCAGAGGTGAGCAAGGTAGGGAAGAAGGAAGTAAAGACAACACACAGATTGTAAAAAGGGAAGAAGGCAGGAAGAAAAAAAGATGGATGAAGGAAATGTCTGGTAGACAAATGGAAAGAACAGAAGGTGGAGGGAAATAATCAAGAAGGGATTAAGATGGAAAAAGAAGGGAAGAATGAGTGTGAGAAGAAGAGAAGGGTAGAACAGTGTAAGAATGATGAATAAAGGTGTATTAAATGAAAGAAG
The DNA here is from genome assembly GCA_963921515.1 of Calotriton arnoldi. NCBI lineage: Eukaryota > Metazoa > Chordata > Amphibia > Caudata > Salamandridae > Calotriton > Calotriton arnoldi. The sequence goes on from CAWUFW010000319.1 coordinate 1,699,902, forward strand.
ACAAAAAGTTGGGAAAATGGAACAATGGAAAATACAAACAATGATTGAGTAATTAAAATGATGGAAAGGTGAAAGTAAAATTCAAAGAAAATGGTCTAAATAGTAAGAAAGAGAAAAAAGGGATATGGAAAGAAAGCAGATAAGAAAATAAGAGGTGAGAGGGAGAGTAAGTAATAGGGAGCGGGTGGGAGAAAGTAGGAAACCAGATGATGAAAAGACAGAAGAAGAAGGAACAAAGAAAGAGAGACAGAAGGAAAGAAAGTCAAAGAAGAAAGAAAGAAAAGAGCGAATGAGAGACAAAGAAAGAAATAGAATGAAAGCAAGGTGATAAAACAAAGAGAGGCCTAAAGATGAGTCAAGCAGAGCAAATAAAATGAGGTCAGCAGGAAAGAAGGTAATATAGAGGGAAAGATAGAGTTAAAATAGACATAGAAAAGAACATTGTAGAAATAGGGAGAAACTAAGAGAAAGATAAAGTAGGAAGCCAGATGATGAAGAGAAAGATAAAGAAGGAGCAAAGAATGAGTCAGAAGAAAAGAAAGACAAAGATGAAAGAAATAAAGAAAAGAAAAAGGGAGACAGAGAAAGAAATGAGAAACAGGATGAAAGCAAGAGCAAACCCAAAGATAAAAACATGTTATTAAAGTACAAATGTTTTCACTCCAGAGCCCTGCAAACAGCCTCCATTTTGGCCAGTTTTAAAGTATTTGGTGCAAATGTACATTTAAGAATGTTTACTTTACTGAAGCTAATTTCTTCTTCGACATCTAGAAGCCAGGAGGTACCCCTGTAAGATAGTAAAGGCAGCCATGAAGAGGGTTTGTGTCACAGAAACCTTAAAAGGAATTTGACAAATGGGTTTGTGTCACTGCTTTTAGCCCACTCACAAAGGTTTGAAAAATATTTTAAAAACATTGGATTGCCCTATAAACAGGTAGACTTGTACTTGGATCACTTATGGTTGTTTACAAATGGGGCCACAATATCAGAGACCACATTCTGCATGCTGGTGAAAGAAAAAACTGAGAGAAACATTCCACAGCCACTGTGTTAGGTTTAGTAGCCATAACTGTGCACTACAAATGTGGCAACTGCGTACCGTGTCGTTATACTTTCAATACCAAGACTTTTACTCACAACAATATAAAACAGGACCTTAAGTTCTTTCCAAATTCCAACTCAACCCACGTGGCATACAGCACATGGTGCCTTAGGAGTTGATTTACATGAGTCAAACTAGACAGCCTACGAAGGACAAATGAGACAACACAGGTGCACGGTCCTGTGCAAGGTTGATTCTGCATCACTAGTGGCACATTTTTGGGGAAAGGGACCCACTGAAGAGGACTTAGACTGGCACGTGATCGAGGTGGCACAAAAACCACTGAAAGGAGATGACCTGCAAGAAATTATACACAGACTTGAATACAAGTGGATATATATTGCTGTAACTCAATTGAGATGGACTGAATGTCTCAGAAGAATGGTATAATATTGTGGAACACTGATTTCTTTGGAATCTTCATATAATGATAGAATGATACAGTACCAGCATTTAACCTATTTGTTGGGTACTTACCCTTCGGAACCTATTTTACATACCTGCTAATGTGTTTACACTATATGTTTTCTTCATTTCTATGTTCATTTGTAATGTTCCTTTGTTGAGTAATCTGTACTTGTTTAATGTAAAAATTTACTCATGTAATGAACTCAGACTGTACTTAAACCAGATTATAATGGACCACTGTTTAACCTTTACTGTGATGAATAATCATATAAAGAATCCTGATCATGTTCTGTAGAGTGCACTTCTTCAATGGAGAAGAGCCTCCTGTTTCTCCTACCTCATCTCCCCTTCGCCTGCCTCCTTCTTCTCATTATCCAAATTAGACTAGGCACATTTTCTTTTTTTTTTTGGTAATGCGATCCAGTCAGATGTTTCTCCATGATCTACCCAATCTACTTCATTTAGATGTTTTGTCTGACACTACCAGCCGGCCAGCTTTAGTTGACCTTGTACGCCGGCTGCGCCAGTAGCCTTCACGCCTGACAGTGACTGTTGCAGTGCAGGCCTGTTCCTTCTCCCTGGCAGGAATCAGCTGCGTTTTGAGATCTGGATGCACCGCACATGTGTCCCACTATAGCCAGAGGCTTATGCCCTGAGCTAATAGCTTTTGTTTTTTTTATTTCTCTACTGGGATCTTATTGTAATCCACAGGCATCCCATAATAATAGCCAGGAGCCTCAGCCCAGTGCTTGTTTCAAGACAGTGATGGTAACTTCTTTTTTTTTCTGAATGAGGAGCTCACACAGATATCTGACAGCCTTAACAGGGGTCTAGGTAAGTCATACCTAATATCATATGGCACAAGACAAGTTGACTATGCTAACTTTCTAGCTATTTCTTTCCCTCACCCGCTGCAAAGTTTTTTAATTGCCAACAGAAATTATTTACTCTGCTTGCCACATGAGTGTTAACCTCCTTTTGTTCACCTTTGGGTTACTACTTTTGGCAATAACACTAATAGTCCCTATCACCTCCTTTTTATAGATGTAATTATTTTTATAAGAGTAACTTCTTTAATTATACGGATGAAGGACTCTTTTGCACCTGTTTTTCATCAACTCTGGAATGTTTCCTCGCTCACTTAAGTAAGTCCCTAAACTTCCTTTTATGGTCTTAGGCCCATTTATTGCAGTCCTTTGAATTAACCTCTATATATCTAGTTTGTTCCCGGTGTCCTTTTATAATCCCAGACCAGATGATGACCCTACTATCTTTGACAAGGTAGAAACGTCACAAACACCACAAACAATTAGACATGGCTCCTTCTACATGGAATGAGAAAATGCTGTGGCATTGCGATACACAGTATACTGTTGTTTATGTTGTTTTTTTTGTTTTTTTTTCTTCTTTAGTCACTATCTTTGTTATGATTTGTGTGAATATGGGGACACTAAGCACCTATCTGTTACTTTATATGTATAATGTTACAAACAACTGTGTTGATGCAGCTAGCAAGATTTATATTTATTAAAGCCCGTACAGTTTTTATAGACATATTTTGACCTTACACAGTGCAACTTGCAATTCCTAGAAAATGTTAATGAATATTGAAATAAGTCACTAGTGAACCACTGTTCTGAAGAATACCATATATGCCCAGGTCCTATCAGGTGTATCCGGTAGCTCTTGTGTTGTATGTTATTGCTCCAGCTGATAGTTCAAGATTCATATATTGCTAGGCCTTTTCTGGTATTATTATCTCTATTGCTCTCTAAGGACAGAGCCTGTAAGTTTGCTGTAACACTGCAGAAATGTCTGTTCTCTGAGCCTGCATCGCAGCTTTAGTGTCTTAGCCTAGGATATCATTCTAGCCTGAGGGATAGCCCTGCTGGGAACTGACCGAGGGCCTGATTCACAATGGTAAACTTACTTACGCGTTTGTGTAAGTTTGCGATTGTTTGCTATTCACAAAGGCATTTACAAGTAGTATATTTATATATACGGAGTCTCCGCACTCGAAAGATACTACTCGTAAATCCCTTTGTGAATAGCAAACAATCGTAAACTTACACAAAAGTGTAAGTTTTCCTTTGTGAATCAGGTCATGAGAGTATAGTGTTGGTGTAGCTAATAATGGTGTAACTTTTCATTTCGCCACCTTGCCGCCTCCAAGTACATTCTCATGGTTGAAAATCTACTTGATAGAGACAGAATAGGATTATGAATGTGGATGGGAGGTAAAACTGAAGAAAGATGGTATCAAAGAAAAGGTGGCCATATATGTGGGCACCAACAATAGCTTTTACAACATTGCAGTGTCACCATTTATGACCAGCTCACAGCACACTCGGATTAGAGGCACTGGCACCGAGCCAGGGGTAGAGTGAGTATTCAAGCTAACCTTTGGAGACCCGTCTCTTTACATTTAATACCATGTACCCAAAATAGTTTCGATATTAGCGGAGCCCAGTTTGATGTCAGCTGAGTTCAATAACGAAAAAGACAACCTATTGCCACCAAAGAAGCTTGAATTTCAAATTTGACTCGTAATAAAAAGTTGGTCAGCAATATTTGTAATGCTGTAGTAGGTAAATATATGCCCTTCCACTAAAATAATGAGAACAAATAGACTGAGTTCGAGAAGGGGATGTATTGCATCCGTCCTCTGTCATATCGAGAATTAAATGCCGTTTTTGTACTCTGGATGCTGCGAACTGCTTCTCTGCACAGTGAGTACCTTTCCCATCCGTCTTGATTATGCAGTCCCGCCGAAGCCGGGCTCGCGCAGTCAGAATGCATTCAGCACGCGTCGAGGGAGTGTAACAGGCTCTGATTCCGCGTTGTGATGCCGCCCCGGGAAATTGCCTGCGAGAGCAACCTTCTTGGGCTGACAGATCAAGATTTAGAAACCCAGATAATTAGAGGAGTTGCGTTTCCCACCCCTGCTCTTTTTGCGAAGATGGAGGCTTCAACCTCTTTAAGTATTCACAAAAAAGTGTTCGCTTGGTTCCCTTGTTATTTGCATTACATGCCGGTTTAGGAGAAAGGAGCCATACTGAGGAAACAAACACTTGTCTCACGAGCGGTCTATACGTCACTCCCAGTGGAAGATGCATCAGTACATACCACATGAAAGAATACAGCCAAAACAAACCGACAGCGCATTAAATCATGTCATGCAGTTGGAAGCACCCGTTCTCATTCAAAGGCAAAAAGCAACAACCAAGTCCTACCACGTGTTCAAAGCAATGGGTTGAGTATTTCACTCTCAAGGATGGTTTGAATCCTAGAAAAACTCTTCACACTCAAGTGTTTTGTGATATGCCTGTGGTGGAAGCAAGTTGTGGCTTTTTCATATTTTTGGTCATTTTATGCTCCTCGAGTGGACTCTAGGCCCTTTATCATGCATTCATTGGTCGTGACTGAGATCATCTGGATTTAATGTCGCCTTCTTGAAAATTGGTTTCTCTGCTGCTAACTTCCACACTCCAGCGAGTTGGCAGTAGTGAAGCCACTTCTAAAGAAGGGTACCTTAAGTCCTGATGATCTAAAAATATTGCATCCTATCTTCCTACTGCCCTTCCAGGGTAAGCTATTGAAGAAACTGACCTTCGGTCTGTTGCAAAAATGTGAAGAAAAAACAGTCTTTTAGATACCCTTCAGGCAGGCAGGAGTTTGCCCAAGGCAGGGCCGGACTGGCCGTAGCGGGCACCGGGTGTTTCCCTGGTGGGCTGCCAGGATGGGGGCCGGTTTTGGACCCCTGGGGGCCGTTTTTGTTACCGGGGGACGGCTTTGCAATATTGGCCCCCTGTAACAAAAGCAGCTGCAGTGTTTTCCACGCGCACGGGGTCCCAGTGGATGTCAATGGAGATCTTTAATTCGGAAAAAACGCTGCAGGCTCTGACAGGAAGACTTCCTGGAGACTACTGGCTGGAGAGTTAAGTTGGGATCTTAGGGGATGCCTGGACTCCGTCAGTTGGGCCACCCAAGACCGTGGGGCGTCGGGTGCAGGGGTGTCCTTTGGTGTCGGGTTCTTACCAGCTCCGGTCGTGGTCGGGGGGACCTTTCAGGTTGAGGCTGCAGGAGGCGTCTTGGAGCTTGAGGGAGGTCAGGGATCACCAGATCCCTGGTCATGATCGCTGGGGAGACCTCCTTGTGGTGTTGGGCCACTCGAACTCAGGCCGTGGGCGTCGGTGCAGACTGGTGCAGAATCACAGACCCACCTGGTTCCGGATTCTGTGGGTGAGTCTTAGCTTGAGCAAATCCAGTACTCACGGGTGACAGAGTCTGTTATATGAGTGCAGGCAGGTCCTCCGGGCTCCGGGGATTGCTGGCTGCTGGACTCACCGGGGTTCTTGTTGTAGGCAGGAGGAAGTTGGGACAGGACGGTAGGGCTGGGGTCAAAGCAGTAGGTTTCCTCTTCTTCCTGGGTCAGCACGACATTTCGGTTATTTGGTCCTTCTTCTGTCTTCCTCAAATCTGTGGAGGCAAGGTTCAGGGTCGCCCCTAAATACTTAGTTTAGGGGCGTTACAGGGGTGTGTAGGTTGGGACCAATGGGTCCATTCCTTGGGGTGAGTACACCCCCTAATATGCCACCCTCCAGTGGGAGGGGGGCATGAGCCTCTTCCTAATTGTTTGGGTCCCCTCATCTCCAAGATGGAGGGGACTGAGATGTGTACTTCACCTCGTCTCCCCCACCTGAGGAGTGGGGTTGGCAAAGGTGGGCCCATGTCTCCTCCTAGCTCCGTTTTCCCGCCAAATCTCCCACCCAAATGGGCGTCAGAACCAGTGGGAGCCAGTTGCTGGCGGCAGCAAAGGGCTGGGACAGCGTACAAAGGCGGCAGGCCTTTGAAGCTTCCCCTCTCATGGACCCAACCGATCCTGGGGGAAGAGGCATGACACCTCAGCCCAGGATAGGCTTTGTCTCTGGACTCAGAGAGCAGAGGCGCTCTACTCAGGGGTCCAGAAACCTGTCTGGTGGTGGCAAATGGCGGGTAGCCATTCGGGAACCACACCAGGGCTGGACATTTTTCAGGGGCATCTCTAAGATGCCCTCTGTGTGCATTGTACATTAAATCTCACACTGGCACCAGTGTTGGCTTAATGTGCTGAGAAGTTTGCTACCAAACTTCCCAGTTTTTAGTAAAGCCATTATGGAGCTGTGGAGTTCGTAATGACCAACTTCCAGACCATATACTCTTTCTCGCCTTACTACACTTATAATGTACAAGAATGGACTTAGACACTGTAGGGGTACAGGGCTCATGCCACTGTACCCTCACCTGGGGGCTAGTGCTCCCTGCTAGGGGGTGACTTACCTAGGCCCCAGTCACTGGGTTGCAAGACTGATTTGCATATGGCTGTGTCTGAACTGGGGTGGCAAGGTGAGCTAAAGAACGATGATGGATTCAACCCAGATCTGTGACTGGGGGTGAGTGTCTGAAAAGTTTCAGCGCTCCGTCCATCATCTCCTTGTGTTTACACAGGGATGTGTGCCATGTTGACTCTTCACTTTTCTCTGCACCAAAACATGCAGCGTGCAATGGCAATGTGTGGGTGTTAAGGTACAGGACCTCTACAGGTGGCACAATAGGTGCTGCAGCCCTTAGAGGCCTTCCCTTGTCACAGTGCCCTTGGTACCCATGGTACCTTTTACAAGGGGCTTACCTGAGGTCAGAGTTGTGCCAATTGTGGGTACAAAGGTACAGCTTTGGGAAAGAACACAGGCCCTGGGAACCTGATTGGCAGGGACCCGGGGTACACCAAGTCAAAAGTGCATTATGTCTCAGGCAAAAAGTGGGGGGTAACCATGCAAAAAGGGGCACTTTCCTACAATTACTTAATGCAGCCCTTGTAACTCTACTAGTAGGGTCCTGCCTCTCCTTGTAAGCAGACAACACCCAGCCGATTCGTTGACTCTCAAGTACCAGATCACTTCACCAGATCCCAGTCATGAGTACAAAGCGCCTAGTTAAAATTGGCTGGTGCATGTCCACTCATTTCCTCAGACTGAATCTGGCAAAGACAGAGACCCTATTCACCCTATCATCGCCATCCAATTGGATACACACCATAGGCCCCATTCAACTGAATCTCCAGTTGTTCGCAACCTTGGTGTCCATATTGACTTTAAACTGACCATGGACTGCCAGGTTGCAAGAGTGGTCAAAACCTGCTTTGCCCAACTGTGCATCCTGAAAATAATTCTTCCATGTCTTGACAGGAACACATTCCTGTGGTGAGCACTCTTTTTCAATCAAGATTAGGCTGTGCAAACTCAATTCATCTGACTGCTCCCGAAAAATGTATTCGTTGTCTGCGACTCATCCAGAATGTAACAGTCTGGGAGACCCCCAGGAGACTCCACATCAAATCGGTCTTGTAGTCACTTCATTGGTTGCCTATCTATTCTAGAATCATCTTCAAAGCACTAACCATTGTCCACAAGGTGATACATAGCAAAAGTCCTGGCTTAATAATGAGTAAACTCTCCCGCCTTTTCTCCCTACTCCCTCACTGCATTCTTTTAACTATATTTTGGTGCCAGTTCCCAAAATAGGAATGGTCTCTTGTGGTGACAGATTTTTCTCAATAGCTTCAGCTGAGCTGTGGAACTCTTTACCTTAAAATCTGCAAGCTGAAACAAATCATCCTAACTTTAGGAAGCTACTAAACAATTAGTACTCTAATTTGTAGCCCGCTTCCTCTCACGCATTGATGTTTTTTGTTATTAGTCTTGATATATCTTCTCCCAGTGCCAAGAAGAAATGTGTATGTGCACTAAAAATACAAAGAACATAACATAACATTGTTCCTGGAGCTACAAATGCCATCACAAAAACTGGGCCAGTGGCCTAAAAGGAATAGACTGGTTTTCAATTGCTCCAGAACATTGAAATATTCTTCTTCTTGATTTATTGGCTTTTGTTGGGCTTGCCATAGGTCAGATAATTAATTCAGCCCTGATTATGGTATAAGTACAAAATCACTCTCTCTGCAAAACAAAAAGTAGGCGCAGAGGTCCAGAGTTCTTTGTAGCAGCCCACAGCTGGCATTGACAAATGTAAGGGTTGCTGAATATGCTGCTCTGTCTTTATTACCCTTCATGCCTCTTTCTTCCACAACCCAGCACATCATGTCTCTTTAGCCGTTGCAGGTTGTCATTCTTACTTTATCCCTTTGTCACTGTTTACTATCTTTCTCTTGTTTTGCTTTTTTTTGCCCTTTCTCTGTTGCTCTCTGTCAAGGTTTTAGGGTTTAAAAAATAAGTCCATATTGCAAAACTAGCACAGATTAAGCACTGGCCACATTACTATAACTTGGGAGCAGACCCCATAGGGCTAACCTGATAGGGCCACAATGTAGGAAGGTGGAGTATTATGCGGTGGTGTTGGTTAGGCTTCACCATGCAATACTGTCACAAACCCCAAAATTGGCCCTAGGATTCACACTAATAAATCCTAAGCTCAGTCCTGATAGTGTGGCAAAGAGCAGTCAGGCTTTACTAGAGCAACATCTGTTAAGCATTTCAGAGTACCAACATGGACAATAAGTAATTGGCACGACTCGAGAGAAATCCAACACGAATTTACAAAAATAGAGTGTATTTTTATCTTAATTAAGACACCAAAACAAATGGAATGCCATACATGTAACCAGAGTTATAGATTTTTGTGGCAATATGAAATCAGTGCAAAATAATACAGTGAAACTTTATCATTGCGGTCAATGGGAAAACCATTAGTGACAATCGGTCACAAAGGCTTATTTAGCTGTCTGCCCTGTTTCGTTTCACAGCACAGGAGACTCAATTAATGAAACTTCAGCTGAAGCATTTTAACGATCAGAATTAACCGTCCTGGACAGTAGTGTTTTCCCAAAAGGAAGAGCAAATGTTTTGAATTCCAGGCAGAAGTGAGGCTGTAGAATGTGCAGCCCCATTCCAGGGCTCCACTACCCTCTGGGGGTCGCACCCCACAGATTGAGACCTCTGGTCTAGAGTGACACTATTGCCTGATATTGGGCTATTGAATCTGAGTGGGATGAGGAGAATCTAAAATGCTATATAGTGAGATGTGGATTCACATTTTTTATCAGATGCATAAGCAGTGAATGTTGCATGTGCATATTAATAGATTATGAGGATATTTACTTTGAAGGTTCCCTCAGCACTTGGGTTGGTGGATAAGGATGGGATAAATCATGTCATGTTCATTGGCTGAATTAATCTTTGTGCCAAGGTGGGAATGTGTTGAACTTGGATCATGCATGTGGTGTGCAGTGATAAACCTGTTGGACTAGTTGCAATTGTTGATTTAGAATATCATGCTGACTTGGGTGTTGATGTGCTTGCTACAAATAAAAATTCACATTGCTTGGAGTCTACTAGTGGTCAATATTTAGGATGATGGCGTCTAGATGATACCAGGGTATGAGGGTTTTTCTGAGGGATTTTCAGAAGCCCAAGTGATTGCATATCAATCAGATTTTTCTAGTTATTAGGTATGTTAGGCTAGTTGTGCAAGTTATCATAAGACTTCACGTGTGCATAATGCCATTGATGTGCTGCTAATCCTAGTATGTTATATTTTCTGCACTGCATTGTTGACCATTTCTTTGTTTTCTTGCATCTTTGGGGATCCTCATTTGTTTTCAATACTCACTCTCACTCATCCCCCACATTCACAAGAGCAGAACAGAAGGTCATTTGTTCTCATACATCACACAGAAAACATAAAACAACCTCCCACTACACATCATAGCCTCCTCCTCACTTCTTCAGTTTCGCAAGAAGCTGAAGACCTGGCTCTTCGAATGACTCTGAATTGACACACCTACACACTGCTCAAGCGCATGGATACCCTCTCCGGTGATAAGTGCACTATACAAATCGACATAAGATAAGATAATGATAAAGGATCCTCCATAGGGAGGAGGTTTTTCCACCTTCCGTCTAACACAAGGGAGTGCATTCAGAGTCACGTACATTTAGTGGAACTCCCAGTGGATAGGCCAAATGCAAGTTCACAACACAATTAAACAATGGTGTTTTTTGACTGCTCATGTATAGGCCATGGATAACCATGACTTGTCCACAAAGAGAAAACCAGGGGAGTTTGGTTGCTGTGTGAGAGTCAGTGTCTTTAGTAGGCAGACTTCGCCTGCTATGTTGTGAGCTTAATTTCAGTAAAGGCTCAAGGGTGGAGAAACGGGACTTGCAGGTTTCATGCCCTCCCACTCAGCCCACGTGAATTTGATCAATGTCACATGCAGGTTGTGGGTTTCTTAATGGATGAGATTTGTGTGTTGCATAGTGCAACTTACCTAGCTCATATGAATGCGGGGCGTGGCCAACTGCAGAAAATGGAAGACATGTTTTTCTAGGGTTCCAGACCACTGCCCGGGAATCCCTCATCATTCGCCGTTAATCCTGGGTCCCAGCCGACGCCATTGGACCGTAACTTGCTTGGCCTGACTGCCTGGAGGCACTGTTTGCTGTGCCGGAGGTGTTCCCCGAGTGTAGCAATAGCCCAATTTCGTGCACCGCCGCATCACGCCTGGCCACATTGCCCTCTCTCTGGGTGAACTAAATCCACTTGTTCGTTGTCCCGGCAGGGCCGTGGGCCTTCCCAGAAAGTCAATCCGATGGTTCCTCCACGCACACCCTTGAGGATTGTGTTCCGCCTACGAACCTGGCCCCTTCACCGAATAAGCTGAACCTGATACTCAAAAAAATATGAAATTCCAGGTTTGCCATGGAACACTGTATCAATTCCCTCTCAGCAGACCATGGCATATTACGAGATGATCATCGTAAACTATCCGACAAAGTGTACACAGCGGAAACTACTTTGCCTGCGCTTGTCCCCCAGCAGGTTTCAAATTCCACTGCCATTGCCGAGTTTCAGAAACAACTTAGGCTTTTTCATGAGAGAGCAGATGATACTGAAGGCCGAGCATGCCAAATAATGTGCGGATAGTTTGGCTGCCAGAGGGCACGGAAGGCCCCAACCCAATGTTATTCATTGAACAATGGCTGCAAAAAGCGGTTGCCCCTCAGGGCCTATCGCCCCCGTTTACTGTGAAACGAGCACACAGGGTGCCAGCCTGTCGCCCTCCCTCCGGAACGCCACCTCGACCCATGGTAGCCCGAATACTTAATCACAGAGATCGTGATCATCTTCTCAAGAATGCCAGAGAGGCAGCCCCTATCACGGTGGCAATGTCACGGTGACTCTTTTCCCGGACTATACATTGGAGGTGCCGAGATGCCGCACATCCTTCCAGGCGGTCAAGCAGCAGCTGCGCTGCAAAGCACTTACTGATGCCTTAATGTTCCCAGCCCACTTGAAGGTTATACATGGTGAACGTTCATTTTTCTTTGCTGATGCTGCCTGGGACTGGTTAGAGAGCCGGTAGTTAGAGAGCCGGTACCAGAACGCACGTCGCCTGCCTCCATCGAAGCACACACAGAGGGTAGAGCGTGGTCTTCCTCGCTGCCGCAGAGAGGTATGGCGGCCGGTCTCGAAGGCTGCGCCTTCTCCACAACAGGCCTTGGAGGGCAGGGTGGCAGTATTGAACACAATGTCATCTCTTGGATCGCTAGCTCTTAAACAAGTGCGAACTCTGACTGACTCTAATGCCAGTGTGGCACTTTTTACTAATGTGACACCGCAAACTGCTGATAATATGATCTGGCCTTTACCCCTTCCGCTGCCATCCCCGCCCTTCCCTCTTTCCTGATAATCCTTCCCTTCCCTTTCTTTTCTTCTGCCTTCCCCTGGGTTGTTGCACCCTATTACTCATGGCAGGGCCTGTACGCCAAGTGGGCACCCCTTTGGTGTTTGGTATGCACTCATTTTGATTTTGATTCTGATGCTATATGTCTGTTATGTATCGTCACAATTGTCCACATCTGGGATTCCCTGGTCGCCAATTCGGGGCATTAGTGGCTACTGTCCCCTAGAAGAGAGGGCCTTAATCTATTCCACGCTTCGTCCTCTACTCAAGAGATTGCACAATGGTTTATTTGCTTCTTATGTTTTGTTTGTTCATTCTAGTTTGGTTGTACGTCTGTTCCTTGTTGGACCTAGTAATGGGGACATTTTATTTTTCACACCAGATAGGCCCCTATGCCTCCCGCATCCTTTCCTATGCAGGGAGTGTCCCCACCGCTATAGCTACTAATATGATTGTGCCATGTCGATGACCGTACAATATTATAAGATACTGACCTAGAATGTCAGGGGACTGGGGTCCCTGTATAAATGGCATAGGGTTCTGGCGCAATTATACAGTCAGAAAGCAAATATAGTTTACTTTGCAAGAGACTCACATCTCCGCCCCCAAAGCTGCTAAGCTGCGCATGAAACAGAGGGGACAACTGTTTGCAACAACATATTTGGGGTTCACCCACGGGGAGACTGTGTGACTAAGGGCTGATGTTTCGTTTGAAGCACAGGCCACAAAAATTGATACCCAGGGATGTTATGTCGTCATCCACGGGTTATTGGATGGAGAATGGTAGTCCTGGGGAGTGTCTATGCACCAAATACTGAGCAAGACATTTTCTTACAACGGGTATCTGTAGTCCTGTCAGAGTGGTTGCACCTTCCTTGGTTTTTGTGTGGCAATTTTAATTCAGTCCTAGATATTAACCTTGACCGTTCACATCCCCCTTTGCCCAATACGAACTCGGCTAGGCAGGCCCAGATCCTCTCGAGCTGGCTGTCGCATTGGTCCCTGATTGATATATGGAGGACTCATAATGAGGGTATGGGGGAATAATCCTTCTTTTCGCCACCTCACGGTCTACATGCCTGTTTAGACCGCATATTCTGCCCAGAACATACGGTGGGAGTGTTCTCCAACCCAACTTATTTGGGGAAAACCTTCTCCGATCATAACCCACTTGAGCTGTTCCTGACATGGGTCAGAGTCTTCATGTCAAAACCCACATGGTGCATGCAACTGGCACTGTTGGAGGATGCTGTATTTAGGGATACTGCGGGTACTTCCATCGACACTGACTTCACCAAGAATGAGGGCATGGCCTCCACACCACTTGTGGAATGGGAGGCATTTAAGGTCGTGATTAGTGGAGTCTACATAACTACTGCTACAGAGATCGGCATTATGTTCTTCGTGACCAACAACGCTTAGAGAAGCAACTGGGAACCCACGAACTGGAGACAGTCCATAACTCCACACGCCTACCAGCCAGGGCTGGACTGGCCATACCGTGCATCAGGCGTTTTCCCACTAGGCTGGAAGTGTGGGGGCCGGATTTGTTACTGGGGTCCGGTTTTGCAGCAGCGCTACAATATCGGCCCCCAGTAACAAAAGCAGCAAGCAAACATTTCCAGCCTTTCTGGGCCAGGCAGGGGCTAGTCTGAGAAAATTGCCAGGGCTGCTTTTGGTTCCGAATCCGGCCCAGCTACCAGCCCTACAAGACATTAGGATGCAACATGCTGAAACCTTAAAGCAACTGCAGCTGATTGACTACAAAACCTACACAAAAATACACTCCAAGGGGGATAGGGCAGGCACGCTCCTTGCCTGCATGATGCAGTCGCAGCTGTCCCCCACACCAATTCTATCCATAACTTCACCTACAGGCGCACACTCCACTACACAATTGGACATTAATGACACTTTCCATTCATAGTATGCAAACCTGGCTAGTCCCCCACCGCTCCCAGTGGTGAAAGATGACAGGTCCCAGGTCCCAGAAGCAGCGCATTCACCATCAGCGACACCCATCACACCGGCAGAACTGCGCACTGCGATTCGCGGGATGGCGTGTAACAAGACACCGGAAATCGACAGTTTGCCCATTGAATTTTATTCCACTTCAGCCACATGGCTGGTCCCCCGTTTGGACAAGCTTTACAAGGCATCTCTACAGGCAGGCTCTTTACCCTCAACAACCAGTCAGGCTCTTGTCACCTCCCTGCTTAAATCCGTCTGGGCCTCAGATGATCTCTCTTCTTACAGACCACTCTCTCTTTTGACCCCAGAATATAAGCTCCTCAGCAAAGTGCTGACCCAGAGGTTGCTACCCTTGCTCCCGGATTTAGTGCATGTGGACCAATGCAGCTTTGTCCCACGTACGAGCACTTTGCTAAACATTAGGCACCTCTACTAAGTTACGGAAATAGCGCATGACCCTTTCCCTAACTCCGGCTGTCTCTTCCTAGAACTGCAACTCCTTGGATTAGGACTACCTGTTCTTGGTGTTGCAGAAATTTGCCATTCCTAGCACCCTCCTTACCTGGGTCAGGGTGCTTTACACTTACCCCACGGCTCGAGCCAAAATGGGCACACACATCTCTACGCAATACCCGATATCCAGCGCAATGCTTCAAGGTTGTCCATTATCCCCTCTGTTATTCGTGTTGGCGATAAAACCCCTGGCGCAGAAACTTCGACAGGAAGCAGCGAACTTGGAAATCCCATGTGGGCTTCAATCACATGCGGTTTCCTTATACGCAGGTGATATGATTATATACACTCATGACGTTGGAATGGACCATAGCCCTATTTCTACTATACTTCACTCATTCGGGGAGTTATCTGGCCTGCGTGTTAACCATGCCAAATCATACACATCTTCCTTCCAGGGTGCTATGCCACATGATAGAATTTCCCTTGGTATACGAAGAATTCCGGTGGCACACCACACGTTCAGATACCTGGGTATCCAGGTCTATCAATCCCACACGGACCTGCTTGAAGGGAACCTACTTAAGGCTTTATCAGCTCTGAGAGCCCAAGTAAAATTCTGGGTCACCCTACCCTTATCGGTGACTGACCGGATGGCCCTTGCCAAAATGGTGATGCTCCCTGAATTATTGTACTATTTTGTTAATCTACCGATAATTATTACACAGCCTGGGATTGGTCTCTTTAGGTTACAGTTGCCGACGGACAGCGGTGGGCTGGGGGCTCCTGATTTCTGATCTTATTGTCTTGCAGCCCAGATACAATGGCTTTCATACTGGCTGGCGGGATTACATCTACAAGAAATAGATTGTAAACCTGCCAAACTGAGTACTGGGTGTTTACATGCACTGCTTTTACCTGGGTGCATATGGCCCCTCTCTGAATTGTCTTTGCTCATCCACAATGCTCTTATGTACTGGAACACTGCACTCTGTATTACACGCACCACGACTCCTTATGACCTGAACATTCCTTTATGCGGCTTACCCACTCCTTCGGGTACTCTTACGTCCGATAAACTATTACTTTGGGAAGCAGTTGGTGTCTCCGTCATTGGTGACCTCTTTGAGGATGGAATATTGCTTTCACACCGTGACTTTATACAATCTCATGATCTTCCTGGGGCTCTGTTCCTTACACGTCACTATCCTACGTTACATACACCAACACTGGTCTCCACAAGGTAAAGAACTGGACAAACAAGCACTTGTACAGGCACTTCATGATATGGGCACAGGTAAGCACTTGGTTAAGTGACTGCGCTCCCATTTACATATTGCGCTGACTTCTCTAAGAGACCGATGGGAGGCTGATGTAGACCACCCACTTCACGAGTAGTGGCAGTTTCTTCTGGGATATCCCAGAAGAATACCTTGCAACGCTCGGTTTAAGTTCATTAAGTTCACACTATTACATGGAGCATATTTGGCACCCTCTAACATACACAAAATCTTCCCTACAGCTGTGTCCAACTGCCCCAGATGCCGCACTGATAAAGCTGCCTCCTGCATATGGTATGGGCACGCCCTACTCTGTCCTCTTACTGGGAAGGGGTCCGGGACAAGCTTAGAACCCTTACCGAAAACATATAATGGGGCACTATGGAACATTGCATACTGGGATTAAAACCCTCGATCTAAATCTTCCTTGGCTAAATCTCGTTTTGTGGACTTGACATTTCTCCTTGCTAAGCGACAAATAACGCATCGTTGGAAGTCTCCTGCGCCACCTACAGGGCTGAACTGGCATGAGGAGATTCATCGCTGGGGCTCTGCTGAGAGCTTGACATTAGGTAGGGAGGAGTACCGAGACCTAAGCAAACAATCTATATCCATGATATTGGACTCTTTGTTGGAGCAGTTCAAGGCGCAGCTGGAGGATGCCCCCTGATACCCCATACGCTCCTCTGGGCTTTACACACTTAGGCTCTAACCCCTGTCGTTCCTCCTGTCATAGCTGTTAGCATTAGGAACTGACACATTGGGCCTTCCATAGACTGGGACTACTTCCACACTCCTAACGTCCTGTGACGCCTAGGATGGCAGTCGGACTATCTTGGTGGTAGGGTTTGGGGGGGGGGAGGTCGGCCAGTTTCCCTTTATATTTGCAAATATAAGAAAATAGCTAAAGCACTACGAACGAACGTACAGTTTTGTTACATAGATGTTTTGTCCCCTGTATACGTCTTGACTGTAACGATCTGTTTGTATTGCAATGCAAAAGGTATGTTGTGGAAAAATACCATGTACAAGTTTGGGAAATGCAATAAAATAAAAAAAAATTTAAACTCATGTGAATGTGATTGACCGGTCCTGAGTGCAACTGCAGTAAGTCATTTGATATTTTCAGCGTGTGGTATGCAGACTTTAAGTTCTAGGTTGTGGGGTTTCACAGTTTAAGCATATTCCTGTCTCAGTGTAAAAAATGTTTTCTTTGCGTGACAGTGTCTTTCCTTGTTCATGTGCGTTTGTGTTTTTGTATGTCTATTTTTATGTGCGTGTGTGAGATAGACACAAACTTGAAGTTCCGTATCCAGAACAGTGAGTCGGAACTGTTGCCGAGAGGGAACTCAGCGCACCCGCTTGAGGTCTTCAATTGGAGTGGTCCACTCGCCCTCCCACACACCCTTTTTTACCCTATGGCACGGATACGCTTTGGATCACCAAGATTTTGGTGCTTCCCCTAAAACTTTAAACACCAATAAGAAGTAACCCAAACGGAATCAACATTCCTCATAGACCAACCGGGTCGGAATTATCACCGGTGGAGCGATCGTAAAGATTACCAAGTCGCAACATACAGCCCTGAAGAAGTCGCGGGACAATTCTCACATGTGACGAAACACGTGTTGGCTGGTTCCTTTTGGATGTAACAAAGATTAAAACAGAGAACTTATACATTTGGACCATTTTGGCGTTTCTTTAATTGCACATGACTTAATGAACTTTCATTTGATCACTTGAAAACGTGTGCCCGGGACCCTGTTTCACAAACTTGAAGTATTTGGGTCTGCAAGTCTGAGGATGAGCAAATGTGGTGTGGGAGCATGTGAGAGAATATCTGGGCATGTGTGTGTTGTAGAGACTAGAAATGTATGTCTAAGAGAATGAGCATGTGGGTGTTAAATACTATATCTGTGCGTATGTGTGTGTGCGCGTGTGTGTGTAGTGCAAGCACATTTTTGCAGAAACATGCACAGACCAGCACATGAGTGCTCATGAATGGAAGTTAGAGTAAATGAATACACATGATCGCACACATGGGCAAGTACACGCAGGCACATAGATGTCTATGAAAGCACTGACATGGAAGCAAATGCACTGGTGTGTAAGTGAATACATGGACATGGGCGTGTATGTTCACTCGTACAGATATATCTGAATGCACATGTATGTGTTATATTTTTCTGTTGTTTTGCCTACTTATTACGCATACACTATGAATAAATTCTCTCTGGGCATGACCCAGAAGTCTAAAGTCTTATGCTGCTGGGTGAAGGGGGAAGAACTATTTAAGACAGCTGAGGGAGAGGAATCAGGAATTAGGGATGTTCAGAGAGATAAACTAAAACATGGAGGAAAACAGCAACTCTTGCTAATCAAACTGAAAATTCGATTTAAAAGGTAGAGTTATCATTAAGATGTGCCCAGCATTTTATCCTTACCCCCTGCACATCATCACTGCTCCCACCTCCCTTCTCCCCCCCACCCCCGCAGGTTCTCAGTCGACCATTCCCCCTTATCTCTTTCTCTGTTTGTTTATAGCTGAGGAAGTGAGCATGTATTTATGTATGTATGTGAGTTATTAAATATATGTTATGCTAGTCGCATTTGTATAGCGCACAGTTTGCCATAGATATGCCATTGCAGCATTTTCAGTATTCTGCGGGTGAGGGCGTGACTTCACAATTACTTCCGAGGTATCCATCGCAATAGGAAACAAACAGACTTTTCTCTTAATAGAGTGACATTTGAAACACCAGGTGATGAAAATGACCTTTGAGCACACATAAGACCATCTTAACAGTAGGATATGAATTCCTAATCATCAGACTTTAAGTCAATGACTTTTAGCACTAGGCCTTAAACAGAGTATTCACACACGATTCTAAAGTGAATTCAGTGATGTAGCATTCTGTGAGTTAGAGATGACAGGACCCTTTTGGTTCCTGATGGACTTCATAGAACTGTGACGTAAGTGTTCGGGTGTGGTTAATAGAATTCATGATTTAGAATGTTGAGGTCACGGTTACATGCTGAGGAATAAAGACGCGTAATACCAAGTACTGTGTGTGGCATAATCATTTACATGTACCAAGCCTGGGGAGGACGCTACAACTGGCGACGAGATAGGGGATACGTAACCCAAAGAAGCAACAGTGCTCTCCAGGAGAGTTTGCCGTGGTCCTGCATCGACGCCATGAAAAAGTCAAGGTTCATTCGTAGCAACCATGAAAAACAAAAAGACGAAAGTCCAAGCACCCTTTCACGTACTTCACAGTATTGCATTGAGTGCCTGTTTACTCATTTTCATTATGCTGCTGATATGGGACTGATATCTGTAAACTACAACATGAATACTCATTACGAAATAGTAAGTCAGTTCCCATCTTTGTTTCATGGATTAGAAAAAATAAGGCCATGAAAGTGCAACTATCAATAAGGACGTTCGTTGTGTTGCTCAAAGACATAGTCGAATTGCATTTCATTTACAAGAAGTTGTTGAAAAGGAACTTGAGATATTACTAATGCATGATATCATTGAGTGATTTACTGGTCCGACACCATGGGTTTCACCCATGGCGGTTAAAGGATCTTCAAGTAGATGAGACGGACACGTAGTAGATTTACAGCGGAGGTTTATTAATTAACACCTCATCCATCAGCAGCTGGGCAGCAACTGCCAGATGAGAGACAGAACCAAATACATTCCAAGTTCTATGTTCCATAGAACTTACATCACAGAGATGCCATGAAGGAAGAAACCACACATCTCCCTTCCAATAAAGAAGTGTACAGGAAACACAAGGTTACAATTCACAGAGAAAAGATAATATTGGAACATCATGAAACTAAAAAGGGTACTAATTAACATAATCCTTGAGATAGGATGGCATGGTTGTCTTTCATCCACTTCGTCGTATATCTGGACGAGACAACTTATCAGAGACATCAAGTCTATCCCTACCATCCTTTTCCATTTCAGGATTGGATTTGAGAATGGCCACACGACTCAGATTCCAAATTCTTCCATCTTCCAATTTGACGGCATTTCTAAAACATTTTGTTACACAAATGGGTTTTGTGTATTTGGACCGGGACAAAGCACCTACGGGTGCCTTCACTCGCATCAAATCACCTACTCTTACAGCAACTTGCTTTACCCTTTTTCTTTCATCAAAATGTATTTTATTTTTTAGTTGTAACCTTTGTTCTCTTTGCCTCCAAGCACCAACACTATTGTCTTTTACACCTTTACTCCAAGTCATCCAACTTGGGCACAATCTTGTGTTGGGAGCTCTTCCTTTGAACAATTCAAAAGGAGACTTCCTAGTGGAGGTGTGAGGCGTAAAGCGATGTGCCAAGATACATTTTTGTAACTCCTCCTTCCAATTTAAGGAATTCACTTTGGACAGTTGAATGTTCTCTTTTATCACTCTATTAAATCTTTCAACTGTCCTGTTGGCCTCTGGATGATAAATTGTGCATCTTTTGTGTTGAATGCCACACGTCAGCAAGAAATCATTCATTTGCTTTGAACAGAATTGGGGACCATTATCAGATAATAGTGTTCTAGGAAAACCTTCCCTTTTGAACACATCCTGCAAAAATGAAATCACACATGCAGAAGTCACATCTGACACACACGAAACCTCCACCCATCTAGAGTACAGATCAATTAAGACTATCAAAAAAGGAGTAACATGCTCACCAGTAAGTGGCCCAACAATATCTATTGCGATATCCTCCCAGGGACTACTTGATAACCTTCGACAAACCATGGGCATTGTTCCAGTGGTAAGAATCTTATCACTGATCTTACATTGCATGCACTCCCTAACCTCTCGCTCTATCTCCAAATCCATACCAGGCCACCAGAAACTAGCTCTCAACCTCTCCTTAGTCTTCACTATACCTAAGTGTCCCTGATGTGCCTCTTCCATAAGTTTCTTCCTTAACAACGATGGGGGAACTAACTTAGTGCCTCTTAACAGTATTCCTCTCTCAATAGCCAATTCATCAGCAATCATTCGCCAAGTTTTTACAAGGATTTATCAAACACATCTTTCAATTGTATCATGCTTATGACCTTTACCAACTCACAATCTTTTAGTACTTCTTCTTTCCACTCATCCTCATTAATAATGCCTGAAGTTATTTCGCAAACACTGACTTCATCCTCCAGAACATCTTCCACTATCAGTTCATCTTCCACATCACATCCCAAGCGGGACAGGCAATCCGCAGTTACATTGTCAACACCTGGTAGGTGTTCAACCTCAAAATTAAAATCTTGTAGACCAATCACCCAACGCCTTATCCTTGAGGAAATGAAATCCAGACCCTTCTTCGAAAAGATCTCTGTCAGCGGTTTGTGATCAGAGCATACCTTAAAATATGTCCCCCAAATAAAATGCGAAACTTATTTAGTGCCCAGTAAATGGCCAACTCCTCTTTTTCAATTACAGAGCAGTTTAACTCTGCTCCATGCAAACTCCTTGATGCACAAGCAATGAGATTTTCTTTTCCGTCCCAAGTTTGCTTTAAAATTGCTCCTAAACCCTTTGAGCTAGCATCTGTCACCACTGTGGTGTCCATACCCGGGATAAAAGCCTGCAATTTGGGAGCATCTTTCAAGTTCTCTTTCAATTCTAAGAATTCACGTTGACATTCTTGTGACCATATAAACTCTTTGTTTTTACTTAGTAACTGCCTCATATTATTAGATTTGCTTGCCAAATTATTTATGAACTTGCCATAATATTCGACCATGCCTAAGAAGGATGCAACTTCCTCTTTTGTTTTCGGTGAAGCTAATTTGAGAATAGTATCCACCAATTCCCTCTTTGGAACAACTCCTGTGGCCGTGATACGATGTCCCAAATAATTTACCTCTTGCACCGAAAACTTACATTTCTCAAATTTCAAAGTGAGGCCAGCTTTTTCAAGTTTCTCCAGAACTACTCTCACTCTGGTATCATGCTCTTGCTGATTTGAACCAAATATTAATAAGTCATCCTGGTAGCATTTGACCCCTTTCACTCCTTTTAGTATGGAAGACATCACCTTCTAAAAAACTGAGGCGGCAGACAGTAGACCAAACGGCATTCTCTTATATTTGAACGCACCCATGGGAGTGATGAATGCTGTCAAGTCTTGTGAATTCTAAGTTAGTTCTATCTGGTGATAAGCCTGTGTAAGATCTAGAGTTGTGAAGAACCTTGCACCATTTAATGTTGACATAATCTCATCTATGTTAGGTAGAGGAAATTTGTCTACTACTACCTCCTTGTTGTGACCTGAGGTCCACACATAGTTTTATGTCACCATTGGGCTTGTTAGCAACGAAAACTGGTGCCAACCACTCAGATGCTTCCACAGGAGTAATGATTTCTTGTTTGAGAAGCTTTTCTAATTCTTGTTCAACCTTCTCCTGTAAAGCAATAGGAATTCTCCTTACCTTGGCTACCGAGGGCACAGCCCCACTTTTGAGTTTGATACAGTGCTTATACCCCTTTAAGCACCCTAGGTCTTCTTTAAATAAAAGTGGAAATTCTACTACAAAATCATTGTATTTGCTTTCAACTCCCTGAACTTGTACCTGTGGTTCAGCATTTGGATTCAGCCTGACCCCCAATAAACGCTGGTGTGGCCAGCCTAGTAAACCATCACCTTGTTTGGACACATAAATTTTCCCCACAATCAACTTCTTTTCCATCTCAATGCAGGCATTAAAATACCCCAACATACTAATGGGTTGGCCACCATATCCTCCTGGGTTTACGTCCATCTTATGTAAGCTGTTTTTATCCTGAAACCACCTGCAGTAGATTTCTTTAGGAATAATAGTAAGGTGAGAGCATGAGTCAAATTTCATCTCCAGTTAAACCCCATCAATTTTCACACTACCAATGGGATGATCAGTTCGTTTGGTTTCAGTGACTTGACAAATTACCTCTTTTACATCCTTGTTTTGAAATCTTCTCTGTTTTGATCTACAAAACCTTATAAAATGACCCTTTTTCCCACAACCATGACAGACAAAGCCCAAAGCAGGACATGCTTTAGAGTTCGCCTTGTGACCAGACCTCCCACATCGAAAACATTCAAATGAATTCTTAGAAACATCCTGCTTTATCACCTCTTTTGAGGATGATTTTTCATTTTTTACAATACATACATTTTCTTGTACCTCTTCTACAGTAGGTTTTGTTTTATCTTTTTCACATTTTAATTCAGTAACACATTTTAACATGTGTTCCACCCTTTTAGCTATGGAAATTACCTCTTCTAATGGAGGCTCATCCTTAAGCCACAACTCTTCTCGAATTTTGTCTTCTCTACATTTTAGAACAAATTGATCACGAATTCGTTCTTCATTAGCTGCCCCAAACTTACAACTAGATGCCAGCTTTCTCAAACTAGTTAGGTAATCTTCAACTGATTCCTCCTTCCCCTGTTCCCTTAACCCAAAATGGTATCTTTCCATTATTCTGCTCACTCTTGGCAAATAATGCTTATCTAATTGCAAAATGCATATCTCATATTCGTTTAACCCTCTTTGTTCTTCCGTAGTTAGATCAGGTAAGTTATCTAACACTTCCTGACCTTCACCGCCAAGACAGTGTAAAAGCAACGAATACTTCCTTTCTGCACTCAAGTTTGTTCCACAGACTCTTGCGTAATTTGCAAAAATCTTTTTCCACTTGCTCCATTTAACAAGTGGTTCTCCAGGGCTGCTTAAAAAAAATGGCGGTGCTGGTACGTTTTGCATGACACACTTACTACTTTCCTACAGGTGTAGGAGTTGAATACTATTTTGAATGCTGAAACTACATTGAAAAGAAGGAATAAAAACAATATATATATTTTTTATAACCATACAACATGCGCTAAGTGAATCACCAGCACCTAAACTATTTCTCTAAGTACTATTTTCTTATTTTATTTCTTCTTCATATGATGTGTCTATCACAGAAGAAGACACAGGTGTGACTATCACCGTAGGCAAATGGCTCTTATAATAGGTTTTTTCTCTGTTAATTACCAGGAAATTTTGATTATTACAATCAGGAATTGTTTTGTGTGCGCATCACCGAAACAGCACTATTTTCAAACATTTCCTTGCACACATGACATATGTTTCTTATCTTGTTAACAAAGTTTCAATTGAAGAAAATCCTGTTGGTGTGTGTGTCACAGTTGCCTCTCTTCCTGGATATTCACATGATACACAGGTGGCAGCTTTTCAATTGGTTTTCCTTGTTTCGTATTTCTCCACTTGCTCTGTTCTGGCTTTATGTTTAATAAAGCTTGAATTGAAGAAATACTTCCTGGTGTGTGTGTCACCGTTGTCTCTCCTCCAAAGCACTCACATGACACACCCTTGTTCCTGATTGGCTTCCTTGCTAAGTTGTCAGGCTTCTGATTTGTTTCCCTGTTGAGGACGTAGCTTCCAGTAAACTTGCCAAGCTCTACTCGATTTCAAGAGGTCTGCCGTTTCATCGGAGACTTCAATAATTCAGGTAGTTATATTTACTTTAACGATCTCTTGTTTTGTTAACAGAAGACACTTGCGGCGGCGCGTCCCTCAAAGCTCTGTTTGACTTTGACTTGCGATTAACTTTCAGACCGCACGTCTCTTTCAGATCGTCCCACGCACAGACAACACTTGAACTGTGAGACTCCTCGCGCTGATCGCGTGCTGTCCCACACTTGAACTGTGAGACTCCTTGCGCCGATCGCGTGCTGTCCCTTCCTCGCGCGTTACACGCCTCGAGAATACAATGCCTCAAATGACTCTGTCTCTAATGCAGCGAATCCTCACGCGCTGACCGCGCACCGTCTCCTCGCGCTGCCTAAGCCTTTGCAGTGTGCTCACGGCATCCACGCGCTGCGCCCTTCAACCGCTGCGCTACTCATTTGAGTTAGACAATCCCCCCAAAATGAAATTGGCAGTACCTTGCGGGTGCGATGCGCCCGCTTTGCTTGGGAAGTTGTTTCAAAACCACAGCTTGCTTCTTTTAAATAGATGCTTGAAGTGAGTCACCAACTCACAACAGCGACCGCATTTTCATATAATTCCGACTTTATGTTGAGGTGCTTCATCTGCTTAGCGCCAAAACTCGTCCCTCGCTCGTCGCCAGTAAAGGATCTTCAAGTAGATTAGACGGACATGTAGTAGATTTACAGCAGAGGTTTATTAATTAACACCTCATCCATCAGCAGCTGGGCAGCAACTGCCAGATGAGAGACAGAACCAAATACATTCCAAGTTCTATGTTCCATAGAACTTACATCACAGAGATGCCATGAAGGAAGACACCACAGTGGTAGTGCCCCAAAAGGACAGTGAAGGAGCTGTACTCATCTGTGTTGATGTGTCAAGCTAACTGGACAATTGAAAGAAAATGTCATCCAGGTCCATACATTTGCCAACATGATCACACAGCTAAATGGTGCCAAAGTCTTCTCTCCCCTTGATCGGAACAAAGGATATCATCATTTGGAACTCAAAGAAAATTGCAGATACATTACCTCCTTTTCTACCCATATTGGTTTGTTCAGATATCAAAGAGTACGTTTCGGTGTATCATCAGCTGCAGAACTTTTTCAAGATACCATTCGACGTATAATACAGCCTGTCACATATGCTTTCAATTACAGTGATGGCATATTGGTTTTTGGGGCAACACGAAAACAACATGATAAAGTTCTTACATAAGTGTGTCAATTACTTGCTGATGCCGGTCTAAGCTTGAATGCAGAGAAGTGTGAGTTCCACAAAGCAAAACTCAAATTCTTTTGGCCATATTTTGTCTGATGGGGGAATGACTCCAGATCCGGCTAAAATACAGGCTTTGTCAGCCACCCGTACCCCACAAAATGTTACCATGTTACGTTCTATTCTTGGCATGGCCAGTTACTGTTCTAGGTACATACGTGACTTAACCACAGTAAGTGCTCCCATGAGAGACTTAATGAAACTAAATGCTTCATTTAAACGGTCACATGAATGTGAACAAAGCCTCAAGAAAATCAAACATGCAATTGAGAACACCACAGAAATGACCTACTTTGATCCGAAGCGTCATACAGAGGTTGTGGACACAAGCCCGGTCAGGTTGGGTGCAATCCTTGCCCGACACAATGGACACCCAAATGCTCAAAGGCAAATTGTGGCATATGCTAGCAGAAGTTTGTCACAAACTACAAGTGCCTATTCACAACCTGAAAAGTAAAGTTTAGCAGTGGAGTGGACTTGTGAATATTTCCACATATTTTTATATAGAAAGCATTTCAGTCTTGTCACAGATCATCAAGCATTGCTTACCATCTTTGGCAATCCTAAAGTCAAGATGCCTTCTCGTATTTAGCGTTGAGGTTTGCGACTACAGGAATATAACTACACTATTGTGCACCGACAAGGGAAAGATCAAGAACCTGCTGACTATTTTTCATGAGCGCCAGTATAGTGTCATGGTACCACTTCCAAAGCAGCTGAAGCATACATTAACTTTATTGTAAAGTCCAGTACACCTGCCGCTGTTTCATTGGAACAAATCATTACCACCACGAGCACAGATAGTGACATGCTGATACTTAAAGACATTATTGCTCCTCAATACTGGAAACAGCACACTCGACCTTTTACAAATGACTGTGAATATCAGAATTTAAAAAATGTGAAAGATGAACTGTCCGTTACTCAGGAACGTATTGTCTTACAATGTTCGAGAATTGTCATACCGGAGAGTCTGTAACAGCAAGTTTTCTGAAGTGGCACATGAAGCATATTGTGGAATTGTCGCCACTAAACGACCCCTCCGAGTCTGGTTTCCTCATCTTGACAAAAGAGTTGAAACGGAATTAAAGCCCTGTCATTTGTGCAACTGCTTATCTCCCCAAACAACCTAGCATTCATTGAACACGTCTGACCTTCCGAAGCATGTGTGGGAGAGAATCACTGTTGACTTCTTTCGGTCCTTTAACAATGGGCATCACCTGATGGTGGTCATTGATGAGTACTCTTGTTTTCCTTTGGTAGAAGACCTCTCATTGATCGCTCAGGAAAAAGTTATCGAGAGGTTAGATGCTATTTTTGCAACATGGGGTGTTCCTTCAATTCTAAAGTCCGACAATGGCCCACCTTTCAACAGTCGAGAATTCAGAGACTTTCTTAATCATCTCAATGTTAAGCATCTGAAAAGCACACCTTTGGCCATAAGCAAATAGCATTTTCAAGCGTCTTATGAGTACACTCAAGAAGACCTTTCAGCGTGCTGCACTGGAAAAGCTTGATCTCAAATCAGTAATTCATTCTGCTCTTCATGCCTACCAGTCGACTCCCCATTCAACAACAGGTGAAAGTCCTGCCACCCTGATGTTCGGGAGAGCCATGACGACCAAGTTGCCACAATCGACCAATGTAAGATCAACAGAAGAAGGTGAACTTCGTCAAACAGATTTGTGTTACGAGCAGAAGATGCAAATCTACACAGACCAATGCCGATGTGCTAAGAACACAGCGTTTACAGAGGGAGATCGAGTCCTAGTAAGACAAAAGAGAAAACGCAAGTCTGATGCTCCCTTTGATGCTGAATTTACGGTTGTGACTAGTAAAGGACACATGGTGACTACTCACCTTCCTACGTGAGATTCTTCGCATATCAAGAATCTGCCTCATCATTCGCCAACTCCAGATGTCAGAAATGAGGCTGTTTCAATTGAGATTGCTGAGATCCCACTGACTGCCTCTGTCTCTGTATAACCAGTGCCAGCCATGGAATCTTCTCTTTACAGCCTCATAGGACACGGTCTGGGCGATTGATTCAAGCTCCACAATGACTTATTGAAGAGTTGTGATGTATGTATGTAATATTTGTACTTTTTATTTAACAAGGGGGAGATGTAGAGCCTTGTGAGTTAGAGATGACGGGACCCCTTTGGTTCCTGACGGACTCCATAGAACTGTGACATAAGTGTTCGGGTGTGGCTAATAGAATTCATGATTTAGAATGTTGAGTTCACAGTTACATGCTAAGGAATAAAGACATGCAATACCAAGCTTCGTGTGTGGTGTAATCATTTACATGTACTGAGGCTGGGGAGGACGCTACAAGTGACAATTTATAGGAGTAATTATTTTCTTATTTATGGGACGGTTTATTTCAAATAATATTTTGTGAAAGAATCCAATCAAACAAATTCACTTCTCAAAGAAAAAAATATTTATACTGCATTGTGCTCTTTTCTGAATATAAGATGTGTGTATTTTCATACAATATGTAAAAAACTGACCTTTGACTGAAAGAAAGACGTTTGAAAGACCTTATGATTGAACAATCCTTACACAGCGCAGGGGAAGACCATGTTGACAGCAGAACCTTTTGCGAGACCTATATGCGAGAATAAATGCGACTGGCAATAAAACAAATAACTAGGTCAGCAAGCACAAAACACAATAGCAGAAATTTTGGGAAAAAAAACAGTAAAATGAGAAATTATATCTGGAGCCATCCAGGGCGAATGTAGCTGATTTGACAGGACCAGGGCGGCTGGCAAATTTGATTACATTCACTAAAAATAATAACCATGGCCTGCAGACTACAAGCAGCGGAAGACACAATAACAGAAAACAGTGAAAATTAAAAAATATCTCTGAGCTTCAATAGGGCCCTAAACCCAGTGCCCCAACAGAAGTGTTTTAATCACACCATTTCTCTCTCTCTCTCTCTCTCTCTCTCTCTCTCTCTCTTTCTCTCTCACACACACACAGTTTGATCTTTGTGTATACCAGTCTTTATTGTACTTCCACTGAAAAAAGACAAGTAAAACAGGGATTTAAGTCCTGCAAATGGTGCTTTTGGGAAATAATCTACTCAAAATGAATTTTGCTCAATTAATTGATACCTGGTAAGACAAAACGCTGCAAATATATCCAATCATCATTCTATGAACATTGCTAGTCCAATGCAGGGTTTCAAAAGAGTTTCGACTCTTGCCTTAGCATACTGGCATTGTGGTGAAAATAGGAAATTCCCATTTTATGCAAAATTACACAGTGAAACAAAAATTATGCAGAGGCCATTCTTTCCCTCTTTATCACACTGCATGTAGGTGTCAGCTTGCAGGACCTATTAAACCACAAAGAATGAAGGGTGCGATTTTGATTTAGGCAGACGGCCTGGTGGAGGACTTAATATTTGCCAGGCAGAGACTACTCCGCCACCACATTTATAAATTACCTCCTAGCCGAGGTTCATTTCTAATCCGTTGACAGAAACCGCTGTCACGACGATTACAGTCATTGGTTTTTAGAGTTTGGTGCAGGGCTCCGTCAACATGACAGAGCCCTGCACCAAACTGTATTATTTTTTATTTTCAAAAAGAAAATCCCGAAGCAGGATTTTTTTTTTTAAGTAAAAAAGAAAATTCTCCCCTTGCCATGGAAGCCCTCTCCAATGGCAAGGGGAGAATTTGGCAGTTTTCACTGCCCCTTACCACCAGGGTTTTTCTGGCAGTGACGGACCATGGAAACTGACCTCTAATTCCGCACACCTAAATTAGGTGGGTGGAATTACAGGTCTGCCTCTGACGACCCTTACTCCACAGGGCCGTCGAAGGGGTTTAATCACAGCAGAGACGCAGTAGTCTCCACCGACATTAAACCAAGGTACGCCCACATTTAAAGTTGGAGAGTGGACTTGACCGTTGCAATGGAGTATCCTTATCGCTAAGAAATAAATCAGGCCCTACATTTTAAGATTGTCATTACTCTATTTTTAGCAGATTCACATGGGAATCACTAGTGGCAAAAGTCTCTCTGAGTGTCAGTCTGAAAGTTAAGGATTCAAGTCCAGCAATGGGTCTGGTCCTATGTGGGCTTAACAGTTTGTCTGATTACGTGTTGCAAATATCTCTCCAATAAATGAATAACAAATATTTTTATATTGCAAAAATACTGTTTATTTTTCTGTTAAAGGCAGACGAGTATAGGTAAGGAAAACGAAATTGTATTTATTATTAATGCAATTTTTATTTGCATTCGTTCAGGAGATATTCATCTCAAATATTTAATGCCAAAAATAAGAAAATAACTCAATTTTCTGATTAAATGCCAATACTATACTTTCATCTACTTCTAAAGAGAGTTCCTTGTGTTTTTATTGGTTAAGGTCACTAGCTGTCAGTGTGAAAATTAAGGGTTCAAGTCCTGATCTCGAAGTGTTCTTGTAAGCACTTATTGATCTTTTCAATCACCACAAGGCGTTTCAAAGGACTTAGTAATGACTGAAAAGTTAATTGCTTTCATATAGCACTAGTATATATGCATTTTTTGTTAATAGAAGATTATAATTAAGCGAAACAATGTTGATGTTTTATTAAAAAGCATTTTTTCTTTGAATTATTGCAGAAAATCTCCATCTGAAATACATCATGCCTCAAATATGAAAATAGATCCCCTCTCTCTCTCTCTCTCTCTGACTCTCTCGCGCTACCTTGTATTTTCAGCATAAGCAAAATCACTTCCAAAGACCAAACAATTGCATTTTACTACGTGTGTGGAGATGGATCTAGCAGGCAAATTTCTATAAGGCCTGTAGTGCTGAAAATCTTTGCACCACACCTTCAGATGGAGGCACTGGAGTGGGATGCATCCCATTAACATTTTTGTTTGGACAAAATATCGAAAAAATATTGAATGGACAAAATATTGTGTCAAAAATATATTGTGAAGGGAAGTTTCTATGGGGGAGCAAAGTTTTACTATGATATATATATATATATATATATATATATATATATATATATATATATATATATATACAAGGTATGTAGATGTGAGTTGAGAATAGTAAATCTATACTTACCTATTTGCACTTACCTCTTCGATATTTGGGTACTCAATATTTTTGACACGATATTCTGTCCGTACAATATTGTTCTTTTCTATATTTAGTCAGACAACCATTAACAAGCCTACAGTCTTTCCCTCAAAAGACCATCACTTGCAAGAATCCTCCATATCTTTGAACTCTTTGGGAGCTACTCCAGCTACACCATAAATTGGACCAAGTTGGTTGTGTTTCCTTTGTCGAGTCCCCCCGAGGCTCCCAGTGAGATGTGCCGCTCCGATGATTGAAGAGGGCTTTAAATACCTGGGCATCATTGTAACCCGGAATCCACAGACGTTCCTACAGCAAAACCTCGCCCCCCAGTTGGGTCGACTACGCATGGACATAACACACTGGCGCACTCTTCCGCTATCCTAAATGGGCAGAGCAGCCTTGTACAAAATGATGTCCCTACCACGCCTCCTATACATTATGCAGAATACTCCAAACCAGATCCCAGACTCCTTTTTTAAACAGGTAGCCCAAGAACTTCGTACGCTGTTATGGCAAGGGAGCGCGCCCCGTATTGCCCTAAGCAAACTACAAAGGGGGGTTTATGATGGAGGCCTAGCAGTCCCAGACATTAAACTCTACTATTGGGCCTCACAACTTATAGTAATAAACGACTCGGTCTACACGGCCAGGGAAGAACTGGCCTGCAGAATGGATAGAGACGCAATGCCAGACAGGAGCTGTGAGACTCTTCTATGTGCTCGCAAGACGCATCAGGACTGGCCGTCGCACACTGCGACAGTGGTCAAATGCTGGAAAGACGCAAACAGATATTTGGGCTGGCAGGGCCGACTGACAAGCATGATTCCCCTGTGGTGTGGAGACCAATTAAGGGAGGAGACCGTTCTTGAGGGGTTCAAGAGTTGGCAGACTATAGGAATAGAGTTTTTGGGAGATGTGTGGAGAGATGGGGCGCCCCTCCCCTTCGACAAACTTAAACAAGAATATGATCTGGCTTTATCCCAGAGATTTCCCCATATGTGACTCCTACACGCTCTACAACGATAAGTGCAACAGGGGTCAATCCTCCTAGACGATAGATTGCTGGTAGACCCCATTCCTGATAAAGGAACATCAACAATATACTAGAAAATAATGAATAACACACCAGACCCATTGGCATCCCTTAGGAGTGCCTGGACGGACGATCTGCGCAACATCGAAGATGAGGACTGGGCAGAGGCATTGCAGAGCCCCAGAGACATAGTGATCCAGGCGAGATTTAGGTTGATACAACTCAGGATCCTACACCGCTCATACTACCCCTGTACATTGCTGCACAAGTGGGGACGGATACAGACGACACAGTGTGCAAGAGGCTGTCAACGGGAGTGCTCCTTCATTCATATTATTTGGGAATGCCCAATGATTCAAGCATTTTGGCGAGGGGTGACTGCGGTAATGTCAAGGGTACTGGGGGTAGAGGTGTTGTTGGATGCCAGGTTGTTATGTTTCATATAGGCACCCCAATATAAGCTCAGGTAGCAACCTAACCTCTCACCTATATTTCCCCTGCCATTACACTACATAACGGTTCTTGGGACTGACCTTTTACCTAGTTACGGTACTGCTAATAGTACGTGGGATTTTCCCTGAAAACTAGCCTCATACATTATGCATGAGGATTCTTGGAAACTCAGCAGGACTACCATCTCCTGCATAATAACTATGTATAAGGGTCATTCCTTCCTTCATCCTAAGTCCGACATGACACAGCAAGGTAGATCCCCGGAGGGTACCACTTTGGGTATATAAACACCATATCTTTGCTGAGGCAGGGAGAGGAGAAAAAGGACTTCCAAGCTGACTCAAGTCGCTGAGGTTCCTGCATGCAGCCACTCCATCTCGCAGTGGTCTGACATCCTTCGTGGGGTGTCCATCTCGAGAGCAATGCAAAAACAACAGTTGATGGACAGAATGCAGAACAATGTCATACATGCACCCCAGTACAGAGATCTGGGCCTAAATCCATCGTTTTTTTGCTCACCATGCCATTCCAGTTTGAACCCAGCCATATGCAAATCAGTCTTGACCCTGTGCCTCATGGGAACAGTCCAGCCCGAACTGCCAAGCCAGGTCCTCCCTGGACTGGAAACAAGCATCCTAGGACCGGTTTCGGGGTTTCACCCTTTTTTCAGCCAGGATAGCTTGATTCCAGTGGCATGGAGAGCACGGGACCCACATCTGGGCATACCCGTCCCACTCGGGGTGACAAATGCAAAAACAACAGTTGATGGACAGAATGCAGAACAATGTCATACATTCACCCCAGTAGAGAGATCTGGGCCTAAATCCATCGTTTTTTGCTCACCATGCCATTCCAGTTTGAACCCAGCCATATGCAAATCAGTCTTGACCCTGTGCCTCATGGGAACAGTCCAGCCCAAACTGCCAAGCCAGGTCCTCCCTGGACTGGAAACAAGCATCCTAGGACCGGTTTCGGGGTTTCACCCCTCTTCAGCCAGGATAGCTTGATTCCAGTGGCATGGAGAGCACGGGACCCACGTCTGGGCATACCCGTCCCACTCGGGGTGACAAATGCAAAAACAACAGTTGATGGACAGAATGCAGAACAATGTCATACATTCACCCCAGTACAGAGATCTGGGCCTAAATCCATCGTTTTTTTTGCTCACCATGCCATTCCAGTTTGAACCCAGCCATATGCAAATCAGTCTTGACCCTGTGCCTCATGGGAACAGTCCACCCCGAACTGCCACGCCAGGTCCTCCCTGGACTGGAAACAAGCATCCTAGCACCGGTTTCGGGGTTTCACCCCTCTTCAGCCAGGATAGCTTGATTCCAGTGGCATGGAGAGCACGGGACCCACGTCTGGGCATACCCGTCCCACTCGGGGTGACAAATGCAAAAACAACAGTTGATGGACAGAATGCAGAACAATGTCATACATTCACCCCAGTACAGAGATCTGGGCCTAAATCCATCGTTGGCAGGGTATGCCCAGACGTGGGTCCCTTGCTCACTTTGCCACTGGATTCAAGATAGACTGGCTGATGACGGCTGTAAGCCAGAAACCGGTCCCAGGATGCTTGTTTCCGGTCCAGGGAAGACATGGCTTGGCAGTTCGGGCTGGACTGTTCCCATGAGGCACAGGGTCAAACTGATTTGCATATGGCCATGTCTGAACTGGGGTGGCGGAGTGAGCTAAAGAATGATGATGGATTAAACCCAGATCAGTTGACTGGGAGTGAGTGCTTGCAATGTTCAACACTCCGTCCATCATCTCCTTTGGTTTTGCTATGTTCTCCCTAAGTTGGCAGGGTATGCCCAGACGTGGGTCCCTTGCTCACTTTGCCACTGGATTCAAGATAGCCTGGCTGATGACGGCTGTAAGCCAGAAACCGGTCCCAGGATGCTTGTTTCCGGTCCAGGGAAGACATGGCTTGGCAGTTCGGGCTGGACTGTTCCCATGGGTCAGACTGATTTGCATATGGCCATGTCTGAACTGGGGTGGCGGAGTGAGCTAAAGAATGATGATGGATTAAACCCAGATCAGTTGACTGGGGGTGAGTGCTTGCAATGTTCAACACTCCGTCCATCATCTCCTTTGGTTTTGCTATGTTCGCCCTAAGTTGGCAGGGTATGCCCAGACGTGGGTCCCTTGCTCACTTTGCCACTGGATTCAAGATAGCCTGGCTGATGACGGCTGTAAGCCAGAAACCGGTCCCAGGATGCTTGTTTCCGGTCCAGGGAAGACATGGCTTGGCAGTTCGGGCTGGACTGTTCCCATGAGGCACAGGGTCAGACTGATTTGCATATGGCCATGTCTGAACTGGGGTGGCGGAGTGAGCTAAAGAATGATGATGGATTAAACCCAGATCAGTTGACTGGGGGTGAGTGCTTGCAATGTTCAACACTCCGTCCATCATCTCCTTTGGTTTTGCTATGTTCGCCCTAAGTTGGCAGGGTATGCCCAGACGTGGGTCCCTTGCTCACTTTGCCATTGGATTCAAGATAGCCTGGCTGATGACGGCTGTAAGCCAGAAACCGGTCCCAGGATGCTTGTTTCCGGTCCAGGGAAGACATGGCTTGGCAGTTCGGGCTGGACTGTTCCCATGAGGCACAGGGTCAGACTGATTTGCATATGGCCATGTCTGAACTGGGGTGGCGGAGTGAACTAAAGAATGATGATGGATTAAACCCAGATTAGTTGACTGGGGGTGAGTGCTTGCAATGTTCAACACTCCGTCCATCATCTCCTTTGGTTTTGCTATGTTCGCCCTAAGTTGGCAGGGTATGCCCAGACGTGGGTCCCTTGCTCACTTTGCCACTGGATTCAAGATAGCCTGGCTGATGACGGCTGTAAGCCAGAAACCGGTCCCAGGATGCTTGTTTCCGACTCCAGGGAAGACATGGCTTGGCAGTTCGGGCTGGACTGTTCCCATGAGGCACAGGGTCAGACTGATTTGCATATGGCCATGTCTGAACTGGGGTGGCGGAGTGAGCTAAAGAATGATGATGGATTAAACCCAGATCAGTTGACTGGGGGTGAGTGCTTGCAATGTTCAACACTCGGTCCATCATCTCCTTTGGTTTTGCTATGTTCGCCCTAAGTTGGCAGGGTATGCCCAGACGTGGGTCCCTTGCTCACTTTGCCACTGGATTCAAGATAGCCTGGCTGATGACGGCTGTAAGCCAGAAACCGGTCCCAGGATGCTTGTTTCCGGTCCAGGGAAGACATGGCTTGGCAGTTCGGGCTGGACTGTTCCCATGAGGCACAGGGTCAGACTGATTTGCATATGGCCATGTCTGAACTGGGGTGGCGGAGTGAGCTAAAGAATGATGATGGATTAAACCCAGATCAGTTGACTGGGGGTGAGTGCTTGCAATGTTCAACACTCCGTCCATCATCTCCTTTGGTTTTGCTATGTTCGCCCTAAGTTGGCAGGGTATGCCCAGACGTGGGTCCCTTGCTCACTTTGGCAACTGGATTCAAGATAGCCTGGCTGATGACGGCTGTAAGCCAGAAACCGGTCCCAGGATGCTTGTTTCCGGTCCAGGGAAGACATGGCTTGGCAGTTCGGGCTGGACTGTTCCCATGAGGCACAGGGTCAGACTGATTTGCATATGGCCATGTCTGAACTGGGGTGGCGGAGTGAGCTAAAGAATGATGATGGATTAAACCCAGATTAGTTGACTGGGGGTGAGTGCTTGCAATGTTCAACACTCCGTCCATCATCTCCTTTGGTTTTGCTATGTTCGCCCTAAGTTGGCAGGGTATGCCCAGACGTGGGTCCCTTGCTCACTTTGCCACTGGATTCAAGATAGCCTGGCTGATGACGGCTGTAAGCCAGAAACCGGTCCCAGGATGCTTGTTTCCGGTCCAGGGAAGACATGGCTTGGCAGTTCGGGCTGGACTGTTCCCATGAGGCACAGGGTCAGACTGATTTGCATATGGCCATGTCTGAACTGGGGTGGCGGAGTGAGCTAAAGAATGATGATGGATTAAACCCAGATCAGTTGACTGGGGGTGAGTGCTTGCAATGTTCAACACTCCGTCCATCATCTCCTTTGGTTCATCTCGAGAGCAAGACGGGGTCCCACAGTCTCTCACTTCAGGTAATGGGGTTGACTTTATCCTAGAGGGATTCTTGGCTTTACACCTACATACATGCTAGGCACACTTAGGTACATCTAGTTAGGGTCGCATCGTAGGAGTACACATTTTATTGTCATGTATTTTTATACCTGCCTGTATTCATTGTTTTAGCACTATGGTAGAAATCTACCATCCTTTTACTCTGTTGGTGCTTATAATCATTTATATCTGTTTCTGTCTAATGGTTGTTTCAGCACACCTATTTTACACTAGAATGACGCTGGTTCAATAAATGCTAATTGAAAACGTCTCCACCGTTTATTCTGTGATCTCTCTGAGACAAAGTAAGCACGAGTGACTGAGCGAAAAGTATCGCACTGTTTCCACGATCCCTGATGGGACAGAGTTGTCATGTTCGATAGTTGCCAAGAACAATTCTCTCCTTGGTAAGAGGGATTTCTTGTGGCACTGTGAGCTAGCTGGTATACAGGCAAACATACCCGGTGGGGGTGTCTGGAATCATTCTGGACAACAATCCCACAGTCTATTTTGTCTAAACGCGCAGATCCTATATAGGTTTATAGGAACTACTCGACAAGGTGGCTCCTGCTGATGATCAAGGGAGAGGGATACTGGCCTCGACATAATAGACTTTGGTTGGCACTGGTGGCAGGGGTGGCGACACGCAATAGTGCGAGATGCTTGGGGGCTTCCCTCCCTCCCCTAGTGGCAGAATGGAAGGCTGACCTGTACTGGTGCCAACGAGCGGAGGAAGTGATATACAAAGTCAGGGGATGCCTCAAGAAATGGGAAAAAATTTGGTCCCCTTGGGGTAGATATAGGGGCATTTAGGGGAGACTCGGGCTCCTTGGTACACAACACCACTTGCCCGGGGACGTCGGTAGGCAAGACACAATCCACACCTCACACAATGCGATGTTACAAAAGACAATGCTCTGTATGTCCACAAGGTGACTGCCTCTATTTAATACCGTCATGTTGTGCTATTGTTATCATATGTAAACTATTGATGTACATGTAAATTACTTTCAGCCTTCGTAATGTCTAATGAGCTGGTTAAATAAAAAGATTTTTTTTAAAAAGACCATCAGTTGTGTCTCTAGTTCATAAACACTATCTGAAGGGTTTACATATCCGTCCAATGTCTCAACCTGTGTATATTCGTTAGTCAGAGTCGCCACCGGATTCTCGTTGAGAGTTTGGTGAACTATTGTCACTTCTGCTGCACCTTCCAGAAGTGCCACTGCCCAAGTCTCGTTCCACAGAAGTATCCGTAGTTTGTAGGGCATGCCTTTTTGGTAAACCTGTTGCTTTCTTCTTCTTAAAGTGAGCCTTTAGTTCTAAACCTTTCGCTTTCTTTTTTATTCTAACTTCAACTTTACACAGTTCAATTTTCTGCTTGACGTACTCATTCTTTCTGTGATACTCAGTACATCGACTCCTTTCTGACCTTTTACTGTCACTAGAGTCCTGTAAAGAATGGGAAAAACAGATATCAGAATACTGATACCAATGTGTCTTTTTGATTTTTTCACGATACCTCAAATTGTAGCTAACCTCACAAATGTGTAGCTACCCCTACTGGACTATTGCATTGGAAGGAACCAAGGTCTGTTTTTTTGTTTCACCTTCTGCTTTTTCTTTTGAACATGTTTTATTGATTTTTTACAAACACAGGATATTACATGTGCCAACAAGTATAATTCACATTTGTCAATTTTAAGGTTGCAGTAATTCCATCTTTCCATAAACGTGTCTCTAAAGCATTACAATAAGCAAATGCCTAATGAGGGAGGAGATATCCTGGCGGGAGCGGTTCATTGTGGAAGGATGCTGAATAGCAGGGGGGTTCAGGCGGTGTGGCGTAAATGGCATTGGGAAATAGACGGGGGAGAGTTCTCAGTGGTCTATCGTATTTGGAGAGAATCGCGCAAGGGTTGCCAAAATCGGTGAGGCACAACGTCGGGGGCTGAAGGGTGGTGTAGTCTGCGCCTATGCTGTCGCAACTTGACATTTGCTTTAGCCAGGTGGCAGAGGAGGGGCGTGCTGCATCCCCCAATGAACTGCAATTTCACGCTGGGCTAACAAGAAAGACATGGATGCAAGTCTGCGTGCTGATCTGGGTAGGCCGGCAGTGTACCCAAGATGTGCCATCGCTGGGTCAAGCTGCAGGGCAACTCCCAACATCATATGTCTGTGGTTAAGGGATATTTTCTGGATTTGTATACAACAGTAGGACCACATTTTGTCCGTTATTGATATGCCAAGATCTCATGCCCAAGCCTGTTGCACCTCAGCGGTGGAGTCCGGTTTCAATGCCAGGCACGTATGATATAGATTTGATGTCAGGTGGGCGCCATCCGGGTTTGATATTACCAGCGACAGGGGAGATAATTATTCCGGGGCAAGGGATAGATAGGTATGCGGGAGCGCAACGTTGCATGAAGGCGCTGGAATATGAAGTGGTGCATGTAT
The DNA here is from genome assembly GCA_963921515.1 of Calotriton arnoldi. Taxonomy (NCBI): domain Eukaryota; kingdom Metazoa; phylum Chordata; class Amphibia; order Caudata; family Salamandridae; genus Calotriton; species Calotriton arnoldi. Next base: position 1,738,822 of record CAWUFW010000319.1, read on the forward strand.
GGCATATTTTGGAATCAAGGGTCTTCTGTGATCTGTAAGACATGGCCATCAGGGAACAGGTCTCCTATAGTGTGAGTGTTGTAATGTCGAAGTGTGCGCTGTACAAGTGGTTCGCACGGTTATTTGAAGAGGCCGTGCCAGGGAGTAGAGTAGACCACCCCCCAGTTTACGGCGCAACGTACGCCATGCCCAGCATGTGGTTGATACTGTCATGATGTCAGCAGTGTCAAGGGGGATGCCTTTGGGCAGAACGACCAAATGTGAAAAGTCTTGCAGCTGGTCTAGTTCCTGCTTCAAATAAGGGATGCGTGCATCTGGGTGGTACCATCCATGTGTATATTGGCATTGTGCTGCCAGGTAGTATAGCTGAAGGTCAGGTACGCCCAGGCCACCACGCTCGTATGGTAATGTCAAAGTGCCCCAGCGCACTTGTGGGCGTTAGCCCGGCCAGATTAGACGAATGAGATGACTGCGCAGACTTTGAAAAAAATAATTCAGAAGCGGTATTGGGAGATTGAGGAAAAGGTACAGAAACCCCGGAGCACAATCATTTTAATAATGGCCACCCGGCCAGCCATTGAGAGTGGTAATTTAATCCATCTCTCGACTTGCATCTCTAGGTGTGCCATTGCAGGACCGTAATTCAGTTGCAGTATTTGGTGCTTATCTCTGTGTAATTGGATACCGAGATATCTGATATATTCCTCTGTCCATTTGAGAGGGTCAGTAAGGGGGAAGAGCTCGGATTTGGCTGTAGTCCCGAAAGGTCACCGAAGCGCGTTATCTCCTCCACTAAGGGTGGGAGATTGTCAGGGGGATGTCTAATAAAGAAGATATCGTCAGCATATAAAGAAAGCAGCTGCGGCCCTCGTTTAAGTTGGAGCCCTCGGTGGAGATGTCTAGCCTGCATATGACGGACCAGGGGTCCATGGCTATGATGAAGAGCAGGGGAGATAGGGGGAACCCCTGCCTCGTGCCTCTGGTAATGGGGAAAAATTTGGAAAGCAAACCGTTAACCCATATACAGGCCAGTGGTTCAGAATATAACAGTTGAATCAAGGATGTGAAGAGAGGGGGGATCCCGAGTTTCCGCAGCACTGCCATCAGGAAGGGCCATTCGAGGGAGTCAAATGCCTTCTCGGCATCTAGGAGGGCCACTGCTGAGGGCACGGTTGGGGATATCGATGGAGGACCGCAAATATTGTGCGGAGGTTGAATGAGGTCGATCTGTGAAGAACAAACCCAGACTGCACTGGCGAGATAATTTGCCAGTCGGGTCGCTAAGGTTTTGGCCAATATTTTATTCTCCAGGTTAGGAAGTGAAAGGGGCTTGTATGAGGCGCAGAGGGTGGGGTCCTTGCCAGGCTTTAGTAATAGAGTGAGTACTGCTTCTCTCAGAGTGGGTGGCAGTAGGCCAGTAGTTAGGGCTTCATTATACAATGTTAAAAATGGTGGGGCTAATTGATCTTTGAAGGCTTTGTAAAAGGCGCCGATCAGGCCATCAAGTCCAGGGGCTTTGGAGCCATCTAGTGTCTCGATAGCATAAGGGGCTCGCGAAGGAACTGCTGTTGGCCGTCGGCAAGCCACACCATCGCTATGCTTTCTAAGTAGTTGAGTAGCTCTGGCGGGGCTGCTGGAATGCAGGAGGTGTATAAATGCTTATACTAGTCCAAGAATGGAGCCTTTACTCCCTCAGTACCCAACGTGCGTACACCTGTATCTGTTAGGATCTCCGTGATGGATTCTGTCACTCGGTTGGGTCGCAACATCCTGGCCTGCGCGCGGCCCGGTCTCTCACCCTCTCCATACCTGCACGCTATAGTGTATTTCCCCAGATACACGGCTTCCCGGTCAGCTAGCATATTGAACTCCGTCATTAAAAAGGCCCTGTCATGGAGTTGCAGATCACCATCCACAATTGCAGCCGAGTCTAAGGTTTGTAATTCGGATTCGATGCACTTCAGTTGATGGCGTATGTTGCGTAAGATGCCAGTTTGCTTACATATGCTTATCCCCCAAATGTAAGCCTTAAAGGCCTCCCAGAGCATGGCTTGCATATGAACGGATCCAGTATTTATCGAGAAGTATTCTACCACTGCCGCCAGCATCTCCCATTTCTCAGTCTCATATCCACAGGGAATGGTTAGACACAGCAAGACCGGACTATGATCAGACAGGGTTCAGGGGAAATGTACAAACCTCTGCCGTCCAGTGCAAAATATTGGCCGAGAGCAGCCAATAGTCTAACCGTGTCCAGACTGCGTGGGGCGATGAATAGAAAGTGAAGCCTGGTTTGTGAGATGGCGAAAACGCCAGGCGTCCCATAATGCATTTGTGTCTATGATTTGGCAAAGTATGGCCCTGGTTTCCGGCTTGTTGCTTGGGCGCATATTGGTGAAGTCTAACTGCAGGCCTTGGGTCAGGTTAAAATCACCCCCCATAATATCTGGTCATCGTCCATATGGCTAATAAGAGTGTAGATTTCTTGAATGAAGGCATGGTCATCAACAGTGGGTCCGTACTTAATCCCTCCGCTCCAGCGGTTCCGGGCCGATGTGCAACACTGGAAATCTTTACCTCTCACACTCCTGGGTAGAGCCGCTCTTTATAAAATGATAGCAAAACCAAAGGGGATGATGGACGGAGTGTTGAACATTGCAAGCACTCACCCCCAGTCAACTGATCTGGGTTTAATCAATCATCATTCTTTAGCTCACTCCGCCACCCCAGTTCAGACATGGCCATATGCAAATCAGTCTGACCCTGTGCCTCATGGGAACAGTCCAGCCCGAACTGCCAAGCCATGTCTTCCCTGGACCGGAAACAAGCATCCTGGGACCGGTTTCTGGCTTACAGCCGTCATCCCCTTTGGCTTTGCTTTATAAAATGATGGCACTTCCCCGCTTTCTTTATGCATTGTAGAATACGCCTTTTTTGGTGTCTTCCCAATACTTTCTCTCTATTGAGTCCGAGGTACGCTCCTTATTATGGAATAATGGTACACCCAGAATCGCTTTCGCCAAGCTCACTAAAAGCTGGTATGATGGGGGCATAGCCCTGCCTGCCTGCCATTAAATATTATTATTGGTCCTCGCAACTGGTGGTTCTCAACCACTGGATGCATCGGCCCATAGCTGACCCGGCGTACACAATGGACAGGTATAATATGTCTTCGGGTAACTTTCTCAGGGCTTTGTATGGCGGGAAGAAATATGCACCTCCGACCTCCACTACGGTCTCTTTATGGTACTCGGCCACTGCGGCGTTGGGTTGGAAAAGTAAGATTACGAAGGCCACCCCGTTGCTTGAGTCTCTTCAGCTAGGCATGCTCTCGAGGTTCCCAGGGTTTGACAAATGGGACTTAATTGGCCTCTCGACGGTGGGTGACCTTTGGACAAGGGGGGGAGTCGTCCCGTTTAGTGATTTACAACAGCAATACCATCTTCAGGCGGGGGAAACTTTCCGGTACCTTCAGGTACGTAGTGCACTACAAAAGGCGCTACCTAGAGGCTCCGACCTGCCGGTTTCCTCACCATTAGAAGATAGATTACTAGATGATTACCTCCCAGACCGGGCGATTTCCCTGACATTCCGTAAGATTCTTAATAATATGCCCGACTCCATGGGTAAATTACGGGCAAAATGGAATGATGAGGTGGGAGAGCTCGATGACGAAGAGTGGAGGGAGGCTTTGGCTTCACCTCGGGAGGTGGCGATCCGTTCTCATTTTAAATTAATACAACTTAAACTGCTGCATAGGGCATACTACACCAGTTCGGCACTCGTTAAGATGGGTTTCTTGTCTTCTCCGGATTGCCCCCGGGGCTGCAGACAGTTAGGTACTTTCCTTCATCAATGGTGGGATTGCCCTGACCTTCAGAGATATTGGGGAAGAGTGACTTCCGCCATGTCCCAAATATGCCATAAATCAATTGATGTATCCCCACGTCTCTGTCTTTTGAATGTTTGGGAAGCCACTGACCTAACCAGGTTTGAACGTCTCTGGGTTACACTGGGATGTATGATCGCCAAACGCAATATTGCTAGAACCTGGAAGGGGGGTGGTTGCACTCAGACACGCGGATTGGGCATCGGGCATGGACTGGTGCATGCAAGCCGAGAGGGCGGTGTACGAAAGCAGAGGTTGCCCGGGTAAATGGACCAAGGTGTGGGGCCCCTGGAATAAAAGTAGAGGTTATATTTGTACCCCACTTGACGAGACGATCGATGTAGTTAATAACGTAACACCATAGGCTGGCTATCGCAGGGATTGATGATATCATTGTGTTCTCCTTTGACCCAATGTATTCTTTTGTTTCATTCATGTTTCCTGCTGTCCTCAGGAACTGTATTTTGTTTTGCAACTGCACCAGCTTTGTTTTTATTTGATTTATGTTTATTTTCAATAAACAGAGTTATAAAAAAAAAAACAGTGGGTCCGTACACATTCACCAACAGAACCGGTTTGTATGCAAGGAGGCCATGTAAAACAATATAACGACCTTCAGGGTCGGTGTGGGATGTGTAGAGGTGGAAGGGGACGCTCTTATGTATAAGTATGGAGACTCCTCGTGAGTATGTGCTGTAGGAGGAAAAATATCGATGTGTACCCCACGATTTAGCGAACGCTGCAGAAGAGCCAGGGGAAGTGCGTTTCCTGTAGATAGGCAATTTTAACGCCTTGCCTGTTCAAATATGCCAAGACTTGTTTGCCCTTACATGGGTTATTAATACCACGTATATTCCATGTAATAGAGGATATCTTGAAAGATTTGGTCATGTCACATGCTGGTGTAAAAGCATGGCTGGAGTTAATAGGCCTGTCTGAATGTCTGAATGACTGCAATTGTTGAGGAGACTAGATATTGGTATCAATAGGTTATATGGTATAGTCAAGAATAAACATTTAAACGACATCCACTTAAAAAAACTGGGATGTCCCCCTCTCCCCACCCACATCAGATTCCAAAACATCCAGCGAATCCCAGTAAGCGGAAACAGACAACAAAAAAGTCCCCAACTTGTGGTTTTGGTATACACCAATGGGGCGTGAGGGTGACCCAACAGGCAGCGGCCCGATTATAAGGGAGGTAGAGAGCTAGGAATGGATGGGTCAGCGTCGTCAGAGGCAAGTTAGGAAAAGGGGGGACTAGGCAAGCGAGAGTCGGAGTGGTTCAAAGTATGTTTAGGCCCACAGTTTCCGGCACATATGGTCCCAGCAGCAGAGTAAGGTCTGTCAGTCATTTGTCCAGCACCGGGGAGCCCTGGGAGTGGGGGGAGGAGCCACTGGATAGCATCTTGCAGGAGTCTCGAAGATCCTGGGCCTCCCGTTGTAGTCAATTTTCAAGTGGGCAGGGTACACCACGGCGTATCTGATGTTTAATTTACGAAGGGTATTTTTTACATGACCAAACTTACGTCTGGCGTCTTGGACCTTGGGGAAAAAATCTGGATAGACAGAAATGGATGATCCTTGGTACCATGGTTCGCCACGTTCTCGGGCCAGACAGAGGATTGTGTCCCTGTCTTTATATTTCAAGAGCCGTGCAATAAAAAATCGAGGTGGGGCACCGGCAGGGGGTCGGGGACCAAGGGTAGGATGTGCCCGCTCCACCAAGAAGGTCAGGGAGAAGCTGGATCGATCAAACAAGTCAATAAGCAGTTGTTCAATGAAGTAGTCCAGCCGACCCATACTCGTGGACTCCGCAATGCCGGAAATGCAGATATTATTGCGTCTCAATCTGGCCTCCAAGTCCTCGTTTTTTATGGCTACTTACTTAAGTACGCGATCTACCCTTTCTAGGTGCTTTTGTACCATAGAGGATGCGTCTTCTAGGTTTGATATTCTCTCCTCCGCACCATCTAGTCGTATCCCTTGGCGGTCATGACGTTCTCCCAGATTGTTCATACGGTTCGTCAGGGTGTCAAACCTAGCATCCATGGCCCGGAAGCCAGCCCTGAGTTCTTGCATAATGGCTGCGGTGTCAGTGGCTGGGGCCATCTCTGCAGGTGTGCCGGCGATGTCATCGGTGTCTGAGTTCGCCCTGCCGCTTTTAGGTAGGCCAGCTTGATCGAATTACAGTTTACGCTGCTTTGGGTCAGTTCTGCCCATCGTTGCTGTCAATGCTGCGTAAATGATGTTGCCGCAAATTGCAGGGCAGTGCTCAGCCAGCGTTACTGGTTATTTCCACTCAGGGCAAGTCCCTCGACACGAGTCTGCGGAGCAGAGCCAGGCAGAGGCACGGTCAGTGAGGGGGATTAATGGGGCCCGTGTCACCAGGGGCTCACAGCGTGCTGATAATGAGGGGGCGGGGCGCACTCTGCGCAGGATGATCAGCGGTGTTCACAGATGGCACCCACCACCTCCACTGTAATAAACAGCAGGGGTGTCTCATAGAGATCTGCTGGTGCCTCGATTGGTCCCCTTACCCCCGGAGTTTGTACCACAGTACCTGGGTGCCTCTAGAGCGGGATCATGGCGAAGTCATGGCGCAGGGGGCTGGGCCAGCACGCAACGACCACTTCCATCACCGTCGTCCGCAGACACCAGGCTCTCAGATGCAAGGCAGCTGCCGGCGGGATCCGTCCATTTTTTCCCCTGCCTCCGACGACATGCGGTGTACTCTCGGGCCCCCCCACAAGTCCCGTATCGGGAATCCAGCACTGAGGCGGCACCAGCGGGACTGGGTGGTCCCGGCCTCAGGCTCGCCCATGGCCCCTGTTGTTGCGGGGCCTCCGAGGCGGGCTGGGCCACACTCAGTGCCGGCTCAGTGTGCGGCTGTCGGGCCCCAGCGGTCCGCCAGATCGTGGCTAGGGGGTCCCCGGTCAGTCAGGTCACTGTGGGATGACAAACATCTCTTACCAGCGTGGTATTAACGATGATGCTGCCGTTTAAGTGCCGCTGCTGCCGGAGCCTCATAAGGTTGCGGCCATCTTGGAAGCTGTCGCGGCCACGCCCCTACCTTTTGCTTTTTCTTAATCACTTGCGCAGCTTTCTTTTTACCAGAGCCATCATTCCCATTCTTCGAACTGAGTTGTGGCTTTGCAGCCCTAGGATACTGAGGTATCATGGCTTACACGGCCAACCTCTGACGTACTGTCAGAATTGTGGCATGTCCTCGAATGTTACTCAGACCTATCAAGGAAACTGTCCCAAAATGACCTATTAACTTCATTCCTACATCAAGAGCAGGTGCAGTTCGTTGCTCATTTTGTTTTTGTTTGAACACCTCAGGTAACAACGGTGAGGGTGTGCCGTGCATAGTAGTATAAATACTCCCTAATATTGTTCCCCAAGTTTTACACTCTTCTATAGGTGATACCATACCAAGTGGGAAACACATAGTTAACAGCTTATATCTACCTGGGGTGTTGTGTGAGGATAAACAGCTTGTAGCTGGTTAGTTTTGCAAGTAATCCAAAACAGTATCTCATCTTATTTTATGGGTGCTTTGCCATTGTAAAATTAACAGTATATGGACTGACTGCCTGCACCATGCGATGCACTTGTTGTGCACGACAGGAGACAAATGCCCCTGTAGCAGTCGACTGTAGGACATACTTTTGAAGTCTCCTGTTAATGACTACCATCTGGTTTAATAAGTATCTTCCTTCTGCAACTGTGAGATTTGCTATGTCAGGATATGGTGTATACCCAGCCAGTATGGGCCAATTAGCCCCTTCATTGCTTAAGTACCCAGTCTAATATTCTGAACTTAATCGGCGAGTAACCATCAAATGATGCTTGATGCGAATCCCCGCCAGCCTTTCCATGGCGGCATCGCGGCCATGGAAAGGCCAGTTTCCGCACACATCCTAATATGGATGGCGGTGCCTGGTAGGCACCGCCACCATATTAGTGGCCAAGTCCGCACGGCCGGCAATTGGAACGATTGGCGACCGGCGGAAAAGCAACGGACGCACTTTGCGTCCGCCGCGATACCCCTGCCATTATAAAATGGCGGGGGGTAAATCGGGTTGCGATGGCGGGCGGATCGCCACCGCCGGGCCGGCGATGGCGATCCGCCCGCCATCCTAATCACCCCCTAAGTGTGCCTCTTGGTAGCTTTCAGCAAAGGAACCCCACATGGATCAATGACATAATATCAATGCTAACATTATCGATTCATAAAAATATCGGAAAATAAATATCGTTCTCAAAAATATTGCCTTTCTATACTTAACTAATAAAAATACAAATCTCGATAACCAAAATATTGCTGTTAAAATATCTATTTTTACTCAGATTGAGAACACAAATATCGGAAACAAAAATATTGTTACCTTTAAATACACATATAAATTGTCAAACATGACGCAACACACAATATAGACTACATTAATATCGCAAAAAATAAAGGCATTAGAATACAAAACAATATAATAACAGTATTTTACATTAACCCAGAAATAAAAATAAACTCTTAAAACATATATATAAAAAATCTAACAACATTATAACAATTTTATATAACTAAATTGAACTTAAAACACCCAAAACTAAATTATACGCTTCAATAAATCAAATTGTGATTAAATTAAAAATATCTACAACAACAAATAAAATCTAAACATTAAACAAAAATAAATTAATATTTATACATAAATAATACACCCAAAATAACACTAAAAACAGAAATATATATAACATAAAATAAACACTAATAAGCATCCACCATAAAAAGCAAAACACTGAAAGAAATTGTTTTAATTAAATGAGCACTAACCAATAAAAACAATGGTAAAGCACACTAATCAACAAACCGATATAATCAAACTACCAGTATGACAGGAACACAAAATGTGATCACTTACAACACCAAAAACTAGGAAAGCTGCAAGAAGGAGACGATACCCTGTCAGATTTGCTATAGAAAATCGGAAAACAGAAGTGAAAGAATACATACAACTACCTTCTAAAGTAACTAAAACATTTTAGTTACGTACTTAAAATGAACTGAATTAAAATTGTTAAACTATAAATAACTAATTAAACACCCTACTTTTAATGTCATAAACTTTAGCAATTAAAGTCATAAACTGTAGAATCTACAAAAAAATTACTACACCATCAACAAATCCACCAAGAAACTCCAGCAATCAAATACCTAGAAACGGGCACATAAAAAGTAAATAAATTAAAAACTGTTCTAAATATCAAGTCAACCTTAAACACTAAAAAGAAATCTAAAATACCCCAATGTCTACTAACTACCAACAAACAAACATTTGAAATAAAACTAACACAACTATTTTTCCTCAACAGAAAAGAAGCCTTATAAGGATCCACATTATAAAACCCCCAATGAAAAATACAAAAACAGGACTGCAATTACCATTAAGAATGCATATGTAAGTATAAAATAGAAAACAATAACCATAAATTTGTATGTACACTATACATGTAACGTAAAATTATTAAAATGTAATTATATATATGTATATTAAACTATTTTCAGACATAATGACAGAAAGAGCAAAATACATCACAGAAAGGGAAACAATTGCTGTCAGGCAGCCCCGCCCACAACCCCGCTAGTAGTCCCGCCCGCAGCCTCACACGCAAGCCCTGCTCGCCGACAATCGTCAGCAGGTGAGGGCGGTGCTTAGGGCACATAAAAGGGGGTTGTCTATGACGGAAACGCGCTTCGCCGCTTAGCCCCCTCACTCACTCGTACTACCCCGCACTTACCGGCAGCTGTTCTTCGTTGCCGCTTCGGAGAGCAGGATCGTCTCCTACGTACTCTTGCGACGTCTTCCTGTGTCCTTCTCTTCCTTGTCTCCGCTCTTCTTCCAGGGCACGCCGCAGTATAGATGCTTCCTCGCCGGCTGCTTCTTCGTACCACAATATCTTCTGGCAGCTTATCCTTGCGCCGTTTTTTCTGTTCCAAAAAGGGAGACACAGAGAGAATTTACTTTAAAGAAGCCTAGCCTCTAGCCTATGCGGTAGGATTACATAAACCTAAGCATCTGGAAATATACTTATCTGATTATCTACTTTTCATGTCGCATAGAGCTAGTTCCTCTGCCATGATTGAGTGCCGCATCTTCTCTTATGCTGTAAAATAAGAGAGTGGTCTTAGTTATTTTTGTGAATTACATAAATAACTTATCCTATCCTGACCCAGCACATTTTTGTGCAATATCTTTTCTTTATTTTTTTATCCTGTCTAGGAAAATGAGTTTTTTGGGTTTTTCTTAGTTATTCAGGATAGTATTTGTTTCTTTGAGTCTAGTGAATCCAGATGGTGGTCTCCGTTAAGGTTAGTAATGTTCACGCTTGTCATTATTGAATGCTTAAATTCTGCAGTTCTAATGTTAATATGTAATACTTCTACTTTTTAGATACAACAGTGTTAGTCTTGAGTTCTATTGGTCCATATCTTAAAGTGCACTGGAAGAGGGATGTCCAGCAGGTACCTCTCTTACATTTAAACACACGTTCTTTATAATATCACTCTCATTGTTCCAAGGGACATTACCTGTTATTTTTTACCCATTAGGAACATATGCATTTTAACCCATAGAACATCATACCATATGGGCCATTGGGTTCTACTCCTTCTCCCTTTCCTTGTTTTGTTCCCCCTCTTCCCCACCTTCTCCTCTTTGGCTTTGACTCTGTTGGGCTGAGGAGGTGGGTGAGGGAAGTTGGAATCCAGCATCCGTTTGTCCACTTCGTTCCTGCGGAAACACCAGGTGAGCCTCACAATTACTCTCTCCAAGAATGTACAAGCACCAAAAATGATAATTGGAAATGTACAAAAGTTTACTCTAATGCTTGTTATGGGAGGGCTACTACAAAAGATAATGTTGGTATTAATGTGAGAGAGCACACTACCCCCCAAACATCACTGAAATCAAAGTAAGGCATGCACTACAAGATTTCAGAGAGGCAAGCACTAGTTTCCCAAGAGCCCACTACTAAAATACTTTAAGATATACTGCATAAAGTAATTGAACACATCACAGGCAAGCTACCAGCTATACCCACCTTGAAATGCTTAATTAGCATGAACTAAAAAAGCTACCAGTGATACTCGTTCGACTCCTAGAAGATACCAAGATATCTAAATTCCCAACCTTACCAATGAGAAATGCATTTTTATATTTGCTCCAGCAGATACCTAATTAAAACTAAGCCAATGTCAAATATGGATGATGGATGGGACATTCAAAATATGCCCAAAACCATTCACTCACAAATGCAAGACATACAGCATATATGGTGAATATCAAAACACTAATATACCATTCATATATGCCTTGCTACCTTATAAACAAAGTAGCACTTACTATGAATTATTAAACCAAATTAAAATTAAAATAAACAGCTACTCCACACATAAAATAACAGTCGACTTTGAATAAGCCATGATCCAAGCAAAACTTGGGGCCTGATTTAGATCTTGGCGTATCTGGTCCCACCATCACTTTTCTGTCAGATTCTCCATCCGCCTACTAGACGGTCCGCCTGCTCTATTTAGATGCTGGTGGGTCGATGGACGAGAGTCTGTCGGAGTGCCGCCGTCTCCGCCAGAATTCCACCTTCATCGACTGCGCCATAGGCAAAAGAGGCTGTCGGAGGGAGACAACATTTCCGCAATGCCAATCACGATGTGCCTTCCTGCCGACATAACCTTGGCAGAGAAACCTCCACACCTGAATTGGCTGTTCGGAAGGGATATAAGGCAGAAGCTCACCTTTTTTATTTTTTCCACTTCTTTTTCCATCATGGGCCCGATCGTCCAAGTCCTGCCTTTGCTGCTGCTACTTGACCAAGAAGCAAATCCACCCCGTTGTCGCTGAATCAAAGGTAAGCTTCTTTTTACTTGTTACCTTTTGAATTCTCTGTCTACATTAGCTCTGGATGCTTTTTAAAATCACTCTTACAAGCAATATTTTACTAATGTGTAATGCACATGTGTGTAATGTGGTCGTTTAAGAAGTTTAAAGAAACACACCTGTATAATGTTATTTTATTTACCAATTTGGTGCAAGCTGCCTTCATGGACACCTACACAAAATTTGACGTTAAGTTAATCCAAAATTCTAAATGTGTCCATACAGGTGTGTTAAATCATTTTTCGTAAACTTCAAAATATATACACATGCATTACACATTATTGAAAGAAATTAAATGTATTAAAATGTTGAAATTGCACTAGACAAGGCAAAAGTTTCTTTTTCAATAAATGTAAAATCAATGTTAGTTCTAAACTTAAAACATGTTATATATTTATTAATTAATCAATAAGGGGGAAACAAACGGACTAATCTTTATCCAGGTCCAGCATACATGTCCGTGAATGAACCTTAACACAAATGGTATGCAGTTCCTAATGTTAAAAGCAGGAGGAAGTGTTTTTCAATATAGAGACTCCACATAGAGATATGGAGTGGTGAAAGGTGGGGAGAAGAATCCTCTCCTCTTGGAAAAAGACCCTCACACACCCAGCCTGCTAGGTGTCATGCTTCATCATCGGGTCTGCTCCTTATCGGGTCGGCGCTGCGATCCCCGATCGGCACCCGTGATGGGGCCTCCTTGGCGGAGATCTTTATTCCATATGCCGGTGGGTGAAGTGCGTGTGAGGGCCCTAAAACAGTGTAGGTGATAAAGATGTGTAGGAAAATAAAAAGGGGAGGTGGTCCACTCAAAATAATTTTATTAAATGTGGCCCCTACCCTGGTTAAAAAGAAAACAAGACGCTTATCTCCACTCTAAGGATGTAGAGATTTTTGCGTTTGTAAAAGAGGTCAACATGTTTCTTGCCTGACAATATATTAAATGGCAATTCTTCAGGACCAACGATGATCTACCTACACTTAATGGTAGTGGTCAACAATGAAATGAAATAAATTAGTGACCACCATTACAGCACCCTAAAAAGTGGTACCTGTAGATCAAAAAAACAACACAACCTGCAAAGAAAACAGAGCAACAACATTAACGTTAAATGTCACGGTATTCTGTTCTAAATAAAAACAACGACAAAAAAAGCACCACATGGTGTTATTGATGCAGCTCAAGCATGCTGAACATAAGTGACTCGTGGCATGCTAAAAGTGCGTATTCTGTATCATAATAACCAGCAATGCGTCTTCCAACTGAGCAGCTAAAAAAGAAAGAAAGGGAGAGCGAGAGCAATCCTCTAGAAACTCACCCTATTAGGGTCAAGGATGCACGGCATCAGTACCGGCTGGTGTAGACACTAAAATGTAGTGTCCTAATGAGGAGGAAAAAGGGGACATAAATAATAATGTTCAAAATTATTGAAAAGAAACAACTGAACCCAGGTTCAATAGCCTGGAGGTGGAGCAAGCCAACCGCTGCACAAGGGCACCCAGCAGGACTGCCCTGTAAGCAGCTCAGTCATCCAATGAGGGGCACATTAATTGCTAGTGGTGCCCTGAGACTGTGCAGCAAGGCTGGGACTCCAATCAGCGCGCCAGCCAGTGTCCCCGACATTCACCAAAGTGGAAAACGGGGTCACCTGCAGCAACGTGACAAGACCAACCAGCCAATGCTGCATCAGGCATACTGACAGAAACTAACCTTCCCCGTTTAACAAGTTGGAAACGAGGAGTCAAAGGCGGGAAACAAGGGAACCAGTGCTGCCTACGGAGCCAAAGCTCCAACACGTGTGTTTATCGGGAGAGGAGCACAAAGGACCACAAATATCGCAGCATCAACCAAGTTTCAACCCACAGCACCGGAAAGGTGCCGCTAGTGTAAGAAGCCCGGGCAGGGCTGAGAGGCAGAATCGCATCACTTACAGTTCATCAGGAACAAGGCGGCGGACGTCCTACCCTCACACAGCCGGTCCGGGCAATGTACCCGATTGTAAAGGAATCGTGTATAAGTACTCGTGCTCGGCCGACGGTGAGGGGCGGGACTTCCGGGTAAACCACCGCCGAGTCAATTAACAACTAGAGCGTGAGCTTACTGGCGGGCGCCATCTTGGGTGACCCTCATGCACCGCAGACCAACTAAACCACATCTAACGAAACCGGAGGGTTACCGCATTTCCCATAATAATGATGATGGTGAGTTCGAGTTCCATATTGCCCCAAAGGCATAAACTGACCCAATGACGGTGCTCATAGGGGCACAAAGTAGAGGGGTTGGGGAGTAAGGTGATGGGTTTTATGATTAGTAGTAAAATATACTGGTACCCCAAAGTGCTTCACAACCAGCTGGGGTAAGGTGAAACAACAAAGCTGTTGCTATATATACACCGACCATGCCGGTATTCAAAAAAGGCGAGTTACAATCAGATATGGTAGGGAAATAAAGATGTACTCCTGAAAACGCGAGCTGGTTCATACAAGTTGTGTGCAAGTGGGCAGACCAAGGGGAGGTCCCCTATGTGTAATATATGCCGTGTTGCATACTACAACCAACCACAGTAGTTCTTATATTGCTGGGATATCTCAGTGTAGGTGGAATTATCGCTAAATTCTTGATAACGATCAAGTCAAGAGACTCCAAGGGATATTTTCATTGAGCCCTGACTGGTCAGTAGCCAATCGTAGGACCCACCGTTGTTCAATCCGAAGCAGTGCATTCTGGGATATCCCCGGATGTGTCTCTAATACACCCCATTCAAAAGAGTCAGGTGAGTGTCGGACCTCTTTGAAATGGGTGGTCATTTTAGTATTATTCTTCAGACACCTAAAGTTACTCCTATGTTCCATTATCCTGATTTTAACCGGCCTTGAGGTCATGCCAATATACAACAAATCACATTTGCATTTCAATATATATATGCAATTATTGGTGTTGCAATTTGTGTGTGTACTTATCTTCCAGCTAAACCCATTAGGAAACCTCATTTCTTTAGTAACTTTAGTGAGGTGGCAAACGGAGCATGAACCGCACGGGTAATGCCCCATGACCGTGGGTAAATCCCACAAAGTTCTTTGCACTTTGCTCTGTTGTTTCTTCGGTCTTGTGTGGATTAACAAATCCTTGATGTTACTAGATCGTTTAAACGCAAACCTTGGTATGGATAAGTTAAGAGTTCCTGTGTTGAGGATCCCCCAATGTTTGCGAATTATTTTCTTTATCCTGTTAGAATCTGGGGTATATGTAGTAACACACGTGATGGTCGTATCAGGTTCTTTAATCCTGTCTTCTAACAGGGTCTCACGATTGTTGTTTCGAGCTCTTTTGTATGCGGTGTCGATAACCTGTCTAGGGTAATCCCGCTGGAGAAGGTGTTTCTTTAGTGTGTCTGACTCCTTTTTGTAGTCAGTTAATGTGCTACAGTTCCTTCTAATACGTAGGAACTGTCCAAAGGGTAAGTTCTGTCTCAGGGCCCTAGGATGATGGCTACTAAAAAGTAGGAGGCTGTTCCTATCGGTCGGTTTACGATAGAGGGTTGTGGAGATTTTATCCCCCTCTAGTCTGACCAATAAGTCAAGATAGGGGATTTCAGTCTCAGAGATCGTACTTGTGAATCGCAAATAAGGGTTCAAGGTATTAATCCATGTGCAGAACTCATCACATGTAGTTTGTTCTCCTTTCCATAAGATCAAGATATCATCAATAAATCTTTTCCACATGAGCACATTGGTCGTATATGGATTCCTGGGACTAAAGATCTCTCTTTCCTCGAATGCTGACATGTACATACATGCCAGACTTGGCGCAAATGTACTGCCCATCGAAGTGCCCTGTGTTTGATGATATAATTGAGTGTCATATTCAAAGAAATTCTCTGTAAGTGCTAAAGTGGCACATTCCAGTATGAAGGCCACCGGTGTCGGTGAGTACCACTCACTGCTGACCAATGCATCTTCAATCACTTCAAGAGTAGCCCTTTGAGGGATATTGGTATATAGAGCCTCAACATCCAGTGTGACCAATAGGTCTACTGATTCTGGATGTTGAGTACCCTCGAGTAGACGTAGGACATCTGTGGTATCCCTGATGAAGGAGGGAGTTGCCCTGACCAATGGTTGTATGAAGTGGTCAACAAATTTGGACAGAGGTTCCAAAATAGAGCCGATCCCTGACACGATGGGACGTCCCGGGACGGAACAGTGTTCTTGTGAATTTTGGGAAGGCAGTAGAAATAGGGGGTTATAGGTTCTTTTGTTACCAGGAAATCAGCTTCCTTCTTGGTGATCCACCCTTGTGATTCTGCAGTGAAAACCAAAGTGGAAATAATTCTACTCAATCTCGGGGTAGGATCTTCCCTTACAGGAGTGTAATATCTCCTGTCACTCAATTGTCTCTGGCATTCTGTATCGTAGTCCAATGTGGACATAATCACTATTGCCCCTCCTTTATCTGCCTGTTTAATGGTGATGCTGGCATCACTCGATAAGGTTTTAATGGCAGTAGTTTTGTCACAGGATAGGTTATGGAATGGAGCAGTAGTTGTCATGCTGTTTAGATCTTTCAACACTGCTTGCTCGAAAGTCAACACTTTGTGTGGAATCATACCACTATTTGGTGTAAAGGTAGAAGGTTTGTGTAAACCAGAGTCGTTAGTAGGTAGTGGTGTTTGATCTTGGAAGTAGGCTTGTAAACGAATTTTGCGGAAGAACCCCTGTACTTCGCAAATGTCTCGAAATTTGTCATTTTTAGGGGTTGGAACATAGCCCAGACCTTTCTGTAGGACCCTCTCTTCTATGGGTGAGAGGGCTCTCAAGGAGAGGTTAATGATTAATTTCTCTTCCCCCTGGTTTGACTCCTGGTCTCTACTGATCGAGCTGGTTGATCCCGCCATTGGACTCTTTTTTGACCTCTTCTGCGCCCTCTTCCTCTGCCCCAACCTCTGTCTAAAAAAGGTGGCTCAGCCCCGGTCTGGAAGAAGGGTGGGGGCCTTGTTGGTACATAGGAAACTGCCAGTAGGGTGGTCTCTGAAATGAGGGTAAGTTATAAGGGGAAACATCTGATGTGGAGACGGTCAATATCTTCTATTATTCCAACTGCCAGTGCTGGAGTCACTGTTGGAAGAAGATCCCCTACGTGATGAAGCAGAACCCTCATCAGAGTAATAACCAATCTCTCCAGCAGTATAATCTGCTTTTAAATATGGATATACTTTCTCAGTAGAGAATTTCTGGATATCCTTCTGAAGTTTTGAAATTTTTTGTTTCATAAGATATTCCCGGTTATCTGCTATCTCTGCATTTATTTCAGCCAGCTTACTTTTAAATGCTGCTTTTTGTACAATGACCTTAATAGCCCCCTCTGCTGTTTGTATCCTGATAAGCAATGCATCTGCGATTCTCTTGGCCGTGTTAATTATGAGAATCAACCAGTCCCTAGTGCATTTCCATGCTACTAGGGACCATTCTTTTTTAAAAATAGCATCCTCCAAGAACAGGCGGGGGACATTGTTAACAATCAGGCCATTAGGGGCTATGTTGGCTCTAAGATATTCTGTCATCATTGCCCCATGTAGAGTAACCTTAAGCCATTCGTGTTTCATATTGGCTAATGAGGTCCAGTCTTCTGACTGGCTCCCAGATGCTGAGCTGCCATCGGGCCCCAGTAGTGATGGTGCTCTCAGAATCTCAGTTGCTGCTTCGTCACCGAAGCTAAGTCCCTGATAGTCCTCCATCCTAATAGTAGGAGGTCCTAATGGACTAGAAATACTGGTAGTGTAATAATACTATCTTAAATGATGGACCAAAGGAAACATAAAGTATGTTCTTGGTAACCCAATAGAATCCCGCGGGCAACAACCCGTGCAATCAGTTAATCAATAAGGGGGAAACAAACGGACTAATCTTTATCCAGGTCCAGCATACATGTCAGTGAATGAACCTTAACACAAATGGTATGCAGTTCCTAATGTTAAAAGCAGGAGGAAGTGTTTTTCAATATAGAGACTCCACATAGAGATATGGAGTGGTGAAAGGTGGGGAGAAGAATCCTCTCCTCTTGGAAAAAGACCCTCACACACCCAGCCTGCTAGGTGTCATGCTTCATCATCGGGTCTGCTCCTTATCGGGTCGGCGCTGCGATCCCCGATCGGCACCCGTGATGGGGCCTCCTTGGCGGAGATCTTTATTCCATATGCCGGTGGGTGAAGTGTGTGTGAGGGCCCTAAAACAGTGTAGGTGATAAAGATGTGTAGGAAAATAAAAAAGGGGAGGTGGTCCACTCAAAATAATTTTATTAAATGTGGCCCCTACCCTGGTTAAAAAGAAAACAAGACGCTTATCTCCACTCTAAGGATGTAGAGATTTTTGCGTTTGTAAAAGAGGTCAACATGTTTCTTGCCTGACAATATATTAAATGGCAATTCTTCAGGACCAACGATGATCTACCTACACTTAATGGTAGTGGTCAACAATGAAATGAAATAAATTAGTGACCACCATTACAGCACCCTAAAAAGTGGTACCTGTAGATCAAAAAAACAACACAACCTGCAAAGAAAACAGAGCAACAACATTAACGTTAAATGTCACGGTATTCTGTTCTAAATAAAAACAACGACAAAAAAAGCACCACATGGTGTTATTGATGCAGCTCAAGCATGCTGAACATAAGTGACTCGTGGCATGCTAAAAGTGCGTATTCTGTATCATAATAACCAGCAATGCGTCTTCCAACTGAGCAGCTAAAAAAGAAAGAAAGGGAGAGCGAGAGCAATCCTCTAGAAACTCACCCTATTAGGGTCAAGGATGCACGGCATCAGTACCGGCTGGTGTAGACACTAAAATGTAGTGTCCTAATGAGGAGGAAAAAGGGGACATAAATAATAATGTTCAAAATTATTGAAAAGAAACAACTGAACCCAGGTTCAATAGCCTGGAGGTGGAGCAAGCCAACCGCTGCACAAGGGCACCCAGCAGGACTGCCCTGTAAGCAGCTCAGTCATCCAATGAGGGGCACATTAATTGCTAGTGGTGCCCTGAGACTGTGCAGCAAGGCTGGGACTCCAATCAGCGCGCCAGCCAGTGTCCCCGACATTCACCAAAGTGGAACACGGGGTCACCTGCAGCAACGTGACAAGACCAACCAGCCAATGCTGCATCAGGCATACTGACAGAAACTAACCTTCCCCGTTTAACAAGTTGGAAACGAGGAGTCAAAGGCGGGAAACAAGGGAACCAGTGCTGCCTACGGAGCCAAAGCTCCAACACGTGTGTTTATCGGGAGAGGAGCACAAAGGACCACAAATATCGCCGCATCAACCAAGTTTCAACCCACAGCACCGGAAAGGTGCCGCTAGTGTAAGAAGCCCGGGCAGGGCTGAGAGGCAGAATCGCATCACTTACAGTTCATCAGGAACAAGGCGGCGGACGTCCTACCCTCACACAGCCGGTCCGGGCAATGTACCCGATTGTAAAGGAATCGTGTATAAGTACTCGTGCTCGGCCGACGGTGAGGGGCGGGACTTCCGGGTAAACCACCGCCGAGTCAATTAACAACTAGAGCGTGAGCTTACTGGCGGGCGCCATCTTGGGTGACCCTCATGCACCGCAGACCAACTAAACCACATCTAACGAAACCGGAGGGTTACCGCATTTCCCATAATAATGATGATGGTGAGTTCGAGTTCCATATTGCCCCAAAGGCATAAACTGACCCAATGACGGTGCTCATAGGGGCACAAAGTAGAGGGGTTGGGGAGTAAGGTGATGGGTTTTATGATTAGTAGTAAAATATACTGGTACCCCAAAGTGCTTCACAACCAGCTGGGGTAAGGTGAAACAACAAAGCTGTTGCTATATATACACCGACCATGCCGGTATTCAAAAAGGCGCGTTACAATCAGATATGGTAGGGAAATAAAGATGTACTCCTGAAAACGCGAGCTGGTTCATACAAGTTGTGTGCAAGTGGGCAGACCAAGGGGAGGTCCCCTATGTGTAATATATGCCGTGTTGCATACTACAACCAACCACAGTAGTTCTTATATTGCTGGGATATCTCAGTGTAGGTGGAATTATCGCTAAATTCTTGATAACGATCAAGTCAAGAGACTCCAAGGGATATTTTCATTGAGCCCTGACTGGTCAGTAGCCAATCGTAGGACCCACCGTTGTTCAATCCGAAGCAGTGCATTCTGGGATATCCCCGGATGTGTCTCTAATACACCCCATTCAAAAGAGTCAGGTGAGTGTCGGACCTCTTTGAAATGGGTGGTCATTTTAGTATTATTCTTCAGACACCTAAAGTTACTCCTATGTTCCATTATCCTGATTTTAACCGGCCTTGAGGTCATGCCAATATACAACAAATCACATTTGCATTTCAATATATATATGCAATTATTGGTGTTGCAATTTGTGTGTGTACTTATCTTCCAGCTAAACCCATTAGGAAACCTCATTTCTTTAGTAACTTTAGTGAGGTGGCAAACGGAGCATGAACCGCACGGGTAATGCCCCATGACCGTGGGTAAATCCCACAAAGTTCTTTGCACTTTGCTCTGTTGTTTCTTCGGTCTTGTGTGGATTAACAAATCCTTGATGTTACTAGATCGTTTAAACGCAAACCTTGGTATGGATAAGTTAAGAGTTCCTGTGTTGAGGATCCCCCAATGTTTGCGAATTATTTTCTTTATCCTGTTAGAATCTGGGGTATATGTAGTAACACACGTGATGGTCGTATCAGGTTCTTTAATCCTGTCTTCTAACAGGGTCTCACGATTGTTGTTTCGAGCTCTTTTGTATGCGGTGTCGATAACCTGTCTAGGGTAATCCCGCTGGAGAAGGTGTTTCTTTAGTGTGTCTGACTCCTTTTTGTAGTCAGTTAATGTGCTTCATTTCATTGTTGACCACTACCATTAAGTGTAGGTAGATCATCGTTGGTCCTGAAGAATTGCCATTTAATATATTGTCAGGCAAGAAACATGTTGACCTCTTTTACAAACGCAAAAATCTCTACATCCTTAGAGTGGAGATAAGCGTCTTGTTTTCTTTTTAACCAGGGTAGGGGCCACATTTAATAAAATTATTTTGAGTGGACCACCTCCCCTTTTTATTTTCCTACACATCTTTATCACCTACACTGTTTTAGGGCCCTCACACGCACTTCACCCACCGGCATATGGAATAAAGATCTCCGCCAAGGAGGCCCCATCACGGGTGCCGATCGGGGATCGCAGCGCCGACCCGATAAGGAGCAGACCCGATGATGAAGCATGACACCTAGCAGGCTGGGTGTGTGAGGGTCTTTTCCAAGAGGAGAGGATTCTTCTCCCCACCTTTCACCACTCCATATCTCTATGTGGAGTCTCTATATTGAAAAACACTTCCTCCTGCTTTTAACATTAGGAACTGCATACCATTTGTGTTAATATATTTATTAATGTCACATTTTCCCGTCTAGTGCATTTTATGTATATTAATACATTTGAATTTACTCTTATTTTTTAAGTTGCAATGAACATGTGTTTATTTTATCACTTATCAAGTTAAAATAAACACACCTGTATTAACATTTAACTTTTTTTTTTAAAAACTGAATTGTTTGGTGTAAGTGTCCATTATCAAGATGAATGCTTGCACCAAAATGTCTATGTCCATTATAAATGTTATCACTAATGTTTGCACTGTACGAATATGTAATTTAAAAATGCTTTTGTCTTTACTGTCATAAATGTACTTAAGAATATGTATCTCACCTTTTCATCATTAACATTGTAAATAATCAATGACTTGTAAATTAATAATAATGTCAGGACAAACACTATGAAAATATAATATTTTTACTAATAAATGAGATATTTCTCTCAAATATTTTATTAACCAAAAAATTATCAGGACAAACATGATGCATAGCAACAGCCAGTGGGAATGTTGCCCAGAACTTGCCTCCTAAACAGACTGCCAAAGGGTAACATCCTCAGGAAGGGACATCTAGTGGGCACAGAGCAGGCGCCTCAAGGACCTCTTGGGAAGTGTGGGTTTCGGTTTGATAGGAGTTAGGGCCTGATTATGATGCCGGTCGGAATCTTGTCCGACCGGCACCGTGGCAGAAGCAGGACCGCCCGACTAGACATTGGCGGTCCTGCTGCCCTGATTACAATGTGACCGCTTTCACGGCGGTCGCAATGTGTATATTTTCTATTGCGGCGTATGCTGTGGACTGCAGCACATGCCCCAACAGAAAATAAACACTTTGAAAACATCCCTGCACCGTGTGGCAGGCACCATGCGGTGCCTGAAACATGTTGCAGGGATGGTTAGGGCCCCATAGCGGAGGGCCAGAAGCCCCCAACGTCACTTTCTGCCTGCCTTTTCATGGTGGGACTACCATGAAAGGGCAGGCAGAAAGGGACATTGTAATCCCTACGGCGGTGCCTGAGCAGGCCCTTATTGTAGGGATTACTGACCCTCCGATGCACCAATGGGCTCCTTGAGCCTCTCTGAAGCGCAGCGCACGGTCCCTCCACCCGATGTCTCCGCCCGCCACATCGTAATGTGGCGGGTGGACCACAGGGGCAGATGTCGATGGGTCGGACCCACCGACATTGCAATGAGCCCCTTAGGAACAGGTGAGACATGAATACGGGAGTAGGAGTACAGGTAGGAGGGGTGGGAGAGGATTGGGTTTGGGAGGTAGAGGGAGTTGGAGTAGATGATGTGTGTGTGTCTGTATGTTTCGCAGTTGCATGTGGGTCTGGTGTATGTTTGGATTTGTGTGGCTTGGCAGGTGTTTTGTATTCGGGTGAGTGTGTGCATTTGGGTTTGGTTGGTGTTTTGCGTGTAGGTGTGAGTTTGGATTACTGTGCTGTTGAGGTGGTTGGTGTGATACTTGTGGGTGTGCTGGTGATTGTGGGTGTGCTGGTGGTTGGGGTGCTTGTGGGTGTGGTGGTGGTTGTGGGTGTGGTGATGGTTGTGGTGCTTGTGGGTGTGGTGGTGGTTGTGGTGCTTGTGCGTGTGGGGTCAATAGTGTGTGTATGTTGTTTGTCTGTTTATTTGTGTGCTTGTTTTAATGAGTGTGTGTGATTGCGCTGCTTGTGTCTGCTGGAGTGGGTGCCTGTGAAGAAGTCAGTGTGCTTGGGATAGGGATGGTACTTGGGATTTGGCATGAGGAAGGGACCTGAGTTGGGGTACAAAGTTGGGCTGGTTGGGAGACTGCGATCAGCGAGGAGGCTATTTTA
Source organism: Calotriton arnoldi (assembly GCA_963921515.1). Classification (NCBI taxonomy): domain Eukaryota; kingdom Metazoa; phylum Chordata; class Amphibia; order Caudata; family Salamandridae; genus Calotriton; species Calotriton arnoldi. Next base: position 1,761,906 of record CAWUFW010000319.1, read on the forward strand.
GCAAGCGATCTCTGCATGGCAGTCATTAAACTGTGAATGGCATCCAGAAGTGCAACCATTTGTTGCATTTGGCAACTAAGGGCCTGGATGCCATTGACAATCACAGTCTGGCCTACAGAGATGTCGCATAAGAGGTCAATAGCCTCCTTACTCAGTGCAGCCAGGGTCACAGGGACAGGGATGAGGTGCCTCTGGCAAAAGAGACTCCAGCCCTTTTAGGGGGCCGGGTTTCGCCAACTGGGGGGGGGCAAGAGGGAGGGTGGAGATGGGTCTCTGGATGGCAGACAAGGATGCAGTTGGTACAGTTCCTATAGGGTCCGCCACCACTGGGGACTTGTCGCCTGTGGAGGCCTCCGAAGATGTTGACGAACTGCTGGCCTCTGTTCCAGTCCCCTCACATGCCGTGCCACTGTGTCGATCAGTGTCCCTGGTCTGACCACCTGAAACACAGTGGCCAGCTGCTTCCCCGTCTTCATGGGCAATGGCCCCTTTGCCTGCTCCTGAAGATGATGAAAAGACATATACAATAGTTTTATTGGATCTGTGTAAATAGAATGGATCATGAAGTTTTTCTCAAAACATTTTCCTAATTTTCAGATTTCACCTGCTTCAAGCCTTTCAAACTTTGGTTCCTTTGTATCATTATCTCATGTACATAGGGAACATCTTCAGAAACCATTTAGTCACAGTTTTGTAATTTCCCATTTTTGCTTCTATATAATTTATGATCTTTTCTCTTAACCATTTTCAGTTCTTTTCAGGAACTATTTAAGAACTCTGAATGTTTCTGATTTGTTGGTTTGAATAGTGAACTTATGTCACAAAAATTATACAAAACAAAAATACCTTTGTACCGTATGTGTGCAAGGCAAAAAAGCTGAATTTTTATTTTGGGAAATTAAAATATGAATAAATTTGTGTCATAAATTACTGCAATGTTGTACCGATATTTGTATAAACTGAAAGCCTTTTTCCTTTGTTTGGGCATTTCACAGTGTTAACACTTACTTCAAATAACTTAAGTATTTTTCAAATGTTCAAAATATTATATGGATTCAGTACTGAAGCTGCTTATTAATGTATCACGCCCTATGTATATACGTATGCTGTTGAAGAAATTAAGAAATATTTTTGGGGATTTACAAATGACTTCTACAGCATAAGTAAATACTTATTTCCATTTTGTTTTACCATTGTGATTTTTTTTTTAAATATGCTGACTTTCACTTTAGACTAAAATTAGTACATCACAGTAAATATTTCATACACTGATTCATATATAATTTTCAAATCAAAAATTAAACTTGAAATCATAATATGAAACAGATCAAACCTTAATGCATTTCTACAATTTCCTAATGAGTCATGAGTCGTGCCTGATTTTGAGTTTTTCAGATGGGATACTCCAAAATATATGTGACAGAACATTCCATCTGCAAAAGTCCCTTTAAGTATCCTACTTTTGTTCATCATTGATTCATCATCTGGACATAAGAAAGGACATTTAAAAATGGTTTTGGGTATGTGTTACTCTGTCACCAATGTGTACAAATTCCTGTCTGTTTTTTCAAGAAATGTATGCCTATTAAATTCTCTTTTTCAAAAAGCAGACTTGCGTATATGCACATTTGTGAAGGAGTAAGACATCATGCAAATCTGACACTTTTAACATAAATTAAATTGTATTTTTGATTCAAAACATATTTGTGATATGTTTTTAATCAAAAATGTAGCCATTTAATCTTATGTTTCTAGTCATTTTGGCTCACATGCTCACTGTTGTTTGTGTATAATACCAGCTCACCAATGTGGCATTTGGAACATTCACTGTATCATAAGTGCCTTTTATGCTATGTCTCCTGTAAAAGGGTTAACGTAACATCCTTCACAATTGTCGCGGAGCATCACACCTGACAAAGTTATAAATTGTGGCCTGTTTGGTGCAACTGTCCCTCATAACATCAAACAAACTCATGTATATTTGTTTTTTTGGCAGGCATGTGTCTGCTCAAAACATTCTTTTGGTAGTGATCAGAAATATAGTGGTATCATTTTCCACAAATTAATATACAAAAAACATCATCATACACCTTGGGCAAAACCTACACCTTCAAGAACTCTTCTTGTGCGTTGGACATGTGTCAACCTTAATATTGATGCCATAAATTGTTGCTGTAACATAAAATTGTTATTTAACATGACAAACTCAAAGAGGAACTTACCCCTTGATGCTGCTGTTGGGCTCCCAACTACCCATCAAGCTGGGGATAGGCCACCGCAAGTATGAGGGTCAATGGGGGGGGTCAGGGTGCGGCACACCTGCTTCGCATGTTGGGAGGACTGGCCGAGCTGGACTTCAGCTGACTTTTTGGTCCAGCGTTGCATGCCCTCTGGTCTCTTTCTGCTGTGGAGGCTGTGCCGCTTGTAGACCCCCAGGATCTGCACCTTCTTCATGATGGCCTTCCAAATGATCTGTATGGATACAAAAAAGAAAGAATTTGTTTTGTGACATTTTGTTTGTTTGTGTTGATGTAACACAATTTTGAGAAATCAATTACAAGCAGTTTTCAAAAAGTTACAACAGCATTTGTTTTATTTTTATAAAATTAAAATAGTATTAACCTGTTGAGTACCCTTCTCCCTTGTCATGTCCTTATTTTACTACTGAATTCAGGCCAGTGATATCATATAGGCCAGGGGTCTCCAACAATTTCTGTAGTGAGAGCTACTTCTGATCAGTGAAAATCATTGTGAACTACTGAAGGCTAAACAACTTGTGCATTGTTACCAGACACCCCCACACCCAGCTTCATTGACGTTAAGCCAAATTAATGTCCATAGAGCCAGATGCTATGGTTTGAACAAAATAATATGACTAATGGCACTATGAAAGGGCTGCCATGTGTGTCAGTAAGAGCGCATTCTTTGGGGATGTATGAACAGGTGTGCATATGAATGGGATATATTTCTTTGGGGGACTGAGAGCCTGTGACGTATATATTTGCAGTACATGGCCTTTCACCATATGTGGCACCGTTACCTGTATAACACAAACATACATATTTTTTTTAATGGGATAAATTTAAAGTGCAGAAAACTAATCTGCAAACAAGTTCATAATATGGAACATTTGTGTGCACTTTAAAATTTCTCTCATTTTAAAAACAAATTGCTGTATTTCTCCGTTATACTTAAGGAACAGTGTCTAATGGCCTCTGGGAGTAAGGGGCCTGCTGTTTGTAAATGTGACACTTTGAAATGGGAGAAAATTGAAATGAAGAGTTAACTTAATCATTAAGGTAACTTTCAATTTCAATGTTCTTCAGTTTAAAGCATTCAGAAACATCATTTTGTTCACAGCACCAATATTGAGTTGACACAGACCTTTATTTAAGAGTTAAATACCTGTTAAATACCTCAGTGCTTCAGTTGTTCACCTCTTTCTACCCAGCCTTGGTTATAAATCTCACTGAGCACTGCTCATTATTTGGCCCTGTAATCTGCAGCCTAATGATAATATTGTAAAATGAGCACAGCCTTCCCTTAACTTTCAAAGGTAAACATGACCATGAGCTTGTTTAAAAATTAACTAAAGGCTGTGAGTTACTCTGAAGGTACTGGTAGTTCATGATCGACTGGTTGGAGACACCTGATCTAGGCTGAGTGATTTGTGGGAAAATACAAATAGCAAAAATCTTTTTATTTGGTATGTAAAAAAATATATATATATGTGTGTGTGTTAATTTCATTGAAGGAAGAATGTCTTGTAGCACATCACTTAAAGTTGGTTGTGACATTCCACCAGATACTGCAACAGTGTATTGGAATAATCCTGTGGCCACAAAAGGGAGTACTGCCATTATTTTCACTAATGATGTTATTGATGTGGATTTCCTGTTGTGCGGCCGAAGATCTGACTCCAGCTGATGACATCCATCAATAAGAGTTTGCCTATTTGATCTTATTTTTTTTTAATTATATCCTGTTCTTCCATGGTGGCAAGGTCTGGAGCTGTAAATGAAAATATGGCATGACATTTTTGGAATCTGCATAGGTTATAATGTATTAGGAAAATATATGAAACATTTCTTTATTCCATTTAAATCATATCTAAATTTTTGATTTGTGTTTTTTGTTCTTTTTTGTCATCTTTTAAAAGAAGTGAAATCCATTACCTACATGGAATTTATCTATGAATAAACAATCTTTTTTAATTGAACTTTTTAAAATGTATTATTGAAGAAACAAAAGTTAACAAATTGAAAAAAGAAATACAACACCAGTCTTGGACTTTGTTAGTTTTTATTTTATTCAACAAAGCCAAATAAACTAAAACAGGATGAAAAGAAAAAAGCAAACAGAAATGTTAAAAATCAATCATGGTGAATTAAACTATTGTTGAAAAGCCAAAATTGTTTGAAATCCAACGGACAAAATGCAGCTGGCATCAGAAAGGTAAATGTGTCCAGAAAATAGTCCACAGAATGAATGGTAGTCATACACTGGATGAAATTAGGTTCTGCTTCTCTTGCTGGGGGTGGTGGAGGTCTTGCCATCCTCTCCTGGTGGTCCGGATAAATTTCCCCTTCTGAGTGAGGCTAATGGATCCACAGTTGCAAGGTCTGAGGTGGGTGCATCTGTTTCCTCTTGTGGCAGGGCCTCCCTTTCTGTGGCTGAGGCAGATGTAATTGGCCAGATGTTGTTGGACCACAGAAATGTGAAGATGTTGCTGGAAAAGCCCTGCTCATATGGGTAAAAATATCATGCAGCACCCCAGTCAGGGAGCCGAATTTGGAGTTCAGATTCTCCATCTGTACATTGTGCTCCCTCTGCAACAGTTTCATATTCCCGGAGCTCTGTCATGACCTGACCCATCATGTCTTGGGACTGATGACGGGATCCCAAGTCTTGGTCGATGGTGGCCTGGGTGACAGTGAACCCAGTGGCCTCACTTTGCTGGCCCACAGATTCCCTCCCACAACCCCTACCCCTACTACCCTGTGGCGTTGACCCAGTGTGCCCCATCCCACTGGGTCCTGACTGAATTGGAAGTGGTGGTGGTGGATCAACAGCAGCCAGGACTGGGGGGCACAGGATTGGGGTGATGTTGGTTTGGACACAGGAAGTGGAGGTATCCATAGGCTGTGGTGTGGTAACAGCTGGGGTGGGAGGTGTAGGTGTTGGCCGAGTGAGACTCACTGGAGCAGACCAGGCAGCTCCTCGTCATACAGACTTTCAGGAGTGGATTCCGCACTGACGGCTTGTTCCTGGTCTGGATTGGAGGTATCCTCAGTGGCAGATTGTTGCCCACATACTCTGGGTGTTGGACCTATCATGAATTACAAAAACTATTTGTAAAAGTCTGGATTACATATCAAATGGGTTTGAAGCTAAATATGAATCAACCTAAAAGGAAAAAGAAAATTAATATAATGATTGTATCTTTCAGTGGTATTAAAATAAATGACACAAACAGTTTAAATTACACACAAAACTACTTCAAAAAAGCAGGCAAAAAGATGTCCTGAAATGGAAAAAATTATTAGAAAGTATACATACAATATGGCAAAGATTGAACACAACACAATAGAGAGGTGTGACAGAAACTATTCCAAGGCCTAGCAGGCTAAACATATGTTAATTACACAAGGATATATTGCATTAGTCATCATGTAAACATTGCAGAATACATAAAAAAAAACACTTATATTCAGCTTACAAATTTACATACCTTAACATTTTTAAGTCAACAAACTTTGATTTGTGAAACAAATAACATCACTTCATTAAAGAACAAGGTTAGGGCATCATACAAAATTAAACCCAAAAACATTTCAAAACATAGCATGAAATAGAGATTGATAAACACAACACTTTAACATATGTGAAAATTATGATAGAAAAGAGCAAATGAGCAAGATAACATTGCAATATTATTTTGAGAAACCAAAAACAAGGCATCACTGTAGTTGTAGTCATTTTAATTAAACATTAACAACACTTGCAAAATTGTAAGTTAAACATACCTAGGGAAAATATGCAGTAAAAAAGATCAGACATTTGCAATATAAAACACATATATGAAATATATTATTTGGTGTAAAAACACAAGCACCAATTTCATCATGTAAAATGTAATGGAGTTGAAACTTATAATCTTAAATACAACTAACTACATTAAACAAGCATTGGCATAGCCAATAGGTCTCGCCTTTGGGACCTTATAAGTGTTTAGTTATTTAGCACAATATCCTTGGTGCAACAACATCAACTGTTGCATGGCTAAACACTTATAAGGTCCCAAAGCGAGACCTATTGGCATAGCCAATAGGTCTCGCTTTTGGGGCCTTATAAGTATTTAGGCAGAGCTATTGACTTTGCCAATGTGTTTAAGCTGTGCTGTAGAGAAGTGTAGCTGCTGTGCAGCATGCTGAAAAGTTGTACTAAAAAGTGCCAGAAGCATTTTTGTTACCTTATATATGACCAAGAAGGCATTATGTCCAACAGAACGACCATATTAAAAAATGTATGTACAATAACAAATTTCCTCATTTTTCTTTTGTTCTTGCAATGCTTGTTAAAGTTTTTTTTTGAGGGGCATAAACAATTGGAGGTTGAAGGTTGTGAACTAGTACCTGTATTATAACACTAGCAGCGGCCAGACGTTAGGGGAGAAACAACAGATGGCAGATTCAGAGAGCAGGCTGAGGTGGTGTTGAGTGATGTTGAGGTGGTAGTCGTGGTGGTGGTGGTGACTGGTGCTGAGGTGATGCTGAATGATACTTAGGTCTTGCTGAGTGATGATGATGTGGTGGTGTACTATTGCAAAGGCGATGCTGAGTGATACTGATGTGGTGTTGAGTGATGTTGTGGTGGTGCTGAGTGATGCTGTGGTGGTGCTGAGTGATGCTGTGGTGGCGCTGAGTGATATTGTTGTGGCCCTGAGTATTGCTGTGGTGGTGCTGAGTGATGCTGTGGTGGTGCTGAGTGATGCTGTGTTGGTTTTGAGTGATGCTGTGTTGGCCACGAGTGATGCTGTGGTGTTGCTGAGTGATGCTGTGGTGTTGCTGAGTGATGCTGTGATGGCGCTGAGTCAGTGAGAGAGAGTCAGTGAGAGAGAGTCTGTGAGAGAGTGTCTGTGAGAGAGTGTCTGTGAGAGTGTCTGTGAGAGTGTCTGTGATAGAGTCTGTGAGAGAGAGTCTGTGAGAGAGTGTCTGTGAGAGAGTGTTTGTGAGAGAGAGTCTGTGAGAGAGAGTCTGTGAGAGAGTGTCCGTGAGAGAGAGTCTGTGAGAGAGTGTCTGTGAGAGTGTCTGTGAGAGAGTGTTTGTGAGAGTCTGTGAGAGAGTGTCTGTAAGAGTCTGTGAGAGAGTGTCTGTGAGAGTCTGAGAGAGTGTCTGTGAGAGTCTGTGAGAGAGAGTCTGTGAGAGAGTGTCTGTGAGAGAGAGTCTGTGAGAGTGTCTTTGAGAGTGTCTGTGAGAGTCTGTGAGAGAGTGTCTGTGAGAGAGTGTCTGTGAGAGAGTGTCTGTGAGAGAGTGTCTGTGATAGTCTGTGAGAGAGTGTCTGTGAGAGAGTGTCTGTGAGAGAGTGTATGTGAGAGGGTATCTGTGAGAGTCTGTGAGAGAGTGTCTGTGAGAGTCTGTGAGAGAGTGTCTGTGAGAGTGTCTGTGAGAGAGTGTCTGTGAGAGAGTCTGTGAGAGAGTGTCTGAGAGTGTCTGTGAGAGAGTCTGTGAGAGAGTGTCTGAGTGTCTGTGAGAGTCTGTGAGAGAGTGTCTGTGAGAGAGTGTCTGTGAGAGAGTCTGTGAGAGAGAGTCTGTGAGAGAGTGTCTGTGAGAGAGAGTCTGTGAGAGAGAGTCTGTGAGAGAGTGTCTGTGAGAGAGTGTCTGTGAGAGAGTGTCGAGTCTGTGAGACAGTGTCTGTGAGAGTCTGTGAGAGAGTGTCTGTGAGAGTGTCTGTGAGAGAGTCTGAGAGAGTGTCTGTGAGAGTCTGTGAGAGAGTGTCTGTGAGAGTCTGTGAGAGTGTCTGTGAGAGTCTGTGAGAGTCTGTGAGAGAGTGTCTGTGAGAGTCTGTGAGAGAGTGTCTGTGAGAGAGTGTCTGTGAGAGAGTCTGTGAGAGTCTGTGAGAGAGTGTCTGTGAGTGTCTGTGAGAGAGTGTCTGTGAGAGAGTGTCTGTGAGAGTGTCTGTGAGAGAGTGTCTGTGAGAGTCTGTGAGAGAGTGTCTGTGAGAGAGTGTCTGTGAGAGAGTGTCTGTGAGAGTCTGTGAGAAAGTGTCTGTGAGAGAGTGTCTGTGAGAGAGTGTCTATGAGAGAGTGTCTGTGAGAGTCTGTGAGTGAGTGTCTGTGAGAGTCTGTGAGAGAGTGTCTGTGAGAGTCTGTGAGAGAGTGTCTGTGAGAGTGTCTGTGAGAGAGTGTCTGTGAGAGTCTGTGAGAGAGTCTGTGAGAGAGTGTCTGTGAGAGTCCGTCTGTGAGAGTCTGTGAGAGTGTCTGTGAGAGAGTATCTGTGAGAGAGTGTCTGTGAGAGTCTGTGAGAGTGTCTGTGAGAGTCTGTGAGAGAGTGTCTGTGAGAGTCTGTGAGAGAGTGTCTGTGAGAGTCTGTGAGAGTGTGTGAGAGAGTGTCTGTGAGAGTCTGTGAGAGAGTGTCTGTGAGAGAGTATCTGTGAGAGTCTGTGAGAGAGTGTCTGTGAGAGAGTCTGTGAGAGTGTCTGTGAGAGAGAGTCTGTGAGAGAGAGTCTGTGAGAGTCTGTGAGAGAGTGTGTGTGAGAGAGTGTCTGTGAGAGTCTGTGAGAGTGTCTGTGAGAGTCTGTGAGAGAGAGTCTGTGAGAGAGTGTCTGTGAGAGAGAGTCTGTGAGAGAGAGTCTGTGAGAGAGTGTCTGTGAGAGTGGCTGTGAGAGTGTCTGTGAGAGAGAGTCTCTGCGAGAGAGTCTCTGAGAGAAAGTCTGTGAGAGAGAGTCTGTGAGAGTGTGTGAGAGAGTGTCTGTGAGAGTCTGTGAGAGTGTCTGTGAGAGTCTGTGAGAGAGTGTCTGTGAGAGAGTGTCTGTGAGAGTCAGAGAGTGTCTGTGAGAGTCTGTGAGAGAGTGTCTGTGAGAGTCTGTGAGAGAGTGTCTGTGAGAGTCTGTGAGAGAGTGTGAGAGAGTCTGTGAGAGAGTGTCTGTGAGAGAGTAGGGTAGAGGTAGAGGGGTAGAAGAGAGGTAGAGGGGTAGAAGAGAGGTAGAGTAGAGTAGAGGTAGAGGGGTAGAAGAGAGGTAGGGATATATAGGCAAATGAAAAGGAAGCTATCGACTTCAGGAATGTGAAAGAAAGCTCTCCTATCTTGAAAGCTGATTACAAGCATCTCCTGAGAAACGCGGCGAAACTTTCAAACCACGGAGTCGTTTGAAAGTTTCGCGGCGTTTCTCAGGAGATGCTTGTAAACACGAATAACCTGATTCATTTAATTTAACAGTTGGCTCCGCCCAGGATTGCTTAGTAACGCAAATGACAAGGAAGCTATCGACTTCAGGAATGTGCAAGAAAGCTCTTGTATCTTGAAAGCTGATGACCCATGACGAGAGAGGAAAGCCATATGGCGCCTCTGCTCGTAAGCGCGCGCCCGCGCTCGTAACCGCAAGCTCTAGGCCACAGTGGTAGCATTTTCTGAAGCCCTTACTAAAAGTCTCGCCAGAGCAGCGCATGCGCTGGCTCAGGCGAGACCTAAAAACAACCAAGACCAAAACAAATAATACAAATAAATAGGTTTCTTTGTTTCCAAAAGGTGCAACACGCATTAGCAACAGCTAAATGAAAAGCGAAAACGAAATTTTAGTGACACTTTCAAAAGTATAACTTACAAGTCTCCACTCCACCAGGGATTACTGTCAAGCCTTCAGGATGTAGGATATCCAAGCCCTTCTCCTCCGAGGGAAAAAGTTGTAAGGGGGGGCTGGGTGAACAACCACCAGTCCTCTGGGCCTCCATGTGACGCATGGAGGCCAGGGAATGCACACTCCCCTGCAGATTGTTCCACCTCTTCCTAATTTCCTCCTATGTGCGCAGGTTGTTTGCTACAGCATTCACTCTGTCAACTATTCTGGTCCACATTTGCCTTTTCTGAGCTCTGGTTGTATTTTGTACTCTAAACCATTGTACTCTAATCATTTCATCTATCCATCATGACTCACAATTCTCCCTCTGTGAAATGGGGATTTCTCCTCTCTACCTTTATAAAAAAAAAAATTGAAATAAAATTTATGACCCACAAGAGAATAAATGAAAGAAGAAAAAAGGGACACGACACAGAGAAAGCAAAAAAAAATTGACTTCACAGACAAAAAGGTAGATGAAAAATGTTCTACTGCAAAGGATCATGGGTGACATGGAGTGTGCTTTATAGGGTGGAATGCAGGTGAAACAAATTAGCTAAAACACATCAGGTGTGTGATGCTGGCATCCCTCCATAAGCCACAGGAATAGTACAATGTTGAACGTGTCCCACAAGGGAATCATTCCGTTGGCAATCCGCCACTAGAATAACGCCAGCACAACTGTAAAATCTACATAGGCTCAGCGTAATCCCGCCACCCTGATGGCAACTGAGTAATGTTAGCCAGCAGAGGAGTCCGCTGCGTCGACTGTGGTGAACTGTTTATGCAACGGAAAACAGTCTGTGAACTCGGACGGCGGATCAGCCAGCCAACATCTAAATACGGCAGGTGAGAATCCGTCAGCTTGACAGACTACTTGTAAACTCCGCCGCGGAGGAATGACGGAGTCCCACCAAGATCTAAATCAAGCCCTTAAACTATACCCCCCACCATACAAAGCTGTTTCTATCATTTTAACCAAAGCATTTGGAGACACCTTCAACAATCCGCACTAAGGCCCCGATTACGGCGCAGGTCCGACGCGCGTCCGACCGACATCGTCTTGGAATGGAAACCGACCGACTAGTAGTCGACGGATCCATCTGACAAATTCGGATGCGACCGCCCATGAGGCGGTCGGAAACATCAGTTTTTCCATTGCGGCTTATGCTGAAGCCGGAAAAGGGCCGTAGCACTAGCCACATTAGAAAAATGGATGTTTGCAAACATCCATGCCCCGTGTGCCAGGCACCATGTGGCCACCGAGGAACGGGGGCACTGCTAGGGACCCCCAAAGTCCATTTACGATAGCCTTTCATTGGCTGTTGGAACGCCATTGAAAGGCTGTATGAAAGGGACATCGTAATCTTCTATTGTGGAGGCCGCAGAGGGGCGGGGGTCCTGCTAGCGGCCCCCAAAGTCTGTTTCCGACAGCCTTTCAATGGCGGACGAACCGCCATTGAAAGACTGTATGGAATGGACATCATAATCCTTACGGCGGTGCCTGAGCAGGCGCCGTCCTATTGTAGGGTATTATATTCCGACCGACGGTCGGACGGGCTCCTTGAGCCCATCATGATCGTCGGTTTGTCCCTCCGCCCGCTGCCTCCGACCGCCGCGCATCATAATGCGGTAGTCGCACTGCGGCACCAGATGTCGGTCGTACCGCAACCGACGGCCTGTCGGTTGCAATCTGACCGACATCATAATGAGGCCCTAAGTGTAAAATATGCAAAAAAACAGCTAATTTGCCTTTGGCATACATTTTTTTTATTGCTCTAGCCTATGTCTCTGTAACAGAGGTAGCTAACCACTACAACCTATTTATAGAAAGTCCATTCTACCAACAAAACAAGCACAAACTAAGGGCCTGATTTATATTTCGGTGGATGGGTTACTCTGTCACAATGGTGACGGACATCCCATCTGCCGAAATATAAATCTCATTGGATAATATGGAATTTATATTTCGGCGGTCAGGATATCCGTCACTTTTGTGATGGAGTAACCTGTCCGCCGAAATATAAATCACGCCCTAAGTCCTCTAATGGACTACTTTGAAGACAACTCCGTTGGCAGACTGCACCGGTCTGCAGACAGACGCCAACCCAAATTCCAAATACCATGGTGGAATGTCTACGACAGCACTGTGGCTCAAGAAGCCAAAACCTACAACTCAGTAAAAGGATGGCACAATGCCTTCCAATCCACATTAGGTAGAACCCAACCTACACTCTACAAATTTATAGAAGGCCTACAAAAAGAACAAAGCTACCAATAACTAAAAATGGAGCAATCAGCAACCCAAATTAAACCTAAAATTTGCAAACAAACTAATAGAATGTACGACATGCTACTGTGTAAAGTAAAACACTTTATTAACAACAAAGAAGTACACTACTTAGAATCAACAGCAAACTATCTAAATACTAACCAATAAATCTTAACAAAGGTGCACACCAGCATAACTAAAATATTTTTAACTAAATATTAAACAACTTCTATTTATACATTCGTCAAAACAACATACAAATAAAATAGCAGAAAAGACTAATAAATAAAAATAACATATTTTATTAATTAGTTAAAAATGAACAAATAGTAATTAAGTAAGTAAAAAGCTTATAGAGCGCACGAATGCCAGGAGGTGTCTTGGCGCTAGCATCCGAAAGAGAGCCAAATCACCCAAAATCAAATGGAACCAAGTAAATACAACACATAAGATATAAAATAAGACCTAACAATGACGTCAAATACCCATACATATTAGAATAGAACATTTCCCAACCGAAAGTAATTACATAAATAAAACTTACCATTCTGTAGATGTAGATCTTCATCCCTATCTATGTTGTAAAAATATAATCCACCAAAAGCTGGAAAAATAAATCCAAACTAGCCCAAAAAATGCAGAATTGAAAAAGCTCTATTTTAAATCCAACGAAGCACTCCAATACCATAAGGAACCAAAAAAATCTGAAAAATTGTATTAAAAAAAAGAAATGCTCCAAGAAACAGAAAAACCTAAGGAAATTAAAATTAGAAATCATGATTTACTAGAAACCAAAATAATTTCCTTTGGAAAAAAATGCAAAATTCAACTGTTCATACTATAACTTTGGATCGGTAAACCTGTAAAAAAAATATGCAATACCCACCCACAGAAAACACTATCTTCGGGCATCGAGGCTAAGGGCAGAGAGGACATGGGCATTCCCGACTTGGGCTTGTACCATGTGACCCCCACACCTCCTCCACTGGATATACCCTTTGGGGCTCAAGACCATCTCTCTCTTAGTCTGAACTTGTGACCCCTTGAGAGACAGACACACCTGCAGGTAACAGGAGCGACTTCGCTCCTTCTCTTAATCTGACCTTATTCCAAATCTGACTGTTTACAAATACAACACAGCGTTAATACCTGTTAATCTGTGATCTCTAGTACACTCAGTGGTCCATTTGGACTCTGAACCTGTTTAATGAAAAACATTTTGTGTGTGTGTTATAGCATGTAAAAATCCCCTTCCTTTCCCTCTTTGCAGCCTTTGTCTTCCTCTCTTTCCCGCCTGCTCTCTCTGGCCCCTGGCTCTACACTCACAGGGCCCTGCTGACTCCCTGAGTCTGCCTGTCAGCCCAATAGCTGTGCACTCCTTGGTTTTAAACTGTACTACTGTTTATTGCTAAAAGTGACATTGTGGTTTTTGTGCCATTCCGCCTGTCATTAACAAAACGTTACCTCTTAAAAAGACAGTTTCCCGCCTTTCCCGTTCCCTTCTTCCTACCTGCTCTCCAGACACAGCTTGTGGAATAGAGAGTTGCACACACCCCTCCTCCAGGTGCACTCACTTGCCTGTTGCTAGTCGACCACTTGGCTGGGCCTGTAGGTGAGCCTAACAGGGTGAAAGAGAGTCAGCTGACCTCACCACCAGCTTTTTCAAGCCCTACTCCCAGGTCGTTTCAGCCCAGGCGCAGAGGCTTAGGGCGGGGAGGACAAGGGAATCGTCTGTTTGGGCCTGCTTGGGTTTGGCCTAAGGCCAGAAATGCTGCCCTTTTTCCAAATAACAGCCACCACCATAACCTATCCACATCCTCAAACATACGAACACAGTCTCTGCAAAAACATACTACTCATCCACAGCAAAAAAACTAAATCCACAATTTACTCTCTCATCAAACACCACAAAATATGTCAATATACCATTCTACCCCTACTGCAACACAATGGGACCTGCACTCTCACACAAACCACTACTATATCACTACCAAACCCACACAACAACAGCACAATACAAACCCATATTACACATAACCTCAATCCCCTCAAACATACCCTCCCTTTTCATACAAAAAACAAATCCACTCTCTACTTACTGCTAACTGACCACATTCCAGCACCATCAACCATTTACTCAGCCCTCTCCCATATCATCCTCTAACAATACCCCCTCCTCTTTTTACAAAAAACACACAACCAAACACTCCTTACACCCCACTCCATGTCAAATACTTCCTCTACCTGCTACCAAATCAACTACAAACATTCATAACCCATGTTCCTCCCCTCTCACACACCATATACATGCTCCTCCAACAGACATCTCCACCATCTTTCCTCTACAACATCCACTCCCCAACAGTGCTTAAATCCAAATCGTACTCAAAACTCACTACACCAATATCACTACTCCACAAAAACAACACACACACAATTTCTTACTACATTCATCACAAATTACAAACACCAGCTCCCACCCTCATGTCTACACAAACAATACACATCCTAAACCAACTTTGCACCCAAATGTTCAAACATTAACAACACCAAACACAAACTCCTTCAATACACAAAATCCACCAGCCTTTCATCCATTGCACAATTTAGAGCTTTAAAGCATGAATCACATGCTCCACCACCACCACCACCCCTAACACATAAAACACATTCACCTTCCACCCTAAAAACACGCAAATTACATAAACAACACACCTCTCTTCACAACTTGGCATCTCTTTGTCTATTACACAAGACCACATAACAAAAACAACAGCACAGCTCACCACCTCACTCTCAACCACTATCCCCACTGCCTGCGCACAGACCCAACAAACTGCCTTCCAAGCCTGTTGGACGAGGATAACGATATAGACAAACATTATTGCTATCCGAATACACCTAACAACATCACCAATAGTCCATCTACTACAACCCGAAAGGATACTTCTCACTCTTCCCGAAAACAAATTCACACCATCACCAAAACACAATCTCTAAAACGCCTACTGATAAATGCACACTCCGTTTCTTAAAACAAGCACCACATCTACGACCTCCCCACAGCCGCACAACCTGACTTACTCCTCATAACTGAATCATGGTTGGGGGATGACATAGCTCCAGTATTGCATGAAGCTGTTGATCGAGGCTACCAAACTGTCACAGAAAATTGCATATGCAAAAGAGGAGGCATACTAGCTGTTATATTCAAAGAAACAATACATCTCACTAAAGCTGGGGACATTTCCATACAAGGTTGTGAGGCCCTCATCGCCAGATGCAACCCTACACCAGCTATTTCCAGTAACTTCCTCCATCTTTACAGATCACAACCTAGAAATAGTACATTCCCAGACACACTTCCAGACACAGTTTCAAACCTTCTGGCACTAGACTCTCCAACCTATGGATCCTTGGTGGCCTACAAATATGGTTTAATAAACGTAGTATGCCCCATACCACAACTTTCATCACTAACCTAGACACACTGAACCTACACCAGATTGTCCCCAAACCTGCACACATCGTTGAACACACCCTTGATGTCATTTTCGCCAATCCAGAACTAGTCACTTTCCAAAGGATACTTCAATCAAGAAGTTAGACCATCTGGGAGTTTTCCAACACAAGATACCACAGCTCCCCACACCTAAGGTCACCTTACCAGCAAGCACATATCGACCTTGGAACAAACTGAATTTTGAGCACCTAGAAACACATCTAACAACCAACACAGAGCTGGACAGAATAAATTCAGTTCACAGACTCTATGAAAGTCTATGAGTGGCTTCTGGAATCTATTGATATCCTAATTCCTCTAAAATCAACAAAACGTGTCAAAAGAAAACAAGCACCTCAGATGAAAACAGAAATAAAAAGGATAAAACAACAAATTGCAAGATGCAACATACCTGGCTCAAAACAAACAACACCCATGACAAACTTTGCCTACACAAACACAACAGAATATACAAGTCAACTATAAAAAAAAAAGCTAAGAAAAGCTATTATTCAAACAGAATTGTGAATGCAAAATGTGCAAATAAAGAATTTTATATTGTTCTCACCTAATTTCGCAAACTTAAATGCACAGAAGGAAACCATCCCATTTCCAAAGAATTTACTGGCAAATTCATTACACAACCAAAGCAGGCATGTTGAATTCCTATCTAAACCAAAAGAAACCCACCAGTACAACCCCATTTACAACAATTCCCACCAAGGGTAGGTTAACCCAGCCTCTGCATTCCTTCAACAGAAACTGAATGTATGGATCGAGTCAAAACAAGCAGGCTAGCCGGCATCCCTTCTGACCCTTGTCCACCACAAATCTTCAACAACATCCTTTTAACAACCTCTGCTGCCACACCAGTCAGAACAATCATCAATCATTCCTTAACAACAGGAGTTTTACCAGAAGACTTTAAAAAGGAATACATAAGTCCATTATTAAAGAAAACAAACCTGGAACCTCAAGACCCAAACATCTACAGACCAATTTCAAACAAACCATTCCTCAGCAAACTAATAGAAAGAGCAAAATTCACCTAGATGTCTCCATTCATTGAAGATACTGCACACTTTCCGACTTCCAAACAGGATTCCGTGCAGGAAAAGGCACAGAATCTGCCTTAATCACCATCTCGGATGACCTTAAAAACACAGTAGACCACAACGGGGTTGCTGCTCTACTTCTCTTGGACCTTTCAGCTGCCTTCGACACAGTTGATCATGACATTCCAATCCAAACACTCCATGAAACCGGCATAGAGGGGACTGCTCTCGATTGGATCACATCCTTCCTTCAAAATAGAATAAATGTCATCCATAATCCTCCTTTCTCACTCAAATCCTACAACATAAAAGCAGGAGTCCCTCAAGGCCCCATCATCTCACCCATGCTTTTACCAGCTACATGAAGTCAGTACCAGCAATGACCAATGAATTTCAGTTCACCTGCTTTAACTATACAGATGACACACACATACTTCTTAAACTGGAAAGCCCCAAAAAGATTGGAAACTCAGAAATCTTCAGTTGCCTCCTAGCTGTTGATCAGCGGATGACATGGAGTCAGCTCAAATTGAATGCATCCAAAACTGAAATAATCACTTGTGGTGTTTGGAAAAATTATGACCCACTCTCTGCCTGATGATCTGGGACACCTCAAAAAGTATCCAAGGAAGTAATAAATCTCAGAATTAAAATCGTCTCTAAGCTATCAATGATTGCACAAGTGGCGGGGTATTGTTAGAGGATGATATGGGAGAGAGCTGAGTAAACGGAGAACAACATCTTAAACCGGGTACAATATGGTTTCAGACCAGGTTTGGGAACTATTGACTAGTGCTTAAATGTTTATTTGTAGGCAGGAAAATATGTAATGGCAAAGGAAGGGTCTCTTCATTTGGCATTTATTGATTTATCCTGCGCTTTCGACATGGTGAATCGATCAAAGCTCTGGTCACTTATGGAGCAGATGAGGGTGGAATCTGAATTGCTTTCTCTCATTAAATGTTTACATCAAGGATTGACTGTAAAAGTCCATTATGGCCCGCTGGGTGGAATAACTTCTCACATTAAATCCACATGAGGGGTCTGCCAGGGATGTATCCTTGCCCCCTTCCTATTTCTATTATGCATAAATGGAATTGTGAAACATTTAGCAGAGGATAGAAAGGACATCCCTCAGAAAGAAAAACAACCAATCCCCATCCTCCTTTATGCCGACACGACAAATGGTCTCCAAACACTATTGGAGTCCATTAATTCCTACATGAAAAATTTGGATCTAAAAGTTAATCATTCCAAATCTTTTATTATGACTTGAGGGTCCCGCAAGACTAAATCAAAAGCCTGTGTAATGAGTAATTCAATACAGGAGAGAAAGTGTTTAAGTATTTGGGGATCCTGTTTTGCTCTTGCTTTAAATGGAACTCTCTCCTGATCAACAGGGTACAACAATTCAAGAAGAATTTGGAGGCAATTTTTAGATTTTCACATAGGCTGACAGTAGCAGCTGGCAGGGAACGGGGCTGGAGTGGCGGGGGGACAAAATACAAAAAAAAACACTTACCTCCTCCGCCAGCCGCGTCTCTCTTGCGCTTCTCCGACGATTACAGGAAGCACACAGGCTCCCCTAAGCCAATCACAAATCTGTGGTTTGGTGCTCAGACTGGGACAGGGAGCCTGTGCATGTTCCCCACCAGGCAAAGTGCGCATGACTGTTTGACCGGACCACTCATCTCCCTGTACCAGCAGCCCCTCTCTGCCCCAAGTGAGCCCTGAACCACCAAAAAATATAATGATAATAACGACGTTATTATCATTTTTTTTTTCGTGCTCTGAGAGCAGTGGGGCGATGCTCCTCCGCCTTAGCGGAGGAGCCGCCCCTGTAGGCTGGGTAGGAAGCCCATTAAAGAAATGTACTCTGTACAACACCAAATGTATTTCAGCAGGGTCATATGAGGCAGGCCTATGGGGGTAATTAAATTAAACCACTCTCCAACGGGCTGAAAATAGTTTTATCTGTAGATTACTGATGACCCCCCTCGGAGGCTGCCACGCTTGGCTACCATGAAGAACTAGGGCTGGGATACCTAGAAGATAAGTTGGGACTTGCCCCTCTTTTATTATGGATTAAGCTGTGGATTAACCCAGAGGCCAATTTGGTTAGGTGCTGCATCCAGGATTGTCTTGCCCTAGACGGGGTGACACATATTCCATGGATTACATGCTTGAAACAAACTTTTAATGCCATTGGATTGAAAGAGATGTTTGACAATCCTTTTAAATTACTAGTAAAAGTAAGGAGGAAGTTAAAACACGATTTCTTAATTATCGTTCAGACATAACACTAATGAAAGCACAGTCCATGATCTCACTGAAAAGATATGTTGAGATCTCGACCACAGATTACTTGGAACCATATCTCTCTGGGTCGTGAATCCCATCCACCAAAGTTACCATACTCTTTTTAGGCTGTGTATGATACACTATAAGGTTGCTTTCCCTCTACAATGTGTTTGGACACATGTTTTACCTCTGTGTAATTGTGATCAAGTTTCCACACAAAGCATACAAGCCACTTTATAATGTTTTGCCCCCCTATATACTGATTTAAGGCAAGATTATGTAATTCCTGTTCTAAAGCATTCTAAACTGAAAACCCACAAAGAAGGCTTGACCTTCCTGCAGAAACTTTCTACCCCAAAGATATGCTATGCTGTAATAAATTTTATTAGGAAAGCTCTAGAACTAAGGAAAAGATATGAAGTGTTTGCACTATGATTAAACTGCACTCATGAATCATTCGATGTTAGAGTATCTCTGTTGATGTATCACTTTAAGATTTTATATGATTGTGTTTTAGACAATACTAGCAAATTCATTATATGGTGCAATATGGGACTCAGTTTGTATTTGATACTGAACTTTTTTTAGCAAATTGTTAATGATTTTAAATGCATTACATTTAAGAATTTTTAAAGTATGTATATTTTATTGACGTTTGTGGCCTTACAGCCCAAATATTTTTTGTCTGACTCTGAATGCCCAAGTGGATAAGTTAGCAAGATTAAGCTTCATTACTATGAAAGCTCTGTGACGCATCTTTCCCCACCTAGGATTTCCCCACAAGGTCCAAGCTACTATCTGTCTCTTGTACTGTCTACACTTGATTACGACAATGGCCTCTATGACGAATCACCTCAATCATCTATTAAAAACTACAATGAATTCAAAACTCTGCTGGCAGACTACACCTACATATAAAGCCACAAGCCCACACCTTCCCTGCCTTAAGGGCCCTACATTGGTTACTGGTTGCCAGAAGATCCACCTTCAAGCTGCTTTGTATCACCCACAAAGCAATACATGGAACAGAACCACTTTTCATCAGGAGGAAAATCACTAAATACAGACAACAAAGAAGCCTCCACTCCAGATTGCCCTGCCTTAGAATCCCAGCATACAAGAAAAAAACATGGGTGGAACATCTTTCTCTGTTCAGTCAGCCAAACTGTGGAATTCCTTACCCCCAAACATAAGATCAACGGTAACCATCTTATCTTCAGAAGATTACTCAAGAGCTCGCTCTTCCCTACATGATCACCATACTCAAAATACAAATGTACAATAATAGTATGCACAATACACCAGTGGTGCATATACATATGTTAGTAAACATGTATCCTATGATAATATGTACGTATTGAGATATGTGCATTTCTTTGTACAAATTCATATATTACTTATGATTAATATTATATATATATTTCTTTATATTTATGCTTAACAAATGTACAAATGCATATATTACTTATGGTTAAATACACTTCTTATAATTATGCTTTACTTGTATATAGGTCATTACATAAATACATATGGGAATTTGACTGCATGGTTGTGGGTCTCTATTTAGTATTATCACATATATTCCAACATATAAACATGATTATACTGAAAGTATGTGTAAATGTTAACTATTCAATACACGTATTACTTAAAAAATATAATAAATATATACTTATTTACTTACTATGCCTACCCTCCTGGGATATAGGCCGTCAACCAGGACTCTCCAGCTATCTCTGTCTTGGGCTTTTCATTCAATCTGACTCCAGGTTTAGCTCATCTCCTTGCTGTCAGCCTCAAGGCCTCGGCCCTAGGTGTTTCTTGGTCTTCCGCTTTTCTTTTCCCCTTGAGGGTTCCAAGTCAGAGCTTGCCTGGTAGTGTTTGACGCAGGCTTCCGGAGGATGTGACCTATCAAGCCCCAGCGTCTTTCCATGTTTTTTTCATGAGGAAAGGGTTGTCCATGGAGGACAACTCATGGAAGCATTCCAAGTGAGGACCGGAGTCTGGCAGGGATGTCTTCTCTCATTATAAATTTATAAATCATAAATAATTAAATAATAAAAGCAAATAGTAAAAATAATAAATGAATGGGAAAAACAAACAAAAATAATATGTATGTATATAGATCACCTGCTGGTGGTCACCAGTAGGTAGTTATAGTTAGGTCCTAGTTTCCATAGGAAAAGCGTTTTTTGATTTGCCAATAACTTTGGCGCTGTTTAACTAATCTTTGCGCAATTTTCAAAACTAATGGGGCAGTCAAATCAGCTGCTGTCTTGAAAACTTCGGAGTGATCCGTCAAGCGGGGGCTGAGAAAAAAGTTGGGTCCCAAAACGCTTTTTCTCCATGTTAATTTCCATAGGAAACTGTTGACGCAGCAACAGCCCGAATTGCTGAACGGGATTACTCCAAATTTGGCAGAAAGGTAGCTCTTTGTCCAGAGAGTACTCTTTTTGTTAAATGGTGTAAATCCGTTCAGTAGTTCCTGAGTAATTTAAAGATTTCTCAGATATACAACTGTGACAGCGGTGGATCCGCGAACCCTCCCGATCTCGTGCCTGAGATCTGATTGGCACCATCTTGCCACCATCTTGTGACTCGGTTGAACCGAGTCACAAGGAAAAACATTAAAAAACAAGAAAAGGGGGCAGGGTAGAAACACCCTAACCCCATGGGACTGTTCAGGGGGTCCCACAGGGACCCCCAAAGCCCAAAAAAAGCATTTTTTTAAAAAGAATTCAGCGGGATTCGCCGTGGAAAATGTTTTAAAAAATGAAGCACGGGCTCCTGTTCTTCGTTTACTTTAAGCCCCCGGGTGGGCAAGGTCCCGGGGGCAATTAGAGATAAAGGTGCGGGGGCCCGTGCGGGCCCCCGCAGCCCCGGGGACTGCCACCTCCCTGGGCTTATAGTTTGAAGTGCGGGGGCCACGCGGTCCCACGCAGCACCAGGGACCGTCACCTCCCCGGGGCTATTCTTAATTATAATGTGTGGGGGCTCCAGCCCCCCCACGCAGCCCCAGGGACCGCCACCTCCCCGGGGCCATATTTACAATAAGGCATAGGGGGGCTCCAGCCCCCCCACGCAGCCTTGTGGACCGCTGCCTCCCCGTGGCAATTTCAAAGATGGGAGGGGGCCCACACAGCCCCCCTCCTGGAGCTGTAAATGGCCCTGGGGACCACCACCCCCCAGGGCTGGCTCCAGCAATGTCCCGGGGTGCCCACCCCCCGGACATTGCAGTTTGCTATAGGATGATGGGAGCACTGCTCCCGCCATTCCTTAACAAACAAGTGATCTCGCTTTGAACAAGCAAGAGCACTTTGCTCTCGCTTGGTCAAAGCGAGCACACTTTGCTTTTTACACCCAGGGAGCTGCATGTCAGCAGCTCCCAGGGGGTAAAAAGCAGTGCCGGCTCCCGCAGGAGGCGGGAGCCGGCTGGGACCACGGAGGCCTTCAGGCTCCCCCTACGGCCCCCGACCAGCTGGCCATGCCCCAGGGGCTCGGGTTCCTGGGGCCGAAAATGGCCCGGGAGGGGTGCGCATGGCCCCCCTCTCTTTTTGTTTAAAAAAAAAAAGAAATGGCCGGGCCCTGGGGGATGGGGAGCCCGGGTCACAAATCGGCCTGGGAGGAGCCAAACAGCCCTCCTCCCCTTTAAAAAAAAATATATAAACAAAGGCCTAGCCCCTGGGGATGGGGATGGGGCCCCCAGGGCTGAAATCGGCCTCGAGAGGGGGGCTGCGTGCCCCCTCCCTTTTTATTTTATTAAAGAAAAATGGGTCAGGCCCCGGGAGATGGGGTCCCTGGGGCCCAAAAGGGTCAAGAGAAGTGGGGCACACAGCCCCCCTTCCTAAAATAAAAAAAAAACTAAACAGGCAACTCGCTGGAGGCCCCGCCCCCTTTCTCCACTACCCTGCAAACACGCCTCCTGGCATGCTATTCTTTGGGGGATGAAGTCCCCTTCGCTCCTGAGGATCCTTAGGGGTCAACTAGCCCACCTCTTACCTCCAGTAAGCCCCACATAGTGGGTTTGCTGAGAGGTTGTCGGAGGCTATGCCCTTTTTTCACCACTCTGCAAACGCACCTCTCTGCGCACTGCTGGTGAGGCGATGAGGTCTCCTTGCAGGACCTCATCGCCTCCTGTTACCTCCAGTAGGTCCCACACATTGGGATTGCTAAGAGGTCTTCGGAGGCCATGCCCCCCTTTCTCTACCACTGTGCAAACACGCCTCCTGGTGCACTACTGGTTGGGGGATGAAGTCCACTTTACTCCTAAGGGACCTTGGGGGCCAATAAGCCCTCCTGTTACCTCCTGTAAGTCCTACGCAGCGGAATTCCTGAGAGCTGGTCGGAGGCCCAGACCCCTTTCTCCACCACTCTGCAAACATGACTGCTAGTTAAAAATCCTTAGAAATTCACAAAAAAAACAAAGGTACCAGGGACGTTATAGTTAGCAAATAGAATTTAAAAAACCTTAGAAATTCACTAAAAGAACAAAAGGTTACAGAGACGTTATAGTTAGCAAATAGAATTTTAAAAAACCTTAGAAATTCACTAAAAAAACGAAACGTTAAAGGGACGTTATAGTTAGCAAATAGAATTTTTTTTAAACTTAGAAATTCACTAAAAATACCAAAGGTTACAGGGACGTTATAGTTAGGCTGACATTTCACTCGTACAAAACCAGGGAAATTCAGCCGTTATAGTTAGCTGAGTTAACTATAACTTGCACCCCCGCAATGCACTGCTTATGACCTCACATATTACATCACTCATGACATGGTCAGTGACATAACTGATGACATCACTGGTGACATCTCACATTACATCACTGATGGCATCAGTGATTACATCATCCACATCATCTCTGACGTACCCACTCACACCCCTATACCACTGCCACTGCAACACAACCATTCACAAACCCATTGACAGAGCCATACCAGTACTTACACAGCCATTCACTAATTCATAGATCTACACACATATCCACTTGCTCACCCATACTGCCACTCATACACCCGCTCAGTCACCAATACAGCCATTGACATATCCACTTATATACCCATACAGGCACTCACACACTGAGAGAGTCATCCATAGAACTACTCACACACTTACACACTCACCCATACTGTCAATTAGACAGGTACGTACTAACTCAAACAGTTACATACACATCCACTTACATGCTCATACATATAGTAACACATACTCATTCCCCTATACAGTCACTGACAGAAGCATGTACTCATCCATATAGCCGCTCTCACATTCACTCACTCACACATACAGTCAATCATATACCCAGTCATTCACCTATACTGCCTTTCACATACATAGTTACTGACCCATACTGACACAAGCACTCAATCACGGACACAGCCATAGAGACACTCACTCACCCATACAGCTTCTCACACACGCACTCACTACCCCATACAGGCACTGACTCACCCACTCACTCATCCATACAGGCAGTCACACACCTCCTCACCCACACATACAGACACCCAGACAACCATAGAGATAGTCAACCAATCAATCACCCATATAGCCATTCACGTACCCACTAACACACTCATACACCCACTTAGACATCCACTGACAGATACATTCACACAACCAGTCACTCATCCATACATTCACTGAAACACCTAATCACTTACCGTATACAGTCAGTCACGCACCCACTCAGTCATCCAAACAGTCACTCATACACCCACTGATTCACCAATACACCTAGGTATATATATTTAACACTCATAAACTTTTTTAAAACACTCACAGTCACTGGATGATGTCATCACTGATGTCATCAGTGATGTCATTTGAGATGTCATCAGTGATGTCACTGACCATGTCATGAGTGATGTAATATGTGAGGTCATAAGCAGTGCATTGCCGGGGCGTAAGTTATAGTTAACCCAGCTAACTGTAACACCTGAATTTCTCTGGTTTTGTACGAGTGAAATGTCAGCCTAACTATAACGTCCCTGTAACCTTTGTTTTTTTAGTGAATCTATATACATAAATAAACAAATAATTAAATAAAAATATGATTTACATACACACACACATGCATATATGTGTGTGTATGTACATCATATTTTGTGCATTTATGCTGCGTAGACAGGACCAGTAACACTTTGAACCGAACCTAAAGCAACACGGCTGCCGTTCATCTGAAATAACTGGATGATGTTTAATTATGTCTTGTGAGGAGGGAGACATGTTTGGCAGCACTGTCACAGGATGAATTTGAGGTGGATTACACCAGTTACCAGGCGTGCGTGCTAAATTAAGTGACCACAGACACTTTTCGGGAATGTCCCGCACATTACGAGGAATGTGTATCTCGGACTGCACCTCTATCAGCAGCAGTGACTGAGTGGGCCCGAATCCCGGCAAATATGCTCACTTCCAAAGCAAAAAACATTCTCAGGGTTGAATATCGTAAGAAGCATCAGTAATGTTTTGCCACGTTCTTTCAGTTGTTGAATTCATCATCATCAACAAACTTTATTCGTTTTTTTCAGATAAAACCATAAAAGTCGTACAAACATCAATAAAACTCCACGTATATACAGGATATCCCAACGAGGTGACCTTAATAAAGTAATTACAGCCCGGTAATAAAAGGTAAAAGGAGCACCTATGAACAAAATTAGTCACAACTTGACCTAAGCCTAATGGCAGTCCTTAAAAAGCTAAGAGTATACAAAACGGTTTCATTTGATAAAAGTTGTAAAAAGAAAAAGCGGGTCTCACCCTCCTAAAATCAGCCATTTTAAGAATAGGAATAATAGAAGACTTTCTGGGAGCCTCATAAAAACTGCAAAACATTAAAAAGTGCATCATGTCCTGAGGAGACAGATTGTCGCAGCCACAGGGCATGAGGCACTGGCCTCTATGGGAGCCTCGTGGTTGGGCCAACAGGAAATGAAAAAGGTTGAGCCTGAATCTGGTGAGTAAAAAACGATCATGATTGCTTTTGATCCCCAAAAGGTATGGGTCAATAGTTTGTACAGTTTTTAGTCCAATGTACATACGCACATTTGGCTTCCTCAGCTCTGTTGCTTCTCTGTCACAACAATGCCTACTAAAAAAACATTCTTTGGCCCAGGTAAGATCCTTCTTACATATACCCTCTGGGTTATCAAATAAATCCGTCCTTCCCAGGCTATGAAGGCCATCTCTTACATACATTAGCCAGTGGATTCGATTAACATTGTCAAGGGACAGACAATCCTTTAAAATATCCTTACCAAGAACATAATCTTTCGTGGCCCAAATCTTTAACCACAATGCTAGTGGACGGAACGCCAATTCATCTGACAAAAATGCCATCCCCAACTCTTGATGCACCGCATACAACGAATCACTTTTTGGCAAAGAAAGTACCCGTCTCAGGAAGGTGTTTTCTATCACTTGCAGGGCCTCCAACCCAGCATAACCCCATTTCTCACTCCCATAGCTAACATTGGCAATGCACTTGGCTCTATAAATCTTCAAAAGAGCTCCTATCGGTTTCCCCCCCACTCTGGAAGCAAAATTAAAAACAGCTGTGGTCGCTCTGACCAGGTCCCCCTTCTTCCG
Source organism: Calotriton arnoldi (assembly GCA_963921515.1). NCBI lineage: Eukaryota > Metazoa > Chordata > Amphibia > Caudata > Salamandridae > Calotriton > Calotriton arnoldi. The sequence continues at coordinate 1,788,463 of CAWUFW010000319.1, forward strand.
GGTAATCAGGGGGGACCAACTCAGTGCATTATCAAACACTACTCCCAGATATAAAAAAACGTTTATCTTTGAAATTGTCAAGGTTCCTATCTTAAAAGTAAAATGCTGGGGTGTACGTGGACCCACCTGCATGACAAATGATTTACTATGATTGACCAACAGGTCCAAGTCTCCCATATAGTGGACGAAGGAGTTTAACAAAAGCTGTAACCCCCTAGCAGTCCTCGCCATGAGGACAGCATCATCTGCATATAGGAGAACCGGCAAGCTTCGCTTTCCCACCTGTGGGCAATCAGCTCGTGCCTCCAAGAGGACCTTCTCCAGGGAGTTGATATATAAATTAAAGGGAAATGGGGCCAAGATGCACCCTTGGCGCACCCCTCTCCTAATGTCAAACTTACGGGTTACCTTATGATCTTTTGAATAGCGGACAACCGCTTTAGTATCTCTGTGAAGGTCCCTTAAAAACAAGATGATATCCCTATTGATACCCATAGAGGACATCAACCGCCATAGCTTCGAACTATTTACCTGATCGAAAGCTGAGGATAAATCCTTAAAAGCTAGGTGGATTGAACCGGTACGCGGTGTATTTGTTCAGTACCATATTTAAATTTAAACATTGTTCCACAGTGGAGCGCCCAGGACGGAAACCGTATTGTACCTCGGTTAAAATATTATTTTCATCTGCCCAGGTTACCAGTCGATCTAAAACCATGCGACCCACCACCTTCACCACAGAATCCAAGAGAGAAATAGGCCTATAACAAATGGTGCTATCACAATCACCTTTTTTAAAAACAGGAACAATAGTTGATAAAGCCCAAGAATCCGGGCGGCCAAACTGGACCGAGGCATTGATGACTGCAGTCAATACAGTCACCCAAGTTTCCACTTTCGCAATATAAAGATCTGGGGGAATGCCATTGGGTCTCGGGGCCTTACTTTTAGACAGTCCCATAATACTAGCTCTAACCTTCTGGGATGAAAAGACAATCTCAGATGTATCTTCCTCCCTTTCCTGCCCTACTACCGGCATAATGTCGTTCTGAAATATTCCCTCAAAATGTTTTACCCAATCTTCCTCTAAGATATGGGCATCCATTGAGTTACCAGTTTGTCCAGTTAAAAATGGGTTATTAATGATGTTTCAAAATTTAGAGGAAGTACTCAAGGTACTAGCCTCCACTAATTCCGACCAGGCCTCCTCTTTTAGGGCGGACTTACGCTTTTCTAAGGCTGTCCTGTATACTCTCCGGAGGTGCTTAACAGCCACCTGGTCCCGAGGCATCACTTCTAGGGCCTGTTTCAATTTCCTGGAGGCTCTAGAGCATTCCGAATCAAACCATCTCAGTCCAGAAATGGTGAAACACCCACCTGGGGCCTGTAATAACTTCTCTATAATACTGGAAAGGCTTCCAAAGGCATCCAAGATGTTCATTGGAGAGATCTCGCTATCGACACAAATGGCAAGCTCCCTATGACACTGAGATAGGAGGGATTCGAGAAACTGCTCTGAGACAATTTGACCCCACTTTAATCTCCTCCCACCATCCCACACAGGCTTGGGATCTAATGTTCCTTACTGAAACTTGGATTGAAGACAGCTCTAACCCTGACCTCACCCTAGCTATTCCGGCTGGTTATCGGCTGCTAGGTGTCAACAGGGCTGGTATAAAAACTGGGGGTGATGTTGCGGTGATCCTCCGAGCTGGCTGGGAAATTTCACATAGGAAGATCGAGAATATGGGGCCACTAGAAGCCATGTTCTTCTGTATAAAGTTTGCCCCTGGCCTCACTTTGGCCGGGATTTTAGTCTACAGACCCCCAAACTCCCCAGTCAAGCACCTGACTAAATTCTATGGTGTGGCAGCTGACCTTTCGCTCAAGCATGCGAATTTCACTATTCTAGGGGATTTCAATCTCCACATGGACGATGACAATTGCACCAAAGCCAGACATTTGGCTGACACTTTCAATGGTCTTAACATGACTCAGCTGATTAATGGCCCTACGCATTCTGCTGGCCACACGTTAGACCTTATTTTTCTAACCATCCTAATCTGATAGTGGAGCACATCTTACCTATCACCTGGTCGGATCACTATCTTGTATCCTTCAGCCTGACACGAAACTCGGGCATTACCAGACCTTATCAATTTCAAGAAAATAAAAGGCTGTGGCGCAACATCACTATAAATAGCATGACACCAGTACTCGCTACTTCTCCCCTACAATTGTCAGGCAACCCAGACTCAGATTCAGCAATCTTCAACAGCTGGCTATCTTCAACGCTAGACATTGTTGCCCCTCTCAGACCTGTCTTTTCCTCTAGGCAGAGACCTTCAGCCCCTTGGTTCTCCCCTGAGCTTCGTGCTGAGAAAAGCCACTGCAAAAAATTGGAACGCTCCTGGAGAGTATCCTATGATTCCGCGGCAAAGATGGCATATAAAAAAGCCTTGAAAAATGTTCATAGACTCAAGCGCTCCTCTATGAGAGATTATTTCTCCAATAAGATCCAACTAGCGGGGAATTCAGCTAAAACTCTCTTTAAAATTGTTCAAGAGTTCACTAAGCCTTCCGCGTCTGCCAGCACAGTGCTCCCTACCACCGCCCTGTGCTCAGGACTGTCAGGCTTTTTTCAGGAAAAAATCCACACTATATACGCCTCTTTTCCCCCCCCCACAGTCCACCCCAGCGCCTACGGCCGCACCGGTCAGCAATGTTATAATGACCACTTTTCGCCCTCTCTCTCTTGAGGCTTCACTGCAAAAACTCTTATCGTGCAAATCAGGCTCTCCCGGTGATCCCTGCCCGGCTCAGTTTTTTAAACTCCTGGCACCCAGTATTAATACCCCACTGAATCAGATCTGGAATTCCTCGTTGAGCTCAGGGATTTTCCCGGCAGTGTGGAAACAGGCTTACCTTCTGCCGATCCTCAAAAAACCGGATGCTGATCCTGCTGCTTTAAAAGATTTTAGACCCATTTCCCTGCTACCAGCACCTGCAAAAATTCTCGAACAAATAGTCCAGGAGCAACTCTCCTACCATCTGGAATCTAGTAATCATTTTCACGACTCCCAATCCGGCTTTAGAGCTGGTTACAGCACGGAGACTGCTCTCCTTGAAGTATCTGAGAGTATTCGCAAGAGCATGGATCTGGGCAAAGCAGCTATGCTTGTGCTACTCGATCTGTCCACGGCCTTCGATACGGTTGCCCACCCTATTCTCCTGGACAGGTTAAGAGACATGGGTATTCAGGGCACCGTTCTGTCCTGGATCTGGTCCTTTTTGGGGAACCGGTCTCAACAAGTCTTTCTCCGCCCTTTCATCTCGGACGTGAAGCCCTTGCCCTGCGGGGTTCCACAGGGCTCGGCTCTGAGCCCCCTCCTCTTCAACGCCTACCTCTCACCTCTTGCGGCATTGGTGGAATTGTGCCGGGTGAGGGTGGTCTCCTACGCTGATGACTCCCAACTGGTGTTCTCCTTCGAGGAGCACTCGGAAGCTGCCTTTTCCAATTTTAGGAATTGCCTGAGTAACATCTCGACATTGATGTCCTTGAATTGTCTCAAGCTCAACTCGGACAAAACCGAGGTACTTTTTTCAAACAAAAGTCCCCGCCCCCCCTGTGCTCTGGTGGCCACGGGAGATGAATCCTCCTCCCAAGCCTGTTGACTCAGCTAGAAACCTTGGTTTTAGATTCAACACCGAACTCTCCTGCAAAACCCAAATCAAGCAAGTATCCTCCTCTTGCTGTGGGAAGCTTCGCATGTTGCGGAAATTCCTACACTTCCTTCCCCTGGAATGTAGACGTTCTGTTGTCCATGCCTTAATCACATCCCACCTGGACTACGCAAACAGTCTTTATCTGGGTGCTCCAGTCTATCTGACTCGGCGTCTGCAGATAACTCAAAACGTTGCTGCCAGATTGATCTGTAAAATACCTTTCCGCCACTCCATCACCCCCTACCTGCGGACCTTGCACTGGCTACCCATTGTCAAGCGCATTGAATTCAAGGCCCTTACCCTGGCATTTAGGGCTTGCCGGGGACTAGGCCCGGCGTATCTGAGAGCTAGACTCCAACACTACCATCACAACCGGACCTTGCGTTCTAACCACCAGTGTCTCCTTGCCATTCCCCGCTTTCGCAAATCCAGGACGGGTGGCAGAGCCTTTGCGGTTAGAACTTCTAAACTATGGAATGCCTTGCCACTTTCCATCCGCCTATCGGAGTCAGAACCTACTTTTCGGCGTGCCCTGGAAACCTGTTTTTTTACCAGCACCTAGTGTTCTCTTCTCGTCTGTCTGCTGCAGTCTGCCTCAGCGCCGGGACACCCCCGTTGGGGGTAGCTGTGCGCTTTACAAAATAAATAAATAAATACATCTTTAAGGGGCACCACCAACACCTGTTTAATAGGTTTGTTAACTCTGGGCCATTCTGTTAAGACACAAACAGGGTTATTTTTTTATTTTTATTTTCCGGAGTTTTATATAGCGCGAACTTGACCCGAAGGTATCGGGTATCAGAGCGCTTTACATAGCACAAGTTGCGTTACATGAGGACACATTCATTTTTGTTAGGCACGGGGAGATTAAGTGATTTGCCCAGAATCACAGGATATTCAGCGTCATTGCCGAGACTCGAACCCAGTTCCCCAGATTCGAGGTCGACCGCCCTAGCCGTTAGGCCAACTCCTCTCCCCAATAGAGGACTTATGATCACTAAAAACACTCATCATAACAGAAAACGCCTTAATCAGGGAAAAGAAGGGTGCAGAGACAAAAATAAAATCAATAAAAGACTCACACCCTCTCCCAATGAATGTAGGGACAATATCAGTTTTATGAGGGGGCAGTTTGTTCATTACCGAAATTAGGTCAAATTCATTCAATAAGGTGTTAAGAACGTTGCCCTGGGTGGAATGTTCCATATGCAGACCTATATCCCTCGCGCATCCCATGGCTTGCACCCCTCCTTGCCTGATACCTCCGCACATGTGGATGTTAAAATCCCCAGCTAAAAATAGGTGGTGGTGCCTCTGCTCTTGTAAAGTTGTGTTCCATAATACAGCCCCCAACTGGGTGATATTGCAGTCTTCCCCATGGACATCTCCCGCATTATAGAAGTTTAAGAGCAAAAGCTCGCTTTCATCACTCCGGAGCAGCATCGCTTGTAGAGTGGAGAAGTTATGGATCCTATGGATGGAGCTACCCTTGATTGCTATTGAAACAAAGGTAACAAGACCCCCCTTTGCTCGTCCTGACCTTGATGGATTGGCAGGCACAAAAAAAGTTTTTATAACCTTCCAAATAAAACTATTTTCTACAGCCCAGGTTTCCTGAAGGCAGATCACATCAAATTGTTTAGCAAAGAGTAGCCAGTCAGGATCCTCGATCTTACTCGCAATCCCTGCAATATTCCATGAAATAAAGCTACACCCTTTATACTCAAAACCCCAAAAATGAAACAGCAGGCCCAACCTGCACACCAAGATGCGCTGGTAACGCACCTCCCCACACAAAACCAATCCCCGACTGAAAGTCCAAATCGAAAAGACTGAGCCAATATGCCCAGAAACGGTGTGCACCTCCACTGCCACCGCTGTTTCCAAGTGGCAGTCACCAAGACCAATATAACTTTTTACCAACGTGGAGAGCACCACCAATGTTCCATTTAAGAAATTGCTGTCCATTAAATGTAGGTATAGAAAAACATGGTTTCTTTATTCTTTAGTGTTGCCCACAGAACAACAGCCAACGCGTTTCGTCCATAGATATGGACTTCATCAGGGCTTAAATGAGAAGAGGACTGGGCCGTATGTTCAGAAGATATCAAAAGGGTCAGAGAAACAGTAGGACCCCACCCGAACCGGGTCAAGCACAAATAACGAAGATTCTTGAAATTAAACCGATGGAAATGGCCTGATCAGATTTTTCAGGCTAAAAATACTCAATCCATCCTGAAGAAGTATGTAGAGTACACATGTAAGTACTGAGCCCTCCTAGATCCAGGGTCAATACAAATTTAACACGCCAGTGTGCCCGAACAAATGAGAATACGGCCTCCCCAGGTAGCAAGTCTTTATGGGTGGGGTCCTACTGTTTCTCTGACCCTTTTGATATCTTCTGAACATACGGCCCAGGCCTCTTCTCATTTAAGCCCTGATGAAGTCCATATCTATGGACGAAACGCGTTGGCTGTTGTTCTGTGGGCAACACTAAAGAATAAAGAAACCACGTTTTTCTATACCTACATTTAATGGACAGCAATTTCTTAAATGGAACATTGGTGGTGCTCTCCACATTGGTAAAAAAAACCTTTATACTCATTTGGTGTCAAATTCAAAGACCGTGCCTCCCCCTGATGTGGTAAAGTATCTATCGCCAGAGGGCCAGCACACCGTCAATCACATCCATCTAGTGAACCCAGTGGTGTAAACCTATTTGCCAGGGTTACCCCTGTAGTTGCCTCAAGATGATTCCTATGGGCCACATCTTGGGGCCACCCCTGTGGATAGCTGGATAAAGAAAAGTGATGACTCCTTGGCCTATAAAAGTACCCCAGCGGGAGTGCCTCAATAGCCGAATTACACCTCCTATAATTAGATTGCTCTGCTATATTTAGGATGCGATTAACCATAAATTAGTTGTTAAAATTGATAATAACACAGTCCCCATCCCAAGCTTTCTTAACGCTGCCTTCCCAAGATGCCCTGCGCACCATGATTATTTGGTTTTCCACCCCCAAACCTGGTGCAATATTCAAGTTTAGCCAGTGCACCACCTTATTTTTCAAGTTGTCAAACTTTTCCTTGATTTCTGGGTCACAATGGGGCACGCTGGCTAAAACCATGACAAGCGGGGTCGACTCTGTTGGCAGGTGAACAGAACACAAGCTCTGCACAGGATTGCTAAGTTCCCCTGTAATCAATCCTCCCTGCCCAACATCGTGAAGGCTCTTGGAACTGCCTGCTCCTGGGCCCGAGACTGTTGAAGTCCAGAGGTCGGTTCATTCCTCCCTTTTTGGCTATCCTGTTGAGCCTCGCGAACAAGACTGTCTGTCGATAAGTCCGTTGTGGCCCCTTTCGTGGACTTATGTTCAGGCCCAATACCAGTGCCACTTGGCCTGTTATCCATAACGCTTAAAGGAGGTGATCTTGTATGAGGGATTGCACTATTCTTTTGTAATACAACAGCAAGCTCAGAGATTTTATCTTCAAGTGCAGATATGCGAGATGGGATTGGGTCTAATTTGCTGTCCAGAGCTGATAGCAAGGCTGATTTAAATGTGTTAAATAATGTGGGGTCGGGGGCGTGGCCTGAGGCGTCAAGATGGCGGACGCACTCTAAGAGTGCTCCGGACCCCCTCCATCATCCGCCTTGCATCCACCGCCAACAGCCACCACTAACCTCTCTCATTTGCCCACGAAGCCTCCCTGCATCGTTGGCTCAGCTCCGATCCCTTTCCCAGGCGGATCGGTGCTCCGGCGGCCCGGGGGTGCTATCCTTCAGCCAGCGGCCTCAGATCTCCAAAATGGCAGACCCGCTGGTGCCCCGATCCAGGGCCTGACGACCTCCCTGGAAGGCCCGGCTCCCCCGGCTGCGGTGGGGTGGCGGCGGTGTCTGGGGCCCATCTGCTCGCCCCATCGTCTGTGATCACTTGGTGGTGAGCCCTTGGCACGGGAAACCCTCCCGGCCGCGCCGGCACCGGACGCTGTGTGTGGCAATCTGTGGAACGGGGCTCGATTGGTCTCAGGGTTCTGCCTGCTGCCCCCCGGAGATTTCTTCAAAGCGCCCCCCCTGGACCCGCCTCCGAGCCTCGGCCGCCATTGTCAGGCGGCGGCGCAGGGACCAGGGCCTTCCTCAAGCCTCCCCACGTGTCTCCCCCCCTGGGACTGCTCCCCACGGGCCGGCTGCAGACACCCTCTGGATCCGGAGAGGGGTGCTGCCTCTGGGCCTTCCCGGGGCCGGCCGGGGAGCTGTGACCCCTCGACGCTGTGACCTTTGGTGGAGCCTCTCCCGTTGTGGACGCGTGGGCCGCCCTGGGCCTGGGTGTCTTGGGCCTGGGCCCACCCACTATCTCGCGCTGACGCGGGCTCGGCGGCGGATGGCCTTGGGGTCACCCGGGACTTTCCTGCGGAACACTACAGCGTGGCACCGGTGAGTGGGGTCTGGGGTTGGGGACCGGCCACCTTGTCGGGTGGCAGGGTGGAGGGGTAACCTGGTGCCCCGGCCCCCCCTTCCTCCATCATTCTCCTGATTCCCCTTGCAGTTCTGGGCCTGCTCCTCTGGGTCACCATCGCTGTCAGCCATGGGCCTATAGTTATTGGGCCACCTGGTGTCATATGTGGGGATGTGGGCCCCTCACCAATACGGCCTCTGGTGGGCTCCCTCCTGAGGCGGACGCTTGAGCTGTCCTGGACACGAACCCTCCCACCACTGTAATTCTACGAGGGTGCAGCGGCCTCAATGCTGCGGCCGGGGCGACTGGGCCCGGGGACATGTGAGACTCTCTTGTCGCCCCTACCACCACTACACCGGTGAGTGGGGTCTGGGATTGGGGATCGGCCACCAGGTCGGGTGGCGGCGCGGAGGGCTAACGTCGGTGCCTCCGCCCCCCCTTCCCCTCTCGTTGCTTCATTTCCCTCCTTCATACACCACGCGTCTCATCAGGGGGGTGCTTCCCTGTGTTCGGCGGATGAGATCAGTTGGGGCCCCATCTGCTCCGGCCGGCCAGTGTCGGCGACGGAGCTCATCACAGAGCTTGACTCCTACCTGGCCCTTGTCCGACCCAAGCTACCCTCTGCCGGACGGGGGGTCCAGGCTGTGGAACTGTCACTGTCGCTGCTGACTGACCTGGCCTAGCCGCCTTCCACTGGAATGTTCCACGCGGACCCGACACCAACCCTGAGGCACTGAAGCAGTCCTGCTCCTCACGTGGGGCCAGAAGGGGTGGACCTGGGCGCCCAGACCTGAGTATCGACAGTCTGGGTGACCGGGGGCCCCCCCTCCTCTGCGGGACTGCTGTTTCACCCCCTGCCCATGTGGGGGCCGGACCCCGTCCTTGGTGGCAATGGGCAGGAATCGCACCCTACAGAACCCTGCCCCTCCAACCCAAACCAAAATGGATCAATTTAGCACGTCGGACCGGGATCCTGGAGGTGGGACTTCTAACACCCCTGTCCCCACCGGGGACGATCTCTCCACCATCCTTCAGGCGATAGGCGCATCGCAGGCCTCAGTCGAAAACAAGATTGGCGAGGTGAGGGTAGATGTGGCTCTCATTCGCCAAGACCTGCGCAATGCCACGGCACGAATCACGGAGGCGGAATCCCGTATCTCCATGGCAGAAGACGACATTGGCCAGCTTAAGACACAAGTGGCCCGCCTCCAGACCCAAACCTCGGAGCTCCACCGACGAGCGGAGGATGCCGAAAACAGATCGAGAAGAAACAATCTACGCCTTATAGGTTTCCCCGAAGGAATTGAGCAAGGCCATGCTGACACGTTTGTGGAAAACTGGGTGCGTTCCTGGATGCCCAAAGAGTCCCTTTCGTCCTGGTTTGCCGTTGAGCGGGCCCACCGCTCCCTGGCCCCCAAGCCTCCACCCGGGGCCCCTGCCAGACCCATAATCCTGAGGGTCTTTAACTTCCGGGACAGAGACGCCATCCTCGGGGCGGCTAGGGCGCAGGGTCCACTGTTGTTTCAAAACCAAAAGATCTTCGTCTTCCCAGATTACACCAGGGAGGTACAGGCCCAACGTCGAACCTATGACGAGGTTAAACAGAAGCTCCGCAGCCTGGGTCTTTGCTACGGTCTTCTCTTCCCGGCCAGGCTCAGAGTGGTCTTTCAGGACAAGACATTCTTCTTCGACAGCCCCCAGGCAGCATGGACCTGGCTCACGGAAGAACGGCCCCTCCTGAACCGGCCGGTTCCTTCCCCTACCCAGCGAGTCCCCCCGCAGCCCCACCCAACCTTGCCTAAACCCCAAAGACGCCGGACCAGGTCCCGTAAGAAAAACGACCGTCGGGGGGAGGCATCCCGCTCACCAGGTGGACAGTCCCAGCGCCCTCCCTCACATGCTTCAACTCAGAGGTCCGCCACGCCCAGCCCGACTAACTCTCTGATTAACTTGAGCCATATCCCGGACCCCTCCGAGACCTTGCGCCCGTCCATATCTGCTTCCGACCTGTCTAGGAGCCCTGCGCTTCGTGGATCCGGAGAAGATGAGGGAGCTTGAACTGAGGCCTAAAACAGGAACTTCCCAATTTGTTTCCCAGATGGCTCCTACATTTACGATTGTTATCTAACTCATATATTGGGAGCGATCCATCTTCATTGTAACCACGGCTTGGCGAACTGTTTCCTATTTCAGTTCCTGGACTTACTTGTACTCCTTGTTGCATATGAGTCCTAAAAGTAATTGCAGCTGTTGACGAATCTCTTATCCGGCTATATGGAAGGGGGTCCACCTCTGCCATGTCCCTGTTCAGCTAACCGTTTTAGCTTAGCATTTAGACTCATTGGTGGGTTGTTGTTTTGAGTTGGTTTTCCTTTTCAGGGCGACAGATGCTTCGTCTTCAGAAGTGTAGGGTGGGGGGAGTTGGGGGGCGAGGGAGGGTGGGTAGACCGTTGTCTCCCGATTGTTTGTTGTTTTTAGCCGCCTACGGGCCGCTGTTCCTTGTTTTTCTTGGTAGCTATCCACGCACGTATGCCATTGATGACGACATGAGACTTACCAGACCGCACAACTTATACCCAAAGACCCCGGCCACGGAACGCTACTTCCCTTGGGACCCGGGCCTGCTTGCGTCACTTCCTCCACACACTTTCCGCCCCGATGACGTCCACCTTAAATAGACCCCTCCATATCCTGTCGTGGAACGTCAACGGCCTCTTAGACCGCATAAAACGTACTGCTGTTCTTCGTAGCGCCCAGCGACACGCGCCTGATATCTTGTTCCTACAAGAAACACACCTTCTGGGTACTCAATGCAACTTCCTCACCCGATATGGGTTCGACAGGGTCTGGCATTCAGGTTTTACGCGGGGTTCCCGGGGGGTTGCCATACTGCTTCGGAAGGGCCTTCCCTTTACCCTGGCGCAGGCCGAAACGGATGCACAAGGCCGATACGTGGCCCTGACGGGTAAGATCGAGGGATGCCCCTTTAATCTCTTGTGTACTTACATCCCCCCCAACATCATGGCCTCTGCCCTTTGACGTCTCACACTTGTGGTCTCCTCCTTTCCACAGGGTTTGACGGTCATTGGAGGTGATTTCAACACCGTTCTACAACCCTCTCACGACACGACAGGTACTCCCTCAGCAGCCTGCCTTGCCTCTGCTAAACGCTTATCTGACTGGTCCTCTGCCTTGGGTCTTTGCGATGCTTGGAGGGTGTGGAACCCCCGCAGAAAACAATATACCCACACATCGGCGGCCCACCATACCCACTCCCGCATCGATCTGTTTCTGCTACCTGCCCCAGACTGTCAACTGATGTCCGGGGCCACTGTCTTGCCCAGAGGCATCTCGGATCACTCCCCCGTCTCCCTCCATCTCGGGAACCCCCTTAACGGTACCCGTACGGCGTGGCGGATGAATGCCTGGTTCCTGCAGGATGCGGAATTTGTTGAGTACCTCGGGCAGGAACTGAGGCACTATTTTTCAACTAATACGGACTCGGTCTCACCGGGAACACTATGGGAGGCCGGCAAGGCCACTATGCGAGGGGTGGCTAGAGGTTTGGTCCACGCGAAGCGCACGGAACAGACCACCCGACTCGTACAGCTGGAGGCCCAAGCGGCACAGTTGGAGGCGGCCCAGGCGTGCACTGAGAGCGACGACTCCGGTTGACAGCTCACACTGATCCGTGAAGAGATCTGCCAGATCTCGCTGGAGTCCGCTAAAATGCTTTGGCGCTCCTCTGTGGCACGTGTGTATGGCTGGGGCGATAAAAATGGCAAATTACTTCATAATTTTGTGTCCTACCCCAAAGCCAACCGCATTATTCCTGAGATCCGTGATGAGACCGGGGCTCACCATGCCACCTCCCAAGCCATCACCCAAACTTTTGCGGGCTACTACGCTGCCCTTTACGCGGCCCGACTTCCCAGAACCTCTCTGGCTGAGTTGCTATCCGAGACCGGGACTCATCTGCCCTGCCTCTCCCAGACGGTCTCGGAGACTTTGGATCTTCCCTTCACCCCGGAAGAGATACACAGGGCCATTACACTGTTGCACTCCGGCAAGACGCCCGGGCCCGATGGTTACCCCCAAGAATACTACGCGACTTACCGTGACACACTGGTCCCACATTTAGTGGAACTGTTCAAGCATGTAGTAGACACGGGGTCCTTCCCACCTGAGACCGATGTGGCCACAATTGTGGTCCTCCTAAAGACGCAGCCGCCCTCCCTTGCCTGCGCGGACTACCGCCCCATCTCCCTCATAAATACTGAGGTAAAAATTTTCGCCACTGCTGTGGCCCAATGACTCCGCCCCCATTTGCAAGATTTGGTTCACCCAGATCAATGCGGCTTTATGCCTGCCCGGGGCACCCGGCACTGCATACGCCGCCTTCACCTTGCCCTTGCACACCGTCACCACCTCACCCCGTATCTGGCCCTGCTTTTCGTTGATTTCGAAAAAGCATTTGATACGGTAGATTGGAGCTACCTTGGGGACGTGTTGGAGAGGATGGGTTTCGGCCCCCCGTTTCGACGCCTCATCCGGGTCCTATACTCCAACCCTAGGGCAAGGGTCCTCATTAATGGCGTGCTTTCGGAGACGATTCCCATTCGGAGGGGCACTCGCCAGGGCTGTCCGCTCTCGCCGCTCCTATTTGCGTTAGCAATGGAGCCCCTGGCCTCCCTCGTCCGCCAGGATCCCCTCATCCGCGGTTGGGCTTGGGACTCATACCAGGTCGATAAGATCGCCCTGCATGCCGATGACGTCCTCCTTTTCCTGGCGGACCCAGAGAGCTCAGGCCCGAGATGCCTGGACGCCCTCCTTGCCTTTGAACGGGTCTCCGGCCTCCGGCTCAACCCGGCAAAATCCACAATGGTTCCCCTGCACCCATCCCGGGCGTGCTTCGACTGGCAAACGACCATTCCCCTGCGTAGGCAGTCATTTAAGTACTTGTGGGTGTGGGTCGCCCTCCTTCCAGAACTCGAATGGGCCCTGAACATCACGCCCCTGGTCACCAAGGCCAAGACGGACCTCAGAAAATGGCAATCCCTCCCTCTCAATCCCCTTGGCAGGAGCGCCCTCTTTACAATGATGGTCCTACCCCGTTTTCTATACATTTTACAAAATACCACCCTTCACCTCCCAGGGAGTTGGTTTCGGGAAATAGACAGTGCCCTCACCCGGTTTCTGTGGGGAGGCGGGAGGCCCCGACTGTCCCTGGTGCACTGCTGCATACCTCCCTACGATGGGGGCATGGGGGTAACCAATCTCCACCTCTACTACCTGGCCAAGAGGCTCATTGTGATCCACGACTGGTTCACGGGTGGCTGGTCCGACCCGGCGTACCGGGTGGAGCTCCGGTCACTGGACTTCCCACAGCTCCAAGCCTACCTTTATGGGGCCCCAGTGCCGCAGGCCCTCCCCCCCATCACCCGCACGGTACTCTTGGCCAGGCGTACGGCCTTACGCCACACGAAATGGGAGCGGAAACTCACCAGGCAGACGCCTCTGTGGAGTGGTGTTTGGCTGGAGGAGGTCTCGTCTCTCCGAGACTTCCGTCGATGGGACCACATCGGGATCTCGCTGTTGGGAGACGTCTGGGTAGGGGACCACATCAGATCGTTTGCAGAATTACAGCAGCGCTACTCCCTCCACTCCTCCCAATTTTATAAATATTTACAGCTAAGGCATGCCCTCCGAGTACATATTCCATCTCCCAACTCTTTCCCGGAATTCAGTCCCCTGGAGGCCCAAGTAATGATGGGGAACCTCGGCAGAGGGGGGGTGTCGCGGATTTACCGCTCCTTAGTAAACAATGGCCCCGCATCCCTGGACCTGCTGCGTGCCCGATAGGAGGGGTGGCTGGGCCCCCTAGAGGACGCGGACTGGAGGGATGCTCTCATGGCTCCCAAGACCCTGACGATCTCCTCCAAGTTGCGTCTAGTCCAACTCTATTACCTCCATGCAGCATACCTCACCCCAGCGCGCCTATATAGCGCCCGTATGCGGCCTACCCCATCCTGCACGCGATGCAGCCACGCTCCTGCGAACTTCTACCACATGACATGGCAATGCCCCGTCCTTGCATCATTCTGGGGGGGGTGGAGCTAGAACTTACACAGACCTTGGGGTGGGAGGTTCCCCACGACCCGCTACGCCTGATCCTGGGTGTGTTTGACGGCCTCGATGGTTCCCGGGCCGATAAGCGCTTCCTTGGAACGGCGGTGGCGGTTGCGAAACGCGATATAGCGGCACTTTGGTCTCAGGCCAAGCCACCTACTATGCGGAAATGGAGACGGGGAGTGGATTGGTGTGGAACTCAGGAGGAACCCCTCTTTGAGGCCCGGGGCTGCCCCAAGCTTTTTGGCAAGATATGGGGCAAATGGTTCAACTTAATGCCCTGAGTGGCGCGAATGCGTCTTGTATAAGAATGTTTATAAACAAATGTGTTATCCATTCCAAGAGTGCCGTACAAGTCTCTGTCGTCCTTCTTTCCAATGTACTTCACCTATATAATGTGCCTGATTCTGCTGCCAATGTTTCTTGTGATCTGTTCTCTAAAAAAACCAATAAACTTGATTATCAAAAAAAAAATAATGTGGTGTCCAGGTTAGGCACTACCTGTGGTGCAGATAAATTCGTCTGTAGGCCGGTACTTTTCCTGCGCTTAGCAGGTCCTCCCATCAAGGGGCGTTTCCTTTTTGCTCCTCCTGCTTCCTTCCCCACTCCAGGAGTTAGGCCAGGAAACATCTTGGGCACTGGTGGCTGGGTTGTGATCTGTACAGGGGGTGTGGTCGTACAAAAAGAGAGCTCCGTAACCACAGCCTGATCATGTGCTGTGACAGAATGTACATCCTGGACTGGTACTAATGAGCCTACTCGTGAGTCGAAAGGGCCCTGTGAGGAAGGGAGTGTAGGTGAACGAGACAGGCGCTGAGTGGTCAGTTCAATCTCCTTGTCCACTACCCCTACTGCTCGCTGTAAAAAGGCGTTCATCGTGCTCACAATGCTCAAAGGGTCTTTTGCGGTGCCCCCCGCCATCGACCTACGTTTCCCCATGGCAGGCGCTGTCAGGTCTGTAGAGATAAATGACCAGCCAATCCCAGCAAGTGCCCTACAAAGCCCTCCGGCTACCTCTCCAGTGCGAACTAGGCTTTGATGAGAGTAATTACCAGCGAGAATTACAGCACAAAGTCTGTACACTGATTACCAGGAAAGGAAATTCTTACCTGCGCATCGCCCTGAGTGCGTGTCCAAAACCCGGTAAGAGTCCCAACATCCCCTGCTATTCTCTACAATCCATACTCCGCTACTGGGACACAAGACTCTGGCGGAAGTGATGCCTGGAGGTCCGAAAGCAGGAAAAACAAAAACTAAGATGGAGGGCCCAGTCCAGCCTCCTCCGAGCTCCGATAGGCGTGGACGGGCCCGCTCCTGGCCCGGGCGCATTCCCGCGTGTGTCGCACGCCACGGGAGACGCAACGCGCTTATGAGCGCGGCTGGGAGCAGGGGTGGTCGGGAAATGCAGTCCTCCTTTCAGGCTCCTTCTCAGGCTCCCAACGAAATACAACAAGCGGCTACCACTGCCACGGGAGACGCGACGCGCTTATGAGCACGGCTGGGAGCAGGGGTGGTCGGGAAATGCAGTCCTTCTTTCAGGCTCCTTCTCAGGCTCCCAACGAAATACAACAAGCGGCTACCACTGCCACGGGAGATGCGACGCGCTTATGAGCACGGCTGGGAGCAGGGGTGGTCGGGAAATGCAGTCCTTCTTTCAGGCTCCTTCTCAGGCTCCCAACGAAATACAACAAGCGGCTACCACTGCCACGGGAGACGCGACGCGCTTATGAGCACGGCTGGGAGCAGGGGTGGTCGGGAAATGCAGTCCTTCTTTCAGGCTCCTTCTCAGGCTCCCAACGAAATTCAACAAGCGGCTACCACTGCCACGGGAGACGCAACGTGTTTATGAGCACAGCTGGGAGCAGGGGTGGTTGGGAAATGCAGTCCTCCTTTCAGGCTCCTTCTCAGGCTCCCAACAAAATTCAACAAGCGGCTAGTTGTTGAATTACATGTGGATCAGGGCATGAAAGAAATTTACGCTGGTTTTAATCCAATTCTATTTCTGCTTTGGAGCAGGTTTATTGGTAAAGAAGCACTAGATAAGAGTTATGCATCAACTGTCATTGTGCTAATTTATCTAGCGCAAGACGCCAAAGTTTGGGTCTATGTTTCCATTACATTATGAAATGCCTATTGGCTTTTACAAGTTTTCACATGATGGGCGCATGCAGGCAGTATTTCATCTGAATGGGGGCAACGCATGTTCTATTTCCAGTATATTTAAACATGTTATTAGAACATCTGCACGTAGCCCACTTGGGCTTTTTAGTATTAAAGCATGTGACCATTCTGATTGCAATTTCTGCACTGCATGTGACATTGTATTTTAAACAGTACATCCCAAATGTAAGCCATTGGATATGTTATGGTTCGTGACATTACTGTTTAAGTGTGCATTGTGTTGGTAATTTGCAATGTTGCAATAATGTTTAGAGGACTCAACACTAGTTGTTTGGTACTTTACCTAGAGCTTCAACATTTCAAATGTCGACTTGCAATTTGTTCACATTACACGTTTAACATGATGGTTGGTTAAGCATTGTGTGAAAACAGACTCAGAGTGACCAGCGACACAGCAGTGTTTCTTTTCTGTTTACTTGTCTATACAACATAAATAGCTGTGTTTGAAAAAGGCGGGTTCCACGGCCGAAACGCGTTACATGGTGAGTCACACTTTAATAAAGGGTGTGTGATTTTGATCCCATGCTGTGTCGGAGCCTGTTCTTTGTATTCTTGAAGCAGGTGGTGGATGTAATATATATCTATCTTATATTATCTACTGGCGGTCGCCAGTAGATAGTTATAGTTAGGACCTATTTTCCATAGGAAATTCACAACATTCTATTTCCAATAACTTTGGCGCCGGTTGATGAATCTTCGCGAAATTTTCAAAACTCGTGGGGCGCTCCAGTCCGCTCCTATCTTGAAAGTTTCGGGGTGATTCGGCAAGCGGGGGCCAAGAAAGAAAGGGGGGTCCCAAAACGTGTTTTCCCCATGCAATTTTCCATAGGAAACTTTGGACACGGTTACAGCCCGAACTGCTGAACGGAATTACACCAAATTTGGCAAAGAGGTAGTTCTTGGTTCAGAAAGAACCCTTTTTGGTAAATGGTGTAAATCCGTTCAGTAGTTGCTGAGAAAATCAAAAGTAAAAACACATATATATCTATGGCCGCGGAGGATCGCGCACCCTCCCGATCACGAGCTGTATGCTAATTGGCTGTCAACACTCCAAACCAGGAACTGTTGGCAGCCATCTTGTGCCTCGGTAGAACTGAGGCACAAGAAATCAGAAAAACAATCGCGAAAAACGCAAAAAGGGGGCAGGGTAGAAACACCCTGACCCCCTAGGCCTGCTCAGGGGTTCCCACAAGGACCCCCAGGGCCAAAAAAAGCATCTTTTTTTAAAAATCGGCGGGGTGCGCGGATCCAGCCGTAAAAAAAAAAAAACGACGCGCGGACTCCCGCACTTTGTTGTTATTTGGCCCCCGGGTGGGCCAAGTCCCGGAGGCATGCGGGGGTTAATCTAAAAAATGTGTGGGGGGGCCTCTAAGGCCCCCCCAAGCCCCGGGGCTTTGAATTAAAAATGGTGCGGGAGGGCACTCGGCCCTCCCGCAGCCCTGGGGACCGCCACCCCCCGGGGCTTCTTTTTTTAATAAAATTACCTGTGTGGGGGGGCTCGAGCCCCCCCACATGCCCCAGGGACCGCCACCTCCCCGGGGCACTAAGAATTTTAATGTGGGGGTCCGTTTCGGAGCCCCGGGGACCACCACCTCCCCGGGGCTTTGCACATGTTGGGAGGGGGGCCGCGCGGCCCCCCTCCTGGAGCCTGTGATGGCCCTGGGGACCACCACCCCCCAGGGCTGGCTCCTGCAGTGTCCCGGGGTGCCCACCCCCGGGACACTGCTGTTTGCTATGACAGGGCGGGAGCCTCGCGGCTCCCGCCCTGCCATAGCAAACTGCTTTGTTTTGGAAGAGAGAGCAGGAAACCTGCTCTCTCTTCCAAAAACCAAAGACGATTGCTTTTCCACATGGGGAGCTGCATCTTAGTAGCTCCCCATGTGGAAAAGCAATGCCGGCTCCCGAGGGACGCGGGGAGCCGGCGGGACCGTGGGGGGATTAGGGACCCCCCACGGTCCCCAACGGAGAGGGCCAGCCCTGGGGGATGGGGTCCCCGGGGCTACAAGTGGCCTGGGAGGGGGGCCATGTGGCCCCCTTCCTAAAAATTGATAGAAAAAAAAATTATTTTAAAAAAAAGGCCGGCCCCGGGGGATGGGGTCCCCGGGGCCATAAGTGGCCTGAGGAGGGGGCAACGCAGCCCCCTCCAAAACATTTTTTTTTAAAAGGCCATGCCCCGGGGATGGGGTCCCCGGGGCGATTAAGGCCTCGGGAGGGGGCCACGTGGCCCCCTTCCAAATTTTTCTTTTTTTTTTAAATATTAGGGGGCAGGCCCTGGGGGATGGGGTCCCCAGGGCCAATAAATTAGAAAAAGAAGGGAGGCCACACAGCCCCCCTTCTTAAAAAAAAATTAAAATAAAAGACCGTCATCACGCCGGAGGCCACGCCCCTCCTTGCAGCACTCTGCAAATGCGCCCCCTGGCGCGTTTGCAGATGGGGAACGATTCCCCTTGAATACTGGGGGTCCCTGGGGGCCAACTAGCCCACCAGGAACCTCCAGTATGCGCCAGGGGCTGCGTTGCAGAGAGGTGTTCTGAGGCCACGCCCCTTTTACACCTCTCTGCAATGCAGCTCTGTGGCGCTTAATGGAGGTAGCTGGTGGGCTAGTTGCACCCCAGGGACCCTCAGGATTCAAGGGAGTTAATCCCCCAACTTAAAACGCGCCACGGGCGCGTTTGCACAGTGGTGAAGGGAGGGCGGGGCCTGAGGTGACATGTGTGCAAACACACCCTGTGGCGTGTTTTAAGTTGAGGAATTAATACCTCTTTAATCCTGAGGGTCCCTGGGGGCCAACTAGCCCACCAGGGACCTCCAGTAAGCGCCACGGAGCTGCATTGCAAAGTGTTGTAAAAAGGGGCGTGGCCTCTGAACACCCCTCTGCAACTCAGCTCTGTGGTGCTAACTGTAGGTACCTGGCGGGCTAGTTGGGCCCCAGGGACCCTCAGGATTCAAGGGGACTTAATCCCACAACTTAAAACACGCCACGGGGCATGTTTGCACACATGTCACCTCAGGCCCCCCCTCCCTTCACCACTGTGCAAACGCGCCCCGTAGCGCGTTTTAAGAGGTAGTTTTAATCCCCCTGCCCTATTATGTACTAGGGACTTACAGAGGAGGTCATGCTAATCACAGGGGTACCCTAACGCATAGTGTTCCCTAGTGTATGTAGGTGTTTTCACTGTATTCTAAGTGTCTTTTAGCATAGCACTGGCTCTGGTTAGTCAGAGTCAGTTACCACCAGGACCCGTCTGAAAAAGTTGTGGGCACAGGATGATTTTGCAACAAGGCCTCTTTCTGCTCCTCTGTTGGTTCTTTCTGCTCTTTTCTTCGTCTTTGTGGACTTCTGTTGCTTCTTTCTGTATTTCTTTTGCTTCTTTCTGTGCGTTTTTTCTTCTTTCTTCACATGTCCTACCTCTGTAGGCATAGTTAGAAACTAGCATTTAAAAATCCTTTGAAATTCACTTAAGAAAACCATAGGTTTCAGGCACGTTATAGTTAGAAATTAGCATTTAAAAAACCTTTGAAATTCACTGAAAAAACCATAGGTTTCAGACACGTTATAGTTAGAAATTAGCATTTAAAAAACCTTTGAAATTCACTGAAAAAACCATAGGTTTTAGGGACAGTTATAGTTAGTTGGACATTTCACTCGTACAAAACCATAGAAATTCCCCGTTATAGTTAGTTCAGCTAACTATAACTCGCGCCCGCAATGCACTGCTGATGACATCACATATTACATCACTCATGACATGGTCAGTGACATCACTGATGACATCACTGATGACATCTCAAATGACATCACTGATGACATCACTGATGACATCATCCATGTGATAATTTCATGCATCTTCTCACACCCTAATATAACTTTTGGTACACCCACTCTAAATTACAGACTGCCATTCTCAAAACCATACACACTCCAATACCAATAACTACATACCCACTCACTGATTCTTAGGTCTACACACACACATCTACTCACTCACCCGTACAGTCACTCATACTTACAGTCACTCAGTACAGGACTATCATATGCACTCATACACCTATATAAACACTCACACACCGCCACTCATCCATAGAGGTACTCACACACCTAGTCAGTCATGCAAAAAATTAATCACACACCCATTTACTCACCTATACAGTTATACACACACCAGCTCACTTACTCATACAAATACTAGCACATTCTTACGCTCTTATACAATAACTGATACAAGCACACACACATCCATACAGCCACTCTCACAATCACACATTCTCACTTATAGCCATTTAAATACTCTAACACACATATATACTGCCTTTTACATATGTAGTTACTCGCACATGTACCACTGAGATATACATTCACTCACTAACACACCCATACACACACTCACCCACCCAAGCAGTCCATCACAGATGCACTCTTGAAATCATGCACCCAGAGAATCACCCACTCACACATCTATGTACAGAGTCACACACACCCCACCCACACAAACACTCAGGCACCCATACAGATACTCAGAGAACCAATCAATAACCCATATAGACACTCATGTAGCTATTCGCAAATCCATGCATCCACTTACACACCAACAGACAGACGGATACAGACATTCACACAGTTTAGTCACTAACCCATGCATTCAGTAAGATACGTTTAATCACTCACTTGTAGAGTCAGTCACGCACGTACTAAATCATCCATTCAGACACTTATACACCCCCTCATTCTTCAATACGCCTTTCCCTATATATATTAAACATATTTAAACTTTACAGAAACACATAGTCACTGGATGATGTCATCAGTGATGTCATCAGTGATGTCACTGACCATGTCATGAGTGATGTAATATGTGATGTCATCAGCAGTGCATTGCGGGGGTGCGAGTTATAGTTAGCTGAACTAACTATAACGGGGGAATTGCTATGGTTTTGTACGAGTGAAATGTCCAACTAACTATAACTGTCCCTAAAACCTATGGTTTTTTCAGTGAATTTCAAAGGTTTTTTAAATGCTAATTTCTAACTATAACGTGTCTGAAACCTATGGTTTTTTCAGTGAATATATATATATATATATTATCTACTGGCGGTCGCCAGTAGATAGTTATAGTTAGGACCTAGTTTCCATAGGAAAAGCGTTTTTTCTTTTCCCAATAACTTTGGCGCCGGATGACGAATCTTCGCGAAATTTTCAAAACTAGTGGGGCGCTCTGGTCAGCTCTTATCCTGAGAGTTTCGGGGTGATTCGTCAAGCGGGGGCCGAGAAAAAATGGGGGTCCCAAAACGCGTTTTCCCCATGTTATTTCCCATAGGAAACTTTAGACACAGCTACAGCCCGAACTGCTGAACGGAATTACACCAAATTTGGCAAAAAGGTAGCCCTTGGTTCAGAAAGTGCCCTTTTTTTTAAATGGTGTAAATCCGTTCAGTAGTTCCTGAGAAATTCAAAAAATAGAGGTCAAAAAATCAATTTCCCATAGGAAACTTTAGACACGGTTACAGCCAAAACTGCTGAATGGAATTACACCAAATTTGGCAAAAAGGTAGTGCTTGGTTCAGAAAGGCCCTTTTTTTTTAAATGGTGTAAATCCGTTCAGTAGTTTTCGAGATATTAAAGGAAAAAAATCTTTATATATCTGGGCGGGACCTAACTACACAAGCACAAGCTTGGCTCTAATTGGCCGCCAACACTTCAATCCAGGAAGTGTTGGCAGCCATCTTGGTGCAATGCTTTTTAGGTCTCGCCTAGCGACGCAGCGCATGCGCTGCTCACTACACAAACACCACTGCACTGCCCTAAACCCTAAAACACTACCCCAGCACAACCCCCTACACTGCACGAATACCACTGCACTGCCCTAAACCCTAAAACACTACCCCAGCACGACCCCCTACACTGCCCAAACACCACTGCACTGCCCTAAACCCTGAAACACCACCCCCAGCACGACCCCCTACACTGCCCGAACACCACTGCACTGCCCTAAACCCTGAAACACCACCCCCGGCACGACCCCTACACTGCCCGAACACCACTGCACTACCCTAAACCCTGAAACATCACCCCCAGCACAACCCCCTACACTGCCCAAACACCACTGCCCTAAACCCTGAAACACCACCCCCAGCATGACCCCCTACACTGCCCGAACACCACTGCACTGCCCTAAACCCTGAAACACCACCCCCAGCACGACCCCCTACACTGCCCGAACACCACTGCACTGCCCTAAACCCTGAAACACCAGCCCCAGCACGACCCCCTACACTGCCCGAACACCACTTCACTGCCCTAAACCCTGAAACACCAGCCCCAGCACGACCCCCTACACTGCCCGAACACCACTGCACTGCCCTAAACCCTGAAACATCAGCCCCAGCACGACCCCCTACACTGCCCGAACACCACTGCACTGCCCTAAACCCTGAAACACCAGCCCCAGCAAGACCCCCTACACTGCCCGAACACCACTGCACTGCCCTAAACCCTGAAACACCAGCCCCAGCAAGACCCCCTATACTGCCCGAACACCACTGCCCTAAACCCTAAAACACCACCCCCAGCAAGACCCCCTACACTGCCCGAACACCACTGCCCTGCCCTAAACCCTGAAACACCACCCCCTGCACGACCGCCTACACTGCCCGAACACCACTGCCCTGCCCTAAACCGTGAAACACCACCCCCAGCATGACCCCCTACACTGCCCAAACGCCACTGCACTGCCCTAAACCCTGAAACACCAGCCCCAGCACGACCCCCTACACTGCCCGAACACCACTGCACTGCCCTAAACCCTAAACACCACCCCCAGCACGACCCCCTACTCTGCCCGAACACCACTGCACTGCCCTAAACCCTGAAACACCAGCCCCAGCACGACCCCCTACACTGCCCGAACACAATTGCACTGCCCTAAAGCCTGAAACACCAGCCCCAGCACGACCCCCTACACTGCCTGAACACCACTGCACTGCCCTAAACCCTGAAACACCAGCCCCAGCACGACCCCCTACACTGCCCGAACACCACTGCACTGCCCTAAACCCTGAAACACCAGCCCCTGCATGACCCCCTACACTGCCCGAACACCACTGCACTGCCCTAAACCCTGAAACACCAGTCCCTGCACGACCCCCTACACTGCCCAAACACCACTGCACTGCCCTAAACCCTGAAACACCAGCCCCCGCATGACCCCCTACACTGCCCGAACACCACTGCACTGCCCTAAACCCTGAAACACCAGCCCCAGTACGACCCCCTACACTGCCCGAACACCACTGCACTGCCCTAAACCCTGAAACACCAGCCCCCGCATGACCCCCTACACTGCCCGAACACCACTGCCGTGCCCTAAACCCTGAAACACCAGCCCCCGCATGACCCCCTACACTGCCCGAACACCACTGCACTGCCCTAAACCCTGAAACACCACCCCCAGCATGACCCCCTACACTGCCCGAACACCACTGCACTGCCCTAAACCCTGAAACACCACCCCCAGCACGACCCCCTACACTGCCCGAACACCACTGCACTACCCTAAACCCTGAAACACCACCCCCAGCAAGACCCCCTACACTGCCCGAACACCACTGCCCTAAACCCTGAAACACCATCCCCTGCAAGACCCCCTACACTGCCCGAACACCACTGCACTGCCCTAAACCCTGAAACACCACCCCCAGCATGACCCCCTACACTGCCCGAACACCACTGCACTGCCCTAAACCCTGAAACACCACCCCCTGCACGACCGCCTACACTACCCGAACACCACTGCACTGCCCTAAACCCTAAAACACCACCCCCTGCAAGACCCCCTACACTGCCTGAACACCACTGCACTGCCCTAAACCCTAAAACACCCCCCAGCACGACCCCCTACACTGCCCGAACACCACTGCACTGCCCTAAACCCTAAAACACCACCCCCAGCACGACCCCCTACACTGCCCAAACACCAATGCACTGCCCTAAACCCTAAAACACCACCCCCAGCACGACCCCCTACACTGCCCAAACACCACTGCACTGCCCTAAACCCTAAAACACCACCCCCAGCACGACCCTCTACACTACCCAAACACCATTGCACTACCCTAAACCCTAAAACACTACCCCCAGCAGTACCCCCTACACTACCCAAACACCACTGCACGACCCTAAACCACTACCCCCAGCACGACCCCCTACACTACCCAAACACCAATGCACTATCTTAAACCCTAAAACACTCCCCCCAGCACGACTCCCTACACTACCCAAACACCACTGCACTACCCTAAACCCTAAATCTACCCCCAGCACGACCCCCTACACTACCCAAACACCACTGTACTACCTTAAACCCTAAACACTACCCCCAGCACGACCCCCTACACTACACAAACATCACTGCACTACCCTAAACCCTAAATCTACCCCAAGCATGACCCCCTACATACACAAACATCACTGCACTACCCTATACCCTAAAACACTACCACCAGCACGACCCCCTACACTACACAAACACCACTGCATTACCCTAAACCCTAAAACACTACCCCCAGCACGAGCCCCTACACTACACAAACACCACTGCACTACCCTAAACCCTAAAACACTACCCTCAGCACGACCCCCTACACTACCCAAACACCACTGCACTACCCTAAACCCTAGAAAATTAACCACCACCCCATGCCCAATCCCCTTACCTCTCACTCCTCGTGGTTCCTCTCTCCTCGTGGTTCCTGCTTCATGTCGTCTCTGAGGGGCGGTGCACGTCGTTGTGAGGAAACGGAACAGCCTCTGTTTCCTTACAACGATGTGGATCGTCTACATTTTTTTAGAACTCTTGGTCATTTACCATACATACCTTTACAACAAAATTTGTTGTAAAGGCATGCGTGGTAAATGACCATGCGTTCTAAAAAAATGCATAGTAATGACTTCGCGATGTACAACGCATGCGTGGTAATGCATGCGTTGTAATGGTATCGCGAAGTAAAAAAGTCGTTGTAACGGCTGTTTACCGATCGAAGCTGGCCCCTGTTCTTCAGTGAGTCATTTATTTGATAAATTAGGAGGAAGGAATGTGTTTTTTTACCGAAAAGTGCATTCCCGGCTGTTGTATTGTGAAAGTGTCCGCCTGGCCTGGTTTCACTTCCGGTGAGAGAGTGGAAGAGTCTGTTTGGATCTAAAGGTGTTCTGCTGTTGGACGGGGCCGGCGCGACACGTCATCAGAAAACACAGCTAATGGAAAGCGTTGTCCCCGAAGTGTGGAGCAGTGCCATGAGAGGTCAACGAGTGTGCGTCCCACCGCAGAATGACCATACCGCGTGACCTATGTGCCTCCTCCAGTGTACGGAAGGCAGAAGCGGCATCCATCGCAGGTCCTCTTGAAGACCGTTGTAGCACTAATTCTACATTTTGGAACTAGGGCATTTTAACCTTGTTGTTCCTGCCAGATACAAAGAGAAGATCCTGTGTTATTCAGTGCCCTCGTTACCTTTTCTGTGGGTAGTGGTGCTTGTCACTTCGCTGCCCTGCCGGTGCACACGACTGGGCTCCCCACCTCGTGTGCCATCTGCAGGGCCTCTGCCCTCGGATCACTGGTTTCGGTTTCTGGAGTGGCAACATGAACAGTTGCTCCCAAAGGACTAGCCTGAACACTTAGGTGAATATCCCCTGCGCCAGCATTCCGCGGAAATTCTTTCCTAGCTCTCCCACATCGATGAAGATGTCATAATAGCACGGCTCCGCTCGCGACACCGTATGACGTCATAGGAGCCATAAGAGGACCTCGTCGGCGTGCTGACATCAGTTCCACCCATTTTTTCCGTGCCACCGAGGTAAACAGGTGGACCGACACATTTTCACATGTATACATAGTACACTAAATATATATATATATTCACTGAAAAAACCATAGGTTTCAGGGACGTTATAGTTAGAAATTAGCTCAAATAAATTATTATATATGTGTGTTTAACTTTTTTAATTAAGTTTATTTATTATATTTGTTAAAGTGTATATTAAATCAAATTTATTTAAAAAAAAAAAAGTTTATTATTTAATATATTTAATATTAATGATTTTATTTTAAGTATATCTATATCACTGAAAAAACCATAGGTTTCAGGCACGTTATAGTTAGAAATTAGCATTTAAAAAACCTTAGAAATTAACTGAAAAAACCATAGGTTTCAGGAACGTTATAGTTAGTTGGACATTTCACTTGTACAAAACCATAGAAATTCCGGCGTTATAGTTAGTTCAGCTAACTATAACTCGCGCCCCGCAATGCACTGCTGATGACGTCACATATTACATCATTCATGACATGGTCAGTGACATCACTGATGACATCACTGATGACATCTCAAATGACATCACTGATGACATCATCCAGTGACTGTGTGTTTCTGTAAAGTTTAATTTTGTTTTATATATATGCCACGCTGTATTGAGGAATGAGTGGGTGTATAACTGTCTGTATGGAGGATTTAGTAGGTACGCGACTGACTGTATAAGTGAGTGATTAAATGTGTCTTACTGAATGCATGGGTTAGTGACTAAACTGTGTGAAAGTCTGTATCAGTCTGTCTGTTGTTGTGTAAGCTGCTGCATGGATTGGTGAGTAGCTGCATGAGTGTCTATATGGGTTATTGATTGCTTGCCTGAGTATTTGTATGGCTGCATGAGTGTGTGTGTGTGGGTGGGTGGGAGGTGTGTGACTCTGTGCATAGATGTGTGAGTGGTTGATTCACTGGGTGTATGGGTTCAAGAGTGCATGTGGAAACAGCTGTATGGGTGGGTGAGTGTGTGTATGGGTGTGTTGGTGAGTGAATGGATGTCTCAGTGGTACATGTGCAAGTAACTACATATGTAAAAGGCAGTATATGTGAGTGATGGTGTATATAAATAACTATATGTAAGAGTCAGTAATTGTGAGAGTGGCTGCATGGATGAGTGTGTATTTGTAGCAGTGATTCTATAAGAGAGTAATTATGTGTTAGTATCTGTATGAATAAGTGAGGTTGTGTCTGTATAACTGTATAGGTGAGTAAATGGAAGTATGATTGATTCTTTGCATGACTGACTAAGTGTGTGAGTAACTCTGGATATGTGGCAGTGTGTGAGTGTCTGTATAGGTGTATGAGTGCATATGATAGTGTTGTATTGATGAGTGACTGCATGTATGAGTGACTGTATGGGTGAATGAGTGGATGTGTGTGTAGACCTAGGAATCAGTCAGTGCGTATTTAGTAACTGGTATTGATGTGTCTATTTTTTCGAAAATGGTAGTCTGTATTTTAGAGTGGGTGTATCAAAGGTTATATTCAGGTGTGAGGAGGTGCATCAGATTTTCACGTGGATGATGTCATCAGTGATGTCATCAGTGATGTCATTTGAGATGTCATCAGTGATGTCACTGACCATGTCATGAATGATGTAATATGTGACGTCATCAGCAGTGCATTGTGGGGCGCGAGTTATAGTTAGCTGAACTAACTATAACGCCGGAATTTCTATGGTTTTGTACAAGTGAAATGTCCAACTAACTATAACGTTCCTGAAACCTATGGTTTTTTCAGTTAATATATATATATATATATATATATACATATATATATATATATGCTCCGTGTTCCTGCCAATGGTTTCCGCACTCGTGAACGAGTGCTCTTGGTCCAGCGGCGGCAGCGCCGCTCCAATATTCCGCTCCTCACTCCGAAAAGTAAAAGGACCAGCACTCTCGTTAGGTAAATCCACACTTCGAATTTATTGCGATAAAGTTTTTCAAAACAAACGCGTTTCGGCGTTAGCCTTCGTCAATGTCCTTGACAAAGGCTAACGCCAAAACGCGTTTGTTTTTAAAAACTTTATCGCAATAAATCCGAAGTGTGGATTTACCTAACGAGAGTGCTGGTCCTTTTACTTTTCCTCCAATGATCCCAGGAAAAAACGAGAGCGGCACACCTGGAGACTGCACAATAGTTTATTGTGCACCAAGATGGCGCGTTTTGGCGTTTAGCCTTTATCGAGTGATTTTAGCGCATGCGAATTCCCTTAGAAATACAAGTGACCGTTCATAGACAGCGAAGACATACTTCAGTTAATAAATTTTGGCTCCCATAGCCGTAGTTAAATTAACTACGATTCATATGCACTAATGTTTGTTGACCGGCAACAATACAGATAAATTAATTCTCTGAAAGGTCTATACATTTCAACAATTTCAGTATGAGTAATTTGCAATGTCTTAAAATAAGTACAGCATTTTTGTCGTTGTTGTTGCCGCAATCAATAAAGTTAATTCACATATACAAAAAAACTCCATTTACGCTGCGATACCTGTATCTGATAACACACAGTATGCAAATTCATTTAAAAGAATTCATTCTAGCCATATTTAAATGGTAATTCTAGCAGGCATAGAGAATAATGCATCCGTACAATCTTATTGGTTCAGCAGTGCAATCACCTTCTGTCGATAATCAGAATCGTATCGGGTGTCCTTGCAATGGTCGACAGGAGTGTTAATAATCCTGTACTGACATAGGTATCTATTGACCTTGTCCTAAGATAATGAGTAATGTACTCTGTATGACGCTTCCTAAGTCCTATGACGTCATCCTACACCAGGGAATATAAGCATGTTGGTGCATACGTGAGTGAGCGAAACCATAAGTGAAGAACAAAACCCCAAAACAATATATAAATAAACCACACCTGGAATAAATGTAGGGCGGTAACTTGCTTGCCAAAATATCTCCTCCTATGAGTGGGAGTTGCCATCTGTTAATAACTGGTCCTGGCTCCCCTTGATATGTGAATTACGGAGTTGGTATACCCCTCTCAAAGAATTCAATCCCTGAGGGTAAGATATTACGAGGCAAGTACTGAACTTTCCTAACATTAAAAATAAGTGGTCTTGTTTAAAATCCTACTGAAAGAAGAAAACTGCTGCTGGTGGTACCAGGTAATTCTAACGCCCTATATGGGTTGCTAATTCCTCCCCACTGTTTAATCCATTTGGGGTTTTGGTATTTAGATCGATAATGTATCTGGATTCTAGAATGCAGAGATCTTTCTCTCTATCTCCTCCTCTTTGGTGTGGCAGGACCCTATCTATCCCGTAGAATTGCAGTTGGTTGTTATTACTGTTATGCTTATCAGCAAAATGTCTGGCTACAGGGTAGTTGAAATCAAGATTGGTTACTGCCCGTAGGTGCTGTAAGATTCTGGTTTTTAGCTGTAACTTTGTGCTGCTGACATATTTGAGGCCACATGGACACTCCAATATGTAAACGGCATATTCACTAGTACAGGTAATCGATTTCATGATGGTCTTTTCGATTCCTGAATCTGTACTGTATGTCCTGCGGCTTTTACTTTTCTTGCATGCCTTGCAGGAATTGCATATTGTGAATCCTTTGGTTGGACTCAGCCAATTTTTTGTGGCTCCTTCCTGTTGGTAGCTATGGACCAACCGATCTTTTATAGATTTTGGGCGTCTGTATGTAATATTGGGAGAATTGCCTATGTGTTTACCTATGACAGGATCGGCTATTAGAAGGCTCCAATGGGCTTTCATAGCCTTCCATAATCTCATTGCACCTTTACTATAGGAGGTAATCATCTTGGGTGCCTCATTTTTATTTTTATTATGGTCAGATTTGGGTCTTTTGTTAAAAAGTAATTCATTCTGTGTTTTTCCCCTGACCTTACTTCTAGCCTCAAGCAACATCTTGTTGCTGTAACCTCTCTTTTTGAACCTTTGTTCCATCAGTGTTTGTTCCCTCATAAAATCCTCGTTGGTACTACAATTACGGCGAGCTCGTAAGAGTTCTCCGTATGGGATACTTTGGACCAATGGTACGGGATGATTGCTTGAGGCATGTAAGATGGTATTTCCTGCCGTTGCCTTTCTAAAAAGACTAGTAGTCATTTTGCCGTTCACAATTTTTACAGTAACATCCAAAAATTCACAATTATCAGTACTTATTTTGTGAGTAAAGCTTAGGTTAAGATCATTATCACCCAATTTCTGGATGAATTCCAGTGCCAAAGTCTGGGGCCCATCCCAAATCAGGAACAGGTCGTCTATATACATGATCCAGATTGGGATGTGTTCTGTGTATACATCATTAGCCTCTGTCCACACTACCTGTTCCTCCCACCAGCCTAAGAATAAATTTGCCAGACTGGGGGCGAAACATGTCCCCATTGCAGTTCCCGACTTTTGGCGATATAATATTTTCTCAAAAAGGAACATGTTTTGCTCTAAACAGTACAACATCATTTCTTCCAACATTTTGTTATGTCCCCACAGTGTAATGTGTCTCCTGCGTAGGACGTGCATACAAGCCTCTACCCCCTTCTTTTGATTGATACACGTAGACAGAGGGCACACGTCTAAGGCTATCATTGAGTAGCTTTCTTCCCACTGAACATCATGAATACGTCTCTGAAAGTAGGAGCTATCCTTGCAATAGGATCTCAGATTGGTGACGTGGGGTGATAAAAACAGGTCAAGAAAGATGTAAGTATTCTCAAATAGTCCCCCATTTGAGGAGACTATTGGTCGCCCTGGTGGTTTAGTGGGGTCCTTATGAATTTTAGGTAGTAAGTATAAAAAAGGTACTCGTGGATTATCTGTTTTCAAAAATTTCAACTCATCATTGTCTATGAGTCCCATATTTTATTTATTTATTTTATTTATTTGAGTTTTATATAGCGCTGGCTAGACCCGGAGGTATCAGAGCGCTTTACATAAGGATTCACAAAGTTACAAAATTACATCAGTTACAAGTTACATCAGTTCCAAGATAACATTTCCAGAGCGTCGGAAGACGAAGTAAATGGAGCTTAGAAGGGAAAGGGGGTGGGGTATAGGAGGGAGAAAGGATGGAGATAGGATGGATGGAGAGACGAAGGAGAGTCTGCCCAAAGTCCGGTTGGGTAGGTGCGGCCGAGGGGGAAGTCCACAGCCCATCTCCTCTATAGCTATCAGGTAGCTCCACCGGGCATCAGTCAAGCGGCTAGGTCTCAATGAGAAAACAGTTAGAGAGCAAAGAGGAGGAATAAATGGAGCATAAAGGAAAAAGTGGGTGGAGTAAAGGGGTAGAGGAGTAGCACGACGTGGTAGGGAACACAGTGGCAGCCATTTTGGGGTCAGGCAAGGGATCAACAGGTAGTAACAGGGAGGGCTCAAAAACTTGCTTGCCAAAAGATCATGGACATCCCCATGCCCTTCACCACAGACCTGGCCTTGGGGAGCATCCACTGAAGAACCAAAAGTATGCAGCAGCAGCTCAGCGCGTTGAACACGGACATGCTTGAAACATGCAAATTAGATGGGATCCATCGCTACCTCAAGATCGAATGTGGGTATGAAGCACTCCGGGCCCCCTCTGTGCAGAGTCTGACGATCAGGCACGATGAGTCAACGGGCGCCACTTCCAACACGGCAACCGGGATGACCGGGGCAGCAGCGCGCCTTCCACCAGTCACGGCCGGCGAACTCCGCTTCCGAGGGTCCCCACTGCCTCCCAGGGCTATCCTTAGAAATTCTTTTAGGGCCTTATAAGTAAATGCCTGCTGATTAAGTCTTCCTGAGCACTTGCATTTGGTGACTGGCAGGGGTGAGGTGTAGTACTGCAATTTTCACTGCTGAGCGCTGTCAGTGCTTGTTGGTCTATGGGGAAGGCACAGAGCCCCTTCTTCTATAAATCCCTCCTGCTGCGCTGAGGTATTGGATGTCGCTGGGGCACCTAGTGCAAAGCCCCCCTCATTTATTCGGTCTTCTGCTGAGTCCCAGTCGCCATTTTAGGGTCAGGCACAGTCAGGCAAGGCTCCGGTTCGCTGCCATTTTCTAGCCGGTGTCTGGCTGTCATATGATTCCAATCTTTTAGACGGTCGTGATATCTTCTGATTACCACTCTGTATGCATCCCATCCGATCTCTTCATAGCATGTGTGGTCCGATAGTTGCCGTAAGGCCTCAGTTCTATATTGTTCGATGTCCATGATAACGATATTGCCTCCTTTGTCTGAGGGCTTGATGATAATTTTGGGGTCATTTTCCAGATCGTTCAAAGCTCGACGTTGTTCTTTGGATAGATTGTCCCAATTGTGGCTTGTGATGTTCCATCTCATTTTCATCAGTTCCTGAATCATTGCAGAACTGTAGGCCTCTATGTTATCATGTGGTACATTCGGGTTATACTTAGATTTCAATTTGAGGCCACTGTGGCTAGCCTGATTGGTTGTTAGGCCTAGTTGTTGCAGGGTTCGATCTGTATTGGCCTCGAATCTGTGCTCGTCGTTGGTCTCTAGATCGTGTAAATTAAGGATCAAATCGATATCGCCGACCTGGAGATCGAAAAAATTTGTCAGTCCACTTCTGAAAGTGGGTGCTTGTCTTTGTCCAACTGTCATTTTGTATAGTTTCATGAGTTTTAATTTTCTCACATATAAAAAAGATCAATTATAGTGTCAATATAATTAATATCATTAGAAGGACAAAATGATAGACCTAAGCGTAGTAGCGATATCTCTTCTGGTGTTAATATTCTAGAGGATAGATTAACAATAGAATTGTCACTCACTGTATCTTCTGTCCTTGTTGTTTTATATTTGGTTCTTCCTCCCCTTCTTTTAGTTAGTCGGAGTCTTTTTTGGTTTCTTTTGCTTTTCCTCTTTTGGGACCTTTGCCTCTTCCTCTGCCCCTGGTTGGGGGTTTGTCCGGTACTCCCTGTTCCTTCTTTTGTTTTAGCAATTGAAATTTGCGGAGGAATGTCAGGGGACATACTCCTAAAGGGACACCTAAATTCCGTCCCTCTGAGTCCGAGCTGAGATCCGAGCTTGATCCAGTAGAAAGAATCTCTTCTTGTCTTTGTTTAAGAGAAAAGCGAAGGTCTCTTTGTGCCCAGTCAAAACGTTTTGCATAGGTTAAGATATGCCCTTCTGCGTAATCCTTTTTGTCCCGTAAGAATTTGCGTTGTTTTTTCGCTTTAATGGCTTCTTCGTATTGCTTTAGTTTATTTTGCAGGGTTTTGGTAAAGTCAATAACTGCTTTGTCAGTTTTCACTTTTTCTAATTCAATTCTTAGGGCAGCTAATTCTTTTCTGGTGGTTTCCAAATCAATTTGTGCATATTTTATCAGGATCTCCACCATCCCTTTGCAGGTTTTTGCCATATATACTGCCCATTCTACTAGTAAGTCTGGATCATTATATCCATACATAAGTAGAATCATACATCAATAACATAGTGATGGGTGTATGCTTATGGGCTTATTGTCCTGTAATAACAAATATCTGTCACTGTGTGTAGATATGATTATAGCAATTGCATCTATAAGTGCTTCACTTTTGAAATATTGGGGGACAAATATAAAATAAAAAAATTAATATAAATACAAAATTAAAAATAAACCGTAATTTACAGCAAAAATGGAATGCCTGAGTTTGTAATATGTATCCATGCATATACATATGGAACTTTATCTAGTACAAGTTTATATGTCCTGAATATTTTGCATATGTGTATCATGTTACAATCTCTATTTGTGTATACCTATTATATGTAGTTATGTATCTATATATTTTGCTCTCACTGCTGAGAAAAAAATAACTAATCTCCCCAAACCACTACTCCATGACTCATCCTATTTCTTTTCAAAATATCCCATACCTCCACTCTCTGACTTACCTCTTTTACTACTATGAACTCCAAAATTAGCCCTTTCTAAACTCTTCCTTCCTCTATCCATCATTTATCCTATTCATAAAACTAACAGGCTCACATGTTCACCACTCCCACTACTCCCAGTAACAATTAAAATTTCCCTCATCTAATCCACCACTAATCCACCTTGGGCTCCAGAGTAGTGTACTATTCGCCAAAAAGCACTTCCACGCCTGGTCAGGGGTAGTAAGCGCTATATAAAAACAATTCCAATATATACATTACATTAACACTATGCAAAACACAAAACATCATATAACATTATATAAAATAACGATAAAGTACAACCAAGCTCTAACTAGGCCTAGCACAGAACACTATTAAACAAAATAACACAAAGCACAACTAAAACACCCAAAAAGTAGAAATCAACACTGACTACAATTAACTAGTTCTACCTACATCCCCCCATCCCAAACCTCTATTAAACCATAAGAAAGGTTTTACCTAAATATCTCAGTCTTTAGGAGGTATGAATTCCTGAATTATAGCAAGTAGTTTTTCGGATCATGCAGTGATTTCTGTTGACTTTGATTGGAATCTAGACCCCTGTATAAGTAGAAGGTGGTGCTTTAATAAACTGTTACTTTCGGAGCTCGACTGGGTTGCATCGATACATCTTTTTTTTTTTTTATAAATCTTTTTATTTCAAGACACATAGCACATACTTCGTCACCATGATTAAAGCACAATACATCCCACCTCTCCTGGCTGCGTTTATGATAATCTTAACATTCGTATCATGTCCCCCCCGGGATGTCACCTCTCTTCCCCCCTTCAGTTGATTTGCTCCTATATTTCCTCCCCACTCCTCTGCGACCTTGGGTCCAAGCACGGATTGCCTCTGAACTCGTTCCATTTATTCCATACCTTCCCCCATTTTTGGGGGCATCCCCTATTGGATTGGTATAGATCGCCTTCTCAGCCACCATGCACCAGTCCATATCCCTTTTCCAGTCCCTAAGGGACGGAATTCAGTCCGCCCCCCACAAGCGTACTACATTTCTTTTGGCAATCATCAGTGCTAGTGTCACACCTATTTGGTCAGCTCTGCCCAAGTCAGTTGGCTCCCACACATTCATTAGACACCACTTTGGAGCCAGGGATAACTCACTCCCATACACCACATTTATGCATTGAATTATCGCTGTCCAAAACTCCTGGATCTTGGGACAAGCCCAAAGTTTATGAAAAAAGGAACCTTCCAGCCTGCAGTCCCTACGACATAGGGCTTCTACGTTTTTCCCCATCTTTACTAACGTGGTACATGAAATGTAGGCCCTATGGAGGATTTTAAGTTGCACCAGTCGGAAACGGGCCCTAATGGCCACCTCCCGAGGGGAGGAGATCACCTCGGTCCACTCCTCGTCTTGTATGTCTGGAATATCTCTCTCCCATTTGTCCCTTGGTTTAGTCAGCTGGTCTGGTACGTTATTTATTAATTTCTTATAGGTTAGCAAGATTGCCTTTTTTGCAATGTGCTCCTCCAGTAACCTGCACTTTAGAGGGGAGGACTCTGGAAGGGTCTCCCCCCTAGTCAGAACTGCCTGCAGGGCGTGCCTGAGCTGTATGTATCGGAACGCCTCCGTGGGAGCGAGATTGTAATCCTTCTGTAGGTCCGTGAATGATCTAACACCCCCTCCCTTCCACACGTCACCGACTGTCGAGATTCCCAAAAGGTCCCATTTATCGAATCCCTGATGTACCCTCAACCTGTCCAGGAGGTGGGACTCCCAAAGCGGCTTAGCCTGTGTGATCTTTTTCTTCCAGCCCATCTCAGCCGTAGTAGAATGCCAGATCTGGACCGTCAGGGCCGTAGGGCCCACCAAGTGGAGTCTTTTGGCGGGGGTATAGATGGCCCTGGATCCCAGCGTGAGTCGATCCATCCGATACCCTGGTTCGGCCATGGGCTGGTGTGCCCATTGATTGATTAACTACCGATACATCTTTTTTTAATGTAATTCTTCCAAATCACTTTAGATTCCTCCCCTCTTTTTATTGTTTGGGATACCTTTCAGGAGGCATTGAGAGGATATGCAATAGCTTGTTCAGCAAAAATTGTAAAAAATAGAAAAAATATGATTTAAGTGCTTCAGGAGAATGTTGAGTGTGCTACCTCCCCTGTAGTCTCTGACAATACTTGAAATCGCAAAGCCAACCTGCAGGAGTTTGATTTGGTAAAACAAAAACCTAAGGACCACTATAGAGCAGAAGAATTGGTAAGGGAGATAAACATAAATCTGCATAGATCTGCTATGAGGAGAATGAGCATGCTGCAGACTGCCAGCATGGACGGCTAAAGTCAAGTCCAGTGGAAATTTTGGGAAATCTATTGAGGACTCAGTGTCTAAATGGTTTGTTTCCCACCCAGACCTTATACGGAGGATTTTTTTTAACCATTATCAAGCTCTCTATCAATTAGACGATGCTAGCGATCCCAGCCGGTTTAGAGAATGTCTACAAAAGATTCTTAGGATGACAAAAGTTCAAGAACTGGATCTCGTTGTGCTGATTTTGGTTGAAGAAATTAAGCTATGTCTAGATGGCTGTGA
Source organism: Calotriton arnoldi (assembly GCA_963921515.1). NCBI lineage: Eukaryota > Metazoa > Chordata > Amphibia > Caudata > Salamandridae > Calotriton > Calotriton arnoldi. The sequence continues at coordinate 1,825,259 of CAWUFW010000319.1, forward strand.
AAATGGGAAGATTGTGGGCTCCCTGTAAGATTTTCTTTCCTGAGCTCCAAGCACATTGGTCAAATTATTTAATTAAATTTTACGGGGAAGACTGCGATGGCTTCATTTTCAGACGCAATTGTCATCAGTTTTTAAAAAAAAGATAAGCCGGCAGCATACCCTGGTTCATATCGTCAGTTAGTCTCCTAAATTTGGACTATAAGTTGTTCATGAAAGTCATAGCAAATAGGGTTATATCAGTGGCCTCGACTCTGATTCATCTGGTTCAGAATGGGTTCCTGGAGAATAGGTCAGTATCAGCTAACACTCACTATTTGATACAGGCCATTGATTATTTCTCTCACAACAAATTGAAAGCAGTAATATTGATGTTCAGCGCAGAAGAAGCTTTCGATTTGGTGAATTGGAAGGCCCTTTTTCACATTTTGGAATCTTTTTCATTTCCTCCCTAGTTCATATTGATGCTTAAGAAACTTTATCAGAATGCCTCAGCTTCAATAATAATAAACTCTGCAGAGGCAGGGAGAATTGGGATTACCAGGGGGACTAGACAAGGGTGTCCGTTGTCTCCAAATTTGTTTGCTTTGTTAATCGATTCTTTTGCTAAAGTCATCCGCTGAGATTATCACATTTGTCCTCCTGTGTCCGGTATAACCAAATTGAAGTTATACGCAGAGCATTTGGTTGCTTGGCTGAAGGTAGAGAAATCTAACATCCAAAACTTATTAGGAAAGATTCATGTGTTCACCTTGATCAGGGGATATAAAAACAATCCGGAAAAAAACGAGATTCTTTCCGTTGCCGATATTCTGCAGGGTCTGGGTCATAGATATAGGTATTTGGGTATGTACGGTACATCAAACTATGGCAACTTGTTCAAATCTAACTATGAGGCAACATGCTATCATCTAATGGCCAAACCCCAGTCTCCGACTCATTACAGACCCTTCAAAACATCTTAGAGACTGTGTTACATCTATTAGGGAATATAATGGATAATTCCGATCAGATGCTGGACACACAAATAGGAATGCTCCAATATTTAGTTAATAAGAAAAAGAAACATCAGCAAAAGGACCAGCAAGTCTCATCTTTTAAAAGCAAAGGAGAGGCGGTAGGAAATTCGGATATGTCAAAAGAAAACCAATTAATAGAAACGCCTTCCTCAAAAAAGAAAGAAATGGCGACTCAAACTAACTGGAACTCAAAAAAAAGAAAGAGTAAAAAAATGGATAATGGAAAAATGTTCTCCTTAAAAAAGCTATTCAAAGATCCAAATACGGAAAAAGTCCGAAATAAAGTAATTCCTTACTATCCAATCTTCTACCAATGCGGTTCTAAGGTCCAACTGCCAACTCCCGACAAAGAAACAAGTATAATGGCAACAGAAAGGGCGAATCTTTAACAACTGACCTTACGGACCCAGTAAAGCAGGATATCTTAAAGGGAAAAAGAGACCAGCGGCAATTGACTAAGAAAAGAGCTAGAAGAAGATTCCCGAAAAAGAAAGCTCAGAAGAAAAAATTTCCGAGGCGCACATCTCATGAAAGTAAGACCCCGGCAAAGACACAATCTCCACGACCAGCAATAAGAGCACATGAGATTGGTCATAGCGACCAAGATCACAAGGAGAAAGTAAAACTAAAACAACTAAATCCTTCTGCTCCAAAATTCTCTATGCCTGGGCATGCTACTGAACAATCAGCAGTACTTCATGCCCAAAATAAGGAACAGGCCTCGGGGCATCAAATTCCCAGGAACAGCGGAATCAATCATGCACCTTGGAATTCTCTGACTTATTTCCCTCAGGAAACAACCCATTAAATCGAGGGAGGATAGTGAATCTAATACACAAGATCCCTCAATTACAGTCTCTAAGTAGTTCCGAAATAAAACTAGTGGTCTTCCCGTCAAAGTCTAAAAGTACGGTGGCCATTGTGGAATTTAGGTTGTGTATCATTCCAACAATAATTCTAAATGAATGTGAGATTCTTTATAAAAATGGATACGACATCGCCGCAGTAAACAATAAAGGAATTCAAATAAAGGGGAAACTTCTGGAAAAAAATAGTATATCTTGCGATGACAAAATCAGTAACATCAAAAACTCTGTTGGAATCCCTAATAAAAACTTTACTACCCCTAACGAAAATCTTACCATTTCGATAGAGAATGGAGAGAGAGTGATTTGGAACAAAAACAACTCTAAACAGGAGAGCTTCCCAAAGGAACAACATTGGTCTTGGATACCGGAGTCCTTAAATAGCCACAAACAGGGAAAGGAAACCAAACTCCCTTTTTAACAGTAGGCTGTCCATTGTATCCTCGAACAAAGAGAAACTGACGTTAATCACGGAGGATTCCCCGGCGTTGGTCTCACTTCAAGAAACCTGGGCAACAAAGCCCTTTGATCTAAACGACTATTTTGTTCATGACAAAGCGGCAGAACCAGTGACTCGGGGCCATGCCAAATGAGGATTAGCCATCTTGCTCCACGAGGACTACTTCTGGGATCAGGAAGTGATCCCCATGCATCAAAAAACTATCCAATGCCTAAAGGTTAAAAGATGGCATGTCACCAAGGACTCTCCAACAGACCTAATAATCGTTAACGCTTACATTCCACCAGGTCCTTCGAAAGACGACCTTTTGGTAAAAGCTTTTGAAGAAATAGAAAAGGTGGTGGAAGAAAGAGGATTCCCTCCTGTTTTCCTTTTAGGAGATTTCAACGGGAAAATATCTAATGATCTACTAGAAAAATGGGATTATGAAGAACAAGCAGAAGCTCTATCAATTCCTATGCCATTGTTCCCCCTTGGGATCAAGGCAGATAAACGAGGAAAAATCCTATTATCTTCTCTCCCCATAATAAATGGTGTTATCTTAAATGGACGTACTGACGGAGATATACCAGCATCCTTCACTAGAAAAGGCATCCTCACTTCTTCTATTCTAGACTACATGATCTGCAGCCAAGATCTGTTTGGTACAGCTGTAAAATTAAGTACAAAATTCCAACAGGGAAGTGACCATGCAACACTAAGACTAGAAACCGAAATAATATTGCAACGCACTTCTCCGGGGACCATTATGCATCTACAAAGTCCTGTTCTTATGAACCAGGCCCAAGGGCGATTATCATGGGCATTCCCCGCCTTTAATAAAATCAACTACGCAATTGACAACGCAAAAGTACTACAACTCACGCACTCCTCGGACCCAATAGAAAATTTCGAACTAGTGCTTATTAAAATTATGCAAGTTCTACAGGTATCTATAAAACAGAAGGACTTTGGAATAAAATCTCACATAAGAAAAACCCAGATACAAGAGTTACTGTGCTGAATAAATTAATCCGTCTGCAATTTTTACAGTTTTCTGAGACAAGAGGTCAAGAAATTAAACATTTAAAAAACGTCGGAGGAGGAAAAAGAAAAAAATTCGAAAATCGCAACAGTATAAAAGCTGGGTCAAAATTCAAATTGCAGCAAAACAAAATAATACTCAGGAGTATTGGACCTTAATAGCTAAACAAATAGGGACTAAGAAATCCTTGCAAGCTTCACCAGTTCCCCCGACTGAATGGGAAATATATTTACGCAACCTATATAAACCTAATTTGAATCAAGAAAAATGGAGTCAACCATCAAGTATGCAGCGGGAAGACAATCAATATAGTTCTTCTCCTGTGGCTCGCCAAATAGAGTATTATATAAAGAGAGCAAGATCGTCCGCCGCGATGGGTCCGGACCAAATCCCAATAAAGGTATTACAAAGCAATCCCGAGGAATGGAGTAAACTTTTAGCATCACTATTTCCTCACTGCTACTCTACTGGTTTAATCCCTAAATTCTGGAGGGGGAGCATTGTGATTCCAATCCACAAGAAAGGATCTCGGCTGCAACCAGGCAATTATCGACAGATCGCATTGTTGGATGCAACTGGGAAGATTTTTGCGGCAAATGTCTTGGACCATCTCAAAGACTGGGCCTTTTCTTTCGGAGTGATCCCTTTTAATCAGGCCGGGTTCAGACAGAAACACTCGGTAACAGATAACATAGCAGTATTACAGACAATTATCGACAAATACTTGATCTTAAAATCTCAGGTCGTTTATGCCGTCTTTGTCGATTTCTCAACAGCGTTCGACAGAGTGGACAGACCAACACTCTGGAACAAACTCAGAAATCAGGGAATCCCGGAAACTCTTCTTCACTTAATCATCTCACTACACTCAGAAACTTGGTGCCAGGTACAAATGGGAAAAGAAAAAGGAATAACTCGCCCAATTGCCACACTAAATGGCCTTAGGCAAGGTTGCCTACTGGCTCCCTTACTTTTCTCATTATACCTTAGTGACCTCCCGGATAGTTTTCTGCAGGTTGACAATTTCCCTCCAAAGATTGCATCATGTAACATACATATAATGATGTATGCCGACAACGTGGTAATTTTCGACCTTACCCCATTTGGTTTACAAAGGAACCTAGACGTTCTAACAAGATACACAAAAGAAAACTTCTTGGTTCGAAATATAACAAAAACAAAAGTAGTCCCATTGAGAGGGAAAAACCGTTACACAAAATAAAACTGGACATTGGGTGGAAAAATGATAGAAGTGGTAAAACAATATATCTAACTGGGGCGAATAGTCACCCAAACTTTATCAAACTCTCCTCACCTGCAGCATTTGAATCGTAAAGCAGATATTCACGAGGGGGCGCTCTTACGATTATACTCTTCTTCCGGCCAAAGGCACTTCTCTTCTTTATTACAGGTTTACAGCTCTAAGATCCCCCCTATCCTATCTTATGCTCTGGAATACATTCTAATTAACCAGTGGCATCTAATTCAAACTAAAGAAGGGAAAATTCTCCGCAAATTGGCTAAGGTCCACCAAGGTGTCCCGGCACAAGCACTGCGTTTGGAATTTTCTCTAGTCAGCTTCTTTGCCAGAGCAATTACCAACATAATAAGATGGGCTTACAATCTACTTCATGCAGATCAAGGCACCCTAAGATTTCTACTAAAAATGGAGACATTTGAGCCCAAATCTACTAAATACATCTTCAGTCGGAATCTGATTATTGCTTTCAAATTATCAAAATGCCCAACTACACTCTTGAAAACATGGACTCCCGCCCAATTGAAGCTCTTCCTGAAACATCTGACGCAGAGGATCAGCTTCGAACTGGATACTCAGCATTGTACTAAACTGCATCATTACGAACTCTATGCAGAATCAATCGAGTACAAACAGGTTCAACAATATATTTGTTTCTCCTTAAGGCATGGAATTCGGCGTTGTATAATTTTATTGCGGCTTGGGTTACTCCCTTTTAATTCACTTACTTTTAAATGGACTAAAAAAGAAAATGCAACCAGTATCAGCAATCTTTGCAATGGTGGAGTGCAAGATCTGAAGCACGTACTGTCGATATGCCCGAACTTGAAACTGGTCGAGGCTAGAAGGGGCTACTTAAAAACAGTCCAACTTAGATACAACAGCTCATCTGTACAGAGTTTGATTTCGCTTTTTAAATCCCCCCCTGATGAATTTGTGTGTCACCACCTGTTTAAATTCTTAAAGTCTTTTTTAAATTTGTATTGAATGTTTTTTTACTTATATTGTTATAACAAACGTTCTGTTTTACAATTTGTTGTTCTCAGCAGAGAACTAAATCAAATAAATTAAACTTGAAACTTAACTATGAGGCCACATTATTCAAAGTGCGCAATCTCCTCCTTAAATGGAAATCACTTCCTATTTCAATTGTTGGCAGAATGGCCTTGATCAAAATGCAAATACTGGCACTAAATAGTTGTAATTATTAATGTAAATTAATACATATATACTTTAAAAAATATAAATTCACCAAGCCCCAAATTTCTGCCCCATACAAGGCTCCTCCCAAGGCCATCGATCTGTATACCTCCAGAGCGGGCGACACAGCCCTGATAGTCGATGCTTTATATTTCCTGACAATAGCTGCTGCTCTATGTGTTTTTTTTTTTTAAACAAATTTTATTGAGTTTTACAATCTGAACAGGTACATTCTATGAAATGATCTATGCCAAGGTACACACAGATCAATTAACGAAAGCATCACTGCATGTGATATAAGTATAATAGCTCGGCTGCATATAGAATTCCCACTCCCCTGCCAACAATTTAGGAATCATGTACACAGCAATAATCATTTGGTGCACATTTTGTCAGCATCATGTACCCTAAAACAGTCCTATCCCCCTAAACCCCCCCCCCACCCATCCCTCCCACCAGGCGTGTCACATACAATCAATAGTTGATCTACATAATGGGGTTACTGCAGCTTAGCTTCGCAAAGGTAACAAAAGTAATGTTTAGGGATCTAACCCTGATTGGGGCGGGGGGCGCCTCGAGTTCACTGTCTAGTTCCGCCTTTTCATACAGTGCACAGGGGTAAACTATCTAATCTATCTCACCAGGAGCTTCAGCCGTGGGATCCTCATCGCTATCAGTGTCCGGGATCTTTAGAAGCACCACCAATGTTTCCCATGCCCTCGCTGCTTCTAATGCCCTCTCACTTCCCGCTCACTTTGCTAACTGCAGTCAAACTATTCCTTCGCATTCCGCCCATTTGATTAATTTTGCCTTCCATATTCTTACATTTGGGCCCCTCTGTGCTTTCCAATGCATAGTGATATCTCGTTTAGCTAATAATAGACCCATATCCAGGAATTTGCTTGTAAACTTATTTTTGGCCGTGTGGGTGAACCAATGTAAGAGGCAGGGTCCCATAGCTGGTTCCAGTTCCCTGTCAGTGATCTCGGTCAGTAATGCGACCACATCTACCCAATAGGTACCCAGTTGCGGGCAATCCCAAAACATATGTCAAAAGTCTGCCCCCTCCCTATTACAGCGTGGACAGGCTGCTGTTCAAGTGTCAAAATATTTGTTAATCTTCGCCGGGGTGAGATATGCTCTATGTAAAACATAAAAGTGCACCAGTTGGAATTGGGCATTCCTGGAACTCTTCCATGCCCGTTCCACAAGGTCAGCCCAGGTCTTTTCCGGTATCTCCTCCCCCAGATCCTCTTCCCATTTTAGCCTCAATGCAGTCAAGGGAATTAGCATTTCCTGTGTCATGCGCTTATATAGACACGTGAGCGCTTTAAAGGTTCCTGCCGCCGTCACTATGTATTGACACCCCGTCGATGTCTACAGTTCATTTAGGCCCTCCCTCCAATGTTTCCGGATAGCCACGGTAAGCGCAGAGTGTAATAAAAAGTCCCCTCTGGGCAGGCCATATTGTTCCTGTAAGTCATTGAAGGGAATCATAGTATTGCCCTCATATAAGTCTCCTATAGTGATCAGTCCCCGCTTTCTCCAGGTTGCCAACCCCTGTCAGGTACCCCCATGCGGCAGTGCATCACACATGGACAAGGGGATTTCAGGCACATAGGGATATGTAATCCGTGCTCGCTTCAGGCTCCTATTACAGCATTGCCGTGCTGTTCGTAGTTCTCCCAGTATAGCATGGAGTCGGAGGGGCAACTTCAAAACAATTTGGGACAGTACCTGCAGCGACGGAGCCCTGCCTCTGCGGTCCCCCATGCCTCGAAACCCAGACGCAACCTCCTGCGTGAGCCATTGTAACTGAGCAGCCAGGTAATAAGCCTCAAAATCAGGCACTGCCAGACCCCCCTCTGATCTTGATCTCATAAGGACTCCTAGTGCTACCCTCTGCCTGCTAGTTCCCCATAAAAACCCCGTAACCATTGTCTTGAGTTGAGTAAAGAATCTCGCCGGTATCCAAATCGGCAGTGTCCCAAAATAGTAGAGCAGTCTCGGGAGGGTCACCATTTTAAGTAAGTCCACCCGTCCAGCTACTGACAGAGGTAGCGCCCCCCAAAAATCAAAGATGCCTTTCATCCCCGTAATGGCTCTACCGATATTGCCCTCCAGCAAATCGCCCTGCGTGTGATATATTTGGGTCCCGAGATACGTCAAACATCTATACTCCCACTTCACTCTGTCAGTTTCTTGCGGGCCAGCGTTAACTTCAATTGTTGGGAAGAGGCAGGACTTTGTCCAATTTACTTTGAGCCCTGCTACTCTTCCAAGGTCACGGAGCAAATCCTTCGCTCCAGAAAGCGATTCTCTCTAATTCGCTAAAAACATTAGCAAGTCGTCCGCATAGAACGCAATGGGGTGAGTCTGCCCATACAAATCAAGGCCTCAGTAATGTAGACCCGTCCAGGCCTGAGCCGCGAGTGGCTCCATGGCCAGGGCAAACAAGAGGAGGGATAACGAGCATCCCTGTCTCGTTCCCTGACTCACTGTACAGGTGTCAGAGATCAACACCCCCGTCCCAACCCTTGCAGTAGAGTTTTTATATAATAGGACTGTCCAAGCTACAAATGCATCCCCTAGTCCAAATTTACGCATTACCTGGAACAAGTAAGGCCATTCCAGACTATCAAATGCCTTTTCTATGTCCACCGCAAAAACAGTCGCGAGATCTTTCTGATAAGAATCAGCCTCTAATACCCGCAAGAGGCGCAGTACGTTAACAGCCGATTTCCTGGTTGGGATGAATCCGGATTGATCACTGTGTATTAGGGTCGTCATATAGGGAAGGAGACGGGTAGCTAAAATACGACTCAGGATCTTGTAATCCGTATTAAGCATAGAAAGTGGGCGGTAGGCGGATCTGTCCCAGGGCGGTTTCCCAGGTTTTAACAGCGGAATAATGATCGCCTCCCGAGTTGTTGCGGGCAGGCTTCGCATCGTTATATAGTTGAGCCAGCATAGGGGCCAACAGTTCAGTGTACGCTAAATAGAATTCAATCGGCAGACCATCTGTCCCTGGCGTCTTGTACCTAGCCATGTGTTTTATAGCCCCCCTCGCTTCTCCGAGTTCGATATCCCTACCTAGTGTGTCCACCTGTTCCCCATCTAGGTGCGGCAGGTCCTCTGCATTTACAGACCTATTGATGTTGTCTTCTTCTAGGGTCAATTTACTCTTATACAAATCTGCATAGTAGGCAAGGAACCGGTCATTAATGCCTTGTTGGGTATAACAGGCCTCCCCATTCTGTTCCTTAAGCTCCAAAATTACCGTCCCCCTCCTGGCCGGGTTAGCCAGCCAAGCCAAGAGGGCCCCGGATTTGTCTCTTTCAGTGTGGGCGCGAGCAATGTACCGTTTATAGTCAAAGCAGCGCAGACGCTCTACCTGTACAGCAACCGCCTCTTTCACCTCTATAAGTTCCCCCTGCTTATCAGGCCTCTCAGGACGTTCCCGCTCTAACTCTTGCAAGCGCTGGTCTGCTTCCTGTATGTCTCGCAATAGCACTTTGCGCACTCCCACCATCTCTGAAATGCAGCGTCCCCTAATGACTACTTTAAAAGCGTCCCATTCCACTGAGGAAGCCGTCGCTGTGCCAGCGTTCTCTTGAAAATATTGGGCAAAGCCTGTGCCCACCGCTGCACGGAAAACCTGATCCTCCAAGGCTTCAGGGCGTAGGCGCCATGTAGGTATTTTGGCCTTGTGCGAGACCATTGTACCCTCAGCAGGATCGGGTTATGATCCGAGATAGTCCTAGTGAGATATTCACTACTCTGTACCCCCTCGTGCACATCGGGGGAGCACAAAACAGCATCCAACCGGACATGGAGGTCATGTAGAGCAGAGAAAAAGGAGTAATCCCGAACCCCTGGGGGCTGCGCTCTCCAAGAATCCACTAAGCCCCATCGCTGTTGCCAATCTCGCCTGGCTGCCGCTATTTTATGAATGGGTGCATCAGGGAGTGGGGGATGGGAGCAGTCAAGGACCACATCAGGAATACAATTGGAATCGCCCCCTAGTATTACTGAACCTGTTAGTATGGGTGCCAACTTCCCAGAGAGCTGGGACAAAAAGGCAGGTTGCTCCGTATTGGGGGCATAAATATTCCCTAAAACTATATCTTTACCATCTAGTTTCCCAGTTACTACAACATAGCGGCCTTCCGGGTCTGTGATTTGCTTCACGCATTGAAAGGGTACCCCCGCTCTTACCCAAATCAGTACTCCCCTGGCGAATGCCGAGTAATTGGTGTAAAACGTTTGGCCTCACCATCGGCGCTGTAGGGCCACCCCTTCCTGTGCTATTATGTGAGTCTCCTGGAGCAGCGCAATTTGAACCCCCCTGCGGACTAAGTATACGTGTATTTTATGGCGCCCTGCTGCTCTATGTGTTAATATGGAATTGCCTTTTGCCAACTGAAGGTCCCAGGAGAGCTTGTCGGTGAGCCTAACTCCTAGGTAGTCAAAGCTCCTGACCTGATCTATGCTAGAACCCTCTACAGTCATACTGTTTCTAAAAGTGCGATGAGGGTTGATGGCCATAAATGTGGATTTGCCTACATTGATCTCAACCTCCCGGTCCCTGCTGAACCCCACAAACTAGTCTAGCAATTCCTCCAAACCCATAGGGGTACGTAAGAGCAGCAAGGTGTCATCTGCAAATAGCAGAACAGGGATGTGTTCACCAGCTATCCTCGGGGCATCATGCTGACATTTTCCCTGGGTTTACACAACACCATTCATGAACAAAGAAAACAATTTGGGGGCCAGGACGCAGGCCTGTCTCTCCCCGTGATTATCAGGGATCCTAAAGGAAAGGTCGCTCTGCATGCTCCACCTAACCTGGGCAAATGTATTTGTATGAAGTCTGACAAGGAGATTGAGTCAATCGTCTGCAATCCCCATTTGGGTCAGTACAACCCAGAGAGTGTGCCTCATTACTAGATTTAATGCTGCCCCCATGTCCATAAAAGCCACAAACAGGTGGTCCCGGTTGATGGTAATGTACTATCAACAAATAGTCATGAAACGAAAAATCTGATCTATAGTACCTATATTCTTGCGAAAGCAGGTGGGACAGGACTTGATGTTCTTCCATCCACTCCTGTAAGCAAAATAAGACCTCCCTGCAGAAGGTTTTCTGGGTATTGTCAATAAGGCTGATTGGCATATAGTCTGCAGAAGTGTCTTTTGGGCCCTTTTTATGGACTGGACATTGATGGCACCACGCCACAACTCTGGGATTTACTCCTAATGCAGAACAGCATTGCTTAGCTTGTTCAGGTAGTTGTTCAGGTAGGGTACCCAGATTTCAGGCTCAGAGTGGAATAAATCCACTGGAATGGTATCTGGGCCGGGGTTTTTCTCCTTTCTCATATGGGAGAGGGCAACCCTAGTTTCCTCAATTGAAAAATCTGAAAAAGGGGTGCTAGAGGCAAACAGTGCAGGTATCACTGTCACTATGCTGTCGCCCGTGCCCTCTCCTGAGAGTGATTTCCTTTGCTCATGATCACACTTACGCTGTATAGGGCTTTAACATGATCAACCCATAGATCCACTGGAACATGCATGTCGGGAGGAGTGGAGCCACCATTGCTGTTTGATGCCACCAATTTCCAGAAGGATCTGTAATCATGTTTCCCCAGTACTTCTAGCATTTTGCTCCAATGCCTAGGCCTTCCTAGGCCTCAATATACCTATTTTTGAGCCTTCTTTGATGGCCTTGATTAGTCTCCCTTTTCCTTTCTAGACTCCCTGGTAAACCAAGGGCAACACACAGAGGGAACATGTCCTTTTGTACTCTGCTTCGTGAGATAATATTTAAGGGTGCTAAATAACTCCCTCTGCTTACTGTTGAACATGGCTGCATCCCAATTAAGGGGATTATAAGATCCAAAGCGGTCTACAAATGATTGATAGATCTTTGCAATGGGCCGCGTTTCCGTGCTGATGTTGGCCCACTTTATGTTCTTGCGATTGTTTGTAAGAGCCAATGGAGTTATGGAGGTGTCATTAACTATCTCATGGGATTTGGGAAACAGGTCTAATTTAAAAGCAGCGAAAAGCGCATTATGATCACTATCCCCACGGGTAACAACTTCCATATCTATCATATAGCGCCATAGTCTCAAATCAAGCAGGATATAATCTATGTGATTGGTATACATGCCTCTTTTGAAGGTAAAACAAGGGTAAATATCAGATTTAGTGTGCCGATTGGAAGCTCTAAGGCCAAGGTCTAAGCAAAGGTGGAAAATTTGACTTGTGACTTGTGGCCATTTCAACGCCGGTTTACTTGTGAGTTTATGGATTCCCCACTCCTTGTCCTCATCTGCCATGAAGGCTGTTAGAGGTTCAAGTAGTTCAAATTTAGTGTTACAGTCCCCCGCTATTATCAAGGACCAGGAATGGTGTATACTGCCCTCTACTAATGCTTAAAGTGCTTGTATGGTTGAGGATTCTGCACTGTCCTCGACTGAGGATATGTAGATGTTAATCACAACTAGGTGTTTTAGTACAGCTGAACTATGAAATATCAGATGAATGCCTAAGATGTCCCTTGATCCTGAGTCTAGTAGTTCAACCTTAAAGTTATTGGAATTTTTAGCAATATTATTAAGCCTCCTGAGGCTCTCCCAAAGTAGCTAGGATGGCATGTGCAAAATAGGTGAGGTAGCCTAACCTATAAATTGGCTCAGCAGCCCATGTTTCCTGTAGCAAAATTATTTGGTGGCTATTCATAAATTCCCTCCATTCCAAATCATTTTGTTAGTCGGTAAACCTGCGACATTCCATGCCACGAGTTTGACTTCAGGATTTTGACTCACTTCAGGTGTGGCTAGCAACAGGGATGTATGCTGTACTAAACGAACAGATCAAGATTGTGTGGTTGATAACTGTTGTACGTTCTCTGGCGTGTTTGGCCTCCCACTCCCCAATACAGGAACCATACTAATTGCTAACTCAGGCTTTTCAGCAATAGCGAATAATGCAGCATAAGGCTTAGCACTACTTTGGCGGATGTCCTGGAGAAGCCAATTGACATCAGATGTAGCTAGGGAACCTGGACCAACCGGCCTTGTTTTGTGTGCTGTACTTTGGATCAAGAACAGACATCTACTGTCCTCAAGGACAATTTTTGATGGTGGTTTTATTTTAATGCATATATTCGAGGCATTGTATAGGGGCACTCTATGCTCTAGAGTAATCAGACCTTCATTTATTTTGCTTTTAGTGAACCTTATGCCTATATACTGAACGCCTCCCAGCGTACTGCAAATAACATCTAGCTTGTACAATGTTCTCCCTGAAAATAGACTGACAGTTACGTACTTTGCGTAACCAGTGAATTGTCTTTTTAACTAGTGCTTCTTTGCTTTCGAAGGCCCCAGGGCTTAATTTAGGAACATTTGTTACAAAGATTGCCTCCTCCATATGGGCACTAGCACTACTCTCGTCCGGCATATAGTATCGTGAGGCCGGACTATTACTTGTCGAGAATGTAGTGGTATGTGCCTTCCCATCAGGGCTCCTTGCATTACCTTGTAAAGATTGCGGTGTAGATGAACTCAATGCTCCCTCCCCTTGCTGCATGCCATTGCCCTCCCACCTGTTGCCTCCTCCCGCATGATGGACGCTTGGCCTAGAACCAGGACTGAAGTAAGAAATCCTGGTTACATTAGAGGTAGTAAACTGGGGCGGGCATCTGGCTTGTGTGTTTGGGATGACTGGTGGAAGGGCTGCCACATGAGCGACAGAACCAAACTTTTCAGTGCTTCTAGGTGGAGCAAGCCCCTTACCCTCCTCTAGATAGCCTAACATTAGAGTCAGTTTGTCCACTTTTTCGGTAAGAGTCTGCATGAAAAAGGTGACACAATTCCTTAGCTAACAAATCTCGGCCCTCAATGACATCAGTGGTAGTGGTGCCCTGTGTAGGTTCGGTCGACCTTGCTCTCAAATCGCTTTGGGATGTAGCACTTCAAGTATGGGGATCCTCATGTTGATAAAGAGCTGAGAACGCTTTTGGTACATTCAACATTAATGTGGATGGAGGTTGGTTGAGCGTCACCTGCTCTAGTGCCAAGTATACTGTCTCTGGCCTCAGTGGACCTGGTGTTACCCCAGTGGTGTTTCTAGGAACAGGTAACCCTGGTGCCTGCGTTTTACTCAGGTTAGAGTATGGTTGAGTTAAGTAGGATTTTATATCCAAACGCTTTGATTTGGCCAAGCGTTTGGGTTCCCCTTATCTTTCTGAGTCAACAATCCCTTGGTTGTTCACAGAGTTTTAGTTAGACCCTCAATATCATCCAAAGTGCAATTTTCCACAGCATGCTTTGCCTGCTTCTTTGCTTTCACGGGTTCCCCTGCATTGTCTACAGCCTTGCTTTCCCCTATTATTCTCTGGACTAGAAGGGAAAGGGGAAGCGGGAGCGGCTACTAAAAGGGGGTGACATGTGGCTTGCTAATAGATGTTTGGAGTAATATTAGCCAGGCGCCTCGCTTGTGTTATAAGGTCTCAGCATGCAGCAAAAAACGGGCATTATACAGATAGTTTCCTGGCACCCCAATAACGCTTCTGGAGAGGAAGAGTTTGGTTTTCCTTTAACCCAAAACTTTGGCTGCTTGGTCCAAACCAAGGTTGGATAGACACTGTACAGATTGGGCCTTCAAAAGAGTATAACAGTCAAACCTTGACATCAAGTTTGTGTGAAAAAGGAAAAGTCACTTCCTCCGCCATAAAAGCGCTGTAGCAATTAAAGTCTCCCTAGACAAGCAGGCGAGCAGCAGGGTATCCACTGGTTATTAAGAAAAAAAAGAAAAAAGTACCTCTCTGATGGACCAAGGGGGTGGCCCAACCCAGCCCATTCTCGTCTGCCCATGGACGGTTGCAGATGTGCCCGCCCGCGGCCCAGGTGCGCCCCTTGCTGTGGGAGAACTAAGGCGCGCTTTGAGCATGTTGACAATGGGCGGTCCCGCCCCCTTCACTAGCCGTTCCAGCTCCTCCGGGCACTGAGAATTGCGGTTTTGGAAGTCCCGTTCCAGGGCCATTAAATATAACGGGGTTGCCCTGTGTCCCTCGGAACCTGGGCATACAGTTACAAACTACAAAGAGTTCTGTCGGGTGACACAATTCTTCACCAAGAATTGTGAACAATGCTAACCATTCAACATTGGTTAAGAAGGGTCAAGAAATGATCCCTTCAGAGGAGAATATCAACCTTCTCTGAAAGAGAAATCAAACCAGAAAAAGAAACCACAACCATGACACAAAAAGCAGTTTCTAATTCAATATATTAATTGTCATATATCTAACATTGTTTCACTTTTTGTTTTTGTAAATGATCAGCTGCCCATAACATATAAAATACATACAATAAATCACACAAGCATATACATGGTGAAAATGAAATTCTCCCAGTGTTCACAAACAAAACTTGAGACAATGAAAACCTATTCTGTCAAATGTCCAAGGATTCAAGTTCAGGATATCATATCATCATAATAAGCTTTATTTCAGCAATTGCCATAAAAGCAAACACGATAACTTAAAACTGTAAAAATAATGCATAAAAACATAACATATAAAATAGTCAAGTTATTTATAAAACCCACAGTTAAGGCTAGCAGCATTTAGGGGGAGCATAACATATAGAATATAAAATAATTGAAATATTTATAATACCCACAATTAAGACTAACAGCATATAGGGGGAACATCACAACAGTTTTAAGATGCAAGAGTGAATTTCATCTAACAGCTCCTGAACTGGTTATCTACTCTTACACAGTCTATAAAAACAATAATCGTAAATGACAGCGGAATGCAACTCAGACACAAAAGAATCTTAGGTGCCTGGCACTGGGCAACAATGTGGAAATCTTTTTCTGTCTGTGTCTCCAGATATATACAAGAAACCAGGAGACAACAAAGACAAATAATTAAGCTGTGTCTGCCCTGAATACCCTAGTTGCAATTTTGTTGTCCCTAATGCCCAAGTTACAGCAGAACGGCAGGATCCATTTCCTACTGTGTGCATGATACTACGGGCAAAAGTACAGGACATGATCTACAGTTCCCTTAACCTTTGGACAGAATGAACAGCTTAGATCAGGTTCAGCATCAACAAGGGTGTGCCGCCACTTCGCAGTAAATGATCGAAGTGGCAAAGTCCCAATTCGGAACTTAATATAGAGTGTCTTAGCACCCAAAGGCTCACTTGTGTCCATATACCTTTCCAAAAGATAAGTGTCTTTAATTTCCAAAAAGGTAGAAGCTAGAGTACCTGCCCCTCCCCATACTGGTGCAATCTACCATCTACAATACCACTTCTCGAGCATAGACTTGGAAATGCCACTAGACGTTTCCGGGTTAGCCCACATGTCACAGCACCCAATCTCCTCGAGTAATATCTAAGTGTACCCCAACCATGGAATTCTGGTGGCCCTGGGAAAATTCATGATCTTTTCCAAGCCCAGCCGATAGGATAATAGATCAGCTGAGGACCAGATCCTCCTCCAGTACATCAAAAGTCAGAGTTTTACTTTGTGGGTGAGTGGACGAATGCCAAGATCTAAATGAAATGGCACTAATGGAGCGCTAGGGGTAAGATTGGTGAGGAGTCGGAGGAAACGATTTTCCATCAGCTCCAAATTGTTGACATTAACATGCCCCCAGAGCTCCCGTCCATATAGAGACCCCCCCCAAGCCTATCAAGTTGTAAATTTGCAATGCAGGTGTCATCGGACGAAAGCTGGATCCCTTCAAGGCTCTCAGAAGGCCACCACTATAAAGTTCTAATCTGAGGTTGGACTTGTGAATCTGGGGTGACCAGCCAAATTGCTCGTTGAGAGTAAGCCCCAGGTATTCAAAGGTGCAGACCCTCTCCAATTGGGTACTATTGAGGACCGGGTTCGATCTGGCCATCTTGCAAGGGTTCAATACCATGTATTTGGTCTTGCTTGTATTGATCTCCAGCCCTCTCTTTCTGCAGAAGACTCCGAACTGGTCCAGAAGATTTTGGATACCCATTGGGGATCTTGAGACCAGTATATCCTCATATCTTTGTTTTTTATCATAGGATAGCTGACGTAGGAAATAAAACGATATTGTGAACGTTTCGACCCTAAGATCAAGTGTTAATAACTATGCATCAAACCGGGTCTTCCTCAGGACTAAAAGGTAACAAACCAGAGGACAGCCTTCAAACAATGTAATCAGGAACACACAGCTTGTGTCCTGTCAAATATCAATAAAGTATATTTCATGGCACCATGGACCCCAGCCGGTGTTCACTTGGTGTGGAGCTAAGTCTGCTCGTTAGGTTCCCTTTAATCAAAGTTCCCTCAGTTGGATTCATGATTTGTTTAGAAAGGGATTCATCGCATCAGAGCAGCAGCTGGCTTTCTCCGTAAACTCTTCGTCTGTCTGGGTGCGTCCCTCGTTGTGTGAGAGCTGGGGCGCGCTTTGAGCGCATTGACAATAGGCGGCCCGCCCCTTCACTAACCATTCCAGCACCTCCGGGCACTGAAGATTGTGGTGCTGGAAGTCCCGTTCCAGGGAACTGATAGTGCTTTTTGAGGTCTGGTCTCCCTCCTTGCTGCAAACAATGTCCCTCACTGCAGAAGAGCCGGGACATGACTTCAGCATGTTGACAATGGGGGGCCCCACCCCTTTCACTATTCGTTGCAGCGCCTCTGAGTGCTGAGGATTGCGGTGCTGGAAATCCCTTTCCAAGAATCTGATAGTGCATATGGAGGTCTGGTCCCCCTTCCTGCTGCAAACAATGGATTTTATCAATAATTGCTGCAAAGCTTTGGAATTCACTTCCTGTTGTGCTTTGTTTAATCGAAATATATCTCAATTATGGTAAAGCCCTTAAAACCCTGGCTTTTGAAAAAGACCCCTGAGGGTATTGCCTCATCGACTTAACAGTATGCCTGCAGCACCAGGATACACTTCTGGGTGAATTTTCCTTCTCTACAAATCCCAAAGTATAGTATAGTACACTTGTTGCAATTCATGATCACGTTTACTGTTATTTTTTGAATATCAAAGTTTAAGGATGTTGGATTCAATGACAAAAGCTACCATCTGCGGCAAAATATTTGACTTTTAATAGCAGAAGCAACAGGATTTCTGATAGTCCAAAATACCTGCAAAGGTGCCCTAAACATTAAATAGGAGCAACTGCCAAATCCCTAATCTGAAACAGTTCTCAAAAATCAAAGGGCAAATAAACTTTTCATATATCATATGTTTAGTGCTTTGCAATACAAAGCATATGAGCTAAACAATTGACTCTTGAACTATCTGCCTCTTGTGGCATTGTCTGCAGCAATACATTTCATACTAATTTGAAACAATGCTAATGAAATAGTAACCTCATAGAAAATCAGATAACAAATGAAAATGTTCCTGCCTCTCCATACAATATTGCATATTGTTTATGTAAGTGTTAGCTCTTGTTCCCTGTAGCTCAGTCCAGATCTAGAAGGGTACAATGCATGAAGACAACCTACTCTGCTTATAAATCAAGCAGAGTAGGACTACTAAAGCAAATACCCAAGCAGGCCTGACACCAAGTTCTAAAAGTACAATTTCAATTGGAGTATTTATTCTTATGAGATATAATGGTCACCATGCCTTTCAACTAATCCAACATCTGGAGAAACTTTGAATAAAGAACTTGGATCATCATGGCAATTACTTTGGCCTCATAAACTTTTATCAGTGGTGACAACAACAGAACTCTGAAATTCTTGTTAACCTTTAGTGGGTGTTACTTAACTTCTTCAAGGGGCTGCCTTTGGCAGTCATACAGTGTTCACATGTCAGTTTGAATTAACTTAGACCCAAAGATGTTTCTAGAACTTCAATTCTCAGGTGTCACTTTCCTCTTTTAGGGCCAAATAACAAAATTATAGTTTTTTTTATGTTGAGTTTAAAAGATAGGCAGGGGCTTGTTGCTCCAAGACATTAAGAGCCTGTTGTAGTCCGACATGGCTCTTATCAAATATAACTAGGTAATTGGCATTCATAATGCACGTACTGTAGCACCACCATGTTTTGTGGGAGCAGCACAGAGGCTAAAAGTGGGATCAGATTGCTTGCAAAGATGTTGAAAAGTGTGTGTTCCAACATCAATCCGTGTTTTACTATCAATTTCATGAAGATAAGACTTTGTGACAGCAGACCTCTAGGCTTTGAATTTTAAATACTGAGGCTCATAAAGAGAAATGTCAGGTAAATTGTTAAGCAATTACCACTATATATATATATATATATATTTTTTTTTTTTAAATAATTGCAGAAAATAATTTTTGTGCATTGGTATTTTACTTTGATATAAATAAAATAGAATTTGGCAATTTTTAATGTCTTACAACACAATATCAACTATAAAACTTGCATGGTACGAAAATATTGTTACAAAAAGCCCACTAACCATAATATCAACTATCTTAAACCCAGATGAAAATAACAAAAATATAGACTAAGCTAAATTGTCATACAAATCATTGAAACCACCAAAAACAAAAATAAAGGCTGTCAAAATATCATGGACATATTAACCCACATATAAAAAAACAAAAATATAAAAATCCCACATATCAAATACTACAATATCATTATAAATATCAAATGAAACACAAAAACACACAAAATACAATCCTTCAACACAAAATATAAGTAAATATGCCAAAAAGTATATATATTTTTTAATTGTTTATTTTCAATGTAGCATAAAAAGGCGTTTCCATTTTCTCTTCAAATATTTATATAAAATGCATATAGAGACCGAAATTCATACAGTTAAATAATACATAGACATGAAAAATACATAGAAAATTCATTGCAAATAGTACAATGCTGGAATTCATTCTATATATAACTATATTAGCAAATAATCTAACCTACCACTAAAAACATTTACTTCCAATCCTTCCATATTCTATTTAACTTAACTACTGAACCCACCCTTTTTGCATATGTAGTTTCCCGCCTGAACATTCTTTGCATTTTAATGAACCATTGGGAAGTTGTTGGTATGTTTACCGATATCCAATTGGCAAGAATTAACGATCTAGCAACCAAAGTGGCAATAAAGATAAATTGTGGTTGGCCAAGAGTAAGTTCATCTCGAGCCTCTACACGCACTAAAAGGGCAGCAGGGGCATCAGGAGGAAGATCGACTGCCAGACGTCTTCTAATTTCCGAAAAAACACTTTTCCAGAAATTCATTAAGTGAGCGCACGTAAATACCACATGTGTCCAGTCCCCTAGTGTATGTAGACATCTAAAGCAACGAGGGTCGACTGCCGCATACATTTTATGGAGTCTGGCCGGAGTGTAATAAATCATCCATTTACCATAGAATGCCATCCTCCTCAAATTGGCAGCTCTTACAGCCTTGCAAGACATTTTGTTGAATCCTTGCCACTGTTGGTAATTAATTCTTTCTAGGTGGTTTAAAACCAATTGCTTGTTCTGAGCGGACTTAAGCAGTTTATACCAGTTCCCAAGCCCTCTAATTCTAGATATGAAATGAGCTTTTCCCAGTTGGGAGCCCTTGCAGCCATCTGAATTTATCAAGCCTGAACAGAATTTCTTTATCTGAAAATAACTAAGAAGAAGGGACATCTTTATATTAATGTTCTGCTCTCTAATTTCCTGCCAGGTACGCAGACTCCCATTTTTAAAGAAGTCTTGCAAACTTATGGAACCCGAGTTTGGCCCATTGTCCACAAATTCAAATAGATATCTGAAGCCCCAAAGGGATGCATTCTGCTAACATCAATTGGGGGTGTAGCCAGGGGATTCTAAAAGCCTCCCAGACTTTCTGGAAGTGAGAAGATATAACCCTGGAAATTTTATAGCGTGATTTTTTCGGAAGTTTGGGAGTTTGCAAAAATGGAGCAAGACCAATCTCAGATTCCCTGAGCATTAGAGTCAAGAAGAAATTAGCAGAGTACATCTCTTCTGAATTATTATAGTTCAACCAATTCATAAGTGAGGCTTGGTAATATAATCAAAAGCCAGGTAGCGCAAGGCCTCCATCCTCCACATCTAATTGTAACGTCTCTAGTTTCAGTCTGTTTTTTTTCCATGCCATATAAAATGTCTTATTTCGGAATTTATGTGGTCAAAAAAGGACTGGGGGACCTTAACCATTAGATTGGAAAATAAGAATAAGAAAAGAGGAAGAATGTTCATTTTAATGAGAGCCACTCGACCCATAAATGTTAGAGGAAGGTCCTTCCATTGCATAAGCAGATTACGCATCTTATTAAATGTAGGAATATAATTAAGCGAAAATAGGTCTTCCAGGCAAGAAGTAATAAATATCCCTAAGTACCTTATAGGTTGGGACATTGAATAACGATGCCCCTGCATTGAAACGGGTAATATATCTGAAATGCAGTTAAAAAACAGGGCTTCTGACTTAGCATGGTTTATTTTATACCACCCAATTCCTCTAATTCACTTATTTTAGTGAAAGTACGCAAGATATTATCTTCCTTGGCAGACAAGTACAAAGCCATGTCATCCGCAAACAGCTTGAGTTTCGCTGAACGAGAGATAGGGGTAAAAAGGCATGATCCTGTCTAATTGCACAGGCCAGTGGTTCAATAAACAGGGAGAAAAGTGTTGGAGAAATGGGGCAGCCTTGACGCCTACCCCGGCTAATAGACATATGGCCGGCCCTATTCCCATTTATAATTATGGAAGCCTGGGCACCACAGTATAAATTTGTTACTGCTTGACAGAATTTAGCTGGTACTCCAAATTTATTCAGAATGGCAAACAATACATTCCACTGCACTCTGTCAAAAGCTTTTTCAGCCTCCTACTGCTTTATTTATTAGAACAAAAATAATCGATTTATTGGAGTAAATAATGGGTATTAGTGGCCAGCAATCTGCCTTGAACAAAGCCATTCTGGTCCCGATGTATAAGAGAAGGGGTCACTTGAGCTAATCGATTCGCGAGGATTTTTGAGAAGATCTTATAATCGTTGTTGAGTAGGCTTATTGGGCGATAAGAATTGACCTCCTCCTCGGGTTTCCCTTTCTTGATAAAGCTAACTACTTATAATAATTTTTCGGCATTGGTATTTTACTTTGATATAAATAAAATAGAATTTGGCAATTTTTAATATCTTGTAATACAATATCAACTATAAAACTAGCATGGTACCAAAATATTGATACAACAAGCCCACTAACCATAATATCAACTATCTTAAACACATATGAAAATAACAAAAATATAGACTAAGCTAAATTGGCTTTCAAATCATCAAAACCTCCAAAAACAAAAATAAAGGCTGTCAAAATATCATGGACATATTAACCCACATATAAAAAACAAAAATATAAAAATCCCACATATCAAATACTACAATATCATTATAAATATCAAATGAAACACAAAAACACACAAAATACAATCCTTCAACACAAAATATAAGTAAATATGCCAAAGAAATATTTAAAAAGACAACAAACAAAAATAACAATTGAATTAGTGTCTTCCATATCTAGTAATACCTAAAGATTCCACAAAATGTAACCTAAACAGTTGACAAATAAGAAAGTAGAACTAATTATAAAAAATATATAAATAAAGAAAACGCACAAACTGCAGTATAGCTATCCCACAGCAAAGGAGATCAATACACTGAAAGTGTGTACTCTTTAGCAACACGGAACCTCACTCTACGCAAGCACATTAAATGCTTTCTGAAAGAAAATACATTTATTAAGTCTTGAGATTTAAAAAACATCATTGAAACCACTGTAACTTATAATAAACAAAAGTAAACATAACAAACAATGTGTTCTCTCTTTTACTATATTTCCAATACATAACAAAACACAAGAAGACTGAAAACAAAATGCAAAAGGAGCAAACAACTGTGAAAAACTGCAGAAATGAAAAGATAGCCAGAAAACAGGAAGAAAAGGTCCTAAATTGTTAACCTTATAACTCCATGAACAATTTTACATACAATGAATTACATTTACATTTCATAAATGTATATCATTCAAAAGATTCTAAAATGTCCAAGATAGCTACCTACAAGACTTCACAGAGAGGGAAATCCCTACTAATATAAATGGGTTATTCCTACACTAAAATCAGCAGTATGAATGAAAGATACTAAAGGACCCTCTGGAAGTGCAGCAATTATTATTAGTAGCTGATGTTATGGCTGAGCAACTACATCTGCAGCACCGTTGAGAACGTGAAAGAACCCAATCACCCACCTAATAGATAGATGAAGTACAAATTTGTAATGTATTGCAAGGCAGCAAGCACTAGCTCTTGAGCAGCAACAGGAACAATTCTACAAGACTATATTCCCAATGTTCCTGAAGAAGCAATGGGGCCGCTACCCTGTATAGCAAACCTAAAGAGACTAATTACTAGAGCCAGAAAGGACACGCCAAGACTGTCCTAAAAAGATTTTGGTGGGCTAAATATTTTTACCAACTCAAAATAACTCACACAAAGGATACCTAAATTACCTGTGATAATTAATATAGTAAAAAAGAATTATAGTTTTAAGCACAGCTAACATTGTACCCTAACATAATGCACTATCTAACTAATGGATTCCACTTTTAAGTCCTGTCCTCCACCCTTTACCAGATTTCCACTATACATGGCCAGCTCCAAAATACCAACATACCACTAAATCTTCACTCTTTTTCAAATACATCTTTACTGATTTTCAACAAACAACATCACGACATTTCGCATGAATTAGGATTACATATTGAAACTATATATAGATTATTCAGTTCAGTTTCCATTCCTCATTATCATTCCGTACGATAAGGCATTGTTTTCCTGTTTCGCCAGATGACACCTTCTATCTTAAGCATGCATACAAAACAAAACCATTGAACAACCAATCAAAATTGCTACCCAGTGATCCTAGTAGTTACATCTTTCCTAAAACTCTGCAGTGATCAGTGTTGCATGAGGGTGTGTCGGGATGGAGCGGGTGCCGGCGGTACGTGGCCCATGGAGTCTCCAGAACCCAAGGTCTCACATTTTATTTGCCTGCTTCCCAAGGGCTCTTTGTCATCTGACACTGAGCACAATTTGGTTTCCACTTCACTCGTCTGCACCATTTGGATCACAAGCAATAGAGCAGTATGCTCCAAGCAAAGCTATCACTGCCGCCCAAGTTCTTTGAAGCTTACGACCACCTCCCCCCCACAAATCCGCTAGTGACAGCCTGTGCAACCCTCTGTATGCCTCGACTCGTAGCGCCTTTCCCTCAGCTGTCGCCCAGCTGTGCATCTCAGTCCGCCACCTGCTATGAGGAGTTCCATCTGGGGACTTCCAGTAGCGGGCAATATCCCTTCGCGCTACCCCCAGTGCCAGATCTAGGAACCTATTGCCCACTTTTTGCTTAGTGGCGATGCCCCGAAACCGGTCCCAGGATGCTTGTTTCCGGTAGAGGGAGGACCTGGCTTGGGAGTTCGGGTTGGACTGCTCCCATAAGGAACAGGGTCAAGACTGATTTGCATATGGCTGGGTCCAAACTGGGGTGGTGTGGTGAGCAAAAGAATGATGGATTAAACCCAGATCCTTGTGACTGGGGGTGAATGTTTGCATTGTCCAGCATTCCGTCCATCAATTGTTTCTTTTGCACTTTTTTGCTTAGGGCATCTCTTATATAATCTAAGAAGTCAGATTTCTGCTGTGCACAGATGTTCACGATTGAGGGTGCACCCCAGATCCCTTGTGACGTGTAACCAAAACCGCGCTATGATTGGACACCCCCAAACAATGGGGAGAATGTCTACATCTAGCTGCATGCATCTAGGACACCGCAACTATTCTGTATGCAGCATAATATTGAGTCTGTGAGGAGTGAGGTACGTGCAGTGCCAGTAGTTAAGCTGTGTGTATTTAAATCTAGTATTACATGTGTAGGAGTAAGTATGTTCCAGAACTTGGGTCCATTCCTTACCCCAAAAGGGTCTACCTAAAATGTCTTCCCATCGAGTTCTCAGTGCCGGCAAATCATCTGTCCTCATGGTCAGCGCTGATTTATAGCTCCACGAGACCAAATGCCTGCCTCCACCAAACGTTATGATTATCTGGAAGAGGTCATGTGTGGGGGGTTCCGGATCAAGTGCCCCATACATACGGCTCACAGCTCGGAATAGTACTCCATAAGTTAAGAACTGGGCTCCAGGCAAGCCTTCCTCCGTCACTAAGGCCTCAAAGGACAGAAAGGAGCCCTCTAAGTAGCAGGCCCCACTGGTCTCAACCTCAACCAAGAGAGAGTTACCCCAATTACGCCAAAATGGGACTGGGTAGTTTAAACTTCAACAACAAGGAATCCCTTATGTGCTGCTAGTTTGTAGTTCACATTATAATCAAAAAGATATGCACTGAACCAAAACCTCTTTGCACAGTCAAAGTGAGACATATATATTTTAACTAAATCTAATGAGTAAACAATTCCTGAATTTCCTTAGTACATTAAAAAGATCTTTATTCAATTTTCTCCAAAAATGTCTTGGTTCAAAAAAAAAAATGTATTTATAAAATACAATCAATTTTGTTATCCAGATAAACAATTTATATTCCTAATACACAAATCTGAGCATATATAAAATTATCTACATTAAATCACATCACATACATTTAAAAAAAAAAAATCGTATTACTTCAAGACAGATCTTGCAGAAAACTAAACCTCCTATTACAGAATACTTTACTATTGGTTGTGATTGAAAAAGTGTTGACGCAGCGTTTCGGCGGGTTGTTTAGTTTATATCCGCCTTCTTCAGGACTGATTCAATACAATCAGCTGTTTCTTAAAATGTATTAAAAACAGTGTGATCTAAAAGGAGAAGGAAATAAAAACATCATTAGAGACATCTCCTGGCTATTTTATGTGTTGGTTCAGTGCAAACTATTGATATCATTCGTTATGTTATAGTAATAAACTTTCGAGATTATGATAATTGATCAGAGGTTAACCGAATATCCAACCTCTCATCGGCATGCTTATCTATTACATAATATTCGCCTGATGCTCACCCAAAGTGCCTGGAGCTGATACGCTTCCGGACCCTGCACTTACTTAGTGCTACGGTGTTTATAAGCTATGGGATATTTTTTCAATTTCTATCCCTGTTGATAGTTGCCACCTAAAAGTAATGGCATGCATTCATTATTATTGTTGTGTTTCAGAGATACCCTCATAGCTGTTATTAGCCCATTACGTTACTTACTTATGATAGTGGAGTAATCTGGTTTCAAGGTCTCTGCAGTGCCTCTGCAGTGCCCCTTAGGGATTCTTCTCCTGTTTTGGGGTTTCTACCTATTGAAAATCCATATAGGTCAATGCTAATGATTTATCAATATCACCCTAGCTGAAGTTTATAGGTTTACTCAGGATATTTACACTTACCCTTGGGTACTCTGATCACTTCAGTGGTTTTTTAATCATCAGTGGTATTTCTCAAATCCTTTGAACCACACACTGCTGTTTTAAACCATTTAGTTTCTGGTTTCATAAGGTCCCGGGTACCTGTGTAAATTACACCATACATTTATTTTCTTGTATCCTTTATATTACATATTGAGTAGCTAATTTCACTCATACTCATGTCGAAATAAATGTCCAATCGCTAGTGACATCTCGTGTTGGCTCTCGGGCTATTCATTATACTTAGTACATTTCAGCCCGTTTTATTTGTGTCCCATTTTATTTCTGTTTTTTTACAACACCTTGTGTGTTGTCTGTAACTCTTTACTCAACTTTTAGCATTCCGACCCAATTGTTTGTGTCTATCATGTTACACGCGGTCTATTAATGCCTTCTATCTACTTATTTTAGCGCCTTCTATCTTCTTACTACAAATAAATATACTCATTCCAGCCCTTTTTTTACTTGTCTATAACATGCAACCTATATTTCACTTATTAAGTGACAGAAAGATTTACCTTCTCGGACCGGCAGAGTTTCAACCTTCTATATTCATCCGTTACCTGGATGTTTGCCTTACGTGTATAAATATCTTTCCGGTACTGTGTGTGTCGTCATACGTCAATCCACGTACATGGCGGCCATGATAGAGTCAGGCTTGCTATTATTATCTCATTGTTCCGATCCGATATTGTTATTGTTACGAGTAGGTCTATTTATGGCAAATAAATTCATCCATCTTGATGTTAGTCATATTTACTATCGTGTACCGGATTTCCTTACATATACACTGTACTCGCGACCATTTTATTTTACCTGAGTATATTTAAAAAAATGTATTTTATTTAAATTTATTATATCTTTTGTCTTAATTACATTCGAGACAAAATAAAACAAAACAAAACAAAACAAAAGATTATCATATCTTAAAGACGTTTTGTCGAAGTGTTACATATACAATTTCTTCCTTATTGATGATACTCATAACGGGGATTATTTTAACCTATTAATCTCTCCCATTCGTCTCTATTGTTCAGCCCCTGACTGTATGTCTTAAATTTTGACATAAAAAACTGTTCTCTCTGTTTTCTTTTTCTATCTACATTGCCCCCTCAGTGATCCTTTGATTCTTTCTAAAATGAACCATTTGATGTCATGTTCATTATGTTTGCTTTCTAACCAGTGTTCTACCAAAGGGGCATTTCTTTTCTCAGTTCTTATAGCAGATCTGTGTTCGTTTAGTCTGACCCTCATTTCCCTGCTTAACCCCAGCTGCTATCCAAGGTGACATCTGCCTGGCAGTGAAAAAGCCTCCATGTATGGTCGGCCAGCCCACCCGCGAGGACCCTGGGGCATAGAGGGTGACTGGTCCTATCCAACAGCAGGCTCACCTCCAGAGCTGTGCGAATAAGCCTAGATTTAGGGTGTGGGGATCTTAACCCCAGGAGCAGAGCCAATAGAACCCCTTCTCTACTTGAACCACCAATTACTCCTAATTCTGTCAGATTTAGTCCCACCAGCCAGCGAGCCAACCACTGCACTTGGGCTGCGTAGTTATATAGTTCAAAGTCAGGGACCACTAAATCATGCACTCTTGAACAATAAACAAAGCACCACATATCAGGAATTACTAACATTTTTTA
Source organism: Calotriton arnoldi (assembly GCA_963921515.1). Taxonomy (NCBI): domain Eukaryota; kingdom Metazoa; phylum Chordata; class Amphibia; order Caudata; family Salamandridae; genus Calotriton; species Calotriton arnoldi. Next base: position 1,853,197 of record CAWUFW010000319.1, read on the forward strand.
AAGAAAAAGATAATAATTACTACCTATAAAGAATTGTTCTGGATTTTGAGCAGGCAGATATGCACATGAAATGTAGACTACTCTATCTATACTAATTTTGTCTTTGAAATAAGAAAACTTGTTGCCCTAGCATATGTGCCACCAACTGAGGTTACAAAATATTACAACCTACTACTAAAATCACCATTCTATCGAGCAAATAGATAAAAACTAACACCCTTCCAAAATTACTTTGAAGACACGTCTGTTGCACACATACAGCATTCAGAGTACAGCACCTGTTCCATCCACCCTGGTGAAATCTGCCCAAGAGTACGCTATTCCAGGAAGCCAAACCTAATAATGCATTGGAAGGGTGGCATAACCCCTTCCATGGAATTGTTGGAAGAAGCCACTGTAAGATATAACAATTCATAGAAATTACAAACAGAAGAACATATCTATTAGGACCTACTCCAAAAGCAAGTCTTAGCTCAACCATGAGGCCCTAAACTATCTATACAAACTAATCAAAAGCATTAGTTGTTGGGCACCAAAGCCCTACTCCTTCCGAACAACCAAGGACTGAACTACTTAGAACCAATAGCTCAAACACTTCAGTAAACTTCTCCACCATAAGCTCATAAACACCACACTAAACAAGTAGAACAAATATATGGGAAAATCTGTCCAGCACATAAGTGCACCCCAAAGTAGTAGTTGTTCACTATCTCCAAAACAATTTATAGACTATGTTAAACTATGGCAGGAGGTACCCGAATTGAGCATCAAAATGCAGTTTCCTTGAATTTTATGTACATTATTATTTTTTTTTATAAAAAATGTCATTCCATCTCTTCATCACATGATTTCTCACCCAATGTTCACTATAAGCAACACAGTAGATGCTCAAAAAATAATCAGACAGCAAAATTTGATTATAGCAGCTTTCAGCGGCCAGACAATTTAACACTTTTCAGTGGCAAAACAGACTCCTGTCGCTTCTTCTAGGCTCAAAGAAAATATGAAACCTCCTCCGATTGCATATCCTCCCACATCAAATGTGTCCACCTTTTCACATAGAATTCAGACCAAAACACTCCAATTCTTACTGCAACCGTTAAAAATATCAGATTAAATTAATTGCAGTTTCCCGCTGATGTATGGTCACACTGTTCTGCATTCAAATGGCAACCATGATACGGTGCATCTCTTTCGTCATAGACTCTCCGTATCTCCTGCCAAACGTTCTTTAGGTCAGAATAGTATAAAATAAATTATAATTTTAAATGCTATTAATTACTTATAGGGGACTTTTGTAAGTATTCGTTTGGTAATTTGTTTAGTGTGGTAAGTTATGGCAGGAGGCACCCAAATTGATCATCAAAATGTAGTTTCCTTTAATTTCAAATACATACATTTATCATAAAGAATATTTTTCCAACTCTTCATTAAACGGGTTTTCATCCAATTGTCACATTAAGCAGTTAATTTCCTTCATACACAATTTTTTCATAAATGGTTATCTGAACAGTGCAACGGATAACCTTTACAATTTTGAAACAAGGGAAAAATAATACAAATCAGTAGTTTGTTAAAAAATAATCAGACAGGGAAATTAGAATATAACTGCTTCTAAGTGGCAAGACAAGCAAGCACCTTTCAGTGGCAAAACAGCATGTAATATAAAAATATGAGCAGGTACCACATGAAGTATGTACTATATTGCCATCTTGGGGTTCTGGAGACATTTACAAATCTCTCTGTTTTTGGTCTCGTAGTTTATGATGTCACGAGAACCCTTCAATTGCAATACTGGACAATATTATACAGTTATCCATTATATATTCTATAAATAACAGATGGCAGTTTACAATCCCTGTATAAAAACCTGGCTCTGTGTTTCTTATTACAGCCTACTGGTGACATCCTTAGTAACCTGTAAGAAGAAATGACATAGCTGCTCAACTATAATAATTTATTACATGAAAACAGGACTATCTCATCTCTTCATGTTATAACACCGTATGAACTACAGCTGTTTTTGAAAATTACTTACATTAAGCTACACATAGGACGTTTTGAAAGAGATTACTAGCTTACATTGGTGTGTTTAATTTCACACTCCAGATTCTGCATTTATTCTACATATTTGGAACCATACTCGGTGATCTGAAGAAGAAAAAGATCAAGGATTTAAGCTTTTAGTGGAAAGAGTAATGGTTTAACAATAGTGTCACCTTGGAGTTCCATGACCTTGGAAAGGAACTTGTCCTTCGTCCTTGTTCCTTCATACGGTCACAAAACACATAGGCAACTTGTAACATCCTTGTGTGTACAGTAGAGGGGACCTTATGCTAAATATGATGCATCTGATTAGTAATATTTCATCACACACAGTATCTGCTTCCAGTAGGGGCTGGTATGAGTGAAATGTGGTGGGGCAGCGCACAGGGGGGCAGCGTGCAGGGGGGCGCAGTGCGGGGAGGGGCAGCGCGAGGGGGCTGAAACAATTTTTTTTAAACGTACCTGCCGGTCTTCTGGTCACCCGCTCTGCTCGCCGGTCTTCTCCTATAGGCACAGGCTTAAGCTCCCAGCTTCCCCTGCGGCCAGTTCCGAGGATGCTCTCACCATGAGTGCAGTGTCGAGTTTGGGCTGAGCTGGCTTGTTTTGCGCTCTGTAGGGAGTTTGGAGCCTGTGCCTGCTGATCTCTCCTCCCAGCAATACAGCTGGGTTGGAGAGATGTCAGTGCGCATAACGGTTTGGCCATCCTAAGACAGCCAGCCAAACCATCATGTGCACTGACAGAAGGGCCTCCTCCTCCCCTGCTGCAGTGCTGTGGCCCCGCCCCCAAGACTCAGCCACAGGACGAAAAATAAAATAATCTGCATTAAGATCATTTAATTTTTCCTTTGCCTCTGCGGGCAGTGGGGCGACGCTTCTCCGCCATAGTGGAGGATCCGCCCCTGTGACTGCTTCAGTTGTAGGCAGGGTCATTAGACATTTGATTGAAAGTGGGGATTATTTCACTTTTCTGCAAACCTCCTTGGGTGGAGAAGGAAGAAAAGAGACCAGTGGAATGGAATGAGTGGTGTGTATGTACAGAGGACGGAAAAGACAGGCAAGAGTGGGGTGCGCGTCACTTTAGCAAGCAGATTCAACCGCCATATGAAAGAAAATGCATTATTTTTAATAAGAGAGAGGGCGATGGCTTCTGTGCAGAACTGACTTCCATTAGAAGTAGCCACAAATTCTTATAGATTTAAAAGTGAGAGTGTTGAAATTAGGCCACATGGCAACCTGCTACTTTTCTTTCCTGTGAGACGCCTTTAGAAAACAAAACACCAGTCCAGGCTGTTAGCAAAACCGTTCCCATGCTTAGTTAACATTCCCCCCACAGAGGTAGCTAAAGTAATGAGAAATCCGACACTGGCACCCTCCCACGTAAATTCTCACTTCTCCTATTTTTTATTCTCAGTCAGTGATAGAAATACATTTCCTGCATTCTCTCCACATTCATGAATATCTGTTTTGCCTGGACTTGTTATTTTGCAATAGTAATTCCGGTTCTGTGAATGAGAAACGTGTACATCATTCTGTCCTTCTTGTCTATTGCAGATTGCATATGCTAGCACCAATCAGTGCCCTTTGTAGTAAAAACACTAAGCACAGATCCGCACAGAAACATGAATTATTTTAACAAGTATCACTTTCAAACAGTACCCGCTCCTTCCCTCCCGCCTCTCCCACTCAACCCAAATTACATCATTACAGTTGAAGCAGAGTTGGCCATCATCTATTATGCATTATTCTACTTCCTAATTAGTGTCACTTGGTTCATGTTTTTAATCTATAGGAAATATCTACAATATTCTCGGGCAAAAAGGTTTGCAGAAGTCTCTTTCAAAATATGCGATGTTTATTTCAGACACTGAAAGAGGGTATGAGATTGGGTCTTTGTCACCACGCAACCGGACTGGGGAGGAAGCAGAGGCGATCAAGGGGTGCCTTGGCGGAGACGAAGCTGCTGAGACCACCCCACCATTGTCTAGCCAATGTATGCTGTGCACAGATGTTTACGATTGAGGGTGCTCTCCAGATCCCTTGCGCCCTGTAACCAAAACCGCACTATGATTGGATACCCCCAAACCATGTGGAGAAAGTCTGCATCTAGCTACGTACATCTAGGACACTGCAACTCTTCTCTATGCAGCATAATATTGAGTCTGCGTGGAGTGAGGTACATGCAGTGCAAGTAGTTAAACTGTGTCATTTGAATCTGGTATTGCATGTGTAGGAGTAAGTATGTTCCAGAACTTTGGCCCATTCCTTACACCAGAAGGGTCTACCTATAATGTCTTCCCATCGAGTTCTCAGTGCCGGCAAGTCATCTGTCCTCATGGTCAGCACTGATTTATAGATCTACGAGAATAAATGTCTGCCTCCACCAAATAGCATTAAATTGCAAATGTTTTGCGACCGCATTTTGGTTGCAAAATATTTGTGCATACCATTTCAATTCGGATTAGGAAGGAACGCCCTCAACACGCCCCTTCCGAATACCGAATCGCAAAACCCAAACTGTGATTCGGTAACAAGTTACCGTATCGCAATTTGAGCTTTGTACATCCCAAAAAGAATTTTGGCGGTCGCAAACGGCCCGATTCTGCGAAAAATGCTTTGGACATCTAGCCCTATATTACCAATATCCCCTAGTTTTGGGTTTCATCAATCCTATTTTCTGGGCTCCACCTGCTTTATCTATGCCCCTGTGTCTTCCAGGCATGCATTAATCCTTTAGCCTTTTCTCACGATTTAAGCACCTCAATGAAGGTGGATAAAAGAGTGGTAATAGTGAAATTAAGAAAGCAAGACCACTGACTCATTGTCAGTGAAATGGCTCTCCCACCCTCGCAGCTCCACCATTAAGTGAGGCCTGCCCCTGCCCCTGCACTCTCGAGTGTTGGTGATCGAGGCCCTCCTCCACCCGCAGGTTTCCCTGCGCCTCATCCCTGGTGGTCGAGTGGACCTCTGTCTCCTTCCTCTCGCTCTGCTCTTTCACTCGTTTTCACTCGTTTTTCTACCCTTTTTATCTTTCACCTTTCTGCACTTTTCTGCATCTCTGCTCTTTTGTGCCTTATTTCTGCTCATTTTCCCTTCCTCTCGCTCTGCTCTTTCACTCGTTTTTCTACCCTCTTTTATCTTTCACCTTTCTGCACTTTTCTGCATCTCTGCTCTTTTGTGCCTTATTTCTGCTTATTTTCCCTTCCTCTCGCTCTGCTCTTTCACTCGTTTTCACTCGTTTTTCTACCCTCTTTATCTTTCACCTTTCTGCACTTTTCTGCATCTCTGCTCTTTTGTGCCTTATTTCTGCTTATTTTCCCTTATCCCTTATTTCCTCCCTTTACCGTTCCCCGCCGCTGCTGCCCCCGCGGCCCCTCCCCCCCAGCGCGACCGGCCCAATCCAGCTCCCCTCCCCGCTCCCGCCTCCCAGCTGTCCAGCCCTCCCCGATCCCTACTTAATGGCGGCCGCGCCGCTGGCGCGCCAAAGGCAAGCCCGTCTGCGCCCGTCCGCGACCCGACCGCGACCAGCGCCAGGAACCCTGGACCTCCGCCCCGCCAACGCTACGACCCAGCAGCACTCCACGCACTCAACCCAGGCCGCAACAACAACTGCAAGCTAGCATCACCAGCCAACACCCACGGACCCTTCAGCTGTCACCGCTGCCGGCACACCTGCAGCACCGCCAAGAACACGGATCCAGCACAACCCGCCCACAAGAACACAACCGAACCAAAGACCCTGCAATGCATCCTCCTCAACGTCCGATCCCTCCACAAACACGCCACCGAAATCTGGGACCTCCTCGACAGCACCACCCCGGACGTAGCGTTCTTCACCGAAACCTGGACCAACACCACCTCGGGACCGGATATCGCCATCGCCATCCCCCAAGGCTACAAGATCTCCAGGAAGGACCGCCACACCCGCCCGGGAGGAGGAATCGCCATCGTCCACAAATCCAGCCTCCGCCTGAGCACACTCCCCGACGAGCCCACAGAACTGATGGAACACCTTCACTTCAAGATACTGGCCAGCCCCACAGCCACCCTCCAAGGAACCCTCATCTACCGTCCCCCTGGATCCCGCGGACCCTTCGCCAACTCCATCACGGACATTATCTCCCTGCAGGCCATCGCATCCACCAACTACACCCTGCTGGGAGACCTCAACTTCCACCTCGACAACCAACTGGACCCCAATACCACATCCCTCCTGGACAACCTCCACAACATTGGACTCCGCCAGATCATGACCGAGCCCACGCACTCAGCAGGACACACCCTCGACCCCCTCTTCACTACAGGAAACTCCATCACCTTCAGCCACACCACCGAACTCCCATGGACCGACCATCGTTGCGTCCACTTCACCTTCAGAACACCCACCATCCACAGACACCAGCACCTGCTCCCACGAAGAAACTGGACCAAAATCACCGACGACCAGCTCACCTCTTCACTCAACAACTCCACCCCAACCATTGCGGAAAACGACGACCCCAACACCGCAGCCCGAACCCTGCATAGATGGATCTCGGACAGCACCAACACCATAGCCCCACTCAAGAAAAACAACAATACCCGCGCCAAGAAAGCCAGATGGTTTACCACCGAACTTCGAGAGTCCAGACGCACTTGCCGCTGCCTCGAAAAGGCCTGGAGGAACACCAAATCCACAGAAGCCCACAACAACTTCAGAGCCGCCACCAACGCCCACCATCAATTCATCAGAGAAACGAGGAAAAAGGCGATTGAAGACAGAATCTCCACCCACGCGCACAACAGCAAGGAACTCTCCAACATCATCAAGGAGTTCGCCCAACCCACCAGCGATTCTACCGACATCCCTCCCTCACAAGACCTCTGCGACAAACTCAGCACCTTTTTCCACCACAAAATCAAGAGCATCTACGACAACTTCGACGAAGACAACCAACACACTGAACCCTCACCAACCACCCCGACACCCGGAAACCAGCGATTAACGACTGGACAGCCCTCACCACCGAAGACACACTGAAGACAATGAAGTCAATCCACTCAGGTCCCCCCCGGACCCCTGCCCCCACCACATCTTCAACAGAGCCGCCGACACCATCGCACCCATGCTCCGCCACACCATCAACCGCTCCTTGGTGACCGCCTCATTCCCCGACGACTGGAAACACGCCAAGGTCAACCCCCTCCTAAAGAAACCCTCAGCGGACCCCACCGACCTCAAAAACTACAGACCCCTCTCCCTGCTCCCGTTCCCAGCGAAAGTCATCGAGAAAGCCATCAACAGCCAACTCGCCACATTCATTGAAGAACACAACATCCTCGACTCCTCCCAATCCGGTTTCAGAAAAACCACAGTACGGAAACCGCCCTCCTCGCCGCAACAGACGACATCCGCACCCTACTGGACAAAGGAGAAACAGTAGCCCTCATCCTCCTCGACCTCTCAGCGGCGTTCGACACAGTCTTGTTGTATTCCTCTTAGGGTGTCCATACACGGGCTTTCCTGTATCATGTCCTTATATAGGCACAATTCGCCCTGCCCTTATATAGGCATAAAATCCCAGTCCTTATTTAGGCATAAAACTGTGCACTCCAAATACAGGCATGGTCCCCGACATCCGTCCACCCTAACGTCACAACGAGTTCTTGAAGAACAGACCCTTAGGCTTCGGGAGTTTCCCTAGCACAGGACTATTGATTTCTTCAAGGACTCATCTATTATGCATGAACCGTTATACCTTAGGGGTTCATTCATGACGTCTTCCGCTGACCGATTCACGTCAATGCTAACATTCTGAGGTACCTCTCAGGTATAAATATACCTTCCCTAGCCCTTGTAAACTAGAGGAGACCTCGACTTCAGAGGAGCCCGTTTCCCGGCCTGACGCACTGAGAAGACGCTGTCATCCCTGCACGCAGAGAGTCCAGCTTCCAGTGATCTGACTTCCCTTGCGGGGTGTTGGAGTTCGAGTCTGGCAAGAGATTCCTACCTCTCTCATTCTCAAGGTATGGAGCTGACTAGAACCTAGAGGGACTCTTGGCATACTTGGCATACTTGGCATACTTGGCATACTTGGCATACTAGGCATACTAGACTTAACATACTCTTAGTATACCATAGTAAGGAATACTTCACCTACTTCATACCTCTCCCTACACCTAGGTTAGGTTAGGCACATTGGGGTAGAACTAGCTTAGAAACGCATCTTATGAGTACTCGCATTTTTAGTCTGTGTTATTTATGTGAATGAATATCTGCTAAGAGATAATGCTATCGCAGTATTATTTATTTCTACTGCTTACGCTGTACATTATTTATCTTGCATACTGTCTTGTGATCGTAACTGCACATATTACTTACACGAGAAACAAGACTGTTCAATAAACCTTTTATTGAAACGCCCGTCTATTCTTTCTGTGTAACTTTAAGGAAAACTAAGCATGCACGATTGAGCTGAGTGAAATAGTTATCTATTGTTTCCACGACTCTGGGACTCGTTCTGATTCTAAAGGGAAACAAAAGTTGTCATGTTTTGTGGCTGCCAGAAACTACTCCCTTCTTGTCGTCAAGGAGTTTCTAGTGGCCTCTGAGCTAGCTGGCACAAGTAATTTAGTTTAATATACTCGATAGGGACATACTGACCTTAGTCCTAGGTCAAACCTATAGGGGATATTATTCCAATGCGCAGAGCCTATTAGGGAAATAGGAGCTACACTACATGGCGCCCAACGTTTGGTAAGGCGGTAATTTAACGCTAGATACTGAGTAACTCAGCCGTGCTTTTTCTCTTAGAGACCCCTACCCATATACTGCAAAAGACGTCTGGAGTGGGCAGGGTTAAGTATCCACCACGGCTACATAGGGAAACATCCTATATATTAGCTGTTTGGTTTGCTCAACGTTGAAGGATACAGTGTTCCAAAATATTGTGCACCTTATCTTTGTTTCCTTGAAACTTGTTCTACATTTTTCAAAAAACAAAAATGTCCACACGCGGGGACAATGACACCGAGAACGGTGTAGCTGCGGCTGACCCAGTCGTAACAGCTTTTAACTTTACAGGTTTAATTGAAACCGAGGAGGGTGTTACAAACATCCCTCCAAACTTAAGAAGAGCCATCACTCTAAAACTCATAAAACACGGCCTACCACCAAGAGGCGGTAGAGCAGTTTTCGTGATAGAGGCACACGAATCCTTTCAGACAGAGGTATTCTATTCATGGGTAATATTTCCTGAATCCAATTCAGTAACACACATGTTTCACTTCTACAAAGAAGATGATCCACCAGAGGAATACATTCCTTTCGAGGATATAGAAATTCCATTAACATACCAAGAGCATCAGCTCTGGTTTAAAGGCGCCCTAAAACATCACAGAAACATTACCAGGCTCGGTCCACTAGGTAGACCAGGAGCAACATGGCCGATTCTAGCCGGCTACACACCTCATCCTGACATTGAAGAAATGTCAAACGAGGAATTACTTACTCAACTCACAGAGTTAATAAAAATCTACAGACAATTGGTTCAATATGTCATGCGGACTTTCACAGTCCAGCAACCACTGACACTTCCAAATCCAACTCCCCAACAGGGGAATATACTAAAAATTACACCACAGACTTTATACGCAGTCATGGGTAAAATGCCCACAAAACGTGAGCAAATTCCATTCTGGATAGCTCAAAAAATTACTCAAATCGAAGCAGTATTTCCAAATACTAGCCCGGGAATTCGATGTTACAGAACATCAAACTGAGCTACCCAGAATAATTGAACAATCATATGCAGAATTAGGCAGAGATAGTTTGGGTGGAAGACCAGTGAAGCCGACACTATCTAAAAGTCCTGAGAAGGACTCTGTTAAACAAACTCCTACATCTTCTAAAAAGAAGTGGGAGTCTACTAAACAAAACTCAAATGAGAAACGTTCTCAATCCCGGGGTAGGTCTCCTCAAAAGGAGCCCTCTGAAAGGAGGTACAACCTCAGGAACAGGGATAATTTGAGAAAACCTGACAGGTATCAAGATACTGATACACGTTCCTCTCGTCCCTTTCAGATCTCATCACAGACTTCGGAAAGAAGAGGACGATCAGAACATAGAGAAGAACGCGTGAAATCCAAAGAAGACAAACACGTTCCAAAAAATAAAACAAAACCTCAATTCTCCAAAAAGAAAGTAGCATGTCTGAAGATCAGACATGCCGAGAATACTGAGAACACAACTCAAGAACGGAGAATGGGCTCAGACAATGCTGGACAGTGCAGCAGAAGTCACAATAGCTCGCCAGAACCTGAAGGAACTTCTGGAGATAGTGGACTTGAATGAGTACATCACAGTTGAGACTGTAGACACCAGGGTTAGTACTCCACAAAAGTTATATGAAATAACACTCCGGATGGAGGGAGACAAACCTAGACAGGTGAAAGCACTTTTTTGGGAAAGACTTTCAAGGGGCTATGACATACTTCTAGCAGAAAAAGACTGGCCACCACAATTTGTCAGGGAGTGCCCACATGGCGAGGACATTATTATGCCTGCCTTCTCTAACCATATTCCAATTCATCTGAAATATACTTATGCCAGGAAATGGGCAGTAGCCCAGGCCCCAGCATTATATAAAAATCATGTGGATGGGATCATGTAGGATGGGATGAGGACTCACCTCACCATAAAATACATCTGAAACATGAACCAACTGCACAAAGGCAGTATCCAATAAAGCAAGAAGCTAAAAAACAGGTCAGGGAGATCTTAGATCAACTTGAATACCAAGGGGTGATTGAAACATGCACCTCCTCAATGAACAATCCTTTGTTTCCTGTCTCCAAACCAGACAATACATATTGTCTAGTTTTGGATTACAGACACCTAAACACTTGTTCTAAAACCTTTGCAGTGCAAAATGCACATAGCACAGCATTAATGAATAACATTGTGCGTAAAAAATACAAAACAACATTAGACATCTCAAATGGTTTCTTTTGTCAAAACATAGCACCTGAAAGCAGGTACTTAACAGCATTCTCATAATGGGGACCCAGCGTCACTTTTGTCGACTCCCACAAGGGTTCAAGAACAGCCCAGGTTTATTCTCAGCGAGGGTAACGGAGTTACTACAAATTTATGACCATGAGGCATTGTCCTATGTCGATGACATCTATCTGACAGACGATGACCTGGACAAACACTTGAACAGGGTGAGCACCATTATACTGGGATTCGCCTCTGAGGGCTACAAGTTCACCTTTAAGAAGTCCCGAATTGCCCATCTCAATGTCCTATTTCTAGGATATGAGCTTTCAAGTGAAGGCAAGAGCTTGGCAGCTAACTTTTTAGAGAAATGTGCGCTGCTCCAACCTCCAAAGACGCTAAAAAACTTACAATCCATCCTGGGTTTCCTAAACTTTGGTAGAACTTACATACTAAACTACGCAGAAAGGGTTAAACCTCTCTACGCATTAATCAAACCTGATTTTTCAATCAAAAATTGGACACAAGAACACACGGAAATCTTGCGTTCACTCCAAGCTAACATGTTAGCAACAAATCACTTACAAACATGCGTAAGTCAACGCAATTTAGTGATCCGAATAATTTCGGGTCAATGCGGATTCACCTACTTAACCTTCAATGAGGGTGAGAAAATACCAATCGCATACAAATCTCATTTGTACACACAAGCGGAAATGCGCTTCAGTTCAACTGAAAAAATTCTAACAGCAGTTCAAACCGCTGTAGCAAAAGAAAGAGCCTTAGCCCAAGGGAAACGCATTATTGTCGTAACCCCAGTACCAGCTTTAGAAGCGGTCACAAAAGCAAGCATTCCAAATGCTAAAGCATTACATCCAAGATGGATACAGTGGGTTAATTCTCTTGCTGCAACAGATGTTGAATATGTTTTTGATCCAGATTTAAAAACACAAGCATTCCTGCAATATGAACAAGAATGTCCTCTGCCAACTGAGATTCTGCCTCTCGATCAGTACGAATTCATAATTTTCACTGACGGATCCGCACAACCCGCAACAGGGAGTAAGCAAGCTTACAGTGCAGCGTGTGCAATCGTTAAAGGTCGCATGCGAGATGGCATCTTCAGACCTATGGTCACAAAAACTCAATCTCTAGGGGATTGTACAGCTCAGCGAGCTGAACTACAAGCATTCAAACTGGCACTTGAAAGTACAGATCGAGAATTCCCCACACTGATAGTGTGCGATTCCTTTTACTGTGTTCAGTCGTATAATGACTATATACAAAACTGGCTTGAAAATGGTTTCAAAGATGCGAAAGGTGGCACAATAAAGCATAAAATGCTTTGGGAACAAGTAGTTCAGTTGAAAAACGAACTACCAAAGGCTCACGTGATCCACACACTGAGTCATCAACGTGATGGCGTTCACGTTGCAGGGAATTCATTGGCTGACGAAGCCTCAAAGGGGGCTGTTCAGACGGCTTCCGTAGCTGCGATCACTCGTTCAAAAACAAAAATAGACGGTGAGATAATGTTGGCTGTCAATGCTTCAAGCAAAGGCAGCAGTGCAGCGTTACCAAAAAGTTTCCACTCAAGTACTCTTATGTAATTGATGCGAACAACGTTCCTTTTGCTCGAATCCCTGGAGTGGGGGATAGGGTAATCCCAAACATGGAATGTAGAGCAGCCTTGATTTATGAAACACATTTTGGGGAGGGTCTGTCACATCAAGGGATCTCTAAAACAATATTGACATTAAAAGAGATGTACTGGTGGCCTGGGATGAATACAGAAATTCACATATTTATCAATAACTGCTTAGACTGTAAATTACAGTGAGAAAGCCACCAGACACCATGTTACGAATGTAGCTGCCCTGCACAGACACCATTGTTAGACAGTATTAGAGTATCTATGCACAGGCGTCCTAGTGGACAAGTGCAATCCCACAAATACTAAATCAAGGTTCCTATGGATATGGCCTCAGCGCTCGGCTGACGCTCGAACTGTTATAAAAGATTTGCGAGTCTTTATCGGCACATACGCAATAGGCACGCTACATTCTGACCAGGGCCCTGCGTTTAGCTCTCGGGCTTACAAAGAAGCCATGGCCAGTCTGGTCGTTGCATTGCGGTACTCCTCTCCATTCCATCCTGAGGGAAATTCGGTTGTGGAAAGGAAAAACCGGGACATAAAGCAGTCTATAACAGCTAGGGTATTAGGTTCGGGTGATGGGTGGGTCAAACATCTTAATGGGGTCCAACGCTCATTGAATAATCTGCCAAGAAGTTCTCTAGGGGGGGTCACTCCATATGAGGTCCTATTTGGGACAAGAATGTGGGTACCAGATCTCGATCACGTAGGCACAGTGGTGGAAAATAAAACGTTTGATATCAAAGATCGTTTGGCTGTTTTACAGTAACTGAATGAGTTAAGAACGAAACAAAGCAACGTATCCCTACAGCCAACCACCACTGGGGAAAAACCGGCGGTCCCAGCAAGGCCTGTCTGGATTCCAAAAGTTGGGGTTCTAGTCAGAGAAAAAATTGCGGACAAGAAGGAATTTGGGCCTTCTTACAGACAACCAGTACCTGTCCTAGCAGTTCAAGGAACAAGAACAGTACTTCTGCCGCCCCTTGCTGGAAGAAAGGAGAAAAGATTTGTGTCCATCGACCTCATCAAACCACAGTATGTGGCCAATACTAAATAGTAGGCCTCGTGGACTCCGACCTAGTAGCAGACGCACTCCTCTCGCTACTATCCAAGAGGTTCAGACTGAAAGACTGATAACAATCGAGAATTCAGCTGTAACAGATGAAGGACTAAGCAACAACGCTATGGAACTCATCCCTCTGGAAAATCAAGTAACAGTTCGTCCAAATACACCTGTCTACACCAATGTAGCAAGTGATCAACTGGTTCCAGCGATTTCTACAAATCCTGATGCTATTCCAACAATTGATAGAACTGCTTCTGGCTATTTCATTAACTTTGATACGTTCTCAGAAGATCCGAGTGAACCTGAAATGACGCCAGCATCATTGAGATTCAAGCAGCAAGTACAAGACTTTCTTCACTTTCTGAAAAAGACTTATTTGGTTTCTCCATGGATTGAACTCTGGACTACATCTGGACTTTTTGTTTTCCTGCTCTGGCTAGCTTTGGTTACAACTGTGAGCGTGCTTATAAGTGGCAGATACATCCATGTGAACACTGAAGGAAAAGACGTGAACGTACTTTTGAAACCTCATAAATCTTCCCATCGTGAAGCAAGAGGCTTGTCAACAGTGAACATCACAGCTGTTCCTATACAGGATGGTATAGTGTGGGACAAAACAGATTTTGATATCTTCGGCCCGACGGAACAATTGAACATTCCACATTTGTTTAAAATTTCACTAAGTGATCTAATTTCGTCCAGTACCTATTCTGATGATTGGGACTTTGAGACTGTTAATGACATAATGTTTGACCTAGAAAAATCTGCTGCATTTTCTAAAAAAGAATATTTAGAGGGTTCATCAGACTATGAAGAGCTGTATTGCTATAACCATTATGGTCATCATTATTTGCATAAATCTGCATATCCTAAAAAATGTGTTTATGTTTAACCAATGGGAGCATTGTCCTACACCACCACACGGTAGTTCAAAAACATTTGCTAACAAGTATCCATATTTTTCAGGAGACAATACATCTAATCCAGAAATGTTTTACTATAAAAATGTAAACAAGACAGGACTGAAAATTATGTTAACAAATACAAAACAGATTTATTCTGCATTATTTAATGCCCAACTGTCTAGACAGGGTTTCGACTTTTGGAAGGCCACAATAGACACAAAAACTGTCTGGGGTACTAAAGATTGGCAAGTGCAAGGGATATAAGCTTTATTTAGAGCCTGCATCATCCCTGAACAAATAATGTTTTTGAATGAAACTGTCCAACAAACATCTTGTCTTGGACTAGCCAAGATCAAAGATATGAACACACCTTCTGTACCAACACCTGCCACTGATAATAATACACAGGCAGTGGTGACAGTTGACAATATACTACAACTCAACAGATCTAATCCTGTTTGGAAAAGATGGTTGATCTGGCCCACAGACACGAACAACTGTCAGGAAAGATTCCTGAATAAAACTCAGGGCTTTACTATTCATAGGCCAGACCCAAGATACGTCCAAAGACAACATCCGGGGGTAGTAACAACATACAGTGTAGGTAAATTATGCCTCGATTGGCTGCAGAAAACTACACTACAGGATGTGAAACAGCACTTATCCTTACTTAAAGAAGACGCAGACCTTAGGGAATTCTTGCTTGGACCAAGAAAACCGCGTCAAAAACGTTTCATATATGCCGGCATTTATGCTGCCTATAATGAAGCATGGAAAGTATCACAGATGGAGGCTGCAGAACAAATACGTGAACTTGATCGTATTAATTTAGAGAAAACCCTCTCTGTGGTCGACAATGGGTTAACAACTTTGTCCTCCAGAATATATTCATTGGATGGCATTGTATCCTCTGCTATCGACATACTGGAACAAGATTTGGCGGTGTTACAACAAGGCCAATCTCAATTACGTTCTATTGTGTTATTAAGCTGGACGCTGCAATCTTTGCGAGTGGGCTATGTGCCTTGGTGTTTCATCAACACATCGGCTCTGTTTGCAGAATACAATCTAACTGATAAACAGATCGAACTGGCACAAAGAGGAGCAAAGTATACAGTGCTGAGCATTGAAAAACTGGAAAAGTTACCATTCACAGTGGCAGAAAAACCAGCTACAGAATGGCTTATTCATGGCAAAATAACATTACCTGTGACTACTTTTCAGTTTCAGTATTGCCTCACACAGATGCAAGCAGGCAAATATGAAAGGTTGGGTAAGGAATACATTAAGACATCTTGGGATTTACCGTATACATATAGATGTTGGAGTGGGGATCGTGAAGTGTTTTTGAGCGGTACACACTGTAAACGTGCACTGAGCGGTTCACTTATATGTCAGGACATTTCTTTACACGGGGCTTGTAATGGTTCTGTGGCAAATTTGTCTTGCCATCAGCAGGGTACACCAGCTGCTGTGATTAATCCAACGTTTGGACAACTTTCGAATGGGAGTTACCTCATGTTGAATGATCAGAGTTGCTGCGGCATGTTGCCAGGCATCCCATATCTAGTAACGGTCAACTCCAGGGTCACTTGCTGTATGCAAGTATTGTTTCCCCAATAGACACAGTCAGGGAGTCGCCTCTATGGCCTTCGCTGAACGTCTCTTTTATAAGATTTGATACTTTGAGCAGAATGAAAGCCATGCTTTTACAGCAAACAGTGCCTTTGACCTCGGCCAAAGAAACCTATGATCTACAAGTAGCAAGGACTTCGGCTGAGATACAGACTTTAATACGTACAAACTGCCCTAAACATTTCGTAGAAATGATAACACGTATCTTTAACATGTCTGATACAACAGGAATTGTACATGTATTTAAGAGCATCTGTACCGGTCTGTTAGCACCTTTCCAGGCGATACTCGGAATCATCCCGAACTTTGCACATTCGGTGTTTGGTGGCATACCATTAATTCTAGCACTTGTTGCCGGAATTCTATTTCTCTTCCTGCTATTACGCTATGGCCGGCCTATTCGCAGACATCACTACGAGCGAAATGGAGAAAGCTCTCCTTGAACGAAAGTGCCGTGAGCGAATAGTACAGCTTTTGGGCATGACTCGTCTACGGGAACTTAATACCACGTGGTTCCTGTCATTCAGACCAATCTGGCAAGATTGCATCTTACCTGTTCTACGATGCCTGCTATGCGGTGAGGAATGCGTGTTGGACACCTGTCTAACATTTCCATCAGCTACGCCAACGGATGTCAATACTCTGCTGGTCCCGATAACGGCCCATGCTCTGTGTTGTCCCCAGAGGCTGCCTATCCTGATGTCAGCATTCATTGAGATCTCACAGACGCTTCCGGCTGCTGCTGAGGTACGAGAAAGATCTACATGCACACAGGTAACAACGGACGCGAACATTGCTGCGGCAACCTATGCTGAAAGCGATGCTTCACATCTCTGTGCAATTAATCTACTACACGAGGTGTTCCAACTGACACCAACTTCAGTGGACGATGTTTTGTCTACAGAAATAGATGATCTCATGTTTACACCAGACCCGTAAACTGACTCTGATTCTGCCCACAGTGTTCCAGAGATGCAGTAACAATTTGGCCTTCATACTTCAAAAACTTGGAATTCTTCCAAAAATTGAACTTTTTTCGAACTAAAATGGCACTTCAATCTGCTTAAAGTAGAACTAGCCTTATAGTACAGACTTCGCGGTACTTCCTCAGACACTTTTATCATCGTGTTAGTCTAAAAAGTTCATTAATTTCCATGACATGAAATGACTTTGATTTTGTACAACTTATCGATCATTTTTTTTTGTCTCATGTAAATATTACTGTTTCTTTCATTCGAATTGCATTTTATTTTCAAATATATGCCTGAAATGAAAAGCAATGCTTCAAATGTACAGTATCTTTTGCATTCTAATGGGTTTTTAAATGCCTTTTTAAATGGTTTTAAGAAATATTTTAGAAATATGCGGTACTCCATTTAATGTTTAGCATTTTAAATGTTTAGCATTTTAGTATTATCGTATACACGAAAGTGGAGTGGGTGTTGTATTCCTCTTAGGGTGTCCATACACGGGCTTTCCTGTATCATGTCCTTATATAGGCACAATTCGCCCTGCCCTTATATAGGCATAAAATCCCAGTCCTTATTTAGGCATAAAACCATGCACTCCAAATACAGGCATGGTCCCCGACATCCGTCCACCCTAACGTCACAACGAGTTCTTGAAGAACAGACCCTTAGGCTTCGGGAGTTTCCCTAGCACAGGACTATTGATTTCTTCAAGGACTCATCTATTATGCATGAACCGTTATACCTCAGGGGTTCATTCATGACGTCTTCCGCTGACCGATTCACGTCAATGCTAACATTCTGAGGTACCTCTCAGGTATAAATATACCTTCCCTAGCCCTTGTAAACTAGAGGAGACCTCGACTTCAGAGGAGCCCGTTTCCCGGCCTGACGCACTGAGAAGACGCTGTCATCCCTGCACGCAGAGAGTCCAGCTTCCAGTGATCTGACTTCCCTTGCGGGGTGTTGGTGTTCGAGTCTGGCAAGAGATTCCTACCTCTCTCATTCTCAAGGTATGGAGCTGACTAGAACCTAGAGGGACTCTTGGCATACTTGGCATACTTGGCATACTTGGCATACTTGGCATACTAGGCATACTAGACTTAACATACTCTTAGTATACCATAGTAAGGAATACTTCACCTACTTCATACCTCTCCCTACACCTAGGTTAGGTTAGGCACATTGGGGTAGAACTAGCTTAGAAACGCATTTTATGAGTACTCGCATTTTTAGTCTGTGTTATTTATGTGAATGAATATCTGCTAAGAGATAATGCTATCGCAGTATTATTTATTTTTACTGCTTATGCTGTACATTATTTATCTCGCATACTGTCTTGTGATCGTAACTGCACATATTACTTACACGAGTAACAAGACTGTTCAATAAACCTTTTATTGAAACGCCCGTCTATTCTTTCTGTGTAACTTTAAGGAAAACTAAGCATGCACAATTGAGCTGAGTGAAATAGTTATCTATTGTTTCCACGACTCTGGGACTCGTTCTGATTCTAAAGGGAAACAAAAGTTGTCATGTTTTGCGGCTGCCAGAAACTACTCCTTCTTGTCGTCAAGGAGTTTCTAGTGGCCTCTGAGCTAGCTGGCACAAGTAATTAAGTTTAATATACTCGATAGGAACATACTGACCTTAGTCCTATGTCAAACCTATAGGGGATATTATTCCAATGCGCAGAGCCTATTAGGGAAATAGGAGCTACACTACAGTCTCCCACCGCACCCTTAGACGCAGACTCTATGACGCAGGAATCCAGGACAAGGCCCTCGACTGGATCCGCTCCTTTCTCTCCGGCAGGACGCAGCGGGTCAGACTCCCCCCTTTCCTCTCGGACCCCACACCTACCACCTGCGGAGTCCCCCAGGGCTCCTCCCTCAGCCCGACGCTCTTCAATGTCTACATGGCTCCACTCGCCACCATCGTCAGAACCTACAGACTCAACATTGTGTCATACGCAGACGACACCCAACTCATCCTCTCCCTATCCAACGAGCCCAACACCGCCAGACGCAACTTTCGAGAAGGCATGGAAGCCGTCGCCAAATGGATGAAAAACAGCTGCCTACAACTAAACACCCCGATACAAAACACCAACAAAACAGAAGTACTCATCATGGGCCCAAACCCCGACACCTGGAGCGACACCTGGTGGCCCCCCGCCCTCGGAAACCCACCAACCCCCACGGACCATGCACGCAACTTGGGAATCATCCTGGACTCCGAGCTCAAAATGGACCGCCAGATCAACTCCGTCTCGTCTTCCTGCTTCCACACCCTCCGTCTCCTTCGTAAGACCTTCAAATGGATCCCCCTCGAACACCGAAAGACCGTCACTCGCGCCCTGGTCACCAGCAGACTCGACTACGGCAACGCACTCTATGCCGGAATAAACAAAAACCTCACTCGCAAGCTACAGAACATCCAGAACGCCGCCGCAAGACTGGTCCTCAACCTGCCAAAACACTGCCACATCTCCCTGCACCTGCGCACCCTCCACTGGCTCCCAGTCGAGGCGAGAATCACCTTCAAGATGCTCACCCATGCACACAAGGCCCTCCATGGCACCGGACCAGCATACCTGAACAGCCGACTCAAATTCCACGCACCCCAAAGGACCCTATGATCAGCCCAGCTCTCCTACGCCGTGGTCCCCCGCACCAGAAAGACCAGATCGGGAGGCCGCTCCTTCTCCTTCCTCGCGGCCAAAGCATGGAACGCCCTTCCGCTCCACCTCAGACAGACAACATCGCTCCCCATCTTCGCAAGAAACCTCAAAACCTGGCTCTTCGACAGACCCCCTCCTTGATGGAATGGAACCTGCACCCCCCCCCACCCCTAGCGCCTTGAGACCCTTACGGGTGAGTAGTCGCGCTTTAACAAACGCCTGATTGATTGATTGAAATTCCCTAGGATGTTAGGGATTAGGTAAAGGAATTTTAAAAAGTACAGAAATATCAAAGGTGCCCTAAAAGGGGACGGAGTCAAGAATCCCCTACATTGAATGTGCATGAAGTTCTAGACTCTGAAGCCAAGACGGCATCCCTCCTAAACTAAACCAAGATGCTGACTGCCGCAAACCACAATTGTATCCACCAACACTATGAATGACTGATTCTAGGATGGTCTCTGTCATAATTCTATGAACGATCGATTCTGCTAGTGCCCTCACCGCACTGTCCACAGACACAGTAAAGTAAGGCCGAAGGGAGATTGTTTCAGGATTATCACCGCTGCAAACACAGAACACCACACCAAAATGGTGGTAGACATCAGGAGGGACACTGTCTCAGTGTGGGGCTCATCCCTATCTGTCACTTCAAAAGCAAATGGATGTTTTCACAACTAACAGCTGGTCAGAGGTTATGTATAAGCCATTGAGAAAAAATTGTGCGCTTGGGTGATTAAAGGTCAGTGACTTTTTTTGTGATTATGTTCTTTATGCCTACTGATCTAGTCTAGATTTGGCTTGGCTAACCTCAGGATGCAAAAGATGGATTGGTTATAACTCTGTTTTTTTCCTCTTCAGCTTCCCTACTGTTTTTGTGTTCGCAATCATATCATAGGAGGAACACAGCCCTTCTCTAAATACATGTCCATTTAGGGCATGGCTTTTTTGGCAAGTTGGTTCATTTTTTAGTTTTGAGTTTAATTTCTATATACCATGAAATAAAATGTGGTCCTACCTTGTAAAGGATGAGCAGCGAGCATATTCACAAGTAGGGTAATAAATCTAACTTTGCATGCTACGTTTTGGGAAACAGCGATCCCGTAGAGCTTCTGAATGAATCCATTGCATACTTATGGGCTAAGACCTAACTGCTGTCTCCAACATGTTATTTTAAATTGCCTAAGGTTTTTGCCTGTATCTAGTTTAATGCCACTGGGTGTTCCTATCAGATGACTGACCAAAAAATGGATATGTTTTAACAAATTAATAGTATATCTAGGTCTGTTGTCGCGGGGTGTGATAGAGCTAGTGGCTACTGGTGATCTCTTTCATGAGGTGGCTTCAAGGGGGTATCAAGCTGGCGCCCAGGGCACATCGAGTCCTACTGCGCGGCAGGCCTTAGTGATCCTACTGGTGAAGCCATAAGGGTGTCATGGTCTGAAGTAGCAAAGCTATCCACTAATGTTTCCCAGGCGCGGGCCATGTCTAGCATACCTATTCCTCACCTAGCTTCTCTTTTAGAGGAGTGCTTTTAACCGGCAGCTAGTGACAGGAAGGAGAAGTGTCAATTGTGAAAAGTGAAGTTGCTAAACAGAAGAAGGAATAGGGAGGATTAGACACACACAAATTAGTTTTAAAGACTGCAGTCTGTTTTTGCTGTTGGCAACGAATACTACATAGTAGAGATGATGAGACCTGCTTTCTATGTACTTGAGCTACTGGGGTCATGTGGTGATAGGGGTGGATGTTTTCTTGTTTTTATCCCTTTGGTTAGGGGGGCAAAGGAGATAGTTAGGGAAAAGAGGGGTTAGATTTAATAAGTTACCCACCTTTTCAGTTTCTAGTTTTTAGCTATCTCAGAGATTTGTTGATTCTTGGTTGAATCCTGGAATTGTATCTCATGAAGCTGCACATGGCTCCCCAGTGCAGATGATGCAACAAATATGGCAGCTATTCCTTTTTGTTTTCTGTATGGAAACATTAATAAAAATAGTTACACATTCATAAAAATAGTTACACATAAAAAAAAAAACAGAATAGATCAGCTTAAAAGTAATCCACTATATTAATACCCGGAATTCGGCAATGACGAGGCCGTAAGCTTTCCATATTTCCGTACAGATGGCTGTTCTTGCTGAAGGGTGGTCTAGCTGTAGCCTTTCAGGGGATAGAATCTTTGCCTTATTTTAGTGCTTATGAAAAGTACCTAACATAGCACTGTCTCACATGTAAATATTATTGAGTTTTTGTACAGTTTTGCGCCCTGAGCTAGCATGCTGTCTTAAAAAGCCACTTTTATATTCACATAAAAAGTGACCATTATTTAAAATTCCAATTGTTGCCTCTTCCTTTTTCCAAATGAACCTCTACTTATTTTCGATAAGACGATTTCTAAAACATGATAACTGCACCTCGGTGGTCATCACGCACCACATAGAAACACTTCCCACACTGGATCAAAACAAAGCCAACACCCTTCCAGCCACACACCCTTGATGGTGTAGAGTGCTACCCATTGAGGCAGGCACTTCAGTGGCCCACTTAGAGGCAGTAATCACAATATAGATGTTGTAACACAATAAAGCACAATACACTCTAGGAGGTGGGTTGGGACGAGGGGTTGTCCTCAAGCATGAGCTTAATCAAATATAACACTTTAAAGCCCGTTGCCCCACCAATGTAAAACCACTGAGGATTTTGTAGGGAGTTTGTATTTTTTCTTCTGAAGAATATTTAGACAAATGCTGACAGAGTACATCATTTGAAGGACATTGGGATACTGACATTGAAAAAAAATATGAAATTATTTAATTAGCCCTCATAGGAATGTGTTGGCGCCAAATGAACATTTTAAAGCATATTATACCAGAAACATTGGAAAAATAGTCTGCCGATGGTTTTTGAGAAAATAGTGCATAATGAACATATTGGGTTGATAATTTTGGCACCACATTACAGGATAAAGATCCCTGTATAGGTGTCTCCCTCAATCAATTAATGCCAACCAAAACTTGATAGGATTCAAATACGCAAGAGACAGGGTTCTCCCTTCAATTGTATTTTGGAAAATAATTGTGAAAGGATAAATTCTGAAGCACAACTGGCAACTTTTAAGATTTCTTCACAAGAGTGCTTTGGGATTGCCCACATTTCAACCAGCATAGTAGCGGGTAATGCTGGTCTGTATATCCCTAGTCAATGGTACTGCCAGCCTCCAGGAGCTTTAAACAGGCTTGGCAAGCCCACACTCCCACCGTATTCTATGGCTCTACTTATCCAGGAAAATGTGAAGCCCATCTAAAGAAGCACTGCAGCAGGTAATCCATGTGCTTTTAAGCCTTGCAAATTGTTTTGCCAGCATCCAGACTCCCAGCAACGTGTGACCAGTCGAAACACGTCCAGAAATAGTTAATGTAACATCCACGTGCATAACAACATACACCGCCAGCCTTAATGTTCACACCAAAGCGCAGGTGGTAAATGTATGCGGTAAAACCACATGGAATAGTAAAATCATTTCCAAATGCTAATTTCCCATTCCAAGGGGGGGTTTTCTCGCAATTGCACAGAACTGGTGTGAAATTACCACACAGTTATGGGAAAATTGCATGCAATTTTACCATTACCCCAGTATCATGCAACTTGTAATCTGGGCCATAGTCAGTTTTCAGTAACAGCTAATGAGTCTTCTAACCCTGCTGTCTGTTCTCTCCCAGTCTTTTGCTCTTTCAAAGGCTCAAGCTCTCTCACTGCTTCCCTCTTTCGCTCTCTCAATCTCAGTCCCCTCTTTCGCTTTATTTTAGTCAGCCATTCTTTCTCGTCCTCGTCTGTCTCTGCACATCTCTTGGTCTGTTTCTCTCTATCCTTTGTCTCTACACCTCTCTCTCACTATCTGATTCTTTTTTTTGTCTCTTCATTTCTCTGCCTGAGTTTTTTCTCACGCTCACTCTGTTTCTCCTACTCTTAGGGCACGATTCTCAAAGGTAAACTTAGACCAAAAGTCTATGTTTATGACTTTCGGTTTTCACACCTTCGGTATTCACAAAGGTAAGTTACGAGTAGTATCTTTATGTCCGCAGTCGGGCCGGAATCTCCGCCCCGAGTGCGGAGATTCCACTCCGCACCTGTGCGGAGAGTACACTCTGGGTACACTCAGGGCAGAGATTCCGCCCCGACTGCGGACATAAAGATACTACTCGTAACTTAACTTTGTGAATACCGAAAATCATAAACTTAGACGTTTGGTGTCTAAGTTCACATTTGTGAATACGGAAAGCCGTAAACTTAGGGCCCGATTCACAAAAGTAATCTGAGACAAAATCCTAACTTTACGACTTTCGGTATTCACAAAAGGCATTTAGGAGTAGTAAATTAGGAGTAGTAAGGTTAGGATTTTGTCTTAAGTTTGTCTTAAGTTCTGGTCTCAAGACAAAATCCTACCTTAAGTTTAACTTAAGTTAAACTTAAGTTAGGATTTTGTCTTAAGTTTGTCTTAAGTTTTGGTCTTAAGACAAAATCGTAACTTAAGTTGAACTTAAGTTAGGATTTTGTCTTAAGTTTGACTTAAGTTTTGGTTTTATGACAAAATCCTAACTTAAGTTAAACTTAAGTTAAACTTAAGTTAGGATTTTGTCTTAAGACCAAAACTTAAGACAAACTTAAGACAAAATCCTAACTTTACTACTCCTAAATGCCTTTTGTGAATACCGAAAGTTGTAAAGTTAGGATTTTGTCTCAGATTACTTTTGTGAATCGGGCCCTTAGACTTTTGGTCTAAGTTTACCTTTTTGAATCTGGCTCTTAGTCTCTCTAGCTCTGTCTTCCTTTTTGCCAGTCACTCTGGTTTTCAGTTACAATTTCTCTATTATTCTCGCTCCCTCTGTCTCTTTCACAGATTAATGATTTGATTATTTGATTTGTGAGTCAAAACTAGTGTCTTTGTATTGCACTGTCTTCACCACCCTGGCGATCGGATCTTGTGTATTCCAACCTGTCTTGTTTATTATCACTTTCCAGAAGACCTCTGTCACACAAGAAGACTTCTCTATTCTACTTCCACTGTTTGGTCAGCTAACCATTGTCCCGTATTTGCTGTTTGTGGTTTGCAGGTGCAATTCACAACCATTTTAACCTTTGCTTTCACGGCCTACGTTCAAATCGGTGTACCTGAAACATTTTATTTCTTCTCGCAAGCATTTTTTCCACCTGTCCTTTGCTCTTAATCATTTGTCCCTGGAGCCACTGTCCATAGAAGTGTAAAATTGATTAGCCTCATCTCCTAGGTTTGGCTAACTGGAGTTTACTCCTGTCTGTCTATTTCTTTGATATGAATCCGGAACCCCGAATTGACATTCCTTAATAAAAGCTAGGTCTTATCATGCCATGCATTAAATTTTTCCTTATTCTTGTGTGAGCTTTGCAGTCTCATGCACAGAGTCGGACTGCCACAGAAAATAGTTCTGGGCACCAAAGTAAAAGTGTCCTCCCTGCCTCAGCGGATAACATAGGTTAAACATTGGGCTACATACACGGATGCAAAAAGAACAATTGATGGACAGAATGCTGAATAATGTCATACATTCACCCCAGTACATAGATCAGGGCCTAAATCCATCGTTTTTTTGCTCCCCATGCCATTCCAGTTTAGACCCAGCCACATGCAAATCATTCTTGACCCCGTTCCCCATCGGAACAGTTCAGCCTGAACTGCCAAGGGTCTTCCCTGGGCTGGAAATAAACATCCCAGGACCAGTTTCGGAGTATCACCCCTCATCAGCCAGGCTAGCTTGACTCCAGTGGAGTGGAGAGCACAGGACTCACGTCTGGGCATACCTGTCGCACTCAGGGTGACAAATGCAAAAAGAACAATTGATGGACAGAATACAGAACAATGTCATACATTCACCCCAGTACAGATATCTGGGCCTAAATCCATCGGGGCTTATTTACAAGCCACTTACACCTCCGTGCGTCACTTTTAACATGGGAAAAAGTGACATACCGGTGACGCAATGGGCTTGTAAATAAGCCCCATCGTTTTTTGCTCCTCGATTCAAGCTAGCCTGGCTGATGAGGGGTGTTACCCTGAAACCGGTCCCAGGATGCTTGTTTCTCGTACAGGGAAGACTCGGCTTGGCAGTTCGGGCAGAACTGTTCCCATGAGGAACAGGGTCAAGACTGATTTGCATATGACTGGGTCCAAACTGCATCCATCATTCTTTTGCTCACTCTGTAGTGAGCAAAAGAATGATGGATTTAACGCAGATCTCTTGACTGGGGGTGAATATTTGATTCATTCAGCATTCCGTCCATCATTTATTGCTGCAACACTTTTAGTCCTAAGTGGAATGGGTATGCCCAGACGTGGGTCCCTTGCTCGCTGTGCCATTGGATTCAATCTAGCCTGGTTGATAAGGGGTGTTACCCCGAAACTGGTTCGAGGATGCTTGATTCCAGTCCAGGGAGCACCTGGCTTGGCAGTTTGGGCTGGACTGTTCCCATGAGGAACAGGGTCAAGACTGATTTGCATATGGCTGGGTCCAAATTGCGGTGGTGTAGTGAGCAAAAGAACGATGGATTTAACCCAGATCTCTTGACTGGGGGGTGAATGTTTGATTCATTCAGCATTCCATCCATCATTTGTTGCTGCAACACTTTTAGTCCTAAGTGGAATGGATATGCCCAGACGTGAGTCCCTTGCTCGCGGTGCCACTGGATTCAAGCTAGCCTGGCTGATGAGGGGTGTTACCCCGAAACCGGTCCCAGGATACTGGTTTATGGTCCAGGGTGGACCTGGCTTGGCAGTTCAGACTGGACTGTTCCCATGAGGAAAAAGGTCAAGACTGATTTACATATGGCTGGGTCCAAACTGGGGTGGCGTAGTGAGCAAAAGAACGATGGGTTTAAATCAGGTCAAGACTGATTTACATATTGCTGGGTCCAAACTGGGGTGGCGTAGTGAGCAAAAGAACCATGGATTTAACCCAGATCTCTTGACTGGGGGTGAATGTTTGATTCATTCAGCATTCCGTCCATCATTTGTTGCTGCAACACTTTGTGCCCTAATTGGGAAGGGTATGCCCAGATGTGGGTCCCTTGCTCGATGTGCCACTGGATTCAAGCTAGACTGGCTGATGATTGTGGGTAAATGGGTGGCCACACCCTTCTGCTTACCGGCTCCTGAGAGCCTGACCCGTACTCCGCTCGTTCACTTGAAAAGAAGGAACAACGATGTAAAATACAGTGGCACTTTATTAAGCACTTCAGTAACACAGAGAACTGTTCATTTAAAGCTGCCCATCAACACATGAGCAGGATGAAAATAAAAGCATCGACAATGTTATAAATCAGTTGTTCAAATGAAGCAAAAATATATATGCATATATCATTCAATGCGCAGCTGCCTGAAGGGCAGCCCTGAATTTGGAGATGATGAATAGGCAAGCGCCTAGAAGGCAAATCTTAAATGAGAAAACAAAACCATCCAAGGCTACACAATTTAAGCTAGGATAAATGCAATGGCTTGGGTTTGGATGAGCTAAATTAAAGAGGCTGACAAAGCCAAAAGGCTAGTACTCAGAAAAGAGCATTACCACCTTGAGAGTAGAAGTTCTAGGCCCAATCAGGAGAACGGTCGACCGGGAACCCTCACCATGCAGCAAGGCACTGGTTTGAAGAGTTCGGGGCGTAAACCTGGGTGCAAATCTTTTATATGGCTTAATGCAGAACTCCTACCCACGTCTGACGTGGGTCCTGACGCGGGCCCTTGACCGCACGCTTACAGTAACTGTGGAAAGTTTTATGTAGAACTGAGAAGTGGTATCATGGTGAAACTAGGGGCTTTTAGCAGGTGGTCGGTGCTCTTGACCGCAAACAATAAACACACAAAAACAAAGGATAACTTTTACTGTAAAATGCTCAGAAATTAATATTTTATATATTATTTCTCTGTCACGTAGCCGTCTTTCCAGTTTCAATTGAGCAAGCACGGAAAGTTTCATAAGTAAAAATATTGCAAGCATTGCTTGTGAAAGAGCCAGATGTACCAGCAGAATGTCACGTACGTGTGGGCTAACCTTATTCTCGTAACTGTGGAAATTTACAAGGGGGGCTGGTGTCGCGGTGGATGGCACAGGTCCCTGCTGTCAGATCAGTCAAGCCTACGAGATCTGTTTTATTAAAAAATGATAGCAAGAGGCACTGGGCTTTGGGCCTATATGTATGTATCTAAGGTGGTGTGGTTGGGCCTATATGTGGGTATCTAAGAAAGTGGGCTTGGGCCTACATGTGTGTGCATCTAAAGAGGTATGCTTCTGTGGCACGTGCTAAGAGGCGGAAGGAAAGTGGACAACTTAGGACATCTATCAGGGCCTGACTGGTGGGGCCTATCTGGGAGTGTCATGCTGCCTGAGCAGAGCAGGATGGTACGTTGGGGTTTCTGTTATATGGTAGAACGGGACCCTCGTACATTTCCCTCCTCTTGTTCATTTTTTGAACAAACTCTCACATAGTATCTTGCTGGTCCTTCTTCTGTTTGGTACCTACAGAGAGGATCATTTACGTAGACGCACTTAGTCTGAGCGGACAGACTTGGTGTTAAGGTAACATACTGTCCCCCATTAGTACTGGGTATTTGTTCATATTCGTGAGGAGCATGTTCCTCCCTGATACTATATCTAGGTGGTGGGAGTGGGGGAACTGTTGGTGTGCTGGGAGAAGTGGCAGGGGCTGCTATTTCTGGGAGTTCTATGTGCCTTGGCCCATTCTCATCCCCAGGAACACTGTTCATGACCTGGTAATGTGCATTTTGGTGCACTCCTGTGTGTGCGTAATTCATCCCTACCACCTTGGTGCTGCATCTGTTGACACATCTTATTATCACCTGTGCACCGCAACACACTAACATCAGCACACAACAAATAGGTAGCACAATTTTCAAGATAGCAGACAGCCATGAAGGCATCCAGTTCAAGTTGAACCAATTAGAAATAACGTCTGCTTCAGCACCTCCCTCGTCACGCATCTTTTTCCCCAGATTGTCCAGGTCCTCAATGGCCTTAGCAAGTGTCCCATTATCAGCATCATTAGATGGTATGAAAGTACAGCAGCTCTTTCCGATCCGGACGCATACCCCACCTTGCATAGCTGTAAGCTGATCTAGAACATATCTATGCTCTAGAACCATAAGCCTTATAGGTCGTAATTCTTCCTGGATTGCGTTGAACCCATCTCGGGTGTTATTGATCAGTGTCATAAGTTCGTAGCGTGTGACCTGCAGCCACCTGGCATTAGCTGATGTTTGCCATAGGGGCCACAGGCCCCCAAAGAATTCTTGTGCGCCGTTAAAAAGGCGGAATTCCTGAGGAACTTTACTAAAGGCGTCGTTAGCAAAATACTGGGCACTCCTTCGGTGCCGGTGGAGCAAGGTGACATCGCCTGTCATGGGGTGATTATGCACCTGGGAAATGTTGGATGCCCGGACAACCAGATGCAGCTCATGCATAGTGACCATGGTGCATAGGCGGTTCCATTGAGGAGGCAACTGGAGATAGAGGCGTTCTCCGCATGCCCAAAAGATGGAGGTCCAAATTAAAGATAGTTTTGTTGCAGTTGGTGTTGCGACCCACAGGACGTGTACCGTTACCTAGGAAGCAAAGAAGAGGATGCTTTAGCTTGTATGCTTGTTTCCATTTGTATGTTGTATCTTTACCAAAGTTATACCTTCTAGTTTGCTGTGCCCACACCCGTGTGCAGTTAGTCTCAACATCCCAATCAATATCATGTTCATATTGTGTATCTACAAATGGTTTTCCTAGGGAAGCTGCCTTACAGGTGAGGTTGTGGGGACCATGCCATCTATTTTGGAAATAAATATTGGCCTGTACATGTAGTGCAGTCCTGAGGTCACAGGGGTATTGAGTCCTACGTGAAGTGTCGTTGAGAATTCGCCTGCTCTCTTTTGCTTGGCATATTGGTGAGGGTGTGGTAAAGAGGAAATACCCAACCTCCTTGAAGAAATCCTCATAACCCTGTATCAGTACCATAGGTGTTTCAGCCGTGTAATCGTGCTCTAACTCCCTCTGAAATTCTCGTGCGTCAGTCACAACCTTATGTGAAATGTACTTATAATCCCACGCTGTGGTGTTTACAAACACAGTGTCTAGTTCTGCTGACAGAAGCTGGATCAGTCCGTGTATGCGGCAGAGAAACAAATGGAGGAGACATTTGGCAGTTGGTGGCGGGACTTCTTGTGGAAAAATTAGTTTATCTGCGCCTACTGCATGAGGAATGTGTGAGCACACAAAACATGCTTCTTTTGTTACCTTTTTCCCTATTTTGGACATGTGCCGATACCACATGTTATCTAACAGGGCGTTATGGGCTCCATGATCCTCAACTGATTTGTCAGGACGTGTGGAATGGAAGTCGGGCCTGGGATGGTGGTGTGCAATGTGAACCATTGTATCCTGGAGCGCGGTGGCCCAATCTTGTTTGACCTCAGGCTTAGGTCTACGGGTCCTCCAAAACCTTGGCCTGCCCCGTCTAACTCTACGGATATTGCGGGAACTGGAATGGCGGGGCAATTGGGGACCTATTTTGATGTCCAGAATACCATCCCATGGAGTAGTACTTGGGACCAGGACAGCAGTTGGGGATGTGGGATGTGTGCTAGTGTGTGCGCTATCAGTGGTACAATCTGGGAGTTGTGGATCTTCGGTGTGGTGTTGGAAGTGTTTTCGGCCATGTGTAACTGCTGGTACAACTGGTTGTCCTGTAAAAGGTGTGGTAGCATTTGCAGAATAATACAGCCTAATGGTTGCAAGGTAAAACATATACCAATTGAGTGCTGCGAGTGCCACTGTAGCAATAATACAGAATGTTAGAACAAATGAAATACATAACTTTGCATTTCCTTTATGGTCTTCATCAATGAGCACGTGAGTGTCGTTGTCTTCTTCATCAGAGGAGGATGGAAACCCGCTGTCTCCGTGGAGCGGCACCAGTGGTATGCCTCTTCCCTCCTCTAGTCCATTGGCTGAGGCGGTGGTGCGGGTTCCAAGCGGATGTGGCTGCGATGGATCCATGCCTTTCTTTCAGCTATTCGTACTGCAGTTGGTGATGAGTCTATCACCTGGAAGGGGCCTTCGAACTTGGGGTCCTTCCAACGTCTGACGTTTTTCCGGACAAAGATCAGTGTCCCGGGACGGATTGGTGGGAGCTCAGGATGGGTGGGGCCCTTTTCTTTCCTCTTGGATACCTGGGTAGAAAGGAACTGCGCTGCGCTTGTTAGTTGACACAAATATTGATAAAGCTCAGCCCTAACTATTTCGGAAGATGATTCACTATCTGTTTTAGGGCGTGTGGACGGGACTGTTACATTTATGGATCGTCCAGTGACAAGCTGATGGGGCGTGAGGTGGTGATCCGAACTTGGGGAGTTTCTTAGTGCAAAGAGTGCTATGGGTAGCCAATAAAGCCATTTCTTTCCTATTGTGGCACTTATTTTGCTTATTTTATTTTTGAGCAAGCCGTTGAGGCGCTCACAAATGCCGTTGCTTTGTGGGTGATAGGCTGATGTCAGTTTGTGTTTAATGCCTAGCATTGTGGTCAGGGAGGAAAAGATGGCGTTTGAAAAATGACTTCCGTTGTCGGACCGGATGGCGTCCGGGACGCCCCAGCAAGTAATGACATCACGGAGTAGGAATGTGGCTGCTGCTTTGGCATCGCAGTGGACGCAGGGTCCAGCTTCGATCCAGCGTGAAAATGGACACACTACTACAATGAGATAGCGGTAATTTTGGCAGCGATTGATCATGTCGACATAGTCAATGTATAGCTCTTTGAAGGGGCCTGATGGTCTAGGAATTGTGGAAGCAACAGTTTTGAGAGTCGGGTTTGGGGAATATTGTTGACAAATGAGACATTTATTAATAAAAAGCTGTATCTGTTCATGGGCATTGGGAATGAATCAGTCTGTCTGCAAGGTGGTGGACATGTTATCTCGGGTGACATGCGTAGGAAGGTGGAGTTGGTCCAACGCCACTTGCAATAAAGCCTGTGGCATCACAGGTTTCCCTGTTATTGTCTGTCTGTAAATGAAGTCGGCGGAGTCCTGTTGTACTCCCCTCTTCTTCCACAACTCTTTCTCTTAATCTGGTGCACTTTCTTGCATTTCTCTGAGGTGTAATTGTGCAATGTGATCATATTGCTGTGTTGTGTCAATGTCAAATGGGGTTGGTAATTGGGATGGTGTTTTTGAAGTACCTTCATTGCTGTTCTCATGCTCGGTTGGAGGTAGCGTTTGGGAAAGTAAGATGGGGGCAAATGGAACTTCTGGTGTAGTTTGAGGTGGGGGGCCTCTGGCTGCAGCCTTAGCTGCCCAATCTGCCAGGGGATTACCTCTGGAGACAAAATCTTGGCCATTGGTGTGCGCTGCGCATTTGACTACGGCTACTTCAGCTGGTAGTGTAAGGGCCTCAATAAGTTCCTCTAGTAACTTCTTGTGAATGACAGGTGTACCATCTGATTTAAGGAAGCCACGCCTTTTCCAGCAAAGGATGCTGGAGTGTGTTGTTGTGGTGACGTATGCAGAATCGGAGTAAATTGTAATGCGGTCACCAGCTCCAATGTTTAAGGCAGCTATCAGTGCTACTAGTTCAGCTGCCTGGGCCGAGTAATGTGATGGTAATGTAAGCTGCTGTGCAATGTCTAGGGAATCAGAGGAATCATTCTGCTGTGCTCTAACTACTGCTGCTCCTGTGTATCTTATTCCTGTTTCTTGATCAATGGTAGAGGAGCCATCAACAAAATATACAGTACTGTTTGGCAAGGGGTCCTCTTTTGCTGCTCCTGACTCATCTGGTGAATATGTGGCACAATCATGGGGGTCATCATCTGAAGTAGCAATGGGATGGGCAAAAAATGTGGCAGGGTTTACTGTGTGGCATTTGACAATTTTCAGAGAAGGCAATGACAGTATGACTTTGTAACCTGACACTCTTTGCGTTGTTAAGGTTGTCTTGGCTTTTTGTATGATTGCAAAGACAGCATGTTCGGTGTACATAGTCAGTGGGGAACCCATTACAATGGGGATACTTTTCTCAACAGCAAACGCTGCGGCAGCAAGGGCCTGCTCGCAGGGGTAATGACCTTTCATGACAGCGTCCAGCATGCCGCTGAAGTAGGCAATGGGCTTATGGCCCATGGGGTATTTCTGGGTGAGTACTGCAGTCATGACTAGACCATCACAGTGGGTGAATAGGTAGAATTCTTTTGTGTAATCAGGTGATCCTAACACTGGTGCATTTGTTATCTCATCTTTGAGCTGGGTGTAGGCTGTTCTCATTTCAGGTGTCCACTCTATTTTGTTGTGTCTGTCTTTGCCCATTTTCACTGCTTTCAGCAATGGGGCAGTTATTGTTGCGAAATCAAAGACCCACTGACGGACATAGATCACCAGGCCGAGGAATTTTTGCATGTCTTTAACAGTTTGGGGTTCAGAGGTGCCTTTTATAGCCTCAACTCGACCTGGAGTGACTCGTCTGCCTGACGCTGACAGTAGCTGACCTAGATAGTGTACCTCTCTTTGGCAATATTGTAACTTTTGTTTGTCAACTTTGTATCCTCTTTGTGCTAGGGTGGTGAGTAAGGAGATGGTGTCTTTCCTGCATTGTTGTTCTGTGGGGCTGCAAAGCAGTATGTCATCGACATATTGCAGTAGGGTGCTGTCACATTGGAAATTGGACAAGTCTGTTTTGACGACTCTGTTAAAGACGCTAGGGGACTCACAGTACCCTTGAGCCAGTCTTCTGTATGTTAATTGCACATTTCGGAACGTAAAAGCCAATAGGTATTGGCTGTCTGGGTGCAGGGGAATGCTGAAAAAAGCATTTTTCAGGTTGATGACAGAAAAGTACTGTGCATCGGGGGGGACGTTTGTGAGGATGACAGAGGGGTCTGGGACAATGGGGAACTCGGGTATGACTATGTTATTAACGGCGCGAAGATCATGAACTAGCCGCCATTGATCTGTCTTCCCTTTGCGCACCGGAAAAAGGGCCGTATTGCAAGGAGAGATACAAGGATATATTACTCCTTGATCCAGCAATGCTTGCATGGTAGGGGCAATACCCTCCTCTGCGGCCTTGGACAAGGGATACTGTTTTATTCTTGGCAGGATAGCGCCTTGTTTGAGAGTTATCTTAAATGGCGTGGCAGAGCTGATAAGCCCTACATCGTTTGGGCCTGTTGTCCAAAGATGTGCTGGTACCTGAGCCAGGTCTGCCTCTCGGACAGAGTCATAGCTGGGGGTGACGGTTGGTGTTCTAATTTCCACTGTCACTGAGATGGGCACATTTTTTTGATAGATAATCTCTGTTTTGGAGTAATCTTCAGGGGATCCAAATAACTGGGCATCTGAAATGTTTCTGACTAACCCTTTAGGTTCAATGAAAATGACACAAGCCCAAGTGTGAGCATTGTCATCACATGCCAGGAATGCGCCGTAGGCGGGGGTTATCTCAAGGGCGCATATGTCAAGGGTCACGTGTTTGTCTAATGTCTGTGAGCCTGATGCTTGGGGTCTGAAAAGAAACTCTTTTGGTAACTGAACAGTGCGGCCTTGCAATTCGGGAGTGGTGGCAACAATAGTGTGGACAGCTGCAGAGAAGGCGTGCTCATCCACTGGACGTGCTCTGACCTGGCTGTTTAAGGAAGAATGTGCGGTGACTGCCATTATCCTAGTTAGTGGGGTACCTGGTATGGAGCAAATCATTGTTCCGTTCTCATCAAAGTGGATAGTCATGTTTAGTTTGGCCATGAGGTCACGTCCTAAGAGATTGACTGGGGACCTGGGTGAATAGAGCAGTGGCTGTTCCACTACATGGCCTCCTATCTCAATTGATACTGGCTTGGTGAAGGGGACCCTTGCTATCACCCCAGAAAATCCCTGTGAGTCCGATATTTGATCAGAAATGGGCAGAGGGCCACCTGTAATGCAGGAGTATGTGGCACCTGTGTCAACAAGAAAGCTATATGTTTTGTTATTTATCGTGACACAAGCAATAGGGTCCTCCTCAGTATTGCTAGTGCATGACAAAATTGGGCACACAAGAGTTGTCTGTGGGCTGTCCTAGCCAGTGTATCCTCCAGTCTGATATTGCTGGATGGTGCCCTGGGTAAAGGGGTTGTTGGAGGCAACAATCGTTCCTCCTAGGGGTACATTGTTTTGGGTTTGGGGGACCACTTGATAAGCAGGTACTTGCTGTGGCTGTGGCTGTTGCATTGGAACCTGCACCTGTTGGACAGATGGCTGAACTTGGACAGATGGCTGAATTTGGACAGATGGCTGAACTTGAGCCATTATGGGTGCTTGGAGCTGCACTTGTTGCTGCTGTGCTGGTTGGGCATAAGAGTATAGTATTTGGGGCTGTTGAAGGTGTTGTTGCGTGCGCTGCTGTTGTTGGAATGGTGCTGGTGCTTGGTAACCGGAACCCATGTACTGCGGTCCCATATCTCGGATTTTAGTGCGGCAATCTCTTTGTATGTGGCCTGCTTTCTGACAATAATAGCAGATGATGGGCGGTCCTGGCTGCTGCGGAAACCTTGTCTGTCCCATCCCTCGCCCTTTTCCCTGTATACCTGTGTTCCTGTTCATGTTTTGTCTATTATTGTAGTAGGGCTGTATGTCGGTACTGTAAGCAGGTGGTGCTGGCATGTATTGTAACATTGGCGGTGGTTGTGGCTGAGCATACTGTATGATAGGCTGGGGTTGGGCTTGTATGTGTTGTACGGCAGGTTGTGCTTGAACCTGTTGTGGGGCAGGTTGGGCGTTGCCTGTAAGAGCGTTCATGGCAGCCTGGGGGAAGGATGTTACTGCCGTCATCTGAGTGACCGGTGCTGCAAACATGACTGTGTCTGTATTGTCCTTTTTCTTATTAAGTTTCTGCTGTACCAATTTGGCAGCGGCATTCTCTATGGCCAACTGTCTATTCTTTTCCTGTTCCTGCCTCTTTTTGCAGTAATGTATAATGTGGTCTTGTATCTCAGGCCATGGCTTACATTCCATTGCTACTATGCCATCTAATTTTTCCTGCACTTCAGTTGGCAGACCCTTTTTTATTGTGTGATAAAATAGTCTTCCGTACCCTCCTGTTGCATCCCATTGTTGCCCTAACTCCTGAGGCCACTTCTCTTTCATTCTGGAAAGATAGTTGGCAGGGTCTTCATTTGGTTGCATGGTCTGTGACAACAGAGCCCCAATATCGGGAACATCGGGAAATTTCCTGCGCAACTCGGACCATGCTAGTGTTCTAATCTCATTAAAGGAAACACCATCATGTTTGGTGTTTGTTTTTGTAAGATTAGCATGGACACGTGTGAAGAGATCTTCTGCGTCTTCTCCGATGAGGGAGATCAGCAGGCTTTTCACATCTCCTATAGCTATGTTGTTACCTGCAGTGTGCTTTTCAAAAGCCGCAATCCATTTTCCAGCACCCTCTGTGAGTGGTGGAAGTTGTTTTTTGAGATTTTCTTTGTCTAGTGTAGACCACGGGATATAGATGGGGGGATCAGTGACATTTTTGTACAGCAGTGGCATCTGGTGCGTCACTCCTGTGCGTGGCACTGTAGGTCCTGTAGAGTCATGCTGGCGGGCATATTTTTGCCAGACCTTTAAACTCTCTCGCATGTACTCATAGTCCCAATCCTCATCTCCTAATCCTTTTAAAATACATTCAACTGCTGTTGCCATGTACTGAGGCTCAAAAGAGCCTTCTCTTGGCCAAGGGAGCATTTGCGGTGCTAAGGGTTCTGACCAGCCTGCCAAGTCATCTGAAAAGGGGTTAACTGCATAGTCTGAGCCTTCCCCTAGTGTCACTATCTCATTGGGAGTGAGATCCTTGCTAGTTTGAGGTACGCATGGTCTGCTGAGACACATGTTGTACCGATTTTTCATCCTAATGGTATGCAAGGAAGCAGAGCCCGAGACGTCGTATAGTATGTCGTCTGGGTGCCCATGTGTCCCCAAGACTCTAAGCTTCTGCGCTTCCGTGGGCCTGTCCTTCCTTCTTACCACTGGGTCTTCTGCCTGTGGGTGTTCACCAAATAAGGGGAGCTCACCAAATAAGGTATTGTGACCTTCTCGTACCAGTGGTAGTGTCCTTTCCGGCCCTAATGCTGGTGGTGATTGGTAGGCCTGGTGTGTGTTGGTGACTGTTTGTATTATTCCCGAGGCAGCAGCGTCATAGTGGTGGGGGTGCTCACCACCTAGTGATTGTCTAGCCCCCCCCCCATTTTGCGAGTGCTCCTGTATGAGCTGGTGCAGTGTTGGTGGTCATGGTGGTGCTGGAGTGCCAGTTTTATTGAGTAGGTCCGAGAATGTTTTCTGCATGTCTTCAAATTTTGCTGACATGCGTCTCATTTTGTGCATCTGTTCTACGTGGCTGGGCAGCTGATGCATGTGCTCTGGCGAGATGCTTTCCAGGCTCAGGCTTTTGCTCAAATCTACATTTGCTCTCCAGTTCTCATGTGGGGTGGGGAGATCTGTGAGGGGGGCAAGCTGTCCCTCAGTCATGCACAGCAATGGTAAGTTGTGGAATTCAGTAAGCTGCTGCTGAGCTGTCATAAGGCCAGATCCTTGTCCCTCACCCAAGGGTGCAGTGGGAGTGAAAGGCAGGCTAGTTTGGGGTGGGAGGCACGAATTTGGGAACAGTTGCATGCCGGTGTCAAGGAAGGGGTTGGTGGCAGCGGCTTGTTTAGTGCCGGTGTCACGGAAGGCATTGCTGGCCGGGGCGGCGAGAAGATACGGAAGATGCAGAGTCAGAGTCTCCTTCTTCCTCTGTGCATAGTGGTACAGTACTTAACGTTGGCGTAAATTTCAATGAGAGTTGGGCATCTATGTGGCCTGGGAATCCTGATACTGCTGTCTCCATTATTGTGCAGTGGGAGAGGGGCATGTGTGTGTTGTGAAGTTCTGTCAGGTGCGGATACACATCACCGGGGGGCATGGGTGGGGTCTGTGATCCGTCCATGCGGTGATACGGGTGACTGGGTGATGTGTGGGAAGTCTGGAATTCATCCGTTTGTGTGATGTCTGTGTCTGGACCAAGGTGTGGTGAGGGAGATGCATTGCTTGGTAGTGGTTGGGAACCAGCAGCCGGACAATTGTTAGTGGTAACTGGTAAATCTGGTTGTTCCTTGTGAGTGCGTTCGGTATACATACCGCTGAAGTGGTATGGCGGAGGAGGCGAGGGAGCATTGGGTATGGCTGTGTGTGTCAAGTCAGAGTGTGTTTGAGCCTTGTCTTTGAAAATGCGCCAGAGATCTAAAGTAGCCTTTCTCTTCTGTAACTTAGTGCCAGAGTACTTAGTGTCTAGGAAGGTGGTGGCATGCTCTAGTATGATTGGATCAAAACTCCCTTCCTTCGGCCAGGGATGGCTCATTTTTGTGGTACCTTTATGCAGTTCCCTACAATGTTTTAGTATATGTTGTTCTTGCCCTCCGAACGTTTTTAAAACATGTTGCAGTGGAGTGGCCATGTTGGTGTGTCTAACGCAGGGCGCTATAGGCAAGGCCTGAATTAGAGACGGTGTTGATATTGAGGGGTGCGTGTTACGTGTGATTGCGTGTTTCAGGTGCTAGGGGCAATGTCTCTGATGAGTTCTTGCGCTACTGCCTGAATGACAATATCATACACACCGTCCTGTAAGTCTCGCTCTTTTGCAGGAGTGTAAAGAGGGAAGCGAAGCTGGCCGTCAAAGCAAGCTTCAGCAATATAACTCTGGAGTGGGTGCCTTGGCCACGTGCTAGATAATATGGCAGTGAGTAGTGATCCAGGGGGACGTATGATAAAAAATATGTGAAAGTGAGTGAACGTTTTATACACTGTAGAGCTCAGTATGCCATTCATGAAGAATTATTGTACAACACAGCGCTTTGAGGGTGAATGTCGCTAATTTAAAAAGGGGTGCAATTAGGTGTTAGGCGAGGGTTGAGTGTCAGGAGAGGGTTGGGTATACGGAGTAGTGGGGAGGACGTCTTTTACTAGTTCCTCTCCTATGGCGCTAATAATAATGTGGTATAATATTTTTCTTAAGTCAGTTCCTGTGGTCCGGTGTATATTCCGTCGGGGGAGAAGTCAGGGAATTGGAGCTGGTTACGAGAGAGAGCAGCAATGATCTTGCTTTGTAGCGGGTTGCGTGGGTAGGATGTGGTTAATGTGGTGGGTATCTCCAAGCCTGGGGATATTAAGCGGATGCGTATGTAAATGCAATCCGGTGTTTTATGAACAGAGGTACCTAAAATCCTGTTCATGAGGATCAGTAATAAATGAGGGACAAGAGTGTTCCCTGAAATATCAGTGCTTGCAAGGTTTTGGTTCTTTGACTTTGGTGGCAATGGGGTGCGGAAAGGACGGTGCTAGTGAGAGCGTTATCTGCTGTGCATGGGTATAATCAATCCCTAAAACTTGAAATATGGTGAGAAGGACAGTACTTGCTAAAGGTGTAACGTGGACAAAGGAAGATGGATGACCAGTGGAAAGACCTACAACGTGATTATTGACTAAATATACAAAAATGTGAGATGCTGTACTGTCAGGGGAGGGGTCACACATTCCCTAAAGTGACTGGAAGTGCGGAGGTGGGCAGGCAGGGGGAGGCACGATCAAGACGTCTGGTGCAGGGTCCAGTAGGTCCACTGAATAGTCCCGCACGAGTGCCGTGAGGAATGGGGACACGTTATCAGGAGGCGGTGGTTGGTGGAGACCACTGCTAGAGGCTGATGCTGATACTGTGGGAGAGGCAGGGGTGGTAAGATGAGGGAGCATTGCTTCTTCAGAGGATGTCGTGGAGCGTATGGAGTCTGTAGTAGACTCACCGTGTATGGGAATGACAATGGGAGAATCAGCAAAATAAACAGAGGAGCTCAAGGATGGTGCGGAGCGAGAGGAACAGTTAGAGGAGTGGTCAGGCCAAAGCAGCTCAGGGCGAGTGGTGTCTGGACGTGGCGGAGAGTGGGAGGGAGTAGTGGCAGAGGGAGGTAAGTCTGTGAGGGATAAAAGGGAAAGGCGGATTTCAGTGGTAGGCGTAAAGGTGACCCCTAAGATATCCCAAGCGGCAGCAAGGATGTTGCTTTGATGGCGAGTGAGAGGACTATAACGATTAAGGGCGGGGTGGTAGACTGCGGTGGGTGTGTCGTGTGCAGAATGAATAAGAAGATTAAGGATGTGCGGGGGAGCAAGGGACATACCGGAGAGGAAGGGGTTTAAGGGAGCTGACAGGAGGAATGGGGCTACGGCTCCACCCCCCCTTTGGCTACCAATTGGCCTCGACAAATGGTAGGCAAAAAGTGTGAGAGACAGAAAAAGAGGTGCAATAAAGGTGCAATGTTCAATGAGGGTAAGTGAACAAATACCTAGCGGGGTTGCGACTAATGAGGAAAGGTGAGGCAACCCAGACAACAGCTACCTAGCGGAGCTGCCGAAAGGAGTGAATACTAGGTATAGGCAGCCCAGACAACATGAAATAACTAGCGGTCCTGCCACTCGGCTAACCAGTGTAGAGTTGGCAAGGCAGCATCAGAAAGGGGCGAGGCTGGGAGGCAACCGTGGTGGGGCAGCAGGGCAGACAAATGCTTAAGGAACAGAAGCACAAAAAACAGAAACAATAGACAACAAATAAACAATGATTAAATAAACGAAATGCATGTGCAAAAATAATAGTGATCACAATGATATATTTTGTCAAGAGCAGTCTGTGAGGACAGAGAAGGGAGGGGCAGTGGGCAGCTGCGAAGGGGAGAGGTGCACTTCCTCGTTCTGCGCTGAGCAGAAGAAGGCGGGGGGAATCTGTGCAGGGCCCAGATGTTCCGAGAGAGATAGTTCCTCTTTTCGGAGTGGCGCAGTCAAAAATCGAGAGATGCGCCTGTCAGAGAGAGAGACTAACTTGAGAGATAAGAAGAAGAAAACACCCAAGCCATGCAGAATGGAATCGGAGAGGGACACGGCAGAAAGGGAGAAGAAAGAATGTGTGAAAATACCGGAAAGAAACCGAAAAAAGTAAAGGCGCATTTAAAAGGGCACACTATCAAGAAATGCACATGAGAGACGAAATGGGGAGGTGCAGGGGAGGAGGTAAAGAGCAGAGAAAAAAGGGGGTGCGTGGGTGAGCCACGGACCAAGTAGGAAACACAATAAAGCAACAAATAGGAAACACAATAAATGAACAACTTGTGTAGAGAACAACCGACAAACCGAAGTATAATGATGTCAAAACCACTGTAAAATGTGACCACTGTCAGACAATATGGTGCAAAGAAGACAGGGCACCTGCGCAGGACTGAAAAGGAGCGAGAAGACGGAGACCACACCTTAAATAGCACAATGCAGGAGGACCCCACCCTGGAGTCAGCAAGCAGAATTTAGACACTCGTGCCACCTGGGCACAGTGCCAAGGACGCAAAAGCCCTGTGGCAGAATTTAGACAAACATGGACAGTATCCAGGAGTCCCAACCTGTGTCAGAATTTAGCCACCCACGTGCATATTATAAATGCCCACGTGCAGGAGCAAGGACTCAAACCTGTGACGGAGTTTAGATACCGTTAAGCAGCATCAAGGACTTCCAACCTCTATAGGATTTCAGATACCCATGTGGCCAGGACTCAAACCTATATATGTTTCATAATTTCTTCAAAAACGAACGTCAACTTAAAACGCAGACAGAACATAATCATAGAATATATGAAAGCAGAAAGCACTACAAACCAATACTGAGAAATGCTAAGAAAAACCAAGCAGGAGGAAGCCAAGACGGAGCCGATGAGAGCAAAACGGAAAGCACCGAAGAACCTCGGCAAGATGTGACCAGCCACAAAGGACGTCGTGGCAAGACAGCAGACCACAGGGGGATGAAAGAACAACCACAAGGGAGACCCCAGAAGGCTGAGGCAGCCAGGCGTACCCCTCCACACACGCCACACCCTGAGGTAAATTAAAGGAAGGAAAAAGAAAACTATCCCTGACTTACCCAGGTGGCCGTGAGGAAAGGAGAGTCTGGGGGCAGCCGCAGGTGTATCCCAGGTGTGTGTCCTATGTCCGCACCGTAGACGACCCGCCAACCGAGACCTTGTTCGTGGTCGCCAGCTGATTGAGGGTAAATGGGTGGTCACACCCTTCTGCTTACCGGCTCCTGAGAGCCTGACCTGTACTCCGCTCGTTCACTTGAAAAGAAGGA
This sequence comes from Calotriton arnoldi, assembly GCA_963921515.1. Classification (NCBI taxonomy): domain Eukaryota; kingdom Metazoa; phylum Chordata; class Amphibia; order Caudata; family Salamandridae; genus Calotriton; species Calotriton arnoldi. The sequence continues at coordinate 1,895,362 of CAWUFW010000319.1, forward strand.
ACAACGATGTAAAATACAGTGGCACTTTATTAAGCACTTCAGTAACACAGAGAACTGTTCATTTAAAGCTGCCCATCAACACATGAGCAGGATGAAAATAAAAGCATCGACAATGTTATAAATCAGTTGTTCAAATGAAGAAAAAATATATATGCATATATCATTCAATGCGCAGCTGCCTGAAGGGCAGCCCTGAATTTGGAGATGATGAATAGGCAAGCGCCTAGAAGGCAAATCTTAAATGAGAAAACAAAACCATCTAAGGCTACACAATTTAAGCTAGGATAAATGCAATGGCTTGGGTTTGGATGAGCTAAATTAAAGAGGCTGACAAAGCCAAAAGGCTAGTACTCAGAAAAGAGCATTACCACCTTGAGAGTAGAAGTTCTAGGCCCAATCAGGAGAACGGTCGACCGGGAACCCTCACCATGCAGCAAGGCACTGGTTTGAAGAGTTCGGGGTGTAAACCTGGGTGCAAATCTTTTATATGGCTTAATGCAGAACTCCTACCCACGTCTGACGTGGGTCCTGACGCGGGCCCTTGACCACACGCTTACAGTAACTGTGGAAAGTTTTATGTAGAACTGAGAAGTGGTATCATGGTGAAACTAGGGGCTTTTAGCAGGTGGTCGGTGCTCTTGACCGCAAACAATAAACACACAAAAACAAAGGATAACTTTTACCGTAAAATGCTCAGAAATTAATATTTTATATATTATTTCTCTGTCACGTAGCCGTCTTTCCAGTTTCAGTTGAGCAAGCGCGGAAAGTTTCATAAGTAAAAATATTGCAAGCATTGCTTGTGAAAGAGCCAGATGTACCAGCAGAATGTCACGTACGTGTGGGCTAACCTTATTCTCATAACTGTGGAAATTTACAAGCGGGGCTGGTGTCGCGGTGGATGGCACAGGTCCCTGCTGTCAGATCAGTCAAGCCTACGAGATCTGTTTTATTAAAAAATGATAGCAAGAGGCACTGGGCTTTGGGCCTATATGTATGTATCTAAGGTGGTGTGGTTGGGCCTATATGTGGGTATCTAAGAAAGTGGGCTTGGGCCTACATGTGTGTGCATCTAAAGAGGTATGCTTCTGTGGCACGTGCTAAGAGGCGGAAGGAAAGTGGACAACTTAGGACATCCATCAGGGCCTGACTGATGGGGCCTATCTGGGAGTGTCATGCTGCCTGAGCAGAGCAGGATGGTACGTTGGGGTTTCTGTTATATGGTAGAACGGGACCCTCGTACACTGATGAGGAGTGTTACCCCAAAACCGGTCCCAGGATGCTTGTTTCCGGTCCAGGGAGAACCTGGCTTGGCAGTTCGGGCTGGACTGTTCCCATGAGGAACAGGGTCAAGACTGATTTGCATATGGCTGGGTTCCATCTGGGGTGGCGTAGTGAGCAAAAAACGATGGATTTAACCCAGATCTTTTGACTGAGGGTGAATGTTTGATTCATTGAGCATTTCGTCCATCATTTGTTGCTGCAACACATACACGGTTTGGGACAGTTTCGAACTTATAAAGACACACTGTTTAAGTATTTTGCGAGGTATGGAAGACTGAATGGATTTGAGCTTTTAATGTTTTTTAAATATCAAGAAAATCAACAGTAAAAAACGTCCCAGCACACTATAAAACAGGCCTACAAACAGCCCAAAAATATGTCCCACACACTGACCTGACAGACCAGCCCTTATCAGTGGCGGCTGGTGACATTTGAAAGTGGTGAGGCGTAAAACAATTGTTGTACATCACTGTAGCGAGCGAGCGTGCCCAAACCACCTACGTGGGGTTTGGGGGGGTTCTCCCCCCAAGAAAATTTTGAAAAAAGAGTGGGCAAATGGTGCATTTTCAAGCAAATTTGCGAAAGCAGTTAGGTTAATAAAGCAATTGTGAATCTGTTCTAACAAAGACAGTGACTGACAAAACTGTCTATTGCTTGTTCTGCTGACATCCTAATTACATCACCCACGCCCCTTTCGGAGACCCCCCAGTTTTTTCATCCCACCCAAAGCCCTGGACACAGGTTCCCAGTTCATGAAACTTTCAGGGGCATAGTTTTTATTACTGCAGTGGTGCCGGGGCCCAAAGCTGTGAGGGTCCACCGCACTTCAAATATAGAACTTATGCACTACCGAACAGCTGACCGTGGTTCCATTTTCTATGCTTGGATTCGAGCGGATGTCACTGGTGCAACACCACGGAGCAGGGGCATGCCAGCGAAACCTATGCTTTCTGCGGAGTTCCACACAAATGCCTAGTCCTTGTAACCCTACTCCTATGGATTTTCCTCCTTAAAGGAAATTCGCTGTTATGCATTAGCACATCTATGAAAAGAGGAATCTACACATGTTGTGGCAACTAGTGTTTAAAAATGTCCTTCATAATAATTTTTCCAAGTGAAGAAAACCATAACCTCACAACTTCTCAAAAATGCAGGTGCTCCGGGCACTTTCCTAGCAAGGGCCGAATGACGATGTTTCCAAGGTTGCAAGCGAAGTTGGGTGCCAAATTCAATGTAAAATGTTTTAAAAAATAAAATAAAAAAATATTGAAGGTACTAATTGCATGGTTTGCCTGTGAGGCCGGTTGCTGACAGCAGCCCCATTTCATGGCTTAGCACACCACTAACACCGATTTATTTTAGGTGCACATTTATCAGTGCAAATAAGTGTGGTAAATTAATTGTGCATCTTTTTCAATATCCTCGTGGAGTGTCCAACACATTTGTAGTGCTCACTCTCAAACGTCATACATCAGAACATCTACGAAAATCCCAACACTCTTTTAAATAATACAGAGTCTCCTATAGTGTCTAGAATTCCGTCTGGGTCGAGTGTCGCTAGATACTTCCACTGTGCTCGAGAAGGGAGGAACAGACAGAAGAAAGGTGGGACAGAGACGTGTGAGCTAAGCCGATATCAAATGAAGAGCGCTCCTAAGAATGGGAAGCACCCACTTTGCACTGCACCACAAACAAGACAACTAGCAGTCTGATCTTCAAGAGTTCAACACTTGCACGCTAGAAGAAATATGGATATAAAGATATACAGTTCGTTAAGGCCTTTGCAGTCTGATTATTCTTAGTGATACACAGTGACCATATCTAAAGAGCAACTTGCCTCGAAGACGGCCACTATGGCATCCTCTTTGCAAACCTTCATCACCCTCCAAAAATGTTATGTTCTACACTCATTTTAATACGGTCACCCTCTTAAACATCTGAGTGCAATATAATTTGCGAACTAACTGCTTGACAGGTATGTAACTCAGAGAGCAATCAACTGTGTTTCTATAGTACTTCGTATGCACGTCTATAGCGCTATATAACGTACTGATAGCATTAATCTGCGCAGGAGGTTCTGCGTTCTTCTGCTGGTGTCCTGCCTTCAATGCCTGTTGTTAATTCACTTACCCGCCTGCTCGTTCTTGGTTGTTGCGCTCCTCAAGATGCCATCCGGCTGTCAGTATAACACAGTACGAAGACCAGTTATGACTTGCGTGCATCAAAACAATAATTCTAATAATCAACACTAGAGCGAGTGTGTGTCTCACTATATCTGAGTGAGCCCCTTTCAAACGTTACTCAGTTTGTGAGGCATTTGCAAGGCACGTGCAAAGCTGTGAACTGGCCGCGCACCACGAAAGTCCCTCTGAGACCACAGCACGAAGCATACAGGGACGCTTAGTTTTCACTTTTTCGTTTATAACTAAGTATGGGTCTCAGTCCCACAAGAAGTGGCTGAAAGTGACTCTTGCGGCATGTGACCAGTTGACAAAACACTTGGGTACCAGTAGTGCCCAAAGTTGCAGGATGTTGTTCCCTAGGGAAAAAATGTCAAGAATGCACAAATTCCTGAAGTTTCCAAAAACGTGCAGGTAGTGACAGGACCGTAACAGTGCACGTCACGTGCACAACACCACCAGGCATCAATGAGCACAAATTCAGGAAATACTGACATCCTCCCCTGCGCTAGCTAATCCTGTGATTCGTTGTTGGCATTTGTAGAGCGCCCATTCTGCCACTGGTATGGCCTCATAGCACTATTCTCAACCAGGTGGCCTTTCACATGGATTCTGATATTAGCATTGCAAACAGCAGACAGGTTAGTTTTGGGTCGGTGTTCTAAGGGTGTTCTAGTCCTGTCCCCGTTTTGATAGCTATGTGGCATTCACTCAGCTATGGGTATATGTTCTTAGTACACAATGAAACTAACAAAATGAAAAGAAAATGTCAACCAATGCACTTCACTTAATCCATACACAGACCGCAGCACCGGTCTTGCCCCAGATCGCATTACTGAATGCTAAAGTTATTCTAATGGCAATGCAATGGCACGGTAGTATGCAACCCACGCGCTCCGCTCTTAAGGGTGAGCTTAGAAAGGCAGCATTTCTTCTTCCGTGGGAAGCGACGCAGCCACATTCTATTCTAGTGGGGTGCCGTTAACACACCCTTGTCTGTGGAGGGGTTCAGTGCTCGCAGCAGGTCCAGAGAGCGGAGAGGGCCTCTTCTTACCTCAGCATGCTGGACCAGCACCCGTCCCCGCGCAGGGCGTCCCGTGGAAGAACTCAGAGCATCGCCTCCGGCTCCCTCGAGGCAATCACAGCCCCGGCCTCGGCGGTCAGCGGCCTCGCAGGGCATGTTTACCACCGCAGACTTCTGCCCACTATCCTCGCAAATGTCCAGCAGCAAAGAGTCCCTGAAACCCAGACAGGAGCCTCCGAGAGAGAGAAGCCCCTCGCTAGCCGTGCGCTCAGCCCAGCCACTGGCAACCCCTCTCAGCCAATCCTGACGCTGCTCCAGCAGCGCCAGGATTGGCTTAGCAGGGATACTCGCCGCCCGCCCGCCCATTAGGAGACCGAGGGTTGCGGCGTTGACCAACCCTCGCTCTCCTAATGCGCAGCCGCCAGCCAGACTCAACACTAGTGCGCATGACTGGGCTGGTCGGAAAAATTCTCTGACCTATACCCAGCATGCGCACTTGTGCTGCTGCCTGCTGTGCGCTCCGCGCCACCCCCTGGTCTGACAATGCATGTCAGTCAGCATGACGCCGGACCGCCCACCCCCTTCAGACTCTGAAGGGGGTGGGCGGTCCGCGTCATGCTGACTGACATGCATTGTCAGTTCAGAGCCGCCGAGGGAGCTGCGGGCGCGGCGGCTTGTGGGTCAACGCCCCAGCGCCCTAATGGACGCACCGCCACTGGCCCTTATATTACTGCCAGATTGCCCTATAGGCCTGTCCGCCCCTGTTCATGCAGTACATTCTAGCCCTACCTAATGCATCTTTAAGGCCCTTGAACTCATCCTCATACGTGTTCATACTTGCCCTGATGCATAGCTTTGATTCATAAAATGGCGCTCACGTCCCTACAGATTCTTATTAATCCAAGCTTTAGCTCCACCATTTATTTTTCCATGTGAAAATTAACCCCTGCTCCTTTGGAACAATGCTCATTATCTTCCTCAAGTTACCTTTACTGAATTGTACAACAAATTCGAATTGTGATGTGCATGCAGGACTTTAAATTTGGAAGCCCTCATAACTTATCAAATTCTCACCCAACCTTACCCTACAGTCCCTGTTAATGGACTTTGACAGATCCACGCTGCAGCATCCGTACCTTTACCCATGTATGGAATTCCTGCTTTGGCGCATGATTGCAGCGTGTCATGTAGAGATATTTTTATCCAACCCAAAAGAACTTCCAGTATTCATCACATTTTCCACTTTGTCTACAGTGCGGTCTTATTGGTCCTTCTTTGCAGTGTACACTCAACTCTCTGGGATGCATGGTAAAGCTGCCTTCGCCACGGCATTCACAGTTCCAAAGCTTTTTACAATCGAGCCCTCTTGCTCTCACGCTAAGCACAATTATTCGGCCATTTTATAAAGGTACAAAAAGCATTAAACAATTCTTTCCATTATATATGAACTTTGAGGTGAAATAAACTAGCACGACCTTGTCAGTGAGACCTGTAATATGTAATGCATTTATTTTTTATAACAATCATATAGGAGTTATGGACGCTGTAGAAGAGAGTGATTCCTGTGTCTTGTACATCACGCCTTTAAGATATATGGCTCTAATTTCCCACTGGTGGAGGAAGATGCAGTGCTGAAATTCTTCAATTTACACTCCTAACTGCTTTTCACCCTGTGGGGAAACCTTCTTACCATGCTTGTTCCTACAGGAATGATTCTGAAAGTGCAAAATATCAAAGTTGCTATTCATTTAGAATTAATTTGTTTTCACAGGTTGTGTTTGGATCTCTTCGAGGGGTGACATGCTGGTAACTATAGCTAGATGTACAAAGATTAGAAAAGCGATTTCATAATTGCGATTTTTTGCGACTCGTAATTAGGAAATCGCTATTCCTAATGTATGAAACTCTTTTGAGTTTCATTAGCGATTCACAGGGGGTCACAAATCGACCTTCCTCATGAATATTAATGAGGTAGGTCACAATTTGCGACCCACTATGATTTGCTGCCATTACAGGGATGGTGGCCTGCTGGGATCAGCAGACCACCATGTCTGTGACTGCTTTTAAATAAAGCAATCTTTTTTCTTTTAAAAGCAGCCTGTTTTCTTTTAAGGAAAAACGGGGTGCATTTGAAAAGAAAAAATGAAAATCTGAAGTTTCATTTTTTAAGAGTAGGCAGTGACCTGTGGGAATACTGTCTGCTCTAAAAAATATTTTGCCAACCATTCTCAAAGAGGAAGGGGTCCCTTGGGGAACACTTATAATTTGCGAATGGGTTACCACCACTTTTCACATAATGATAAATTGTGAATGTTTTGCAACCGCATTTCAGTTGCAAAACATTCGTACATACCATTTCAATTCGGTATTACGAAGGAACACCCTCAACACCCACTTCCAAATACCGAATCGCAAAACCCAAACTGTTACCGAATCGCAATTTGGGCTTTGTACATCCCAAAAAGAATTTTGGCGGTTGCAAACAGCTCGATTCTGCAAAAAATGCTTGTGTTACATCAATCTATTTTCTGGGCTCCACCTGCTTTACCTATGCCTCTGTGTCTTCCAGGCATGCATTAATCCTTTAGCCTTTTCCCTCGATTCAAGCACTTCAATGAAGGTGGATAAAAGAGTGGTAATAGAGAAATTCCCTAGGACGTTAGAGATTAGGTAACGGAATGTTAAAAAGTACAGGAATATCAAAGGTGCCCCAAAAAGGGGACAGAGTCAAGAATCCCCTACATCTAATGTACATGAAGTTCTAGACTCTGAAGCCAAGATGGCATCCCCCCTAAACTAAACCAAGATGCTAACTGCCACAAACCACAATGGTATCTACCACCACTATGAATGACTGTATCCACGATGGTCTCTGTCATAACACTATGAATGATTAATTCTGCAAGTGCCCACACCGCACTGTCCACAGATACAGTACAGTAAGGCAGAAGGGAGATTGTTTCAGGATTATCACACTGGAAACAGAGAACACCACACCACAATGGTGGTACACATCAGGAGAGACACTGTCTCAGTGTGGGACTCATCCCTATCTGTCACTTCAAAACCCAGTCAAAAAGCAGGTGGATGTTTTCGGAACTGACAGCTGGTCAGTGGTTATTTCTGAGCCTGATTAAAGGCTAGTGTCTTTTTTGTGATTATGGACCACATGGTTTTTTTTTGTTTGTTTTTTTGATTTTCAAAAACCTCTATTGAAGGCAATCAGTGTTAAACACAGCATGGCGCCTACAACCCTGGCCGGGCCAGCAGCGTAAAGACTCACAAGGACACCAGAATAACCAGCAGGGGAATACACAGCAAGTCGCTTACAACCACTTCGGGCTGGCCGCGTATGGTCAATCATTGCACATAAACTAAACAGGCTGTAAGAGGGCCATCTAGCCAGGTAGAGCGTAAAGTTATATAGCATAACCAGCAGCATGTAGATTCGATATTCAGGAGCCCCTAGGGAGGTACAACCAAATGTGCGTGATCAGGAATCATGGCCGCGCCCCCACGGGGGTGTCCGCCCCTAAGCAACCCTTGCTGCGACTGTTACCCCGCTATGTCCGATGCGCCACGCGTTAGAATGCGTGTGGGTTGCTATGGCCAGGGTGGCGTTAGAGGAAATAGAAAAAAGAAGACTGACAACAGCGATGTACAGGTCGTGAAGTGGTATGTGGTGTGGGGTGTCTAGCGTGTTCCATGCAGTAAAACGTGTGGGGGGGGGGCTGGGAAAAGGCGCCTTTCAATCGCTTGGGGAAAGCTGAAGGGCTCTCAATTTTGGGGGGCTAAAGCAAGTGAACTCAATGCGCATTAAATAGGAAATCAGTGGCTGCCATATGCGCTGGAATTTCTTTTCGGTGTGGGCCACATGTTTTAAGCATTTTTACGTTCCCAAATGGGCCAATTCTCAGAATCGGCCCGTTTGTGCACGCAAAAAATGCTTTTCAAATGTATCAAACCCTATTTTGTGATTTGGTAACCTGTTACCGAATCGCAAAATGGGTTTGCGATTCGGTATTTGGAAGGTGCGTGTTTAAGACGTCCCTTCCAAATATCAAATGGTAACGGTATGTATGAATGTTTTGTGACCGTGAATGCGGTCGCAAAACATTTGCATTTAAGACCAACTTTAAGTTGCTGGTAACCCATTCGCAAATGGGAAGGGGTCTCCAAGGTACCCCTTCCCATTTGTGAATGTATGCAAAAACGTTTTTAAGAGCAGGCAGTGGTCCCACGGACCACTGCCTGCTCTTAATAAATGAAAAGTGAACTATTCAATTTTTATTCTAAACGTAATCCGTTTCCCTTTAAGGAAAACGGGCTGCATTTAAAAAAAAAAAAAAAAAGATTTCTTTATTTAAAAGCAATTACGGACATTGTGGTCTGCTGACCCCAGCAGGCCACCATCCCCTGATTTTAGCGATTCCTAGGGTGTCGCAAATTGCGACCTACCTCATTAATATGAGGTAGGTCAATTTGCGACCCCCTACGAATCGCTATATGAAATTCTTGGAGTTTCATACATTTATAGCGATTACCTAATTGCAATTCGCTTCAAACCGCAATTAGGTAATCGCTATTACAAATGTTGATACATGTGGCCCTGTGTTCTTTATGCCTACTGATCTTGTCTAGTTTTGGCTTGGCTAACCTCAGGATGCAACAGCTGGATTGGTTATAACTCTCCGTTTCTCTTCTTTTCACTCTCCTACTGTTTTCGTGCTTGCATCCGTATCATCAGAGGAGCACAGCCCTTCTCTGAATATGTCACTTTAGAATATGGCTTTTTTGGCAAGTTGACAAATTTTTTTGTTTTGAGTTTAATTTCGATATGATATGAAATAAAGTTTCGTCCCACATTGTAAAGGATGAGCAGCGAGCATATTCACAAGTAGGTTAATAAACCTGACTGTGCATGCTATGTTTTGGGAAACAGCGATCCGTAGAGCTTCTGAATGAATCCATTACTTACTTATGGGCTAAGACCTAACTGCTGTCTCCAACATGTTATTTTACCTTGCCTAAGGGTTTTGCCTGTATCTAATTTAATACCATTGTGTGTTCCTATCGGGTGACTGCCCAAATATAAAAAATGGACTCCGGTCCTACCACTGGCTGAGTAATATTTTGTCCGCTCATATACTAAATTGTATTCAAGTAGAAAATAGCAGGAAATACAAGTAATTGTATGTTGGTGTTACTCCATAAGTTTTAAAATGAGACAATGAATATACATTTGATAAATATATAAAATACACTATTAACTATGATTAGACTCTAGAGAGGATGGAAGAATCAAAGATTGTATCTAATCTCTGTCCCTTTCCTTACCTCCATTTGGGTTTCTAACAATATACTGTGAAGCTTAACCTGTGCATAACAACAATATTTGAAATTATCAATTACCCATAAGGTTAGAGATACTAATAACGTTTTACTCTACAACCAGAAAGAAGGTAGCCAGAGTTTAAAATTCGCTGCACATCCTATAAGATACAGTACAGTGTGTGTGTATGATACAGCAGATAATAATAAAAGACCAGGTCCTGCCACAATATCCCGCAACCCGCTGCCTATGGGTGATAATATAGCTTCCTCTCGATAGGTCTCAGTATCCCAAATAGTTAACTATAAATTGGAAAGATTGTAACAAAGTAGTCCACAAGTGTAATAATCCTTTCTAGATTTTTTAATATGTATCATTGATGAGCCAGCATATTGTTCCTTAGATGCACATACAATATTTGTGCATCACACAGCCAACACATGTTTCATCCCTTGCATTTTTGCAAGGCACTGTATAAGAACAAGGTTAAGGCACAATGGTAGAATCGATTTAGACAACAATTTAGTGTTGGTGGTCGATGTACTTGAAACATAGGGTATGTGTCAGCAAAATATATCTACAATGTGCAGTAACACATTGGGCTCTCTCAGTGTATAAACGTGTAATCAACAATGAAGTTTGTTCGACAGGAAATATGTGTTCTTTCCCCTAACATGTTAGTTAAGTGAAGGCGAAATGAAGTGCATGGCTGTGATACGCCTAATTGCTGTGTGTATTTCTGCCCCATATGAGCAACACTGATGAACCAATCTATTTTCGACTGAAGAGGCCCAATCACCCTGAAACTGATGTTGTATTGCTTCTGTTCCGGATCAGGGAGGACCTGGCCTGGTTGTTCGGGCTCGACTGTTCCTATTGGAGCAAGGTCGAGACTGATTTGCATATGGCTGGCTCAAAACTGAGGTGGCATGGTGGGCGAAAAAACAATAGGTTGGAATGCTACCGCTAGCGATTTCCAGTGGTTAGTCTTACTGCAAGCAATCCTGCCATCACCATTTGTGTGCCTGATGTAATGCCCTAAGTGGCCTAGGTTATTTCCAAATGTAGGCCCCTTACTCAATGTGCCACTGGAACCAAGCTATACCCAACTGAAGAGCCCCTATCAAGGTGAAACGATCTTAGGTTGCTTATGTTTTGGTTCAAAGAGGACCTGACCTGGCGGTTCTGGCTGGACTGCTACTATTAGAGCAGGACCAAGACTGATTTTTGACATGGCTAGATCCAAACTGAGGTGGCATGGTGGGCAAAATAACGATGAGTTGGAATGCTACCCCGAGCAACTGCCAGTGGTTAGACTTATTGCAAGCATTTGCTCCTTTCACCTTTGGTGTTTGCTGTAACGCCTTAAATGTCCAAGGGTATGCCCAGATGTGGATCCCGTGCTCACTGTGCCACAGGAACCAAGTTACACCCAACTGAAGAGTCTCAATCAGGGCAAAACCAGTTTTGGATTGCTTATGTTCTGGTTCAGGGGGGACCTGGCTTGGCAGTTCGGGCCGGACTGCCCCTAATGGGACAGAGTCAAGACTGGTTTGCATATGGCAGGGACCAAACTAAGGTGGCATGGTGGGCAAAAGAACAGTGGGTTGGAATGCTACCCCAAACTTTTGACAGTGGTTAGACTTATTCCAAGCATTCCTCCCATCATCTTTTACGTGTTAGATCAAAAGGAGTAGTTAGTACACAAAGTACTAAGGACAGGCTCATCACTAAAGAGACAATGATATAAGAATGGGTCTCCCACTGATAATGCACAGTATTATTGGCAAAATGTGCAAACCATCCTAGAGATTCAATTATTAACAATCCTCAAAATGTTAACTGGAAATTAAATAACACCATCAAAGACGAATGAATTCACAAGGTGGAAGTGGTTGAAGTTTAATTTGCACAGGCAGCAATGAACACATCACCTAGCCTACAGTAAACTATCTGTCCAGCATTGTAAGCCATGTGGTTAGAAGAACAAAATGTCATTCATAAGGTACTAAGACACAAAGGGCCTAACTACTATGCAGGTCGGACCGCAACCAACAGCTTTGTCGGTTGCGGTCCAACCGGCATCTACCGCTGCGATCCAACCAATGCATTACGATACGTGCAGTCAGAGGCAGCAGTTGGAGGGACCGACCGACACTTTGTTGGTCGGAAACTCACCATAATCCCTTACGGATGGCATTTCCGCTGTCCGGATTATGATGTCGGGTTCCGACAGCCATTTCATGTCGGCCTTTCCGAAAGCGACATTGGGGGCCCCTAGCAGGGCCCCTTCCCTCTGCAGCCTCTGCATGTGGGCCTGGGCAGCACCTATGGTGGCCTCTTGAACATCCCTGCACCGCGTGGCAGGCACCATGATGTTCTCAAACTTCCATTTCTCAATGGAAGCTTGTGCTGCGGGCAGTTTCCGCCCGCCACACAAGCTCCCATAGAGAAATGGAAGTTTTCAACTGCACTATGTGCGGTAGCATCGTAATCAGGTTTTCGGAACCGCCGACCTATGGTCGGGCGGTTCCCTCCCCAAAACGGTGTTGGTCAGAGGCAACTCCGACCGACATCGTAATGAGGGCCAAAATGTGATTTAGCTGCCTGTAGGGCCGTTTTTCAATGCTTGTAGGGATAAGCAGAGATTTGAAACGACCCTGTATTGTTACTGCTCACATTTAAATGATTCCAAATGACCCCTAACAAGTATAAGGGCAGAGGATGTGAGTTTTTGTATACTGTTAATTAACTATTAATTTAAGAGCAGCTTTAGCATCAGTGTCTTGCATGCGTTTGCCCGCCTCCTAACGAGAGTAGTCAGATTTGCTCCATAATCCGAGGCCTTTGGGTAATGTTTATGTTCAAGAGTACTTGTAGGTCCTGCAAGAAAAACATCAATGACCATATTTTCCTTTAGGTTGTCTTTGTTTGCAGAAATGGAAAAGACTGAATGTTCATGAGATTATACCATACAAAACTTAACAATAAAGTGAGGCGTCACTTTCACAGGAGTGCAACTGAAATCCAGGTAGGCTAAGAAACTTGGAATTTTACACAGAAACCTTTTAAAACGTTCCTTGGTCTGGGTCATCCTTTGAAAACATAGCTTAATACACTGAGCATAACTTTATCTAATAAAGTCATCAGTTCAGATGATAACAAATCTCTGGGATTGTGGTGTCTGATGAATGCAGAGAGTGGTGAAGCATTCTGCCCATATAGAGAGGTGCACATTGTGATCAAGCACAGCGAGCAAAATCAATCCTCACAATGGTGACTCGTGGAATTTTGCAGCAGTATCTAAGAAACTGACCCAAAAGCAATAGTTTTTATAAGCATTTCTAAATTAAACTCGTGAAATAAATGAAACAATACCTGAGTGGCTAAGAAAGTACGATTCTATACCTCCTGCTAGTTCATTCTCCTGACAGATGTATACATTTTCTGTAAGTGGCTAGGTGTATCCGTGAGCTACACACTAGTGGAAGCCTCATTCACTCACTGCACTCTAGCGATGAAAACAGATAGCACATAGTTTGTGAATAACCAACGGTGGACGGAACAAGTAAGGTAATTACCACATGCGGTAAATACCATTATCCAGGAGTGAGGTACAGTGGTAAATACCTCCTATTCCGACTATTTTATTTGCAATTGAGGCATAACATGCGGAATCGTTTTTTTAACACTGAATTTCGCATGTTTTGCCTTTTTCACAGGCCTACCCCCCCCCTCCCCCTCCCCCTCCCCATCCCACCCCCAATAAATCTTGTCAGGTTTGACCTTCCAGAATTTATCAGGGGGAAACTGCAAATGTGGGTATCGTAGTTCCGATCCCTGCTTACAACTGTTTGTATGTGTGTATGGGTGATTGTATGGGTGATTGTGTGATTGAGGGATTGTGTGCATTTGGTGCAGAAGGGTACACCATATTAGTACAGTCGTCGACTCCACCATTCATACAAATGTATGCCTTCTTACCCACTTGAGTAACCACCAGTTTTGCTAATAAAAACGTACACTTAGTGGCTCTCTTAACGTTTATCTCTCCCTTGCAGATCACATAAATATAATGTTTTGGTGGGCACTGGACCCTAGCTACTGGAAAAGAGACAGACCAGCACTTAGGAAACAAGGAAGGAAGGGGGGCAGAGAGTAGAACGATTTAACCATTTTTTACAATAGTGCTCAGAAGTGAGGTCACAGGAGTGTGGTATGATCAATTGTAAATGTAATTGTAGTTATATAGCGGTTATTACCCCCGACGAGGCATTGAAGTGCTTTTCGGCGAGTAGCATGCTACTCCGGAACCCAAAGTGGATTAGTGGTGGATTAGTATAGGGAAATATAAGTTGTTAATTGGAGCAGTGGACGTGTGAGTCTGTCCTCAAACCCTCTGAAAAGGGCAGGGATGTTGTATTATTGGACAAGAATACGTACCATGAAGAAGCACTACGGCTACTAGGTGATGCCCAGAGCTACTCACAGATCAAAAGAGTGCAATATAATGCCAGTATTGAAGCCTTCCACAGAATGTTATGTACTTGACGAGATTAAGGTGTCTTGGAAGAAGAAGAATATCAGTTCCTCAAAGTGGATTAGCCAGTCTTACCAACTTTTTGCCACATACGGAAAATACATAAGGACCAGGAGAGGCCACCAGGGCATCTCATCATCTCTTCTATGGGGAGCCTGTGGGAGAATGCTTCAATCTATGTAGACTCTTTTCCGTTTCCTCTGGTTAAAGATTTAAGCTCGTATATTCAAGATACCACAAATTTTATTCGAACAGTACAGGACATACAATGGGAGGACGATTTCATGCTAATCACACTGGATATCACCAGTCTGTATACCGCTATAGTACATCAACAGGGGCTATCTGCATTGGAGTGCTTTTTGAGGAGTAGATCATTGAAATATCAGGAACACAATGCCATGCTGTTACAATTTACTTCCTTCTGTCTCAATAATAATATGTTTTTTTTTTCTGGGCAGCTGTATTTGCAGACGCAGGGGACTGCCATGGGCACGTGCTTAGCCCTCAGTTATGTGAATCTTTTCATAGGCTGATGGGAGACGCATGTGGCCTGGGCAGAACCCAACAAGCAGTGGATAAACAAGGTAGCCCTATGGGCCAGGTACATCAACGACCTTTTTATTGCTTGGCGAGGCAACCAGCCAGAAGCGGAAAGGCATATAGCCACCCTGAATGACAATGAATGAAATCTGAGATTAACCAGTCACATCAGTAAAACAGAGGTGCCTCTTCCTGGATGGAATCATGTTTGGAAGTTAGAGAGTACGGAGTTATCTTCAATGAATTGTGACATCTTGGTAAATGCTGCTCTTTCTATCCGTTTGCCCAGGAAAGGTCCATTTGTAATTGGTTTGTAGTTGTTTGGGTCATGTGGGTCCAGATTTGTTTTCTTACATAATGGGCTTATGTATGCCTTTTTTAAGTCTTCTCGATTTATTACTGGACACAAGGCTTAACCCATTCAAATTGAGCCAGCATAACCCCTTCAAGTGGCTTCTCTCACACACGGGCTGATTTTGTCCGCTGTTGGTTTGGCTCTCGTTTGAATAAATCAGATATGGGTACTCTCTGCTCTACATGTCCACTCTACTTACCATCCATAAAATTAACCCTTATCTGAAATCCTTCCCACAACTCTATGGCCCAGACCCTCAAAGTGGAATCAACCATGTTCCTAAGCACTCTAAATACCATGTTCTGGACATCTCCAGCCTTCTTGTCCACCTCTTTGATGTCAAGCCACTGTTTATCCCACTGAGGCTGACCTAGACATGTTTAGCACCTGGGATGAACATGCTCTTCCTAGCAGATGGTCATAGATCCATCTTGATGATAAAATGCTGAACTATCCCCCTCCTTCAGCGCCTCAAAATACGTAATATGTCTGCCAAAACCATTCCAGTCCCACAGATGGCCTTCTCTATGGTGATACACAGTCTAAATATGGCTCCACATTGACCTCATTAGGTAAGACCCAATCCAACATGAGGATAGTCTTTTGTAAACCTCACCATTTCTCCTTGGCCAGCAATCATCGGTGGGGTTCATCCAGGCTCTGCAGAGGTCAGTTCACCACATGTCATCGCTTCAGTGCACGCTGTGATCTCTGCTTCAGCTCCTGCATGCCATGTTGTGCTATGTTACGTAGATTTGTTGAGCGCACTTGTCACCCGGGCTGTGAGGGTATCCAGACACTTGAGCAGGTGTGTAGGTCGAGTGAGAGAAGGTGCTGGTCACCCGTAGGGGATCCGCCGGGTTAGTTGAAGAGCCAGGTCTTCAGGTTCTTGTGGAAGTCAAGTATTTAAGAAGAGGTCCTGATGTGTTGGGTAGGTCGTTTCAGGCCTTGGCGGCGATGGAGGAAAAAGTGTGACTTCCAGCTCTGCTTCTGTGGATGTGTGGGATATGTGTGAGAGAGATACATAAATCGCAGTTGTCTGGTGTATTGGTATTAGTGTAGGCGGTGACTAAGGTAGGCAGGGCCTTGAATGTGAGAGTGAGCATCTTGAATTGACAGTGTTTCAGGATGGGGAGCCAGTGGAGCTTTCAGAGGTGAGGCGAGATGTGGATGCCGCGATAGAGGTCGAGGATGAGTCGGGTAACACCATTCTAAATGGTCTGGAGTGCATGTGTGAGGTGGGTTGTGATTATGGTGTAGAGTGTGTTGCAGTAGTCCAGCCTTCTCCTGATGAGAGCTTGAGTGATGGTGCGTCTGGTGGTTTGGGGTAGCCACTTGAAGATCTTATGTAGCATTCATAGGATGAGGAAGCAAGAGGTAGCAAAGGTGTTCACCTGAGGTGCCATGGTGAGTTTATTGTCTAGGATGAGTCCCAGGTTTAAATGGGTTTGGTATGGGTCCTAGTTCCACTGGCCACCAGGAGGAGTCCCAAGGTGAGCTCTTGTTTACGAAGATCAGTACTTCTGTTTTGTCTGTATTGAGCTTCAAGCAGTTCTGTTTCATCCAGTCTGCAACGCTGGTCATGCAATTTATGAAGCTGGTTCTGATGGTGTTGGCATTGTCTATTATGTATAGGATTAGCTGCATGTCATCAGCATAGCATATGGTGTTGAATCCATTGGCTCTGATGATGCCTTCGAGGGGTGTTGGGCTGAGAGATGATCCTTGTGGGAATCTGCAGCTGAGTTTCTTAGGTTCTGAGGTGTATAGTGGAAGCCTGACTCTCTGTGTTCTGCCTGTAGGGAAGAAAGCTATCCACTTAATCCTTCTGCCAGCGAGTGAGCAACCTTTCCTGAGGCCTCAACCATGGATTAAGACAACAAATCCTTTCTGCTTTCACCCAAAGTAAGCAAGGTAAACCATTCTTCTTCACCATTCCCATGCATCAGAGGTTGCATCACCCTGTGACAAAATCACAGAAGCAGACTGGCTCAGCGCCCTCAGTACGGATCAAGCTAGTCCCACAGACAACCTTGACAAGGACATCAATAACTTCAACAACTGCCTCCCACAGACTCCCTCCCTTTCATCAAACCCAACAAGCTTTGTAGATCAAACAAGAAGGCCAGCTGGTACACAGAGGACCTCTGAGACACTAAACAACACTGTAAACAGTTAGCAAGGAACTGGAGAGCTAGCCACCACACCACCAACAGACCTGCCTACTGGGCTGCACTCAGATGCTATCACCAGCATATAATAGACACCAAGAATAAAGCACCAGTGGACCTCATCGACGGAAGCTCCAAAAGCTGCAAGAAGGTCTTCTTGATTATTAAGAATTTCACCTCATCCTCAGCCACTGTCAACAACATCACTGCTTCCCAACAACTCTGTGACAACCTATCCAACTTCTTCCACAACAAAATCGCAAACATCTACAGCAACTTTTCATACCAATCCAACCCCAGAGAACTTGCTGCTAACCTACCCATCACCAACTAAGATGGCCACCTGACCAAATAGACAAGCCTCACCAGAAATGACACAGCGACAATCATGCGGACCATCCACTCAGGGATCCCAACGGACCCATTCCCCCACTACATCTACAACCTGGGAACAACCCCAATTAGCAACACCATGACCCACATCATTAACACCTCCATCATGTACGTCACTTTCCCGGGTGAATGTAAACTTGCAGACTCAACGCCCTCCTCAAATAGTCCACAGCCGATCCGAATCAATTGAGCAACTTCCAACCCATCTCTCTGCTCCCCTACCAGCCACAATGATTGAGAAGCCCATCAACAAGCAACTCACCCACCTTGAACTTCCCCATCTTCTGGATAACACTCAATCAGGATTTAGAAAGAACCAGAGCATTGAAACAGTGCATATCGGGGCCACCAACGACATTTGAATCATCCAGGACCAAGGAGGAACAGCGGCTCTCATCCTGCTCGACCTCTCCGCTGCCTTCGACACTGTATCTCACAACACCCTCATCAGAAGCCTCCATGAGATGGGCATACAAGGATTTGCTCTCAAAGTATCTGTTCCTTCCTCACAGGAAGAACCCAAAGGGTAGGCTGCCACCCTTCACATCAGAGACCAAAAAGCTGATATGCGGAGTCCCACAGGGATAATCCCTCAGCCCCACCCTTGTCGACATATACATGATTCCGCTCGCCAACATCATCCGATCACAAGACATCACAGTCATCTCCCACACCGATAACACCCAACGCATCCTCTGCCTGACGTACAAGATCACCATCACCAGAACCAACTTCACCAACTGCACGACCATGGTAGTAGACTGGATGCGAATCAACTGCCTGCAGCTCAACTCCGAGAAGACGGAAGTATTGGTGTTAGGCAAAAGACCTCCCCATGAAACTCCACCTGGTGGCCTTCAGAGCTAGGACCAACACCCACATCCACAGACCACGCAAGAAATATAGGGATCATCCTAGACAACAAGCTCAACAAGACGGCTAAAGTCAACGCAGTATGCACCTCCTGCTTCCACATTCTACGCATGGTATGAAAGATCTTCAAATGGTTGCCTCAGAAAACCAGACGGACTGTGAAGCAAACACATCACCAGTAGGCTGACTACGACAAGACTCTCTACACCAGAATCTCTAAACAACTCCTACACAGACTTCAGAACATCGCTGCAAGACTCTTACTCAACCTCCCATGCCTCCCACACCGCACCTCAAGAAGCTTCAGTGGTTCCACATTCACAAATGCAGCCAATTCAGACTTCTTACGCACACATACAAAACACACAACACAGAACCAGAATACTTGAACACCCGCATATGCTTTCACCAACCTACCAGACATCTACCCTCTGCCTCACTCTCACTCGCACACATTCCCTGAATCCGCATATGCTAAACTTGAGGTTACTCATTCTCCTACATCGCAACCAAAACATGGAACGACCTCCCTCAACACATCAGAGTCTCCTTCTCGCTTGAGTTCCGCAAAGCACCTTGGGGACCATACACCAGCCTAAGCGCCTGGACACACTCTCGGGTGATGACTGCGCTGTACAAATCAATATACCATAACATAACAATTTGCTCTCTATGGCAGCTGATCCATGGGTTTTGAAAACAGTTTCTGGATATCCATAGATTTCTGGGCGCTTCCTCGTCATCCCAAAGGCCCACTCCCAACCCTTTTTCCCAGAGGAATTTGCCTTAGTAGATCAAGATGTTTTAGAAATGTTTTAGAAAGGCGCCACTGCTACAACCCCCTTTGAGAAGCGACTGTGTAAACTCTATTTTCCTTGTACTCAAAATGGAAAAAGGACCCAAAACTAGTCATCAACCTTTGCTCTCTCAATTTCTGGGTAGCCTACCAGCATTTCAAATGGATGGCATCCATCTTCCACAAGACACTCTTCATCCAGGAGATTAGCTGGTTAGACTTAATCTAAAAGATGCCTATTTTTCCATTCCCATTAGTAAAGAGCATCACCCCTTTTTAAAATTCTAATGAAGACCTCAGATGTAGCAGTTCATCTGACTTCCTTTTGGCCTGTCCTCCGCCCTGTGGTGCTTTATCAAAGTTTGCTGCGTGGTGGTAGCTCACATTCACGCCTGAGTATTTGCCTTACAACTTACCCAGATGATATCCTTCTAATGTAACTGTCTCCTAGAATTCTATCACAACACCTTCACTTAACTGAGTATCCTCTTCAAGATCTAAGTTTCATTGTAAACTTTAAGAAGTACTCCTTCATACCTTCCCAGGTAATAGAGCTTCTGGTGTTCACCGTGGACATCACTTTGTTCACCTTAAAACACACTTCCATGAAACTATCCCTCTTCAAAAGGGGTCAGGGATACAGTGTAATTCAAACACAATATCATTCTTTAGAATATCCCACACAAGTACTGCACTAAAAGAAAGGCACTTTATACTTTAAAAGTGTTTTATTTCAACAGTTTCATCCTGCTGCTTAGCACATATAAAATAACCACGCAGAATATTATCAAAACAGCACTGATGCATGTCACTAACAACAATAATAATATGAACATCTCTAACACAGTCACAATGTCATTTAGCAACCGAACACAATAAAGACTACAACTATGTTATGTGCTCAACTATGTGATCATGGAGTAGCTTACCTTGCATCTAGAGTTTCTTGGGATTCAGAGCACTGCATACCTGTTTACACCAAGAAGCTATAATTATCAGTAACAGGGAGAGATTTCCCTCAAAAGGAACTTTGCTCAGTATCAGTTCTGAGCGTAGGACTGGATGCTGTGGGAGTACGGCAATCTGGAAGTATCTTGTGCAATACCTGGGGCAAAGGACCTCTCCACTTAAATGGGCACTTGGCAAGCGTTTTATACTATTGGCCACCAATCTTATTTTACATGGGGATTTTTGGGGCAACTTCCATTAAATTCCTAACATAGTCTGTATGCATCAATATGTTAGTCTTAAGATGCACTAGTATAAACCAGAATGGTAAAGATACATCAATTCAGAGTACATTATTATACCGTGTTCACTCACCGACCTTGAAAAACAGAAAATAAGGCACTTACTCCAGACTGATTGTAGCAGTAGGTGCTTTATCAATGTCATTGTCTGGATGGTTTGACACTTTCACAGGTTCTTCGAAAGATAAGGACAGCCGGTATCTAGCTCAAAGGTAGGCAGGCTGATGATCAGGCAGAAAAGGGAATCCTGGCCTGCTCAAAATGGAGTCTGGCCTTAAGGTCTTTACATCACCCCCGGCATGTACATTTGAATATGTTGTAGTTGTGTCAAAACATATGTTTCATAATTTTACTTGTTTTATAACAATGTTTGAGTAAAATCCTTGCTCTCAAAAAGGGGAAATATAAAACTCTATATCTAAACTCCACAAAACCAACATAAACATAAAATTAATATATGTAAGATTTCATAACAAATAAAATAGCATGAAATATGCTTTGCACAAATGTTTCTTTTAAGCTTTGCATCTTTCAAGCTATAAGAGAAAATATTACATTTTCTAGAAGCCCTTATCATATCATGAGATCTATATGTGAGAGATTAGTATTGGCAACTAAGCAATTTAGGCAGGATATTGACTATGCTGAATTTGAAAAAGAAAAAAGTAATGCAGCTCAGAAAAAGAGAAAAAAAGAAAAGTAGTCCATAGAAATGTTCTTCTTGACACAGTCTTTGTAGTGCACACAAGATTATGAGCAAGTTACTAGTCAAACTATGGAATTACTGTGAGTTGTCATCTGAGGATATTTCAATGACATCGGGCTCACACGTAGCATACGTGTGATCATTGAGAAAAATGGTCTTGTCTTTGACTCCTGAAGTGATGAACCAGGGAATGGTGGTAGCTCTAAGGCACTCAGAGAAGTTGAGAGTGCTGCATTGAGAGGCTCAAATGCCAGCAGTGACGCAAACCAATCTTCAGGAAGCTCTTCTAAGAGTGATGCTGGTGATATTGAGCCATCATAATGAGCATCTTGCCGTAATGGCAAATGCATTGCGCAGCATTGCCTTTGGTGTGATTGAAACAGTTACTGGAGAATTTCAATGTCTAGAAAAGCTGCTCCAGATATAGATCCAAAACAATTTCAGTTGGACAGCTATGCACCATAAGACAGGTTTAACTTGCAGGGCATTAATTTTGTGGAAAGATCAAATCCATGAGTTTAGAAAGCCACTAATGTCTCAGATAGTGTGCTAGGGTTTCTCTGCACTTTTGCTCCGCTGGATACGTGTACTCCATGTTGATGATTTGCTTGATGGATCAGGAGGAAGATGACAATACCACAACCAATAAGCAGAATTGTAGGGAATCATCCATAAAGACTGGAGAACAAACAGTGACAAAATGACAATATCAGTCTGAATACAACTTTATATGCTGTCACCAGACCAGATCTGATGCTCTTAAAAAGCGTACAATACCAGTTGTTGTCGACACGTTGAAAATAGTATGAACGATATGAGCAAAATCAGTTGGGTATTGCTTCGGTAAAAGCCTCTGAATCTCGAAAGCAGTTCTGGCTGACTGCAAATCATAAGTTTCTCCTGCAGAAGTCAAACGGACCTCATTTTGTAGTAATACTGTGACTAATTTGTCAAAACGCATGTGCTTCATTTCAGTTCTAGATGAAGGGACATCTTCGATTACGTGTTGAGGTGATGATTACAAGGTTCTTCCACAATACTGTGTTGTTTTAGAAACCTCAATCAGATAAGGCTGGCCAGGTTCCAACCCGCAGCAACTGATGTTGGTTAACATCAAAAACTAACCATAATTTAATAGCTCGTGGTGCATGGGGATGAATGAAATGGGAGTAACTGATAGGAAACAATTTAATCCAGGCATCTCATCATAACACAATCTATGCAGCGAAAATGAATTGCCCAATAGTGAATGACCTACAGGATTCCTGCAGCTAGAAACACTGATAAACACAGGGTCATCTCCATTTAATTACATGTAGGAAAATGGAAATATCCATAAATGGCAAATGGGACAGAAAAAATCATGCAGAATATATTGTTTTTTGGAAATTCCAAGGAGATGCCATGTTTACTGATGAGCAGTTGTCGGAAGCAAGTGATTCACCATCAGATGAAGGGAAAGATTATGAAGATCTCAATTTTTCGCATAACTGTGAGAACCGAGGTTAAAGTACTGTCAACCCTAAGGTGGGACTTGAGGTTGAGATACCGGATCTAAACACCACCCACCATATCAGGGTAATCACAAACATCTTGGGTTACCCATTGTAGATACAATATGAGAGAAGACCCAAAACCCTCTCAGAGCTACCAAGATTTTGTACCATTGAATTGATTTCATACTTTTTTGCTATGTCTGCTTGTTTCATGAGTTTGTTTGTTTTGAGGAGGAATGTGGTGTTGGGCATGCATGACATCTCAGAACAGTTCATCGCTCTCCTGTTATCCCAGCTTTGTGAGATTGTTATGGTTGCGTCTTGTGACATTTTGGCTGTGAATAAAAGAGGCCGGCGGACCCCCAGGTGCGGTTCTTTACCTTACCTGCCGAGCAAAGCCCACGCTATGTTCAGTGTAAGGACTTTATCCAGCTGGGGCATACTTACACTCCTGGCGTGCACCAAACAGGTAATATCTCACAAGTGCTGCTGTCAGCTCGTAAATCCGTTTCTCCTTATTTTACCTAAAGAGAGCCAACTTTTTGGTCCGGGAGCATTGTAGTCCCTGGACAGACTTTGGTGCTCCCTGACCGGACCCATCTCTCTTCGTGTAGATCTTAAACATTAGGTAAAAGCTGTGACACTCTCAATAAGAATGACAGACACGGGGTAAAGTTTAAAAGTTTAATGAGCAAATATAAAGCAGAACTACTCAAGCTGGGCCATCAATCAGGATAGCATATAGACATATAAGTCATAAGTACCCTAAAGGGTAGAAAGTCCAGCATAGATTCACATTCTAAGGTGAGGAAAAAGGGGTCTCTCTAACACTGAAAATGTGAGTCCTTTTATAGGCCTTTAGGCAAAGAATTTCATACATTCACTACACAAGAACATGGTTCCCAGGATGTACACCAATGGTGAACAAGCAATAAGGAACATTTTACTACAGAATACATTTGAGGATTCTCTCATAATACAATCACATTAGATTCAGTGGTTCTCAGAGTCTATTCAGATAGCATAAATTTATACATAGCATGAAAGATGGCCTGAGACAGCCAGATTGTCCTTGGTTAGGTACAGCAAGTCTGTGTGACTGGGGAAGCCTCGATCTTTCAATTCATGATCACAGTTTATGATTACATTTAAGAGAACAACAGCAATAGTGATCACGTAGTGTAGTATGACCTCATTTCAAGATCGAAGAAAACCTAATATAGGCATATATTAGCAAAATCTTGATTTCTAGAGCATTAAACACTACATTTCAATTAAAAAAATTCCATAACCGCCCCTCTGATGATTTTTAAATCATCACATCTACATCTTTATTACAATACAGCTTTCATCAGTTTCAGATTTTTTTCTGTGGATCCTTCCAAATCCTTCATGGTATCATAGAGTTCACTCTGCATTTCCTCAATCTTTACATCAATATGCTTTTTTCTGTTCTCTCGTTGCTGACAGCTTCTCAATCCCATATTTTAACTCACCATTTGATGAAATTCCTTTGCAGAATTTTAAGGAAAGAAATACACATGCAACACCAATTAGTATAAACAATAGAGAAGTTAAAAGCAATTTTAGTATACCTATGTTTCCTAACTATTCACCTATTTTGATGAATCCCTTTCCTATAGACCCAAATATAGAGCCTAATCATTCCCAGGCACCTATCTCTTCCAATTCAGTTAATTCATGTGTAATGTTAGTAATATTCGCAACATAGCTGTTAAGCTGGTTATCTACTCTGGGTTACGTAAGCACAGCATTCTCCAGTGTCAATTACCTTATAAACCACCTTCTTTTGCAAGGAGCATTTCTAATGCAAGCCTGTTTTGAATAATCATTGCTCTCATAGCAAGCAATTCTTTTTTAGTTAGAGTTAGAGCTCCTGTGGTGTTACAGGCAAGCCTGTCTACTAAAGTTGATAATTTCCTAATCTTCACATCATTTAATGCAACTCCTACTGATGGTATGAGAGCTCGAAAAATGTTGCTAAGTATCTGCTTAAAGCTGCGCTTGCTCCACTCTATAATCCATCAAGCTATGGATCTATCTCATTAGTATGATAAATTCTAGGGACGACTAAGGCAGCATAGCAACTACCTACCCGATTGCGTGGCAGCTGAAAACAAACTGATTTCTCACAGACATAATATATGCCCTTAATACTTATCTCTAATTCAGCAAATATTCTCCCTTTAACCAAATATTTATGTGCACTCGCTCCATCCCACTACCTCAACAGTTTTGTTCCCTTCCTGTCTCCTTATCATACACAAGGTTCCTTTCTTAGCAACATCAATGGTTAATCTCAATGGGGAATCTTCAAGATTTTCCTTTTTCTTCTCCCTTGTCAGGTTTTGGTTTAGCTTTCTTCCTTTCACTCTCTTTATCCTGACTCATTCTTTCACTTAACTCATCTACGAACATTCTCTCATCCATAACAATCTTGCAGGCTAAATCATGCATGCTCTGGTTAATAATGCTTGAGTTAGTTATAGGGGTAAAGTATTTAATCATATTCTCATGTTGGGTCCTTTGTTTAAAGTCCTTAGAGAAACGAGAAACATGTTTAGTAGACCACAAATACATAATTCCCTTTGTCACAATGGGCACATTTTCTGATGGCTTTTCATAATCAGAATAAAACAGTTTATTAGAGGGATGCTGATAAAATAGATTCGGAAAGATGCTGCAGGAAAAAGAGTATGACAGAGGTAAGTGAAAATATTCCGATCCCTCAGCTGCAGAAGCGGGAAGACAGGAGCCCACAAAGCAGTTCTCCACCTGCATTATTCTGACATAGTCATTTAACATCTGAAAATACACATTATAACTATAGACACTTTCGGACTGAGGGGCATGAGAAATTCTACCTTCATATATGTGCTTATTAATAACAGGTTTAACTGTTAGGTTCGTTGACAGGTGGGAAACATCTCCCTTAGGCAGATAGACGTTTAACATCCACCCAACTAGAGACACAAAAATGGCAACTGCCAAAACTACAAGCAGAATTTCGCAGCTTTACTGCACCATGTTTGACTTAAATCAGATTAAAAAAATTCTTATGGTTGATTGAAGACATTGGTCCTTCTACAGCTACCCTATCGTCACTACCCTATCTCAAACAAACTACAGTGATTTTATTCTGCGTTATTTGGAGGCCTAAGGCTCTGAAGGCCTCTGACCATTACCCTATCTATTCGTCCATGTGACTTTGTTAGTAGTTCACATAAACTGGGCCCTTTTTGTTACGTCTTGAACTCAAGGAGGCTCATCAATGTCAGTAAGACACTCATCAGATTCGATGTCACCTCTGGCAAAGTATGTCCAATCAGGACCTGAATATTTGTCATTTACCCTTTTCTCTCTTCTGGGTCGTTTTGGGACTGCCAAGCCTAGGCTCTCGTCGCAAGTATCTTGTGATTCTGGAAATTCTTGTTCCTCTAACTCACTGACTTCCCTAATCGGGTCTGGTTTTTTAGTAGCTGTCAACAGTCTCTTTTGGCCAGTCCTAATCTTTGGCCAGGCCTCTTTTGTCAATGCCAGATTCTGGGATGTACTTGTGATTTCAGGTGCAGACGAAGCCGATTCACTCTCAGAGGCGGAACTTCCTCTGTCCGGGTCACTCTCTGGTTCACGCACAATGGATCCAGATGGGTCTGACTCAGTGTGCCATGAGTTATTGTTGTTTCTGTGAAGGACACACTTTTTTTTCTTTTTGTGTCCTCACTTGCCATTACTCACTTCCAACTGACCTCTAAGGGCATAGTGTTCTGCCCGCACAGAGATACTCGAGGCCTTAAGAAGAAAGGAGACCGACTGCCATGTCTCAGACTAGCCCAATCGGTTCACTTCCTTTTTGTGTCTGGAAATTACATTTTGTCGCCCCTTCCCAGCCAGGCAGTCACTGGAGCCCATAACTTAGCAACTTTTTTTTAATAAGGGTCTGCTCAAATATAACCTGTATATATATATAACACTGAATCCAACCATTCAGCTTTAGAGGGGGGCACTGGTTGTTTCCACTGCTTACAGATCTGTCTTCTCCCCAACAAGATCAAATAAAACAACAATTTTCTGCCATGACCTAGCAGGTCTCCAATCTCCGGCAATGTTCCTAAAAAGACTAGTTCATGGCTGACCTGAATTTGGATGTGAAGATTGGTCAGAAACTTACAAACGTCTTTCCAAAAGTTCTGAATATTTGGGCAAAGTACAAACATGTGGATATCGTCAGCATTTCGTAGGCCTCACTTCTTACAACAAGCCTCGACTGATCCCTTCAATTTTGATAGTCTTTCGGGTGACCAAAAAGCTCTGTGAAGAGAAAACAAAATGGTTCCTTCTGACATATGCCGGTTTAACCACACTATATAAAAGACGGAAAGATACTTGTCATAGCTGGTCGATCCTTGTATTCAGCACTATCTCACCCCACAGGGAAGTGGGCATACTCTGATCTCCATCAGAGAGATCCATAACTAAGTCATACCAGGCTGCCACCTCCTTCTTTCGTTGTGGTCTGTTGATTAAGACCTCCTCCAATTAGTTTGTACCCGTCTCTCCGCCTGTAGTACGGGACCAGCTTTGTAACTGATAAAATGTAAACTGTGACGCCATCTTTTTGGTTATGCTCTGAAATTGATCTCACAAACAGAGTTCTCCATCTTGATGGATCTGGCACCATTCATTAATGTCAGTGATCCAGCGCAATATTAGCCAACCGCATTCATACACCATATACTCACTTGGGCCCATACATTCACACTACACTAATACTTACGCTGGGTGTCAGATGTACTCTTTTATCAAAAATCCCTGCTACCAATTACCTTCTGATTGAAGAGTAATAACTTACCAATGGATCCTTTGCTAATTGGGAAGTTTAAAATGAGTGACATTCATTATAGTACATAATCCTGAAATAACCACTGAGTCAGGAAGTTTTAAAATGTTTATCTAAAGTTTTAGCAGAGTAAAATACAGAAAAACACGGTACTTGATTGAAATACCCAAGAAAAAGCATAGGAACGAATTCTCTAATAAATGACAGTGTTTAAGAAAAATAAGAGAGGATAGAGACAGCAGCGCAACTAAAGGTTGCAGTATAGTTACCTAAATACGAGAACCAAGCCCCTTAGCCAAGGAGTTGGAAAGATAGGACCCTGGAAGGATGAAGAGCAAAGACCTCCTTCAGGATCAGGACAGGACTGGTGACCTCTCTATAACGATGCCTGCGCCGTTCCCCTCTCTGGCACTCAACTTCTCCTCGATTCTCCCGTCTAATGGACTCCGCCGCCCCCTCCTCAGGACCTCTTCCGGATAAGGATTCAGTCAGCAACCGATCAGCATGGCAGCCTGGAGCTCTTCTATATGTTCTCTCTTCTGTGGAATCTAGCTCTGACTAATTAACTAATGCTATATTCTATTATACCCTTCTACGCCCATGTACCTCCCCTTAATGTTGCTATAATATGGGACCACTACTTCTGATTGGGCAGGGACAGGGGGTGGATTCTCGTACCATGTCAATTTTGGCCTAAAATTGTGAAGCCTATTGTCTTTACGTTCCCGCCCCTTCAAATTAATACATTCGCTTTATTTCCCACCCGTCTCACGACAAATGTTATACATTTTACAGGAGAAAAGTAACAATTTCTGTCCGCCGGAAACTTTGGGTACATCATCTTCGGCCAATAGGTCGTGGCCTTGGGAGACGTCCAAGTTGACTTCACTTGGCAGGCAGACAGGACACATGCGCAGAACCCTCTGTCTCTCGAGTTTCAAGACACCAACCCAGGCCCAAGTTTACGAATTACTAAAAGTGCAAGAAGAAAATATTAAAATCACAAATAAAATGTTTCACTGTATACCCACTTTCCCTAACTCTATTCCCATTTAATCATAATACTAACCTGCATTAGTAGCGTTAAGAAAACGACAATTTAATAATGACATGAGAGCAAGCTTAAGCATGTGAAAACATTTAGCGGCCATTTTAATGCACACTGCGCAGAAGCAGAAGTTTCCCACCAAGCAAAGAAAGACGTCACACCATGTGATCAGGTTGTGACATGCGCATTGAGTTTCCCGCGCTTTAGCAGCCATCTTGAGTTATGGACAAGCGTTATTCATTAGTAAAACACATAGGCAAGCGTCTATCCCTTTTGTGTTCGTGAATGCGAATGTTAGCATTGACAGTACAAGTTTAATAAATTAATACTCTGAGGAAGATTGCATACAAGCAAGTTTCAATTTTGAAACCTTGCTCCATCAATCCCCTCTCTGATGGCGTTTCTGAGCCATCAAAATACTACCCTCAATCAGATGCCAACTACTAGCAATTCGTTTCATTCTCATTTTTACTTTTTCTATTCTTACATTCTCCTTTTAATTTCTTGTATAAATCACTTCTCCATTCTTCTAGTTCGATTTCATCTAGTTTTCTCTTCTTTCCTTTTCCTGTCACTTTATATGTTCCATTCTTTCTACAGCATTTGCACCATATTGTTATTGCTAAAATTATTATTGCTAACCCTGCTAAGGGTACTAATATTTGACCTATAAGTCCTTTCCCTATATTAGCAAACCAGGTTCCAATTGACGATATACTATTTGTCAATCTTTCCCATACACTATCAACTTCCAGTGGTTTAAGTTCTTTCTCAAGTTTAGTTATGTTCTGAATGTACGTTCCAATTTCTGCACTCTTATCAGGAATATAAGTGCAACAATGTTCCGTCTTCAATAATTTACAGACTCCTCCCTCTTTTGCCAATAGAATGTTAAGAGCAAGCCTATTTTGCATCACCATAGATCTAATCGCAACCATCTCAGCATTAATCATTAGAAAACCTCCAGCAGTATCCGTTGATAAACGATCAACCACTGTAGACAATTTACATATTTTCCTTGAGTTCAGAATTATTCCCACTGAAGGTATCAATGCACCAAATATATCACCTACAATTTCTGAAAAACTAGCTCTTTTTCTACGTATTAACTCATTATTGTTTTCATTGCTTCCAGTGTTTCTTTTTACGTGGTATATCTTTGGAAAAACTATTCCAAAATAACAACTTCCATACCACCTTGCAGGAAGCCTAAAGTAAGCCTTATTCCCACATACATAATAGATTCCAGGAAAAACTGAATCTGTTCCTCCTTTGAGTCCCCAACCTCCCAGAATTAAAAAATTGTGTTCACATTCACTGGTACCGATGAAAACATTGTTATAATCAGTCTTTAACCTATGAAGACAAATTTTCCCTTTCTTTACGAAATCCAGAGCCATTGCAGCTTGAGCTTTACTAGGTGTATAACTCCCTTCCTTCTCCGCCCAAGGTGGTAACTGAGCCTTATGCTCTGAAGCTTTCTTTTGAAAATCATGTCTTCTATCTTCTACTAAATTCAAAAATATCTTTTCTTCTTCTAGTAAAGAACATGTTAGATTGTGTCTATGTGCATGTGTTATGTCTATCGATTTCATTGTTAAGAAAAACTCTCCCATAAACTGTGCATCTTGACTACTAAGCACTGGGTTCATACTCTTGCGAATCGGAACCTCAGAAAATATCACATCTAAGTTTGAATAATAATACTGTAGCCTACCTGTTCTATAAAATAAACTTGTTAATACACTACATGAGATGCCATATGTCAGTGGTAAATGATGGTATGTTAATCCTTCCGCTACTGATTCAGGTAACTTCATACAGACATAACAATTACTAACTTCCATTGTGTCTACATACTGAAACAATAACTTTGTGAATACATTTAAACTAGTGTCGTTATCAGCTATTTCATGACGAATTTCTGCCTCATCTTCTGCCCTTAATTCTACTCTATTGCCCTTCATGTTTGCTGTCCTCCCTTTAGTTTCATTATTAATCTTCTTATCTATTATCATAAGGTAAGGAATTGCTACAATCAGGACTAACCATACTATAAGCACCAATACTAGACTACATATGCAAACTGCACAGCATCTCCTACAACAATTTCGTTTTGGTCTTCCAGTAACTCTATCATCAGGCATTTTTCGACAAGGAAGATTTCTCTTCTTATCTCTTCTTCTTTTCTTTAAATGGTTCTTTTGTTTAGTCAGGGTGGTCTTGTTTCTTCTTCGTATGTTAGTTCTGAACTTGTTCCTTCGCCACCACTGTCACTTGACTCTGAGCTTTCAAAATCTTCAAGAATGATATAAGTCCAGTCAGGACCCTTGAATTTGTTATTCACAAGTCTCAGTCTTTTACTTTTTCTTTTTCCTGACTTTTTCTCTTGTTCAGTTTGACTTGTCACTTCAGGTACTTGTTCTGGATCTTCACTTCTGGTTGTTATGTGGTATTTTACTCTTTTAATGACACTTGGCCAATGATCTCCTTTTCTTGTCTTCTTGGTTGGCACTGTTTCTTTGTTATCGTCTTCAGGGATCTCGTTATTTTTACTGCTCAATACTGTTTTGTTTTCTTTGATTACTGCTTCTTTTGTTTGTTCTTTTTCAGGTCTTATTTGTTTCTTTTCAGTAGCTCCACAATGACTTTCAAAATGTTGGCTTTGTTCCTTTTTTATTTCTTTATGTTCATTTGTATTAACCCCTTTTTCTTTAGTGAATTCTTCTTGATCTAACTGCTTCTGATCAGGGCTTATTGCACTGTGAACTTCTGCAGCCTGACCTGATTCTTCTAAACCTGTCTGTCCCTCTTCAAAGTTTATTAGATCTTCACTGTTTTTAGTCCAATTTTCTTTCCCTATCTGATTTAGTTCAGGATCTTTTACTATCTTTTCTTCTTGATCCTGAACTTCTTCTTCTTCACCTATCTGATCTTCTTCAATTTCTTCCAATTTAGTTTGATTTCTCGTTCTGTGGTATACTTCAGGAACTTCTACCACTGGTATCCAATCCTGACTTGTGCTCGGTTGTTCTCCGTCAGCTTCTCTCGAACCTCTAGCCTGAGATTCCTCAGCTGGGCAACCTTCAGCTTCTTCAGTGATTGGCGTTGTCTGTGGATTCTCTTCTTCAGGTTCTGGTACTCTCTTTGTGTGGCTTACATGAATCCAATTAGGAAATCTTGCACACTTCACTGCTGTATTGGTGGTCAATATGACTTGACAAGGTCTGCTCCACCTGGGTGATAGACACGTTTCTCTGGTGTGATTCTTCACTACCACCCAATCACCAGGATTCAGATCATGTTCTAGTTCAGGCTGCCTGGAAACTGCGTCTTCTCCAACCTGATGAGAGACAGAACGCACTAGGTCAGCCAATCCTTTGCAATAATCCAAAACCATATCATCAGATATATTCACCAGTTTGTTTGTGGGAACATGTGTTTGTCTCATTGATCTTCCCATCATTATTTCATGGGGGCTCAATCCTGTTGTTCTGTCAGGTATGCTTCTGAGTCCCATCAGGACAAGTGGCAATGCATCTGGCCACTCTAATGATGTTGATGCACACATTTTTCCCAATCTTGACTTTATAGTGCCATTCAATTGTTCTACCACTCCAGAAGCCTCTGGGCGAAATGCACAGTGCAATTTAGGTTTAATTTGA
Source organism: Calotriton arnoldi (assembly GCA_963921515.1). NCBI lineage: Eukaryota > Metazoa > Chordata > Amphibia > Caudata > Salamandridae > Calotriton > Calotriton arnoldi. Next base: position 1,927,879 of record CAWUFW010000319.1, read on the forward strand.
AATGCTTCACAAATTAATTTGATTACTTCACTGTTAAAGTGTTTTCCTCTATCTGATTCCAAAGATACTGGGAAACCAAACCTAGGTATGAGCTCACGTAACAACAGTTTTGCAACTGTAATACTGTCATTTCTCCTAGTAGGGTAAGCCTCCACCCACTTTGAAAACAGACACACTATGACTAGTACGTATTTCAGCCCTCTACATGGTGGTAACTGTATGAAGTCGAACTGGAGTCTTATAAATGGGCCCTCTGCCTTTCCAATTTTTCCAAACCCAATTATCGTTTTCCTGCCTGGATTATGCATTTGGCAAGTTAGACATCTCTGGCAAAGACTCTCTGCAACAGCCCTGAATTTGGGATTGTACCAATTTTGTCTGAACAGCCTAATCATTGCGTCTCTCCCTATGTGTGTGTCTCCATGATGCATTCTAGCCATTTGTGAGAGTAAACAGTCTGGCATGACTGGTCTGCCATCTGCACTGATCCATACTTCATCTTCTCCTCTTTGGGAACAACCCACTTTGAGCCACAAATTTTTCCCACTTTCATCAACCTCATCTTGCAATTTCTTCACCTCATTCCAAGTTTCAGGTGGCATATACAGCATAAGTTGGCAGCTGATTCCCATTCTTTCCACCCTCTTATTGACTGACGTTCTGGTTTTGGCACAATGTTGAGCCACCAAGTCTGCATATCTGTTGCCGACTACCACCCAGTCATCTCCTGACTGGTGTGCGGCACATTTCACCACAGCCAATTCTTTTGGTGATTGTATTGCTTCTAGCAATTCCCTTACAAATTGTCCATTTTTAATGGGGGATCCTGAAGAAGTCATGAAATCCCTCTGCATCCACAGTTGGCCAAAATCATGCACAACCCCGTAACCATATTGACTATCAGTAAATATGGTCACTCTCTGATTCCTCCCAATTTTGCAAGCTTTTATCAAAGCTATCAATTCAGCTACTTGTGCAGATTTGACTCCTGGCAAATAGGATGCTTCGACTATTCCAGTTAATTCACATACCGCATAGGCAGCAGTTAGTTTACCATCTTCATGTCTTTGACATGAACCATCGACAAATAGCTCCCTGTCTGGCTTTTTAAGAGGCTGTTCCTCTATGTCTGGGCGTGGTTTTGTACATAATTCTGTAATTTGTACACAATCCTGTTCATCTTCTTCGTCATCTTTATTTGTTTCATGATATGGGTCTGGCAATAGATTTGCTGGATTTATTATCGTACACCTTACCATGGTCACATTTTCAGCACCCATTATTATCCTCTCATATTTAGTCAGCCGACTAGGAGTAAGATGCTGAGTTCGGGTTCTTGTCAATAGAATGACAACTGCATGTGGAACATACACTTTTACAGGATGTCCCATCACAATTGACTCGCTTTGTTCAATGCTCAAACAAGTCGCTGCCACTGCTTTTAGGCATCCTGGCAACGCGGCTGCTACTGGGTCCAATGTAGCAGAAAAATATGCTATAGGACATCTGTCTAGTCCATGTCTCTGAGTTAAGACAGAAAGTGCACAATTTTCTCTCTCTTGACAGAATAATGCGAATTCTCTTTTATAATCAGGCATGCCTAAGGCAGGTGCTGAACAAAGTGCGTTTCTCAATTTTACAAAAGCTTCTACACTTTCATCCTCCCATTCAACAGGGTCCTTTGCTTTCTTTTTTGTCATGTTAATTAAGGGTTTAGCCAACATGGAAAAATTTGGTATCCATTGTCGACAGTATCCTACTATTCCTAGGAACATTCTCACTTGTCTTTGGGTTACAGGCATTTGCATTCTCTTTATTAATTCTACTCTTTCAGAGGTTACTCTTCTTTTTCCCCTCTCAATTTGGTGTCCCAGATATTTAACAGCTGTCCTGCAAAACTGTAACTTTTCAGGTGAGACTTTATGCCCTTCCTCAGCCAAAAGATTTAATAAGGCTATGGAATCGACAACACAGTCTTCTCTGGTGGTCGATGCTACTAATAAGTCGTCGATATATTGAACTAAAACTGAGCTTCCTGGCATCACTAGTTTTTCAAGGCACTTTTTCAGTATCTGATTGAAAATGGAAGGACTTTCTGTGTACCCCTGAGGAACACGGTTCCATACATAGACTTTGTTCTCAAATTTAAATGAGAAAAGATATTGGCTGTCTGGATGCAATGGTATTGAAAAGAATGCTTGACATAAATCAATTACGGTGAACCATCCTGCATTCCAAGGAATCTGATATAGTATTACTGCAGGATTTGGTACTATGGGACAACATGATTCCACAATCTTGTTTATTTTACGCAGGTCCTGAGCAATCCTATATTTTCCACTAGGTTTCTTTAGTCCCATTATTGGTGAATTACATGGGCTACTCATTACTTCTTTTAGAATGTTTTGTTTTACCATTCGATTGATTTCTTCAATGACTCCTGCTTTTACTTCTGCACTCATTTTGTATTGTTTAGTATTTGGGAAAATCGCACCTTCTTTTACCGTAATTTGAACTGGATCTATTTTTGTCATAAGTCCTACTTCTTTCCCAGTGAAATCCCATACTATTGGGTTTACTCTACCTTTTAATTCTTCTGGCAACTCATCTTTTGTTATCAGCGAGAACATTTCATCTATTTCTGTACCTTGTTTTGCAACCATAATTTTATATACATGGTCCTCATCTGGTGTCTGAACTGCCACACCATCCGGCGTGCAGAAAATCGTACAGTTCATTTTGCACAATAAATCTCTACCTAATAAATTCACTGGGCTAGAATCGCACACTACAAATTGGTGCATTTCTCTGAAGTTTCCAATTTTAACTTCCATTGGTTCGGTAAGAGGTGTTCTAATTCTTTGATTAGCTACCCCCACTACTTGGATATCTTCACCAGAGAGAGGAAGGTCTGGGATGTCTGCTGATCTCACAGTAGACCTGGTAGCACCAGTGTCCAAAAGGAAAGTAATATCATTACCTTTCACATTTCCTTCAACATATGGACCAGACTGATCTACCTGTAAGGATGCGCCAAGTATGCACTCCTTCTTCCCCTCTCCTAGGCACCGTCATGAGTCGAATTTACAATAATTGTCCTGCAAAAGAAATTGTGATGTCATATAATCATTCTTACCACTCCCTCCTGGGTATCCAATGTCTGTACCATGTTTTGCTCTGCTTACATTACCCTGAACAGGTGGAGGTGGTAATTGACTCTGGGGATTTACACCCTGCTGTGCGTCATTCTGCGTCTGTGGATTTAAGTTTTGATTTGGGCCATTATTATTCCGAATCTTTTTACATTCATCCTTCCAATGCCCCAATTTTCTGCATCCATGACAAGGAAATTTCTTTTTAGCTTCTTCTCTACTCATTCGTCCTCTAAATTTTCCACCATTTCCCGTATCACCACTCGTTCCAGAATCTTTTCCTTGATTTTCACTCGGATTTTCCAAATTAATTCCCTGTTTCTCAGCCATTTTCACCTGTGCCCACATCACCTTTTCTTGTAATTTCTTGTGTCTATCCTTAATATCATCTCCACAATATTTTGCATATTTCAGAATCTCATCTATGGGCTTTCCCTGCCAACACAGCATGTGTTGTTTAATCATCTGGCAAATCTCTGGCTTCAGACCGTAAACAAATCGATACACAAACTGACTCATGTTTTTGTCTCCATTGTCCTCGAATCCACTATACTGTTTAAACACCTGCAATAGGCGCTCATAGTAAGAATGTACTGTTTCACTGGCTTCTTGGGTTGTTCGATCTATTTTCACCCAATCTGTTTCTTTCGGGGTATTTTCCCTTTCAGGTATGTTATCACCTGCTGATACTTTTTCATTACGTCATTTGACGGGGCACCTGTTTTCGGATCTCTGGGATATTCATCACTAGGCCAATCGACTGTGATTTTACAATCTGTCCATAAATCGGCAGGTACCACTATGTCAAACAACCCATCTAAATCCTTCAACAATACCTTTGACACCTTCACAAACCTTTCAACCTGCTTGTACCATTCAATTGGTTTTTCCCTCAATTTTGGAAAATCATTCGTAAATGATAAAATATCCTGTCTGCTCCATGGGACATGTACATATCCTCCTCCCGCAACTTCGCGCATTGGATACATTTGATCTGCTTTTCCTGCTTCCTTCATCACATATTCAGATGCTGTTGTACTTGTTCGTGCTTCTTCCTTTTTCTTAGCCCACCTAGATCTCCATTTATCTAGATCTCCCCATTTTTGTAAAACTAACATTAATTCTCTTATTTGCAGTCTTCTTCCAGATGCATTCATATTTTCTAAATCTTTGTCCGCAAATTCTGCTCTATATGGTTTCTGTAATACTTTTGATCTCCCTATTTCGATTCCCATCTGTAGTGCTAAATTGGACAATTTTTCATGGAATATCTTTACATTTCTAGTGATACTCCTACACAAGAATAATAATTCTTCATCATCATAGGTATTCAAGCGTTCTACTCCTACATTTCCTGCTATTATTTCTTCTAATTCAACTTTTAATTTATGGATATCCAATACTTTTGGAGGTGTGCACTGTTTGACTGACCCTTGTACCCATCTTTCTAGATCTTCAGGTGTTACTATGGTAGCACTTTTTGTTCCTGATGAAGTTACTAAACTTACATCTTTTGAACCTCCAGGTACATCTCTTCTTGGAGTATTATTTACAGAACCTCGAATAGGTAAATCCATGAGTGATATTGTGGATTCACAGTCACTAAATTGATCCTCAATTATAACTGGAGCTTCAGGTTTGGGGTTACTCACAGGAGTATTCATAGGAGTCGGTACAGGTATCAATGGAGGGCAGTTTCCTTGAGTACCATATAATGGAACTACTGGACCAATTGTTACAGGAATAGTCAATGAATCAGGATGTACTTTTATCTGAGTTATTTTCCGTACTAATTCTGCTCTAGTCTTTTCTAAAGCTTCCTTTTCTTTATCATGAAGTATTCTAGTCGGGGTGAATTCATGCATTACCTTTGGTACCATTGGAGTTTGTGGTGGTGCACTAGGAGGGCATCCACTTGTCCCTTCCTGATATGGTGGGGGTTTCTTAACATTTCTTCCATAAATTCGTCTTCTGAATCCTCATTTCTTATTAAATGTTTTGTCTTTTCTGTACATTTGCCTCCTGATTTCTCTCCTTCTGTGAATAATGGATACAGTCCCTCTGTAATCATTGCCCTTCTCCATTGTTTCATCTGACCCTCTCTTGACTCACGTAAATATCTAGGGTAAAATCCTGGGTAACTCCTATTACTTCTAGATCTATCCCGCTCAAATGCCTCTGTTTCCCATTCTTCTAGAGCTTCATACTGAGTTAATCTAGGTCTGGGTTCTAAGTCATTCATCCTCAATCTTAAATTTTGAAGAATTCGCCCATTGAACGTGCCATTCTGGGGAAATGCTAATACTCCATCATTTTTGGTGTATTCTATCCAATTCTCCATCCATACACAGGTATGATAACCTCTCTCCATCATCATAAAAGATGCTGGCGTTTTAGCTGGTGGAATAATAATTCCTTCTCTCGTTTTGATTGGTTTGTCCTTTTTAAAATAATTCTTAATCTTTTGTAAGAATGACATTTTTCTCCTTTCTCCGTACATTCTATCTAATCTTCTGTGTACAAAATTATATTCTGCAAAACCTAGGAATCTCCTATCCGGACGAGTTCCTATTAAAGTCGGATCACGTTTTAACATGCAATCTTTTCTCCACTAAGAATTTCGCTTCTAAAATCTCGACCAATTAAATGTCTGCTATCTTTTATTTCCGAGCCAATCCTTGCGCGGCCTTTTGGTGACGTTTCTCTGTCAACCCCTCCTTTACAATCTGCTCTTTTCTCTCCTCGCTGGTTTAACCAATCCCAGCGCGGCACCTGTGACGTCAGTACTACTCCTGACTACTGACCCCTCCTTTACAAGTGTCTCTCCACACCCACTGTTTCGACCTACCACTGCGCGGCGTTTTGTGACGTCAGCTCCCTCTCCGGCAACTGACCCTCCCTTTACAAATTTACGCAAACTTATTTTCTCTATAACTCTTAAATAAATTTCAGTAACAACATAAAACATTCGCTATCGTGCGAGTTTCCACTAATTTAGAAAAAGATAGTTTCTTCCACACTTTAGTAAAACCTTTCCGTTTACTAATACATACACTACGAGTAAAACACTTCCGTCTACTCTTCACACAAGCTCCAGAAGTACCTGTTACTTCTCCAATGTTACCCTTACTAGGTGATATAACATCAAATTTTTATCAGCGTACCCTTTTTGCTATTACTCACACGCATAGAGTCCCTAACGAGTACTTGAAATCCTGCTTAACTTCTCAGTACTATTTCTGCCTGACAGATAACCTCACTGCAGTATGGCTTCCACTTGCCACCCACTATTCTTTTTCCCTATTCTGGACAACATATAACAAAACTCAAAAATAAGCGGATGTTAGTTCATAAAAAAAATACAAATAAAATTCTCATTACCCAATTAACAAAGAGTAACAACAACCGTCCTCTGCTTACCAGAAAACTGATCCAGCGCAATATTAGCCAACCGCATTCATACACCATATACTCACTTGGGCCCATACATTCACACTACACTAATACTTACGCTGGGTGTCAGATGTACTCTTTTATCAAAAATCCCTGCTACCAATTACCTTCTGATTGAAGAGTAATAACTTACCAATGGATCCTTTGCTAATTGGGAAGTTTAAAATGAGTGACATTCATTATAGTACATAATCCTGAAATAACCACTGAGTCAGGAAGTTTTAAAATGTTTATCTAAAGTTTTAGCAGAGTAAAATACAGAAAAACACGGTACTTGATTGAAATACCCAAGAAAAAGCATAGGAACGAATTCTCTAATAAATGACAGTGTTTAAGAAAAATAAGAGAGGATAGAGACAGCAGCGCAACTAAAGGTTGCAGTATAGTTACCTAAATACGAGAACCAAGCCCCTTAGCCAAGGAGTTGGAAAGATAGGACCCTGGAAGGATGAAGAGCAAAGACCTCCTTCAGGATCAGGACAGGACTGGTGACCTCTCTATAACGACGCCTGCGCCGTTCCCCTCTCTGGCACTCGACTTCTCCTCGATTCTCCCGTCTAATGGACTCCGCCGCCCCCTCCTCAGGACCTCTTCCGGATAAGGATTCAGTCAGCAACCGATCAGCATGGCAGCCTGGAGCTCTTCTATATGTTCTCTCTTCTGTGGAATCTAGCTCTGACTAATTAACTAATGCTATATTCTATTATACCCTTCTACGCCCATGTACCTCCCCTTAATGTTGCTATAATATGGGACCACTACTTCTGATTGGGCAGGGACAGGGGGTGGATTCTTGTACCATGTCAATTTTGGCCTAAATTGTGAAGCCTATTGTCTTTACGTTCCCGCCCCTTCAAATTAATACATTCGCTTTATTTCCCACCCGTCTCACGACAAATGTTATACATTTTACAGGAGAAAAGTAACAATTTCTGTCCGCCGGAAACTTTGGGTACATCATCTTCGGCCAATAGGTCGTGGCCTTGGGAGACGTCCAAGTTGACTTCACTTGGCAGGCAGACAGGACACATGCGCAGAACCCTCTGTCTCTCGAGTTTCAAGACACCAACCCAGGCCCAAGTTTACGAATTACTAAAAGTGCAAGAAGAAAATATTAAAATCACAAATAAAATGTTTCACTGTATACCCACTTTCCCTAACTCTATTCCCATTTAATCATAATACTAACCTGCATTAGTAGCGTTAAGAAAACGACAATTTAATAATGACATGAGAGCAAGCTTAAGCATGTGAAAACATTTAGCGGCCATTTTAATGCACACTGCGCAGAAGCAGAAGTTTCCCACCAAGCAAAGAAAGACGTCACACCATGTGATCAGGTTGTGACATGCGCATTGAGTTTTCCGCGCTTTAGCGGCCATCTTGAGTTATGGACAAGCGTTATTCATTAGTACAACACATAGGCAAGCGTCTATCCCTTTTGTGTTCGTGAATGCGAATGTTAGCATTGACAGTACAAGTTTAATAAATTAATACTATGAGGAAGATTGCATACAAGCAAGTTTCAATTTTGAAACCTTGCTCCATCATCAGCTTACCTTAGATTTACTGCCAGCCTATCTTTCAAACATTCCGGGGTGCCCGGAGAATCCCAGATTGGAGCATATATGCTATAGTATGACAGATTAGTTGTTTTCCTGATCTGAGCCCACAGTAGAGCAGCCGCCTGCAGAACCTTTAGTATCACCTTTTTGAAATATCTTTGGTCTCCAAATGTCCATATAAATTATAACCCTCCCCCTTCATTTAGCAATATATCCCAAAAATTGGTCTCCTCTGGACCCACACCTCTCAGTCAGCAGAGACTTAACCCTTTTGAGCTGAACGGACCACGCATATAGTTGGAAGTCTAGCAGCGCAATACCCCTTTATCATATTTCCTACGCAATTTTCTTCTTGCGATTCTTTCGCCCTTGGAAGCCCATATAAAGTAATCTATTCTCCCATGAAGTTTTTTCAGCCATCCGTTCTCAAAATAAGGGATATCATATTAAAGACAAAGGCACATATTGTGAAGGATCGACATTTTTATCAGATTTGTTATCCCAAATATTGTTAGTGGAAGATGAGACCAGCTAAGTGGTAGTCTGTTCGTTTCTGCCAATGTCTTGTTAAAATTCAACTCTGCAAGTTTTTCTAGAGAACTACTAATCTTTATTCACAGATATTTCAGTTCACTCTTTATCAATTCATGACTCACCTCTATATTCCACTCCATGACCTCTGTCTTTAGCGGATTAGCCTCATACCCTGACACTTTCTCAAACTTTGTTATCAAATGGTCTAAGCTTTCCAATGTAGGGAGTAGAGCTCCTGGGTAAACCATTACGTCATCTGCTTATAGGGAAATTTTCTTCTTGCATGCACCATATATAAAGGGTTTAATTCCCTGCTCTATCCTAATCTTTTCGGCAAAGGGCTCAATATATTATTGCCAACTCTATAGCCCCTTTTAACTTGTGACCTAGAGCATGCATAAGCCTCTCTTTCACACGTCCTTTTTGGTCTTCTGCTATTAGCCCTTCGACTTCTTTCCCCAGCCTCTTAGCCAGTAGACTTGCGAGGAGCTTATAGTCACAGTTTAAGAGGGAAATTGGCCTATAAGACTCACACATTAGCGGGTCCTTCTCTGGTTTTAAGATTAATGTGATAACTGCTTCCTACCAAGTAACAGCTTTAGTCCAGAGTCTGGTGTCTCAGCTATACGACCATTGAGCTCTTGCCACTGTTGGGGTCTTGCTACAGGGGACTGTGAGGTTCCAAACTGGTCTTCTACCTCTTCTGATGCCTCGGAAATTTCAAACCTAGGTGGTCTCGAGGAGTTACTGGATGTTGGCTCTGCTTCTTCCTCTTCCGTCTCACCCTCTTGGCATGTATCCAGTTTGGCAGCCCAGCACACTTCATAGCAGTATTGGTAACAAGGATCATCTAGTATGGGCCTCTCCAACGTTCTTCTAGGCACGACATGCAAACATGCTTTTTCATGTGAACCCAGTCGCCAGGGTTAAGGTCATGACATGGAGACTCTCGTCCAGCTGGAGTAGCAGTGTCAACCTGATAAGAGATAGAACACATCAGTCAATCCCTTGCAGTATTCGAGAACCAGATCGTCTGTGATATTCACAAGAGCAGCAGCTGGAGCAGAAGGAATTCTCATGGCTCTCCCCACCACCACCTTATGAGAAGAGAATCCTGTTTGTTTACGTGGCATACTTCGAATGCTCATCAGTACCAGGAGAGTGCATAGGGCCATTTGAGAGATGTTGACGCACAAGCCTTGGCCAATTTTGCTTTGAAAGTCCTGTTTTGTCTTTGAACAATGCCGGAAGCTTTAATATAACTACAATAGAATCTTTGGTCTATCCCTACGTTTGTGCATAACAACTGCATCATCTCATTCCTGAGGTGACTTCCTTGATCTGATTCAAGATGAACTGACATTCCAAAACGCGGAATAAACTCCTGCAACAGTAATTTGGCAACTGTCACACCTCCTAGTGGAATATGTCTCAATCCAACGGGAAAACAAGCATACCTTAACTGGTTACATTGGGGCATCTCCACAAAATCAATCTGGAGACGATTGAAGGGGCCATTAGACTTTCCTATGTGACTCATGGTCACTACAACCTTTTTACTCACATTTTGCTTTTGGCAAATCGCACAACGCTGGCACAAGTTTTCTGCCCTCGCATGAAAGTGTAGATTATATCAAACTGTCTAAATGCCAACACCATCTCCTCTCTTCCCACATGTGTAGATCCATGCATATGTCTAACCATAACAGGCAACATGGAATCTGGGAGCACAGGCCTCCCATCATTGGATACCCAAAGGTCACTAGCATCCTTCACAACCCATCTTTTCCCACTTTGCCTGTTCAATATTTGGGGCAGTGTGTTGCAATTCCTGCAGATCATTGAAAGTCTATGCAGTGTTCAACAGCATATTTGGTACAATTTCTCCCTCAGTATGGAATGGCTTGTCCGTGTGGAAGGTGCTGGACTCAAGAGTTCAATACCAAATGATTTCATCCGGATAGCAGTTACCTCTGGTAACAAAATCATTTTGGTTCTTGTGTGCAGCGCACTTTACCCCGCAATCTCCTTTGGCAACTGAAGGTCTTCCAACATGCTGGAGACGTACAGACCATTTTAATAGGTGAGCCAGCAGTGATCATAAGCCCTCTTTGTGACCACAGCTGACCAAAGTCATGCACAATGCCGAAACAATACTGGCTGTCAGTGTAAATGGTAACTCGCAAGCCTTCTGACGTACAACAGGCTCGGGTAATGGCAATCAATTCCCCTACTTGTGCAGAGGTTACATGGCATAGGTAGGATACTTCGACAATTTCACTTAGGGTGCATACAGCATATGTGGCTCTCAATATAGCGCGTTAGTCTCTCAAATAAGAGCCGTAGACATACATGGTGTGGTCAGTTTCGGGAAGGAGGACACCCAGTTTGAATGGCCTTGGCTTTCTGCATAACTCGGTAATGCTCAAGCAATCATGCTCAAACTGTCCCTCTTCATCCCATTCTGGGGTAGGCAATAGGGAAGCAGGGGTGAGGGCGGTTCAAGGTGTTATACCTTCTTATCGGCATATTTTCTGCTGCCAGAATGAGTCTCTCATAAAGTGTTAAGCGGCTGTTAGTTAAATGCTGTGTGTGAGTACAAGTTCTGAGAATTTTAATTGAATGTGGTACCATCACGATAAGTGGAGGACCCTTTACTATATCCTTGGTTTGCTGAATGCTTAGGCTAATTGCTGTAACTGCTTTGAGACAACCAGGCAATGCTGCGGCTACAGGGATCAAGAAAAGTAGCAGATTGGATGTTATGTTTTTCCATCTGTATGTGTCAACAAAGACAAAGCACACCCATTTCGCTCAAGGCAAAATAGTATAAACTCTTTGGTGTAGCCTGGCATTACAGCAGCGGGGGCAATGTATAGTAAGCTTTAAAAGCTCCTGGAAGGCTTCCATCCTTTCATCAACCCTTGGCACCAGGTCATTGATATCCGTGTGTTTCAACTTCAGCCAAGGCTTTGCCACATAGGAAAGGTGTGGGATCTATAATCGGCACTAGCCAACCATGCCCAAAAATATTCATACTTCCTTCTGTGTGGGTGGGAATTTCATCTTAAGGGCCACGTCAATATGCTCATGAGACACTCTCCTAACTCCCATCTCGATTTGATGTCCCAGATAATTGTCTTCCTTGTGACAATTATGTAACTTCTCAGGGGGAACCTTATGCCCGTTCTCAGCTAAATGTTTGAGCAGGGCAATGGTGTCTTGCCTACAAGAATCATTTGTCATTGATGCAATGAGCAGGTCATCGATGTACAGAATTATGGTTGAGCGCAGGGTAACTGTAATGCCTCGAAATTCTTTTTGAGTATCTGATTGCAATAGAATGGGAGCTTTGTGTACCCTTGAGGCACACAACACCACACAAAAGTCTTTTCTTGGAAGAGAAACACAAAGAGAAACTGTCTCTATTTGTGAAGGGGAACAGAGAGGAATTGTTGCAGGGATTCTGCACATACACAGAACTATGCGCAGGAAAATGGGACCTCGGTATAGGGCTAAGCCTTTCCACCACCTTAGTGCCCACGAACCCAGGACCGACTAGCTATAGTGTCTCACTCGCTCTCCTACTCACAAATGGAGAAACCCATGATTAGACACCCCAGAACACAACACTCCCGTATCTCTCAGGAATCGCAGTAACAAGACACACCTTTTCGCTCACATTCTCATACTTGTGCACAATAAGATCTGACAGAAACACGAAAATAGTTCAAAATCTTTATTTTAACTATCGTGCTCTAAAATGCAGTATACGAGCCACTACCAGCAGCAAAATGCATAATATCAATACAATTAGCATTAAGGCCATATATCATAAAGGGAGATGTCATTGTATAAAGACAGTGGATAAAGAACTATAAGGTCTAACCACCCTCCCCTTGGTAAGCAGAAGTATTATTATATAATAGAAGATCTCTGGGCTTTGTCAGCAGACTCCATACCTCAGGACATAGATCGTATTTCTACATCACAGGTGCGCGTTGCTCTTCTCCCTGGAAAGGTCCCTCTCCAAGTGTGTGTCACCTAAACATGCATCCTATAATACCAAAGTACGATTCTCCAGCAAACTCAGCTGCATTGGTATGTTTTGTCTAAGTGCTAGGGCCTGACCAGAACAGAATAACATGAGTCAGTGTTTATCGACCTTGCTCACTATGTTCAGACTAAACTCCAGGACCAGGCAGAGAACGAGAACAGCAGAGAGTTCTCATGTGAAAGGCATAAACAAAGTGGTGCAAAATAAAGACATGCAGTGTTGTGCGCAAAAGCAGCATCATGGCTACCGGGCTCATGCTAACTTAAAGATGTCGATAATGTCTCTAGTAACCACGTGACAGAATGCCTGACAAAGGTCAATGATCGTGAACCATTTCGCTTCTGGGAGAATTTGGAATAGGATTACGGCAGGGCTTAGTACCACAGGATAGCATAGAGCACCTATTTGGTTAATTTTCCTTAAATTCTGCACTATCATCCACTGTTTGCTTTCTGCAAAGCCATGATTGGAGACTTGTATGGACTCCCGATAACCTCCTTTAGGATGCCCTGTTCTAGCATACTCTCAATTACCAGTGTTATTTAGTCCCACGATAGCTTCTGGGGTAACTTTGTAAGGACCTGTCTGAGTGAATACTGCGTCGGATCAAAGATTTATCTTTCAAGGTTTGGTATCTGTAATCAACCCAATCTCTTTCCCTGTAAAGTCCTAAACTTCTTCCTTGACTATTTCCCTCAAGTCAACATGTAAGTCTTCTTTGGTAATGAGCAGGTACAATCTGACTATGGATTCCGGTGCCTGCAATTTAAACACAGCGTTTGCTGTTTGGGTTTGGAGACTCACTCCATCAGGTGTATATTATATAAAGATGCAATTGAGTTTAGAGAGCAGGTCCCATTCCAGTAAGCTTACAGGACTCAAAGCACGTACAACAAACTGATGTTTTTTTTTAATGTCTCCAATTTTAACTGGGACTGGGGCAGTGACTTGATTGGTAAGATGCTGATTTGTGATGCCGATAACTTAGACTTCTTTTCCCAGGAGGGGTAGGTTCGGGACCTTAACTGTTTTAACAGTTAAACGAGTGGCTCCTGTATCTATCAGAAAGGATACGGGATGTCCATTAACCAGCCATTTACATATGTGCCACTGTGATTCACTTCCAAGCAGTTATTCCTCCTCTTCCCTCAGGCACCGTCATTGGGCCTGTTCAAATTCTGTGGAATTCACAAACATGATGGGAACTAGGGCAGCCTGTGTTACAAATTATTGCTGGGTTGGAAATGGGGATTTCCTCCAGGCGTTTGCATAAGCATAGGAGAATTCTGTGATGGACCAGGTTTTGAGGTCCTTGGAGTTGCCATAGGGGTTTGGGTATTAGGGTAATCTCCCTGGATTGCAAAATGTCTGGCTTGGCCACTGATCATTGCTCAATCAGGATTGTAGTGGCATTTCCCCTTCCATGGACCGACCTTGTTGCAGACGTGACAAGGAGTAACTTTCTTTAAGGTGCTCATACTGTTTCCTGTCATACCTCCTCAACCTCTTCCCATTACTGGGCCATTCCCCCCTTATGACTTGGAGACTCCCTGCATGTTTAATCCCACACCAGGATCACGATCTAATCCTACACTGGGCAATTTGGACCCTCTTATCCCTCCATTCTGCGCTGCGTCTGCACAATCACATGCTCTTCTTTTAGTGCCTGTCGTTTAGCATCCAGCATGTTGCTGCAATAGTTGGCATATTGGAGGATTTTATCTATATAGACTTGCTCTGCCATCAAAGAGTGCCTTGCATGATCTGGTTGCTAATCTCTGGTTGTAGCCCTTGCACAAAAGAGGCGAGAAACCCTTCCATATTGTCTCTAAGCGGATCATTCAGACTATTATGAACCCTGTACACTTGCATTAGCCTCTCGAAGCATGCGTGCACCGATTCTTTGGGCTCTTGGGATATTCGTAAAATCTTGGGCAATTTCTCTCCCTTTGGGGAACCTTAGTGGTAAGGTGGGCAATTACTTCATCATATTTGGTCATGACAAAATGGTGACATGGTGTTTGTTCTCTCTACTCAAAGAGGTTACTGTGTCAGCCAATTAATGGCTCTCTTATACACTGCCAAAAGGTCTTTTGGAACCATCACTTCAAACAGCACACCTAAATCTTCTCATAGAGCTTTTGAGATGGTCACTATCAGCTCTATCTGTGCATAACATTTGTCAGGATTCTCCCTCAATCTGAAAAGGAAATCTGTGAAATGGAATAAATCCGTCCGGGACCAGGGGACATGAACATATGCTCCTCCCTGTTCCTCTCTCAAGGGAAATTCCTTTATCGCACACCTGGTGACCTCTCCCTCATCACTCCTCACAGGCTCTTCCGCTTCACCTTTACCCTCACCCTTTCTTTCTTGGACCACAATTCCCTAAACGTTTTCAGCTTGCTCCAGTCCCTAATGTTCTCAATCAATTCTCTCAAATGCGTCTTTAATCCCCTCAATTTTAACAGCTTTAACTTCCTGTCACCCATCGTCATTCTAACATTCTTTCGCAGATTCTTTCCCTGTGACAGATCAAATCCGCATTCATCTGCCACTCTTTTCATTTTCGCATATACTTTGCGCATCACCCTTGCGGCTTCCTTAGTCATGTAAAGCAATTGATTCTCATTGTAATGCCTAAGAAGTTCATCCCTGCAGTGCCTCTCACAATTTCCTCAAACTCTGATTTTAATTGAGTGAAATTCAGTCTCTGAGGGGTCTGTCCCTCACCTTGTAAGGTGATTTGTGGAGTTGAAATAGACATAGCACATCCTGCGACAAAAGTTGTCAAAGCCTCTCTCTGTGAGTAGCCTGGAGCAGGAAACGGCTGTTCCAACGCAGGCAGAGCCATGCGTACCGTTCCAATGCAAGCGCATCCATGCTTGCCTGAACCACGCATCTGCCTTAACCACGCATATGTGTAGTTAAGTCAGACAGCGGTCTAGTGTTCCGGATGGGCAGGGAGAAGAGGAGGAAGCGTTGGAACAGGAAGCTCCGGACACGGACACTTGGGGCTGGGGCCGGGTTGGGAAGGTAGTTTTTAGGGGTGGGGTTGCTTTTAGGGCTCTGGGCGAGCGGGTCGGGGTACTTTTGGGCAGGGAGGCAGGGTTTTAGGACTCAGGGCAGGGGGAGGAAGTTGGGGTCGTTTTAAGGGCTGGGTTTGTCGGGAGGTTTTAGGAGTTGGGGCGGTTTTAGGGCTCACTGCGGGGGTACTTTTTTTAATTGGGGGACCGGGTTTTAGGCCTCAAGGCAGTGAACGGGGTTGGGGTAGTTTTATGGACAGCACAGGGAAAGTTTTAGTGCTCAGGGCAGTGGGGCTGCGGTCGGGGTAGTTTATGATAGGGGGCAGGGTATTGGGCCTCAGGGGGAGGGGAAAGGGTAGTTTAGTTTTAAGGGCAGGGCAGGTTTTAGGCGGTAGGGGGATAGAATTTTAGGGCTTAGCGCGGGAAGGGGCGGGTCTGGCTAGTGGCAATCTCAACCACACATACCCCCTTACCAATCAAGCCTTTTTAACGAAATTGCGTGGTAAAGGCATGTGTAGTAAAGGAATGTGTGGTTAAGACGCGTTCGTGGTTCGAGCTGCTTGGTAGAGGCACGTGTGGTTTAGCCATTCATGCCTCTGTCATACAACCGCCTGGAGCGACTGTACTGGATATTGCTACCACGTTCCGAGAGACATTCAGAAGGGTCTTACTCTGTGGCGTGCCAGCAACTGTCGTAATAGGGGAAATATCTAAGGTAGCTGATGATTGTGATTTATCCCACACAACAGGTATTGAGGTCTGAACGGGGGTGAAGTAGCAGTCTCATTGTAACTTAGGGGTGTGCTAGCTTCCGGAGTGCTTATGTTCTCCGTTCCGTTCTCGTTAACTGCCTGAGCTGTAGCGCCTTGTGTCGGGGCTGCATTATGAGGGGGTGGTCTTATTCTAAGGAGTTAGTCTATGAAGACGTCCTCGCTTCACTCTCTGTTAACTTCTTTACTGTACTTTTGTTTGCAACCTGCTCCCAAAGATTTAGAGCTTCAAATTGTGTATGTCTAGGCTGGGGTCTAAAAATCATACATTCTCCTTCTCAAATTTTCTATTTTCGGGATGTGGAAAGTACCGCTCAATGGGAAGCACAGTTCCCCCTCTTTAGCTGTATATTTGTGCTGCTGGCTAAACCACATGCATGTGTGTAACCCTCTCTACGCTATTTCCCCGACAGGTGTGCCTCCTGGTTGGAATTTCTCTTCCTTAATTTGCATCTTTCTGCTTTTTAGGTCGAGCCTAGCGCAGCGCGCATGCGCTGTCTATGGGAGGCTTCATGTAAGCACTCCCAACTTCCTTGCAACTTTTCCGTGTGGATTTGTTTACACCCACCCATTTGATTGGCCATTGCGTCTGGCTTTCACAAAGGAAAGCACGCAAATGGCCAAAGGAGTGGGTATGTCCCGCCTTTTCTTTAAATGTTTACTCCCCTAGCCTATGTGTCTCGGGAGCGAGCGGAGTGAGCAGCGGCGTGCAGTGTGCCAGCTGCATTCCAGGATCACGTTACAGTTCTTATGTTTACCCAGCGTGAGCGCTTTCACTTTCGCGTCCGCGCGTTTAAGATTTCCAGCAGGCAGACACAGCACACCTCCCCCACTTGCAAAAACAGTAAACTTATCTTCCTTCCTTTGATCCTTACCCGCCTTATACTTGCTCTCTCATCCTCCTCAACATGAAACTTTGCGCAACATCGGACAGCCCTTATTATTAACTGATGGCGCTCAATTTTCTGAACTCTCTGCGGCGAACATTTAACTCACTGAGCTATCGTGACGGGATAGTGCTTATGTCAGTAATAACCACAGCCCATCCTTTATTTATATTATTGCTACTATAATTGCTGGTGTTAGTGCAAGTATTATTGTTTAATAGCGCCACATGAAGCATTTGTTCAAGGCGCTAGACAGAGAAGACATGTTGTCGTCAGTCATTTGCCCGCTGCACCCTCCTCTTTGTGCCTGTCACACTACGAGAGATGGAATATGTGCCTGTAACTTGTTTTTTTTTATGTAAAGCGCATTTATCTAAATAAGATGTGTTTTCAAATAAATGCCACCTCTGGTGTCTAGAGCAACACGGGTTCAGAGGGAGGTGGAGCCACAACAGTACTGACTGACCCGTCTTAGGAGGGCCCCTCCGGGCACCCCGCCACCAGCATAGTAACATCTTGAGCCCTCTGTACTGCGACAGACCCGCACACCGCTCGCACAGTACCTTTACGAATAAAATGCCCCAAACGTTTAAAATTAAAAAAACTCAAAGCTACCTTTAAACAAAAGCACCGGCTGCACTTTCAATGTAAAAATATTTCCAAACACCAACAATGCAGGATTTTCCGTTTCGAAAATAAACGTCTTTTCAATGACACCGGCTGTACTTTATATTTAAAAATACATGGAATTTCAAACACAAACATCCCTGCAATTTTAAATACAAAACGTGTATGCTTTCAAAAAAAATAAAAAATACTTTCATATTTTAAAAAAAATTGAATGAAAAAATGCCGGTACTTCAAGGTCTAAATGCCAGAATTTTCTATCAAAACCTACCACCACTTCCAAACTTGTGAAAAGCAGCACAGCGCTTAGAAACATAAGCTGTGATAATAAGGGTTGCACAAAAGACACGTTGTCGCTTCTGCGAACAAACGACTGCTTTTGTGAGTGGGCCGCCGCATCTAAACTCGACTCAGCGCGCACTGCTCCTTGCGGCGCAATAAAGCGCATAGAAAGCCTGTAACACGGAGGTAGGCGCATAACTTCCTGGACGGGTTTCCTCGCACGTCGTTACACGCATCATGTACTGCATTTTACTGTGTCATTCTGACAACTGTATACTTGTTTCTCTGACTGTCGACATATTTTTTCTAGCGCTCTGACTGCGCCTCTTACTATTTTAATGGGGTTTCTTTACTTTAATCCTGTTTTTTTTCAGAAGATATGGATGGAGTGCTTTCTAGAGGGCACCAATTCAAGCATTCATCCCCCCTCCCTTTATTTAAGTTTAATTTGTTTTATGCGGGATTGTTGTAAAGCGCTACTAACCACTCCACAGTGGCCTCAGGGCACATTTATCTCTTAGTTTCATCTCTCTCTTCGTTTCTATCCTCTTTGGCTCCTGCCTCGGAGATCTCTTAACCGTCCACCTTACATCCTCCCTCCTTCATTATTTTCGTGAGCACACTTCCAATACTTTTCCCCCTTTTATCTGTCTGTTACATCCTTTAATTTACTACGTTATTTATGTATGTATGGTTTTGTATAACACCTACTTGGATTTGGACATTATGCAATTGGGACTGAGTAGGGCCTCCACCCCTTAGTCGGAAGGCCTAGTATTAAAGAATGTTTGTGGTGTGATACCAGCTTGTGTGATAGGAGTAGCCAATAGGTCTCGCTTTTGGGACCTTATAAGTATTTAGTTATGCAGAACAATATCCTTGGTGCAACAACATCAACCGCTGCATGGCTAAACACTTATAAGGTCCCAAAGGCGAGACCTATTGGCTATGCCAATGCTTGTTTAAATATGAATTTCCCAATATTTCTGTGTTCTCAGTCACTCCACGTCGCAATCTTACGCACTCTCCAGGTTTCTAAGTTAACGATCCGCCTACCAATATCAGCATGCTGTGTGAAAGGTCACCTTATCGCAGCACAGATTCAACGTTTGCTAGCCAATTCCTGTGTGGCACCCTATAATGTAAGCACCCGTATACTGCCAGGTTTTTCTGAACTACTTGTCCCACAATAACTTTTGTCTGCTTCTCCTACAGAGATTTCTACAAAAAGAGAAAACAACATACTTTCGCACAGCAGCAAACTATCGACACTCAGGAGCTTGCCGCACCTAGTATGCTCACTCCTGTGCACTAAGGAATGGACGACCACTGAGCTTGTTAATGCACTTGCACAAGAGAAATATTACGTTCCTGTCTTGGTGTGACTAATGGCGCCTCACAGTACACCTCACCTGTAGACAAATTAAACGATTGACAAATCAAACTGAGGTACCTCTCTTCACCTTTATGCCATGGACACTTCACACTGCCATTCGCAAAAGTCTAAAAAATGACTAACAAGACAATAACTACTGTCCCCACAAGTCCTAGAACTAGCTCCACAGAAAAATGTAATTCATAGTCCAGCCATTGCATTTCATCCCTCTATTCCTACTACAATTCCCAACATGCACCACTTTGTGCCTCACTTCTCATTCATGCTTCGCATGTGCATAAATCCCGATTGATACTCAGGCAGTCTTCTCTGGGTTACTGCAACGGCCACCTCTTCTTCAGGAATCAGGATCGGGTTGAGGTTGGGTCAATTTGAATATCGGGCCAAAACTGTCTGACCAATAAAGGTAGAGTAATGAGTTCTAAAGCCAGTTTACCTCATCTAAATAGGTCCCTTCAGTGCCGACTGGATCCAGTCGGAACCATCAGCTCTGCTACCAGACCTGTCAGCCAGCAAATGCATTTCTTTTTTTTTTTTACTTAAAGTGCATTTACTACACGGACCGGGAGCTGTGTGGTCCCTGTACAGACTTTGGTGCTCCCCGACTGAACCCTTCTCTCTTTGTGCAGATCTTACACATTATGTGAGAGAGTGACATTCTCAGTAAGAATGACAGACATGGAGTAAAGTTTACTTACAAAATATAAACCAGAAATATACAAGCTGGGCCAGCAATCAGGCACATAACACATAAATACAAAGAACTCAGAAAAGTTACGAATAAAATCCAGCATAGATTTGCCTTCTAAGGTGAGGCAAAGGTGGTCTCTCTAACGGTGAATATGTGGGTCCTTTCAATTAGGACTTTGATTGAGTACTGGTGATTTTCGAATTGTAAGATTTTAATTAATCACGCAATAAATAAATATATATAATTAGGACTTTAAACAAAGGATTTCATGCAAACACTACACAAGAACATGGCTCACAGGATGTGCGCCAATGGGGAACAAGCAAGAAGAAATGTTTCGCTACAGAATACATTTGAAGATTCTCTCATAATACAATCACATTAGATTCTGTGGTTCTCGGTCTATTCAGATAACATAAATTGATACATAGTATGTAAGATGGCCTGAGACAGCCACGTTGTACACCAAGTTTTATGTGGCTGGGAAAGCCATGATCTTTCAATGCAAGCTCGCATATTATTATTACAGTGAAGAGAACAGCAAAAGTGATCAAGTGGTGCAGTAAGATGTCATTTCAAGATCGAAGAAAACATAAAATTGGCCCCTGTTGGCGAAAGCTTGATTTTTAGTGCATGAAACACTGCATTTCAATAAATGTATTCCACGCTGCCATCACACCACGCCAAACTCGTGTGACTCTGCACAACACATCCAAACTGCTGGAGCCTCAAAAGTGGTCCTTTGAGATGGAAATCTGACAATTTGAAAGATTCCAGCCTATTTTAAGACGTTTTTAGGTCTCGGCCTGCACCAGCGCTTGCGCTGGTCTGGCCGAGAGTTTTAGTAAGATGGTTTTGGAAGTGCAAACCCACTGGCTTTCGGCTGGCGACCAGCTTGCGTTCACGAAGGCGTGCACGCACGCAGCTGCCATCTGGGTTTCCTATCTCTTCCTCATTTCCTCATCATGGCTCATTAACTCTCTGGGCTCTGATGTTTCAATCGCAGCAGCAGCTCACATTACCAACTGACGGCCCTGGACTACAATCACATGAAAAACAACAGCGATTAGCATTGAAATGCAAGCTTTTTTTTGTCTAGTTAGAAATATTGCTTCGGTGGGTTGATTTCACCTTATATCGCTATTTGTTTTATATTGGGAGTCACAGCCTAATTACCAGTATTTTTGTCTCACTCTGTTTTTTTTAAAAATATTTATTTGCGCAAAGCACAAAGCTATATTTAAGGTTACTTTTTCCGCGTCACTTCTTCACTCTATTTAAACTCCACCCCCCCACTCTTATTGTTTCTCTCCTTCTCTCTCTCTCCCCTCCTAATTCTCTCTCTACTTAATTAACTCTCCCCTCTCTATCTTTTTTAGCCTTTCATTCTCTCACCCCTTTATCTGTTTCTCTTTCAAACTCCTTCATTCACTCTCTCTCCCCTTCTTTCTCTCTCTCTATCCCGCTCCACTCTTTATTCTATGTACACCCTTTCTCTCTCTTTCTCTCTCACCACCCTCTCTAATTGGGCATTATATCTTCACTCTATCTCTCACTCGGCAACACCACAGCATCACTCAGCATCACCACAGCATCACTCAGCGCAACCACAGCATCAATCAGAGCCAGCACAGCATCAATCAGAGCCAGCACAGCATCACTCAGCACCAACACAACATCTCTCAACGCCATCACAGCATCACTCAACGCCATCACAGCATCACTCAGTGCAACCACAGCATCACTCAGTGCAACCACAGCATCACTCAGTGCAACCACAGCATTACTCAGCACAACCACAGCATCACTTAGCGCCACAACAGCATCACTCAGCGCCACCACAGCATTACTCAGCAGCACCACATCACTCCGCACCATCACAGCATCACTCAGCACCACCATAGCTTCACTCAGCGACACCACATCATCACTCGGGGCCAACACTGCATCACTCAGCACCACCACAGGATCACTCAGCACCACCACAGGATCACTCAGCACCACCACAGGATCACTCAGCACCACCACAGGATGACTCAGCACCACCACAGGATGACTCAGCACCACCACAGCATTGCTCAGCACCACCACAGCATCGCTCAGCACCACCACAGCATCGCTCAGCACCACCACAGCATCGCTCAGCACCACCACAGCATCGCTCAGCGCCACCACAGCATCACTCAGCGCCACCAAAGCATCACTCAGGGCCACCACAGCATCACTCAGGGCCACCACAGCATCACTCAGCATCACCACAGCATCACTCAGGGCCACCACAGCATCACTAGGCGCCACAACAATATCACTCGGCGCCACCACAGCATCACTCGGCGCCACCACAGCATCACTCGGCGCCACAACAGCATCACTCGGCACCACCACAGCATCACTCGGCACCACCACAGCATCACTCGGCGCCACCACAGCATCACTCAGATCCACCACAGCATCACTCAGGGCCACCACAGCATCACTCAGCACCACCACAGCATCACTCAGCACCACCACAGCATCACTCAGGGTCACCACAGCATCACTCGGCGCCACAACAATATCACTCGGCGCCACAACAGCATCACTCGGCGCCACCACAGCATCACTCGGCGCCACCACAGCATCACTCGGCACCACCACAGCATCACTCGGCGCCACCACAGCATCACTCGGCACCACCACAGCATCACTCAGCACCACCACAGCATCACTCGGCGCCACCACAGCATCACTCAGCGCTACCACAGCATCACTCAGATCCACCACAGCATCACTCAGCACCACCACAGCATCGCTCAGCGCCACCACAGCATCGCTCAGCGCCACCACAGCGCTGCCACAGCATCGCTCACCAGCACCACAGCATCACTCAGGGCCACCACAGCATCACTCAGCGCCACCACAGCATCACTCAGCGCCACCACAGCATCACTCAGCACCACCACAGCATCACTCAGAACTACCACAGCATCACCACAGCATCACTCAGTGGCACAACAATATCACTCAGCACCACCACAGCATCACTCAGCACCACCACAGCATCACTCAGCGCCACAACAGCATCACTCAGCGCCACCAGAGCATCACTCAGCGCCGCCACAGCATCACTCAGCACCGCAACAGCATCACTCAGGGCCACAACAGCATCGCTCAGCACCACCACAGCATCGCTCAGCACCACCAAAGCATCGCTCAGCACCACCACAGCATCATTCAGCACCACCACAGCATCACTCAGGGCCACCACAGCATCACTCAGCGCCACCACAGCATCACTCAGCGCCAAGACAATATCACTCAACACCACCACAGCATCACTCAGCGCCAAGACAATATCACTCAGCACCACCACAGCATCACTCAGCACCACAGCAGTATCACTCAGCAAGACCCGAGTATCATTCAGCATCACCTCAGCATCGTCTCCGCAACAGTCACCACCACTACCACCTCAGCATCACTCAGCACCACCTCAGCCTGCTCTCGGAATCTGGCATCTGTTGATTCTCCCCTAGCGTCTGGCCGCTGCTAGTGTTATAATACAGGTACTAGTTCCCAACCTTTACCCTCCGATTGTTTATGCCCCCTCAAAAAAAAGCTTTAACAAACAACCATTGCAATAGGCAGAAACAAGTTGCCAGCATTGCAAGAACAAAAGAAAACTGAGGAATTTTTTATTGTAAATACTTTTTTAATATGGTCGTTCAGTTTTACATAATGCCTTCTTGGTCATATATAAAGTAACAAAAATGCTTCTGACACTTTTTTATTATAACTTTTCAGCATGCTGCACAGCAGCCACACTTCTCTACAGCACAGCTTGAAGACATTGGCAAAGTCAATAGCTCTGGCTAAACACTTATAAGGCCCCAAAGGCGAGAGCCGCGAGACCTATTGGCTATGCCAATGCTTGTTGCTTTTGTGCTTACATTCCGTTTCTGCAACTACCCTGCATTGGTTTGCACAGGGGCATAAAACGTAAAAACATGCTGTGGCAGGCTTAGCAATAATGCACGTGGCATCGGTCGAGACACAGACATAACTAAGCCCCCGTCCCAATTCAGCAGTCACTGCTTTCACACAAGCATACCTGTCATCAGTGGCTCTTGATTTAGGGTCAGGCGATTGCCTTTTTTAGGGCGATGCCGGTTTGAAAAGGTTGTGACCTAATGCAAGTCCAATAAGGTTCACTGCTTTTGGCTAGAGCGTAGATGTTTAATAAACATGGTGACAGTCGCCAAATGAGGGTGAGTAGACTGTCCTGCACAAGGAAGGGCAGGTGCATAGTCGTCTACAGGCCCCCAACAAGTCACCAAGCGCCTAAGGAGGGGCTCACTCTCTAAACCGAACACACCAGGCTTGACCCAGTAGCGTGTCCGCCCCGGCCTCTCACGCGTCCTTACGTGCGCGCTCTCCTCGCCCTGTCACTAGAGCTTCTCGCCCTCAGCTGATGGGAGCGCGTACCAGTGCTCGCAAGCAGCCGCCGTTCACGGCTGCGCGCGCGCCCCCGCAGCAGAGGCAGCAGCAGAGCCTGGTGTAATCACACCGCCTCCTCCTCCCCAGCCGCTGCCATTCTCTGCTGCCCTCGCTGTACACCGGGAACCGCCGCCCTCCACCCGGGGGGACACCATGGGTGAGTACACAGCCAGTGGCAAGGGGGGAGGGGATCGTGACAGTCATTTTACGATATCATTTCTGCGTCCAGTCGTCCCCTTCCTCATCCATCATAAGTTGTGCGGGCTGTGGTATTAAGGTCGGTTGGAGCTCAGCGTTGTAAATATTGCTAAGGTGGGGTGGGTGTTTTGCTGCGTCCCATAAGTGCTCTTGACAGTGTATTTGTGTGGACCGCATATGCACATCCTCATGCTCTGCACATCCACTTCCTCATGCACCGCACATCCACTTCCTCAGTGCAGTATCCTTTTTCACTTCCACTGTCCTTTCTTTCAGACCTTTATCTTCCCCTCTTCACTGACCTCCTTTGCTACTCGCTGCCCCAGCCTATGCACTCGTCTCCTTTCCACTTCCCCGTACCCGCTCAGTCTGCATGTCCCCACCCTAAGCAGTGCATTTTCGCTGTTCCGTGTCTCTCCCAGTGTATTTTCTCCTCAATGTGTACTGTACGCACCCCCACCCCCTTATAGTCCCATGTCATTATTCTCCCGTTTACGTCCCCAGTACATCTTCCAGTTCTCTGTCCCTCCCTACAAATTACCACTCACTGTTTAATGCACGCGTTCGCTGTGCGCCACTCCTCTCTGTACAGTGCCACCAAAATACTCACCACCTTTGCTCAGAACCGTACCTCTCTTTGGATTATCTCTGATATACTGCAAGTCTTTGCTTTAATGTGTCCCCCCTCATCCAGTAGCAAGTGTACTGTAAATAAGTACATTTTGCTGTTAATGTCTGCCTGCCCATCCTGTCTTCATTCCCTCAGCTGCTGTCTAAGGCCCTCCTAGGGTGGAACAGCCCCCTCCCATTCCTTGCTTGGATTTTTTTTTCTCTTTCGTCGTCTTGTCAGTTGGTGATGACCTGAAACTTCCTCCTCCGCTCCTTTCACCCTCCTCCTACCCAACGCGCATCCCAAGAGAGGGACCCGTACTGAGCATGCGATGCTCCTACATCCTTTACCCCTAGGGAGAACCAGCAGCAAATCAGGTCGTGACAGGATTCTCTGCTGCCTTTTCATGCTGTTAGTCGCATGTACATGTTGGTGGGTGAATCAGGGTGACATAACACGAAGCAGTCCCTTACAACAGGCTCGCAGAACGCGTTTTTTGTAACAACGGCGCACGCACTTTTGTCATATTTTCATTGAGTTTGATATGGAAACTTGAAACGCCTCTTCATTAAACCCCACTGTAATCAGCATTCATAACATGCCTCCACATTTACAGCCCCCATACGATTTGGAATACTGCCTTTTGAATTCTTTTAATGTAAGGGAAGGCGCTAATTATCGTATGCTCTTAATTTATATTATAAAATCCCTTATTGTAAGGGTTGCATTGATGAGTCTCATTCAGTTTGATGGCAGTAAGGACCTTTATGCAGTGTCTGCTTTAGTGGTTCACAGGGGCATTTAAGATGGGGTCACCACCTCAAAGGCTTTATAGCATATGGGGCACCTGTTTGAACTCTTACGTGTATGTGATAACACACATAACATTCATTTCCTCTTATTTCGCTTCCTTTGCTGTGTTGAACAGCGAGGTCCCTGCTCTGCCCTCACGGGCTGTCTCAAACCCCCCTGTATAATACACAGCACCTCTCATCCATTGATGGGCGTTTCTTCTCCCCTATGTGATAGGAAAGGCCCTCACCGCCCCCAATTGTTGAATTATATTAGCTCGAGGGCTAAGTACAACAGCTGTGGGTTTTCTCTCCAATCTGCCCTGATAGTAAGGAAGCATCAGACATGGAGCAATCAGGAGAGGACGTAGTCTCAACCTAGAGTCGTGACTGAGGATAATATGAAAGCAATTTGTCTTTTGGCGATTTGTGCATTAGTACTTCAGAGCAAAGACAACTTATTTGTTCAGTGTAGCTTTTTATGGCGCTATGTAATGCACTGCACAGGTATCTGTGGAATGAAATCAGTGGGTTATGGGCAAATAAATTGTATTATATAGGTGGTGAGGGAGTGCAGTGTGTACACTGAGATTTGAAGTCGGGTTGAGGGGTTGTCAAGTTGAAGGCTGATTTGTAGAGGTGAATTTCTGTTGCATTCCAGTTTCTAGTATGTAATGAGTGTGGTTTGAGAGCGACTTTAATTTTGACAGGTCTTGGGCAGCCACCATGAAATCATGGCTCTGGATTCTGCAGACTTTTGCGTGTATATTTTAATTGCTCTTCTGGTTAATCTGCGTCAGATTGTGGACTAGTTGTGAACATTTACTCGTGTGCATCGCTCAGTACCTGATGTGCAAATACAGGGTTGTCGCCATCAACACCAATCCAACATTAATCAGAAACTGCACCCTATTAACCGATATTCCTGAAAACAGCCCCTGTGCAAAGATCAAAACTCAACGTTGGCTCTGATCTTGTGTACGGCCGACATCAACAAAGTTTTGGGAGCAGATTTGAAGAACGTGTAGATAGTGAACAAGTTCAAGTGCCTACTCCACTTGATAAACACTGCCCGCACCACTAAGAACTGCATCCTAAACTTTGGGCCTTCTCCCACGATTATTATTGAGACAATAATTCTTAGGAATCTGTGGAGTGACTTGGATGCACTCCAGCTACTTTGAAATACTGTTGTAAAGCTCACAAAAAGCTTTGGAGTATTCAGACACATGGGAGTTACAATGCACACTCTCCACTGACTGCAAATCAGTTCCTGATTTTCTCCTTTGAATCTATTGTCAGTAATGGAGTTTCATTGTTGTTATTAAGATATTGTCAGTTGGCAGCCGCCCACTCCTTAATGTGTGTTAGACTGTTTTGCAGTATCTTTACAAGTTATGTTAACATTGATTGTGAAATGTAGTATCCAATTTGTAAAGCAATTTATAGATTTAAGTTCAGCTTGGGTGTGCACTTAAGTTTACTAGGGAAAATTTCCAATGAGAGTCGAAGAATAATGATTGATGGCATTTTACCCTTTTCAAATGTGATTTGCAACATTGAAAATGGTGGAATTTCCACATAAAAAAATGTAAGGTTAGCGACATAGTGCAAAAGTCGGTGAACTCCCACTTACTCTCAAACCCATTGTAGACGTCTATCCTCAGAACACTTTTCTAAATGTAATTCATTCATTGGGGGGAACAAGTGTGTTTCCAAGGTAGGAGTGGGAAGTGGACACCCTCTTATTTCATGGGGTTGAGGGTTAAGGGATGAGGTAAAATATTTTCCCTATGGATAAACCAAAAATTAAGTAAATGTGTATGCATCCATTTTCTGTGTGCAGAATTTGCCCCAGAGTGGAAGTTCTGCTTCTGTAACTATTAATACATGTGAGTATTCCTGGGAAGGTATTCTTTTAGAGTCCTGTGAAAGTTGAAAATGTCACTCCAGACATGGGAGTAATCCGGTACTAACTTTCTTCTCTGCCTTTTATGAATTGCAAAAACAACAAGGTGATGGATGGAATGCTAGAAGTAATCTCAGCCACTGGCAATCACTCGGGCCGCATCCCAATCCCAACGTTTTTTGCTCACCCTACCATTTCAGTTTGGACCCAGCCATATGCAAATCAGTCTTGACCCTGCTCCTCATGGGAATAGTCTAACCTGAACTGCCAGGCCAGGTCCCTAAGTGGAATGGGTATGCCCAGACGTGGGTCCTGTGCACACTGTGTAACTTAGGGCGAAAAATTAAAGTATACAAAAAGTGATGGATGGAATGCTTGAATTAATCTCAGCCACTGGTGATTACTTCGGGCTGCATCCCAGTCCATCGTTATTTTGCACACCAGGCCACCTCAGTTTGGACCCAGCTGTTATGCAAATTAGTCTTTACTCTGCTCCAATAGGAACAGTCCAACCCGAACTGCCAAGCCAGGTCCTGCCTGAACTGGAACACAAGCAACCCAGGGCCGGTTTCACCCTAGTTATGGGCTCATCTGCCAGGTACAGCTTTTTTAAATGCCAATAAAATTTATTGTACAAGAAAATGGAAAAAAACAAAACATTGAGTTAGTCTAAACAGTAACAAAGTTTTGGTAAAAATAATTTATTATACCTGTTGTACATTTATTTGACTTTTTTTAATTTATTTTATTTAAATTAGAAAACCCAAGCCATTGTGAAATACTGAATCTGCACTAACTTTAAAATTGTCAAACAAAGTGCATCACATGACCAATATCCTATCCTCGCTGCAAGATGGCCTCTTGGAATATTCAATGCTTTCCTTTGACTTCTATCACCTTGTTGTTTGTTGCATTAAACCTGAAGATGGAGCAAATTTTACAGACGTAAAATAATAATTTGGTGGGTTGTGGCTTTTTCACCTAAGAGTCCAGGATAAATACAGCTGGTCCTCTTCTAAAAGCAGGGTATTAAGTCCGATATCTCCTTCCCTTTGTTAATGTTTATGTTTAGAGTTAGATTTTTGATTTTTTTTTTTAGGCATTCACAAAGAAACCCATCAGCACCATTGTAAATCAGCAATTAACAGGAATACGCCTAGTAGACAAAATTTACTTATGAATATTTTTTTTCCCTGGGTGAAAAATCTAGGTGAGTAAATCAGATGGAAGTTTGCATTTGTGCCTTGTTTTTCCAGTCGTTGTAAATGTTTTCCTTGTGCTGAAGCTGCATGTCCTGCTCGCTCGTGAAATTAGGGTGTTACTTTCTTTCAAACTCTGGAAAGGCACTCACTCCTGCTGTTATCAGGAGTAAGTTTGCATGCTTTTATAGAATGGGATTTTGTGGGTATGAATTTCTAATTTTTCTTTGCTTTTCATGTGCCCACCGCTTCCCTGTATTAACAACAAACAAGGGAACCCTTACAGTCGAATGGGACCAGGGGTAGTAGTGAATTATCAGAGACAGTGGTCCCTTTCAGAAATGAATACGAAGGTATAGCCACAATGCTGCAATCAGGATTGGGTCTAGATGTGTTCAATGCAAAAGATATGACAAGTTTATTAACAAGGATAAACACACAATTGATACGGAAAACATAGTGAGCTGAACGTGACGGGGTAACTGGAAATCAGCAGATTTCCTTACCTCAGGCATAAAGTAAAAAGTGACTTAGTGGTAAGAATAAACAGTCAAATTAGTCACCATAACAAAGACATCTTATGCTCTGCATAATTTACTAATACATATAGGAGTCAAGATGTGGGTGTCGACGATGTTTCGATCCCCAACAAAGGTTATGGGATCATCAGGACTAGGAGATCAAGAAATGCCTGAGAAGTTGCGGTGAATAGTGAGAATAACTCCTGGGAAAGAAGTCCCAGTCGCAGATGGAGCTTGACGGGATCGCAGTGAAGCACGATGGGTCACGAACCGAAAAACACGGGCCCGTCCAAAGTAGTGCAGCCGTGGCAGGGGTGCCAGAATGCCAGTGCGTTCCGGCGGGAGAGCACTGTTACGGTACCACGCGGGTCGCAGTGGAACCAGAGTGGTTGGAGGAATAGGCCACTAAAAAAAAGGGATAACCTCACGCAAATTAACAGAGGTTCACAGGGGGCAACATCATAGTTGCAATGCGGGAATGTCTTCCTGATCAACCGGGGAATACCAAAATTGGAAGCGGCGGGGGTCTGCAGTGTGATCTCCGGGCACGGGGGTCAAGAGCCGATGGTTCCTGGCCATCGGCTCTTGACCCGCGTGGTACCGTAACCGTGCTCTCCCGCCGGAACGCACTGGCATTCTGGCACCCCTGCCACGGCTGCACTACTTTGGACGGGCCCGTGTTTTTCGGTTCGTGACCCATCGTGCTTCACTGCGATCCCGTCAAGCTCCATCTGCGACTGGGACTTCTTTCCCAGGAGTTATTCTCACTATTCACCGCAACTTCTCAGGCATTTCTTGATCTCCTAGTCCTGATGATGATCCCATAACCTTTGTTGGGGATCGAAACATCGTCGACACCCACATCTTGACTCCTATATGTATTAGTAAATTATGCAGAGCATAAGATGTCTTTGTTATTGTGACTAATTTGACTGTTTATTCTTACCACTAAGACACTTTTTACTTTATGCCTGAGGTAAGGAAATCTGCTGATTTCCAGTTACCCCGTCACGGTCAGCTCACTTTATGTTTTCCGTATCAATTGTGTTTTTATCCTTGTTAATAAACTTGTCATATCTTTTGCATTGAACACATCTAGACCCAATCCTGATTGCAGCATTGTGGCTATACCTTCGTATTCATTTCTGAAAGGGACCACTGTCTCTGATAATTCACCGCTTCCCTGTAGCACACTTTTCTAACCCTTCATCTAAAATTCCGATGGTGGAATAGCTGTCATACTGGCAGATTTTTTTTTTTTTCCCACTGTAACTTTACTCTTAAGCACCTGCAAATTTTGTCATTCGGGCCCACACTAAATAGTAGCCATCTCGCAGGTAGTGCATGTCTCGGACCTTCTCCACAGTACTAATCCAATTGCTGGTTCTTTGTAGAAATGGGCAGGGAGTGGACTTGGAGTTCCTGAAGGTTTCCATAAAGCATATTAAAAGCACAGAGTTTGTATTTAGGTAATTATATATGTTGAGACAAAGCTTACATCAAGCACACTCTCTACATATGTTGAACCATTTACCACAGTCATGTAAGAAACCATCTAGCATAAGCTTATTGATGGAAACAGAAAATTGCCAAGTCCCATGCAAAACACTTGGGGCATGATTACTAGTTCGGTGGACGGGTTACTCCATCACAAACGTGACAGATTTCCTGTCTGCCGTATTACGAGTCCCATTATATCCAGTGGAATATAATGGAACTCGTAATATGGCGGATGGGATATCCATCACGTTTGTGATGGAGTAACCGGTCTGCCAAACTCATAATCAGGCCCTTAGTGTGTGCCATATATTTGCTCAGTGAGAAATGGATTTCCTTTGGTATCGGTGGTACCTCTGTCATTTTCTTAAGTGCTTGTTAAGGAATGGACTCTTGGAGTGGTTTATCCCCCGTTTGCCACTTGATGGTGGTTTGCCCTTTGTGAGGGGCTTCTGAAATAGGTTCTTGTTATTATATGGAAAAGTCTGGAGAGGTTAGCACGTAGGACATATGTAGGCTTGTGGTCATGATTGATAGAGATCTTTGGACTGTTGAGGTGACTTAATCCTGCCCCCCGGACGGTGCTTCTCTGAGAGTTGCTGATCCATTCATTGCGGAACTCTCCCTGTAACACCTGTATGGCAAAAGAGGTGTATTTTTAGTTATTTAAAAAAAAAGCAATTACTAGTGCCGAGCAGTGGATCATTTAGTCCATTATGATCGTGGCGCAACCAGGGATAAGGGTACACTGTTTCTTTTTGCTTTTCTCTTGGTAGACTCTGCAGTGTGTTACACTTTTAGTCCCCGTCTTAAAGAAGTGAGAAACTGGAAGGCGATGAGTGGAGTAGTGCTTTACTGACATGAAAATTGAGCCTAATGAGGGCTCTAACTCGATCAACAATGAGTCAATTTTCCTTAACACACCCAAGCTGAAGCAGAATGCTCCATTTTGTTCAAAAGAAGACCGCACAATACCGGGTAGCCTCCTCTTGGATTTAAAAAAATAATCTAGGCTGGGTCTTAAAACAAACCCTTCATACAGTTGTACATGTTTCATTTTTTTCCTTCAGGTTAGGTGTAGGATTTAGAGTCTATTTATTTGACATGCCATAGATATCAGCGATCGAGCTTTGCTGAAAGACCAAAGATGCTTGTGTTCTTGAAATCTTTTCTGTTGAAAAGCGAATTAACTTTTAAGGGCAGCTACAGCTCCATCTGTGAGGCCATATGGTCATGTTGAGTGAGATTGAATCTTATTTATGTTTCTCTTTGTTGGCCTTTATATTGCCACCAACTGAAGTAGGTCACCTTTTGGGCAAAAGCCATTAACCGATTTAAGAATCAGTCTTGTTCGTTTAATGTTTAGGATTTGTTTTGGTGAGGAAATTATTTGTGCAAGTAGATTTTTTCAAACCTGTTCAGTTCCTTCTGTTTAGTTTAGGCAGTGCTAAATTAATTTTATCTCTAGTGCACTGGGCACTTGGAATGCTGTATCTCTGTTTGTCTTATAGCAATTGATACAACATATTGCCAGCCTCATAAAGGGTGGTCAAACCCCATTCTGTGCTGAGGCCACATTATGGGGTCTGACAAACTTGGAAAGAATCATGGCCACTTAATGGATCCGGGGTGGATGTTTAAAGATGGGTAATGTGTACAAGTACGGTACCTTTTCTGCACTTTGCTAAAGTTTGAACCTGATTTGATTGCCAGAGCAGGCAGTTTTTAACTCCTTGCCGAATTGACCAGAGCTGCTAGAATAGCATGGGAAGAGTACCTGGCCAGGCCTACAGTCTGAGGTCTTGGGGGTGGTCCTAGGAAGGGGGGAAGAAGCAGGTGGGGGGCGGTTGAAGACAGGCCAAATTGAAGTTTCTACAATGTATTAGGCTCTACATGGAGAATGTCCCAGACCTTCGCTGACGGTGATAGGCAAATGGGAAAGGGACTGAGGCAAGGATATGTCAGATACTGATCACTGGCAGCTCTAAATACGTTTTGGCTAGAAAGACCATACTCCTGCTCTTGTTATCATTTGCATGCTGGATATCTACGTGCAGGGTATCGATATAGGATAGCAATGTCATTACGACTTACTGTAAAGCAATTTTACGAAACCGAGTGATGGATGGAAGCATAGTGGAGTTGACTGTTAAGTACTGTATACTGGGCACAACATTGCAAAGGGAAGATGATACGTATACATTGGCAGCTTTTTGCTACTTGGTGGATTACAGTACAGTGGCAACGAATGATGGCTCCTTCAACCTCTAAGTGGTCTATGTCAGAGGAGCTGCACATGCATAGGTTCACACCCCCCCAAGCTAAAGGTAATGTGGAGGAATGTTGGTTGTATAACTGTATTTGTGAAACAGCAAGGTAATAAGGACTGCATCCAGTTTGGTGTACTTGACTTCTTGCCCACTGTCTGTTCAGAAAACAGGTTTCGCTACGACTGGTAAAAATTAATCTGACACCAAATATTTGTTGTGCTTATCAAAAATCAGTAAAGCTAGTAACTTCAATGGTTCCTTGTTTAACCAAAAAATAGAGGTGATACATTATGATTGGCTTTAGTATTATGGGTATTAAACCATGTCCGTCGGCTCAATAGCAGTTGTCTTTCATTAAAATAAAAAAGAAAGGGTTTTTGTGTGCCGAGTTAAGGAACCAGATGGTGGGAACGAACCTCTCCTTAGAATTGTACACTTTTTAATCACATTTTCAGTTGCATTGACAAGTGAATTTCACTCCCCTCTCCACCTTGTTGATTTCAAATGACAAGAGATGAGGTGACTTCCATACAAATTAGTGATATCATTTACCACTTACCCACCTCGGTATTCCTTAGTCTACCAGGGTGCAAGCCAATTCATATTTCTTGATTTCCCTAATTTGTGGATGCATTTTGTAAGCAGGAACATTTGTATGCAAGAACTGGACTGAGTCCACCAAACTTGTTATACATATTTAAAAGACTCAGTAGCCATTAGAGGTTGGGAAAGAACGTGTGTAGCTAGAAGTGAACTTTGAAAGGCTCATCATAACACAGTGCCAATTTGAGTTGGGGCACTGGAGTTGTTCTTGGTGGTCTTTAAGTCCTTCTTTATCATCTACCTAGGACTCGAGCTCGGTGTGGTACGTTTAATATTAAATATCAGTACTATCAATTTGTTCTGTCTTCCTTCAAAAAGTAGATTTTGTGGTCTTGAAACCACATTAATCTCCTCCCACGTCACCTCCAAGAAATACTTTTGTTATAGGGATGGCCATCTCCCAAACCTTCATCAAGCTACAAGCCCCTAATGTAGCTGGGTAAAGGACATCTATGTGGGGTTACATGACCATGAAGGGGGAGAGTAATGTTTTGCAGATCAGGGTTTGACTGTTATATGCATTTTAAAAACTGTAGAGGATTCTACCTCTTCTTGACCTCTGAAAAAGGAAGTAGATTAGGATTGAATGGACTTCTGCCAATCAGTGTTCTAGCCTTTTTTTTTTAAAAATTTAATTTCGTTTGGATCTTCCATTTTATGTTACTAAAAATTAATGGCAGCATTTAATTACACTGCAAATAATATGAAAATTCACATTGCCCCCCCCTTAATCTCCCTGATGCAAGTACGCTTTTGGGAACTCTCCTCTATTGCAATGCAGTGAGCCTACAGTGCTGCACACCATGCTGTGTGATTAGTCTGTAGATAAAACAGAAGAGACTCATTGTTGCCACCATTGTCCAGAACCGCATATTGAGATGTATTTTGTGCTTGTAGAGCTTCAGTGAGGAACAAAGGGACAAATGTGTGAATATAGCCTGATACGACTGGCTATACCAGTTGTTAAAGTGCTGAACCAAAGATATAGGCCTGAGACCCAGGATAGGGCCTATTACGAGGAAGAGGGCCTTTAACAAGTGGTATAGCTGGAGGCAGAAGGGCTATAAGGCTATTAGAACATTTCACCCACTGAGGATATTATGTTCTAAATTAAAAAGGGAGAAACAGAAAGATAAGCATTGGGATGTTGGGGCGGAAGGCTTATACCAGCCATCATTAGCCCAGAGCTGCTTCTTTGTCTTCAGTGGAGCTCCCAAAGTTCCAATATTCTGATAACTCTTACTGTCATTCTAGAAAAGATTCATAGGCTTCCCAATTGTTAGTTGAGCAACCGAGGCCCACAGGTTACGTAACATATCCAACACTACACAGTGTCAAGTACCTACAACATAACCTGTTTTTCTACCCCCAAACTGACCCACACTTGCCTACGCGTACAGAATGAATTTGGATCTGGATCCGCATCCTTCAACACACCTGGCTCAGTGTCTCTATTGCTCTTCAGATATGGAATTTAAGAATATTTCTTCAGCCACCACGTTATCGGCCCAACCACTTTTGTGGACTCCTTGAGATCAACAACTAGAGGTGATCTGTGTGCCGCTCTCACCTCATACCTGCGCTTTCTGGAACCATTTCTTATTCCATTGCAGTTCTGCACATCATTCTTTGGCAATATGTGCACATTATGAGTACCAATTCTAGGGCTGGGAGAGCAACTTTTTCGAGATGACTGTACCCTGACAAAAGTTTACTTGGAAAGCAAGTTTTAATGTGTATGTCTCGATCACAGAAGTTTGTAACACATGCCCAAAAGGCCGGTGAAATTATTGAATTGTGAATAAGAATTGCAGACAGTGGAGGGTATTTTTCTGTTCCCTCACACTCTTGATTGTCCGAGTAGTTTGCATTCTGGCAAGGGCCACGTGGCTCAGGGACATGAAACATCCCACAACACCTTGAGGTCTATCTTTGCATTTGTAGTAGAAATATTTTGACAGCATGAAAGTGTTTTAAATTATTTCAGTAGGTTTTTGCAGAAAAAATTATTATTTGAGTTTGTTTGCACAGAACAGTATTGTTTAGGACAGTGTGTCTTAACCTAAATTCGCGGCGCCCTGAGGGTCCAAAGCGCCTACTCTAGGGTCCATTACGGTTCAGAAATTTTTTATTTTAGAACGCTTTGAAAATGTGAAGGAATTTAAAGTTAGAGGATTGATTCTTAGTAGCTCCAAGTACAGCAAAGAGAATCTCGTAGGAATTATGTGATGGCCTTAAATAAAGCACTTGTATGCACCGAGAGAAAGAGACCACGCATTAAAAGTAAAACAAAGTGACAAGCTAGAGTCTGGCATATCACGTCGTCTGTTAAAAATAAAACCTAATTTTGAAAAGCTCCTTCCTTCCCATAACATTTAAAGTAATAAATCAAATATTCAATAATTAATGTATTTGTTTCTGTATTTAAGTGTATTGTTTTGAGGTTCAAATCATAGATGTTTGCTTAGATGGGGGGCCCCCAGCTTCCGGTTGGGATTCAGTGGATGTCCACAGAAGTCAAAAGGTTAAACACTGTTTTAGGACATCGTGTTCAGGATGCAGAAGGAATAGTAGGAAATATCTTTGCAAATTTGAGCAGAAAGACATTTTGCGATTAAAACTACGGCGTTGGTTTTAAGAGATACTTTCTGCATTTATACTGGAAGAACAAATACGTGAATAGTGAGTAAGTACAGTCTCTGATATAGCAGGCGGGGTACTGGAATGTTGTCAACGTATGTTTCTCTGTGTACAGCAATATGCAAATGTTTTGGTGCGAACTTCGTAGCAATTTGTTTACCTCTCTCTCTTGCAAAGCCAGCTACTGGTTGCCGTGAAAAAACTATATATATATATATATCTCAAAACAGTACCCTTTCAGGCATAGAGTGACGCATAAATTATGCAAAAAAGAAGCAGAGAACTCTGGGTAGTTCTCTACTTTAGGTGGAAAGCAGCTCCTGTATAGAGCACCCTCAACACCAGCGACACTCTAGGTGAGCAAATTTAATATATAATATTATATATATAATGGCCCATGGCAGTGGCGTAACGAAACTGGAGGGGGCTCCCGTGCAAGGTACGTGGAGGGGCCCCCTCCAGGCACAATCAGGAGCTCTCCGGTCGGAGTATTGTGCTGAGGGGGGCCCCCTGGAGCTTGGGGGGCCCCTCGCACCGCTGGGGCTGCGGGGGCCTGTGTTACGCCCATGGCCGCTTAGCTTAGAGTTGAATCTGTCGTTAGCAAGACTGGACTACGAAATCCCTGCAACCAGTTCCACAATCAGTGCCTCATCCATCAGAGATGGTTGCTTAATTAACTGTAGACTCTACCATCTGCAGGGATAAATCACCTTATAAATTATGCGGTGTGTCGTGGCTGCAGCAGCTAGAGTTCAGACCTAGAGGGCATTTGCCTCGTTGTAAATTAACCCGCAGCATTCAGCCAACCCTATTTTGTCTAGCTTCCTGTTCTGTGAAGGCGCTGCCTTTGCTCCCAGGGCTGTTTGTATGGCAATTGGTCAGGCATTGATCTGCTCCCATGTTTTGTCCTTTAGCTTATTATCAAAAAAACATGTTGACCTGCCAAAGGTGGGCTGCCCCAAGTTAGGCTGCTTCGCTCTTTGTTTGTCCGCAGCACGTTTTCCAGCTTTTGAGTTGCCTCGTTGGTTTCCCTTACAAAAAAACCCAAGCATAGGCAAATCCAGATTGTCTTTCCTTTAATAAGTGGCCGCCGAGCTATTCTTTGCCTCTGTTTGTTTGCTTTGGCATGTATGATAAAAGCCATTCAAAGATAGGTGCCAGTGGGTGCGCATCCACAGGCGACCACCTTGGATTGTTTTTTGCCATTAGTATAACAAAAATAATTCCCAGATAGTCATCTCATGAGTACGCATGTGTGTACACTCCCTGGCGGTCATCTAATCTTTTGAATGTTTTTGTTATAGTTTAAGATAAGAAAAAGAAAAAAATACCATTCCAAGATGGTTTCATGCTGCTATTGACTTTGCAAAGCCAATATCAGTGAGTGGGGGGAGGGGGGTAAAGAGTAAAAAAGCAGGGAAAAAGTGAGCAGTGGATGTTAAGGGGAGGGTTGGGAGAGAAACAAACCAGCAGCTAGGAGATAGTGTGAAACAGGAAGAGAGTATGGGGGTGCATGGGTTGAAGTGCACCATAGAGGGAGTGAGGCAGAGAAATAACAAGCATTGGTATAGCCAATAGGTCTCGCCTTTGGGACCTTATAAGCGTTTAGGTATGCAGCACATTATCCTATGTATTGTGTTGCTAGGTATTGAATAGCTATACAATTACTATATATTGGGTTATGCAGTCTGATTTATGACAAAATGCTTTGCTCTGCCATGTGCTTCTTATTGCTGTGCGAAATGCTCCCTTTCATATTTGCATGCATGAAAACTGTCAATGTATGTGGATGCTGGGAATGCAAGCAAAGTAACCAGAGTTCTTTGGTTTATTGCTTTCCTCCCGTCCCGCCACCATCACTACTTTCCCATAGTCACTTAGCCCCCGAGGCCTCAAAGAGCCTGGCCCACACGTCCGGGTTGAATAACTATGAAGTGAAGCCGTGTGCAAAGTCAGCGTGCGTGGCCCCGGGGGCACAGCATTGTTTCATGAAGTTTATGTACTGCGGCTTGTGCTCGCCTGCCCAGTTTCACCAACACCATTCGGAGCTGAAGTTGGGTACCAAGAAGACTCACTAGTGAAGGAATATCCCGAACTTGGCCTCATCGTACCAGGCTGGCAACAGGCACGCGTCCAGGGTCCGCAAGTCAGGGTGTAGCGAGCCTAAAGTGTTGGGATGGCAAGCAAGAAGAACACACGAAAAAGCAGTGATAACAAGGCAATTGGCAGTGATACATGGCAAGAGTGAGGATGTGGTGTAACGGCCAGAGCTGCCGACTGTGGAGCCGGGCAACCAGGTTTGAGTCTCTGCGTCGGCTCAACATCCTGTGATTCTAGGCAACTCACAATTTCTCCCCGTGCCTACCAAAAATGAATGTATCCTAACAGCATGCTGGTTGGCAACTAATATACTCCAGTAATGTCACATGCTGCTCGAGACATGTGGTGCAACCTGGAGGCGATGGAGTCATTGCTAAGGAAAACGATTTCCAGCCTGCATGCACTCCATTGGAGCACTAGAGGACAGAGAAGAGCAGCCAGTAGCAATTGGTGAGATAGCTTGCTGCCTATGGGCTGATGTAAGATGTGATTCACAATGTCTCAAGCCAGTGTCTGGAAGAGGCAGAATCGTATAAAGCATTAGTTGAAGAGGGCTGACCCAAAGTCCATTTTGAGTACATTGGTGACTAAGTCTATGAGCAACAGACTGCTCAGGAGGTCTGTAGGTGAGAACTAACCACAGCATGTCGCAGATGTTCAGCATACCATCTGGAGTCGTTTATATGATTTAGGGTCAGTCGGAGAGTTACCAGGTTTGAAAGAGTACATGTAATCCATAAATGCGACACAGTCCAATAGTTCTACTGCAGGTATTTTGGGCCTCGATTTGCTGCAGAAGTCCTTACTGATTAAGACATTATTGGACACCGTTTCTTATGTGTACCCAGATTACTAATGGCATAGAGAAAGAAGACTTGGTCCCTAAAAGGAGAACAAAAATTCAGATGCTACCAAACTGCTTAGGTGAAAAGGTAGAGATGGATTGTCGCAGATCTAGGTGAAGAATTAGTTCCACCCAACTGTAAATCATCCAAACCTTTGGGGTAAGTCAGAGTTGGGCTTGCCAGACTTCCTCCAGGTTCTCACAAGTTTGGGGAAGCTTGGCCTAAGTGGTCAGATGGTTTATATTTTACAGGCCTTTCTTGGTGAAACAGGACTTGCTGCTGCCCTAAAGAATGCACGAAACAGTCTGTCTATTGCTTATTTGATTTTACAATACAAGACAATGGTCTACTCATTTACAGAAAGAACGTTGAATAATGGGAGCTACTTAGTGAACAATTCAGCTGACTTGGTATTTTCAGGTGCTGACATTTTGTTGTGGGATAGTAGTGCTGAACACTTTTGATAGCCAGTAATTGAATTTTGGAATTGCTGATGATAGGCAGCCGAAGGTCACTGAAGGCGGTTATGAACTGGTAACAATGATTTCCAGGGAGTCGAATTCAGTTCATGTTGATATTATCTTCTTGGAGCAAAATCATTTTTAGTGTTGCAGCATTTCTATAACATGATGTTGAAGGGAATGCCAGCGTGGTCACTCGATGTTGGGGGCAGGTGTTTTAAGGGGGCTATACAGGTTTTCTTTTTTTTAAATGAAAGATTGCGTTCAGGGTGTGTCCTGCGGAGTGCTGTGGATCAGTGATCACTGAGTTCCAGAGCTCGAGTCCTGACATTAGTCCTTTAGTTGATTATTGAGCCTGTTTTCCAAGCCAGATGCTGAAGTCACCCAGGTTAATGAGATTGGGATGGTTTATGGTGAGAGTAGGGAATATGTCTCAAAATGTTGTTGCCAGTGAAATGCTGTCTAGATGATGATGGGAATTGTAATTGGGGATAGGTTGGATCTGACTAGGTCTTTGTCTTCCCTTGCTAAGGGTTTGAGTTAGCCCGAGGTGTGCAGGGATTCCTTATGCACAATTGTAATTCTTCTAGCCCTCTGTCGGGCATTTTTTCATAATTATTTTATATCTTGGAGGTATTGCTTCCTGCAGGTTGGGGGTGGTTACCTTGTCAGCTCACCATGTTTGTAATGAGTAATCTGTCTAGTTACAAGTCCGTTATTAAGTCATTTAATGTATTGTAATTGCATTTCTATAACGCTTACTACCCCCTGACGAGGCGACAAAGCACTTTTTCGGCGAGTAGCACGCTACTCCGGAACCCCTAAAGAATTAGTGGTATATTAGTAAAGTGACATATGAAAGTAATTTGAGTGGTGGATATGTTAGTCAGTCATTTGGGTTGAGAAGGATAGTGGAGGGATAGAGGGGAAAAGGTTTGCATTTATATAGCGCTTGCTACCCCTGATGAGGTGTTGAAACGCTTTTTCGGCAAGTAGCACGCTACTCCAGAACCCATAAAGGATTAGTGGTAAATTAGTATGGTGAAATATGATAGTAATTTGAGTGGTGGATATGTTAGGCAGTTTCTTGGATTGAGAAGGATAGTGGAGGGATAGAAGAGGGAAAAGGTTTGAATTTATATAGTGCTTGCTACCTTGATGAGGTGTTTAAGCGCTTTTTCGGCAAGTAGCATGCTACTCTGGAACCCATAAAGAATTTAGTGGTGAATTAGTATAGTGAAATATGAAATTAATTTGAGTGGTGGACATGCTAGTCTGTTATTTGGATTGAAAAAGAAGGTGGAGGTATAGAAGAGGGAAGGATTTAGAATTCTTTTTTTAATTTTTTTGGAGCTCATAGTAATAGAAGGAGGTTTGGGATGATTAAAAGGGAGGTGGAGGGGAAGAGTCGGAGGGTAGGGTTTTAGAAAGGCTTGTTTGGGAAATCCGAATAGTCAGAGGTATGAGATGATGCAAGGAGGGGTAGAGGAGGGAAGATTCTAGTTATTTTGGGGATCATAATAGTGGTATGGGGCTTGGGATGAATG
The DNA here is from genome assembly GCA_963921515.1 of Calotriton arnoldi. Taxonomy (NCBI): domain Eukaryota; kingdom Metazoa; phylum Chordata; class Amphibia; order Caudata; family Salamandridae; genus Calotriton; species Calotriton arnoldi. Next base: position 1,969,986 of record CAWUFW010000319.1, read on the forward strand.
AGAGATTGGAGATTGGAGATTGATAGAGCTATAGGGTGAGAAATAGGGTAATGCATTGGAAAGAGTAGTAGAATGAGGTTTGAGATGAGTCGGAGTTGAGGGAGAGGATATATTGAGAGTGGTATAGGGTGAGAATTCGGGCAGTGCATTGGATATGATGAATTAGAAGAAAAGTAAAAAATATATAGATACGTAAGTACATGGAAGGTGTGTATATATATACACATAAGGAAGGTAGTATATGTAGATTAAAGATGCATTTATTAAACTCCGGCTTTCAAGTGGTGTCCTTTAAATTAATTTATTTGCTTTATTTTTTGTAAGTCAATAGTGAAGCAATTGTAAATAAATAGTTATGATAAAACATTTACTTATTTATGCAGTCAATTCTATACATGTTAAAAACATAGAACAATGTAACTAAGTAATTTGTACATTTGTTAAGCAGAACTAACGAATATCTATATTTTTAAAAACATAATTATTATACACATTTAAACAAAGCAATACACATATATAGGTATATATCTATAGTCTAAATGCTTATATACAGAGGGATATTCTGTATATGTGATTTTTGTGTTTTTTTTTATATTGGACTTGCATTGATGAAAACGTTTTTTCTGTGTTTTGCTCCTAAGGAAGGGTGGGCCAGAAATGGTTGAACGGTGATTGCTTTGCCAGTGTGAGTTGTTGTAATGGGTCAATTTTTCCTATTGTTGTGTGGCTTCATTTCTTCAACATTGTTGCTGCTCTGCTGCTAGTCAAAGCCAGGACAAATAGTTGGCTAGCAGATAGTTGAGTTTTGAGGTTATCTCTACGTTCCAGTATGCTTGGGCGGGATGTCAGCTGTCACACTGGTGTTGGTGTCCAGGGCAGGATTTGGCAGGCCTGAGCCTTATCAATACCAGGATGGATAGTACCCAGGCAAGAAAAATGTGTTTCTGCAATATTTTGATAACTCACTATGGCAGGACCAGATGTTGGTTGGTATATTACTAGTACCCAGCAAAGTTAGTGGCTGATCTGATCATTCCCAAATATTAATTGAAAGAGCTGCCTGAACCAGAATATCGCTGGTTGGCACCCAGTGCCGCCACTTATAGTTATAGTAAACGCTTTGCCTCAGCCCGTTGCCACTCGGAGGCATTGTACATTGTATGTAAAAACTTCAATAAATAAAAAAAAGCATTTAGTATGATTCACTATTTATTAGTGTTTCTTTTGCCAAAGTTAGGACTGGTTGCAGGGCTAGCAGGCGGAAGTCTTGGGGGAGTGTAGAGTCACATGCGGGCACATGCGGGCTCTTCCACACCCTCGGGGGTGGGGGGTGAACAAGAGCGGAGCACAGGAGAAAAAACCAAAGGGCGGTACCTTGTCGGGGAAGGATGGAACGAGGTATGACATTTGGGGAATTAAAGTTGGTGGAAGAGGTGAGTGGACGCATGATGTCGGGGGATTGTGCCTTAGCTACAAAGTTATTTGTTAATAAAATTGAAGATATGCAACCATGTCCTAATAAATTGGCTTTTCACGCTATTCATGGGTCATTGAGTGTTTTGTTGTAGCACGATACCCTCTTAGCGAGAAGTCATAACAGTCCATTTACCACGGATGTGATAAACTGGCTATGCCTAGGCCTATGGTGAGTAGGCTAAGAGGAGCCGAAGAACATGTGAGATGTGATTGGCGGGAGACAGTGATGCAGAAAAAGGGTAATAAGACCAGATTGCATCATGTGGGGCTTGCCCCACATAGGGCTGCCACAAGCTGAAGAAATCTGGGCTGAAATAGGTAATGGAAAACACCCCCATATTGATCCCCTTCTGTCTTGCATGGGTGCAGAAATAACCAAACAATGTAAGATTTTATGGGAAGCGTTTAAAAGCTCTTGATACCGAACGATTTTTCCCATTAGTTACTGTGTTTTTCACCTGTAAAGTCAGGAGTAAAACACAATTAGTTGCAGAAAAAAATGAAAATCAAATCCAGTTTCTTAGAGCAATATTTCTGCTTCGCGCGTGTCTTCCTAACTCTGTGAATATGGCTCTCTCACTTGCTCCCACCCATCTAAGCATCCCCGTAGTTGTATCCAAGTTAAACAAAAACAGATTTGAAGAAAAAATCTGTGGTTTTCTTTTAGGTTGCTATCCAGGCTTTGCTTAAGGTTAATAAGAAGCGTACTACGTGTTTCTCTTTTAGAAGGGCTTCTGCTCAAAACGTAAGAATACTGTTGTCAAACCTCAAAAAACACAAATTGGTGCGATACATTTTCAAAAGAAACTTCAAAGTGGCATCTTTCAGAGTCTTGAAGCATGCCTGCTTTCTTCCTACCACTTAAGGAAAGAGAATAACCCCCACGGCTGTGAGACACCACCACCACCTTCCCCTTTTTATTTTATTTTGAAATGTGTCGAGCATGATCAATGTTTTCAGAGCCTTCATGTGGCATCCATTGTTTTTCTCTTATTTCGCCTTCTGCTATGCACATTTGAAAAGCTACTTAAGAACACTTGAGGTTTAAACCACAAGGACTTATACTACAGGTAGAACTAGTATATTTCTATTTTTTTTTTTTCTGGGTGAAGGCTCCGTGGTTGGCTCTGCGTAGGGAAATCCTTTCTCAATTGTTTTTCTGGTTTTTTGGGGGGAAATCCTCTCTGAATTGTTTTTCTGTTTTTCCCCCAGTCTCTAAGTACTAGACGTTTTCCTTGAGCCGGAGACCGTTATGAGGGTTTTGCGTAGTAACAGCCCATCAGTCCACATGGTATGTCAGAGTTTTAAAGGACTGAGCAGAACCGATTCCTGGGTCATAAAGATCTTGTTGATACTTAGTGGTGGGAGTGGTTCACGTGGTTGGTCGAACTACGCTTAATATTTTTTTTCTGGATTGAGCTTCCTGTAAAGATCGTAGGTTGCTCTTTTTTCGATTGTATTAGTCTTGTCTGTTATCTTTAGACCCACATTAGCATGGCTGCATCATTAAAGAGCGGCCGTAGTTTTTCATGTCTTCTGTTGGTGTGTGTGCATATGTGATGTTGACGTAGTGTAGCCTGGATTGGAAATATGCTAAGAGGACCGTTTTGGTAGTTGGGACAGTATTTTCCTGTTAGGATAACTATGAAGATGTTGTAGCAAAAATATATTGTTTAGTGAATGCTTGGCTCCTACAGCTCCGAAGATATAACCATGGAACACAATTTTTAATTTTCCAATATTGTGACTGTGTTCTTTTATAAAGATGTCGGACTATTCATGCCACAAATGCAGGAAACAAATTGGTGAAAGTGAATGAGATTGGAACAAGAGGAGAAATAATGTAAGAAGTAGAAACGTGTGTCTCGCTGTTATCATTTCTTTTGGTTCCGACATGGGATACAAATTACTTGGTGTCTGGCCATCAGTGTCGCTGGAGGATCAAGACACCAGGCTGGTTCCAGTAACCGGGAAGGGTAAAAGCGAGTAATAAACTACATATGCATCTCAACGGCCCCAAAAGCGCTGGGATGCCTGGCTTCACCCTGGGGGTGCCCAGGAGTGGACATTTCACAGGGAAAAGCCAGGAAGGGTTCCACAGCGGTAGGCGTACAGTGCCAGGACACCCCTTTGGGGGTATAAGTGCGCTTTACAAGTACAAATTTCATTTCATTCATTTCATGAAGGAAATGATGCATGTTGGTGGGCGAACTAAGGTGCTCAGTAAAGTTAGAGTTTATAACCTGAGCAGCATGCAAGGTTGTCGGACAAATTATGAATATCCACTTTGCAGATTTATAAGAGAGGCCTGTGTTACACAGTCCAGAGCCAACCTAAATGTGTCCATGCAGTGTGTACTCTCAAATATAGACCTGGTAAAGTTGCCATCTTGGACCAGTTCCGAGCACTTAGTCCTAGTCCGATTCCTTCCTAGCCACAGTGTCTCTTGGAGAACTATAAACTGCTTATATCAGAGCCCCTCTGAAAGGCACATAACCCTCCAGTGACATGCAGGGTGAAACCAAGCATGACGAAGTCTGAGATTGCTGCCATACCGGCTTTGGCACTTATCCCTAATGTAAGAGAAAAGGCCTAGGGCATGCCGTAGAATTTAGGAGCATTGACACATTTACAGGTTTCTGTACCTGGTTGGGTTAGGTGTAAATAGGTAGGCAGCAGTTGTTGGTGGTCCAGAGATCATGCGCTTGCTTTTTCTCCATTGATGTAGATGTATGGCTAACGTGCAATTGAGGGCACACACAAGGCCAACAGACCTCCCTAACAACCCAGAGAACAAAAATGTCGAACATGCGTATCTGACATTTTTTTAATGTTGTTTTCAAAACAATAATATAGGTGTGTGGCTATGTAGGTGTTTGTGTGTGTGTATATGTATGTATATATTATAGTACCAATGATGTCTAATTAGAAGCTCTGAGTCACGCACTGTCAGCCTGTTCAGGTGAGGAAGGCAGACCGTTCCTATTCAATACGAACAAATAATCATCACACTCCAGGGAGTAAAGTTTGGAAGTTTTATTGGCTTTGATACAGCTTATGGCAGGGGCGCGAGTTATAGTTACTTGAGATAACTAAGTATAACTGGAGATTTCCTCTGGTTTTTAGAGTTCAAAAAGTTACGCTGTTACTGAACATTTAACCTAACTATAACGTTACTTTAACCGTTGTTTTTTTCAGTGAATATATACGTAACCTCATTGACGATGCTCCAGCCTAGCAGTTTTACGTTTTGTTAAAAAAGCGTCACCAGTAATTTTCTCTGACTTTTCATCTCGGGGTTTCGGTGTGTATACATATTTATGCACATAGGCTGTTCCCTGGACAATTTTTCAGCTCCCTGCCAGAGACAAATCATCACCTTGGTGAGACTCCCAGTCCCTCTCCTGTTAGCGTAGGTGCGGCTCATAATAGTATTGCGGAGCACCAGAAAAAGGTAAACAACCTCAGACAGTATGCTCCATGCCACTCCTTCATCTTCTGCAGTGGTCAAGACATGTAGGTTTTCCCTCCTAGTCGTGATCTAGGGTATCTTTTTGCGATGGTTTTCTGTGATAGATGGTCTCGAAGAATAGGCCCTGTATGGAATGTTACGAAGGGTTACCTGAAACTGTCATTTAAGGCACTTGGATAATTTCTGCTGACAATACTTGTAGCGCTGGGGGGGTATTTGGAGTTAGATTATTGTTATTCCCGCCTGCCACCAATTTAGGTTAGGGATATAGGGTGGCTAGCTTTGATGGAATCTTAGCAACATTTGTGAAAGAGCATGCCTGTTCTCAATGTATTTCAGACTTGGATATGTCTGAGCAAAGTTGTGTATGAAAAATCTGTCTTTGCGACTTATGCTTGTATTATTTCAAGCACTAGGCACGGCTGAATCAGCTTTACAGCTGTGCATGTGCTTATACCATCTTTGTTGTGATGGTGTTTTGTTTCGACTGCTTGTCCATCCTGTAAACTGGATGGTTCCCAATGGTTTCTGCACAACTCCATATACCGCTCATGTGCATTGTCCATGCTGTATTAGCATGTCCGAAGCATCTAGTCAGACTTCAATCAATCAGTACATTTGTAAAGCGCACTACTCACCCGTGAGGGTCTCAAGGCGCTAGGGGGGGGGGGGAAGGGGTGCTGCTACTGCTCGAATAGCCAGGTCTTGAGAAGCCTCCTGAAGGTTAGTAGGTCCTGGGTCTGCCGTAGGAGGATGGGGAGGGTGTTCCAGGTCTTGGCGGCGAGGTGTGAGAACGATCTGCCGCCGGAGGTCGCTCTTCAGATGCAGGGGACGGTGGCGAGGGCGAGGTCGGCGGAGCGGAGCTGTCGGTTCGGGGTGTTGTGGAGCGCCTTGTGTGCGTGGGTGAGGAGCTTGAAGGTGAACCTCTTGTTGACGGGAAGACAGTGCAGGTCTCTCAGGTGTGGTGTGGTGTGATGTGGCTGTGGCGCGGGATGTCGAGGATCAGGCGAGCAGAGGCGTTCTGTATGCGTTGTAGTCGTTTCAGGAGTTTGGCCGAGGCTCCTGCGTAGAGGGCGTTTCCGTAGTCCAGCCTGCTGCTGACGAGGGCCTGGGTGACCGTTCTTCTTGTTTCGGTGGGGATCCACCTGTAGATCTTGCGGAGCATGCGGAGGGTGTTGAAGCAGGAGGAAGAGACGGCGTTAACTTGCTTGGTCATGGAGAGTGTTGAGTCGAGGATAAACCCCAGGTTGCGTGCGTGGTCGGTGGGTGTTGGTGCTGCTCTCAGTGCGGATGGCCACCAGGAGTCGTCCCAGGCTGAGGGGGTGGAGCCGAGGATGAGGACCTCTGTCTTGTCCGAGTTCAGCTTCAGGCGGCTGTTCTTCATCCACTCGGCGACGGCTTTAATTCCTAACTGGAGATTGGTTTTGGCGGTGAGGGGGTACTTGGTGAGGGAGAGGATCAGCTGGGTGTCGTCGGCGTAGGAGATGATGTTGAGGTTGTGCAGTCGGGAGACGTGGGCGAGCGGAGCCATGTAGACGTTGAACAGTGTCGGGCTGAGGGATGATCCTTGGGGTACGCCGCAGATGATCTCGGAGGCTTCGGAACGGAAAGGGGGGAGGCGGACGCTCTGGGTTCTGCCGGAGAGGAAGGAGGTGGTCCATTCCAGAGCCTTGTCTCGGATCCCTGCGTTGTGGAGGCGTGTGCGTAGGGTGTGGTGGCAGACCGTGTCGAAGGCGGCTGATGGGTCAAGGAGGATGAGGGCCACGGTTTCGCCGTTGTCCAGCAGGGCCCTGATGTCATCGGTGGCAGCGATGAGGGCAGTCTCGGTACTGTGGTTGCTGCGGAACCCGGACTGGGACGGGTCCAGGATGTTGTTCTCCTCGAGGTAGCGGGTCAGCTGTCTGTTGACGGTCTTCTCGATGACCTTCACCGGGAACGGAAGCAGGGAGATGGGCCGTAAGTTCTTGAGGTCCCTCGGATCCGCCTTGGGTTTCTTCAGTAAGGCATTGATCTCGGCGTGCTTCCAGCTCTCCGGGAAGGTCGCGGTCTCGAAGGAGATGTTGATGGCCTTGCGGAGATTGGGTACGATGGTGGCGCTAGCCTTGTTGAAGATGTGGTGTGGGCATGGGTCCGACTGAGAGCCGGAGTGGATGGTGTTCATGATTTTGATGGTCTCGTCGTCGTTTATGTTGGTCCATGTGAGCAGGGGATCGATGTGGGTGGTGGCCGCGGGGTCTGAGGTGTCGGTGGTTGTTGAGGCAGTCAGGTTGTTGAAGCTGTCGTGGATGTCTGCGATCTTGCGATGGAGGAAGGTGGCGAGGGAGTCGCACAGGTCTTGTGATGGTGGGATGTCGTTGGTGTTGGAGCTGGGGTTGGAGAGTTCCTTCACGATGTTGAAGAGCTCTTTGCTGTTGTGTGCGTTGTTGTCGAGTCGGTCCTTGAAGGAGGCCCTTTTGGCGGATCTGATGAGGTGATGGTGTCTGCGGGTGGCGTTCTTGTGGGCTGCGTAGCTGTCTGGTGTCTGTTCACGGTGCCATTTCTTCTCTAGTGTGCGGCAGGTTTGCTTGGAGGCCTGGAGGTCTGCGGTGAACCAGCTGGCTTTCTTGTTAGTGTGTCTGTTGGAGGGTTTCTTGATCGGGGCGAGAGTGTTGGCGCAGTTGTTGATCCAACGTCTGAGGTTGCGGGCAGTGGTGTCGGCGTCGGCGGGTGGGCTTCGGGTGAGGGTGGTGTTTAGCTGGTCTTCGGTGATTTTGCTCCAGCTGCGGCGGGGGATCTGTTGAGTGCGGTGGTGCGTGGTGGGCTTCCGGAAGGTGAAGTGGATGCAGCAATGGTCGGTCCAGTGGAGTTCGGTGGTGTGGCTGAAGGTGACGTGGGGGCTTGTGGAGAAGATGGGATCAAGCTTGTGGCCGGCGGAGTGGGTGGGCGTTGTGATGAGCTGTCTGAGTCCGAGGTTGGCGAGGTTGTCAATCAGGGTGGTGGAGTTGCTGTCGTTGTTGTTCTCAAGGTGGAAGTTCAGGTCTCCGAGGAGGATGTAGTCCATGGAAGCGAGGGCGTGCGAGCTGACTAAGTCGGCGATGGAGTCGCTGTACTGAGGCCGGGGTCCGGGGGGTCTGTAGACGAGAGTTCCTCTGAGGGTGGTGTTGGGATCGGTGTGGACCTGGAAGTGCAGGTGTTCGGCGGTGCTGAGGGTGTCGTCGGTGCTGGTCGAGACCCTGAGGGTGTTCTGGTGGATGATGGCGATTCCACCTCCTACTCCGTTGGGGCGGTCCCTGCGGGTGATCTTGTAGCCGTCCGGGATGGCAATGGTGCTGTCGGGTGCCGAGGAGGCGTTCATCCAGGTCTCTGTCAGGAAGACGACGTCTGGGGAGGATGTGTCGAGCAGGTCCCAGAGTTCGACGGCGTGTTTGCGTGCGGAGCGGGTGTTCAGTAGTATGCATCTGAGGTGGTTGCGTCCTGTCACGGTGGGCGGTTTGGCGGCTCGGATGCTGGTGAAGCTGCAGCTCCGGCAGGAGAAGGGTCCTTTGGTGTGCTTCGGGGCGGCCAGGAAGCAGGTGTGCGGTCGTCCGGTGTTGAGTGCGTGGAGGGTGTTGGCGGCGTCGGGTGTCGTGGCTTTCGTGGGGGCCAAGGGGTCTGGCGCTGGGCGCAGTCCAGGCGCGGACGGGCGCAGACAAGCTTGCCTTAGGCGTGGCAGCTGTGCGCCCGCTACGCGCGGCCGCCATATAAGGGGAGGTGGGAGGGAGGAGCAGCTGGGAGGCAAGAGCGGGGCGGCGAATGGGCGAACAGGGGGGCGGGGCCGCAGGGGACGCAGCGGCGGGAAAAACGGGAGGTTAGAGCGGGCGGAAATAACAGAGGGCACAGTAAAATACAAGAGGAATAAAGGGGAGAAAAACAGAATAAAATGTAATACAACGCAATTACAGAATCAAAAACAGAATACAACACAATAACAGAAGCAAAGTCACAGCAAGGCAGACAGGCAAAAAGGGGGTAGAGCGAGCGCTCAGAACCTACGGCCTACCACTGGCCACCAGGGATGAGGCGCAGGTGGTAGCCTGCGGGTGTAGGCAGGCCTCAAACTTCTTGCAGGTGGCAGCAGCGGGCTCAGGGGCACGGACACACAGGTGGTGCTGTGGGGCGCGACCTGCCTGAGGAACAGGGTCAAGGGTCGCTGTCGCTTTGAAGTCATTGGATGTTGGTAAAATTCTGCATCGTGATGTAAATATCTCTGCCTCTGGCTGCTTTTTGCTGGCTGCCATCTGAAAGCAAAGCAGCGCACATTGGATGTTGTGCACATGATGGGTCCAATGTTGGTGCCCAAAAAACATGTGGCAAGTAGAAACTAACAAACAACCAGTTATTGTCTAGCTACTCCGTAACATGCTGTTCTCCCAAGGATAGTGTAAAATGATGTATGCTTACAATTCTTCTGCATTCATTCATGTGTATTAAATCTCTGATCTTTTCTTTGGATCTGGGGTAATCACAAGAGTACAGCACTGATGATCAAACAAGATAATAAGGCTTACTTTCTTTTCCTGTTTGAGAACAAGAAAGCCGGGATCTCACCTACAAAGCTTCCAGTAGACTGGGAGCGGGGTGAATGTCTATATCATTAGGGCCCTCGTAAGGAAATAATCATCCTCCTATGCTACTGTTTACTTATTATCAAGCTATTTCCCGTCCTGATTTGGGATAATCCATCATTCCAATCACGGAGAAAGACCGTTCAGATTTGGGCACTAAGTGTTCAAAGGGGCAAAAGGATCAATAAATCAGGATTTATAAAGCGCGACTAATCACCCGGTAGGATATCCAGGCACTTTTTAAACTCCCCACTTGGCCAAGGCAGAGCAGGGGTATCATTATTTATTGGCCTACCTTTTAAAAAAAAAAAAAAAAAAAAGTGGCTTACCTTCAGGCAATAACATTCAGTATGCCAATACAACATCCACGAGAAGCTTACAGTACATTTTTAAGGAACACCAGTGCCTTCTTTGAGCCGTTGGTTGCTGTTGGGGTGCACCGCACTCATTTTTAGGTCTTGGCCAGACAGCGCATGTGCTGTCTCGAAGAGACATGTTGTGTTCTATTTGTGGGCTTACATGCCGCCCATCTCCTATAATTGGTAAACTTCAACGTCGCTCTCATTTTCTTTGATGCCATTCATCATGGCATGCGGGCGTCATACCTTCTTCTTGTGTTTGGCCCTCCCATAGCGCATAGACCAAGTACATGTCTCCTTACACTGCTCCCGGTCTGCAGAGCTATTTTTTTCTTTGTTTTCAAGCACTCCATTGGAGTACTTGTGTTTTCAGGCCCCCTTCTTCACATACCACTAAAATGCATGCACGTGTCAATAAATAAATGCATTTCTTAAACAGTTGTTATACCACGAACAGCACTTGTTTTTTTTATTTATTTTTTACATGATCCGATGGTATTGGATCGCTCACTCCGCCCATCTTGCCAAAGCTCGAACATAAGCTATTGGAGCACTTTAAATGCTCACCAGTTACATTAGACAATGACACATAAATTTTTTTCGCGGATCCTGCTTCAAATAATGTTTTTTTCCCATTGTTGCTTATTCCCCTCCTGCTTCGCTGCTTGACCCGTCCCCCCCACTACCTCCTTTGTCGCTGCAGCTTTTTATTTTTTTTCCACGATCCAATGATATTGGAGCACTTGTTCCATCCTTCATATTGCCATAGTTCTAACACCAGCCGATGGTATTGGAGCGCTTTCAGTGCTCACCAGTTACATTACACAGTGACACGTTCATTGTCGTAGGCTGGGGAAGCCTAAGTGATTTGCCCAGATTCACAAATTGTTCAGCTGACCCTGAGATTCAAACCTGGTTCCCCACTTCCTTTTTCGTCAGCTCTGCCCGATACGCCACATCCTCGCTTCACTTTAAAGCTCAACTGTTTCTCGCTATCACTTCCACATTTGTTCAGCAAGACCCCATCAACACCAAACAAGTATTGGCAAAACCAATAGATCTCAGCAGTGCCCTAGCTATTGGCTTTGTCAAAAAAGCGCAGTGCAGGCAACGTCATAGCACTTTTTTGTGTTAGGAGAGGCAGGACAATAAACTCAACATGGGGGGTGAAGGGACTCTGCGTCGGCTCAACATCCTGTGATTCTGGGCTTTCAGCCATGCTGAACAGCAGATGTGCTGCTAGACAACATGGCTAAAAGACATTCACATTGACAAGGCCAATAGCTAGGGCATAGCAGAGACCTTTTGGCTTTGCCAATGCTTGTTGGGAACTGGCACTTATTTTTCTGCATAGGGCTTTGATCAAACACAAGAGAGAGACAAACCGGAAGTGGGATGAAGAGGAAGGTGGAAAAACAGTGACAAAGGGAGACATCAGTGATGAAAAATAACGCACAAGAGTAAGATGAAGTGTCTGGTGGTGGATTAAAGAGACATAAAGTGAAATCAACACTAAGCAGCCCTTATATGTTGCACACCGGCGGTATATATCTATATCTACATCCAACACAGCAATCTCCATCAGAGGGAGCACCCAACCCTGTAGGGCAGTTTCAGTTGCAGGGCTGGAGCTTCCTGTAAAAAACAAAGAAAGGCGCTCCAGCCCAATTCTTGACAGCAACCAAGCGTTTTATGTAGTAGTGGCAAATTGCAGCAAGCTCTAAAATTCGGATGCGTTTCAGCTGTCGTGTATCAGCCTTGATCACAGGTGAGAAAAGTTAGTGTTGTAGAGTACCCACGCGCTTTAAATCCCAGATGGCACGTGACTTGGTGACAAAAATTCATGCAAGTACCAGAATGCACCTGAACTATCAACATAATCTGCAAGCTGCAGTGTATATTGTTCAATAATGCTCAACGGCGTCAAACCACTGCAATCATGTTGGACCAATCATACGTGTTCAAGTGCATAATATTTCATCACAATAAATTGACCACGTGCATTTTAAAATGTAAGGCTGCTATATAATTATAATGGTTATAAAGTCATTGCTCATCATTGGTGCTGCCGAAAATAATACATTTTCTTGTAAAACACAAGGAGACTGGAATCACCCTTGTCACTCAAATACCCCATACCCACCTTAAAAATACCCTTGCCACCCTAATACCCTTACCCACCCTAAACCCTAAAAATACCCTTGCCACCAAACTACCCCTACCCACCCTAAACTACCCTTGCCCCCAATTACTTTTACCCCTAAACCCTGAAAATATCCTTGTCACCCAAATACCCCTACCCACCCTAAGCCCTAATATATCCTTGCCACCCAATTACTCTTACCCCAAACCTACCCTTGCCACCCAATATCTCTACCCACCTTAAACCCTAAAAATACCTCTGCCACCCAAATACCCTATCCACACTAAACCATAAAAATACCCTTGCTACCCATTAACCCCTACTCACCCTAAGCCCTAAAAATACCCTTGCCACCCAAACACCCCTGTCCACCCTAAGCCCTGAAAAATACCCTTGCTACCCAAATACTCCTATCCACCATAAACCATAAAAATTCACTTGCCACCCAAATACCCTCACCCACCCTAAATCCTAAAAATAGCCTTGTCACCCAAATACCCTTACCCACCCTAAAAATACCTTTGCCACCCAAATACCATCACCTACCCAAAACCCTAAAAATACCTTAGCTACTGAATATCCTCACCCCCCCTAAAACCCTAAAAACGCTTTGCCCTATAATATATATTATACACTTACCTGTGAAATTCTTGCATTTTCGTTGTGAAGGCATGCATGGTAATGGCATAATCGTGGTAACATTTTGCGTGGTAAAGGCATATGCGTTGTAATTGATGGGTGGTAAAGGTATTGCATGGTAACGGCCGTGTTGTAAAGGCTGTTTTCCCCCACCGGCCTTTGATACCACTGGCTGCGGGTTTCTGAGCAAAACTCGAAGGTGACGCCTTTATAAACAAGCTCCAGTTGTTAAAGGGAATTTTTCATTCACGATTGCTTTAGTGGTTATTTGTAGGAAGGTGTTACCAGAAGGACTGGATATGCTAATAAAAAAGTGTTTTATTTTTGTTCGCGCTGTAGTATGAGGTACGAGTTGCTGCCGCTACCAATTGGTCTGCATGTTCAGCTCTTTTTTTTCTGCACAAGATGCATTTTCAAGTATCCTTTTTTTTTTTTTTGCAAATGCCATTGACATCTGCATAATGTCAACGTTTTTTTTCCTAGATTTGCATTTTACTTGCTAAAATCCTGTTTCTCAGAGCTCTCATTCGTCTCATAGAGAAACCGGCAAACACAGACTTGATGGTATTGGTAGTCTCATGTAGACCCTTGTGTAGCCTATATCATGGCCATTTTCAAATGCTGTGTTCAATGTCTTTTCGTTAAGTATCAATGCCACAGGTAAGGTGTCTTCTGAAAGTGGTTGGTTTTTCGGATCGGCAATGAATTGAGACGCTGTGATCTGATCACAAAAGGACCAGTTCTTCAAAAACAAAATATTAAATCTGCACCAGAAGGTTTAGAACATTCTTGGAAATTACAAAAGTATCCCTTAGTACATAGTAATCCTTCCAGAGTCAGATTGCCTGGCTTACTCCTGGAATCCATATGTGGATGCATATATGCAACCATGCTGTAGCCTTTCAGCCTACATATTTATACATAATGTGCCATGGGAAGATACCTTTCTCTGTGTACCATTGTACTTTTTTCTCCCCTTTTTTTTTTATTTTTATTTTTTTATTTTTTTTTAGTTCCTTTGTTTGGAAAATATTTTCCCTTTGGGAAACCTCTTCCCCCTAGATCTTCATCAATTTTGTAGGTCTTCCTTTCTGTTTGCTACTGTGGAGAGTGTTTTACCCTTGACAAAAGTAAATCTGTGACTTTTTCCAGGAGAGTAATGGATTGGAAAAAGGCTTGTGTATTGCCACAAAAAAGTACCTGTGTGGAGTGCTCAAACCTTAAGGGCATTGTCGCTCTGGAATATCCAGTACTCCTCCCCCTACCCTGCCTCCTGCATAGTACATTTGCATACAAGAAAATGTTAGTGGGACTGCAAAAGTGGTTTCAAGTTAGTGAAAAAAGGCACCTGCATAGCTAAGCCAATAATACATTTGCAAGAAGCTTTGTGCATCAAGCCCTTGGGGCACTGAATCTGTGCATGGCATCTGTGATTCTGTTCTGCTTATGACGAATACTGCCTGGATGATATGTATGATGCATGTCATGGACAGAAGATGGTATTCTAGCCATGAATCACGTCTGGATAACTTGAATTGCTGAAATTTAATTATAAGATTACAACTGTGAAAAGTGAATGATAGCTGGTTTTTGTGTGTAATCTAGAATTTGTTTTGTTACAGAAGCCAGAATTGCTCTCGTCAATGGAATCCACAGCAATCTTTTTATCAGACATATATAGACTCTTAGTGTAATCAATAGTCCGAGTTAATAACCAGAAATGGTGTGATGTGTGCTCTGCCGAGCTTCGCATACAGATGTACGTCTCCACTCAGAGTGGGAATGCTGGCTATTCGTTGTTCAAGAACAGATCTGGCTCTACCCGATTTTCAAAATAGGCCATACTGGTGTCTATCAACAAAATCTGAACTATACTATCTGAAAACAACAACAGCCAAGCTTGTAAAGCTCTGTAAGCCAAAATCTAAGACTTGTTTCGAGACTGCAAAAAGAAATCCGAATTTTGCAAACAAGCTTTGTCAGATATAAATCTGGTTTGGAAAGAAGCAGTTAAGTGCAGTGGAATTGCCTCGATCAGGCTTTTATGGGAATATTACCAGTCAGAAAAGTGTTAGAGATCTGAATGGGGTGGACTGGCCACTAGAAATGTGTGACTTGATTTCTTTTGAAAAGGTTCTGCTTAGGAGGAAGTACTATGCATAGGTTTGATGATGGTTGGACTAGTTGTAAAGATATCTAGACATTTTGATTGAGATGCTGTGCCCGTCGCCTGACTAGAACCCCTTGGTGGAAGAGACTGCGCTCACCTTAGATCACGCAGATCACTCTCCTCCAGTGTGGCTGGACCCTTGTGCTTCCAGGATCAAGCTGCTTCTGGCTCCCCTGAAACAATCGCACTTTTTTCAGGGTTGGCAGGCTCCGTCCCTCTTTCCGCAGACAGGGTGGCTTTCAGGTATTTCAGGACTGGGGAACAGGTTCTTCCTCCCATGTAAGACCCCAGCTGAGGTCCCCTCACCTTTTGGAAGCTGGCTGTCAGGGAAACACCAGCTGTGGTTGCAGAGCTATCCTCTGATTACCCTGTGGTGTACTCCCTTTCTTGGTCAAAGGTACTTGAAACTGGAACAACAGGTGAGACATCTAAAGCAGACTGGGGATTTGGATTCTCTGTCTGAACTTCAGTTTGGGGTGGTTCTCCTTTCATGTAACTTCTCCAGGCTGTCCTCTAGACACAGCCTTCGTGTAGAGTGATACTCCTCCTAGCAGGGTGGTCTCGAGTACCCATAACAGAGGCATAAAAAGGTGTGATCTTTCTGTATCTGACTAGCAGAAGCCACACTGTTCTCTTCCTTTCTTTCAAACCACAGCCAGACACTCTATGCACCCCTTTAGGTCTAAATCCTGTGGTGTGACATGCGGGTGCCTCATGGCTCGTTGCTATCTCCAGTTTTGTTTAATATTTACATACAGTCCCACATGAATATCATTCGGTCGTTTGGATTGGATTGTATGTCATGCCAACGATACACCGCTTTTCTTCTCCTTTGATCATCATAGGAAGGAGGTCCAGTCTTCTCTTAATCCATGCCTGTCAACCATTCATCTGTGAATGAACAAAAGATGTGCTAAAATAAAAAGCTGCAAAACTGAGATTCTTATTTTTGGAAATTACTCTTTGAAATTCTTGTCTCCTCTTTCCTCACTTAAGGGTCTAGGAATCCTCTCTAGCTTCAGTAATGGCAGCAATGTATTTCCACTAACTGGGAAAGCCACCTCACCTCCATCTTTTTCACAGGAACAGTCCTGCTGCTTGCAAAATGGAACCTGCAGACCTCCATTACTCCGGTTCACTCATGCACATTATGCATTTACCATACAGACCACATTCATACTCCTAACATCTACTAAGTATTTTAACTCTATTTTCTGGGTTAGTGCATAGAACTAAATAGGATAAAAAGGGCTCTATGATGTGGCAACTGTTTTATTTTTCGGATGAGCACATGAGTCCCCAGTTGTGTATGTTTATGCCTACAAAATGACATGGTTGCCTTTCTGTCATGTATTTATTTACTGATCCGAATTGGGTTGGAAATGTTTTTAAAAAGTAGCTTGAGTGCATTTTTTTGTTTCTTCCTAAAGTGTTTGGGGGAAGCAACATGGAGGATCCGGGTGGGAAAAGCAACACAAGGAGGGTGGGGTTGGTGAGAGAGTATCCAGAGCGTGGGTAGAGGGCGGAGAAGAAAATGGGGGAGACAGCTGAAAAACAAACGCACTTACATAGAGTGCGTAAGTAAAAAGAAAAAAGTAGTTCTCTAAATGTGAGCAGTGAAAGAACACAAGTAAAGTGGCTATGCTCCAAGGGAATGACAGACACAGGATATACAAAGCAAGCCATTGAATAAGAAGCAAGTAAATGAGTGGTGATAATGGTGGACAGTGGAAATCAATTGGTGGGCTTTAAGTCGACTGCAATATCGGGTAAGGTAAGACTTTAGGTCTTTTACAACCAGACTCTGGCAGGCTTGACTGAAAAACCTCGAAACAAAATATTTGGAGTTGGGCACTCAAGGCAGTGGAACACAACTGTACACCATGCAGGGGACATTCCTGTCTCAACTCAGACTTTCCACGAAATGTAACATTTTGTATTCGTATATGTAACGCAAATGTGCATTTGCACATGTAACTTAAAATATTGTCGCCGTCCCCCATGGAGAAACTCATTTCACTCTAATAATATGAAATAGGAAATGTTCCTGCCTGCTTCTGTCCTGAAAATGCACATACTCCTATCATTGCCAAGTGCAATTGTTTGAGTTTCTAGGGTGCCAAACTACCCGGAAATGGTGCATATATCTATAGATATATATATCGATATATATATATATATCGATATATATATGTCGATATCTATCTAAATCTAGGAAAAAATACAGTGTCTCCTCTGGGTAGTTCTAGTTAGGATCATGTTTCCATAGGAAAAGCATTTTTTTTCCTAATAACTTTAGTGCCGTTTGACGAATCTTAATGAAACCGTCCAAAAAAATAAAATGTTCTTCCACCTCCGCTTCTTCCAAGAAAGTTTCTGGGTGATCCGTCAAGTGGGGTTTGAGAAAAAATGGAAGTGTGTCCCAAAACACATTTCCCCTTTTATTTTTCCATACGAAATTTAAACATAGCTACAGTCAAAATAGCTGAATGGATTTACACCGAATTTGGCAGAGACTAGATCTTGGTCCAGAAAGCATGCTTTTTGTGATTTGGTGTAAGTCTGTTTAGGTGTTTCTAAGAAATTAAGCCTGACAAACATTGTATATTTCATACCGCAGAGGATCAGCAGAGCCGACGGATCTCAAAATGAGATCTGATTGGCTGTCACCACATCTTAGGACTTGGGACTCAATCCTGAGTCCGAGGAAAAAAGGTAACTAAAATATATAAGGGGGTAGGGTAGGGATATGCCTGGTGCAGGTGTCCAAGAGGGACCCCCTGGAGCCCACATTTGTTTTTTAAATGTTGCCACAAATTCATAATGGATCTGTGGATCCGTAGTAAAATTAATAATTAAAAAAAAAAAGGCGTGGGCTCCCATGCTTGATAAAACAAACCTCCCCCCCCGAACCCCTAGTGTGGGCCAGAGGCAGGGCATTTAATATATTTTGGGGACAGGTGTGGTGTGGCCTCCCTTCCTGAGCCTCAAAAGGCCCCGGGGATTCCTATCACCCCCCCCCCCCCGGGCTGTGCATAAATTAAAGAAGAGGGGCTGCATGGCCCCGAGCCTTACCAAGGTCCCGGGGACCCAATACCCTGGGGACGATTTTAAATTAATTGGGGGCGGAAGGGGCCCACCCCAGGACCCTGCCCGCACGCGGGCATGGAAACTTGTCTGCTCCCAACTGTTGGGAGCTTTAAAAATGCTCCTGCCAGGTGGTAGCAGACATTTGTTTCCCTGTCCGTGCTCTTGCGGGCAAGGAAACTGAGATTGCTCCCACCCGTTGGGACCATTCTGGCTTGCATGCTCTGAGCTGGTGGGGTTTCGGCACCCCTATGGTTCTCCCCGCATCCCCCATTGATGTGTGCTGTGGGTGCCCTGGGTGGTCACCCACCTCCACCTAAGGCCCCAGGGGATAGCGTCCCTGGGGCCCCAAGATGCTCGGAAAGGGGGCCGTGGGCCCCCTATCCTCATAAAATAAAAAAATTACCCTGGGGGATGGGGTCCCCGGGGCCTGGAGAGGGGGCCATGTGCCCCCTTCCCCTTGATATGAGTACGGTCCGGGGATGCGGTTCCTAAGGCCAGTAAAGGCTTAGTGGGGGGGGCCATATGCCCCCTCCCCAATAATTATTTTTTAAAAAGAGTGTCCCGAGTGGCCACCAGGACACAAAAATGAATGATAAATAAGCAGCAGGAGCCACTCGTTTATAATTCATTGCTTCTTCAAGGAGCACCCCATAATGCCCTGCGAGAGCTTTTTAAAAAATATTCTTTTGAGCTTGAATAAGGAGGGACACCAGCAAGGATTTTTTTTCAGTATTGTGGGTGGCTGCAGGGTGTGCCAAACCCTCCCCTCCCTCCCCCCCCCCCAGCATTTAAAAAGAAAAACTAAGTCTCCTGGCTCTTTAAATCCATGACCCGAGGGGAGCTGCCCATATGTTTTTTTAAAGCACTTCTACTATATGATCTTCAGCTGGAGTGCAAGGCCTGTGGTTGCTTTTATGATTGCATTTCATTTTGAGGCCTGAAAAATGTTTTAAAAAGACTTGGACATGTTGATTTTATATTTGAAAAAATAAACAATAGGTCTCTGACTCTTTTCTATGACCTTTTTCACCCACAACATTTACTAATAAAAAAACTATGTTAAAAAAAGACTCGCAGGCAGCTTTTTTATTAACATTTTCTTAATTATTTTTATAATAATCCCTATTAAACATCACAGTATGTGAATTTCTGAAATATACTTGTGATTAAAAATATTGGTTATTTTTAGAGAAAGCTGATAGATCGGCTTTATACATATTGATATGCTCACCCCTTGATAAAGCCAATAGGCTCACTTTTTAGGTCTTGCCTACGCAGCGCGCATGCGCTGCATAGGAGGAGACCTTTAGGAATCGATTCACTTTTTCGGCCAAAAACGTGCACGCTTTGCATTGCTTTCAATGGCAACGCGTGCACGTTTGGCGATTCCCTTGCGGGAGCGAGCTTTGAAACCATCTGTTTGTAATTAACTTGCAAACAGATGGTGCCCCTGCTCGCTCCTGCAAGGAAAACAGGCACAGGCCCCCTCCTCTCTCCCCTTCCCCTGCTGCCTCCTCCTCTCCT
Source organism: Calotriton arnoldi (assembly GCA_963921515.1). Taxonomy (NCBI): domain Eukaryota; kingdom Metazoa; phylum Chordata; class Amphibia; order Caudata; family Salamandridae; genus Calotriton; species Calotriton arnoldi. The sequence goes on from CAWUFW010000319.1 coordinate 1,989,442, forward strand.
CGTTCTCGCCTCCTCCACCCCTCCCCCCCTTCCCCTCTAAACAAACGAGGAAGTAGAACAGCATACGATCATATACATTGCTTAACAGTAATGCAGTGTATATATCCAAAGATCGTTAAAACGTTGCAGTATTGCGTGTATAAAAATATTATGGGTGATCAAGCCAAGATTGCTTTGTCCAAGATCACACAATTTGAGACAACCGGTATCAAAACTTGTTCTGGCAACCTAAAATCTAGCCACTCAGTCCTATCTCAACCCTGAGGCACACATACACATGAAAGCAGCAAACTACTGTTGACTTTCCCAGGGACTACAGGCCCACAGTGCAAACCAGGCCCAAAGTGTTTCCTGCTGTTGATCTGCACTTCCCAGTGCTGATCTGCTCCCTGTTCATTGGCTGCCTCGCTTGGGTGTCGTCATTTAAAGGGAGCTCTAGGTTATCGTTTTCTTTGGCGCCCCCCTGTGCGGAGGTGGGCAATAACAATAATACTTGCAGGGTTGCCCCGCCCGTCCCCTTGTCTGACTTGCACAAAGTGCATACGTGCGAATCCCTCGGTCCAGGGTTGAAGGTTAATCAGAGGCAAACAATATATTTTATTAAAGAGAATGTTGGTGCCAATGACCCCCCAGCCGCGGAGGTCTTCCTGTTGTACCGTGCGAGAAAAAAAGTTCTCCAATAATGCCTATTTTTCAGATTAAAACATGTAAAAATAAAAACGCAGAGGATATGCAACATCAGGAGGCTCGGAAGTTATCGTAAGAAAAATAGGCGCTTGGAAGGATAACGTGTATGTAGGAGCTTTGTACCAATCTGCAGGTGAGACTAAGTGGTATATATCCAGGGATACCTGGGGGCTCCCTGCACTAATGCATTCACAGTAGTGAGCTGTGTTTGACCTTGTCTTAGATTCAAATTCCGGTGGGGCCCATTCAGCCTCTCATCCTTTTAAGGTCGATACGAGTACCATTTTCAGTTGAGTAATCCACATTTTTGGAAACTCGAGCCCTGCCTAGTCACTGTGGGACTGAGTGACAATCCCATTTATAAGTACTGGGAGTAGTACTGCAGGAGTACAATTACACATACTCCTTGTGCATCCGCCCTGAAACGTCTTTTGGTGTACGTGTGCAATGCGGGTGGGTTCTTAGTAACTAAAATAATAGTACCTCTAGCCTAGTTGCATTTTATTAACACTTTGTTTTGTGGTTGTGGCCTATTCACAACAGCATGTAGGAGTACGTGAATATGTGCACAGGCCCATGCTGGGTCTATGGTGTAAGTAAGGGGTTGGCAGGGTGAGTAGGCCGCCGGCGTAGGTGTGGCAGCTCAGCTCTATCACCCCCCCCCCCCTTCCCCCCCTCCGTGCTGCTAATTAACCAGACAACATTGGCTGGGGTAATCAGGCCTCCTTGTGGAAACACTAGTGAGGTCAGTGGTCACAATTCTGCCATCCTTTGTGGGATACCCCTTTATAAATGATTTCCCTTCAGATTTATTAGTGGTACACTTATCTCTTGTGAATGTCCCGAAAATCCGCAAAGCCCACTTCGCATAATGCTCCAGTGATTCGAGAAAGAATGTTGGGGTATTAGTAAGAGACTCCCTTAATGTGCAGGGACAGACTCACCACATTCTGGAAGGGTCAGGATTGGACATGGGAGCATTCCTCGATCAAGCAATAGTTATTGGGCCTGTAGTGTAGCAAGGATGCCCTGGGCAATCAAAACAAGCATTGGCATAGCCAATAGGTCTCGCCTTTGGGACCTTATAAGTGTTTAGCCATGCAACAGTTGATGTTATTGCACCAAGGATATTGTGCTGCATAACTAAATACTTATAAGGTCCCAAAAACGAGACCTATTGGCTATGCCAATGCTTGTTATATTTTGGTGTTGTGACTCTTCACCTGAGTGCGGCCAGGACCTGTGAGACCAACCGCACGCAGCACTCAGCTGTGCGTGGCTTGTGGTTGGCTGCCCGCAAGCTGTTGGATGCAATCCTAGACGCAGGCCAGGCCCTGTGCGCAGTTGGGTTGGCATTACGTATGGGTTGGCATTACGTATGGTAGTAAAATATTCCTTTACCTTACAACCCTAAAAATTCAGTGTAAAACATGAAGGTTAAAGTGACGTTATAGTTTGGTATAGTAATTGTATCAAAATTTCCATTTAAAAAAAAAAAAAAAAAGTCAAAATCCATTGAAAAAAACAAAGGTTAAAGGGACGTTATAGTTAACTGAAAATGTCAGTTAAAACATATCACTTTAAACTAACAAAACCACTTAAATTTACCAATTATAGTTATCTCAAGTAACTCTAACTTGCGCTCTTGCCATGCACTGCTAATTACCCCACATATATCAGTCATGACATGATCTATGACATCATTGATAGCATGACTGCAACATTTGAAATTACATCATTGATGACAAGACTGTGCATGGCGGTGGCGCGAGTTAGTTACTCTGCAGCACGAGTAATAGTTACTTGATAGACCTATAACCAGTGAATTTCAGTGATTTTGTTAGTTTCAAACAGTATGTTCTAACTAACATTTATTTTCACCTAACTATTGCGTCCCTTTCATCTTTTTTTCCAGTGTTATGTATATCTATCAAGAATGCCCTCATGCCGCAATGCAAGTAAAGGCCCACACTCCGAGAGGGATAATCTACACCAATTTTATTGCATCGACTGACGTGTTTCGACCTGCCGGTCTTTGTCAAAGCCATTACTATTTTTGGCTTTGACAAAGACAGGCTGGTCGAAACGTGTCAGCCGATAAAATTGGTGTGGATTATCCCTCTTGGAGTGCGGGCCTTTACTTGCGTTGAGGCGTGAGTGCATTCTTGATTTTTTTTTTTTTTATATAAACATATTATATTGATTTTATGGAGATCAATACAAGATTACTATACGATAAAGGACATGTGAATAATGACATTTGCGAGTATACAGAAGTGGCATTACCCTGCATATCCAGTATCGAAGGATAACATACATTGAACAAAAACAACAACAAAAACTGCATCGTGCCAGGCTGGAATCTGCACCTAATCTCGTGCCTACGTCTCATGATAACATGTGTCCCCAGTGCGAGTGTGGAGTAACCGTGAATGGTGACTGTTAACGGTGTGCGCCCACATCGGGCAGTGATAACGGGTCTCCCGTGGTGTGCGTCTCGAAGGGTATATGTCTGTATGCGGCCCACTGCTTCCAGATTTTAGTGTGCTTGTGGGGACATCCTCGGCCGATAAACACTGGCTGTTCAAGTTCCATAGCATAGTCCAAGCCCCCCTTCCATGTCGATAAGCGTGGGGGATTTGCAGCCTTCCAGTGTTGTGCGATGTCCCTCTTGGCGAGTGTCAAGCCCAGAAATAATAAATGTCTTTTGTAGATATTGCCCCCTATTTCATCAGTGCAGTGCAGAAGTGAGTTTGGGGGATTGTGGGATATCCCAGTGTAATACTTCATATAAGCATTGTATAACGCCCCGCCAGAGTCTGTCCAGGGTAGGGCAAGCCCAGACTGTGTGCAGGAAGGTGCCCTCCTCCATGTGGCAGCAAAGACATAGGGGAGAGGCGATCAACCCAGCCCGCCATAATCTATGTCGAGTGTAGTACACTCTGTGTAAGTATTTGAATTGTATGTATTGGAGACAGGTGGGGATAGCGGCTCCTCGTGGTGATTGGAGTGCTTCGGACCAATCGTCATTGTCTATGGGCCCTATATCAGTGTCCCATGAGGCCCTTAAGGATGCTAGGGTGGTGGGGCTGTGTGTAGCTAGTGTTTGGTACATTTTAGAAATTCTATGGTCCCCAAGGTCTCCCATCAGGAGCTTGCCCTCTAGTGGACTGAACTCGGGCAGGGTTGACAGGCCTCTAATGTAGGGCTGTAAGGCATGGCGCAGCTGTAAATGTTTATAAAATTCAGAATGAGGCATAGAAAATGCCTCTTGGAGATCCTGAAAGGACTTCATGGTGGGACCCCGCATGACATCGCCCAGGGTTGAGATACCGATATTGTCCCAGCCGCTAAACCCTTGTAAATCCGCGACCTGAGGAATTAGGCGGTTCCCCCACAGTGGGGTCTCCCTAGTGAGCCGTCCCCACCAGCCCATGCACCGCGATGCCTGCCGCCAGGACAGAATGACCACTGTTGTGGCGGGGAGAAGTCCCCGAGGAGCAACCCTGCCATACAGGAGAGGGTATAAGGATGGTTCCCCCATGATCCAGCACTCCAGCCTATATGCAGGTTTGTCCCCGGGCCCATACCACCATTCGTTCAGAGCCTGTAGCTGTGATGCCACATAATAGGAGTGGATGTCGGCCGTGGCGATAGCCCCGCAATATGTAGATTGCATACAGGTACGCAGGGCGACTCTAGCCGTGGAGCCTCCCCATATAAATTGGCCCAGGGCAGCATTTAATTGTCGGAACCAGGTCATCGGAAATGGATGGGATTGGAGCTGGTACAGCAATTTCGGCAGGGAGACCATCTTGAAGATGGCCGTTCTCCCATAGAGTGAAAGAGGGAGCGAAGCCCAGCTCCTCATCTCTGCCTTAACTTTGGTAGCCACTTTATCCAAGTTTTCGGACCAGGAGAGTGTTTGTTGGTCTGAGACGAAAACGCCCAAATATGTGAAGCCCTGCGATACGTGCTGCAGGCCGTCCATCAACTTCCCAGCGAGCCCCGAAGTGGCCAGATTTGGGATTTAGTGGGGTTCATATACAGGCCGGATATCTCGCCAAAGATACGCATGGCCTGAATTATCCGGGGCCCGGTGCGATAGGGCTGGGTCAAAAAGAAGAGCATGGCGTCTGCATATAAGGCTATGCTATCAGATGTCCCCGGTCCACTCGAATCCATTATAGAGAGCGTTGCATCTTATCCGAGCGGCTCCACGGCCAGGGCAAATAGAAGGGGTGAAAGGGGACAGCCCTGGCGAGAACCTCGATTTATTGGGAAATGACCTGATATTGTGCCAGATATCCGTACGGCGGCCGTTAAAACGGTTTTCAGCAGCCTGATCAGAGTTATAAGACGGGGACCCATATTTAAGGGTCTCGGGTGCATTCTTGATTTTAAGTGTGTCCTGTGCCCATTGCCCAGCACCAACCCCCACTGGTGGAAGAAGTCGGAAGATCTGCAGGATTGCAGTGTTGGGAGATGTATATTCTCACTCTGAGTTTATGGGTGTTCAGCTGATTTTGCAAGGTGGCCCTTGCTAAATTACAATTTGCTCTTATGTTTCACACTAGATTTAGGTAAACAGTGAGCTCAGAGTTGGGGGAGGGGATTGAGAGCAAGAGAGGTGTTTTTGGAGACCTAATCCCTATCCCTTGCAGGTCAAAATACACTGGTACACCTCACACACTTGTCCAACTCACAGCACCAATTTTCAAACCTCGTCCGGGAAGGGCATACCCTGCCCTTGCAACCAGAAAACTTTCAGCTCTTTTTCCCTCAAGACGACTGTATATTATTTTATTTGTTTTCACCAGAACAATATCTTGATGCTTAAGGGAAACTTAGTTTGACTGGAATATGATTGTGAAAACAGCTGTATCTTAAGCTTTTGTCCAAATCTTATCAGATCAGTTGGAACGGAGTTTCACACTTTCTTTGCCAGATGTGAGATTTAAGACATGTGAGTTACCCCATATTTATGAACCAGCGTTAAGTGGTGCATGCGTGACTAATGTGGCAATTACTAGTGCAGTGAATAAACGTATCGCTAACAAGTAGCAAACTCAGATTTTATACTTATTGCTCAAAGCCTTGCAGTTAATTCTTTATTCTAAATGGAAGCAGTGTTGAGAAGGCAAATATACAAAACTACAATCCTATCCTCTTAAGTTCAAGCATCAGGCATGCTGCCACACTTTGCTGCACCGCCTCGCCCAAAGTACAGAGACCACTAAACCATTCTAGTGTGGGAAAAGGCTGCTTTATTGAAGCATGTGCACATCACAAACATTTAACCCTTGGGAAATCACCTTACAAAACTATCATCCCCATTATACATCAATATTCACCTATCATTTACAACATACTCCCACTATCCCCTTCAAACTGCTTCACCCAACCCACCAACAATAAAGCAGAATTAACCATGCAAACCTCTGGGCAAACTGCCACCCAAAAAAAACCCTCCATAGGCTTTCCATTTCCTGAATCCTGCCTCTTGCTGCTTTCGTGGCTGCCCCTATGTGAAAGGTATGCGTCTCAAGCTCTGCTGGAGGCAGACCCAATCGTGCCTCGGCTCTCCACAGCAACACTAACAATAGAAATGAAGTTACTCCTGCCCTGTCTCTGTACTGAAAGACTTTGTCACCGTCCCTCACTGTCTCCCCATTGAATCTCTTGCAACAAATACACTGGGCAAAGGCGCTGCGCTGGGTAAGCCCACAACATCACTGTCTTGCCCACTGCCTTTTGGTCTGTTTTCAACCTTACTAGCCTAATAACAATCATTTTTAGGTCGAATCTAGAGCCAGCGCGCATGCGCTGCTCTGCGAGACTTATTGTAGAGGAGTAGGTGAATGAAGCTCCGCCCATATTTACCATTGGCTTGTCATTGTCCTAAATGCTGGTTTCTGATTCGTCAATGGGCTTGTTAGTCCCTCCTTAGTACCGCCTCCTCTTCATTAGTCGCCTCCCATGTCGACTGGCCCCTTTACTTCGGTTGTTACATGGTACGTTTTATTTAGACTGTGAGCACTATTTTCTTTAATGAGGCTCTCCTACTGCAGGCACAACATGCTTTGGTGCCTTCTTTACTCTTTCCCCCCCCCCCACCTCCCGTTGTCATGCCTTCTCCCCCGCCCTCCTGTTGTCAGTGCCTTCTACCCCCCCTGCCCTCCTGTTGTCCGTGCCTTCTACCCCCCCTGCCCTCCTGTTGTCTGTGCCTTCTACCCCCCCTGCCCTCCTGTTGTCTGTGCCGTCTCCCTCCCGCCCTCCTGTTGTCTGTGCCGTCTCCCCCCCGCCCTCCTGTTGTCCGTGCCGTCTCGTCCCCTGCCCTCCCGTTGTCCGTTCCTTCTCCCCCCCGCCCGCCCTCCCTCCCGTTGTCTGTGCCTTTGCTCCCTCCCCTCCCGTTGTCGTCATGCCTACCATTTGCAATGCAATAGGTCTCGCGTAAATGCGAGACCTATTGCATTGCAAATGCTTGTTTATGTCTGTCTTTCCACCAAACTCCACTCCTGTCTCTGCCCCCGCAACAATTCTGACACCCGAAATGCCCCGAAGAACATCCAGCTCATCAACCAGAACAAGGAGAACATCCGTCTCGTGCAAATTATGACAATTTGCGTCCAGCTTTTCCATTGCCTTCTGCACGACCCACCAAACTGTCATCTTTTCTTCCCTCCATTACCTGTTTCTCCCACCCACCCCTTCAATCACCTCCTCCTTGGCTCTACCGCAGAAGATGCGTATCCCAGAGTAACGTGCCCACAAATGCAATGGCTGCCAACTTACCCACTATCGTAACCCGCAACGGACTTTTTTTTATCATATCTATGATAAATTTTACTGCATCCTCCCACCTCTTCTGTGCCTCTCCGTCTCGCCCCAGTCTCCCAAAACTCCTTGCAAGCCTATGCATACGTTTGGATCGTAGAATGTGCCGGCGAACCCACTACTAACTGCACAATCCTTTGGTGCCTATCCGCTACAGCTCCTGCAGCATAGGGGTTTTGTCTGTCTGCTCCCTAAGCAAGCCCACAAAACCTCTGTCACTGCGAATGAGACAAAACTTCTGCAATATTTTTCTCAACACCTATGACGTGTCACACTCTGAAAATAATGTTGAGACGTAGGCAGACCAACACAAACACCCTCAATAGCCTCAGTACATGAACATCCCTAGCTAACTGCCTATTTACTATGTGCACCATGCCATGTTGTACACCCAAAACTGTCTTGTTGGCAAAATGGTAACCCCACCAAAGTCAAAGCCACTACTAACTGGAAAAACTCCAGAAAGGCTATACTCCTCCCGCCATACTTCCATTGCTCAGGCCACTGCTCTGCGCTCCAATAGCCTCTCCAGAACTTACTAAAACCTGCACCCCCGCTGCTTCGGAGAACACATGCATTTCCCATTCTGTCCTTTCTTCAAGTCATCTCAATGAGATACCATTAAATTGTTCCAAAAATGATCGTCACATCCTCAAATCTTTTTTCTCTCCTGCAGTCAGTCTCAATTTATGCTGTGGAATGGCCCCTCCTGTCAGTGTGAAACCTAGCCTCCTACAAAAGGTCCTGCCCACTCGGACCACCCTAAAGTATACGATGCAGCAGAGGCCACGCCCCCCACCTTTTTCCAAGCAAGAAGAGTGTCTGTCGGACTGAACAAAGGTCAGCCTGACAGACACTCCACTGGTTCAGGTCAGGCATTCAGGAGCTAGTCATGCGCTAAAAGTGCAGGCTCCTGGCTGCATGAGCTGAACTCTGCCAGGCTGAGTATTTCACAGCCTTTTGGTCATGACCTCAGCGTGTCAAAAGTGCCACGGGCCCACCTCCTCGTGATGAGGGGAAGCGTCACTGATTGCATCGGACCTGGGCGCTTCAGTTTTATGCCCTGAAGTGCCCAGGGCCGAGTGTCAATCAGTGACACCTCATCACAGAGTGGGGGTGGGGTCATCAGTCTCACTGACCCCATCCCACTCTGTGACTAGATTGGGACTGCTGCCTTCCCTCATTGACTGACCTTCGGTCCGCCAGTGAGGACCCCCTTGCACTCCCTGCTGACTGCCCATGACCCCTCTGCAGTGTGCGAGCGGGTGCCATGCCATGCACTTTGAACACTTGTGCTGCAGGTTGCAATACTTCCTGTTACAGGGCCCCTGCTGATGCCCAGCATACGTCTGTCTGACCCTTACCCCCTCATTGCTCCCCACCCTGGGTGGAATGCTCCTGAAAGGGCCATTAAACAATGGATAGTTTGCAAGCTGTAAGCACCCTTTGGCGCTGGTGTCGCTGGTTCCATGCTATGTAGTCACAGATCATTATCAGACTCTCCCCATTTTACCTCCGCCTCTTAATGGGCTCTGAACTCCTAATCATATCCCACCCACACATAACCTCCATAGGTGATCTGTATCACATCCATGTACTTAAACAAGGAGATACAGTACGTAAATTAAAAATGCTGCTGTCCAGTCCTCAGTTGTTACCACCACCTTCGGCCTCTTGGCTTACTCGTACTCCTGCTCCCTAGATCACTCCTTCGCTCTTCATTCGCAGCAGCCTCCGCAATTATATTATCCTTTAACATACTAAAGGAAGGTTGTCTAGCCTCCTCCCCACCCCCTATCTCCCCCCACGTCTGCCCTCTTTCCCGGGACCACCACCCCCGCTCAGCACTGGATCCTTCTCTTCTTCATAATCTAAGACCAGCTTGTCCTCTTTTTCCCTCTGTCACGCCATAACAACCTTTGTCACTTGTTTTACCATATAGTAACTCCTCATCACACCAAGCATCAGGTGCCACTTAGGGTGTCGTTCGTCGGAGGCCACACCAAACTGTCCCCCTGTTGTTGCAGAGGAGGCCCCACAAGACATTCCTGTGTCTTCCGCCACAGAGGCCTCACCAAACCTTCTGCAGCTCTGTCTGTTGCTGTTAACCGCAGCCTTCAGACCAGCCGTTACAGACCATGCCGTGCTTCCCCCTCAGGTAATGGGGCCATGCCAGACTCACTCAAGACTGGTCCGACGTCTTGACCTGTAACCCAATTGCACACACTGGAGCCCACCCCTTCTCCCGCCCTCTCTGATCTCAGGCAGCCAAACCCATCTCCCCAAGTCACCCACACCGCCCCTCCCCACAGCACCACTCCCCACTCTCCCCTGCCCCCATGTCCCTCTCCATTGGCCCCCAGACCCCTATTCGAGCATCGCCCACTGAAGCCCTCACACCCCCAATGGCCCTCCCTGTTTCCACCACCTGCGCTGCAGGATTGTCCCCTTTACACCTTGTTCATCTCCTATATACCTTCAAAGGATTCCCCCCCCCAACTTTCAAGTCCTCCTCATACTCACTCTCTGCCATATCTTTCCCAGTTAATGCCCCATGTTCCTCATCCTCACTGTACTCCAAATTTGCAACCACCAGAGCAGAGGGTTTTCCCCCCGCCTGGAACAAGCCCTCATTCGGACCTTCTTTCTTCCCTGAGCGTGCCCTGTCTCCAAAGGCATCACCAGCATGCTATCGGCCAGTTCTACCTGTGCTGACTTTCCCTTCAATGCTTACCCACCCCTCCTTGGGGTCCATGCTTCACCTGGGTACTTGCTCTCAGCTCCTTTTTATTCCCCACACGGGCCCTGCTCCTCCTCCTGCCAATCCCCTCCTTTTACTGTGTTCCCGTTGGACCCCCTTCAAGACTGTCACACGATACTGGGCTTGTGTTACCGCTGTGGCCCTTGTGCCAACTGACAGGTTGCGGGCCTTGCACTTTCCACTTCTGCCTTTGCAGTAACACGGCTGTGTAGCACCATCTCTCGCTCTCAACTGTGCGGCCCTCTTCTGGCCCCCCTCTCCCCTTGCCTCACCTTCTTTACTCATTTTCGGTTGTGGTGGTGAGCATACAAAGACTGGCGCCACCACGTTCTCGGATGCCCAGCACGGCCTTGTTCCAGGCCGCACCGTGCCCCGCCAACCAGCAAGTCCTTGTGCCCCGCCTTACACAGGAGGCGGAGCACCAATTCCACTCTTATTCTGCTTGCTCTGTTAATCACTCTAAGGCTCCCACAAAAAAATAACTAGCCTCACCTAATAAACTCTACCAACCACCATGTTGCAACACTATAAAATGGTGGCATGTAACCCAGTATCAACCTACTTATACTCTATCCCCCTATCATTACCTATCAAATAGCCCAAAACTCGCCCACAGTCCTCTGGACTGTACCATCTGCCCATAACTCCGGGGGGGCATATCTCCCCTTAGTCAGCTGTCCCCCAAACCCCTATTCTAAACCATGAAAATTATTTTAGTACAAACGCTAATAAATAAATGTGTTGGCCCCGGTTACTATTTGCAGGAAGGCGAAAGATGAGTGAAGTCACCGCAGAATGGTAGATGTATCCCTTAAATCCTAGTCTAGTTGTAGCAGTAATACATCTAGGGTGCCTACCTGGTTCACTGGAGCCATAGGGCACACAGCCATTGGAGCTTAGACAAATACAGACCATTTGTTGGGAGATCTTTTTCAGAGGTTTTCAGGGTTGATTTAATACAGAAATAAAGACACTTGCGTCTTCCATTCCAACCTCCTCTGACTCACTGGTGAAATGTCTACTACGTACTATAATGTGATGCCTAACATGAGCCTTCGACTTGGAACTGGAGAACCAGGTTTGAATCCCGGTCTCAGCTAAACATCCTGTGATACTGGGCAAAGCACTTAACCTCCCCATGCCTTAGAACAAGTCTGGTTTTCATGTAAAGCGCTTAAATGCTCTTAGGCTAAGTTTGCGCTATAGAAAATTGCATAAGTAAAATAAATGATGGGTAGGCCTCAGGTGTGAGAGGGAAGGGATCTTAGCTAACAGTAAGCATCTGAGGCAAGTGTGGTTGTGCATGGTGAAGGATATATGGTGCATCGTTTACAAATAACTAAAGTTTGGGATGCAAGAATAACTCTATTGTAAACACGCTAAGGGCAGTGCTCAACTGAAGTGGGTTGTAGAGCTATGTTTCAAGGTAGGTTGTTGATTAAAGCCAGATCCTGTTCCAAAAAAATTATGAGAATGTCCAAGGTTTCTGTTGACAATAGATTATCCTCTAGTGAATAACTGGACATGTGCCCATTTTTTAATAGTTGTAATAAATTGCAACAGACAAATTCTAAGCAGCGAAGACATTTATAAAGTGTAAATGTTTATTTCCAGAACTTCACTGTAGATTTTGTGACACTGCAGATTGTTGAATAATAGTCAGTGATGTCATCAGTCCCATCCCTAATGTGCCAGGGGGTCAGGGTGTCCTTACCCTACCAATTATACTACTTTTTAAAACAAATTCAAGACACGGGGATCGAGTCCTCGAGTTATGTCATGGCAGCCGCAAGGTTTTTCTCTGGGTTGCAGACAGCCATTCAGATCTCTTGGTACCGCAGGGCTTGTACCGGTCCTGCGGTACCACAGTGGAGGACGGAAGGAAAAGCTGTCTTGGCTAATCGGAGGGCTCTATTTTTTTATTTATTTATATATTTTCGGTACCGTGGGATGCCCCCTGGACCAACTGTCCAGATATACCTATTTTTTTTACCCATTTAAGACCACCCGAGCACCTCTTACAACAAAAATTTCTTATACCGCTGAACGGATTTACATCAAATTCCAAAAAGCATGCGTTCTAACTTTTTGCTAAATTTGGTGCAATTCCTTTCAGCCATTTTTTCCTGTATCGACAACATAAGTTTCCTGTGGGAACTAACATGGGAATTGTTTCTTGGCCACCGCTTGACTGATCACCCTGAAATTTTCCAGGAGGGAGCTGAGGTGGATGGAGGGCACCAGAGTTATTAGCAAAATCAAAAACGCTCTTCCTATGGAGACTCTCAACAAATTATAACTACACAGTGGTGTCCGCCAGTGTGTAATATAAAAAATGTACTTGCTTGTAGGGGCTTTCAGCTGCCCTCTTCATCCATTGGTCACTTGGCCACTGTGTCATTAATATTTTCTTCTGTCCCCGAAAGTATTGGCCAGTGGGTGAGCCCACATCAGCCATAGACTAATTTCATTTTGAGTGGTGTCATTCTGCGCTCTCACAAGGAGCACATCCACACACAAAGTAATTCCCTTTAGTGAGAGGGACTACTATGGCAATGCGTGTTTTTAGGAGAAAAAAAATGTTTGCTTTAGCCAATATTTTTTGTAAATTTGCGAGTGCCTATGAGCTCACCCAGCAATACTGTTTTACAAAAACCATGACAAAACAAGCACTGACAAAGCCATAAGGCTTGCAACCAATAAAATCCCGATTGGTTTCATCAGTGCTTGTACTCGCTTGCATTGGAGTCTACAGCACACTTGTTACGCCAATGGTGGTAGCTTGCTTAAAAGCTTTCATGCGTGTCCAATTTTGCTACCCTTGAGGACATTGTTTATAATCTGCTCATCAGATGAACATGCTTACAAGATATGTGTACTATTTCTGAACATCGTTGTAATTTTTTGAATAATATTTGTTTTTTAAAGATATAGATATTCGTTAGTTCTGCTTAACAAATGTACATATTACTTAGTTACATTATTGTATGTGCTACACCGCTCTCAATATATCCTCTACCTCCACTTTCCCATTCATCCCAAACCCCATACCACTACTATGATCCCCAAAATGACCCTTTCTAGACTCTTCCCTCATCCCTTCATGCATCATCTCAAACCTCTTTTACTATTCAGATCTCCCAAACAAGCCTTTCTAAACCCTTCCCTCTGACTTTTCCCCTCCACCTCCTCTTTACTCATCCAAAACCCCCTCCTATGAACTCCCCCCCCCCCCAAAAAAAAAAACTTTCTAGACCCTTCCTTCCATCCCTCCACTATTCCTTTTACAATCCAAATAACAGATAACATGTCCACCGCTCGAATCAAATTCATTTCATATTTCCCAACACTAATTCACCACTAATCCTTTTTGGGTTCCAGAGTAGCCTGCTACTCACTGAAAAGAACTACAACACCTCATCAGAAGCGCTATATAAATGCAAACCCTTCCCTCTTCCATCCCTCCACTATCATTTTAAATCCAAATAACAGACTAACATGTCCACCGCTCAAATTAATTTCATATTTCCCTAGACTAATGAACCACTAATCCTTTCTGGTTCCGGAGTAGCATGCTACTCGCTGAAAAGCGCTTCAACATCTCATTAGGGGTAGCAAGCGCTATATAAATGCAAACCTTTTCCTCGTCTATCCCTCCACTATCCTTCTCAATCCAAATAACAGACTAACATATCCACCGCTCAAATTAATTTCATATTTCACTGTCCTAATTCACCACTAATCCTTTTTGAGTTCCGGAGTAGCGTGCTACTCGTTGAAAAAGCGCTTTGATGCCTCGTCAGGGATAGTAAGCGCTATATAAATGCAATTACAATATAGAATAAAATATTCGTTTCAAGTATAGATTGGAGCTTTTTTCTGTGGCGAAGCAGCTGTTCACTATATTGTTTGTTGTGCTGGCGTGATGGCATGGTGGTGTTGTGATCAAATACTGCTGCTCATGTGCATGTCTTGGCTCCCTGGTGTCCGTATATGTACCAACGTGTGACTGAGTCAGGCAGCTCAGGCTCTGTGAGCGGCACAGGATGTTTCAAGTTGGCACCATTGTGTAGAACGGGTTTGGCGCCCGCGACAGCCTGGCAGGATGACTGATTCGCCTGTTACGTCAGGCGTGTGCATACCACAAGGTAAAGTGCACAAGAGACTGACTCGCCTATCCTCCGTCCAAGGTTACTAAATGAGTCCTTGATATAACTGAAAAATACACGTTTTTATAAAGTACATTTCCAGACGTTCCCAATTTGTTTTTCATTTTTTGAATTTCGTTTACACCAGGGGATATACCGTAGTGTGTGACCCTTTACCTTATCAGGAACTAAGTCGCATTTTTTCTCTGTCTATTGAAGAAACATGTTGCAAATTAGTAAGGAGTCTGAGAAAACGCTGTCTTGTATTTTTGACTACCCTATTGAAAGTGGCAGGGGTCTGTGGCTTCTGTTAAAGATTAACAAGTAATTAAATGTTTCACCCACCCCGACCGAGTGGCATTTAATGCCACGTCTATGAGGATACATTTTCCGTCGGGAACTTGCAGCTTGTTTATGACGCCTGCGAAGTGCGAGATTTTACTCCCACACAGGTGAAGAGTGATCTGCGACGCCTCTCAGATGGATGCGTCTGCCCCTTTGGCTTCGGTGCAGAATGACATCTGTAATGCCAGACTTAGACTCGCCATTCACACATTGCAACCTGTAAATATGCTCCCACTTCCTGCTCCAGCATCACCTTTTGAAAGGCGCTAGATGTCTGCTGCTCATTAACCACACGGGCTCTGGATTCTCTTTCTGTGCAGCACAGACGCCTTATCCGTCCACTGTTTTCCTATTCGCCGTTTTCGTGATTTTAAACCTCTGAATTTGAAGAATGGATTCTTTAAGGCCGTATACGGCAAGTAGTTAAACCGGACATTCTAACTTTTACTGTACTTGATTGGAGTTTTGAAGTGCAGGTAATCACTGCGCAGGGTACTCGGTACTCGCCCATTATACGCAAGGGCGTAGCTTAGTGAGCTGACCAAAGATCTTGATGGGCTGTTTCCATGAGGAACGAGGTCAGTACTGATTTGCATAGGTGGGCTTCAGTGTATAGTGGCACAGTGGGCGAAAAGTCCTTGCTTTCTACAAATCATTCTATCAAGTGACTGACCGCTCAATCAGGGCACAAGTCCTAAACAAGCATTGGCATAGCCAATAGGTCTCGCTTTTGGGACCTTATAAGTATTTGGTTATGCAGCACAATATCCTTGGTGCAACAACATCAACTGTTGCATGACTAAACACTTATAAGGTTCCAAAGGCGAAACCTATTGGCTATGCCAATGCTTGTTGTTCAGATGTATATGTGTCTGTATGTTTGACATCACATAACATGTTCATTGATAATTAAACAGCAAAAACATAATTAACAAAATACATATACATCAAGTTACAAAAAAAGGTTAATGAAAGCTCAATGCATTTCGGGTTGGTGGTCCCTTCGTCAGGGGCATAACCTGTAAAAACATAAATAAGACTCGTAGTCTTAATTACAAAGCAAGGATACAAGACACGCTAATGCGACATTAGCATTACCTCAATGTGCTTGTTGTCGACGAGTTAAACTCTGTACCATCGAGAATCAAAGTACCTCCATGCTCTAATAGATGAAAAAAAACTGACATGAAAATGTCTGCTGATAGGAATATTTACAACTATAGTAACCACTGGTTGTGCCATGTAGTTCATACCTGATACTTCAAACGCCGATACCGAGCTACGCTTCCATTCCGGCTCTATTTCAAACGCCGATGCCGAGCAACACCTCCATCCCAGCTAGTTACTATGATACCAAACTTCCTGTTATTTAAGCGATTCCCGCGAGAACATGCCGTGGATTCGATTGCACAGAAACCTAGGTGCCATCTTATAATGGTGAACCTTCTTCTAAATATGTGAAAGTGAAGTTAGTCAACTTCCAACAGAAGTACATAAGCAACATTAAATCTATCCGTGAATCACGCGAAGGTTTGATGCGAAGGATCAACAGACACTCGGTTATACCAATTGAATCATCGTACTCAACACGCGCTGAAGTCAGAAGTCTCTAACAGAATAGGACCAACTTTATTGAGACCCGAGGTCTGAAACACAACATGTTTCCGAAGAACACGTTTCTATGTCTGCACCAGTTCAACTTCAAGGGCGACACCCTTGCGTGATAAAGCTGTAGTACTAACAAAAATAAATGTGTATAAACTAATAACAATAAATAAAGAGATTTTCCTTGAGACTAGTGTCGGTGGCACATTGGTGTAACGCCTGGGACACCTAGACCCTAGATGAGCATACTGGTATGGTGAATAGCTACAACTTTACCACTTGGAATGTCCTGGGCCTCAGTGGGTGTATGACGAGGCATAGAGCACTTGCATTCCTTAAGTACAACAGGGTTGCAACGGTATGCCTGCAGGCGACCCATCTCATAGAGGTGGAGGCCCAAAATCATTTGAAACAAGCGCGCGCGCCTCGCGCTCGAAGTAAAAAAACAAAAACAAGCCCGGCTTCAAAAGTGGTGCGCGAGCGAAAGTGAAAGCAGCGCGTTTGCACATATCTTTGCAATTAACGCGAGACGCGGCGGGGGAGGGGCGGAGGAGCGTTGAGAAAGCAATCAAGTGAGAGGAAAGCCAGATGGCGCCTGATCGGGTGCTGAAAGCTGGCGGCTGCGCGCGTGCACGCTCGCGTGAACGCTCGCGTGAACGCAAGCTGGTAGCCAGCAAAAGCCTCTGGCAGCACTTTGAAAAGCACACTTACTAAATGTCTCGCAGAGCAGCGCTGGCTCAGACGAGGCCTAAAAAAAGAAGTGGGGTGACTAACCTAGTTAATCAGAATGCAAGTGGCATCGCGGTGCATGACATCGCGGCGCGTGACATCGCGGCGCGTGGCATCACAGGAAGTGGCATCATAAGTGACATCAGATCTTAAGCCCTCACATATGTTTAGCAGGTCTATCATCAGTACATTGGGCACATTTCGAGGATACATGCAAACCCTCCTGATTTAGGCAGAAGATTCACACTTATGTAAGCTAAACATAAAACAATGTTGCCTTTTGTCAGGGTAAACTTCCTCTACCCAAAGTGCTTCACAAGAAAACATAGTGGTACTTAAATTATTTCAACGCCTCCTCAGGGGTAGTAAGCACTATATAAATTACATTTATTTTGTGTAAATACAGGGAAAGACCAACACATCTGACATTCTTCCATTGAATGCATATCTTGTAAACAGGGACTGAACAAAGTGAAAAGCTGCCTCTCTTAAGTCTGCGTGAAGTGCTAACCTTTGTTTCCCCTCTGCTGCATTTGCATCTAGGTGTGAGGCTCCTGACTGCTCCCAGCCAGGAGACTCCAACAAAAGGAGGCCTGATGACCTCTCAGATTCGGCCTTTGTTATGGGCCCAGCAGGAGTCTGAACTAAGAAAGCCCCCTCTCCGCCTGCACATTGTAGCGGATCAAAAGCAGACAACAAGGTGCAGGCGCTGCTGAATGTGTCCCGGTGTTTGCAAATTACACCGGGACGAATTCAGCATATTTTTCAGTGGAGCCAAACTTCTTGGCAGGGTGGACGGCGTCCACCCTGTGAAAATAGTGGGTGGACGCTGTCCACCTGCGTGTACCCCCAACTCGTACCCTGGGCTCAATGAACTAAGCCCGAGATGCAAATAGAGGAGGGCGCACAATGAAATTAATAGGCAGAGCCAAGCCAGGGTCTGGCTTGGCTCGAAGAGTTCGAACTCGAGCCAAGCCATGAAAACATTTGGCATGTATATCGTGCAACAAACATAAAAATATGATACAGTCTCTTCAAAATTCCAAAAAGTGTTGTTCTTTAACATGCTGAAGCACTTCACCTTAGTACATCAGATTGCATAGAGAGACGTTTATTAAAAGCGATATTTTTTAGAAATATTCACAGCTCACCCCCCAACGACAATGCCATTAGTGAAGAGGCAAGGCAGTAGTCACTTAAACCCTAAACATAGCCGAGATTCTTATTCCAGATGGAGCAACATTACAGTCTATTAAATCAAACATAAGAGGTGCTTGTACAGTGCTCATCCTGAACTCAAGTATTTAAAAGTGTGCTCATATGTGATCATGTGAGGAAAAAGGAGGGTCTGTAAAATAAAATAGTTGCATAGGGTCACACAATTTAGACAAATGGGGAAGTCGGTTGTGATTCCAGGTTATCTGGATTACATTTTGAAATCCAGCCACAGCTGTGGCGCTCTCTCTCTCGAAATCCCTTTAAGGCAGTGGTCTTCAAACTTTTCAATGCCGCGCCCCCCCAGTGAGGAAAAAAAAATCATCAGGGCCCCCTCTCGGAAGTTTTCACAATTATTTTATTAAATTGGTAATGTTCAAATATGTCTATATATATATATATTTAAACATCGCAGTTATGTTCTGATACTGTTTTAAAAATGCAAATACATGATTGCCAAACAAACTATTCTGGTCAGACAGGCCTTACTAACACTACAAGAATCCACAGTGTGACTATTAGAAGTGGGGGTGGGAGGTTTGAAGAATATTTGGAGCCCCTTTCCTTTTTACACCTTCTCCCAGCTAGGATATAAATAATAAAAGATGTTAGTGATGGCCCATTACAAAGAGGCTTGGTTCCACTGATTTTTTTCAGCTTAAAACAAAGCACTGTTATCAGCACAATGCTTCTTTTGGCCAGAGCCTGGCGCCCTCCCCCACCCCCCCCCTCCCTGGGATCACTTGAGGCCCCCCTAGGGGGGCCCGCCCCCCAGTTTGAAGACCCCTGCTTTAAGGTAAGACACATGGACTCCAAGCTGTGTCAATTATGTGGCACCCCTGTTCATTAGCTCTCCCTTTTGCCAACAGAAAGCACTTGAGACTGAAGGAAAGCTTTCATGCATGTTTCCTTAATAAAATGAGCCATGACTTCAAACCAGGGTGAAAGGCAGGCACGCACACTCACTCAGCCTCCAAAGCACATCCAACGGTATTGTGGAATTGGTTACCTCTGCAGCAGAGTTTCGTTTCGTATACCTGTTGTAATTTTTGTTTTTCGTTTTGAGAAGCTGTATGTGTCCAGAATATGTACTTTATCTGCTAAGCACCTCATATAAATGTGCTCACCCAAAGGCATAAAAAAGCCAGCACACCAAGTGTGATGATGTGCAGTTTTATAAAAGAGTAGTCAGGAAAGAAAACTTAAAAGAAGTTGCTAAGGAGTCAGCAGAAATAAAGTTTTATTCATTGCTCTGCCTACGTAAATAGAAACCTTAGGCCTTCCTTTTTAAACGGTCTCCACGACCCTGCCCCATCTTGGCTACCCTTGATCATAAACTCCACACTAACAATCTCAGCAGGTCCCGCAACCACACATCGCTTTAAGCCACCCCCCCTTATCTACCCACTAATTCCATTTCGCAATACCTTCCTCCTCTATACCATATCCTCCTTCCTCTTGCCACAACCATAGCCAACAAATCTATTGTCTCCATCCTGCGAAAGCAATCGCTTTATTTAAATTTGTACCTTGACCTCGCCTAGGTTTTTGGCAATCACGGCTCCAGGCCTCAAGTACCATCTGTTGCACTGCCCCACTGCTTTTCAGAAGTGTAAAAAAATCAAAAATTAAATAATAACTTAATGTTATCATTTTATTTTTCCCTGCTACGGCAGGTTGTGGGGTGGGGCATGGCTGGGCTCCTCTCCTCTGTCCTCCTGCTCTAGCCATTATCTAATTATTAAGCTAAACTGCATTTATCAGCATTTTGGCCACAGCTCGCTATTCTTAAACAAGCATTGGCATAGCCAATAGGTCTCGCTTTTGGGACCTTGTAAGTATTTAGTTATGCAGCACAATATCTTTGGTGCAACAACATTAACTGTTGCATGGTTAAACACTTATAAGGTCCCAAAAGCGAGACCTATTGGCTATGCCAATGCTTGTTGAAACTTGGGAGCAGCAACATCGTCATGGTGTAACCAGGGCTTTAAGTGGAAGCGTTTTCAATATTATATTTAACAAGCCATAGTTGCTGCTTATCTTATGTAACTCACAACCATTGACAAAGCCAATAATCCTGACTTGTTGTAGGCATGATATTAATTGTTGTTTCATATATCTGGATGCAATGACAGGAAGCAAAATACATGTCGGGCGGCCCACTATGCTAAGCACAGATTTTTAGCTTACGTGATTTTAAGCCACGCCCTTAATTACATTGGCCACGCCCCTTTAAGAGACCCCCCCCAGTTTTTTCATCCCACTTAAAGCCCTGCCAGGAGGTCACCTGTTATGGTAGCAACACATTTTACAAGGCCTGGAGTTTTAGCCGCGAGCACTTTGCATTCTGGGATTCTAGGGACAAGGTGAGGCTAACTTTAGTTGAAGACCTCTTCGGGTGGCTGCGTGGAAGGGTTTGTGGTTTGTTGCCTACTGCCTTGAGGCTGTTTCGCAGGATGAGATCACATTCCTCGTTATTAGGAGTATAAAGTGTTTATGGTTAACTGTGGCACAAAAAACAGTTCCAAGAGGATGATTAGAAACAGGAAGTAGGGCTGTGGTTTTGCATCAGCATTCTGAAAAAAAAATGACGGTGGTTTTGAGCCATTTCTAGTCCATTCCATTGCACACAAGGGGCAGTTATCGGTGTGAGATGCCAGCTTTGTCCTACTCGAGATAAAGTATCACTCTAAATGGCACTTTTAACACATTGTACTGTCCCATATAAGTACCCGAAAACCATGGAAATGTCACACATGATTGCACATGCAGAAAACTCAGCAGCTATGTGAATGTGTCGCAAGGAACCGAGCTGGTTGAACCGGTTTCTCAAACAACGAAAAAACACGGAAGGGCCGTCCACACCTCGGGACTGGTGGAACCGAACCGTCCCCGTGGCCTCCACTCGCCGTGGGCCATCGGGTGGGCGATCACCCCCCAGAATAGGGCCTCGAGGAGCAGGGTTTGTGAGGGTGTGGGAAGTGGGGAGGCAAGCGAAAGATGGGGTGAAGTGGGGGGAGGACGAGAAGCGCCTGAAAGGAGAAGTGAGAGAGACAGCAGCGTAGCAAGGCGACAATGGGCTCTTCTCTGTGCGAGGAGAGGGCCCCTTTCACTGCGGCTGGGGTAGAAAATACAGCAATGGTCAGTCAGAGTTGAAAGGGCCGCTCAGGGCACCTGCTGCACCAATGACGACAACGCTCCTGGAGAGAGAGAGGAAGAAAGTGGAGCGAAGGACTGCGGGTACAGAGATGGGCTGAGAGGGGGGAATAGGGCGGGGGAGGGGGAAAAGGGCTGAGAAAAAAGGAGAGAGGTGTCGGAGAAGGAAGGGTAACAAGCATTGGCCGCGCGGCCGTAAAAGTAACGGCCGCACGGCCGTGAAAGCGAAAGTGATCGCTCTGTGGTGGGGGAGGGGCAGAGCGAGGCGCTTGGGAGAGAGCTGTGCTTTATGAGCCATGCCGGCCAGACGGAGGAAAGACAGATGGCGGCTGCGCGCGTGCACGCAAGCTGGAGGCCAGCAAAAGCCACTGGGTTAGCACTTTCAAAACCCACTTACTAAAAGTCTCGCCAGCGCATGCGCTGGCTCAGGCGAGACTTAAAAAATGTATGAAGTTATTTCCCACTTCGCAATCCGCATCGTTTCTTTAAGACCTTTCAATCTGTGTTGGACAGAGCCCATCTTCCCCCACAGCTGTCATCTGACCATGTCACCTTCATCTTTCACCACTATGGTTTCTAGGCTTTTGATTTTTGCCCATTGTTAAATCTCTTAAGATGCTATGACCCATCATAAACAAAATGACATATGGTGCTCTTTCTATATTGTTTTGTAAAAGAATCACAAATTGTGTAGTTAAAAAAAAAAAAAAAAGACATCTAGAACCACCATTGCTACTTTGTTATGCTTTGCATAAGGTGTACATTTGGCTTGTGCATATGTCCTGTATTTTTCTTGCACCAATAAAATTCAGTTTGGCACTGCAGAGGAGGTCCCTGGGGAAATTGTGGCCCAGAGAAAGGAGAGAATAGAAGGAGTTCAGAGTGAACAGAGGAGAAAGTGGTTAGGACAGATTGGACGGCGGAGCATGAACTGATAAAATATTAACAGAAGAGTATCCATTGGAAAGGAGGACTGGATATGGAATTGCGACATGGGAGAAAAAAGGTAGGAGTGAAGTGAAGCAGAGTGGCAGGAGGATATTGGGAATATCTGCTTACCACAAGGTGACTTTCAAGGGCTCACACTGAAGAAGTGCCTGCCATGCCCACATATGTTGTCTGAGTATGTTGCTTCTACAAATCCAACCCAAAGTGGGACACCACCCAATGAGGAATTGAAGCCCATCAGGAGATGGCACAACAATTGGAAATGCCAAGTACCAGCGGAGCAAGCAGAGGGGGAGCTGTGGGGAATAAGATGGTGAAGGGGTCTACATGCACTCGGAGGAGGAAAGCAAAGCAGTTGGGATTTTAGGGGTCAAAATGGTCCTTCGTGGCAATGATGGCTTGGGTGTTGCTTCAGATAGATTTAAGAGAGGGGATCTTCTGGGCAGTACAAGACTGAACTAAAAGTAGACCAGTCCTGAAGGTGATAGGGGAGTGCAAGCTGGCGTAAGACTCAGAGAAGGGGTGTCACAAGAAGAATGGAGAGAGCAAGCCTAGGACAAAATTGAAGCTTCAGGAGGAAGACAGGAGCACAATGGTAAGGCTCTGAGCACAGAATATTATGGCATCAGATGAGAGGAATTCGGGCAATAGGCAACATCAGATTGGGTGTGGCAGAGATGTTGGAGCACAGATGGGCATGCTAGCGATGGACCAAGATGAGATCAGGTGACTGAGGGAGGGATGTGTCACTGTGTGAAGCAGCACGGTGTTCAACCCCAGGCTAGGCACAGACAGCTTACTCTCTGCACCAGAAGCTCAGACTAACACTCTAATTGTTGCAACTCTATTGGCATGCACGTTGGATAGGAGAGTAGGGAACCAAATAAAGAAGCTGAAAAGCCAGGCATTGCTGTTCCTAACATTTTCACTTATGGACAAAATAATACTTGTAGGGTGAGGTTTAATGTCAACAGTAAAGCCCAAACTATGACGGGAATTATGTGCAGGTCTTCCAATTCCTGCATAGGCCAGGGAGATGTGTGTAGGGCTCAAAATAAAGAGCTTGACAAAAGCTTTTGAGATCCCTTGTCAATCCACATTTGTAGTTGATGCCCGAGGCAAGTGTGAGAAGTTGACTGAGCAGTGTGGTTCATTTTATTAAATATTTGAATGACCACAAAAAGATTAATTCTAGATTTGTTTTCGTGGCTTGTTTAAGTTAAAATGAGGAACTTAGTCCTGAAATGTGTAGGATAATGTTATGGAAGACTGGAAACTAGATGTGGATCTCTGCTTGAAGTGGGCAGCATCCATCAATCAATCCATCAATCAGAGTTTTAAGAGCGCTACTCACCCGTGAGGGTCTCAAGGCGCTGGTGGGGGCACGTCTGATGTTGATCGGGAGCTCATTCCAGGTCTCGTCCGCGATGTAGGAGAAGGTTCTTCCTTCGGTTCTTGCTCTGCAGATGCACGGGGGTTCGGCGAGGTCGGCGGATCGGAGGTTCCTCTTGGGTGCGTGGAAGGAGATTCTGTCATTGAGATATTGGGGTCCGGTGTTGTGGAGGCATTTGTAGGCGTGAGTGAGTATTTTGAAGGTTATTCTCTTTTCAACGGGGAGCCAGTGGAGGTTACGCAGGTGTTGAGTGATGTGTTCGTGTCAAGGGATGCCGAGGACAAGTCTGGCTGCAGTGTTCTGTATGGTCTGGAGTTTGCGGAGCAGAGACTTGTTGATCCCGGCGTAGAGGGCGTTACCGTAGTCCAGTCTGCTGGTTATGAGTGCATGGGTGACTGTCTTCCTTGAATGGGGGGGATCCATTTGAAGGTCTTTCGGAGGATGCGGAGGGTGTTGAAGCAGGACCATCAGACCCACAGCTGTGTTGCACAGGGCTTGTTGGCTTTCCATCACTTTCGGGGGTGGATTGGGTTACAGGGTCAGTAAGTTCAGTGGGGAAAAGCACATGGTAAATCCGCACAAAATGTATGTACTCTAGACCAGTGCACACATTCCAGTATGAGTGCTCAAAATGTGGTGGTAGGATTCCACATAATTGGTTATTTGGGCAGTAGTGCACAATGAAAGGGCAGGAGTTTGGCAAAAGGACCAGTTATTTTTTTACGAAGATTGCACTGGATAGGATACTTGAAGACTTGGCACATTACCCTGTCAGGTGATCAGAACAAATCGTAATGGGGATGGCCATGTTTGAGAGGTTTCAGGTTTCTTCACAGGGTTTCAAATGTGGTCAGTAAGTTTGTCGCCTGCAACAGAGCATATAGAAGCAGTTGGAGCATATTTGAGGAAAGATCTGACTGGATAGAGCGTAAATTTGTTTATTAGCTGCAAATGGTGCCTAAAAAGGTAAAGGTGAATTTATTGTAATTCAGCATTTGTCACGCCAAGAAGTGTGTTCTTCGAGTGAGTGTATAGATTAGGTAGAGTGAAGTGATATAGTATAACATTGATTTGGGTCATCAGGCTTGTTTGCAGCTGACAGTCAAGAATGACAATGACCAACAGCAAAAGTCTGCTTTTAGGTAATTGTTAAAGCATCTGGAGGGCTTCCATCTACTCAGGATATACTGTTCCAAAAACAGATTTTTGTGGAGAAGGCCATGCCTTAAGGTATGGATTACAAAGATGTATGAGAGGACCTAAAGGCGTGTAGTTGGATTTTGGAGGAAGATAGGCTATCGAATTGAATCTATATTATGTTCAGTTGCAATGTTTTGTCAATCATAACAAATGCAGCACTGATTTCGGTCTGTTTTTGTAAGGGGGCTGGTGTGCCTGGTGAGTGGATGGTAAAGGATGCACATTTGCTTTTTTGTAGTTCTGGTTTTGTGCCATGTGTGTGGGATGGGGCAGTGTAAACGAAAGAAGAAAGTTCTCTTCTACATTGACCATTGTAGAAAATTGATGCATCAGTGCTTATTTTACTCAGGTGTACAACTGAGCACTTTACACTTGAGTCATTCTTTCTACACTATCTCATTCCCCAAATCAGTAGTTTCTAAAGACAAGTGATGCATTTATTGTAAAAACTGGCAGCACGAAGTAAACTCCTCCATAAGGGTCGGCATCTGTTTTCTGTCTAGACCAACTATTTCATAAAACCTACGGCATTCAACATTCTAAACAGCCTGAGATGGTTATTGTTGACCCTGTCAAAGCTTGAGCACGAGTTCACGGTAAAAAAGGTTAAGGGAAAGGAAGAAAGAATAAGGTGTATAAAGGTATACAGTGGAACCACTTCCTACATTATTCAGATGCTGTAGGAAATTGAGTTTTTGATTGAGTAGAGTGAAAACCCTACTCCAGCAACAACCACAGTACTTTTCAGGGTGAACTACAAAAGTCACTAAATTAACTTGTTTAACCTGCTGGTAGCTTGGTACAAAAGCAGTCAGGCTTAACTGAGAGGCAATGTGTTATGTATTAATACAGCACTCAAACAGTAATAAAGTGAAAACACAACACAAGAAAAATTCCACATCAGTTTAGATTAAAATAGAGTAAAATGTAATCAATAATTGATGCCCAATATGACAAAAACAAAATCCATAGACCCGGATAGATGCAATTTCAGAGAGTTGTGTAACCATAGCGATTGAAAGCATAAAGCGCCACTCGCGGTCTTCTGGTTGTGCTAGACCAGGGTAAAGTCACAAGTTTATGCCAACAGCAGTGGGGCGTGGGCTGGGTGCAGGGACCAGGTTAGTCCTACTGAAAAGTTACCTTCTCAAAGTCTGCTGCGAAGAGTCCAGTTCATGGTGGAGGAAGCTACAAAGAGAGGGTTGCAGATGATTCTTACTGTAGTGCGAAGAGTAGGCCTGGCATCGCGGATGGTCGCTGTAGTGCCAAGATCCTGTCGGGCGTTGCAGATGGTCTTTGCATGAGTTTTGCGTTGTGTGTTAACGCGGGCTGTGGAAGTGAAGATCTCGCGTTGCCGCTGTAGCACGAAGAGTTGGGTTCACCAGAGCATTTTGTTGCTGTTCTTAGGGGGCAGCAAGATCTCCGCGTGAACAGGCCTGTTCGTGGTTGCAGAGAGCACTAAGCTTCAGGATTTCTCACTTTTCTTCAGAGGAGTACACTCTGATGTGAGCCAAGGGTCCAGGACATGGGAAAGCATCTCTTGGAGATCAAGGACTCTCTCTAGCAGAGGCCAGCAGGGCTTGGGCAGGTCAAGTTGCCGCAGGCCAGAACGACAGTTGCAGGGAGATCTCTGGAACATGTTGTGTCCCTGTAGCTCAAAGCAGGAGGCCAGCCAACTGACTCTTAGACACACTCAGGTTAGCCTAGGATAAAGGGAGCAGGTCCGGTCTTCCTTCTCAGAGAGCAGAGCAGGCCAAAGCAGCAGGATAGTCCTTTTTCTATAATGTCCACAAGTCTAGAAGTGTACTGAAGAGTGAGTCTGAGGATCCTATTTTTACCTAGGGCCAGCTTCCAAGTGGAAGAAACTTCTGGAGTTTTCCCCATCACAGATGGTTCTGGAATTCCCTTCCTCCCTGCCAGGCTCCAAGGGGTGTGGGGTGACAGAGCTGGTGTGAAGTTCTTTGTGAGCGTGCTGAGGCAGCTCCTTTGAAATGTAATTGGGGCGGGGAACAGCTCCGCCCCTTCCAACACGTAGTCCCCCATTGTTTCACTGTCTGGAAGGAATATACAAAGGCCAGTTGTCACTGTAATCACAGTCATGTGATCCAGGACACAGGCTGCAGACACCAAATGGTTAGCACAAGAAAATGCCAACTTTCTAAAAATTGCATTTTCAGAATTGGGGCTTAAAATCTGATTTAATCATTAAAGTGGATTTTACATTACAATTCTTTAGAGACCAAACATGATAATTCTACCTGTTCCCAAACAAAAGTTATCACTTATTAAATATAACAAAGTAATTCAAAGTTATCCTACGGAAGAGGCAGGCCTCACAGTAGTGAAAAGCGAATTTAGGAGTTTTTCACTACTACTAAGATATGTAAAACTTAAAAGTATGTGTACAACTTCTTAAATACACAGCACCCTGCCATATGGGCTGTTTAGGGCCTACATGTAAGGTGAAGTATATGTATTAAAAAGAAAAGTTTAGGCCTGGCAAAAAGTTTATTTTGCCAGGTTGAATTTTAGTTTAGAACTGCACACAGGGTTTAATGGCAGACCTGAGATCTGCTTTAAAAAAGTACTTAAGTGGGTGGGACAGTACGGGCTGTATGCCCACTAGTAGCATTTAATTTACAGAACCGGAGTACATGTTGTACTACTTGACTTGGGACTTACAATTGAATTAAATGTACCAATCAGGTGTAGGACAATTGCATCATGCTTTAAGGAGTGAGAACAAGCACTTTAGCACTAGTTAGCTATGGTAAAGTGCACAGAGTCCTAAAGCCAACATAAAAAGAATTTCAGCAAACAGTAGGCAAAAAGTTTGGGGGGTGACCAACCTAAGGCTGACGGGTCTAACAGGCATTATAATGCATTTCTGCACCGTGAAGGAAAAGAAAGTACTGTATAGCACACACAACTGGAATAAAAAAGACTTCAAAATAAGTTGACAGCATTACATTACTCTTGTGTGAATCTCCTGAAAGGTTTGGTTAACCTCCCAGAGCACTCCAATTAGTCAGCTATTGTATCAAGATGTTACCCTTGTATAGTTAGCTTGTTTTTGTATCTTTAAATGCTATGAAGAATGCCTATCATTGAGTGTTCTACTATGTTGTGTTCTATGAAGTGGTGGTGTTCTCTTAAAGGCGAGTTGACAGCTGGCTGGAGAGGGAGCACCAACTGCAGTCGTCTCTTTATGAATAAATCTACCTACAATAACCTAATTTCGATTATTGAGTGTACTTTAAAAATAATTGGCGACCAGTTCCAGCCAGAGGGATGTGTAGATGACTGCATGAAAAGGAGATTAAAGGTTGATGCGGGGACCCACCACATGCCACTGGTAAGACCAGTTTATCCCACGGCTGTGCAATTACCCCAGCATATGCAACTTGTCGTCGGAGAGCTACGGAGACTATAAGTAAACAAAGAAAATCCTAGTGAGATTAACTGTGGTGGCTGTGTGGCAAAAGAAATAGAGGTAGAAGACTGTAAGGCTATACGAGAGCTCAATGGTAGTGCATATGCATCATTCAGCGTGTGCAATGAAGAGCGCATGGCTCTGTAATGAACGCTTACTTTAGAGAAGCTTGTGGCCTGTCCTCTGAAGCGGCATTCCAGTTCGCAAGATGGAGCTTGCGACCCGATAAGGTGTGGCGTCAGTCGAAGGGGCTTAGTGCGAATAAGACCAACATCAGTGGCACAGCACGGCACAACATTACATTCCCTGTGGTGCGGCATAACATTCCCAGCGGTGCAGCACGGTGCTGTGAAAGTAGGAAGACGAGCGCTCCCAGTAGAGGAGCTGGAGGCAGAGGGCGTATTAATGAGAGGAACAGGACCATCTTGGTGTACAAGGAAACGGGGCATCTCATTGGGCGTGGATTGGTGTGTGCAACAGCTAGGAAGGACTTGAGAAACATATACTTATACAGAGGAAAGACTACGAGGGACAAAATAAAACAAAGGAAGCATTTTTTATACAGGAAAAAGACAGACCAAGCTGTTAAAAAAAAAAAAAAAAAAAAAAAAAAATACACCACAAGATTGTGGACTGCATAGAAGGTGTGATTTAGCATTTCACAGCTTGGAGACTGCAATTATACCACCACCAGTGTTTTTAGCCCAAGAAGGAAGACGGCCCATTGAAAGAGAAGAATGGGTATATAATTTTGAAAACTGCTTGGAAGCTTTAGATGGTAGGGAGTTCTGTGCTTTGTGGAAAAAAGCAGTCTTGTTGAGTGCATTGGGCAAAGAAGATCAACATGTGTTTAAGTATTTACCAGTCACAGTGGTGAACGATGGCCAACCAATAGAAGATGTGTATATAGATGCAAAGAAGAGGTTGGAGAAAAGGTTTGCCAGAGACACCAACATAGTCATGTGTAGGCATAGGTTCCACACCCAACCACAAAAAGGGGATTAATCAGATGAATTTATAGCAAGGTTACCAGCCCATTTTTGAGAACTAGACACCCGGGGAAGTCCAGGGTGGGGTGACTTGTGTGGCTCTCACCAGGTTCTTTTTTTACCCAGGATTGCTTTCAAAGCTCAAATCTTGCCTAAAAAAACACATTTTCCTTGCATCTCTGTGAGGAAAAGTCCTGGAATCCGCAGGCAGCCACAAATCTCCTGACACCCAAGTCTCCTGAGAAAAACAGTGCCTCATTAGTGTGTGTGTGGGGGGGGGGGCGCAAGTGCCCGCGACAGGGAAAGGCCCAAAACGTATTGTGGGGACATCAAAACGACCTGGTTTTGCAAGGGGGCCACTTGCGTTTTTGGTCCCGGCTCAGCAGCCGTCTAATGAAACCTACCCAGACATTTCTGCAAACTAGACACCTGGGGGAGTCTAGGGAGGTGTGGCTTGCGTGGATCCCCCAATGTTTTCTTACCCAGAATCCCCTGCAAAGGTGAAACACTGAATAAAAACACTAGTGTTCCTTGCAGTTCTGTGACGTAAACTACAGGAATGTGCAGGAATTCACAAAATTCCTACTGTCCAGCGACCTTGCATGAGGACTACTGTTGACCCTGGTGTAATTCATTCCTGATGCAGACACTAGGCCTAGGCACACAAGTAAGGTAGTGTTTTTATCCGGACAAGTGGGGGGAATCCACTATCTATGGAACCAGAGTGCAACAGGTGAGGCTTCTTATTTCTTCCATTATAAAGTTATGAGTTGCTTAGTGGCCCCAGACTTACGACTCTTTAAAATCCAGTCCAAGCTGGTCACTCCTGACACATCTGCTGGAGGAATTCCTAAAAGCATAGTCGATGGGTCCGCTGGGAGTGGTTACCGTAGGGTTCCTTTGATGTTGCCTAGGATCTCTTTCCAAAATGTTTGAATTATCGCACAAGACCAACAGACGTTTAGGAATGTGCCCTCTTCCAGTTCACAGTGTCAACATATGCATGAGGCAGTAGGAAACATTTTG
This sequence comes from Calotriton arnoldi, assembly GCA_963921515.1. Taxonomy (NCBI): domain Eukaryota; kingdom Metazoa; phylum Chordata; class Amphibia; order Caudata; family Salamandridae; genus Calotriton; species Calotriton arnoldi. The sequence goes on from CAWUFW010000319.1 coordinate 2,019,917, forward strand.
TGTAGCGTAAGGGGGAGTGAAATACTACTACTATATAACTTTATATGCCAATGTTATGTTATAGACATTTATATCGCGCACGGCTACTCAAGAGTGTCCCGGCGCGGAAGCCAAATGAAAACGGTGAGGAGCTGAAAGCAACTGCAAATTAGATAAAAAGCAGGGTTTTTAGCCATTTCCTGAACAACCTAGGGTCCTGAGTGTTGCGCAACTCGTAGGGAAGGGAATTCCAAGCTTCTGCTGCCTTGTAGGTCAAGGAACTGCCCCCCATTCTTGTAAGACGGAAACGGGGGATCACTGCCAGGCACTGCGAGGCTGAACGCAGCTGTCTTTGTGGCACATAAAAGCTAAAACGTTTTCTAAGATAAAGCGGGCCAGATCCGTGCAGGGCTGCATGGGCCAGAGTAAGGGCTTTGAATTTGACTCGTTGAGCCACGGGGAACCAGTGCAAATCATGCACATGTTGTTTTATGCTTGATCTTCCCGGTATGTTAAGCAAAGCCCTGGCCGCAGCATTTTGTATTACCTGCAGTTTCTTCAACTGGTACCCTGGCAAGCCAATGTACAGTGCGTTCGCATAATCAATGCGTGTGAGAATCGGGGCGCGGGTAACCATTTCCTTGGCTGCCCTGGGTAACCAGGGTAAAAACTTCCTAAGAGATTTCAGTGTACCAAAGCACTGTCCTGCTAGTTTCTTTATCTGCGTGGAGAACCGGAGATCTTCGTTAAACCAGACCCCCAGGTTTTTGACTGGTTGACCCGCAGAATTAGGTAGAGGATAGTCTGCTGGCCAAAGTGACTCCCTAAACTGTGGAGGAAAAGACCCATACAGAAGAACCTCCAACTTGTCCTCGTTACACTTAAGCTGAGCAGATGAGAGCCATTTAAAGACGGCTGTAAGACAGGCTTTGGCCCGGGCATATGTAATTTTCCCTCCAAGTGAAGAGGAGCTGGGTATCGTCCCAATACCTTTGGGAGATACTGCGTAATGTTTTGGGTATGTCTCACCATAGTTCTTTCCATTCCTTGAGGGTGGGGTTCTTTCCCAAATCTCTGGGCCATCGTGTTTGGTATGTATGAGAAGGGCTAGGTTTTGAATCCTTAAGCACGCAATACTTTCTAGAAATTAAACTTTCCATGCCCATGTATGAGAACACTAAATTGTCAAAGGCCGTGAAGGACAGTGTAGCCACCTATGGTTTGGGTGCATGAAGGGCCCAGTGCTTCAGCTGAAAAAATTTGAGTCAAGATTTCTCCAACACCTCAGACTTATTTACATTCTTCAAAAACAAAATATTTTAATGTGAAAAAGTACAATAAAAAAAAAATAAATATAAATATATATATATATATATATATATATATATATATCTATATATATATCTATCTCACGCTCACTCTCCGTCTTTCTCCCCTTCCACTCACGATCGGGTGCTTCGTTGCGCGGTGACGGACACCGCGCGGATCAACACAATCCTCAGCTCACGGCACAACCATAGATGCACCAGCACTCGCAGGAACGTTTTCTCCCAGAATTTTATTGGGTTCTTTGTTACACGACCAGACGCGTTTCGGCTGCCGCCTTTATCAATAGTGGCCGGCGCCGGCTTGAGACAAGTTTAAATACACCAATACTGATGAACATAAACATATATATATATTTATTTTTTAAATTATTTATAAATTACATTAATATTTACATTAATTTACATTTTAATTTGATGCATTAATGTACTGTAACATTTATTATTTCTGGATTAAAAATACATATTTACAATTAATTTACAATCATATTTTACATTAAAATATTATTATTTTTTTTTTTTAGAACAATAATCTTTAATAATTTTTCCTATACTTTCCTATAGTGATATCTTTCTATGGTGGCAAAGGTCTCCACCTGTGTGTGTGTACAGTTACTAGTGGTAAATTTACCCTAGTAAATCCTGCTGTTGAAGGTTCCACGTCTTGAGATGACGAATAGCAAAAAAGTGACACCTAGGTATAATAATATACAAGTAAGTAAAGATGCCCGTGTATATTAACTGTGGTACATAGGCCCCAACCTGTTTTATTGTCTGACTACAATCTGCCAGATTGTATTCTTGTACGAGGCAAGGTTATGTGGCACTCATTCTATACGATCTAAAGCACCATATTTTAAATTCAGTACTGGGGTCTTTTTTTTGGGGGGAGAGAAAATGTAGTCAGGCTTTGCTCTTTGCTCTGCAAGCCTCCTGGTTGGCTCACAATACCAGATGATAAACATTATAGTATTACATTTTTAATAGATTTAAAAGCACAGATGCTTTCATCGTTTTTTATTTTTCTCATTTCTTGTTTCACCCATTTGTTTATTACATTTAATGTCTCTTGACATCTGTGACTCTTCAGCTTAATCCATCATAGCCAATCTGCGAGAGATTGAATCGTCATTTAATAAAACAAGTGTACTTTTCAAATTCATATTTATTTTAATACTGAAACTGAGATAAAGTAAGCGCAAGGCAAATAGTATTAGCCAATAGCCATTTGATAGTCACTTAATAAGTAAAAGCAAAATGGGTTGTATGTTTTATTCCCTGCATTGCTTCTTAACTACAGTAACAGTACAGTAACTACAGTAATATTTTCATTACAAATTAAACCCGAAAGATTATTTTTGTGCAGTTGATCCTCAGATCAGTAGTATGTTTCAGATTTGTTTTGGTCGATTTGATTATTTTCGTTAAACCCTAAATACATAAGCCTCAATTATTTCACGTTGATGGCGAATTGATGACAGGCCCTGAGGAGAGTGGGTCAGATGAAGGTGAAATGTAATTGAAGTGGTGTGGAGGGGTCGCCCCAGTCCGCTCAAGACCAGAGTCCTCTGCTACCCAAAATGAAGTACAGAATGTACCGCTGCTCATAGCTCAGCTTTGTCGGGGTGACTTTGGGATATAAACGTTAAAGATGTAGCATGAACCCTTCAACCCTCAGTGAAAGTCTTCCTGAAACTTGCTTCGCTCAGAATGGGGAACCACTTTGTTCCCAATTCTGAAGCCTCTCTGGCTCCTCTCATGGAGTGAAATCGTGGGGTGATGCTTATGCCCCTGCGTCTAAGGGGTGGGCCACATTGCTCTTGGGAATCTGACAAGTGAAAATTGAAGGAGGTGATCACAGGAGTTGTAGAAGACCAAACCCCAGTGGTCGTTGCTGTAGGGGTCAGACAGCCATTGCCGACCTGCCTTTCTTGCCCAAGGTCTTCCAAACATCCATGGTGGCAGGTGTGTATGACGTGGATGTAGAAGTAGAGGTTGTCTGCTTCCCGGCTCCCTCACAACAACACTTACATCAGGGGGCCGGCAGCCAGGTGAACTATGCAAAGACCTGTAACCTCTTCAGATCTGACCTCACTTTGGTTAGGACCATCTGTTAGGATTCCTTATGTGGTTTAACCGTTTAATAATGCTGATAGTTGCAGAGCGTTTTTTTTAACTGATAATTACTGGGATAACCTTGTTGCAGATCCTGTCTAAAGAAACATTTTGGGTTTACTGCGTTTTGGACCTCAGTATTTGGGCCGATGAGCTGAGACTCTGGCACCAGCAGTGAACCTAAAGCAGGCGAGGGGAGCTTGAACTCACTGAAGGAAGGAACACTCTCAATGCTGCTTCCTGTGGCTAGAGGTCTAGAATGAGCATCCTCCATTAGTCTTCAAACTGCGATTCTGCACTTCATTATTCTCTAACGTGAGACTCTTCTCTGGAATAAGGTATTGATTCTTCGTTGAAAACGACATTACCTAGTGGTGCCCCTTTGTGTACGTGCGTCCAAACGGACATTGTTAATAGTAAAAGTCCCCTTGGTTATTTTTTTGCCCGATTTAATAATTTGGTTACATTTAAACTGAGGATTCCTCGTATTGTGAAAATGTTGAAAAAGAATTATTGCAAAAAACAAGTATTGGTAAAGTCAAACGGTCTTGTGCTGGCTGCCAGCCATTTGGCTTTGTCAGTGCCTGTTCTGTTTTTGTAAAACTTTCTTTTTCAGGTCCTCTCCAGTATTGGAAAAAAAAACAAGGGCTAAAAGCAAACATCGTTTTTTGGTATCGAAAGGCACACGTTGCAATAGCAGTCCCTGGTGCCGAAGGGACTACTTTGTGTGTGCATATGCTCTTGTAAAAGAAGAATGCCATCAACTCACGCTGAAGTTAGCCAATAGCTAAAGCGGGGTTACCCATTGTACGATGCTGTCCACTGTAGTGTGTGGAAGAAAAATGCAAATAACATCACCATAGACCAATGGATGTCGAAAATTGTGTGAAAATCAACATAAGTAAGTATATTATATGTATGATTTTGGTAAACTCTAGAGGTCTTGGTTAATGCCAGATCTAAAAATGGTTGTGTACTTGAGGAAAGGAAATTAGGGTGATATGAGTCCCTGTTAAGACCATTATTGCTTGTGGCCTAAACATAATCTCACTATTGGTCAATCTTTACTTGCAAATGAGAATAAAGCTACTTGAAATGACGGATATTCCTTTATGTAGGTATAGTAAGGTCGTACCCTGTGATGTTTAGAGAAATAATTTGTAAACTGCAAATTCCGTTGATGCACACAACATACCTCACTAAACTTTTTTAAGTGTTTTTTTCCATTAATGACACTTTATAGTTAAATTCTTTTTAATAATTTGTTTTCGATCTTGGTCTTAACAGAGACCCACAATAGAACCTCTTACCAATGCAAATTAGCATACAGCAACAAAATTGAAATGAATTAAAATGAACAGTTAAGTAAATAGTCTTTAAACCATCTAAAAAGTAGCTTGTGGAACCATTCTTCCGTGGCTGACGTTTGCTGGAAACTCTGTCACAAAGTAATGTTTGCCTGGCCCTCCTACACATTGTTGCTAATGTTTTCTGTTGTATAATGCTGTGAAACTATGGAGGAGTTCTTTTAGAACTGAGGAATAAAAGCTCGGCATTATTCTATACTGTAAGAACATTCGTACAGAAACGTTTAGATGGAATTTTCACTTGTTCTCACGGAACATTATGTTCAGACACATATCGACCTTATAGTGGCGTCTCTGAACTGCACAATCGCAGCAGTGTAATGGCCTGTCGAGCTGGAAGGGATGTGATGTGCTTAAATCCGTGCTCTACTTCCTTTGTTAAGGGTTTCGACCAGAGCTCTTGTGAAATATTATCCCCTATTGATACTTTCCATTTGAGATGTATTTATTTATTTATTTGAGAGTTTTATATAGCACTAGCTTGCACTGGAACACCGATATGCGTAACTTGGCGACTTGCGATGCAACAGATTAATGCAAGAAAATAGTGTTGGAAACAATTGTTTTTGACTTGTATTATTTGTGGACTCTTTTTGCAATTTAGGTCAATCTAAATTTACAAAGGAGTTATTTCTTTTGGAAGAAGCAATTGGACAAAGCCTTCACAGAAAGAATGCTGCTCTCTGTTAAAATATAGAGGTGCTAAGTGAGGTGTTGGGGGAAAAAAAAAAAAAGCGTTAGTAAGCATTCTCTGTTTAGTATGTTTTTTGAAAGTTTGTGTTTCTGCAATTTACAGGTGCCACCTTTGGGACGATGGCAGCTCCTGGCCAGTAGTGGGGTGGGCTGACGCTGGCCAGGAGCTCTGATCTTTTATGGAAAAGTCAACAGTTAACAATAGGGACTCCCACTGGCAGCAGTGCCCACCCATCATCACCAGTAGAGTGAAAAAAAGGGGACCCATATTGACATGGCAGCAGCCCCATGCAAGTAAGATTCACCTCCCTCGCCCCACCACGAGTGCAGCAGTGCCTTCCTGCTCTGTGCCCTCTGCCAGATGCAGACTAGCTGTGCAAGTCCCCTGCCGTTCCTCCTGCAGCCAATCCAAGGTCTAAGAACAGGTCGACCTCCAAAGCGGTCTCCCTTAAGCGATTTCTGGGCATGTGAAGGGGAAAGTGGAGTGTCATTCGCTGGTGGGAATCCTGTAGCCTAGGATTGGTTGGCTGTTGTCTGCGCAGAATAATGCTTCCAGTTCCACTCTTCTTCGAGATAACCAACAGTCCTGAGCTCAGGAATAGCTTCTCGCTTGTTGCTTTTCTGCTTTCCGACAATAGCCTCTAACCCAGCTGTGGTTGACCAAGCAGTAACTTATTTCGATTAATCACAGTAACTTCCCGAAATGAGAAATAAACACAAGTTCTTGGGACATTATTGTCTTGGAAGTCTTGTCATGCTGTCCTCGTGCTCCATTTTTATCGTTTCGCAGGATGTGTGTTGCATCACATTGTTGTATTTGTATAGTGCTTACTACACCTGTGTGTCAGTGTTAAAGCGCTTACCCACATTGACAATAAAACTACACAGCATGAAGGGTGGTGTTTTTGTTGTGAGTCTATATGGGAAGTGTTTTCATGTGGGTGATAACCTCCAAGATACTGTTATTGTGTTATGGGATGCAGCGCATAGTGATGTGAGGGTATGCAAGAGGCAGACAAATTGTAATAAGGACTAACCAGCTTAGCCGTAGGAGCAATTTGATGTTGTGCATCTGTACACCAAAAAAGGGGGTAATAGAAGCAAGCCCAATAATGCATATGGCGACATGCGTCAGGCAGAGGAAGATGCTGTTGAAGGAGTAAAAGCTGGCAAAAAAAGGCAAGAATGATATTAGTATTTTAACAGATACGTTGGATAGGAAGAAATCTTGCTTTCTACACAGGTCACTCTCTGTAGCTATCTCATTAATAATGCATGTAGTTTTGAAACGAATTATGTTCTGTTTCCAATGTCTAATCACTTGGTTGAGGCCAGGAATTCTTGCAAGGTTGTCAAAAAAAGTGTTAAGTTATGCACTTGGGTAGCCTATAAAGCAGGTGTCTCCAACTAGTGGATTGCAAGCTACCAGTAGCTTGCAGAATCCTTCAGAGTAGCTCTCAGCCTTGACTTCATTTTTAACTAAGAACTGCAAGAAATAAGTGTTGCATTTTCCTTTTAAAGAGGAGTAAAGGCTATGTTTATTTTACATTATTACCAGGCTGCAGATAGAAGGGCCTGATAATGAGCAGTGCTCCACTCAGATTTATGAGCCAAGTGGGTCACAGAGGTTCAGGATTGAAGCACTGAGGTATTTAACTCTGAAATAAAAGTAGCTCTCACTCAGTATTTGGAGCATGAGAACAAAATTATGTTTCTGAATGCTTTTAAATGGGAGAGCATTTAAATGAAGTTAACTTAATGATTAAGTTAACTCCATTTAAATTTTCTCCCTTTTCAAAGTGTCACATTTACAAACAGGCATCTTGCTCCCTGTGGCTGGTATACACAGCGCCATACTTATAACTGAAAAATACAGCAATTTTATTTTAAACGGGAGAAATTTAAAATGAAGAAAAATGTTTCTATGACACATTGTCTTAATGTTTTTCTCTACTTTAAAGTAAGCCAATTCAATCCTAATGTATTATGAAACATGTTTTTTCACATTAAATCCCTCACATTTAAACAAATGACTGTATTTTCCTTTTATAAATATGGCACAACATATACAGGCCACTGTGCGTAAAATGCCTGCTGTTTGTAAAGACACTGTGACTTGGGAGAAAATTAAAATGGTGAGTTTTATGTAATGCATATAAACATAGTTAACTCTCCAGTTGAATTTTCTCCTATTTCAAAGTGTCGCAATTACACACAGCAGGCATCTTGCTTCCAGTGGCTGGTAGACACGCTGCCATATTTATAACTAAAAATACGGCCATTTTTGTTTTTTTAAACAGAAGAAATTCAAAGTGCAGAAAAATGTCCCATCAAGTGCAGAAAAATGTTCCTTATTATGAATATTTTTGCAGAACATTTTACTGCACTTTAAATTTCTCCCATTTAAAAAAAATGGTTGTATGTTTGTTTGTGTTGTACATGTAACAGTGCCACATTTGGCGAAAGGTATGTCCTGTGCCACAAGTACATACGACACAGGCTCCCAGTCACCCATACACATATATCCCATTCATTCACACACATGTTCATACATCCCCACAGTCCATGAACTCCCTGACGCACATGGCAGCCCTATCATAGTACCCCTACTCACAGTATTTTGTTCAAACCCTAGTATCTGGCTGGTAACAATGTGCGAGTTACATGGCATGTAGTAGCTCACGACTATTTCCACTGATCAGAAGTAGCTCTCATTAAAGAAAAGGTTGGAGACCCCTGCTATAAAGTGACTTTGTAAAACCATAACGTTATCCACATTACTGTGAGGATTGGTTAACTACTTGCTTCTTTCATCTCTGGGAACGATAAACAACAACTGGGGAAGTCAGGATGACTGTCATATGACTTTCTGGTTACTTGGTGCATGAATATCCAGTTGATTTGGGGAGCTGAAAGAAGAACTCCATTCTGAAACTACAGTTTAAATCTGTGTCTTCTCTAATTGTCTCCACTGCTTGAACACGCACTATTCTTTTACTTAGTTTTCCCATTTTGTTTCTAGGATGGAAATGGGCAGGTAAAAGAAAAAAACCTTACATATACCAGAGTGCACATTGGCTTAAATGGGCATCGCTCTGAAAAGGTCACGTCCGAGCTCTCCACTTGAGAAGCATTTGAAACCACCTTCATGGCACTTTACATCCAGAAATGAGGATTGCACAGTTTTTCTTGAGTGCAATTTGCGATAATGTATAATGCATGTGATATAAAATATAAATTAGACCAGGAATTGCTCACAGGGTTTGTTGCTTATGTTTGTTTTAAGGCACTGCAGGAAGCCTTGGCGCATCTGCATCTTAATTCTACCCGTGGAGATACTTCAAAGTGAAATAAGTGTTCCTGCAACATGCCCACAGTCCTTTTGTTTCCGATATCTAGTTAAAGATGCCTGGACGGATCCGTTTCGTGGTTCTATATCTTAATTTAATATATGATCAGTTTATTTTAATTCTATTAAGTGTGATGTTTGCGACTATACAGCTCTTTTATGCTCAAACATACTGGGAGAATCAGTTTTTTTTGTTTTCTAGTCATGTGGGTATTTACAATAACTTCATGTACAGTGTGACAACTCAAGACAGTTACATTATGAACAGCTTGTGCATATTCAGTTAGTCTGAAGAGGATGGTGCAGTTAAACATAACCAGCCTTATTTTAATACATTACAACACAAGTTCCCAAGCGGCTATTTTCTCCCAGCATTCCACGCCTGATAATGCTACTTGGCTTATAGCAGTTGGATAAATCCTACTGGGATAATCAAACTTGGGCTAGGAAGTGTGGGAGAGACTGTCATCCGGCGTCCGCTTGTCCCCTAATGAAGGGACCCGCAAGTTCTCAACCCCGAATTCTGGATTATACAAGGTGTCCCGAACCACTTAATAATAATAATTCGTATTTGTAAAGCGCGAACATATCACCTCTCAAGGGTTTCAAGGCGCTGGGGGCCGTCTTAGAGATTAAGTGAGCTATTGCCCAGAGTCACATGATGCTGAGCAGAGCAGCCGTCGGGGATCGAACCGCAGTCCCCCACTCCGGAGTCAGCCGCTCTGGCCGCTGTGCCACACCTCCCCCTTCACTTCATGAGGATATGAAACCGCCAGGTGTGCGAGCCGTGTACCAGCATGGGCGAAACCAATTTTTTTTTTTTAAAAACCTCTCAAGCTTCTGTCTCCGGGAACTGCTCCACAGACCATCGATTGAGCGTGCGAGGAGAGGGATAGCAAGGGTGATTTGCTGGGGCCCAGGGTTTCGCACTAAAGAGGACTTGCCTGCTAGTGACGTACTGGGAGAATCATGGGTCAATTCAGTTTCACAGGTGCACATAACTTGGTCAAAAATTAATCCATTCAAAACAACGACCTTAATCTTTTAACCTTTGTGCAGGACAAATTTGATAAAGATTTGTTCAGCTTGATAAACTCTTTCCTGTGTGTTGAAGGGGTAAATTATAAACAGATCTTTTACTTAGCTCAGATTGCATATTTGCTAACCCCTAGAATGTACCATTTGGCACAAATCCACCTTAGATGCCATAGGCATCAAGATCATGGTGACTAGAAGTGCATTTTCATCAAATCTTTGTGAAAGGTGAGGCAATATAGAGTGCGGAAAATGGTTTCCGGACTGCCGAATTTCAGGAATACACTGTATAGTATTGAGTTGAATCTACCTTGTTCTAAATATAATTCATACTGAGTGTGACAGATGGTAATAGTAAAATACAGTGACTAATAGGAGTTATTTCTCTGTCTCAAAACCACAGATTACGAACTAGAGTCATCTACGAACCGTAGCCGACATCTGATATTCAGGAGCCGCAAACTACTGCACTCCCAGGGAAACACAAATTGCTTCTAAATGTTATAAAATGAAATATTATGCTGAAACATGATGAATGCCAAAACAGCACATTGTATTGTCCCAAAATGGCTAAATAAATTACTTCTGATTAGAAGACTGCAGAAATATCATGGAGTAACATGGTTTAGATAACTGACTATATGTAGGTGTTGAGCTATATTTAAAAATGAACCGCCAACTCTAATTCAACCGCTCTGATATCAATTATTGGGTAAATGTGAGAGTATTTGCCTTGGGATATTTTTAGAAATTGTCTAGGGTGCAAGCACTGTATTGGGACATTTTGAGAAAGAGAATTGGTGGTTAGGGAAGCCATGTAGGAGTGGGTACAGAGAAGATTACAGTAGGATTCTATTTTATTTCATTTGCTTTTGAAATCCCTTCCAGGGCTTTGGCACGTTACATATGGAGAAAAGTCATGTTAAATGGCTGACTGACTCTTCAAACCTACAATATGCACTTCTTGACAGTCATCAACAGTGGATGCTCAAATAAACAGACTACTCTCTGACAGATTGTTATTTCTCTCCATGCCATATTGCATTTTCGGATAAAGATATTGTGCATAATCAAAATTTGAAACATGAGTCTCTGATTTTTGTCAGGTGGATGTCAGGCCATAAGTAAGAAATAAATAATGGAGCTTGCATATTTTCAAGCAGGAGAATTATGCTTGTCCATTCTCTCGTCCCTTAATGCCTTTGTACAAAGAGAATATTTCAAATCTCCTTCGACACCTTGCCACAAAGCTACCCATCATTAATCTTCTCCTTACTCAGTGATTGCTTACAAAAATATGTAGCTTTGTCCTTCTTTTTTTTAAATGTTTGCCCTAGTGACTTTTTTAGGGTATTACATTAGTATTGCAAGAGTTGGGGCTGGGGTAAGAATTTACAAATTCTTTACATCTTGTTGTGCCTTAGCAAAGAGCATTTTATTGGATGTGGATCATATCACTGATGCTATATATGCAGACTGAATGTTGTTTTGCGCATCCCCTACATTTACAAGTTCAAAGCAATGAAAATAGGCTCATGTCTGCGATACAGATCACTTCTGGGGTGAGGATCTTATGGCAGTCGTGAACTGATTTTCTTGTTCTTCAGGAGATCAAGAGCATGATCACTCAAAGATAGCCACTGGATCAGTTCCTCTCGAAGGTGACCTGCCTCTTTGCTGTCATCACCAGTCCTCTTTGATGGGATCCTCTCTTCTTTACCCCGGCGTCTCACAGAAGACCAGCAGTCCCCCGACTGAACCTATGCAGATTCAGCTTGGCACAGCTCCATCCACATTCCTTGCACTGTTGCTGTCAGAATGAGGCATGCAGTTCAAAGTGGGGGGCCTTCATGGACAGCAGCCATTACTTAGCATGCAAAAAACACTTCCAGGTCAGGGTCAAATGAAAACAGTTTTTGTCTAAAGTCTTCTGTTGGAACAGGAGAGGAATTACTTATGTGCCTTGTGACAGTTGCTCCTGGGCTTTAGGCAACCTCTCACCCCTTGTACCATGTCACTCAAAAGCATTGGGCAGGTCACTTGGCCTTCCCTCCCTGAAGTCTGTTTTTATGAGTGAAGGGAGAAGTCAACCAATGAAGGTGTGCTCAGTGGATATAATGCGAAAGGTTGCTGTGGAAATTTGCAGTGGTTTCCTGCCAGCGCATAATGGAAATTATGCATTAAGGAAACCATCAATGATGAACCTCTTGAGATACCGAAAAACTGGCCATGGTATGTGCTAAATGTTCCTAATGATATTAGGCTATGACGTCTTGATTGGGCACAATGAAAACTATGCAAATGTTGTCACAGCACTTCGTTCCTCTCTACTGTGTGAATTCAAATTTTGCTAGGTATATGTAAACTTATTTTGGGGGTTTCCTGCCCGTTAAATACCACTCTCTGAAACAGCACCTATATGTTTCAGTATTCTTGCAGAGATCATTGGCCCTTTCACTTCATACAAGGAAAAAAGTATAGTGCTTTCATAATCAATTAAATTCCTTTTTTTAAACATTTTATTGATTTTATCTTATCATCCAAAGTTATCAAACAGAACAACAACAGAGCCACTGTCCCCTCCGGATACCATGCATCAATCCAGGATATTGGGACAGTGTCCTCCCTTAGTTTAAGTGGTCCCCAAGTCTAATGTGCTGAGTCTTAATTTCCCCCCCTGGGGGGGTCTCACCAGATCTCATCCATCCTTCGTTGGACACAATGCCTCCCTTCTCACCAACAGTCCAAGTCTCCCGCGGCCCATCCTCCCCATACTTTGTCATATTTTCAGGTACATCCTCTTCCCTCGTAAAGCAGCTTTTCTCTCGCCCTGCACAATTCCATTCCCTCCACCCATTCTTGTAATGTTGGACTTGTTGTGCTGCCCCATTTCTAAGCAAGTTCTCTCTTTGCAACCATATAGCCTAGATTAATCAGTTAATTATAGGATGTTGCATCAGTCTGCCCAGATGCCCAGCAGTGCCACCAGTGCGGTCAGTGCTATGGACACTCCTGTGGCTTTCTCTAAAGTGTGTGTCAAGCCCCCCCTCTCCCCCCCAGAGGAGTAGTATGTTCGGGCAATTCCACAACGTACAAATGACCGAGCCCTGTTGGCCACAATGTAGGAGGCATAGATTGTTTTGGGGCTCTGCCTATTCTATGTAGGAAGACATGGGTGTAATACACTCTGTACAGGATTTTAAATTATATCAGATGGAAGCTTGCTTTAATGGCTACCTTCCTCCACAACTGGAGCCCGCCCCCCCAGTCATCATCCTCCAGTTCCCCTACATCCCTCTGCCACCTTGTCCTCAACTGTCAGCCCTCTCTGTGTATTCCTCATTAGCATGGCATAGGTAAGGGGGATGGCCTTTTTCACCATATTCCCGTCCAATAGCAGACGTTCCAGTGGGGTGTCCTCCTTTGTCTCCTCTCCTCTGGGCATCTTGGCCTCCGGGGCATGTCTTAATAGCAAATATTTAATCCTTTGTGTGTCAGCCATATCGTATTCAGCCCGTAGGTGAGTGAATGGTATTATTCCATTCGCATCCCATACATCATCTAGAGTGGTGAGTCAGATCAGATACCACTGTCTAAAGTCTGGGAGATTCGGTACTGATGTAGTCTCGTACCCACCCACAGGGGAGTTCTAAGTGTAAACCTCTTTCCCCATCCCATTTCTCTAGTTAATCTGTGGGCACAACCGTAACTGTAGCCGGCAGGCCATCTGACGGCATCTACCCCCTGTAGAGTACATGGACATAGCTTTATTGTCCCAACTTCTCCCGGTCTATTCTAAATGCTGGCTATTCTACTGGGGCATATTCCCACTCGTTCACCATGTGTACCTGTGATACTTTGTAGTACCTACGAATGTTCAGTAGTGCAATGCCCCCTTCATATACCAATCTGTGCAGTGTAGAGAGTGCAGTCTGTGCCGGGCTTGCCAGCCAGACCAGCAACCGCAAGTGTGTGTTCGTGGCCAGGATGAAAGCGTCGGGGATGGCATATGGGCTATTTTGCAGTACGTAAGTAAATCTGGGTAGGTCTATCATTTTGAATAACGCTGCTCTACCCAGACGTGAAAGTGGTAGGGCTCTCCAGTGATTTATATCCCTCTCCTGTCTTTGTAAGAGTGGGATCAGTTTGTCCTCGTAATGTCTTTGTGCATCCCTGGATACCCAAAAGCCCAGGTATTTGAAGTGTTTGGTTTCCATCTTCAGAAGCAATGGCAGCCTGTCTCCGTCTGACCTGCTACTCACCGGGAATATCGGAGAATTCTCCCAATTTATCCCCACCCCAAATATGCTCCATATTCAGCAAATACCTCTCTCAGGCATTCCAGCAAGGCCTCTGGTTCTGCGATATATAGTAGTATATCATAGGCGTATAGCGATATTCAGTCTTCCCATGATTCGCTCCAATGATTTCCCATATCTGGGCATCAACCTGTTTCCATTCCGCCAGGGCTTCTAAGACTATGGGTAATAACATCGGTGATAGGGGGCACCCTAACCTTATGTCTTTCAGGAGGGTTAAGTTCCTGGACAGAATTCCATTCACATTGAGGCATGCTCTAGAGTTTGTGTAGAGGAGCCGTATTCATTTCAGAAATTTGGGCCCAAATCCAATTTTCTCCATAGTGGCAAATAGGAATGGCTACTTTATCGTATTGAATGCCTTATTTGCATTCAATGATGCAACTGTCAGGGGGATCGCTAATGTGTCCGCTATCGCAATATTATTGTGTAGGCATCAGAGATTGAATTTAATCTACCTCTGGGGTCTAAACACTTTCTGGTCTGGGTGTATCAGAGCAGAGATCACACCATGTGGTCTGTTCGCTAACGCCTTAGCTAAGACTTTTGTGTCTGCATTAAGAAGGAATATCGATCTATACGAGTCCCATTTGTCCCGAGTTTGCTGGCTTTGGGAATAAGTACCATGGTTGCTGTGCACAGGTCTCTAGGGAGCTCTCCTCTTCGATATGCCACTGTATACGAATCACTGACTAAATATCGAAGGTCACAATATCGACCTACAAAAATATCGCAGCAAAAATATCGAAGACAAGAATATCGACATCCTATCTACATTAAGGTAAGTACAAAAATATCGGGAAAAAAATATCAATGTCAAAAATATCGTTAAAAATATCGTTTTTAATTTAGGTTTAAAAACATGGTAAAATAAAGTAAATACATATAATTAAAAGAAACATAGTTAAAATATTTTAAAATGCTTAAAAATTATAAGTAATATATATATATATAATTTAAAAATACATTAAACACATATATATATATATATATATATATATATATACTTAATGTTTTATTATTTATTTTAATAACTTATAAATTGTTTAATTTATTTTTATAAATTATAAATACATCTATACACATAAAACAATAATATAAATAAAAATTAAATAAATGTGACAAATTAAAAAAAAATTTTTTATTTTAAATCTTTTTAAAAATAATTATACAGTACATTAGCTAAAAAATACAAAATATTAGATAGCGGAGGAAATCAAATTACTATTCCCACTCCAGTGAGTGCAACAGTAGGGAAGTGTTGGATAGCGTAGGGGCAAAATTACTATTCCCACTCCAGTGAGTGCAACAATAGGGAAAGTGTTGGATAGCGTAGGGGTTAAAATTACTATTCCCACTCCAGTGAGTGCAACAGTAGGGAAAGTGTTGGATAGTGTAGGGGTAAAAATTACTATTCCCACTCCAGTGAGTGCAACAGTAGGGAAAGTGTTGGATAGCGTAGGGGTAAAAATTACTAGTCCCACTCCAGTGAGTGCAACAGTAGGGAAAGTGTTGGATAGCGTAGGGGTTAAAATTACTATTCCCACTCCAGTGAGTGCAACAGTAGGGAAAGTGTTGGATAGCGTAGGGGTAAAAATTACTATTCCCACTCCAGTGAGTGCAACAGTAGGGAAAGTGTTGGATAGCGTAGAGGTAAAAATTACTATTCCCACTGCAGAGAGTGCAACAGTAGGGAAAGTGTTGGATAGCGGAGGGGTAAAAATTACTATTCCCACACCAGCGAGTGCAACAGTAGGGAAAGTGTTGGATAGCGGAGGGGTAAAAATTACTATTCCCACTCCAGTGAGTGCAACCGTAGGGAAAGTGTTGGATAGCGTAGGGGTAAAAATTACTAATCCCACTCCAGTGAGTGCAACAGTAGGGAAAATGTAGGATCGCGTAGGGGTTAAATTAACATACTTATAAAAAATTTTTTTTAAATAAATAACATATTAATAATTATTTAACCAAATAATTATTAATAAATACCTATTAAATTAATATTTACTTAAATAACATTAAATTACTTCCCACCCTATTCCCCTATAAACACACAACGCGCTACACATAATTAAATTAATTGTGTTATTTGTTTATCAATTAATCAATTAATAAAAATTAATTGCCAATTAATAATTAATTAGCAATAAATTAATTAACAATAACAATAAATAAAAAATTATTATAAATTATCATTAATATAATTTTTAATTAACCAATTAATAAAAATTAATTAGAAATAAATTAATTAACAATAAATTACTAATCAATAACAATAAATATACACATATTAACTAATTAATTATATTTAAATTACTTCCCACCCTATTCCCCTATAAACCCACAACCCGCTACACATTAAAAATAACATAATTAATTTAATTACCAATTAATCCATCAATTTAAATTAATTACCAATTAATAATTAATTTACAATAAATTAATTAACAATAATAAATATAAATTAATAATACATTAATTATAATTATAAATTAACCAATTAATATAAATTAATTACCAATTAATAATTAATTAACAATAAATTAACAATGAATAACAATAAATAAAAACATATTAATTAATTAATTATAATTAAATTACTTCCCACCCTATTCCCCTATAAACCCACAACCCGCTCTGATACTAAAACGCAAAATTTCCTTTAAAAAAAAATTACTATTTTCTAAACATTTAATACATATATTTAAAAATAATGAAAAAACTTTTTTTAAATGATAAACATACATATAAAATACATAACACTAAAAAAAATTCGATATTATTAACTATTTTTGCTAACGATATTAATGACTTCGATATTACTGACTTCGATATTAAAAAATCGATATTACTTACCTTCAAGTCGATATTTTGGTCAACGATATTCTTGACTTCGATATTCTGTACCTACGATATTAAGAACTCGATATTAGTGTAGGTCGATATTTAAAATACGATATTTTGACTGCCCACCACTGTATACATGCTACACAGTGGGCCTGTAGTCTTTCCCGCTGTTCTCTTAAAAAATTCTGCCGAGAGCCCGTTTGGGCCTTAGAGTCATTCCTAAGCATAGCTGCATAATTGCAAGTGTTATTTAATCTTGTGTTACCTCGTTCTCTAGTTCTAAGGCAACTGTCCCTTCAAGCCGTCTATAAGGGCAGTCTCCCACAAAGCATTTCAGGCCCAGCTCTGTGATTCACAACTGGGGGGCACAAAAGGTGTGCATATAACCAGCCCACAATGGCAGAGCGGTCCGGTGCTAACTGATCAGCGCTAAAATGAACAGTATCCCATCTCTGCTCCCTCCCTACCTACCTTACCATGCTGTGGTCTTCAAACTGGTCGGCACCCCAATGCATGGTATGTCCGTCACCCAACATCATCGAAGGTTCGGAATGTCACCATCTGCAGTTCGTATCTTGTCAATCTGATTCGTGGTTAGAGGGCTAAGGCTGCAGCATCCCACGAGCTGTGTTCATGGGAAAGGTCCTGTTGGGTTCTCCACCCCGCTCACAAGACACAAGTCGTCCAGACTCTGCTTCAACAGCAGCAAGCATCCTTAGATTATTTCCTTCGAGGACATCAGAGTAACAGTCGGTAATGGCCCGTGGTCTCCGTCTTCTCCTTGATCAGATTCTTCTTCCTGCACACGCCCAAATTCACTCCCCAATGCGCCCTATTGATTGGTGGGACTCCAGGGAATGTTTGTTGAAGGTCTGCCACCACCCTTGCTCTCTCTGAAATCGCTTGATTCTTTGTTGGTGCCAGAGGTGTCCGTCATTGTCTTGCTTTAGCTTTGCTATGTTTCTTGCGTTCCTGCCTTCGCGGAGCCTGGAACCTCCCTCCCCCCATTGCGGGGGGGTTGCCCTGCCGCTCCAACCAGTCCCATACTTCCTCTGCCTCTGTAAAGATGTAGGTCTCTCCCTGGGCTATGACACAAAGCCTTGCAGAGTAGCGAAGGGCGTAGCAGATGTCCAATGTCCGGAGATGTTGTTTGACCAACAGGAAGGTCTCCCTTTGCTGTTGTACAACTGTAGTGTAATCCAAGAATATGTTGACCTTCGCTTCCTCTACCGTCCATGGCCCATGTGCCCTCACAGCCTGGAGGATGGTGTCTCTGTTGCAAATATTCTGCAATCTGGCCACTCTTGGTCCGCGGTGGGGTGCCAGGAGTCTGTGACCTTCCAGGGATCCTATGCGCTTGTTCCACTGTAAACCATTTCAAGGTTTTCTCCCCCAGGACCATCGAGGAGAGCTACTCCTCCAGGTATAATGCCATGCTTGGGCCTTCAAGTTTCTGTGGGATCTGTACCAGCCGAATGCTATTGCGGTGTAAGTGGCCCTCCGTATCATTTACCTTTTCCACCAAGGAGACTGCCTCCTTCTCCAGTGCCCACATGCAGGAGTCTCAGTCACCGTGAGGCACGCCGGGCTAGAGTAGATTTAACGTCCAATACTCTGTCTGTCAGTTTCCTATGGTCGGTCTGCAGGAGATCAACGTCTTGTACCACTGTGGCAATTTTGTGTTCCAAGACCTTCTTGGTCTCCTTTATTGCTGCCAGGACGGGTTCCGTGTGAGTCGCCAAGTCCTTTCACATTAGCAGTGTTATTTGCCCATTTTCCCTGCTCTTTGGGCTTGGGGTGCTCTCCCCCAAGTGGGCCCTGGTTGCCTTGGCACAAACCTGTTGTCCACTACATCTGTTAAGTCCATGGCGCCCCAGTGGACAGAAGTTGCACCCAGTCTCCAGCATTTCAAAGTTCTCCTTAGCTAGGAACCAAGTAGGTGGCCCATGGGAATCCTCCTGGGAGAGAGGGTCGTACGGCGCTTTTCACAGAATTTACTATTCTCCACATCCAGTATCCAAGACCTGTATTAGATATCCGGACACGATTCAATACAGCTACAGAACATATACGTGGTTCTTGCTTGCATAAATTGCCTTCTGTTGGTGACTTGAACTCAAGCACCCTTCATGTTCGATTTTATCACGAACATTGACTTGAAGAAATTTTAGCTATATTTGACATGATCGCAGTTTCTTGATCAGACCTCAAGCTGTGAATTATCATCTGTGCCAGCCAATTTTCAGGGCGATCTCCCTCAAGGGTTCTTTCCTTCATATCAGCCTACGTTCTCAATAGCTGGAGTTTGCATCCTATTAACTCCCAAGAATGTATGTGGCATTTCCTGAAGAAGGCGTCCAGTACGCCGAAACACGCGTAGAAAATTACCATCTGTCTACAAAAAATCATTAAAAAAAAAAAAATTTTTTGCCACTTTGTATGTTGTTGCACATTATGTCATTTAGGTTATCTGTTTTGTGTATTTTGGTTTGTCTTCAACTTTAGAATTTATGTTTATGCGACTCGCGCGAGCGCGCAAAACAAGATGGCCGCCTCCCGGTGAGCTCCTCCGCGTTTTCGCCCGTTTTTCGCAAAAAACGACGAAATTTTAGTCAGAATATGGCTATAAAGAGGTCGCTGAAGCAGTAAAGCTGGTACCTGTGCTGTGGGTCGTTTTTAGTGCCTCTGGACGACGGAAGTGGTGTTCTCTTCAATAAGGCTCCTGCTCCCAGTCTGCCTTCAGGTACTGCCAGGCTTGTCTGTCAGGGGGCGGAGTAAGCACCTAAGAAAGGGCCTGGCTTGGGCCTAGCCACTCCCACAGACCATTTTAGCTGCTGCACCAGTTTTTTGAAGGATTTGAACACCAAGATTATTATACCTTCCTACAAACATTATATTTAACTACAAATTGGTTCCTTTTACGTCAAAATGGAAAATAAAAATTCTCTACATAATAAAAGGAGACAGCAGGTTTCACCTCCACCTATCAAATCAAAAGCGGTGGAGTCATCTGAACCTTCCTTATCTTTAATTTTAGAAGAAATTCAAGCACTTCGTGTTAATACCGATACCATTGCGTCAGAGATTAAAAATGTACGCAAAGAAATGGCTTGCTTATCAATGAAAATTTCTGACAACTCAATTAAGATACAGGATAATAAGGTTAAAATAGATGCTTTTACTCCACTTATGGCGAAAATATCACCCATGTCTACACTCCTTTTAGATATGGAAAACCGCAATAGACAATATAATCTACGCATTTTCAATCTACCAGAAGATGTTGAAGGGGCCAACTGCAGATTATATCTGGAAACTTTGATTCCTGGCCTGTTGAAAATCAGTTTTCCAGAAAAATTTGAAATTGATAAGGCTCACAGGATTCCTTCTCACCGCAACCCTCAACACACCAAACCTCGACAAATGATCTTTAAAGTTCTCCGTCATCACCATTTGGTTTTGATTAGGAAAGCAGCAAGAGAAATTCCTTCGTTGATGGTCAATGGGAATAAAATATTTATCCATCAAGATTTCGCCAAAGAGACTGTTTCTGTTCGCAAAGAATTCACTGCTCTTCGTCCTCAATTAAGAAGTCTTGGTTTCAAGTATGGTCTTTTTGATCCCTCAACAATGCGTATTTGGAAAGATAACTTTTCGAAATCCTTTCAGCGTCCTCAAGAACTGAAACAATTTCTGGATCTACAGTCACAGCCTTTAATGGATACTCATGAATATACTACTTGACTGTTTCCAGTCATGTACTTTTTGACAAATTACTGAGTTATTCTTCATCGGGCTCCAACGGTATCGGTCATGCTTGTTGAGCATGTGTGCGTTTCACTCCTGATATTAATGTATTCTGTTTGTCGTTTTTTCCATGTTTTATTTTTTCCCTTTCATCTTCCATGTTCTAGAGCTACTACTTTCTCACAACCTCTTTGTATTTTTCACTATCCTCCTCTTTATCCTTTTTCTTTCTCTCTCTCATTATGGCTAGCTTACATAATATTAAAGTAGTTTCATTAAATGTTAAAGGTTTGCGTCATCCAGTTAAACGCACAAAAATTTTAGATTATCTAGGTAGTTGCAAGGCTGATATTTGTTTTATTCAAGAGACTCATATAGATGATAAAATCTTAGATTATATGAAGAAAAAATGGGTTGATACTATTGTTTCATCTCCTGCTAATGGAAAAAAAATGGGGTTGCTATCTTTTTGCAAAGAAACTACACTGCCAAATTCTGAATAAAACTTCAGATGCTGAGGGGAGATATATTATAGTTAAAATTAAAATACATGATTCAGTCATCTTTTTACTCAATGTTTACGGCCCTACGGCGGATGACCCTCTTTTTTGGTCTAACCTTACTACTGAGGTCTTGAAATTGGGTACAGCTCCGTTAATTGTAGGAGGCGATTTTAATGTCATAGCTGATCCTCTATTAGATAGATTATCCTGTACTAAATTTCACCCTCCTAAGGTTTTTCATGCTTTCAGATTATTTATTCAAACCACTAAATTAGTTGATATATGGCGCCTACATTTCCCTACAGAAAAAAGTTTTACATTCTTTTCAAACCCTCATAATTCTCATTCTAGAATTGATTATTTATTGGTCTCTAGACAATTAATTCAATCCGTGAGTTCTCCCAACATTGGCAACATTGATATCTCTGATCATGCTTTAATTTCTTTTGTTTTGAATTTGAATTCATCTTTTACAAATAAATCCAGATGGCGAATGAATACTGATATTGTTCTTAATGAACGTAATAAACCAAAACTCTTAACTGCAATTCAAGATTATTTCCTACTTAATCCTGAAGGTACCACTTCTATGGTTAATAGATGGGATGCTTTTAAAGCATACCTTAGAGGTGTAACTATTTCCATCATGGCTTATGAAAATAAATCCTTCAATAGTAATATTAAAAATATAGAAAAACAAATTGCGAAATTTGAGAGACTTTTCATAACGTCTAATGATCCTCAATATAGACTTAAACTGCAAAAGCTTCGGTATGAATTTAATTCAATACTTAGCAGAAGAGCTGGCATTCAGATTTCTAACTCTAAAGCCAAATTTCGTTTTAATGCCAATAGATCTGGGAAACTCCTAGCCAATTATTTACGTATAAAAAAGAGCAAATCTCAAATAAACTCTATTCATGGACCTAGTGGCAAAATTGCTTTATCTCACAATGATATTGTTAATGAATTTCTGGATTTTTACTCGAATCTATATAACAAGCCTGATTTTCAGGATGCCTCTTTAATTGATTCCTTTTTAACTACATGTGGTTTATCCAGCATCTCTCAATCAGATAAAATAGGGTTAGATTCTCCCATCACTACAGATGAAATTTTGTTAGCCATAAAATCTCTTAAAAAAAATAAGTCTCCTGGTCCAGATGGTATCTCGGCTGAGTTTTATAAGGAATTTCAAGTACAACTTTTGCCCTTTTTATTTCAACTTTTTACCTCTTTTGGTTCTTCAGGAATTACTTCAGGCTCTTTTACTGAGGCTTTAATTGTCGTGCTTCCCAAACCAGATAAAGACCCCACCATTGTGTCAAATTACCGGCCTATATCTCTAATTAATCAAGATTGTAAATTATATGCTAAAATATTGGCATCTAGATTAGCTCCTGTAATGCATTCTATTATACACTCAGATCAATCTGGCTTTATAAAAAACAGGTACTCTGCAAACAATACAAGAGCCTTGCTACATGTTATTGAACAAGCTCCCAATTTAACTTTACCTTCAGGAATACTGGCCTTAGACGCTGAGAAAGCTTTTGATAAAATTCATTGGCAATTCTTATTTAATACCTTATTGTCATTTAATTTTGGTGAGGCATTTATTCGCATGATTTCTGCTCTGTATTATGCCCCTACTGCTCGTTTATTTATCAATGGCCAAATCTCAAATCAATTTTCACTTTTTAGAGGTACAAGACAAGGTTGTCCTCTTTCCCCACTTTTATTCCTTATTGGTATTGAACCATTTCTCAATGCTATACGAAAATGTGATGATATTAAAGGAATTAATATTAAAGATGTTACTATAAAAACTTTAGCTTATGCAGATGATGTACTCCTATTTATTAGTGACCCTATAATCTCATTCCCTTCCCTATTAGAGATTATCAAAAATATTCTACAGTCTCTGGATATAAATTAAATACTAACAAAACTGAATTTTTTCCCTTGAACATTTACTGTACCCCTGATATGATACCTATGACTGATATTATTTGGCAAAAGGATAAATTGAAATACCTTGGGATTTTATTCTCATCCTCTATAAAATCAACAATAACATTTAACTGTAACTTTATTTTAAATTATATAAAAGATAAAGTGTCTAAATGGTCTTCATTACATCTTTCATGGTGGGGTAGAATGGATTCCGTTAAAATGACAATTGCTCCAAAAATTTTCTACACCCTCGCCATGATTCCTACTCAATTTTCACTAAAGTTTTACAAAGATGTTGATAGAATTTTATCCAGATTTCTTTGGAACTGTAAACCGCCCGTATCAGTTATAAAAAATTAAAAATGCCTAAATGTAATGCTGGGTTTGGATTACCAGACTTTTTCCTCTACCACAAAGCCTTTATTTTAAAGCAAAGTTCCATATGGTTTGATCAATCCTGTTTAAACAATTCTCCTATTTGGCTTGATATTGAGAAATCATTGGTAAATCCATTTCCACTCCCCACTTTGTTAACTATGTCTAATAGGTCATCAGTTTTGCATAAATCCGTTATACTAAAGTCCACTAAAATGATTTTTAATTATATAGATTCAATTTTTCTATCTCCTATGTCTATTACTGAAGACATGTCACTATGGTATAGCAATGTTATCAAGCTGAATAGGAATGTTAGTTACTGGTATTCATGGATTAATGCTGGTATTTTTTATCTTAAAGATATATATTCAAACAATGCTTTTTTATCATTTGAGTTTTTACGAACAAGATTTAATTTACCTCAAGCTGATTTTTCTAAATATGAACATTTATGTAATTCCATTTTAGATTCTTTTCCTCAAGATATTCCCTCTAATGTTAAAGCTGATTTATCAATTTACATTCAAACTGTCTCTACTTCAGCACATGGTGTTTCTATTTTATATAAAAAATTATCTAATTCTCTAGGCAGCAACATTACTTTGCTTTCAGTATTTTGGAATAATGAACTTTCACTTTCACTATCCATTGATATATGGAAGGATATTTGGCTTAATAGTATTTCTGGTTGGCTGCCTGTTTCACTTTATCAAACCAACTCATATATCTTATTTAATTGTTTATGGACTCCATTACGTCTCTTCCAAGCTAAACTTCTTCAATCTGCTTCTTGTTGGCACTGTAAATCACACCCTGGTACATTACAGCATATGCTTTTTAAATGCCCTTTAATTTTAAAATTTTGGACTGATGTTTGGGATATAAAAAAGATATTAAATATTCATGAGGATGTTTCTTACAATATGTTAATTTGCAAATCTGCTCTTCTTTCACATAGTTTAAATGACTTAGAAGGTAAACTTTTAATTTCCTAATATCAGCTGCTTTGAAATCTATTACATTTTGCTGGAAAGATGTCTCGCTATTATCAGTACATGCTTGGTGGTCATGGGTTATTTTTACAAGAAAAGGAGCTCAATTGTCCTTGACTGGGCTCAACAATAACTCCAACTCTTTTCATGCTTTTTGGATTCCTGTTGATGTATATATATCTTCTTAAACGGTTTATGTATAACTAATTTAGCTTTTTATTGATCATATAGTATATTTACTGATTCATATTGTAGCTCTATTTATAGACAATGTAATTTGAATCATTATTGATCCCTTTCCTTCCTCTCCTTTTTATGTTCCCTAAGAATAATTATTTTATTTTACCTAATGTAATTCAATTGATATGCCTGTTTATCTTTCTTACTATAACTAGGTATTTTCGATTTAGAATATTATTTTCTGTAATGTCTGTTACTTGTTTATTATGAAAATTCAATAAAATATTTTGAACTCAAAAGAATTTATGTTTATATGATATTCTTA
The DNA here is from genome assembly GCA_963921515.1 of Calotriton arnoldi. NCBI lineage: Eukaryota > Metazoa > Chordata > Amphibia > Caudata > Salamandridae > Calotriton > Calotriton arnoldi. Next base: position 2,045,027 of record CAWUFW010000319.1, read on the forward strand.
TGTGGTGTTTGGTATATGTAGGTATGGATTTGTATATCCAAATTTTTAACTTATATGAATAAAATGATCAACATTTTAACTTTTTGTTAGTACACTGAGTCTATTTGATTAACAATGTGTTATGTTTAGGACTTGATATTCACTTAGTCCATTGTTGCCTAGGAATGTTATTTTCTTATGAATCCTCCTGGGCCTTCCTTGAGCTGCCACTGGCGGGTACCGTGGTTACGCCTGGTAAAGGAAAGAGGCTGCTCCCACAAAGCCTCCTCACGATCTACTCGGTACTGCTGGTCACTTTCCTGAAAGCAGTGTGCGAGGCAGACCTGTGTGCTTCGCTCGCCTCCCAATCATCTGCATGACTTCATCCTGGACCCGCCGGCCATGATGGAGGGTCTATAATGCCCCCTCCACACAGTCGCCCAACAGCCACCAGGGTCAAAGCAGAAGCAAAAAAAGAAGGGCTGCACCGAGTCTTCTCCTCCCTTCTGGCGCAGCAGGATGCCTAGCCGGGCGCCGATTCTCTGTTGGCGCCACCCAGCAACAAGGCTGCAGGAGTTTCCACTCCCTCACTCCCCCGCGCCCCCAAGGTTCTCCTGCAGGTGGCGGGGGAGATTGTCAATATCCGTCGGGCGAGCGGGTCCCCGCTGTGCCTCCCACTCTTCGCTCCCTGCTTCTCCCCGCGCGGGCAGCGGTGGCAGTCCTTCTCAAAATGGCAGACAATTCTCCACTGGCAGGTTCCGGTGCTGTTCCCCGCTCCTTCCGGCATTCAACAGCTGCCCCCAGCTCCCCAAACGTCCACCTCTTCGCCAGAACCGTGCGTCTTCGATCGGTGCCATCCGAAGGCTCAGGATAAATTTGCACGTTAGCCGCAGTACAGGAGCTTCCCGATTGGGCAGCTGTTTAAATGCTGCTCCAGGCCACCCCCAATTAATATATCTAAGTCTATTCATATATTTCTTTTACTACATCTTCATATTAAGTCCAAAACAATGGCCAATTATTTTATGTAACATTCTTATTTGTTAGAAAACGGTCCCTCCCTTGCACCACTCTTGATTAAAGCTGATATTAGAAGATTGGAATGTTGAGCGCTCCATTGCAGACAATGGTGTGCTTCGGGCTTCTAATTGCTGGTAGAAGCCTGGAGCATCAACATTCCAATGTTTGTTCACAGCCGTTGCTGTTCACAAAGGCCTCACGGAGGCCTTTGATTTACATATTAGAACATTCTGCCTTCTAGGGGAGGGATGTTCTAACAGCCTTACAGCCCTCCGTAGTGGCTCTACCAGCCATTAAAGGCCCGCTCCTTGTGAAAGGCCCTCGCCTTCGGCTCGGGCTTTTAAAACTGCAGTGGGCTTTTAATGGCCAGCAGAGCTCGCTACTGCGGGCTCTAAGGCTATATTAGAGCATTGTAATGTTGGGAGCTCAGTTGAAGACAATAGAGTGGCTCAGGGATAATAATGGCTGGTATGTACCTTCAGCTCCAGTAGTCCAATGTTCACCTTTCTGCTTCTCCTTTTTAATTTGATCATTCTACCCCAGTTGGTGGAATGTTCTAATAGATTTTTTACCTTCTGCTTCTGGCTGTAACGGTTGTTAAAAGCCCTAGCTCTCGTAATAGCCCCTTGCCTGTTTCTCAGGCCTATAACTTCGGTTCAGGGCCTTTAATTGTTTAATCTCAACAACACGTTATAATGCTATATTAGAACATTCGAATGTTGGGAGCTCCATTGAAAACAGTGGAGTCCTCCCGGCTTCTAAAGCCTGGAGCTCCAACATTCCAATGTTTTCCTGTCACAGCTTGTTGCTATGAGCAAAGGCCTCACGGAGCCCGAGGGGATTTCAATCTCCTCGGGCTCCATGAGGCCTTTGTTTTATTTGTAAGAACAATCTGCCCTCTAGTGGCGGAATGTTCTAATAGCCTTATAGCCCTCCGTAGCAGATCTATACCGACATTAAAGTCCCGCTCCCTGGTTAAAGACCCTCGTCTTCGGCTCGGGCCTTTAATGGCCAGTGTAGCTCGCTACGGCGGACTTTTTAGACTATATTAGTGTCCATCGATTAATTCTTAAAGGCTTTTCTTTTTCTCTTAAACAGTACACACAAATCGAGACCACAGGAACAGGGCCTTGTACCCTACACATCGTCAGTGGCCAAAATTGCCAACTTGGTGTAGGAGATTATAAGGGACTGTTGCAGATCTTGCAAAATGGTGCTTTATGCTTGAAGCATACACCTTTCTTCGTACAAGTGCAGATGCGCCTAGTGCCTTGTCAGAACCTCCTTATCAGACCCAAGGATCGCTCTCAACATAGAGTTTAATCAGTTCAGACACATTCGTACACAGTCATGGTTTACTGAAGCTAAGTCTGACCCTCTGAAAGTCCTTAGGTATCCTAGGTGTCACTGGATTGATTATCTCAGTCTCAACTCTCACAGCTATTTGAGATCTTCTACTCTGCCTATGCTCCGACATTACCTTGAGGCTCCACAAGTGGGTCATGAGTAATGTTTGTACACCAATAATTAAACGCAGTTCACACACACCTGCCTAGAAAAATAATAAGTGGATCTGTGAACTCATTACAAACCACTTGGTTTAGACTAGGTTACATTTTAGTCAACCAATTTCATCAAACACTTTATCAGGCAGGGTCTCTTAGGATGCGGACTTGAAATTAAGTCTGGACGTCATCCTGTATTGGCACTGCATACTCTGTCTGGGGTGTAGCACCCAATTCTAACATGCACTGAAAATAAAGAAAAAACGCACATGACTTAAAAAAAAAAAAAAAAAAAAAAAAAACATTGTCAACGTGCTGAGTCCTGATTATTAGATGCAAGGTAACCCATGTCAGAAAGTTGTGCTGACAGTTGCAAGGTTGAGTGGACCCTGCAGCCATACCTCCTGATTATTACTTTTGAAGAGCACTAGCAAGACATACACTAGTAGTTAAGGTCTAATTTCACCTACATCAGTTAGAGGAAGAACCTCTCCTTTTTGATTCAGAAAACAGTGAAAGCGGGTTATGCCCTCCACTTCTCATCAATCGCTGCCATATTTTTCTCCACACCTTCTGCGACTGTGCACCCCAAGGGCAGGAGCTTTTTGCTTGCATGCTGATTGTACAGCACTAGCAGGCCTAGGTGGCTAATTATGTGTCCTTCCCCATACTTGATGATGATGCCATAAATCTGTTTCATTGCTTTGATCATGCATATTCTTGCAAGTGACAACTGAGATGTATCTCTGTGCTTGGAGACACATTATTGTGAAACGAGCTTGCTCATTGCTCTGATAGAGCTGGCTCACCTCTATTACAAAAGAAGGATCTGTCATTTCACTGGTGCTGCAGACTCGCTAGTCACAGCGGAGGCTTCATGTTACACTGATCTTGAAGTACAACAGAGCTACATGCACATACCTGGGGCAGTAGAGCCATTTAGTGTGATACAACAGCCTGCACATGTGAGGCCAGACCCGTCTCACTTCAACTTGTGCTGATGTTGCAAGGTCCCACCCAGGGCCGGCTTTAACACTGGTGGCGACCTGTGCGACAATGTTTGTTGGCGCCCCCCCCCCAATGACCACCTCTGCCACGGATTCCCTCACCACCGCCCTTTAACAGTGCCCCTCAAGTCTCCAGAACCACTGTCTCTCCGATTCATGTAGTTTTATAGCACTACTCATACCAGTGTAAGGTGTCAGAGCACTTTACATCACACACACATTGCACAGAGACAATCATAGGTGTGTAAATCAGTGTATAGAAAATGTTACATCAGACAGGACTACAAGGTGTAGTGTAGGAGTAACATGTCATCAATACTGGTAGGAAATATAGAGTCCTTATTCTGGAAAAGCACAAATTCGGAATTTAAAATGAAACCCCATTGTTAGGGGTTCTCTTTAATAACAAGAATTGTTTTCTACCCAAATGAACCCTTTTGGCAAGATTATGATAATGAAAGACTGGCCAAAAAAACATATTGCTCTAACATAATACTCGCAGTTTACACGCAGCTGTTTGATGACCGTTAATAGCTCAATGCTCTATATTAGGATTTTGACTTACAAACCACAAGTAACAAAAGGAGCTCTCTTACAGAAGCAGTAACCCACTGACATATTTACATTACATGCACTTTATCTGCATGGTACACGTTCTTAGCAGCAGGCATTTTAACCCACTGCGCTACCTTTGAATGAGTCAAAACTTCCACTATACAAACCTCCATCTCTTTCCAGGCAGATATGCTGGAGGCAAGGAACGTGGCAGCAGGTGCTTTTAAAATGTTAATATACTTGCAAAAATGAAGCCCCCACCCCACGTCAGCACCCGGTGCGGTGGCACCGATCGCACCGCCCTAGAGCTGTCCCTGGTCCCACCTATGACACAAAGCTGATGTTGAAGACTCATAAGAGATACTTCTCATTGCATTGACTTTTCATGCTCAATTGTGCAGATTTTGCAGCCTCATACCTGTGGTGGATGAGCAGTCCTTGGCTGCACATGCATCTTGACAGTTCAAGATTATGACAACAGAGCTATCCCTCTTCATATTAAGCTTGCAAGCTCACAGCCTACACATCAAGGCTGCATCCCTGGGTTTTGTTCGGACATACAGAGGCTTATGACAGAACTATTATCTCTGATTAGGTTTATCTTTCATCCTCGTACCTGTGAAACACGCTCTGCTCTTATTACTCTCTAATGTAATATACCCAGTTGCAGCTTGTCGCACTGATTCTGTATGGCTGTGAAAGATGGGCTCCCTTTCACTATACTAATGTCACAGGCTTAATCATTTGACAGCAGAGCAGTGGCGGCTCCTCCACTATTTCAGTCAGTGGCCTTGTTCAATGTGGGGTGGGGCTGGACAGAGCTGGGGAGAAATGGTTTGCACTCCCTAAGTGCGCATGACTGTTGGCCCTCTTGGGCCGGCCAAACAGTCATACGCACTTTGCACTTTGCATGTTCCCCACCAGGCTTAAATACACAGCCTGGTGGGGAACATGCACAGGCTCCCTGTCGCCGTCTGAGCGCCGAACCACGGTGCTCAGACCAATCACAACGCTGCATTGCAGCATTGTGATTGGCTTTGGGGGGCCTGGGAGCCCAGGTGCTTACTGCTGCCAGGAGACTGGAGACGGGAAGAAGGAAGATGAAGCGGACGGGGAGAGGCGGCGGCAAGCCGTTCTAACGTAGTGTTTTTTTTTTCTTAATTCCCCACCACCCCCGTCTGGTAGCAGTCGCTACTGCAGCAGAGCCACACTGTGCTTGCATGGCCGCTTATGTGACAAAAAGATCTCAAATTCTAGCCACAGTGCCAGCAGTGCAACTCTTTTACTAGGGAATAGGGAAACAAGACTTTCAGAGATGATCATCTTTTGGTCAAAGCCTGCCTGGTTTGCCTCTGACTTATTGGGGGGCATTCTGAATGCTTCCCTGGGAAGGCATTTCACCCATTGCTTAATATTGACTTTGAGGTTTGTAACTCACAGTTGCTTGCTTTCTATTTGCTGGCTTTATTTGTTGTAAGCTGTCCAACTTGAGTTCTTCCCTCCTGTGGAGCATCTCTTGTTTACTGTATCCTTCCGATTACTTGCTTTCTGTAAAAGGCCTTTTAATCTTGTACTTATCTTGTACATTTGCTGTGCATTCAAAGACCTAGGTCAAATGTCTCATTCGGTCTTTTGAGGGAGCTTTGTATTTTCCTTTCTTTCTCTGACTTCAAAGTAACAATCCTGTGGGTATCCATTTGAGAGGAGAGGCTGTAGATGTTATTTTTTCTAGCACACAGCAAAAATGAAATGTGCTGATATTTCAGAATGTATTAGAATTAGGAAAGCACAAATAAAGCAATTTTTTTTGTTATTATGAAGTGTGGTGGAAACAAAATTTGAATGCGATCAAAACCCATCAATACACTCGGACTCAGACAGCTCGTGACTACACCCACCCACGCCGCCGGCCACACGCTCGACTCCATCTTTTCCGCAAGCCCACACGTCTCCTTCAACCACACCTCCGAACCCCACTGGACTGACCACCACTGCATCCACTTCACCTACAGGAAGCCCACCACGCACCACCGCACCGAACAAATGCCTCGCCGCTGCTGGAGCAGAGTCACGGAAGACCAGCTAACCACAACCCTCGCCCTGAGCCCACCCGCCGAACCCTCCGACCCCGACACCGCCGCCTGCAACCTCAGACAGTGGATCGACGACTGCGCCAACACCCTCGCCCCGCTCAAGAATCCGCCCAACAGCCACACCAGCAAGAAAGCCACCTGGTTCACCGAAGACCTCCAGGCCTCCAAACGAACATGCCGAAAACTGGAGAAGATCTGGCTCCACGAACGGACAGCGGACAGCTACGCCGCCCACAAGAGCGCCACCCGCAGTCACCATCACCTCATCAGATCCGCCAAAAGGGCCTCACTCAAAGACCGCCTAGACAACAACGCACACAACAGCAAAGAGCTCTTCAACATCGTGAAGGAACTCTCCAACACCAACGACATCCAGCCGTCGCGAGACCTGTGCGACTCACTGGCCACCTTCTTCCACCGCAAAATCGCCGACATCCACGACAGCTTCAACACCACGACCGCCCCGGCAACCACCGAGACCACTGCCCCCACAACCACCAACCGCCTGCTCTCCTGGACCAACATCAACGACGAGGACACCAGCGAGATCATGAACACCATCCACTCCGGTTCACCGCTAGACCCGTGCCCTCACCACATCTTCAACAAAGCCAGTACAGCCATCGCGCCCCATCTCCGGAAAATAATCAACATCTCCTTCGAGACAGCAACCTTCCCGGAAAGCTGGAAGCACGCCGAGATCACCGCCTTACTCAAGAAACCCAAGGCAGACCCCAAGGACCTCAAGAACTTCCGACCCATCTCTCTGCTCCCGTTCCCCGCGAAGGTCACCGAGAAAATCGTCAACAAACAACTGACCCGCTACCTCGAGGAGAACAACATCCTGGACCCTTCCCAGTCCGGCTTCCGCAGCAACCACAGCACCGAAACCGCCCTCATCGCCGCCACCGATGACATCAGGACCCTGCTAGACAACGGAGAAACAGCAGCCCTCATCCTCCTGGACCTATCAGCCGCCTTCGACACGGTCTGCCACCACACACTACGAACACGCCTTCACGACGCCGGGATCCAAGAGAAGGCCCTGGACTGGACCACATCCTTCCTTTCCGGCAGAACACAAAGCGTCCGCCTCGCCCCTTCCGATCCAAGGCCACCAAGATCATCTGCGGCGTACCCCAAGGCTCCTCCCTCAGCCCAACGCTGTTCAACATCTACATGGCACCCCTCGCCCACGTCGCCCGACAGCACAACCTCAACATCATCTCCTACGCCGACGACACCCAGCTGATCCTCTCCCTCACCAAAGACCCTCACACCGCCAAAGCCCACCTCCACGAAGGAATGAAGGCCGTCGCCGAATGGATGAGGACCAGCCGCCTGAAGCTGAACTCGGACAAGACGGAGGTCCTCATCCTTGGTTCCAACCCTTCAGCCTGGGACGACTCCTGGTGGCCAACATCACTGGGAACAGCCCCGCCACCCACCGACCACGTACGCAACCTAGGGGTCATCCTCGACCCCACCCTCTCCATGACTAAGCAGGTCAACGCCGTTTCCTCATCCTGCTTCAACATCCTCCGAATGCTCCGCAGGATCTTCAAGTGGATCCCCACCGAAACAAGAAAAACAGTCACCCAGGCCCTCGTCACCAGCAGGCTGGACTACGGAAACGCCCTCTACGCAGGAACGACGGCTAAGCTCCTGAGACGGCTGCAACGCATCCAGAACGCCTCTGCACGTCTTATCCTCGACATCCCCCGACGCAGCCACATCACACCCCACCTGAGAGACCTGCACTGGCTCCCTGTCAACAAGAGGATAACCTTCAAGCTCCTCACCCACGCACACAAAGCACTCCACAACTCCGGACCAGCCTACCTCAACAGACGACTCAGCTTCTACACCCCACCCGCCAGCTCCGCTCGACCAGCCTCGCCCTCGCCACAGTCCCCCGCATCCGGAAAACGACCGCCGGCGGCAGATCCTTCTCCCACCTCGCCGCCAAGACCTGGAACACCCTCCCCACCAACCTCCGACAGACCCAAGACCTACTGGCCTTCAGAAGACTCCTCAAGACCTGGCTCTTCGATCAGTAGCAGCACCACCCCCCCTCTTCCCCCAGCGCCTTGAGACCCTCGCGGGTATGTAGTGCGCTTTATAAGTGACATGATTGATTGATTGATTGATTGATGACATTTCCACACATTATCGTTTGTGCGCACCAAAACTGTACGTCTGGGCATATGTAATGGTCATTTCAATTGAAAATGGGTTTGACTTTAAAGGCAGTGTGCTACCATACCATGCATACTCCCCCCCACGCCACTCTACTCCACTGTATGTCCTTCTACTCTACACCACACCATTCTACAACACTTCACTCCACTTTGACATGCCACTCCAGTATACGCCCTCCACTCTAGGACACTCCTTGACACGCCGCTCCACTTTACTCCATTCCACTCTATGCCACTCTACTCTACCCCACTGCACTTCAATCTACCCAGTTCCACTCCAGTCTGCCCCACTCCACTTCAGTCTACCCCACTCTAATCTACCCCAATGCACTCCAATCTACTTCATTCCACCCCACTCCACTCTACCCCAATTTGCCCCACTCCAATCCACCCAACTCCAATCCACCCAACTCCAATCCACCCAACTCCAATCCACCCCACCCCACTCACTCCAATCTACCCCACTCCACTGTACTCTACCCCACTTCACTCCAATTTACCCCACTCCACCCCGCTCAATGCTACCCAATCAACCCCACCCCACTCCAGTCTACCCCACTCCACTGTACCCTAATCTACCCCACTCGAAACTACCTCGATCTACCCCACTCGAGTCTACCCCACTTCACCCCACCGCACTCCAATCTGCCCCAATTCACCTCACTCCAATCTACCCCAATCTACCTCACTCAAATCTACCCAATCTACCTCACTCCAATCTACCCCAATCTAACACACTCCAATCTACCCCAGTCTACCCCACCCCACTCCAGTCTACCCCACTCCAGTCTACCCCACTCCAGTCTACCCCACTCCAGTCTACCCCACTCCGCTCTATCCCACTCCGCTCTACCCCACCCCAATCTACCCAATCAATTCCAATCTACCCCACTCTGCTCCTCTACAATCTATTCCAATGTATCCCACTCTAGCCCACTACAATGTACCCCACTCTACCCCACTTCACCCCAGTCTACCCCACTTCCCTCTACCCCAATCTTCCCACAGCAACCACGCTGGTGTATAACATGGCTAAAACATATTTGCAAATCCATAGCTCTTGCATAGGCAAGACCTGTTGGCGATGCCAATGCTTGTTTTCATAGTATGGCTCCTTGGTGCCCCTCACTCTAAGGACTTTTCGCCAAGATTTGGTGCACAATTAAAGTGCTCGAATATGCTGATTCTTACAGAGGAACACCAATTTGTTGGTTCTCTGATGCCAGGTAGTCGCTCAAAATATAGCTCCAATCTAAATCTTACTTTGATGGGAAACTTCCACAAACTAAAAGCAAGCATTGGTAGTGCCAATAGGTCGGGCCTGTATTTTGGTCCTTACTAAAGACTTTAAATCAAATCTGCTGATGTGAAATAAACAAATAAAAAAAATATATTTCTGCATTCAGTACATTTATAAGATAAAGAATTAAATGTTAGATGGTTCAGCACACCATTGTGTTTTTATGCATTGCAATTCATGATTTTCATAAAACAGCCAATTAATATGGGGCTACCCTGTATTCCTGGGCAATTTGTCTAGAACAACAATGGTGCCCTCGGAGGAAGACTTAAGCATATGCTTCATTGGCCTCAGAAATATATCAACATACAGATATGAGAATACAATTATATTTATTTGTTGTTGAATATTATATACTCATAAGCCAACAAAACATAATGATATTTGATCCAAGATGCAGTGATGGTGCATAGTGACGAGTGAAAAAAAGTGCGCTAATAATATTTACAAAAGTAACAAGCATTGGCATAGCCAGTAGGTCTCGCTTTTGGGACCTTATAAGTATTTAGTTATGCAGCACAATATCCTTGGTGCAACAACATCAACTGTTGCATGGCTAAACCTTGTACCTTATAAGTGTTTAGCCATGCAACAGTTGTATGAAGGATCGAGAATGGCAACTGGCCAAAGGGTAATGAGGCCAACCAACTCCAGCATCGGTCCCTACACTGAGCCCTGGAAGTAGGATAAAGCTAGGATACAGAGCATCCTCTCTGAGGATGGAAACCAGGCTGATGATTGGTTTTGTAAACTTTGAAGGTTCACCTGAACAGATTAACAGCAGCTGCTTCCCAGCTACTAAATATAAGCAGGAGCAGCACTCCAGCATTCCAAGGGGTCCATCGCCCCCACACCAGCATCGACATGCAACAGCGCTGCCTCAACATGCAGAGGTGGGCTGCTCATGTCATCAAAAGTAGCGCTAACCCGGAAGTTCTACCAGCATGACCCTTTGCTGAGGTTACTGCATGGACAGCCCAGTCCATCCAGGACTCCTCAATCACTGATCCACAGGAGAAGTCCTTCTCTGAGCCTCAGAGAGTGGAGGAGGGCTGCTCAAATCAACCAACAAGTGCAGGTGAGCTTAATGGTGACTCTTTGCTGGAGAGCGCATTGAATCTCAGTGGCCACGTTTGCTTGTTGCACCTTTGTGGCACAGCCCCCCACTTCCTCTCGCAAACCTTGTCCTTCTGTGGTGGCCACAAGCCTCTGTGTACAGAGTGCAGGCCAGGCCCCATTCAGATTGTCCAGGATGCCTGAGGGATGCGCCCCGGACATGTTTTGAGATCCCTTGATATTGGCTGACTGTGTGGAGGTCTTACAACCTGTTGGATTACTTTCTACCTGGACCCAAAACCATGGGCCTTCTCAGGACCAAGACTGGTCCTCGCTGGAGGTGGCACCGTTAACCAGGTACTGTTGCACCTTGGGTAATGAAGCATCCAACATTTTATGTATTGTGTAAATCTTAACTCCAAACAAGGAAACAAAGCAGGTTTCCTGAGCAAATAACTCTGGATAGTGAAACTTAACGTTAAGGTGCTAGAATTGCATAGAATCTCCCCACATACTGCCTTAATTGCGCTGTGATTTGCTTGAGATTTTTTTAAGTATCAGCTAGTGGTGCCGAACAACATATTAAAAACTTTTGATGGGAGGATTGTGATACTCGTTGGCAGGAGAGAAGGGGGTGTGAGACAAAAGGTTTGATTTAAGGAGTTATTAAAGTCTTGTTCTTTTAGCAATAACTCGTGCTGGACATTTGGGCTCTATGGTGACTGTAATTTCCTTGCTAAGCTATATCGAGTCTCAACCTTCACGCCACCTCCTTTGAGCCGGACTTGACCGCTCAATCACGCTATAAGAGAGGACCAAATAGGTTTGTAGGCCACTTTCCTTCCCAGACCAAGTACCCAGCCTCTTGGTCCATGGGAAGCACCTGTAGTCTCTCATTCGATATTTCTGGGTGGAACCACGACACTGACCTAGGGAAAGGCGCTGGAAAATATCTTTAGAGCAGAGCACCCTTCTATCTCACATTGCTGGGGATTTCACACTTTCTTTTATTCCAGGGTATAAAAAAATATTTTCACTTGTTTCAAAAGATTGCGAGATGCTTGCACTGCTGCTCAAGGACGTAACATCACAAGCCAAGGCAAGTCCGCAAAGGGCGCGTGAGGAAGTGAGTCACCTCGTTAAAGCTAGGAGGGCACACTAATGCTGCACAGCCGAGGCACCGCCTGCACAGAGCACGGTCCCATCATAGACGAAGACTGCAAGGAGAAGACCCAGACCACAGGGCAGCATGGAGAAGACAGCAGGGGAAATGAAGAACCCAGAAAGATGAGGAAAGCCACACCAAGACTGCCAAGAAATGAGGGAGGCCAAAAGAAAATTAATTTACAGGAGCTGAAGGTCCAAGACAACGAAGAAGATGGGAAGGCCACAGGTGACGGGACACCATGGGTCCTATGGTGGTTATGTCGTCACACATTCTACATTCGATTTATAGCATTCTGAGGCCCCACCTCCTTCCTCGCGTAATTCTTATTATTATTTTAAATAAGTTGGCAGGTCTGCTACAGCTTGATATGCCACAGAGTGAATGAATGTGCTGCTTTGATGTTTTCTTAGTATTATGTTTTTTACGTGCAATCCCTCACTCTTAATGCACAAAACCAAAGACGTTTGAAAAAGGTACTGTGTTTTATTGATTTAATTTAATTGCTTCATTTAACGCAGTTTTAAATGTGCAATCTAAATCAACCCGCCGCTTGCTTTAAGTGGTATTTACTTTGGACGAGTTTTAAGCTGCGTTATTCGTGTAATTGCTAAAGAGATGCATGTGATTTGAAATAATGGAAATGGCACTGGCGTCTCTATCGCTCTCTCATCTTCTGGCGTAAAACAGTCTAGTTAGTCCTGCCCTGGGCAGAACATGCAGAGTGCTAGAACTATCTAAAATGAATACGCTTCAGACCCAAGTATGACCTTTTGAAGTGGTCCACATTTTCAAAACTAGGCTCTTCGACCAAATTGTAGGCGCTGTCCTTCCCACTTTTGCCTCTCTTTGTTTCTATAGCGCCTAGAGACGATTTGCGTGTGCGCTCTATGCTTAGTAAATGCCAATACTGATTGAAAGAGAGATGCGAAAGGTTGTTTCAGGGAGGAAGGAAGAGATGTGGGGCAGTGAGGAAGTAAACAGGAAGAAGAGAAGGAGGATGGACCCCACGTGGAAAGGAGTAAAAAGCCTGCAAGGAGCGCAGGAATGTCACAGTGAGAAACAGGCGGATCACTGGGCGTAGAAGAGGGGGGATCAGAGAAGAGGAGTAAACGCCAAAAATTGAAAGGGTAAAGCAGGCAGAGGAGAGAAGTTAAGGTGCGTAGGGATGCCACTGGGAAATAAGACTGTACAATATGGCGAGATAAAAAGAAAATGCAACACTTGGAAGAAAGGAAACTGCTGGGAGAGCCAAAAAAGACTGCAAGAAGAGGTTGAACAAAGTGACGCCGGGTGAGATTTAAGCCTTCCAAGAAAAACCAGCGTGCTTGTGGAACTGCTCGGGAGCAGTGCAAGTGAAAGCTCATTAGAAACAAGTGTGGGAACAATGACACCTAGTGGACGATGGAAGTAAATCTGTGTAAGGAAAGCTTAACAAGGGATCGATGCCTGACGATTTCGGAAGTTGCACGGGGCGCGGCTTTGAGGCTCAGTACATGTACAGCGTTTACCTTGCGGGAGCGAGCAGCGGCGCCATCTGTTTCCAAAGCGCGAGCGCGATAATTGCAAACAGATGGCGCCGCTGCTCACTCCCGCAAGGTAAACGCCGTACATGCACGAGTGCCCATTGGAAACAGTGCAGAACATGCACGAGTTTCCACAAAAGCCCGGAGTGATTCCAAGAGGTCACTCTAATGCAGCGCTTGTGCGCTGCGTAGGCGAGACCTAAAAACTGTGGACTGGTAAGCAGTTCAAATTTTGAAGGAAGGACTCAAATTTTGAGTGCTGTTTTAGAACACAACATGCCAGTCATAAAGGTGAGTACATCGACGTTTCGAGCCCTAAAATTATTTCCACACGATCTGCATCAGGACAAATGTGGTAGCACACCGTATAAATCAAACGAAACCAAGGAGAATCAATCATCCTATTGTGTATGATTTGGCAGATTGCCTAAGACTACAGATGTACTCCGCTATCATTTAAATCTTACCTTATGTATAAGACAACTGGAAAAAAAATATTATATGGAACGGTTCCACTATGTCAGCATGCAAATATAAATCTATGAGAGTAATAGAAATCGACAAATCAGCTTATGCACTGAAAAAAACATGTCAATAGACCATTTATCCCAGTCAGATCATGCAACCCAATTATAAAACAGCGATAGCGTTTCATGTGATCAACCATCCCACAATTGTGACGAGGCCTTTACCATGTCACCCTGGTGACCTTCCCAAGCACGCTAACAGAATATTAAGCACCCATTTGTGTAAAAAGAGCGTGAACCACTTGATGGAATAAATTATGTTGCATCTCACATTGAGCCAATTCATTGCAGATGTTGGATAGGTGAACAATCCATCACTCACTGTGTGCAAGCTAACTTATGCTAAAGAATTATATGAAAGCAACATTATTACGTCCATAAGAATGAAACAAAACGAGGCTAACAGGGGATTCCCTTACTCAAAAGATCAAAAAATATGAAAATAGGGTGGGAGCACACTGCCTGGCATACCAGCACACAATTCGCCCAGATGCATTATTGTAAATGCAGTGCATAATAACACTCCCTTTAGTTGAAAGTCTTTAGTATTTACCACTGTTGGTGCAAAAACAATTTGATCTGCCCACCCCACATTTTAATATTGGTGTAACTCGTAATATAAGCATATGCTCTTCTGCCAAACACATACAAAGTAAGTTCATTTATGGGTTAAATACACTTTTTTATATATAGTATTCATCATTATAAACTAAAAGGTGCATTTCCAGGTCAGGTCATGTACAAATTCACGGTGAAAATAAACTTCACAAACCAAATGAGACAAAATTCATGAAACCAATATATAGCATTTTTCACAGGCCACCCAACATTCCTCTCATGCTAAATTATTACATCACATTCATACTCCTATCATTGAAACTCCACTCATTCACACCCTTTGACTGTAAAAACAGTACAACAGTGGAACCAGGCCTCACTTTGTATAGAAGATTGGATATCTTAAAGTCACTAGATATTCTTCACTGATTTCTTTTTTTAACAGTACATAGAGTATTGAATATTTAAAGTTCAGTATTTTGTTTTCAATATAATTTTTAAACTTTATGGTGGTGATATTTCGGCCTTCAGCCGACAGACATAACCTTCCAGCAGTTGTGTTTGCTAGTCAGGGAGCACTCCCTGCAGACTGATGAATATCATTTCAGATTGAGATCCGCATGTAGGAAGTGTTTGTAAGGGCTTACTGAAAAAAACTAAATCGGTGGCCCTCTGAACGCTTCTTTCACATTAAATAGGTGCCCGAAGTACCTACTTTCAGGCATTAAAAATATACTCCAATGAAAGAGAAAATGTAATATCTGTCGCCATCTAGTGGTGGGGCTGTGTAAGCTGTCTCTGTATTAATGAAGATGGCAGGCTTGCTTTCATTTAAAAATCACAAATATATTTTTGCTGAAGAAGCATGGGGCCTAGGACATTTATGCCCTTCTACTTCCCTCCCACTTGAGACAAGCATGGATGCAGGGTGCGCCCTGATCTTGATGTCTGGTTGGGAAAGGGTTTTCACTTTGACTTTTAAAATACTTTATTTAGACAATCAAGTCCATTAAAGTGCCAAGTACAAGAAACAAAGAATTGTGCAAGCATAAATAGGTTAAAATTAAATATGTGGTAATAAGCAGTGTTTCATTGTGCAATTCAGTCAATTCATATAAGCATAAATAGATAAACTCATAACCTACTATCTTTAAAATACGACGAGCTATTGCTGTAGCCTTTTAACAGTGAGATTACGCCGAAATGCTGAGATCAAGCTTAAACCGTACTGTGTATGTACAAACCAGTAGCTTTTGACAGGCACACAGGATTTGTGTGTCCTAACGTAAGCTATTCTGTTTGCATGTTTAACTGAGCAACAATTTACAAAATGTGGAACTTCTGAGGTGAAAGTTAATAGCATTTCATTACAGTTGATTCATCTGCATTTTAAACAAGTAAGTCAAACCCCTAATGTTGTTACTAAAGTGCGAAGATTATAAAGTCCTGGGAGGGAATGGTTGGAAATATTACTCTCGTCCACTGGAAGCACTCAGTAATGTTCAGCTCCCCAAGCCCCATGAAAGCATTATGAGCTGTGGGTTCGAGAGGGAGAGTGCGCCAAACATAGATGGGTTTGCCAGCTGCTTATGAAGTGAGTGGTCTGTCTTGTGGCTGGCTGTTAGAAACCAGGGCCGGACTGGGAACCCAAAGCAGCCCTGGCAATTTTCTCGGACCAGCCCCTGGAGAAGCACTGCCTGGCCGTGGGAGACTGGAAACGCTTGGTTGCTGCTTTTTTAGTATGGGTAGGGGCGGCTCCTCCGCTATGGTGGAGGAGCGTCGCCCCACCTCTTTTAAGCAGTGAGAAACATAAAATGATAATAACTTGGTTATTATCATTTTATATGTAATAACTTAGAGTTATCATTTTATGCTTCTGGCCTCCTGCTTTGCGGTGGGCGGATGGGCGGGGCTGCTCTGATCTCGGAGCAGGGGAGGAGTGGTTTGCCCACTCCTGAGTGCGCAATGACTGTTTGGTTGGCCCTCTCGGGCCACCCAAACCAGTCATGCGCACTTCCCCTTTGTCCATGCAGGCTTTTTTTTTTTTTTCCATTTCCCCCACCCCGCCTCCCGCGAGTTTTGCCGGCTGCCACTGACTGTGGGCCGATATTGCAGCACTATTGCAAAACCGTCCCCGTAACAAAACCGGCCCCAACCGCTACAAAACCAGCCCCCACCCTTCCAGTATCCCAGGGAAACGCCCGATGCCCGGTACGGCCAGTCAGGCCCTGGAAGAAACTCAAAAACACAACAGAGGTCACAAAGAACATCCTTGGGTGGGGAGGAATTTTAATTTTTTATTATTCATGGTAATTTCCCTTTACATTTCGCCTCTCCCAAGACTTTACCATATTTGATATTCGTCAGTGTGATGTAATTAAAAGGAAGAATTGAGTGTTTTCCAGCCCAGGGTGTAAAGGTGACAGTCACAGGTCGTCACTTGAACATGAAGGGGAGGCCAGCAAATAAATGTGCTTTAGTTCACATTGCTGCTAAAAGTTGCCGTTCGAAACATGACAAAGCCAGACCCCCATCAATCCGCGTATTCACGGGTATGAGATGTTTTAATAGCAGCCAGTATTGACCCTGAAATGTATCCCCTATCAATTGAAAGTCCCCTGTCTAGGTTGCTGTTTGCAAGGTGCGTGCATTGGTGCCGAGTCCGAGCTTGCTCTCTCTGCCGGTTGCTGCTGTGTCAGCTGCCCTCCGTCTAACAGTAGATGTCCGGTTTCGCGTATCCATGATGGAAGAGGGAAAGGGTGTAAAGTCCCTCCCGCACATTAACCCTGCAGACTCTGATTCATTTATTGTCTTTGTAATCCAAGTGAACGATCTCTTGCGCAGTAATTTACCAAGTGTTTTAGTTGTTAAATTGTTTCCCTAAACGTGAATGTCACCCGATTAGATCAGAGCGAAAAACTGCAAAATACTAACAGTAATAATATAAAGGTCAATTTACAGAAAATAAAAAAGATATGAAACATCAAGTATGCACATTGTAGAAACATCTGTAGTACGTGCATCTTCGTTTTTTTAATTCTAAATTCACAGGAGTCCTATACATTGCAGTTTATTCAGCCCGTAAGGGACGTACTCGAAAAGCACTTTTTTTAGTTTACATTTTGGAACTTTGGGCTTGCTCTCATCGATCTGCTCAGAAAGGACAAGTCGCTTCCTAGATCAGAAAACTACAGACCCAAATCTTTCATCATTAGAGATTTCATGGTTCTTGTAAATGGTTACAGTTACTTGTTTTTAGGTTCACAGCGCACCTGTCTGCAGGGCCTATTGCTTACAATATACATCGAGTGAGCTTTGTGTTTTCTTCCTCTTCAATCTTTGGCTTAGATGTAACCGCCTCTTTCAGTCATCGGCTTTTGAAATCAGCAATCGCATCTTAGATCAGTCCAGAGGGGTATCGTCATTCCACCTCCTATCAAGTTGTTTACGTCTACAAAGTACACTCAACTAGCACACTTTTTGGTACATTGTTATTTTTCTCAAGCATTCATTGTATACAGAAAGCAATGCTGAGGGATTTATTGGGTCGTCCCGATACGACAAAAAAAGAAAAAAGAAAATAGATGTGCGTATGAAATGTGCACATTTTACTTTTGGACTCTTGAACAGAATCACGACCCTTGTCACCATCAATATTACACTACCACCCGGGTGGTATGTGTGTGTGTATATGTGTGAGATATATATTCGTCTTACATTATTACTAATCTATGTTCAGTCACATAGTCAGACAGACATAGTCTACTGTGTACACCTTGTTCCTGTGTTACAGACTGTGATATATGCAACCAAGATAGACATCATCCTCCTGTGATACTTGTTTAGTTATGACCAAATGCAATAAAATGTGTAAAAAAAATCTATATTACACTACCACAAATAATTTACCATCTCCACCAATACCAAACCAATACCATCATCGCCTCTACCAATACAATCACCTCTAATAGAGATCTAATTTAGGATGCTGTGAGTGACCTGTTCTGGACTAGTTCCACGAAGAGTGCTTGGGTAATCACTAAAGCCTTTGAAACTATTGCTTGGTGGCTTAAAGCACTTGAGTCTACAAAGTCAGCAACAAGAAGTTAGCCACAGTATGCCTTTGTGGTGGTATATTGAGAGCTCTAAAACTTTCCTCCCAGATCTGTACATTTTCGTTGACGTTTTAATTTGGTTCTGCCCTACCTGTACAGTGACCAACAAATCCATTGGCAGAATTAGATCTTTATTTTGCCTGATTAAGTTTGGTGTAATTCCATTCACTGCTTTTTGCAGCGTTTGAGAGCAAAGGTTCTTATAAAAATTTGAAATGAGAATTTAAAATGGGAAATGCTACTTTTGGATTGCCCTGCCCAAAAAGACTTTCCTGCCTCTTGACCATACTTCGTGAAATGTTAAATATATAACCTTGGTTTAGATAACCGTGGCTGTGGCAAATTTTGCACTTATTTGTTTTTGTGCCAAAATTAATCCCAATCTAAAATAACCATTTTCAGTGAACTAACCATCACCTCTGATCTGAAAAGTACTCCTCAGGAAAACCACTGAAAATAAAGAGATGGCAGCAGATGAAAACCCGAGAGTCTCAAACTGGTTTGGTCTGGGCTTTCTAAACATCTTACAGGAATAATTCCAGCCAAAGCTGACTCTGGTATTTTCTACAGAGCTGATCTAGGGGTAGTCCAAGTGTCCAAATTAACTTAAGTTCTGCAAAGGAAAGCCTGGAATAGGGTATTCCACCCAGTTCATGTCTAATTCCAGCAATAGTGAAAAGATAATGTGTGCTTTAAGATATATAGAACATGATGGCTGAAAGGTGGTTTTAAGAGACTGTCCAAAGCAAAGCCTGGTAGGAACCAACCACTGGATAGGTGGTTGTAAGAAGGGAGTGATTATTCCTTTAAAAAAAAAAACTCAAATATGGTCAGAAGCTGAAAATGTAACTCTTTTGAGAGACAAATTCATGGCACACAGAATAGTTTACCTTTGCCACAAGATGCAGCTACATTAAAATATAGTCAGGAATTAATCAGCAAGTTGGAAACCATCCATGGTTGAATTTTATTTTTAATTCTAGCGTCTCATTTTGCCTTTTATTCAGTTTCTGTGCCCCCCGGATGTGAGGTGCCTGCTAGCTCTTAACCAGGGCAGTTAAGCTAGCAACAAGGTGCTTCATTTGTAAAAGAATTATTACCGCGGCCCAAAGTTCTGCTCAGAAGCCTGCGGCCTGTGCTACCGAATGTCATGGCTGCTAAATACTGAGGCTTCGTAGCCTTGAGTCCATCCTATTCCTCTTTCATCCACCAGCGCATACATCCTGCCCGTTAATCTCGCTCTTACAGATGTTTTAATCCCTACTTTCTCCCTTTGGCGCTGTTTTTTTATTTTTCTTCTTCCTTTCCCGCTTTTATATCCATCTCTTTCTCTCGGTCAAAGTTTTAATTTTGAAGAATGAGTGCTGCTGGCCCCCTATCTTCAACACCGGCTCCAATTAAGCTCTGGATGTTGGAGAAGAAATGTGATGAGTCTCCCACCACCAAGTGTTTGTGTCATTGCTGTGGTATAGAAGGCCTCCAACAAGCCTTTTACCACTGCTGGTGATCTAGTGATGAAAGAGACAGATTCTTGGAAGGCAGAAATGGTACCCTCCAAAATCAGAAGACAACAAGGTTCCTACTAGGAAACTAATTTCCAGATATCTCTTATAACATTACAGCTTTCCTTCTGAAAGCAGAGTGTGGTGAAAGAGACTCCGCACACTTCATGCATGGATAGGAGTAAGAACGTTTTGGATAATACCACCATATCGAGTGCAGACAAAGATTAAATAAACTGTTTTACTGGCAGAGTGGCCCACCGAAGTGGAAAACAAAGAAAATAGATGCACATATCATGCACCTATACTGCTATTTTCACATCCATGGTGTGTGCCAGGGTTTCTGCTGGGCTGGGATAAATTTCCCCTGCACCCATATGCACACTGCAAGATTTGGAAACAGCGCCCCGGATCCAGCACTTGGACATGTCCAACAGAGCTAAAGTGGTCAGCTTTTTGTAACCAGTAAGATTGCAAGCTAAGATTTAAATTTCGTCTTGTGAACCTGTTCATGAGCCTAGAGGTTTTTTTTTTGTATTTTCCCAAAACCTGCTGAACGGATTTACCATAATCCGACGAAACGCATTTCCTTAGCATAAGGTCTAGCTTCATGCCAAGGTTGGTACAGTTCAATCTAGCCTTCTTTGCTGTAGCAGAGAGCAATATTTCTTAAAGGATTTTGAATAGGGAATGGTCTTTTTGGAAATCTACCCCCTAAACTTCATCCACCTTCCCAGCGCCCACCCCGGCTAATCTGCATTCAATTTTACAGAATCAAACTTAAATGCATGTACACCTTTTTGCAAAGCGTTATGTGGGTTTATAAATATAGACACAGTTATGGGAGGTCAGATTAATGATCTTTCGATGGAAAATGCAATTCAAGGCAACTACAGAAGCACCGAACCACCTTCACCACCTGTGTCCCACAGAGTCTGTGGTAACGAGCCTCTAGATATGGATAAACCATATTCTTGTTTGCGAAAAACTTTGGCCAAGATTGCTGAATCTTAACGGACTGCTCCAGAAAGGGCATTCCTCTCCCTTAAACTGTATTTACAATAGTTTATGTGCAAATTAGTCAATGTGGCAAACATAAGGAGATGATGGACGGAGCGCTGAAACTTTTCTGTCACTCACCCCCAGTCACAGATCTGGGTTGAATCCATCATCGTTCTTTAGCTCACTTCGCCACCTCAGTTCAGACCCAGCCATATGCAAATCAGTCTGTTACCCCGTAACCTGTCCCAGGATGCTTGTTTCCGGTCCAGGGAAGACCTGGCTTGGCAGTCGGTCTGGACTGTTCCCATGAGGAACAGGGTCAAGACTGATTTGCCTATGGCTGGGTCTGAACTGGGGTGGCAAAGTGAGCTAAAGAACGATGATGGATTCAACCCAGATCTGTGACTGGGGGTGAGGGTCTGAAAAGTTTCAGCACTCCATCCATTATGTCCTTGTGTTTGATTAGTCAATGTGGGCCAAAGTTATGGGGGCCAGGAGTCCCAACATGTGTTTCCCATTCAAAGCCTTATAGGGATTAAAGAAGTAGCATACAGCTAAACCCAATGGACGTTATTACACCCAAACTGAATTGGAGGTGGAACTTGTGTGAGAAGCTGGCCTGGTATATGATGTCCACTTATGTAAGTGTGCACCCTGCACCAGTCCATACAACCCTCATAATGTTTTAAGAGGTCTTTGACAACCGTAGAAAGCTCTCTAAGTGGTAGCTCTGGAGAGCAGCCTTCAGGCTTAGTCCAGAAGGAGTGTAAAGCAGCTTGTTTTACCAAAATGCAATCTTATATGTATAGATGAAGTGAAAAAGAACCACACAAGATATTTACAAAAATATGTATTTATTATATAGTACTCTCTAACACATACAAATATCTCCGACCCGGAGATATGCACAATGCACACAATACTTTGCATAGAAGTCACGTAAATAGCACAAAATACACAGTGGACCCCAGGGGGGGACCAAACCATATACTAAGAAAGTGGTATAAGAACCACGACTCTGGTCAAGACAATGTCGAGAGGACGTAGAAGTGCTGGGGACCCAAGGAACCACCGAAGGCGAAAGACTAGGAGCCCCACGGAGATCGTGTGCAGTGTGAGAACACGACCGCGTTCTCCGTACAAATCAACGTGTAAGTCGCAGTTGTAATTTTAAAGATTAAGGGCCCTTCCCAGTGGACCCTGAAGAAACCCTGTGGAAGACAGAAGGTTGGAGAGCCACCCCACCCGTAGATACCCTAGTACCCACGTAACCTACACCAGGGAAGCCAGGTGCATAGATGTGAAGTGGTGTCGGAAACCGCTGTCGAACCCAATGGAGGACTTCAGGAAAGTGCCGCTGCTGAAGAAGGAGAAAGTGTCCGATGGAATCCAAAGGTGGATTCTAATTGAGGGGTACCCGCAAGCAGAGGGCACAGAGTCTATGTCACTCAGGAGTGACCAAGAGATCTGGAAGACGAATGCCCACCAATGTCGGGAGTTGCAGGAGAGTTGACGGTGACCTTGACTCTGCAGCTGTGAGGACCAAGCGATGCTGAGGAAGACCAGGAGCCGTGCATGAGCTGTTCCACGTCTGGTGCTCAGGGGTTGATGTCCAGCGGGAGCACCAACAAGCCTTGGCAGATGCAACCAATGCAGAAGTCGAAGAAGGTGCAATGTCGGGACCAGCAAGATCCAGGGGACTCACCACAAGCAGGGAAGTTAGGGCAGGCCCTGAGCAATTAGGGGAGCCCAAAAGAAACAAAGGTGACCCTCAACAGGACCCACAGGCCGGAGGCACGGGAGTCGCAAGAGGACCTCAAGCAGCTCATCAAAAGATGCAGGCCACAGTGCAAACAATGCGATGTGGACAAAGACTTTGGTCACTGGAGATGCTTGAGTTTGGGGCTACTTGGAGCCCAAAGAGCTTGGTGGAAGTAAGTCAATAAGCCTTTGCAACTGCAAGACTCGTTGCACAGGGGTTTGGTTCCTGCGGCTCCCACGAGGGATACTGACCTCAAACTTGGTGAGATGGCAGGGCAGGCCTCGAGAGCTGTGGAGACCCACCACCTGTGTTGCAGAACCTTTCGGAGTCCGTAGGAGCTCAGGATCAGCAGACCGGTCAGCTTAGTTGCGGTGCGTGCGAATGCAGGGAAGTGACTCCTTCACTTCAAGGGAGATTCCTTCAGGTGTCTTGGATGCCTACAGGCCATGGAAGGTTCCTGTATGGTGCACAGGCACAGACGATGCAGCAGACTGAAAGGGGGATGAAGTCAATCCCAAACTAAGTCCAGCGAAGTCCAGAGTGCCCACACAGTAGAAGTAGAAGTGGTGTCTGAATTGAATCTTGTCCCACGACGAATCTAGGGACCTACACCCAGGTAAGCCCTTGAGTACCCTAAAGGAAGGGTTGGGACGATTCAGGGGACCCTCCCAGGGTAGGGTTTGGACAGGGGGGAGATTACTCCCATGTTCTTTGTCCAGTTTCGCACCAGAGCGGGAGCCAACAGCTCCAAAAGCTGGTTTGAACTGGACTATGCACTGGGACATCAAATGTGCCCCCCATGCAGACTGAGTGGCACTGGCAAGCGCACCCACCCTGCCCCAATACACTGTCCTTTCTGGGAGGTGGTCACACCTCCCTGTGACAGGATCCCTATTGATCTGCCTTCCCCTGCTCGAGCTTGGCTCCGCAGCAGGAGGGCAGAATCGTGTCTCTGGTGGGCAGCAGCCATGTTGTGCTGTCCGGGTCTAGAAGACTGGCACTGGGAGCACTGGGAGCGTAACGGAGGGCTCTTCCAGTGCTTGGAATCATACCTCCCACACCGTTTATGGTGTGGGGGTATGTGCTTGGAATCATACCTCCCACCTAGTTTACGTGTGGGGTATGATTCCAACATGTTTGATACCAAACATGAAAGGATTCGTTTCAGCCAACTTCGAGATTGGTCATCGCGTAATTACGCGGTGCCCCTCTATATAGTATATGGCTGTTTCACTTACAACCCGGGAGAATGGACTCCGTAGGCTGTAGGGGTGTCCTGCTCATGCAGGGGCACCCTCACACTTGGAACCAAGCACCCTGCCATCAGGATTGATAAGGCCTGCTATAGTGGTGACTTATAGGTATTGGCAAAACTCTTAAAACCTGGCTTTTCTAGCTCTGACGAGACATCTCTCCTGGTTCTCTGAGTATCTGCTGTTGCTGTGAAACCTACGGGTGATACATGCGCTTAATAAATACCAAATACATACAAGTGCAGTGACCCTAAATATAGGAAACCTATATCTTTCGTAAGTGGTGCTAGCACCAGCTTACACAGGCTGCAATGTCAGGCCTGTAGTTACAGTTTGAATGGTCTCCCATGGGTGGCATAATACATGCTTCAGCCCATGGGGGACGTCTGGGGTACCTATGCCCTGGGTACCTTAGTACCATATACTAGGGACTGATAAGGGTGCCACAGTATCCAATATGGGATGTACCTAAGTACTGAACATAACACTTTAAGGGAGAAAGCTGATAGACTGGGGTCATGATTAGCAGGATCCCAGTCAGAATAGCCAATAACAGCTTAGCACCAGGCAAAAAGTGGGGTTAACCATAAAAGCAGATCCTACTTTCCTACAACTTGGTCCCATTTTAATATATTTAGTGTTTGTTAAGATATAATAGAATGTTGTGGCAAAATATTGACAGATTGGTTTATGAACCAGTTTTTGAGCTGAAATTTGAATAAAGGAAAATTATGATTGAGGCAAATTTTTCTTTCTCCTGTTCGGCATTTCGCAGTTCGCCAACAGGCACTCCGGTTTTGTGAACCTTAAAATCAACAAGTATGCAAAATTTGTAAGATGAGCTGGTAGGGTTATCCAACTCCCAAATCTCTTAAAAAATTAAAATTGCCCAGTGTTGCTGAAAAATTGTTAGTCTCCGAAGACCATTCTGTATGGGCTCGGGCAGCAGTATGACTGTAATCTAAACCATCCCTGCGATTTAAACCCACTGAGCATAGCAAATACCCTACCTTATAGGAACTAGTGGATTGGTGACTGGGCATGGCCAAAAGCAATGCCAACATCCAGAATCCAATAGACAATGTAGAATGTTGCTGCCTCTGGGCACTTTTGGTTGAGGGACCTAGTGCAGAGCATGCCCCAAGCCATGCCCTGTGCTTTAAGGTCATTGCTACTTGCATATTCTGGGAATTACTTCAAGTGTAGAATAATACAGCCACAATAATTCACTAACAAAACATTTCGTAAGGGATGTATGGTTCTCCATAAAATCAGCATGTATCCAATATGATAAAAAAATCCTTTTAAAAACTTAGAATGAAAGTTATGAGTAGGATCCAAAACCAGAAAACCATTGAAATGTAATAGTTATGGTTAGCTTTGAATCTATTCCACCAGTAATGCATCCAAAAGTATGTATGCTGATGCATAGAGTGTAAAAAGCGGTTTACCCCCAGCATAGAGCTTGGTGGTGTCAATATGCGAGAGAGGCAGAACCTGAAGATGGATAGGAAATTTACTTTACATACATGTCTCAGCTTTCCCACTTTAAATCGCAGAATGTCCCCCCCCCCCCCACCGTTAAATATTACAGAAAACACGTTTGTGAGAGCAGTTCTGGCCTGCCGTAATAGAAACAGGGTCGTCTCCAGACTACATGGGAAGAGAAGGTAACATCAGGTTTGTGATGATGTCGAGTGGACTTGACCGTTGCGGATTGAGAACCGCCCGACCTTAGGTAGGAGGTTCCGACTGCAATATTTGGATGCGACCGCCCATAGGGTGGTCGGAAACATCCATTTTTCTATGGAAGCTTGTGCGGTGGGCGGAAAAGGCCCGCAGCACAAGCTTGCATTGAAAAATGGATGTTTTCAAACATCCCTGCACGTGTGGCAGCACGGTGCAGGGGCGTTTAGTTCCCAGAGCGGAGGGCCAGGAGGGAATGGGTCCTAGCTAGGGGCCCCAGTGTCACTTTCCAACAGCCGTTCCATGTTGGATATGCTAACATGCAATGGCTGTCGGAAACCAACATCATAATCCCGAAGGCAGAGCCGCCGTCACTAAGGGAATATGAAGGGTTTCGTTCGCACCGACTGGCTCCTTGACTCCGTTTAAAAGTGTTGGATGGTCCCTCCGCCTTCTGCATCCGACTGCACGCATTGTAATGCATCGGTCGGTCTGCAGCAGCAGATGGCGGTTGAACCGCTGACCTCCATCAAAATCGGGCTCTTAGTGTTTTGGGTCAGAGTAAGTAATAGTGTGCTTGTGCCACGTGCCTATGCATCCTAGATGACTGAAGTGCAGGGATATTGCCATCTTGACCTCTTTCACATAAATACCAATTTCATGTTAGGGCTTGCTTGAGATTTCAGCCAGTTTGCCACATTACGGTCTCTGTGACTCAGGAAAAGCCTTAGCTGATTTAGTGTGTAAAAGCAATGGGCCTCATTTATGAGGTATTAGCGTAGGGCAGCGCCGCAAGTCTTTTTGCGGTGCTGCCCTATGCCAATGTGAAAGGGCAAAAATGCACCGTATTTATGAAGTACGGTTCATTCCTGTCCTTTCCCCCTACACTGGTGCACAATTTGTTGTCTAGCCCCAAAGTAGGCACCCTTGCAACATGGTGCAAGGGTGCCTCCGTTGCAGGCAGGATTTTTTTGTGTGCAGGAATAATCCTGAGAGGCGTTTTCCTCTTTCTATATGTGCTGCAGAATGCAGCACACATGGAAAGAGGAAAAAATTAGGAGGAATAAAAATATTCTCCTCATTACGCCTTCTCTGGGGAGGCGTAAGGTTTTTGGTGTTGCCCCAGGTTTAAGTGAAAAAGTAAATCTGGGGCAGCGTCAAAATCCATTGGTGTTGTGTGGGAAAACCCAGCACAACGCCCATGGAACGCCTCTTTGACGCAGAGTAAGGAAAGGCAGAGACTTGCGCTTCTTCATTTTATTCCATATCTATGAGGCCATGCAAAGCCACGCAGAGTGGCTTTGGGTCGCCTCATAGATATGATTGAGAGGCTTGCGCAGCCGTAGCGTAAAAAAAAGTGACACTCCAGCGGAGCAAGACGCTCATAAATAAGCCCCTGTATGTTTTATTGGACACCTTCTGTGCTTAATTTGAGCCAACATTTGCAGGTCGAGTGCACCTACACTCATTTTTGGGGGCCGGCAATTATTTTTCCTTAACCCAGGGCAAGAGAGGGAAAAACTTACAAGGGGAAAAGGAACAGGAAGATAAAGAGGGGACAACAGTGGCAAAGGGAGAAAGCGGGAACCTGCAAGATTGAGATAAAGGGTCCGGGAGTGTGTGGTGGTGGATTAAAGAGGCATGAGATGGAATCGAGACCACTACCCTGGAATTCAGCAGGTTGACTTACAATAGCTCAGGATGCAGGCTTTTGAACAAAACTTAAGGCCCCAGAATGTATTCTTTTGTAAATTAAGCACCGTGAATGTTCTACTCTTCTGAGAATCTGTTTGCTTTATGTAAGCCTCACACACATTTCTAGTCTTGAAAGTTTCCCAGTCCTAGAGGCTGGAAGATTGTTAAATAACCTTTGCTTTGCAAACAGCCATGATAATCTATTTCCCGTCATTCCATTTTATCAAACCATCGTTTCCTGTAAAGGACAAGTGCATCCTTTAACTATTTAAAACATAAGCACAGGTGCACCACACGTTAATTTCAAAAGCAGAAAAGAAAAAGAACCCAAAAAACAACTGTGTAAACTATATGCAACACAAATGTACTTCAAACACTTTTTCTTTATTCCAATTTCTGTTATTAAAAACGTGGTCATAAACATCAGTTTTCACAGTGATACAGCCAACGCGTTTCGTCCTTTAAAAGGACTTCTTCAGGGCTGTTAATTTAAACAAACAAAAAAAAATTCACATTACTACACAAAATAAAAGACAAATCTAATACAACACATACTATACACACATTTAAATTGCTTTTCTTTAGAACCACTTGACTATATTAAAAGTACAATACAAAACAAAAAGAAAAGAAAACGAACAGAGACAGACCGACTTTTTTGACTTATTTACATTATTATTATACATATATACAAACACCATTTATGTAAAGTTTTCTTCTATATAAAACATATCAAAAACTGTATCAAAAGAACCATACTCCTTTGATGGACTTATATAAACTGCATGAAGGGTTGAACTACTCAGATACTGGGAGATAGACAGTTAACTATTAGTGAATAGGTACTGATGAAAAAAGGAGAAAGTGCTCCCAGGGTAATCTCTAAATTGAGTATCAACCAACTCGAAATTTAAAGTAGTGTCACCATAATATGACACTCATGAGCAGAACTTTCCTGAAACAAGACTAATGGCACGTTAAAGAGAATCTTTAGAAAGACCAAATGAGAATAATCAAGTCTGTCATATATTTTTGTGCATATATTTTAATTTAATGACTTCAAATATCTGATTCTGTGGATCACAACAAGGGATTAATAAAATATATACAGTTTGGTTCACATAAACACATAATTGTATATAATATTTGGACAGCTTGTTATTCTTGTTGGATTTAACATTTAGTTAACAGAAAAACAAGTCTGAAAGTTTAAATGCATTTTGATGATGCCTTCAACTATTGTGTCTTCTCCAAGACTTTGATTTATCAAGGAGAGAGACTCTTTCTAGTTTAATGGTACCATAGTAGATTTCCTTTCTTTTTATCAAGTCCTTTACCCAAACTAGAGTCTGTTTCATAAAAGTGAATTTTACATTAACACTTAATTGTTGCAATATAAAAGCTTGTCAAATTCCTCTTGACATTAAGGAATTTGTTTGCCATTGGTGTGTCATTTAAAAAGTATGCTACCGGTTTGAGGTGTGTACAGTATTCTCAGGACTGGTGATCTGAATCCATTGTGCCGATACCGGTGGCGCTCTCCAGATACTCATCATTATTTCCACAAACTAAGCGTACTGTAGGAATAGACTAGAACATTGAGATGCACTTACTGCATCAAGACATTCGGGAACATGGTAATTTGCTACAGGAGTATGATGAAATTCTTGTGGTGAGAGCATTAGACTTGTCCTGGTGATGGCCCTACAAATTGTAAGAGCTGAAATGTGTTGACTCCATGAAAGTTGCCTTGATAGTCCAAGTCAGTTGAATCTCTAACCTTAAAAGTATTTATTTACAATGGAATATATTTCGGTGTCCATAAAATATAAATTGTTTACGTGTCCCTCCTATAACTGTCACCGGACCTACAAATGTTTTGTTTTTTAATAATCATCTTTCCGGGTATAAAGATGTGCATATTAGTCTACGCAATGGTTAGACACTTTTGTACATAAGACACTGAAGCATAAAATTCGATATTTTCAGTATTCACGTGTAACTGCCTCCGCTCTGGTGGCCTCTAAGGACAAATCTAATTGTGGTCGGACTGTTGTGTGGCGCACGAAGCACCACAGTAGGATTACAAACAAGCATTTGCAATGCAATAGGTATCGCAATTGCGAGATTTTGAGCTATTGGCATTTGAAATAACAATGCCTTTTATTTCTTTTTTTAAAAACCTGCAATAATAAAAGGCATTGCCATTTACAATAGCAGTAGGTCAAAGTTTCTAAAATGTGAGACCTATTGCATTGCAAATACTTGTTATAGACAGGAAACAGTCAAATTCATACAACTCTAGGCATTACAATCGCGCGTTCAGAAAGAGGTACGTTCTGGTAATGTATGAACAAATATATGCTCTGTTAATATGTAACAAATATATGCAAGGGTGTGCGCACATTCACTAATGTTCCTTCCCATGTAAACATAAAAATCAAAAAATATGCAGTGTCTTTTTATTTTGCTCCCTCCCGCATCCCCATATTTCTGAAAAGCTGCAGAGTACACAGAAGGCTTTCCAACTCAGTGGGACAACAGGTATATACAGAAAGGGAGCGAGACAGAAAAATAGAGGGGAGAAAAGGAGAAAGTGGCAGAGAAAATTAGAGAGAGTGAGGGAGAAACGGAGAGAGAGCATGTTTGTTAAAGTGCGTTTCAGAGAGAGAACAGGAGTGTTTGTCAGTGAGAAAAAGCAAGAACGTGTAAAAACGAGTGCATGTAACAAGGAGAGAAAGAAAAGACAGAGTATGTGTCAGAGAGAAAAAGAGAAAGTGAGAGTGAGGACGTGTGTGTGTGTGTGTTAGAGAGAAAGATAGCTAAGAGAGAACGTAACAAAGATACACCGAGTCCCTGTGTTTGTGTATCAGAGAGAAAAAGCGACAGAGACAGGATAGAAAGGGAGGGTAAGGGGGAGGGACAGAGACGGGAAAAGAGAGACAGGGAGAGAAAGAGACAGAAGCAGAGGGAGAGAAAGTGAGAGAAGGAATTGTATGTGAGCAGTGCCTCAAAAAGGGTTGTAATTAAAATAAATAAAGGCAAACGTCTTCTCTTCCAGGCATCGATGTAGCCAAAATTATTTAGGGGTGGGGTTGGGTGGTCAAGTTAATAACATTTATTATTGTCTTTGTTTCCAATGAACCCTTTCGATCTGTTTCGTTGTTTCTTGGCTCGTCTCACTTACTCACTGCTTTATAAATGAGCACTTTTTATGTGTTGGTATTGCAATGGTTCAGGACTCCCATCTTTGGGCTAGTCGCGGCCTGCTGCAGCGATGCCATCACTGAAGAGGGGTCCGAGTGACTTGTAAGAACCACGAGGCACATCTGTATAAGGCGTTTGTCACAGATGCTGACACCCCTCTCCCACCTGGGCTTCACCATCCTGG
Organism: Calotriton arnoldi; assembly: GCA_963921515.1. Lineage (NCBI taxonomy): Eukaryota > Metazoa > Chordata > Amphibia > Caudata > Salamandridae > Calotriton > Calotriton arnoldi. Next base: position 2,075,925 of record CAWUFW010000319.1, read on the forward strand.
GCCCTCTCTCGGTCCCCACAGCTCGTCCTGTCCACCGATCGCCCAGAGGATGGACGGCCTCAATATACATAGTTTATTTGTTTGCGCGCACAATAAAAGTACAAGCTCCTGGTATTCAGGCGGAGGGCGCCCTTACCGATGGTCGGGGACAGAAGAGGCAGCCGAGGGCTGGAGGACGCTGGCACCGGAGGCTGGTCGCCTCCAAATGTTCCTTCTCCGACATGAAAAATTCAGGCTGTTTCGCTGTACCCAAACGGCTCTTTAACCCATTTTCGGAAGCACGGGCATTCCCAGGGCGGCTGCTAATGAATTTCTGCTCCAGCGGCTCAAGTGAAGAGAGGTCAGAGGAAAGGGGAGCGCGGAGAGGTAGGGGGAGGAAGCGACCGGAGACGGGGGGGGGAGAGGGGACACCGAGCAGGAGGAAGGGAAGGCTAAGAAAGCGAGCTGGGTCAAGGAAGGGGGAGAAAAGGAGCGCTGGGACGTGGAAAGACAGGGAGTGGGGTATGACAGAGATGGGGGGGGGGGGAATCCCACTGTGTAGGGGTCAGAAGGCAGATAGAGAGCAGACAAGACACGGCATGAGGGGTGGTGGAGAAATCAGCAGCAGCTGAGATCGCCAGAGACGCCGTGCGCGAGCAAAAGAAAAATGAAAGTGAAAGCACGCACTTCGCACATAATTTTTTTTAAAAATCGGAAAGTGAAAGCGCGCCATGCGCCTCACACACAGTACTACACCAACTAAAACTGTATCATGACTGGACTGATGCAATGCCTGAAACGCCGCGAGCAAAAGAGACGCCGTGCGCGTGCACAATCTCCAGTCCGGGTGGGCGAGGCAAACAGGAGACAGGAAGGGAACAAACAAGCCTCCCTTGCAATCAAAAGCGAGCATTTATGACGCGCGCCAATCAAAAGCATGGGTGGAGCTTCCACCCCACTTCCGAAGCAAACCCGACGACAATAGATCTCGCAGAGCGAGCACCGCATGCGCTGCGACGCTAGGCGAGACCTAAAAAGGCGTGTGGGGCATTGCAAGTTGCATTGACAGTAGGCGAACGATTCTAGTTTGTTTGCCTTTTTATATTTTTGGCACTACAACAACACCACTAAGAATTATGCATTCCTTGCAAATAAAACTGTGAAAATGTTGTGTTCGCTTAATTTAATTGTTGCAGTGTGTTGAAGGTTGTCAGGCGCCTGGGAGCAGCCTCGTTATGAGAGCAGATGAAGGTGTGTGAAAAGAGCGCGCAACTCTTGAAGATTGTGACGAACCTTTAATTTCCATCCGCTCATTAAGCCTTGGCTATGAGGCAGCCATGTATGAAAGCTCCGAAGAGTCCAGTCCTCAGGAGAGCCTCGGGACCGCCCTATCCGTGCAGCGCCTTCTCTTCGCGCTGTACTTTGTGTTCCGCGTTCGAGAACAGATAAGCGTCCTGTTAATAGCGAAATCGTATCGCTAATGATAAATGTTTGTCACAGATGCTCACATCACATTTCATCAGTGTGCCTAGGCTTGCAAAGAGACTTGGGCATGTTTTTGCTTATTTTATTTTGCATTTCCGGAGGTTATAAGGGAATAAAAATATCAAACAACCATTGCAATTGGTAAATCTTTAGTAATCTGTTCCTCATTTTTCGGAATGGAATCTTTCAGACATATCTTGAACTTAAGGTTCAACTCTCACCAGTCTCTAAACATGGACCTTCTTCAAATCGAATAAAAATAAAACCCCATTTTCATGTGGGACCAAACATTGACAGGCCTAAGATGTGTTTTTTTTAATTTATTTTTTATTTAAGTGCCACGCACTTTTATTTTGCAAGCAATGTACACACATTGGTTAGGATCACACTTACATGTGCATATGGAGAGACAGCAATACATCTAGAGTCACCCATACATAGATCGTCCAACATGCATATAGGTATCCATGCACACAGCCCACCAGACCTAGACGCCTCCGTATGGAGAGATCATCAAATATGCAGTCAACCGTTCAAACAAAGCAGTGCATGCAATGTAACTATACAGAAAGACCAACACTTACAAAGAAAACAAACGTACAAGAGAAAACCTAGTTTCACACAACACACAGTACAAATAGCTGGATGAGCACATGAATGGAAAGATTGGTGAGCTAAATGAATGCTCCTGCCCACTTATTCCCTCGTTAGGAGTGGTCTCTTAATTCCAATGGGGCTGGTATCAACTTTTACAACCTTAAGAGAATTTGTATGCTTTATACTTTCACCCAGAGATTTTGGCTGCTGAAAACAACTGAAATATCTGTCTGGGGATAAAATTAAGGATTTCCAGGCAAATCAGACCCTGAAACTATTCATTCCTCCAGTAATTCCTATTTTTTTTAGTGCACCTTCAGGGCCCAACTCCTAAAAGATGAGATTTTCTCCACCCATGAAGTTACTGGTACCACTGCTATCAGGAGCTCAGTGGATGGGGAAAATCAGGCCGATGTTCTAGGCCACTTGTATTGATGGCCTAAATCTTCAGCCCCTCTGTGCACTAGCGTAACGAAACTTGAGGGCCCCCCCTCCGGACTCAGTCAGGAGCTGTCACGCCAGAGTACTGTGCTGAGGAGGGCCCCTGGAGCTTGGGCCCCCGCACCGTGGGGGCATTCGTTACGCCACTGCCTCTGTGAAGAAGTTTGTATTCAAAAAGGAGAAAAGAGAGGCCTGTCAACACCCAGCAAATCCTTGTCTTTACCTTGATGGATTCACTTATTGTAGCCGTCATGCCTAAGCAATCTTTGCCCTCCTTAGAAAGTTCACCTCTAGATAAAACATGCAGTGTTCTCTTCATGCTCATTACGTTACTGGCCTCTTGGTACAATCTTACCTACGTAGCACTGCAGCTGAGGAGCTTTGCCTCTCTAGCACTATTGTATTGTAATGGTTTAGGGTTACCAGAAAAGTGTGTTGATTCGCTTGACGCTAACAAAGACTACAGCAAATGCTTATTTGTCACGTGGAAAGTGCTGATTCTTACAGAGCTTTAGTGAGGGAACTGGGGAACATATGGCGTTGCCATATTTTAGACCAATTTATTTAGGGCTTTAAGAGAATAGAATAGCATCGTATTCTCGTACCTTTGATTGCAACAGACTCCAACGACAACAAAAGGATCAAAAGCAAAAACAAAACACACAATTCCAATTTCCCAGCATTGAAAGGGTACAGTGAAACAAATTAAATAGCATCATCCTGAGAGGAGCAATTGCATCGACATAGTATCACACATCATTTGCATTATCTTCATCAGGGCTTTCGTATGACGTTGACATTATGCCCAGACCAGATGCCTGCAAAGTAACTGGCATTTGTGGTTGCCTCTTCGGCCCTGATGACCTTTTTTGACAAATCTTTTGAATGGCAACCAGATTTTTTCATAATTGTGTGCATTTGTCATTTACTATTGCTGATCGTTTCTCCACGGCATAGACATTCCAAACTCTTGCCCACCATAGAGAGATCATTGGAATGGTATGGGCCTTCCATGTAAGAGGTATAGTGAGTCTAGTTATTATAAGGAACTGTGTCAGCAGTTTATCAGTAAGTGTTGTGAGTGGCTACTCACTGTAGTCCCCTGAACATTAAGCCTGTAGGGTTGTTTAGTAGTTTAATGCCTGTGTTCGCTTTGTTAATGGCAAAACCCTCCTTGCAATAGGATTATGTATGTATGTAAGACCACCATATTTGAATAAAGTGACCCGGCAGTCCATAACCCTTCCAACAAATGTCTGAGCCTCTTGTGATTATTCTTTAATCATTAGTTTATGCTGGGAATATATAGATTTGAATTGGCAGCCTTACACGTGGGTTCGACCATATTTCATCAGTCCATTCCGTATGCATATCTTTCTCCCATAACAATATTTTTTTGTGCTTAATATTGGGTGGTAAAATAGTCATCCGTTAGAAACTTCTTTCTTTGTCTGCCACTGCAAGAATCACTTATCTAATGGGTTTTCCTCATGGCCACACTCCTCCTTAATGTCTGTTGAATTAGCCCAATTGTCTGTCATTTTGACATTTCTTACCACAAATTCCATATTTTTCTATTAAAAGCCTTAAACTGAACTTGAGGTACGGGCAATTGCATGGTTATGTCCTACGTAGGGGCTGGGTAGTCTTTCAATTTCTAATGAAAGATCTGTTCCAAAACTGGGACAGTGTGCCTGTCCTCAACCCAAACATTTTGTTTTAAAAACACAGCAGCCGCTCTGTTGCCAACACCAGCCATGATCTGGAGAGTAGACCGGACCTTCAGGCGCCTGCTGCTCTTTGCCTCATACTGCTGACAAGCTCCATTTGATTCTGTCAGCAGACGTTTGTTAGAAAGCCTCCTGCCCTGACATTACAGTTTGCTTTCTTGCTGTAAATCGCACAGCAGACAGGCCTTGTATTCTTGTTCATCTGGATCTGGACGTCAGTCAGCACTGATACTAGAGTTCTATTTCTCATTCCACCAATTAGTCTCGTGGTGGTTTTTCTAATCGGGACTACCACTTTGCATTTGCAGGGACTACCATATACCTTCCAAGATTCCTTCATCTGAGTAGCCAATATTTTCAGTTTCCTCATTCTAACATTCTCTTAAATGCCTGTGCAACATATTCCCCAATTTACTCCTTCACTGAACACATTTTCATGTGCCTTGGCAGACTAGCAAATTAATATTGTTGTATTTGGTAGCATGACTATAACCTACTCATTTCAAATGGGATTTCACATTTAGAATTGACCTGTTCCTAATATACCTATTAAAAGGGGTTCGATGGGTTTTTGTTTTTCCTTGTCCGAGTTATTTTACCTTTGCAACTCGTTTGCACTTTGTGTGCTCTGTTTTGAATTCGTGTCAAAGATGAACAACGTTTTTGTCATGCCAGTTATGTCAAATTCAAATAAAATGTTACACTTTTTGCCATGCTATATTATCAACGTTGATATATCCTGTTTTCTGTTTGTAGTTCTCTTGTTGGAGCTTATCTGTTCATCAGACTCCCTTGTATGATTTGTTTTAAATATTTTGTTTTGTATTATACTCTATTTTTCAGTCATTGTATAGTGTTCCATCCACCAATCCTTTAGTTCTTTTTTTGGTTTTGAGTCACACTTTCGTGCAGATGCTCTTACGTTTTATCTACTTTTTCTTCTTGTTTTACTAGACAAGATTAACTTTCTCTGCTGTTGAGTGAGGCCTGGATGTCCACCATTGTCTTAATACCAAAAAAGGAAACGATTTTCTTCCCTTCTTCTTTAAGCATATGGCCTACTCCCTCCATATTCTTACCTCCCTCTCAACTGTCCTTTGCTGCATTTACTCCTTATCTTGGATGCAAGTTTAACCCTTCGCTCAACTTTCTGTCCCATATTTCAGCTGTATCCAAAACCTTTTGCTTTATCTATACATCATTTATTAAAATCAGATTGCATCGTCCTTTCTCCTTTTTGAAACTTTTGCTTCAAATTCTTGTTCTGCCTTATCTTAATTAGTGCAAGTGCTCTTCTCTTTATGTTGGCCTCATCAATCATATCTTTGCTCCACTGCAAATTAGCCAGAACTCCTGTGCCGGCCTTTTTACTCCTTTCCGCATCATGCTTAGAGCTCTCCATAACTTGCTGTGCTTCGTTGACTACCTGTGGTTCTTCAATTTAGGTTTCACTTTCCCTGCCTCTTCTTTAATTGATGCCTTACTTATGGTCTTTAGTTTCACTACATACTGCCTCTCAGACTTATTGTTCTGCCGCTTTATTTCTTTTATGAGTTCCAAGACCTCCATGTGCCTCTTCCTGCTTCAGTTTGTTTGACTTTCCTTTGAATTTCTACTATATAAAGTGTGGATTGAACTTCCTGTCCACAGTCTGAGTAGATCTGCGCCATCTTCTTGGATTAGATCACCCACCTGGATTCTGATTGTATGCAGTTTTATTGCCATGGCATCTCTTTGCCCAGTATTGCATTCAAACCAGCTTGTATAATTTCTGATGCAGGCTGAACATTGCCCTGATCTAAAATCTGTTGAAGGGTCAGACATCAGGTGAGGTCTCAGATTCAGTTCACCCTTCTTCCTACCCCATACCTTTTCATAACTTAGACCCAACAATCTCAACTTCACTCTGAGGGTAGTGTTTTATAAACCTTCATTTCCTAACTTTGGAACCTTTCACTCAACCTTCCTCCCCCAAAATAGCAACGCCTGCTACACCCCAACCCATCTCCCACTCGGACAAGGGAGGTGCCTGGGGCATCTTTGGTTGGAGAAAGTGAAAGTCCCAGGCATACTAGCATTTCAAAAATATGCAGGCTCGAGAAGACATATTGAACTTTCAAAGAAGGATAGAGCATATCAAGAATTTATTTCAAAGAACTTTGTGACCATTCTCCATTTTTTGGATGTAGATTTCGGTCTATAACGTACATTCCTCGGTGCCTGAACAGAACCGTCACTTGTCTTTCCCATGTCCGTTTGAACATGTTTATGCATCTCTTTCTATGATCACACCAGAGCACAGGTCCATTTCTTGTCACCCTCTTAGAAACCCTCTTCCCCCTTACCATTTTATTTTCTTACTACACACGCATCTCATTATCATTAGACTTTGTTAAACTACGCAGTTGTATAAGTCCATTTACCCAAATGAATTGTGACCACACAGTATACACACACCACTATATGTTCATTAGATATTTTCAGGGGGTGGTGCAAAAGAGTTTCATTGAAGCAATGAGTTTTTGAGGCAGTGATAGATGAGGCTATTAGTATAGTCTTGCTGAAGTGTGATACTATTGCAACTCATTGATCATAGCCAGTACATTTTCTTCCAATATTACCCTGTTCCCTTACAGGGAATTCTTTAAAAATCATCTCCAAACTAGTTTCCCTCAACCGGCACATAGCACAGCTCACATTCTTCCATAGGTCCCTAACCACAAAATTCAAGCGTATCCTGAATCCTTTGAGTGAAGGTACTGGGTTTCGGTCAGACCCATCTTTCATCCACCACCCTTTTCCTTGTCCTCAGTTACCATGGTTTTTTTAAATTTCCACTGAGCTCTTCTATGGGTACACTGAACATCTAGAAGCGTAGCCTCCAAAACAATTGCTCATTACCAAATACTCATAAATATGTTAACATTTCTGGTTTCCTTTTTCTATCTACAATTGTTTGGAAAATATATTATTTAGTTAGAAAAAGGGTTCCCTTTGGTCAGGACCTATATCACACCATTCGTGCCTTAGAAGTACTCATGCTCACCAACACACATCATTCCTCACGCTGAATGTATTAAAGCACTTGTATAACACCAAATTATAAAAAATATATATGTGTTTAATCAATAAAAGCCATACTAAATGTACAATTTATATCATGACAATATATAAAATACACCTTAAAAAACATATATCAAAAACACAATAGACAATAATTACAATATCGCTATAGGAGAATAGACACAGACAATCTACTTTGTCATGTAAGCGTTAATTTGAATCCGTTATAAACAGCAGAGAGCATGGGTCTTGATTCCCTGTCTCTGTTAGACTGCTGAGTTTTCCAAATGTAACAAAAAAACTGGGCGTCGACGCGTTTCAGTGGTATGTTCTCAATACGACCACCTTCATCAGGACATTTAAAACTGTTTTCTCCTTAAGGTTGATATGTTTTTTAAGGTGTATTTTATATATTGTCATGATATAAATTGTACATTTAGTATGGCTTTTATTGATTAAACACATATATATTTTGTATAATTTGGTGTTATATAAGTGCTTTAATACATTCAGCGTGAGGAATGATGTGTGTTGGTGAGCATGAGTACTTCTGAGGCACGAATGGTGTGATATAGGTCCTGACCAAAGGGAACCCTTTTTCTAACTTTATGGTTATTGGGAGCTCCATCTCTTTGGTATATAGAGCCCCCTCTCCTTGTTTTCAAGGAAATATATTATTTACCCTTAATTTTATCATCTTTAAGTCTTATCAGAATACTTTCTTTGCTTTTTGGTCAAATGTGTTCAGTTGCAGTACTTGCCTGATCACATAGTTTATACCAGTTGTTGTTGTTATAAGGATTAGTTACACCAGTTGCTTGATTTTAATTGGCAACCTTTATTAATGCTATAACTTATATCTTACAGAATATTACAGGAAAGAAATGTGCATATTCACAACTGCAATATAGAAATAATATTTTTTTGTTTTCGAGTTGCAAGATATGATTTTTGATGGTTATTTTGAACTGTTGTTGAGAGAGAGTAGCAGGAATGTGGGTGCGAGGGAATTCAGTACAAAGTGTCTAGAAGTTATAAGGCCCGGAACTTTGAGGCAGTATTAGTTCATTTGAGTGTAACCAGAACGTTACTGGGGCGTATCAGCCACATCTGCTGACTTAGGAGCTGGGGAACTTCGAAGTAGAGAAGATGAATTGTAGTGGATTTGAGGATGAGTCGTGTATGAATACAGACCGTGATTAGGTGTAGATGATGTGTTGTGGTTGTTAGTGGTTGGCCATATAAACTGTAGGTTTTGAGGAATGTAAGGCATTTTTTATTTATTTTTGCAGTTTTATATAGCGCAAACATGCCCCATGAGCATAAGGGCGTTTTACATGAGAACCAAATTACGTTATACATTTTAAGGCAAGGGAGATTGGGATTTGCCCAGAATCACCGGATGTTGACCCGGAAGTTGTTCTAAGACTGGCACCGTATAGGATTACTTAAACAACACACCTTGGCAAACACAACAGCAGCACCCATAAGGTCCAAATATAAACATTCGAGTAGTAGACTGAGGGCTGCAGTGTTGAAGAAAAAATAGAAATATTAATATTTTTACGTTTTTCCCACTTGCCTCACGTAGTGGGCTCATTTAAGGCCAGAAAGGAACTGAGTATAGGTGTGATTTGGTGCAGGAGTTTTGCCACATTGCACCTAAAGGGCCTTTGAAGGGTCCAGTGCTCGGTCGAGGATGTTCTGGGGCACTTAGTTATGAAGCAAATGAGACAGGAGGCATAGTGCTGGAAGGACATTCTAGCCCTACCCAAAATGTTTGCCCGATTGCTAATTTGAAGATTTAGAGATTGAGAATAATCCTAACCTCCGATGGCCGCCGTTGAGTGGGGAAGTGGATATGGCCTTTAGGAAAGCTGGTGAGGATACCTGTTTTGGTGCCTCCTTGCTAGACACCGCACAGTGCTTAATTTGTAAAAAAAAAAAAAAAAAGTGTGCCAGGGCTCAAGCGATTTCTCAAGAGGCCATTGCATTGCAGTGTGTATTACCCCCTGTCACTGACACCCGCCAGTCCCAATGCAACTACTAATCATCACACTCCTACGAGTGCAACCGATTGCCCCGGATGCGCTCCAATTATTGGTTTTTTATGCATACTTATCGATAAACACGCTGCTAATATGCGCACTTCAAACTTAGATTAACAGCGGCACCATGTGGTGAACTGTCATAAGAGCTTTAAGTGCCAGTGCCAGACACCGGCAAACGCTCCCTCAAATTCAGCACTGCTGAACAGCAGGCTTTTAATGAGGGGCCTCTGGAATGGGATACCTTGTGGAGGAGCCAGTGGCTCCTGGTAGCTCCAGCTGCATTTGAGGTCATTCCCACGACTACCCAAATCAATAACAACCGCTTTCCCTTTAAAAATCTCAGCTACATGAATGAATAACTCGCAAAGTCACGATGTGTCAGCATTGATAATGCAAAAACAATGATGGTCTTTCTCTACAGCTGCTATGTGAATACTTTCACTTCCCCCGTTCCGCTGCCTGCTGTTAAGTCTCCTATTACTGTAGGAGATAATGAATGAAGATGGGGGGTACTGCAAAACCTGCTTCTGTCTCACGAGGTCTTAATTCCTGCTTTCTTTTAATAGCGCTAATGGCGCAGCAGTGGCGCCCACAGGCCACAGCGTTCTTGAAGTAAATTCCTCTGAGGGGAATCCGGCGTAACAACTGCAGACAGGCCAGAAGGGAGTGACGACAAGCGAACACGCATTCATCACCATTTCATGTTTTACAGTATCTAGGAGCGAGGGGGCTGCATTCCATTCAGGAGAAGAAATCATGCCTGCAGTTGTCTGCTGTCCAATCAGAAATAGCCACGTGCATTCACAGTGCCTGTGTGAAAGAGGCATGTTGAATTTAAAAGCACTGCTTCTTGAGGAATGCATATTGCTAGGCACTATCGCCCACACCCTTTTTTTTTATCTCCATGAATGTCTACTGGTGCCTGTGCTCTTCCACGCTGAAATTGGGTTGTGAGTAATATAGTTACTCATTCAAGCACCAGCAGAGGATTTCATATCTTGAGATGTCCATTATGATTTTTGTGTGATTTATGTACAATTGTTTGATTTGTAGCAGTCAAACTATAATAATATAATATATTACATTGAAAATACACCTCAACATTGACAAGAACTTAAATCAGTTTGATGCTGATTTTGAACAATGTGACGTGTACTCTCTCAATCAGCCCTTTTCTTTATTTCAGGAATTTAGAAAGTATTGTGTTTATTGTCAGCAAAGAGCTTTCTGCCACCAAGACGTATATTCCAGACATGTACTGATTCATCTTTTGAGGCCCTTCTTCTCTGCATTCTCTCTGGACTGGGAATGTTCCTAGCCAGAGGTGTAGGAGCAATGGAACACACAGAAAACGAAAATAACCACCACGTGTACCATACCTCTAATCACACAGCATGTGAAGCGGGCAAAGCCGACCCTCCTTCGAAGAGTTGCCTTCAGCCTTCTATCCTTCCACCCTCCCATCTATTCATTTCCATCTCTTCATCCATCTGTCCATTCTTCACCTTTTCATTCACCCATCCAACCATACTGTCTTCCATCCACATCCTTTCATATATACGTCATTCATTTCAACAAACCACCCATCAGTATATTCATTAATCCATTCATCCGTCCATTCACTGTCCTTTCGTCCTTGATTTCACTCATCTGTCAGTCCTTCCATTCATTCATGCTTTCACTGAGCAATCCGTTCACTGTTCTATCCATCCCTTCCATCTTTTCACCATTCCACCTACCCATCCTTACACAGTTCAATTATAACTTTCTCGTTTTCTTCCGTCTTTCCTTTCACATTTCCTTCCTTCCACCTCCCATTCTTTTTTTTACCTCTTTGATCTTTTTTCTATACTTTTTCCTCGTACCTTTGTCTTTCATACTTACTTTTTCTGTTCATCCCCTGTTCTGTGCTTTCCCCAAATTTCATCATTCCTCTTTTTTTAGTTTCCTTCACTGTGCAGCAGCCCGTAGGTCACATTTCCCTGTTGTGGTTTTCCCTACATGTGATAATCATGAGAATTTTGTCTTCAGACAGAAGAGGCCTACATGTAACAAATTAATGTTCTAGTGGGACACAGTTCACCAGCCCCACTTAAGCTTCCAGAGTGGTGGGTTCCTTGCGCCACTATGTGCGAGTCATTGAAAGCTTGAACGAGATAACTGGCTCTAGCTCTGTTCTTGGAGGCACTGTGGCCTAGTTGCTACAGCTGCCTACTTCACCATATAATATGCGGAACCAGGTTTGGATACTGGTCTCAGGTCAGCATCCTGTAAATCCCAGAAAAAATTTCTGTGGCGGGAATAAAATGTGTAATTAGTCTATCTGTAAAGCGCTCTTATGTCCTCAGACAAAGTGTGCGCTATGTAAAACTCACCCAAAAAATTTAGATTCTGCTTGTCATCCATGCTCTAACCTCATATACCAACAATTAAAGACCACTCATTAACTTTTTGATGTCAGAAAGCGATCTAGGGGCTGATTTGCACAGTGTGAAAGTGGCAAATCTGGGATCAATCCTGGCTGGCCTTCTTGAACAAATTGTGTGATTTTAGGCAACTACTTTATTTAATCGAGCCTCCTTTTTATTCAGTATCTCATATGAGACCACCTTCATCGATAGGTGAATTTAGGGTGTGCGCTGTACCAAAACCTCTTGCGTTTGATTTAATAGCCTCTAATGTTGCTTCGTCTTTACTAGGAATCTAGCCCACTTACAGTATACTTATGACAACTGAATTGCCCCGTAGTCCAATAATAGTATTGTCACCAGGACGGGGCAGGAATGTTTCTCATTTCATTCATGTTTTAAAATTCTTAATTTCAATAGAAGCTTCTCAATGCAGAGATATAATCTTATTTACTTGGGGAAGAGCTTCTGCGTGTTAAAGAAATACACTTTCTTGAATTTTGAGATCTTATAGAGAGAATTTATAATTTTCCAATATGCTTGTTGCACGATTGACATGCCAAATATTGTCATGACTCGGCTCGTGCACAGGCTCTTCGAGCCGAAGCCGAAAGCCGAGCCCTCCGGCACGGTTCTCCTTGTGAATATGTTGGGTCTCCCATCTCTATTCCCAGCTTTCTACGCGTGGTGTAGTGCTACGTGAGAGGAGTCCTTTGCTGCTCGAGTTGAGCTTCTGCGATGCTCATAAATGCACCTCTTTGAGAGCTGGGGTGGGTTCCATCTTGGAATTCAGTGAAACTGCATCTCTTCGAGCGTGACGCGCAGCTGTGAAGTAATCTCCATGCTGAGCAGCAGGACAAATTATCGAATTAAGTAGAGCATCTCGTTAGTTGTGCAGAGGAGATTATGCGAATGATTTTGAAACTAAAATGTCGCCGGGAAGCGTATATTTATGCCAGCCTTTAATTAAAAATGGAAGGAAAAGCCAGAAATTGTCAGTCAGCATGGACCGAAGAAGGCTCACGCATGATGCTTTTCAAAAGCACCCTTCTGTTTCCTTAATATCACACTATTTGGTTTCTTCCTTTGTCTTGGTGCATCTCTGCAGAGACTCAGCCATCACTTTTTCTTTCTCTAGTGTGGGCCGAGTCATAAATGTTCTACCCGCCGACGTTTGAGTTAATAGGACCATTACATGCATTATTCACTTCGGCGGCAGCTTCCAATATTATTATTTGTAACGTTGGAGATATAACTCTCTAAACAATAACTTTTTTTCTTTCTACTGACAGTAATTGAAACTTTAGCTGTGGGGCTGTGCTCGGTTAGTCTGTCTTTGCATCTTTGAACAGACCCTCCAGATACGTCAACGCGCTCCAACAGCTGCTACTGATGCTGCCTCAGATGTGCAAATTCTGTCAGAGGAGATGATGTACTTGAAGCGTTCTTCCGGTTTCACGAGGCTTTATAAGTTAAAAGCTTGCTTTTTAGATCTGGCATTAGCCAAGACCCTTTGATTTTACAAAAAATTATATTAGTGATATACGTATAGCGGTTTTCAGGTACCCTCTACGTCCATTGTTATTGTGTGATACATTTTTTTTTTTGTCCTAGCCTACTTGGCGGCACAAGCGGAGTCTGTTGCGCGGAATGTTGTGGCTTACCAAAAACATAGAGGGCCCATTGCTTACCATGCATTTGCTTTCCTTGTCACTATCATTTGCCTACTTCTTATTCGTGTCCCAGCTTGTCAGTCTTGTGTTAGTCCCTCCCACGGAGCATTGCCTCTTTACAGTCTTTGATTGGCTGTTATCACTGCTCCCACTGCTTTTCTTTTTAAGCACTACTTATTTCTTTTGTGTGAAGCTCTCTATTAAAGTGCATGCGTTTTCGAGCCGTCTCCCTCGTATACATCTCTACCCTGGCACTGTGTTGTTCTATACATCACTGTATGAAATCGAAACCAAACACCTTACTGGAATGTCTTGATAGGAAGTATAGGCCCTTCTCTGGCTGGTAACCGAACAGCAGGCTTTTTTAGCTAAGGAGACTATTGTAAGGTGAAAAGATGCCCCTGTGTAATAGAGGTAATGTGAAAATTACTGGTGGGAGGGAAGCAAAATGGAAAACGATTAGCGTTGATTCATTGGGTAATTTACTATACAACAGATATCCAGGATTAGGAAAAGGAAAATGGAGAAGGTAGTAATCTCAGTTTATGTGGAAATTATTAGGCAGTGATTTTTTTTTTTCTTGTTTTTATGGTGGAAAGTTCAGGATCGCAGATCAAATGTTTGAAGTTATAGCCTTAATCCATTGTCCTTTTGTCGGAATTTTGGAAACTGAAAAATGTATGAAAATTGTAGCTTGTGGACCTTAATCAGAATTGTGAATTTTCCCAAACAAAAATGCAAAAATAAAACTAGTTGCTCACTCAGCTGGAATTCAGTTGCAAAGTCTGGGAATCCTGCACTTAGACTGCACCATGTAAATGTTAATCATTTGATTGAAGATATGTTTTCCAAATGAATCTTTTCGTAAGTAAATGTTACTCTGTTATTAGATAGAATGTCAGTGTAAAGTTCGTCATAAAAGAAGATGGAGGAATAAGTGGAATCTGCAATCTACTAAGGGTATTTCTCACAAAGATTTCTGCATATTTAAATCTGATATAAGCTTGGATAGCTCCACTTTCAGCAATTAACACTGACGGGGATTCTCAAAGCCACGTTTGCTTGTGGAGGCATCTCCTGTACATGTTGCAATTACTCTACACCTACAGAGAACTATTTCTGATGGAAATGAATATTTAAAAAGATTTTTTTTATAAATGCTCTTCTTAGCAGTAAGCATTTGGACACCCTACACCACAGAGCTTAGGAAAAGAGCTGCACTCCAGAATTGTATGTGGATAACATACATTTATGTAAGGAGGTATTGCAGCTGTTAAGGAATAGCCAAGACTATGCCTTCAACAGCAAGAATGTGCAGTGTGTTAAGAAGCATGAAGAGTTCAAAGTAGGGATCCGAGTGTGGGTGTAGGTAGGGTGGCTATTTGCAGGCTGTCTCAAAGGAGGATATGAAGAGGGTGTGGAGACGGTACACAAGCAGTGAAGTCGCAGGGAATAGAGTTAGGGATGAAGGCGAACCAATAGCCACGCGTATCCTGCTGTGAGTGGTGTTGCCTTCGGGTCATACCGTTTCTTTAATTACCCTTGCTGTTCCTATACCAACACTGAGACAGTCATGTTTTTAGTATGCTACTATTTTCTATTTTCCCTTCCTAAATATGGAATACAAAATCTTTAACGGTTGGAAATCATCGCCATTCATATGCTCACAATAAACTGTATTAGGAGTCCATGTTACTTCAGGATAGGCCATTCTACACTGGCTTCCCATTCAAAAAGCTGTGACTTTTAAAGCCTTGTGCACAGCTCCTAAGTATCATTTGGGATCCCCTCCAGCATTCTTGAATGAAAATTGCCCTCGGCTCGGTATCAACCTACAAAACTTTAAATTTGATGACGGCCATTTGTTCATCTCACGTATTATAAACACTAGATTTGTGGTCGCCGAATTACACTGTGAGACGCTTTTTGATGGAATAGCTGCTCTCTTCTTCTCCAGTAGAACTCTATTGGAACTTCTTCCGCATGAAACTAAAAATCCTCCTGTTTACAAGAGAGCGCCGGGCTAGTAGCTGGTAGTCATGGTTAGCAAGCTCTGCCACACGAAGCACACACATGTCAAAGTGCTGAACTCTCTTGGGCTGATTTCTCTACTGATACAAAGCTCTGATTGCTGGGGGAGGATTTTGTCTGATCAACGGTATGTCTTATACAAATTGTTACTGTCACTTTACAATGTTCTACCACAAAATCCTTTATGCATGAAAAATTCAACAAATTATGTTATATTAAGCCACATTAAATCACATTTTAAAGGTTTTTGGATGGGAGGATACTTTAAGCTACATTTTCAAACTAGCTGTTTTTATTGTTACATGGTTTTTAGGTATCGCATACTAGATAACGCATGTACTGTATTGCGAGACATGTTGGCTTACAGTGGGCTTAGAGCCCGCTAATTGTTTAGCTTTATTGTCACTCTCGTTTACTTGCTTCTTATTTGTTAGCTTGTGTGGGCTTTGCTTCCTCGTCTTGGTTTGCTTTTACTGTGGAGCATGGACGCATTACTTGTGTCCTACCACTTCCTCTTTTTTCAGGCGTTGTTTTTTTCTTTTTGTTTAAGCCCCATACGAGAGTTCGTGTTTTCCGGCCATCTGCCTCATGAACCTCTCCCTCCTCCGCCATGCTCAGTGTTCTCTCTATTATGTTATGCTGATTTGTAGAGAGCACTATCAGCCGGGAGGGTATATTGGCGCTGAGCAGGTGTGTGTCTAGCCACAACTAGGGCCTAGTGGGACTACTCAAAAAGCCAGGTCTTTGGCTTCTTGCGGAATCCAAGACATGCGAAGGAGGCTTTTGCATGCAGTGGCTAGTTGTTCCATGCTTTAAAAGGCTTTAAACAAAAGGTTTTAAAGCAAAAGCTCAGTCTTTTAGAGTCGGGTCCTCTAGGCTTTGCCTATACTTAGTAAAGTCAATTATAATACAAAATTGCACTAAAGCAAAGAGACTTCACAAATGCTAACATATTCAAAGTCTTTACACTAACATATTGCTACAGCAGTTGGCAAAGGGAATTGTCCCAAGGGCGAGTCACATGTAGACCTTAATCCAGAGGTCTTCAAACTGTGGGGCGCGCCCCCCTGGGGGTCCGTGGCTGCATTCCCAGGGGGGCGCAAATGGCTCAACAAGGACTTGTAAATGAAGATGACCTGGAAGCGCGATGTGGAGCGTTTCCAGGCTGTTTTCATTTACATGCAGTCCCTGAAGTGATAAAAAAGGTATATGGGGAAACTCATAAAATTAAAGAAATTAGCTTAATATGTATTTATTTCTCGTTAAAGGCTTCTGCATTATTTTATGTTCATTTAACTGTAAGTGGAAAAAACACTTACAAAATATTTTGTTCTTTTTAGCCACGTTTTGACACTGCCACCACCGCACTCGGGCGGTGGTACGGTCAAAATCATAGCTGAAAAGAACAAAATATTCTTCAAGTGTTTTGGTTTTTACTTTGTTAATTGCATATATAATAATGCAGAAACCTTAAACGAAAAATAAATGCAAATTTAGATAATCGGTTGAAATACATTCTTTTACGTTACGAAATTTCATTTGGGTAATGTGACCACTGCAGATGTGGGGATTAGTGACTATAGTGCTACAAGGTCCCAGCCTGGAGCAGAAAGCGCTGTATGTAAGTCATTATTTAAAAATTGTATTATACACAGTATAAGGGAGGTTGCTGCAAAATGATTTGGTGTTTTAAGATAAAACAAGTGCTTTCGCAGCACAGGGAAACTCCTCCCCACCCTAATCCCACCCTACCTTCACTTTTACACGGAGGCCCTTCAAGGGCCACAATAACTATTCAGGGGTTGTTGCTTTTTAATAAAAAAGTATGGGAACTGCTTTTCTAAAAATTAAAAAAGCATGTGGCATGTGGGGGTCCCCATGGATCCTGTCCACTTCGACCTCTGTTTACATGCATATGTCCTTCAAGGTGAGTCCAGGGGGTGATAGGGATGAGGCCAGCAGGGTCACGTACAGATGGAGCGCTCTGATCGTCCGGACCCTAGGCCTCAAGGTAATGGTCCAGGAAAGGGGAAAGTAGTGAGATTCATTGAAAGCATCAGAGATGGTCCAGAGAAAGGGGTGCTATTTGGGGGTGCGGGGAGCATTTTTAGTTTAAAAATCAGACAGCTTCTTCAGAGATGCCATGAGGAAGGTGGGGAGTTGGTTTTTAAGGGCCTGTAGTGCAGCAGTTGCAGTTGCATTGGGACCCAGGCTCACAACACCCCAATTATGGGGACTGGTGCTTTTGGTCAATTTCTGTTTTAGTTTGATATATTTGCACTTTTATAAGTCTCACATTGTGTGGATTATGAGCTACAAAAAAATACCCCATAAATGTTCTCCTAAGCGCCGGCCGGGGTCAACCCTGCCCCTCCAGCTCGTACTATTCTTGCATTATTTTTTTGGAGGGGGCTCGACTTCAAAGCATTTTGCTTAGGGGGCTCAGAGCAAAAAGTTTGAAGACCTCTGCCTTAATCCCTTAAGACCTTAGTAGTGGTCTTTTCTTTAATTTTTTTTTTTTGGCAAGCAATGTTTGATTTTTTTTTTTGTTTTGTTTTGTTTTTTGTCCTCACTGCCACTCTCGGCTAAACAAAGATCTATTCATTTTGGTCTGCCGGGGCAAAGTTTGAAAGTGCTCCCATTCATGCGCTGTAATTTATCCTTATAGTGACTTCCTATTTAGACTGAGTAGCTGATAAGACGACATTTAAAAATAGCATACGAAAAGCTGATTTTCATTTGGCATTCCAATGTGGTTGACCGGAGGGATTTCTGCAGTCATGGCTGACATTGTTAGATGATGTCATCTTTTTTTGTTTTATTCCAGATGTTGATTAAATGGAGTAGGTGAGCTCCAGCTACGGTTAAATGATTGTAGTTTTATGCAATAGAAAGGGTATTTAGGTAGGTAGGTGTCTTGGTGTGTTAAAGCGCCTGCTCCTGAAATCTGCATTTAACCTAAGCTGATAGATTTGAATTTCAGCGAGGACAACTTAGCCTTTCATCGTGCTTAGGGTGATAAAAAATGAGGACCAATCACAGTATGGAGTAGTAACACTTGCTGGTTAATATCAAGAGATGATGCATTGTGTAGAGTTCGACATATGCATGTCCATTTCTAATTTAGAAATCAAATAGCGACCTGGCATATGTGATCTGAATATTGCAATTTAGCATGGACATCCATCGCTAGCTAAAAGGCTGAGGTAGAAATTGAGCTTTGTTTATATAATTTCAGAACCTCGTGATTTTTAGTATTCTTTTTTTCTGTAGTAAAAGGGTACTTTGTTACTTACCATCGTTAAATTGCACCCACAACCACATTTCTGTTCTTTTTCCGCACCCCCTCTGCTGAGACATTTGTACCAGATCAGCAGGGATTAACTTCTCAGATATTAGAAAATTATCAGTCAAGTTTCGTTTTGTAGGATTTGTGACATTTAATAATTGTTTTCTACACTTTGTGTGACGTTCCAACATTCTGATGAGGTCTCCATCACAAACCTGTGTTTGTTTTGACTTGTGATGTATTATGGGTATTTGTTGCGTTCTGTTTGTGGGATGTAATTTTGGTGTTTCCGGGCTGTGGATACTTAGGCAATTTCCAGGTGTGTGGATATCCCAATTTCCTGGCAGATGGAGAAAGTATACATATTAACAAAAGCAATATGTTATATTGTGTCCTACTGGGTATCATGAGGAACAAATGTGTGGCCCACCTGGGTTGTGCTGGATGTGTGCTAGGTGTTCCGTCGATTGTATCTGAATGTTTTGTGTGGAAGATATATTTTTTCAAAAGTGTTACTGGGGGTCATCTGATAGATGGCGATATTGCATACATGGTCTAAGTTGGGTGTTTGGAAGGTGGCCAATATGATGTGTTCTGCGGAGGAGGAGGGGGGGGGAACAAATATAATATTTACCTCTGCACGGCCGCCGTATCGCATCTGTCGTCTCTCCTCGGCTTCTCTTCCTGACTCCTAGAAGCAGGAAGCACACAGGCTCCCCAAAGCTAATCACGACGCTGCTGTCACCAGCATGACAGCAGCATCGTGATTGGTCTGAGTGGCCTGGTTCAATGTTCAGACAGGGAGTAGGAGCCGGTGCATGTTCTCCACCCAGGCTGTGCAATACATCCAGATGGAGAACATGCTAAGTGTGCATGACTGTTTTGTCAGCCCAAGATGGCCAGCCAAATCATCATGTGCACTTTAGTGCACATATTTCCTCTTCCCCCTGCTCTGACAGCCCAGCCCCATCCTAACCTGGCTCGCACTGAAAAATAAAATAATAACATTGTGTTTTCATTTTATTTTTCCTTTTTTGCACTGCTGAAAAGCAGTGGGGCAAATGCAAAAAGAACAATTGATGGACAGAATGCAGAACAATGTCATACATTCACCCCAGTACAGAGATCTGGGCCTAAATCCATCGTTTTTTTGCTCACCATGCCATTCCAGTTTGGACCCAGCCATATGCAAATCAGTCTTGACCCTGCGCCCAATGGGAACAGTCGAGCCCGAACTGCCAGGCCAGGTCCTCCCTGGACTGGAAACAAGCATCCTAGGACCGGTGTCGGGCTTTCAGCCCTCATCAGCCAGGATAGCTTGACTCCAGTGGCATGGAGAGCACGGGACCCACGTCTGTGCATATCCGTTCCTCTCGGGGTGACAAAGGGAGCTAAAGAATGATGATGGATTCAACCCAGATCAGTGTCTGGGGGTGAGTGTTTGAAAAGATTCAGCACTCCGTCCATCCCCTTGTGTTTGCTTTGTTCGCCCTAAGTTGGGAGGGTAGCCCAGACGTGGGTCCCTTGCTCACTTTGCCACTGAATTCAAGCTAGCCTGGCTGATGAGGGCTGTTAGCCCGAAACCGGTCCCAGGATGCTTGATTCCAGTCCAGGGAAGACATGGCTTGGCAATTCGGTCTGGACTGTTCCCATGAGGCACAGGGTCAAGACTGATTTGTATATAGCTGTGTCTGAACTGGGGTGGCAAAGTGAGCTAAAGAATGATGATGGATTCAACCCAGATCAGTGACTGGGGGTGAGTGTTTGAAAAGTTTCAGCACTCCGTCCATCATCTCCTTGTGTTTGAAAAGCAGTGGGGCGGCGCTCCTCCGCCTTAGTGGAGGAGCCGCTGCTGGTGTTCTGTTGTATATATGAGTGATTTGCTTCTTGGTGGTTAGTGCTGTTGGGAGCTACATGCTAGCAGGCTGTAGGAATATCAGAGAACTGTTGGCTCTTTGTCACTGGTTCCCAAATGTTTAGAACCACGACCCAAGAATGACAAACTTTTGCGACCCATCTACCTTTAATGATTAGGGGTGATTAGGTCGAGCCTGAGCCAGCGCGCATGCGCTGCTCTGCAAGGCTTCTTGTAATCACTCTAAACTTTTCTGTGTGTCTGACTCCCCCCACGCATTTGGTTGGCTGTTGCCTGTCATTTTTTTTTTTGCAGCCTGCAAATGGCTAAAGGCGGGCACATGTCCCACCTTTTTGGCAAATGTTCACTCCCACAATGTTTTGCTTGCGGGAGCGAGCAGCGCGCGCTGGGTGGCAGCTGCATTCCTCGTGGGTCGTGCGTTCGCTTGTTTAATTTCCTGTTTCACTTTGCTCCCGCCCCCCACTCCCCTCCCGTTGTCCGTGTTCACCATGCTCCTTCCCACCCTCCCGTTGTCACATTCCATGGGCTCCCGCCCCCCTCCCGTTGTCCGTGTGCAACATGCTCCCGCCCCAGAAACAGAACTGCATTAAGGTTCTGTTCTTACTAGAACTGACGTGAGAAGGCGGTTCCCTCAACTTTCAGGGAGGTTTGGAGGAGCGGTCATCCTAGAGTGTTTTAGATTTGTTTGGGGTTAGATGCAGAGTGTATGACGAAGGGAGTGTTGATAATGTGAGTATCACGCAGTATTACACGTACCGCCTATTCTATACAGTCACGCCAAACTGGAACCGAAAGCGCTGTGCGAATAAATGTAGTTCTGTTTGTGTTAGTTTTCTTAACTTCTGCCTCCACTAATCCCTCAGTGAACTGGAGCAGAAGACGTCCCGTTTATCCGAATGTCGTGCTTTGGAGATGAAACGCGTTACTCATGAAAACGCAGCAGTCGGAGGCAGGCAGGTATTTATTGGGAAATAATAAGAAGGCGCTGGCAGTTCTTTAGCGCGGCCAACGACTGCTTCTGGGAGGGAAGGGTAAAAGAACAAGCACTCGGACATCAGATCTATCGCTGCATCCGCTTTCCTGCTCAAACAATGTGCGCGCTCACATGGCTTAAACCTCTGGGCCGCCGCGGCAGGGGTATCTCGTTTCTCATCAGCCGTCTGATATTTATGTGCGCGCTTTCATCCTGCGTCAGGGCCGCCGGGGACGCGCCTTGCGTTGCCTCAGAATTACAGCCCCCGTCCTTCACCTAGTTTGTTGTGGCTGTATGAACAGCTCTTTATCCCGGCGCATGCGGCCTGTGATGTCGACCCTGTATTTTGTCATGTTTTGACAGGTCACAGCCATGGCGATTAAGAGAAGACGCTCAGTGTAAATGAACATACGCATTCTTACCATGCCCACGTTTCGTTAACTGCCATTTACTGCTCAAGAAATAGTTAGTTTTGATTTGTGATGACCCACATAGAGCCGGGCAGCAGACCCCCACAGAAGGACTGTGTTCATCAGAAAGCCGGCCTGACCCCACAGAGTTCTCTGCCTGGATCTTGGCACATACTGGCTTTCTGCTAGTCACCCTGAAGCCATGTTCCTGGATCTGCCCGCCCCTCTCCATGCCCCCGAATCTCTGACTAGAGCAAGGGGTGGGTGCACCATGTTTCCCCTCCATTAGGGTGGTGCGTGCAAATACACCTTGCACTTAAAATGGTCTCCTAAAAGGCCTATCGGAAGCCACCTTTACACCTCTTACCCATAGTGATCTCAAACCAACTGTACAGTGCTCGGCCTACCACCAGTGCCAGCCTTCCTGCTTCCATTACAGACGCATCACTTACCGCCACATGACCCACCGAGCTGACTGTCCCCCTCAGTTACTTAACGAGCCGCCCATCTACCAATGGAAGAGCACTTCAAGGTGTGTATCCCTAAAGAGGTGGGATACATTAGCAGCATAGATGTCTAATCCTTAATGGAGTTCCTAATGGTAATGGCGAGAGTTCCTGCAGCCAGCACCTGTGTTGAAGCCAGCAAAAAAGCCCTCTACATCGGCATTGATGGGTTTTCTGGCCTTCGGTTAAAGCAGTCTTGGTGACTTTTTATTATTTGATGATACTGAAGCTACACTTATTATAGGTCACTTGTCATGTCATACTGATAGTTTCCTGCCACTGGCTGTGCAGAAGTGCGCCTCATTGTTTGCCCGATCCGCTTCTGGAAACAATTATTGGGGCCCAGAGCCGGGCTTTATGCTGCATTATTTATTGTTGTGTACAAGCCGTAATCGGCCATACCTTAAAAACATTACCAAAATCTCTGGCTAAACACTTATAAAATCCCAAAGGCGAGACCTATTGGCTATGCCAATGCTTGTTTTTTTAATGTAACTAATGACCACTAAGTTTGCACAGACATACAGTTTTACTGAAAGAACTATATAGCACTCAAATGATGATGTGTGGAAATAGGGTTTCTGTGAATATTTATCATTTATGCATGACCAAGTAAAATGGTTTCATTTGTTTTTGATCCTATTAAATTCTGTTTCCAACACACTACAGAATTACAAAAAGAATGTGCTTTATTTTTGCTTTCTTAACTGCTGAATGCATCCAGCTCGTTCACAGGTATTTACTTTGTGTGTGTGTTACAGAAAAATGATATCCTTTCCTTCCACACTCCCTGTACTCCAGCAAGATTGTCACATATTTCACTTTAATAACTCATCTCTGTTAGACCTGTTTTTTTCAGCGGGTTTATCCCCAGACTTTTTGCATTGTGGCCTCCTAAGTCTGACCTGTTGTTGTTGGTTTTATGACTCTGGGCACTTTACCACTGCTGATCAGTGCTAAAGTGCGTATGGTTTCCCTTCAATTGTGTTTATGGATTGGTGTTTCCATGATTGGCTTATTTGATTTACTACTAAGTCCCTTGTACAGTGCACTGTGTGTGCCCAGGGCCTGTAAATCAAATGCTGCTGGTGGGCCTGCAGCACTGATTGTGCCACCCACACAAGCAGCCTTTCAAAGGGTTTGTAGACCTGCCACTGCAGTGTCTGCGCTCAGTCTCTACTGCCATGTCGACCTGGCAAGTGTACCCACTTGCCAGGCCCTAACCTTCCCTTTTATTCCATACGAGTCACCCCTAAGGTAGGCCCAAGGTACCCCTGTGGGCAGGGTGCAGTGTATGTGAAAGGTAGGACATGTACTGGGGTGTGTGACATGTCTTGATAGTCAAATACAGTGTATTTTGTTTTTCACTATGGAAAGGTTATCAGTCCCATAGGAGTTTATTTATAACATCCTATAAGTATAAATTCCCATTGGGGCAAGATAGAAAGATGGAGTTTAGTATGGCTGAACTCAGAATGTAAAAATGCATCTTTTAATAAGGATGATTATTATATTGTGTGTTTGAAAATACCACTTTTAGAAAGTGGGTATTTTCTTCGTTAGCCATCCTGTGTGCCTCTGCTGGTTTGTGGGTTGACTGTCTGGCTTTGGAGTGACAGGGACTGGGGATGTGCATTCTCTCAGACAGCCACTGGGGGAGTTTAGGCGTGTTCTGCCTTTCCTGAATGAGTCAGGGCTGGGCTGAATAGACCTGGGCAGCATTTAGAGCAGTGGATAGGCCTGGTCTGCCTTGGACAATGCTGTCTCCACCTGCTGCCAGGAAGCTGGGCCAGAGTACAGAACTGGTTTGGACTGAGCACAGAGCCTCTCTGCCACAAGAGAACAAAGAGAAATTGAGTATAAATATTGGGGCCCAGACCCCAGGACTTTAGATTACTTCTGGACTCAAGAGGAACCTCTGCCAAGGAGAAGTGCTGGGAAAACTGAAGGAGAAGTACTGCCCCTTTGCTGTGTGGGGGTTGGCCTGCAGTGACTGTTTCGGCCAAGGAGATACCAAGACTTTGCTGTGTGCTGTGTACCCTGCTTGAAGAAGATCTCCAAGTGCTTGGTGTAGAGCTTGCCTCCTGTTCTGCAGTCTCAGGGACACAAAGACTTCATTTCCTATGTCCTCCTGCACCTGGAACTGCTGTTTCAGCTGCCACAGAGGGAAATAGCAACACCAATGCCGGCGAACAACGCCACGACCTGCAACGAAGCCGCGGGCATTGCTCGTGAAGTGCACGACGCACCGCCCCAACTTGCACCGCAGCCCGACGCTTGATGACACCGTACCGACTCCGACACTGTCACCGAGGCTGCTGCCTGCACCGAGCCGAGGGCACCGCTCGTGACGCTCACAATGCACCGCCACGACTCGCACCGCAGCCCCGACCTCACCGACGTCGGTGCTTCATCATCGCGGAGCCGATACCTGACATGGATGACCCCTCGAATCCATCGACCACGCATCGTCGTAAGGAGCAGACGCTTCAACACCACTGCGACGTCACCTCCACGGCAACAGTAAGGAACCGACGCCTCACTTCCCCTGCATCGCAGTAAGGAACAGACGCCTCACTTCCCCTGTGGATGGAAGGAGCCGACGCCGCCCAGTGCCAAAGAAGCATCACCTTTGTTTTCATCGTTTACCAAGGTACTATTCTTTGGGGTCCGTGTGGCTCCGGACCTGACGCTGCCACCTCGCAGTCGGCGCCGTACTTTGGGATTTTCAGCTGTCACGACGTCGTACTAGCCCCAGGTGGAGCTATTTGTTGTTACATTTGTGAGTAACCTATTTTTGGTGATATCTTGACATATGTCTGGTGGATTTTTGGCGTTTTGGTCTTGTTTTGTTTATATAAAGTATTCCTGTTTTTCTAAACTGGTGTGGTGTCCATTTGTAGTGTTTTCACTGTATTACTGTATGTGTGCACAAATGCTTTACACACTGCCTCTGAGATAAGCCTGTCTGCTCGTGCCAAGCTACCAAGGGGGTGAGCAGGGGTTGTCTAAGGGCGGAACTCCCTTACCCTGACTAGAAGCAAGGGTCCCTACTTGGACAAAGGTGCATACCATTGCCAACTAGAGACCCCCATTTCTAACAGAAAAGTAAACTCCAATCTCATGCTAAAAGAATAAGCAACAATTTTCAGAAGGTATAGCCTGACATTTGACCTCGGTCTTTGACACACCAGCAAATGTAACAAGAAAACCACAGTATTTAACGGCATCTTTATTTATTGCTTTGACTTTCCCGACTCACCAGCCAACAGCTTTTCGGCCACCAGTGGGTTGCGATCCACAGTTTGGGGAACGCTGCTCTACGTGATATGTTCTGTTTATTCTATTTTCCTTGATGTCAGAGTGTCCGCTGGAGAACTGCTGATAGTCAGTATTGGTATTTGTTTTCAATCAACCTGTTTTTATCCTTTTAATTTGATGTATTGTGTTTTATGGTTCTCTGTATACGAAATAAACATTTTGATTAAAAAAACAGAACTGCTGATAGTGCAAGGTACTACGTTGCTTAGTTGAGAATGGCTGTAAGCGAGGAATGATGAGTATTAAATTATGTAGGATACCAGTAAATTCACAAACCGGAGGGCATTATGTTTCTGCTTTGCAAGAGTAATAACCCATTACAGTTCATTGTATTTAATTTACATCACAGCTATGTGTATCATGGAGTTTGGGTGTGTTACTGTATCAAAGTTTTATTTAATTCGGTGTATCAGCTTCTCCTTCAAATATATAAGCGTATATATAATATATATCTCTCCCAGTGGGTAGTCCCCCACTGGGTGGTTATAATTATGGTCACATTTCCATAAGAAATTAATTATTGGGGTTTCAGTAAGTTTGGTGCTCTTTGGCAAATCTTCATGAAACTTTCCAAAAAAGTGTCATCCAACTCCACTCCTTCCTGGAAAGTTTCCGTGATAAGTCAAGTGGGGGTCTTGAAAAAGGGCAGTCCCAAAATGCAGTTTTTCCCATGCAAGTTTCCATAGGAAAATTAAACAGCGGTACAGAAAAAGCTGTTGAACGGAATTACACCAAATTTCGCAGAAACCTAGATCTTTTCAGAGAAAGCATTCTTTTTTGATTGGGTGTAAATCCATTCAGTATTTTTTTGAGAAATTAAGGTTCAAAATGTATAGATATTTGGGTGTAGCCAAACAATTTGAAAGGCAGCAACTTGTTTTGCTAATAACTTTGGCGCTATTTGATGAATCTTCACAACGCTTTCCAAATTATTTTTTTATCTACCTCCGCTTCTTCCTGGAAGGTTCTGGGCTGATCAATCCAGCATGGGCCAAGAAAATGGAATAAAATCCGTCCCGAAACGCAGTTCCCTCATGCAATTTCCATAGGGAAGTTTAGACTCTCTACAGCCGAAACGGCTGAACGAAATTCCACCTAATTGGGCAGAAAGCCAGATATTTATCCAGAAGGCGTGCTTATTGTGATTTGGTGTAAATCCTTTCAATAGTTTTTGAGAAATTAAGGTTCAAAATGTATAGATATCTCAACAATTGGGTACTTGAGAGTCTCGGAACACAAACATAAATGCTGCGACACTATTACAGGACTCGGGGACTCTATCCTTGTGCCCTAAAAATTTAAAAGATATAAGGTATAAAGTAGCAGCACACCCCTGCATACTGGCAAGACAAACCACACCAGGTTGCAAACCCAGACGCCAGCATTGAGCAGAACCAAAAACACGAACCCCCTAGCCCATGTAGGGGAGGTCCATGAGGGACCTCCATGGGGCGAAATTTGAAAAAAGTTTTTACAGGGCATTGTGATCCTTCTGGAGTCTCTTGGGATCCAGCGAAGTCGCCTGTCCTCTGTCCTGCCAAGAGAGTCTCGCAGGAGTACAGACAGCGTGCCCGCTCCAGAGACACTCTCACGAGAGTCACATGGGATTGAGAAAATATTTTCTTTTAAAAAGGGAGGTGCGCGGGAGGGGTTTGGCCGCTTGTGGATGTTGGGGGGCGTGGGCACAGGCATGGCCGAAGACCGTGCACAGCAAGGGTTTAGCCACACATAGGGTGTTGGGTGCAGGGCCTGGCTGCATGCAGGCCTATGGCCAGCCCCAAGCCAGGCCTGACCAAAGGCCATGCGAGGCACGGGTGGGGTTGGCATAGTTATGTATAGTAATGAAATCTTACTTTGTAAGAAAAAAAAGAAATTCACTGAAAAAAACAACAATGGTAAAAGTGACGTTCTAGTTTGGTATGGCAATAATATCTTATTCCACATAAAAAAAAAAAAAAACCTTAGGAATTCGCAAAAAAACAAAGGTTAAAGTGGCGTTATAGTGAGGTGAAAATGTGAATTAAAACCTATTCTTTTAAAAAAAAATTGAAATTCACCAGTTGTAGTTAACTAAAGAATCGAACATTTGCGACCTTGCCATGCACTGCTTTTGACCTCACATACTACATCCCTCATAAAATGTTCTGTGGCATCATTGATAACATCACTGATCACATCTAAAATGACATAATTGATGACAACACTATGCATGGAGGGGCGCAAGTTATATTTTCTTCATTTAACAATAACTGGTGAATTTCAGTGGGCCTTTTTACTTTAAAATAATACGTTTTAACTGACATTTTCACCTATATATAATGTCACTTTACCCTTTGTTGTTTTCAATATATTATCTACTGGCGGTCGCCAGTAGATAGTTATAGTTAGGACCTAGTTTCCATAGGAAAAGCGTTTTTTCTTTTCCCAATAACTTTGGCGCCGGATGACGAATCTTCGCGAAATTTTCAAAACTAGTGGGGCGCTCCGGTCAGCTCCTGTCTGGAAAGTTTCGGGGTGATTCGCCAAGCGGGGGCCGAGAAAAAAGGGGGGTCCCAAAACGTGTTTTCTCTGTTATTTTCCATAGGAAACTTTAGACCCGGCTACAGCTCTAACTGCTGAACGGAATTACACCAAATTTGGCAAAAAGGTAGCCCTTGGTTCAGAAAGAGCCCTTTTTGTTAAATGGTGTAAATCCGTTCAGTAGTTGCTGAGAAAATAAAAAAATAAAAGTTTCGATATATAGAGGCACGGAGGATCCGCGCACCCTCCCGACCACGAGCTTTATTCTAATTGGCTGTCAACACTCCAAACCAGGAAGTGTTGGCAGCCATCTTGTGACTCGGTTCTACCGAGTCACAAGAAAAGAGAAAAACAAACGCAAAAAACAAGAAAAGGGGGCAGGGTAGAAACACCCTGACCCCCTATGCCTGCTCAGGGGGTCCCACAAGGACCCCCAGGGCCGAAAAAGGAAGTTTTTTAAAAAAGCAAACGGCGAAATTCGCGTAGGATCCGCGAATCCCGTTGTGAAGAAAAAAAAAACGAAGCCCGGGCTCCCGCGCTTTAATATTTAGCCCCCGGGTGGGCCAGGTCCCGGGGGCATGTTCAACATAATTGCGGGGGCCCAGAGGGGCCCCCGCAGCCCCGGGGACCGCCACCCCCCGGGGCTTGTTTTTTTAAAATAATTTACCTGTGTGGGGGACCGCCACCTCCCCGGGGCACTAAATATTTAAATATGGGGGTCCGTTACGGACTCCCAGA
Source organism: Calotriton arnoldi (assembly GCA_963921515.1). NCBI lineage: Eukaryota > Metazoa > Chordata > Amphibia > Caudata > Salamandridae > Calotriton > Calotriton arnoldi. Next base: position 2,105,016 of record CAWUFW010000319.1, read on the forward strand.
ACCCCGGGGACCACCACCTCCCGGGGCTTTGAAAATGTTGGGAGGGGGCCGCGCGGCCCCCTCCTGGAGCCTGTGATGGCCCTGGGGACCGCCACCCCCCAGGGCCGGCTCCTGCAGTGTCCCGGGGTGCCCACCCCCGAGACACTGCTGTTTGCTATGGCAGGGCGGGAGCCTCGCGGCTCCCGCACTGCCATAGCAAACTGGTTTGGGTTTGAAAGCAGAGCAGGAAACCTGCTCTCGCTTTCAAAATCCAAACCAAATTGCTTTCCATATGGGGAGCTGCATGTTAGCAGCTCCCCATGTGGAAAAGCAATGCCGGCTCCTGCAGGACATGGGGAGCCGGCGGGACCGTGGGGGCATTGGGGCTCCCCCCACGGTCCCCAACAGAGGCCAAGCCCCGGGGGATGAGGTCCCCGGGGCTAGAAGTGGCCCGGGAGGGGGGGCCACGCGGCCCCCCTCCCCCATAATAATGTAATAAAAAAATAAAAAAACACGCAAAGGCCGGCCCCGGGGGATGGGGTCCCCGGAGCCATAAATGGCCTGAGGGGGGCCACGCAGCCCCCCTCCATAAAAACAAATAAAAAAAGTTGGCATGCCCCGGGGGATGGGGTCCCCGGGGCCGGAATTGGCCACGGGAGGGAGGCCCACGCGGCCCCCTTCCCGTTTAGATTTTTTTTTTTTTAATTTAAAAAAAAGTTGTCAGGCCCTGGGGGATGGGGTCCCCAGGGCCCAAAAAAATGAAAAAGAAGGGGGGCCACACAGCCCCCTTTCTTAAAATTTGTTTTTTTTTAAAAAGACCGGCATCGTGCCGGAGGCCCCGCCCCCTCCAGCAACACTCTGCAAACGCGCCCTGTGGCGCGTTTTAAGTTGGGGAATTAATTCCCCTTCAATACTGGGGGTCCCTGGGAGCCAACTAGCCCACCAGGTACCTCCAGTAAGCGCCACAGGGCTGCGTTGCAGAGAGGTGGTCCAGGCCACGCCCCTTTTTACACCTCTCTGCAACGCAGCTCTGTGGCGCTTAGTGGAGGTACCTGGTGGGCTAGTTGGACCCCAGGGACCCTCAGGATTCAAGGGGACGCGTTTGCACAGTGGTGAAGGGAGGGGGCGGGGCCTCAGGTGACATGTGTGCAAACAAGCCCTGTGGCGTGTTTTAAGTTGGGGGATTAAGTCCCCTTCAATACTGAGGGTCCCTGGGGTCCAACTAGCCCTGTGGCGCTTACTGGAGGTATCTAGTGGGCTAGTTGGCCCCCAGGGACCCTCGGGATTCAAGGGGAATTAATCCCCCAACTTAAAACTCGCTAGGGGGCGCGTTTGCACAGTGGTGAAGGGAGGGGGCGGGCCTGATGTGACATGTGTGTACTTGTCCAATCACTCCGTCAAAACCCAAGTACTTATAAATTCACCATGCACTCTCCTTGCAGTACTCTAATCATCCAGTCAGTACCCATGCACTCATGCGATGACCCATGCACTAACTCATGCACTGCTACAATACCCTAAGCACTGCACTCATGCGATGACCCATGCACTAACTCATGCACTGCTACAATACCCTAAGCACTACTGATGCAGGCCAGCCATCGCCCTGTCACTACCCATGCACTGCTCCTATCACTCAGTGAGCACCATGTACTTATCCAATCACTCTGCCAAAACCCAAGCACTTATAAATTCACCATGCACTCTCCTTCCAGTACTCTAATCATCCAGTCAGTACCCATGCACTCATGCGATGACCCATGCACTAACTCATGCACTGCTCCAATACCCTGAGCACTACTGATGCAGGCTAGCCATCGCCCTGTCACTACCCATGCACTGCTCCCATCACCCAGCGAGCACCATGTACTTATCCAATCACTCCGCCAAAACCGAAGCACTTATAAATTCACCATGCACTCTCCTTCCAGTACTCTAATCATCCAGTCAGTACCCATGCACTCATGCGATGACCCATGCACTAACTCATGCACTGCTACAATACCCTGAGCACTACTGATGCAGGCCAGCCATCGCCCTGTCACTACCGATGCACTGCTCCTATCACCCAGCGAGCACCATGTACTTATCCAATCACGCCGCCAAAACCGAAGCACTTATAAATTCACCATGCACTCTCCTTGCAGTACTCTAATCATCCAGTCAGTACCCATGCACTCATGCGATGACCCATGCACTAACTCATGCACTGCTACAATACCCTGAGCACTACTGATGCAGGCCAGCCATCGCCCTGTCACTACCCATGCACTGCTCCTATCACCCAGCGAGCACCATGTACTTATCCAATCACTCTGTCAAAACCCAAGCACTTACAAATTCACCATGCACTCTCCTTGCAGTACTCTAATCATCCAATCAGTACCCATGCACTCATGTACCCCATCCCCCGGGGCATGCCAACTCATGGCAAATACAGAGGAGGTCATGCTAATCACATGGGTACCCCAACGCATAGTGTTCCCTGGTGTATGTAGGTGTTTTCACTGTATTCTAAGTGTCTTTTAGCATAGCACTGGCTCTAGGCCTGGTTAGTCAGAGTCAGTTACCACCAGTACCCATCTGAAAAAGTTGTGGGCACAGGATGATTTTGCAACAAGGCCTCTTTCTGCTCCTCTGTTGGTTCTTTCTGCACATGTCTTGCTTCTTCCTGCACTTTCTTACTCTTTGTGGACTTCTGTTGCTTGTTTCTGCATTTCTTTTGCTTCTTTCTGTGCGTTTTTTCTTCTTTCTTCACATGTCCTACCTCTGTAGGCATAGTTAGAAACTAGCATTTAAAAAACCTTTGAAATTCACTTAAAAAAAACCATAGGTTTCAGGCACGTTATAGTTAGAAATTAGCATTTAAAAAACCTTTGAAATTCACTTAAAAAACCATAGGTTTCAGGCACGTTATAGTTAGAAATTAGCATTTAAAAAACCTTTGAAATTCACTGAAAAAACCATAGGTTTCAGGCACGTTATAGTTAGAAATTAGCATTTAAAAAACCTTAGAAATTCACTGAAAAAACCATAGGTTTTAGGGAAAGTTATAGTTAGTTGGACATTTCACTCGTACAAAACCAGAGAAATTCCCCCGTTATAGTTAGTTCAGCTAACTATAACTCGCGCCTCATAATGCACTGCTGATGATGTCACATATTACATCACTGATGACATCACTGATGACATCTCAAATGACATCTCAAATGACATCACTGATGACATCACTGATGACATCATCCATGTGATAATTTGATGCATCTTCTCACACCCAAATATAACCTTTGATACACCCACTCTAAATTACAGACTGCCATTCTCAAAACCATAGACACTCCAACACCAATAACTACATACCCACTCACTGATTCTTAGGTTTACACACACATCCACTCACTCACCTGTAGAGTCACTCATACAAATGGTCACTCAGTACAGGACTATCATATGCACTCATACTCCAATATAGACACTCACACACCGCCACTCATCCATAGAGGTACTCACACACCTAGTCAGTCATGCAAATAATTAATCACACTGCCATTTACTCACCTATACAGTTATACACACACACACCAGCTCACTTACTCATACAAATACTAGCACATTCTTACGCTCTTATACAATCACTGATACAAGCACACACTCATCCATATAGCCACTCTCACAATCACACTCTCTCACTTATAGCCATTTATATACTCCAACACACATATATACTGCCTTTCACATATGTAGTTACTCACACATGTGCCACTGAGATATACATTCACTCACTAACACACCCATACACACTCACTCACTCACCCACCCATACAGTCCATCACAGATGCACTCTTGAAATCATGCACCCAGTGAATCACCCACTCACACATCTATGCACAGTCACACACACCCCACCCACACAAACACTCCGGCACCCATACAGATACTCAGACAACCAATACATAACCCATATAGACACTCATGTAGCTATTCACAAACCCATGCAGCCGCTTACACACCAACAGACAGACGGATACAGACATTCACACAGTTTAGTCACTAACCCAAGCATTCAGTAAGATACGTTTAATCACTCACTTATAGAGTCAGTCACGCACCTAGTAAATCATCCATTCAGACACTTATACACCCACTCATTCTTCAATACGCCTTTCCCTATATATATTAAACATATTTAAACTTTACAGAAACACAGTCACTTGATGTCATCAGTGATGTCATTTGAGATGTCATCAGTGATGTCATCAGTGATGTCACTGACCATGTCATGAGTGATGTAATATGTGACATCAGCAGTGCATTGCGGGGGCGCGAGTTATAGTTAGCTGAACTAACTATAACGGGGGAATTTCTCTGGTTTTGTACGAGTGAAATGTCCAACTAACTATAACTTTCCCTAAAACCTATGTTTTTTTCAGTGAATTTCTAAGGTTTTTTAAATGCTAATTTCTAACTATAACGTGCCTGAAACCTATGATTTTTTCAGTGAATATATATATATATATATATAAATACTTGTGTGTGTGTTTTATTATTATTTGTGATTTGTAGAGCACATGGCTACCAGTCAGGTTTCCCAGCACTGGTCTCCTCACCAAACCCAGGGCGGTCAGCAGTTATCTCATAAATTATAAAGAAGGAAACAGCCAAGTTTTTAGCTGCTTCTGAAAGACTATGTAAGACTTACAAGCTCTAAGTGAATGTGGCAAATCATTCAACAGTTTAGGGCCACAGTATGCAGTTGACCAGCCACCTTGGCGAGACTTCCTAATACTAGGAACCCCTGCCAAGTTTTTGATGACTAGATCAAAGTAGGCGATTTGGGTGATAACCAGATGTGAAAGATCTTGGATACATTGGCACTGTGTTAGTGAGACATTTGTGCATATAGCACAAAGTCTTAAACTGAACTCTTTGCTCAATCGGTAGCCAGTGCAGAATTTGCAGCAAAATGGCTGAAGAAGTAAGCCTAGATGAACAAAGGAGCAGCCGCTCTCTGAACAACTTGAAGATGACGCAGCAGGTACTTAGCAAAACCCAGGTACAGCCCATTACCGTAGTGCAGTCTGGAAATCACCGGAGCGTGGACATCAGTTCGTTGAGATGGAACAGGAAGGTAGGCTAAGATTTTTTTTTTTGCCATTTAAGGACACCAAAACAAGTGGCGGCTACTTTGTTTATTTGGTAATGCATGGTCAGTTTATCATCTATCCAAACTCCCAAACTTTTTACCACCTGAGAAGGAGAGCAAGTTGTACCCAAATCAGACGGCCAAAGATGGGTGCCCCAGAGATGGGGATGATTGCCCACTAACAGGACCTCCATCTTGCCCCCATTAATTTTCAGCGAGCTGGTTTTCATCCATGCTGAAACTTGGGCAAGACAATTGTTTAGGGCCTCTGCAGTGTGGTTATCCTTCATGGATAATGATACCACAATTTGCGTGTCATCAGCATATGAGAAAAGTGTGAACGCATAGGATTCCATAATCTCAGCCAGAGGCCTTACATAAAATTTGAAAAGAAGTGGGCTAAGGGTAGAACCCTGTGGGACCCAGAGGCTGAAGATGTGGTTTAGACCTGTATTGATGGGCAGCATGTTGGCTGCCAGTGGGGGATTGGCACAGGGCCTGGCCATGGGTCACAGGACCTGGGCCACTCCGTGAACGGCCTTTGGCGAGGGGTTGGCCACCCTTTTTCTTTGGTTGGGAATTCTAGTAAAGCAGAGGCTAGCTTTTTTTTTTAGATAATTATGCAATTTGAGAGAAAACTGCAAGACAAGAATCTGAAAAGGAAAAATGTCTGTCTTTCAAAAGGTTTTTGGTGGTAATTTCCATTGTGCTCAAGAAGATGCATCTAACATACTTTGCTATCAGGCATTGTGATGTCAGGTATATCTGGGGGTAGAATATGGCAAGCTTGATTATTCCAGATCGAGCAGAACAAAATAATATATATGTATTTTCATTATTATTTTGTTTTTTTGAGTACCAAGTGCTTTGATTTTGGTGTGTGAAGTGAGTGCAAATACAGAAGTTGTTAATGTTTTTTTTCGCAATCGAGGATAAAGAATTGTTTCTTATAACTGTGCGCCTAGTTTGAAGTTATAAAAAGTGCCCACTGTGATAGCTTCATGATGAGCACATGCATCTTAGAAGTGGTATGTGATATCGGATGACAGTTGCATTTATGTATTTAGACAGTTTTGAATTGTATTATGATTTTGCCGCATGGATTTGTGATGAATTAGGTTTTTTCAGTTTTGTGCTAGAAGTTGCCAGTGGGCCACACTGGCACTTATTTGTCGATTTCGAGTCTCTTATCGCCTGGTGGGCAGCAGCCCAAATCTTACCATGATTTTTATCTTTTATTTTATTGAATCAAACTAACAATCTCACATGTTCACTGCTCAAATTAACAATTTATATTTCCCTATACTAATCCACCACTAATCCTTTGAGTTCCAGAGTAGCGTGCTACTCGCCGAACAACGCTGCAATGCCTCATCAGGGGTAGTAAGTGCTATATAAATACAATTACAATTTTATGGGCAGTAATCCCTTACTTGAGGTTGAATGCAGTAATACGACAGAGGTATGATTGATTTCTCATTTGATGAATCCTGTGACATGCACGTACCATGACTATCTGCTCTTGACCCAGCCATCGTTGGTTGGTCCAAAATGTTCTGTCTTCTGGCCTAGGCTTTGCTACTGCCATGTGCAACTGCAGCTGTACATGAGATATGTGACACTTATATCATCGCATGCTTTACTACCAAGTGTCCTTCCCAGTGGAGAGTGGTGCGACTGCGCAGGAACAGTACTGCCTGACCCTTTCTTTGCAGCCTACCGGCACCAAATGTGAAAACCGCGCTGCATCTGGGATTGCTGGTCTGTGTCTTTGCTTCTGCGGGACACTGGCCAAGACTCAATTCCAGAGTGACTGGCTACTGGGAGCCTGGGAATCAGACTGTATGACTATCCTGCCAGTGCGACTGCGTTCAGCAGCTGCTGAGCTCCATCTTCCCTCAGTGTTGCGCAGACAGCCAGTGCCAGCAACACAACATGGCAGGCGATAGTCCAATGCCACAATGCGTAACTGGGGCCAGCCAGGATTGAGACGGGTGACAGATGGCAGTCACATTGTGTATATAGAGCGGTGTGGCCCACCTGGACCTCGAGACACATCTCAGGGGTTGCATACGTTTCTCCTCTTGCCTGACTGGGCCACAGTCACTGGTACTTTTAGACAAGGGCACATCCAGACAGTCAGTGTGTACTGCATTGAGGGTGCCCAAGTACCAGCGGCCTGTCCTGCTAGGCACCTGCAGGCAGCGAGGAGGAGGATGATGGTCTTCTTCACTCTGTGGTGGGCTGTGGCAGCTGCACAAGGCCTAGGTGACTTTCACCTCTCCTGAGGGAACGACAACACTGGCCCATACTCTGAAGTGGCAGCAGTGCTTAGTGACACAGTCCGAGAGGTGGGCAGGGGGCCCTGCACTCCGTACCTGGATGGGGGGGGGGAGGTTCACAAGGTTTTGCAACAGAGGTATACTTGAGAAGCCCATCTGTGGCTGGGATCTCCACACAGTGCCAGGCTCCTGGCGGGGAGAAGGCCGGCTGAAGCCAGAAGCTGCTCTGAACTGTCAAGCGTGGATCGGAAGCGCCTGTTGGTGAAGGGAGCCAGTTTTAGGAAATTAGGATCACATTAGACCATGGATTCCCAGTAATCCCGCCCGACAGCTCTGCATACTGGCGAGACAAACCACACCAGGGTGGGTGCAAACCCAGACGCCAGCATTGAGCAGAGCCAAAAACACGAACAGACACTGAACCACGAACAAGGGAAGGCGGAACTAATTAATGGTCTCTCCCATTAAGTACGGGAAGCTGATCAAATGATTAGGGCGTACGGGGTGTGGAGGGGCTCCAGAAGGCCGAATGCCGTAGCTGGGCTCCTCGCTAATAATTGGACACGGGACACCAGGTACTCCTCAGTTGGCGCGAAGACCACGAGCGGTCTTCCGCCGTTTATTTATACCCTCGGGCCGAGCCCGCCCCGAGGGGTGCATGCGTGTGTGACTTTGCAACAATGTTTGAGAGAGCCCGGATGGCTCTCTACATCCCTTCCTTCTTTTGGTTCCAGTCACCAACGTCGGTATTGTTCATGGGGACATATACACAAAATCTTTGAACCTTTGGCTCGGCATCGGGTTTGCCCGGAGGTCATACTTCTGGCTCCGGGGAGCGACGGTGTTTCCAGTGCCACTCATTACACCCATGGGCGAGCCAGACCCATCTTCGGAACCAGCCATGTCTGGGATGTTGATTGTTTCTCTGTCCACCGGTGGCCCACCTTCGGTGAGGGGGGCTCCCGCCCTGGGAGGCTCTGGGGACACCACATTCGGGCTCCCTGCCGGGTTATCATTTTCCTCACTGTCTTGGCCATCTTCAGCCACCGGTTTGAAGCACAACACATTCCTTGTGACCCTGATAGGCCCCTTCTGAGCAGTGATCATTGTTCCCTGCACCTCCGTCACGACCCATGATTCGGGCTCAAATGGTGTCCGAAACTTCCACCCGGGGTGTCGATCTTTGATCACCACTCGGTCTCCGACACGGATTCGGGGTTCTTGAGCCCTCCGGGTCTCACTTGCCTTCCTGTTAGTGGTTTCTCGGCGGGATTGGACTGCCTTATCATCTCTCACTGGAGGGATCCACTTCGGATCTGCTGGGATACTGTCCGCGGTGGCCGCAGAAACATCAGATGTGAGGGCGCACACTTGGTGGTGCTGTGAGGCGTTTGCCGGTAAGCTCCGAGGAACTGATCCAGGGCTGCTTCAGCATCCTCTTCTCGTTCCACCGCTATGCGTATAGCTCTGTTGAGAGTTCTCATTAGCCGCTCCACCTCCCCATTGGCTTGGGGCCATAGTGGTGTGATCTTGCGGTGTCTGATGGCTTTGCTTTCCATATATTCTTGGAACTCCCTACCCTGGAATGGAGGTTTGTTATCAGATTTGATTTCCTCGGGTAGCCCAAGCATGGCAAAGATCTTGTCCAGCGCTTTCTTCACGTGTGGAAACGCTGTTGACCCCATGACTTCCACTACGGGAAACTTCGAGAAGGTGTCCACCACAACCAACATATGCCGGCCATCTGGGAAGCTCCCGAAGTCGAGGCTGACATGAGTCCAGGGGACTTTCACTGGGTCTCCTGTGAGCACTGGTGCTGTCGGGGGATCCCCCCCTGTGATACATTCATGGCACCCTCGGACCATCTCGTCCACTTTGGTATCCATGGCCGCAAACCAGACCTTTTGCCGTAGTCTCGCTTTCGTCTTGGCCATGCCCTGATGCCCGACATGAGCGAGTTCCAGAATGCGTTTTTGTAAGGTCTCAGGAATCACAACCAGATGTCCTCTCAGGACAATCCCATGCTCCCCCACGCTGAGCTCATGTCGTACCTTCCACAGTTGCTGCCGCTCATGTCCGATCTCCGGGCGTAATAGGCGACTCCCCTCCATGAAACGAGCCCACGTGTTTTCGTCCATCGCTCTTTTCGCCCTAGCCAATGTTCCATCTGCCATTGTCGCTTGTCCGATTTCCTCCAGCGTCATGGCTCTCGGGCAGGCATGCTGCGAAACCATCCTTACGAATTCTTCGGTGTCTGTCTCCTCCGCAGATGGGCCCACAGGCGATGAGGGGTCAGGGTGGCGCGATAAGTAATCGGCCGGGTTGTGTGCCCCGGGTCTGTACACGACTTTGAACTGATATGCTTGTAACTGCACAGCCCATCGCTCAATCCTTGGGGGTGCCAACCTGGATGACCCTGTGAAGAGCGGGATCAGCGGCTTGTGATCCGTCACTACCTGGAAGTCCTGGCCACACAGGTATAAGTGGAAGTGTTGGCATGCCCACTTGATGGCGAGAGCCTCCCTCTCTATCTGAGCATATCTGGTTTCGGTGTCCGTGAGGGCCTTGCTGGCACACGCCACCGGCTTCCAAACGTCCGAACTGTGTTCTTGCAGTAGCACTGCCCCCAGGCCCATGGGGCTAGCGTCCACGACCAGTTCAGTGCGCTTTTTCGGATGGAAGTATGCCATGACTGCTTTGTCTTGCAACCCCTGCTTGATGTCCTTGAATGCTTTGTTGGCGGCGCTCGACCATTCCCATGGTTGTCCATGTTTCGTCAGGGTCCAGAGTGGTTCGGACAACGTGGCGAGATTCGGGATAAAACGCCCACAATACGTTGCCATGCCCAAGAAACTTCTCACCTCCGTGGGGTTTTTCGGTACGCTGGCCGCCCGGATGGTAGCTGCTTTCCTGGGATCTACTCGGAGCCCTTCTCTCGTGAACACGTAGCCAAAGAACTCCACAGTGTCTTGATAGAATGAACACTTCGCCTTGTGCAGTGTTAGCCCGGAGTCTTCTAGCCTCTTCAGCGTCGCGCGAAGGTGTTTATGATGGTCTTCCAACGTGCTTGAGAACACAAGGATGTCGTCACTCAAATTGATCACCCCTTGCAGTCCCGACAATACTTCTCGCACTGCGTTCTGGAAAACCTCAGCTGCTGAGGATACCCCAAAGCTGAGTCTCTTATACCGCCGGAGGCCAACGTGGGTCGAAAATGTTATGTACCGGCTCTCTGGCTCCAGCTCCAATTGATGGTAGCCAGCATTCAAATCCAGTTTTGAAAATCATTTGGCCCCGTTGAGGTCGGCCACGATGTCTTCCATAGTCTGGGTTATGTGGCTCTCCCTCTTTACTGCTACATTCGGCAGGCGTATGTCCACGCAGAGTCTTATGGCCCCTGGTTGTTTGGGCTTCGGGGCCACCACCAGCGGAGATACCCAGGGGGTGGGACCTGAGACCTTTTCAATTACGTCCAGCGCCTCTAGCTTCCTCAGCTCCTCCTCGACTTGTGGCCGTAGATTGAACGGCACCCTTCGATGTCGGAGTGCCACTGGTCTGACAGCTGGGTCGATGTGTAGCTTGAACCTTTTGCCCTTCAGTTTGCAACAATGTTTGAGAGAGCCCGGATGGCTCTCTACACGGGGGATGTTTTAAAGTGAAATGAGCAGTAAAACAAGTCAGAGCACTTCACTACTTAATGTGCCTTATTATTTTATTTTTAATAGAACGGGATATTTGTTTTACAGAGTATTAAAACAAAGCCCATTACAGTTGCTTAAGTACATGTGCTTCTGACATAGCATTAATAAGCTTTGTCTCCACTGGGCAATACGTGCTGCGTTTGAAATTGGGGGCGGGGGTGAGGGGTTTTTTGTGTGTTTGTTTGTGTTTGTTTTTTTAAATCCGGTTTATGACCTACCACACAGTATCAAAATTGCAAACTGCTGTGCCTCGGTACTCTTACAGGTAATACCTGGGGCATTTGTGAGCTTGGGGTATAGGATGGCGTGTCTCCTATAAATGCACAGCACGTTGTGAACTTGAAAGGTGACGCACTGCTTAGTGTATTCTATTGTGCATTTGTTAGTTTGGAACACGGCGTGGGTCTGGAACAACTGTGTTTATTCTTTAGAAAATGAGCACAATGCGACTTGAAACAGTATAAACAAGCATTTGCAATGCAATAGGTCTCGCATTATTAAAGTTTGAGCTATTGGCATTGCTAAATAATGCAACACCAATAGCTCAAACCTTAATAATGCGAGACCTATTGCATTGTCTGGAGAGTTCCTGTACAAGTAGATAACAGCGTTGTACATGGAGCTCAGTACATGGAGAGTGTCTTTACAGGTATATAACAGTGCATGCAGGGGGAGCTAAGACTGTCTGTACAGTTCCAGCACGCCTGCACGAGTAGATAACCGCACTGTACAGGTTAAGATTGCTTGAAGAGTGCCTCTACAGGCAGTTAACTGTACTGTACAGTTCGCTGAGAGTGCCTGTACAAGTAGATAGAAGTGCTGTCTGTACAGGGAGGTACGATTGCTTGGAGAGTGCCTGTACGACAAAATAGTGCTTTACATGGAGCTAAGAGTACCTGGAGAGTGCATCCACGGGTAGATAAAATTATTGTGCAGGGGGAGCTAAGCGTCCCTGTACGGGTAGATAACAGTGCATGCAGGGGGAGCTTACGGTTAGATAAGTGCATGGACAGGGAGCGAAAAGAACACAGACGCGGAACTAATAGGACATAAGCGGGGATCTAACAGTGCCTTCAGATGGTGTTCAGACCACATATACGGCGATCTCAGAGGACATGGGGGCGGGGGGCTAAGTGTCTGAGCAGGGAACTAAGTTAACGTGCACTGGAACTCAGTGTGCCTGCACGGGAGCTCAGTGTGCCTGTAAGGAGATACTTAGATCTACAGTGTGACTCCTGCCCAGCATCTGGGGCCGCTGCCACACACTCCTGACACTCACCACCTTGAGCAGGGAGCAATGGTTCTGTGCTCTGATGGAATTAGTCGGGTGACCCCACACCTGGGGTTTCCGTCCGGTGAGCTGTGTGAATGAGCGGCCTCAGTTCCGAGCCGGACCGGGGCAAAAAAAGCCAGGCAGGAGCTGTTATTAATGGGAGAAGAGTGCTTTCCATTCCTGGCTCCGGGAGCCGGGGCGGCGGGGGCGCGGTGCTTGCAGACCCCAACAACTGGCAGGAGCAGCGCAGAGCCGGGCCGGGCACGGCACAGCCCGCAGGTACACACGCGGGGGCCCGGTCCTGCTCGGCCAGGAAGCTGCAGCAACGCTGCAGATGTGCACTGCCGTAAAAAAGTTCAGCACTGACTTCTTGAGCAGGACAACACCACCCTATCCCCACAAGCCCTCTACTTGTTAAAAAAAACACACGTGCACTCCAGTGGAGAGCGTTACTTACTGCTTGGAGCCCTCTTCTGCCTGCACTTCGTGTGCTGCCATCGCCGCGGGAGGGAGTCCAGGCATGCACAGTCCTCTTCCTGGGTGCAAGGTGCTCGTCCCACTGGATGCCGATTTTTGCAGAAAAGTTTCACCAGGGACTAGATTCCAAAAGGGGAAAAACAGCAGAAAAAAAAACAAGTGGTGCACGCGCGCCACAGCTAAGCATGTGATTTCAATTATCACGCCCGTGTCTGGGCACGATAGTTGAAACCACATATCCTATTGCTGTCTATTACGCGCACCAAGCGCGTAATAGACACCAAAAGCCATGGGAGGAGCATTGCTCCTCCCATGGCCTATTGGTGTCTATTACGCGCACCAAGCGCGTAATAGACACCAATAGGCCATGGGCGGAGCAATGCGCCCGCCTTTGCTAATTGCGTGCAGTCTTTTATAAAAAGACGCACGAAGAGGCCAATGGGGTAGCACAAAAGGAATCGCACACGCACGAGCGTGTGCGATTCCTAGGTCAGTGCTGAATCCCCGTTTTTCACCTACTAAATGTCTCGCGCAGTGCAACGCTAGGCGCGAGACCTAAAAAGGTGCAGCATGGAATACCACAAGCACATTATTTACTGTTATGGTATGCTCCTGAGGCTAGGAAGGCGCTTTTAAACAACTGGAAAAGTCTGTGTCTTGTTGAAAATATTGATAAGGAAGTACATTTGGTTGACTCTGGGTGCTTTAAGACATTTGTTTTTCACTCTACTGCAGATTTGTTGGTAAGTGTGTGTGTGTGTGTTTTCCTTAAGGAGGCGTTATTGTCTGATGTCTGTGTGCATTCTTCCGTTGCCACGAAGAGTTTCATATAGTGTCTTGTGGATACTAAGTCAGTAATACTTTGTTCATTGTTTAGAGCCCTAAGGTGAGGTACATGCTTTCTTGTAAATTGTAGACTTTGTTCTATGTGCGGTGTGTTATTTGCAGTTTTTCTGCCTGGTCTGTTAGTTTATGGAGAATAGATATTTTGTATTTAGACTCTTTATGAACCTTAAATGTTGTATATTTTATCATAGCAAACACAAAGAGATGATGGACGGAGCGCTGAAACCTTTCAGACACTCACCCCCAGTCACAGATCTGGGTTGAATCCATCATTGTTCTTTAGCTCACTTCGCCACCCCAGTTCAGACCCAGCTGTATGCAAATCAGTCTTGACCCTGTTCCTTATGGGAACAGTCCAGCCCGAGCTGCCAAGCCAGGTCTTCCCTGGACCGGAAACAGTCATCCTGGGACCGGTTTCGGGGTAACACCCCTCATCAGCCAGGCTAGCTTGAATCCAGTGGCAAAGTGAGCTAGAGACCCACGTCTGGGCATACCCTGCCAACTTAGGGCCAACAAAGCAAACACAAGGAGCTGTTTCCGGTCCAGGGAAGACCTGGCTTGGCAGCTCGGGCTGGACTGTTCCCATAAGGAACAGGGTCAAGAGTGATTTGCATCCGGCTGGGTCTGAACTGGGGTGGCGAAGTGAGCTAAAGTACGATGATGGATTCAACCCAGATCTGTGACTGGGGGTGAGTGTCTGAAAAGTTTCAGCGCTCCGTCCATCATCTCCTTGTGTATATTTTATCATAGACATTGCAAAGTTTAGCTGTGTGCTATTTAAAGGTGGCTTTTGAAATAAAAACAACCTGAAATTGGTGCTCCTGTTGTGATGGTGAATGTGTCATCATTGCACTATGAATTACTTGTAGTACATTTTCTATGAATTCTGAACTGTTATTAGCCTTTAGGCTGAAGATTGTGGGTAGCGAGAGTGGTGGCAGTGGGTAGCCGCAACTACTGTCGCCGCGCAGCGCTATTTTAAGAAAAAAATTGAACCCCACTTATTTTTCGGAGTGGACAAGTGCCAGTATGGAGGGGAGAGAACAGAGCACGGATTGAACTGAAGGAGAAAAAGATAAAGGGTAGAGAGGGCAAAGCAGAAATAGAGGAAGGAAGCTGAGAAGAAAAGGAACAGTGATGGAGTCGAGTGAATATAGACAATAACGCAGGGTCGAGGAGATGGAAAAGGAGACAGCACCAGCTCTCGAGTTGGCCTCATCCCTGATGGAAGTGGGCTGCAACCTCCATAGGGTAACATTTTTATCCCGCACTTAACATTTTTTTTTTTTTTTAAAACACAAGCATAGCACCTCTGGATTGTAGAGAGCCTTTTAAATTGACCTTTTCCATTGTTTACAAAAATATATATATTATTAATAGTAATTAACCCCCCTGCGACATTTAATAAGACATTTATTTTACTGTTCCTGGGCCGCAAGAGATCGTTAGCTTTGACATTTCTAGTGAACTTACTGTGTCCTTCCTTTCTCTCAGTACATGCTTTAAAAAACTGGGGCTTCTTTTAAGATTGAACGTCTAACTTCCTAATACAGTATATGTAGAAATCTGAGGAGTCTGAGGTCACTGAATGCGACACACTCCTTCCACAATACCACAGCCTGCATTGGGGTTTTGGAAGGCTAGAACGTCGTCGCAGATGGTGAACCAGTTGTAATGGCAGCATAGAGCAAGCGACACTAACGTGTAAGCCAGGAATTTCAGAACGAAATATCTCTTCTTTGACAGCATGGAAAATTAAACAGCTGTTCCGGGAAAAAAACCTCTTATGGAGTTTGCAAAGACATTGTTTAGATAAAAAGCGAATCTGTTTCTTTCAGGTTATGTTTTTTAAATGCAGGTATATTGCTGGAAACAGTCTGCTGCAGTCAGAAGGAGCAGGTTTGGTTCCACGGGTGCTCTGCCCTTTCCAGTGGATATGTGGTGGTAGACCTTTTGAAAATGTACTGAAAACATTTAGATATTTATGGAATGTGTACTTCTGTAGACTTTTTCAGTATTGCTGCATTGAGATGTGATTTTGTGCGTTCTGAAATGAACATACCCAACACGGCCATCAACATGAGACAAAAGAGCGGGTAGTAGTGGAAAGAAATCGCAACTCGTACTCACGATATGCTATTTGGTGGGCATACAAGTAAACTCTGAGTATATATAATCTATTATTTTAAGAGATGGTGCTTAAGAGGTAGTCCCACACCTTACTACCAGAGGTGTGATTACACGTTGGACCGAGGGCCCAATGTGCCAATATAGCAGAAAGGAATACCACGGCACTCCAATTACAGTGTTCCAAATACAAATACGATCCAAACCGTAAGGATTCGTCTTGAAGAAAGAAGTATTCTTTAATTTGTTCCACAGGTCAAATTCATTCCGTTTTCAATGCATTGATGACAGCCGACACGTGTTTCGTCACACAGTGACTTTTTCAAGTCTGTATAACAATGATAAACCATTAATGGGGAACATGAATCCAATCATAAATAGACATATTGCTCACAAGGTGGAGATAAGCTTCTAAAGGTGCGTGACCATTATTCACAATTACTCCAAAAGTGAACGTTATTCGAAGAGCAGCTGTGGAGAATATCAGAAGAAACCAAACCCGAGATCATGATCTGTGGTTATATATAGTATACTTGGAGAAAATATTATAGTGCAAAGAAAAGAGCCATTGTGCACAATCATCGAGAATGAAATAGAACGATGAGAAAAGTATGAGAAAAATAACGTTCCTTCTCCAGTGATAATATGGGTGCAAATAGTATAATGATGCGTCTAACCTTAAGTAAGACTTGCCGGTTGGGAGAAAGAGCAAAAAAGTATTCGGTTTAGAAGAGGCACTTCCCATCACGGCCTCGCACTACTCAAGTTGCCGCTGGCTGGTTTAATAAAAAGAAGGAAAAACAGATCCAATAAATATGATAAAATGCTGGTGACCTAGGTTCCATGAGAACTAAATGGCACCCCCACAGTAGCTGTACATGTCACTTTCATGTCAACATCGAACTCGTCCAAATACTGCGAGAAAAATGATGTTCTGTACTAGGAGACACGTCCTCAACTAAAAGTTCAAATGTTCTCCCAAGTCACCTGAACGATGGGTACATAAAGAGAAAGTAGATGTAAATAGTAAATAGATATGCGTAAATAGTATAGCAAAGTAATAGACTAACTGTGTGAGTCACTAAGGCTGAATGCATGTGAGCCAAAGGTCAATTAATGTTACCAAGTGTGCCGAACTAAGTAAATGGGTAAATAAGTAAGAGTCTCACCCAGCATGTGTAATGTGAGACGAGCAGACATGTTTTATGTGTGAGAACGCATACAAAGTCACCCTGAAATAGAGGTGCTTAATCCCTAGTGCTAAAAAAGTATAAGTCTGGTGTACCACATAAGCAAATTCTTACCAGAAAAAAAATATAATCAACAACGAACCATAAATGTTACGAAATGTGGACATGTTGGAGGCAAGGTGTCCGGGACCTTAATAAGTCTCTATCTGAAATGAAATTAAAAGAAAAGAGAGAGGGGAGTCAACATCATTAACACATCTGAAAACATTCTGCTACAAAAGCAGTCACCCAAGCAAAGTCCATTTACACAATTATTTACACAATTATTGGCCAACTCACCAAATTATCACCCATTGGGTTACATTTGATATTTCATATATTGGTATGCAAATAAACTCATTCACTGGCCTTTCTATTCGTTTTCCAGTATTGAAGAACCAGATACCATGCCAGCGCAGAGTAAATAGTCATTGGACATCATACCTGTCCGGAGGGAATTCACTACCATGACATTGGGTAGGAAATGCTAATGAAGTTGCTTTCAGCTAGAATTCGATGTTCAACAGATGTCTACTCCATCTAGAAGGGATTGCCCCTTAAATATTGTGCCAGGCTGTGAGAAGTGTATATTAGATACGGCGACAGGCAATGGAAATGCCAACCACCTACTTATTCTAGTTACGTAGAAATACCCATAAGAACATTCTGTACTCTGTTGTAAGCAGCATGTCTGAAGCGCAGGTGAATATAGAAGTGTACTCTATAAATGTATGTATGCTAGGGTGTTGAAGTATGCATTCGTCCACCTCTGAACAGACATCCTAGTATAGAATATAGTGACTGAGTTTTAAAGCAAAATTCTGTGGCCTACTGTGCCAAGCACCTGAAAACCATGCCTCCCTAAAGGGGGAATGTGTAGATGTGCTATAAGCAAAAGTCCATGCAGGATGCACAGGCTGAAGAGTTTGATATTTCACATGTACAACGTACCAGGTGATTTTAAGGTAAGAACCTCTACGTACGATGTTTGAATGTGCACTTGCCTCAGGCGTGGCTTCCTTTGCCATTGTGCAAGGCATGGATCCCTGAAGGCACTCTGGAGTCTCACACCGCCCTTCATTCTCGTCTGCTGCTGCCTGCTCAAGACACTCAACATTAGTAGATCCTGCTCACATTTCCTACTTTTTGTACAACTGCAACCTGCAGAACAATTTTCACTAACTGTCTGCTGCCTTCAAAAGAAACAGTGATGCAGCCGCACTTCTGCAATCCTGTCCCATCATATGGGTGATCGCATAGCTTTGCTTGCAATGCAACCAAAACCATACAGTGTTTCCCAGACAGCTCTCCTGCGGCACATGCTGTTGCCAAATGCACCACGGTTGATTGGTACAGATTTATAGGCCTTCCCTGGACCAGAACACACTTTCTAGAAGTCCTAGCCGGCTTGTGACTTTATGTGAAAAGCAGTAAGTGTATAAATCTTCCTGTAGCAACATACAGTTTAGCAGTGCTTAGGGCTTTCGGATTGTCTCCACTCTAATGGTCATTTTTCCTCCCCAGCTTTACTACTGATTACAGCCCCAGCACTCTAGGGCAGTGGTACCTTTGCGGGAAATTGAGTTGTGCCTTCTGCAAAAACCCATGTAGGGGCTGACAAAAGACAGATGCTTAAGTCTGTCAGTCAGCAATAATACGTACAGGCGCCTTGCTTCCTTTCTGTTCACTGTAGTAATATTCATAAACCTATTTTAACTGTTTGTGACAACATTGTGGTATCTGCCATGGCAAAGTACAAATTGCTTATCTGTAACTCCAGTGTAGATGTCCTTAGTGGTAATTAACGACCATCTGTATCTTCAAATGTAATACTATGTTCTGTTTAGTAAATAACCCTACAAAGCGTGCATCAGGCCATCTACTGAAGATTCTCAAAGATAATTATCTTCAGTCAATGTTTATAATTGCAAATCATTTGATTTTATAAAAAATTTTGGGGGGAATATGTGAAGTTCTTAATATTGAAATCGGGCTAAAAGCGGTCTTCCAACTTCTAAAAGTTGTGTTTCCAAAAGGGGCATAACCAAAGGTCTCAATGATGTGTAATGTCATTCCGTTTTGCTCACGGTAGGGCCAGATCGTGGTTTCCATTGGTCTGCCATCTTTGAACAGCTTCTACCTTGATGTGGAAGACTGTAACCTTCACAAATACACTCTTCTACAAAAAGAAAGTTCGTACTGGGAACTATATTTCCATGTCCAATGCTTTCATTACTTTACAGCATAAATCTGTACGAAACCTACTGTTTTAAATCTGACTCCCCTATTTCCCTCCTTCATACCGAAAAGTCTGCAAACTGTTTTTTTCTGTCGAGGTAAAGCAAGATGTGGTGTAGCTAATGTGAGACAGACAGGAGATTTACCATGACAATTCATAAGTGAACTGTGACATTTCAATACAGGTAACCTCAAGTGTTTGTTAGTATTTCTTTTTCCGTCGAGGTTACCATTAAACTGTGTAAAGTTATGGTTTGAAAAAAAATAACGAAGCATAAAAACAATGAACCGAGGTTAAGAAGTTGAATGGAGCCTTGCATCTTCACTCTCTGGGTTGGCGTGGAAACCGTATTTTTTTCTATCAACTCCAAATTCTGACATAAGGGATTATTATTTGCTTCTCTGAGACTAAGGCTGATTGGGCTTTACAGCATCCAGCACTTAACAAAAGACTGACTGGTGAACAGCAATTAATGACTGTCATAAACTTGTAAGTTCTTCCTCTTTAAATAAACTGGCCTTTTAGGTAGTTTATCCCCTGCTCTGTGAAACTAAAAATGACAATTTTTATACAATACCCATTTAGTAACTCGAAAATATTTGGATAAAGTTTGTGCAGAGTAGAAGCTTCAGTAATTACGTATTTCTTCAACACTTGGGTGAATTTGTTTTCCCCATTCATTGGGCTTTGACTGTGGCATCCTGGGACTTGAGTTTTAGTGAAGAGATTGAGTAGGGTGGCTGGCAAAATTGATCTTTCTGTGATTGAAGTTGGAAAGTCCTAACAAAATGTCCTCTGGACTGTTTTTGAGAGCTGACAGTGTTGTGAAATAGAGGCCCGCTGTCAAATATAAAGGGAAAACAAAAATTGAAGAAAAAATACTGAATTGACTAGGGATAGATTCTCCCCTGCGCTATGGGAGGCTTCTTGTAAGCACTCCAAAGTTCCCCAAAAGTTCTTCGTGTGGGTCTGGTAACTCCCACACATTCTATTGGCCTTTGCGTGTGGCTTTCAATAATGAAAGCACGCAAATGGCCAAAGGCGGGTGCATGTCCCACCTCTTTGTGTAAAGGTCACTCCCACGGCGTTTTGGTGTCGGGAGCGAGCAGCGGCGCGTTTGTGGCAGCTGCATTCCTCCTTGTTGTTGTGGATCATGTTACTAATAAAACACAGCGCGGTCGCTTTCACTTTGCGGCCGCGCTTGTTTTCTGTTCCCATGATTTTTGTCCTTGTGCATATATTGCAAACGCACACGTTATTTTAACCCCTTATTATTTTTTTGCAACGGTTTATATGTATTTGAGGCGCCCTTTTGTCTTCTTTTTTATTCTTAAGTTTGATAATATTATTAATTATTATTCCTAGCAACTTTGCCATTGACATTATTGCCCTTCATTACACTATTTGTTAGTCTTTAAATCATCAGCAGGAAAAGTAATATTTATACTAGTTCTACTAGAACTAATAATAATGACCACCTTAATAATTATTGTAGTAATAATAACAACCTTCCTTTAGTTGTCCCTCCTTGCCAAAATTGGTCCTGACTCTGACTGACTGACTGACTCTCTCTCTCTCTCACTGACTGACTGACTGACTCTCACTCTCTCTCACTGACTGACTGACTCTCACTGACTGACTGACTCTCTCTCACTGTCTGACTCTCTCTCACTGACTAACTCTCTGACTCTCCCTCACTGACTGACTCTCTGACTCTCTCTCACTGACTGACTCTCTCTCACTGACTGACTCTCTCTCACTGACTGACTCTCTCTCACTGACTGACTCTCTCTCACTGACTGACTCTCTCTCACTGACTGACTCTCTCTCACTGACTGACTCTCTCTCACTGACTGACTCTCTCTCACTGACTGACTCTCTCTCACTGACTGACTCTCACTCTCTCTCACTGACTGACTCTCTCACTCTGTCTCACTGAATACTGACTGACTCACTCTCTCTCTCACTGACTGACTCTCTCACTGACTGACTCTCTCACTGACTGACTCTCTCACTGACTGACTGACTCACTCTCTCTCTCTCTGACTGACTCTCACTGACTGACTCACTGACTGACTCTCGCTGACTCACTCTCTCACTGACTGACACTCACTCTCTCACTGACTCTCTCACTCTCTCACTGACTGACTCTCTCACTCTCTCTCTCACTCTCTCTCTCACTGACTGACTCTCACTGTCTCACTGACTGACTCTCTCACTCTCTCTCTCACTCTCTCTCTCACTGACTCTCACTGACTCTCTCACTGACTCTCTCACTGACTCACTGACTGACTCACTGACTGACTCACTGACTGACTCACTGACTGACTCACTGACTGACTCACTGACTGACTCACTGACTGACTGACTAACTCACTGACTGACTGATTCACTGACTAACTCTCTGACTGACTGACTCTCTCACTCTCTCTCACTGACTGACTGACTCTCTCACTCTCTCTCACTGACTGACTGACTCTCTCTCACTGACTCTCTCTCTCACTGACTCTCTCTCTCACTGACTCTCTCTCGCTCACTGACTCTCTCTCTCGCTCACTGACTCTCTCTCTCGCTCACTGACTGACTCTCTCGCTCACTGACTGACTCTCTCGCTCACTGACTGACTCTCTCACTCTCTCTCACTGACTGACTCTCACTGATTGACTGACTCTCACTGACTCTCTCACTCTCTCTCACTGACTGACTCTCTCACTCTCTCTCACTCACTCTCTCACTGACTGACTCTCTCACTGACTGACTGACTCTCTCACTCTCTCTCTCACTGACTGACTAACTGACCCCCTAACTGACTGTTATACAGGTACTATTTCCCAACCTTCACCCTTCTGTTATTTATGCCCCCCATAACAAACAAAAAAACCATAACAAGCAACCATTGGGACAGGCAGATAGAAGTTACCAGCATTAAAAGGACAAAAAAAAACCTCAAGACATTATTTATTGTTAATATTTTTTTAATATGGTCGTTCAGTTGTACATAATGCTTTCTTGGTTATATATAAGGTAACAAAAATGCTTCTGATACTTTTTTATTATAACTTTTCAGCATGCTGCAGACTTCTGTACAGCACAGCTTAAAGACATAGAGCAAAGTCAATATCTCTAGCTAAACACTTATAAGGTCCCAAAGGCGAGACCTATTGGCAATGCCAATGCTTGTTTTTGTTCTCATGGTATTGGAATATCTTAGGAAGCAGACGTCCCTTTCAGTCTTTGGCAATGTGCCTTTCTGACAAGCTGCAGCTAGATCGAAGTACACCATTAGGCTTTTGCAGTGATGGTTTAATGCAGAAAACAGTATGGTGTTTTAGGCTGCTTAGCTTTGCACTAGCAAAGGTAAGTGGCACTCCTGCCTAATGTCATGGACTGTCAAAAAAAGGACAAGCGGTTCTGAGGGTTAATCTATTACTAGCGACATAAAGAATTGTTCTTTGCTGTTGTATCTGTAGACCATTGATGCCTTGATCATTTTTGCATTGTAAACGGACAACTCGCCTGCTTCTTTTTCTGTGTTTTTGCCTCTACGATAGGACATTGCGGTTATGTCACACTGTACTGTTGATGCTGGCAGCACAAACTCCCATTGTTTCCCTATCAGTGAAGCTGACGTGCGTCAGTGTTAGCTTTGAGAATCTGTGACTTCTTTACATGAAGCAATCTGTACAACACGTTATGTAGCATCACAAATTCGTAAGTAACTTGCAGTGTAAGAGATCAGTGAACAACTCTTACACAAGCTGACATGCACCCTGTGGGCCCACATTTGTGTTCACCGTGGGGGTGATCGAGCCTGATGTGTGTAGTGTTGATCATGAAGCTGATCTAGCCATTTATTTCATTTGCCTGTAGACTGACCAGTTGTAACCAGGGAGCTAATTGTGAGCTCTGCGCTGTGATTGTGGATCATCACATCTGTACTATTCAGAAAGTCAACAATCATAGATCCAAACACTAGAGGACAGTTTACTGGATTGAGAAGATAGCAATATTATCTTAAAAACTAAAGCAAATTTACACCATACTTTCAGAATTATAAGCAAAAGTCTAGAAACGGGGGAGAAAGTGGTATGTGTATGAAGGTTTTACCATTCGCAATGGGTCCCATAAGTGAGATGCAAACTTTAACTCTTCTGTGGCTTCATCAATAATGTTGTTTTTTTTTCTCTTCTCTTGACTTGCAGATAATCTGAGTGACGCCTTGACGAAGCTGAAGCTCACAGCGGCTGACACCACGGTGGATAGTGTGGAAGGATGCCTGGACTGCCTACTTCAAGCTCTAGTTCAAAATAGTGAGTTTTAGGAGTACCCCTTTGAGTTCTGACCCCACTTTTATTTAGTCTTTAAATAGTTCTTGTTGGTGAATCGCTTCGATGGACCATAGTAACCATGTATCTTTTTTCATTCAAATATTTAAATCTAAAGAGAACCCAGCTCTCAAACCAGCAACAGCTCTCCACATTTTGAACAGTGGCAACATCGAGGCCTGGTCCTAAAATGTGTGAGCCTCGGTGCGGGTAAAATTGATAACGAAATGGCGGGGATAAACATTTAAAGATGTGTAGCTAGCTGTGTGTATATCTTGTAGTTATTTCAAAGCTGATTGAGTGACTGAGTACACCTTAGCGAGATGAGGACTCTGGTGGATTAAGGCATCCTAAGGTTCATTCCTCACCAGCTGACCAGATGAGCTCAGCTGCATACTTCTGTTTTTTGGGATTTACCCTAGTTTAGTTACAGTGGCCATTATGGCTCTGTGTCTGTGTCGCCAAGGACTCAAGGCTCCACTCTGTGTTTTCATTTACAAAATAGTGTTTTCAGATGTATTCACTCAATTGACTCCTTGCAAGTGAAAAAGGAGTACAACTCTCAAAGTGTATTAGGTCAGTATTTTTCAAAGTGTATTAGGTCAGTAGTTTTCAAAGTGTATTAGGTCAATACTTAATAAAAAAATGAAAATAAGTGTAAAGACCCTTGTGAGGAGGCCACCGCAGCTCACACCACCAATTGCCTCTGCCAGCGCTGCAAAGGACAGTACCAACACAACTACTAACCATCACACTGCTACAAGTGTGACAATTTAGACTGTTCACCCCCAAAGCTATAAGAATGGTTTGGGCGATGGGTATTTGTTGTTTTAATGTATATTGAATTAATAAACTACTCTTCTACTGCTCAGCTCTAAATTATGCAAACAGTGCCACCATGTGGCAGTATCATAAGTGCTGGTGTTGACAACTAAGTGCCGGTGCCGAGCACCGGAAACCACCGGCTCAAATTAAACCATGTGAGAGAATTGCTGCATCCTATGTGATACGGGTTCGTCTAGAACCCTTAGCGTTGGCGCAGACTAATGAACCAGTCATTGTAGAAACTGATTTGATGTAGTCCCTTTCACGACGGTTTTCCAAGAGGCATTCTCATGACCAGAGTGAGAGATGAGACCATTAGGATGTCAAGCAAAGTTACTATAGTGAGGTGAAATTCTTCTAGGAGTTTGTTGATGAAGCCGCTTTTTTTTATATTAAAGAGGTGCTTTTGTTACCTACCACTTGTACTAAAAAGAGGTTTCTGTTGTACTCTTTGGGCTCACAGAGTTGCGAGAATTAACGTGTAGCAGCAGCAGACTCATGGCCTGCATATATCATTAATCTGTAAACTGTATCAGAAATTCAACTTTCATTGAAGATTCACACCCACGAGACAGGCTGGGAGACACCTGCCCAGCTCACTTGAATTAATCTGAACACTGTAAGACTCCCTTTTGAATTTGGATCAGTGAGGAACTTAAAGTGCAGAAGATGGTGTGTTTAAATTTTCCTGTTACTGCCTATTCGCTATTGCTAGTGATGGTCGGTAATTACTACTTTGAGAGACTTAGTGTGCCGAGGATCAGGGTTCAACTAGCTAAAAAGCCCACTTATGAGTAATTCTATTTGTATGTTTTAACCTACACAGCTCACAAGCATCCTTTAGTACAGGGATTTATAGTTTACAAGTTAACCCATATTTTTTTTATCATGTACATGTACTTCTCCTTTCAGTTTACAACATTGTAATGTTTTATGGTATTTATTTCTATACACACACACACTAAAATATATGTAGAGTGAAAGAGTGCATATGTGACCGGCTGAGTGAGAAGCAGTGAAACGGGGAGAAGGGCAGATAGTGAGTGATGCCTAAAGAGGAAAAGGGAGAGCGATCTGAGAGACAGCAAAACAAAGTGACTCGGAAGGAGAGAATGCATGTGAGAAAGGGAGAGGAGAAAGGATGTATGAATGGCGAGAGAAAGAGTGAGTGAAACTGAAAAATGAAGAGATTCAGGGAAAGGAAGTGGAATAGAATTTGTGAGAGTGTTTGTGAGAAGAGAGTGAAGAGGATAAGGTTAGTTTTTGTTTGTGTGTGATATAAAGGTCAGAGAGAACAGCAGTATAGAGTGTGCTCGAAAGAGAGAAAGGGAGAGAGAAGACAGAAAGGGAAACAGTGTAGAGGTGCATCTGAGAGAGAAAAGAAAAGGGAGAGGATGCAGTGCCTTTGCCTACCTTCTGTATTAGCTACCTGACACATCAGGAAACCAGGAGCAGCCTGGGCAGTGGCAGCAGAAGTTGCCAGGCTGCCACAGGAGAGCCTCCAGTGATGCTTGCGCACCTAGGTGGACGTATGTGAACTATGTTGCAAACAAGTAAAATGTGAACCAGATGCATTGATCCCCGACCCAAAGGATCTGGCTCAGAGGACATTTAACTACACATTTTGAAACATCACTCCAGTGAATTGTCGTCTACACAGTATGCAAGCCATAGTATTATGCATGGATGAAGAGAGAGTACAAAAACAATTTAGGCTTTACATGTGTACTCTAGGGATTCTTTGTGAATGCCAAAAGAGTTGGAAATCTACACAAATGTTACCTATTTTTACGATGCCTAGATTTAAATTTAAAAAAAAAAAGTGAATCTAACCAATGGAAGTAAATTGTCTGGAAGTGACTGGTTGACTCAAATCTTTTTGGTTATCAGTCATCCCTGAGTATGGTGTTATATGCATAGCTACACTGGAGGCACTGGCCAGTGGACTCACCGGGGCAAAACGGGTCTTTCGCTATGACAAAGAAGTGTACAAGGAAAATGTTATGGAAACACAGATGTCTCCCACTGCTCTGAAGCTGGGTGTCCTCTCGTAGAATGCGAACGAATTGGACATTACAATTAAAAGAGGGGTGGTCATGAAGTACTTCGGGGGAGACAATCCAGAAATAATTTTCCTCCAAGAGACGCACCTTATGGGAAATACTTGCAAAATGCTCAAAAGGGGAGGCTATGGATTGCTGGCCAGGATGGGCTGTGTTCTGAATGATCGCTGCCTATGAGGATGTGGATAGAAGGCAAGTCTCCTGCATAGGCTTTTGGAACGGGAATGTGAAGCACTGATGGATTCTGGTCCGTGGTAGAGAGATGCCTTGCAGACATTACCGGTACGCAGCTACTTCCCCATTCCCCCACCGTCCCCCAGGTAAGCTGGCGGTACTCGTCATATGGTGGAGATATAACCCTGCAGAGATACTCCAAAATTCTGTATAGAATTGATCGCTTGGTGGTTGGGAAGAATGTTGTCCAGCGATGGGGCGCCATGTCTCAACCAGATCTAGACACAGAATGGTGCTCACTGGCTGAAAAGCTGGTCTATGAAAGCAGAGGGTGCCCAAAAAAGTGGGAAACGATCGGCCAACCATGGGTGTTAACGTGGGGAGTGGCATGAAATCAATGGGTTTATGTGCCCTGACGCGACCAGGAGGAACGGTGGTGAGGTTTCGGCAAGAATATGATAGCAGTCAATTGCTATAATGAGTATGGCGTTGCACTGGGTTGATGCAATGCAATACGTGGCTTTGGGCTATTGTTAGTTGACATTTTCCACTAAATCGTTTTAAAAATAAATCATCCCTTGGTAATTTTAGTATTGATTTAGATTAATACTCTAATGAATGGAGGTTGTCTCTCCCTTTTTGGTTCTATAAGGTCGATTGCTAAGCTTATGCAGACAATTGATTGGTAAGTGTCTTCTTTTAAGAAATAGCTGTGTGCAAGTGACTCTGGTCGTTTGTACTTTTATTCAACTTTGGGTGAGCTTACCCATATCATTCTGGAGCTCACTTCGACTATGACTTTTTCCCTTCAAAGAGAGAATATCTTCAGTCCAGGGAAACAGTGAAACATGTTTTGTTTTGGCCACTAGTGAAAAATTGTGGTTTTCAGAGGTGAATCTCCAAGACAACCTGCTTTGGAGTCATCCTACATGTTAAGCTCAGGATGAAGTCCATTAAACTCTCTGTTGCAAATCATTCAATACAGATCTAGGTCTTCTAGTCTAACGCTTTTTCATTACAGCCAATGCCTCCAACTTAGACTGGGTGCATGCTGTGGAGACCTTCACCTACACAAGTCAAATCGCCAATGGCATAGGAGCAGTTTTCTGCACCTCGATTTTTCTTCTAATAATCGAGCAAGGGCAGTCGCACACACTCTCATTTTTCTTTATCGAATGGCAATGGAGATCTTGCGGTTGGTCAGCGTGCAGAAACCTTGTTTTTAATTGTTTACTCACCAACTCCATTGATTGCAAGTGTTATAGGGAATATAGTAGTGCATCAGTTTCACCGCGTTCCAAAATGTACACACCTGGCTCCAAACAGTGTGCGTTCCTGGATGGAAGGAGAAATATTCATCCATCCCAGCTGTTAGATCTCTTGGAATGATGAGAAGAAAAAAGTAACCTTTGCTCAGTTGAGTCTCTCTTCTTGAGCTATATATGTTCCAATATCTTCAGATGGTTTCAGTACTGGAGGAAGTGATTATGATTTGGAGTGAAGACATCAGTCCTATTACTTACCTGGTGGACTATGTGATATAATGTTTAAATATCTGACAGATTTAAGCGTCAAGTTTAACTTCGATAAAAACCTGTTTAGTGACAATGGGTGCATCAAGAATCATCCAGGGAAATATCTTTCTTTCAGTAAGGCCACTTCCGTGGTGTCTTTACCTTTAAAAAAAAAAAAACATGGTCCAGTACAATCTTAATTTGGGTCTTCTACATCTCATAAATGATTACTGGAAGCCTTGGTTGGCTTCTTGGACAATGGGCTTTCTTGTGGCAATTATTTTGTGACAGGCACTTAAGCAAACCTTGAGTCTGGGTGTCTCCCAAAAATTGTCCTCCAGCCTCTACTGTGCTTTATCCCAAAGTTGTCGAGTTTACTTCACTGAAGAGGCTAATCTTCCCAACATCTTTTTGCATCAGCATGCTTCCTGCGCATAGAGCCCTTGCATAGCATTAAAGTCCACGGTGTTCTCCCTTTTTTCTGAGTACCAGTTAAGATTGTTGTTGCATGGTTGAGATGCTGGGTGCTGGCCCCTACATTGAGTTAAGGATGAACTTCTCCATTGAACAATACATTTTGTATCGCTCTTCTTTCCCTCTGAATGTGCATGCTCCTTCCTCCAGAGCTAATGCAGCATTTGTTGCCTTCTCTAGACAAAAAGTTCAGTTAAAATGACTTTATTGCTTAGGTCATAAAATCATATCAGCATGAAACAAATTCATTCTACATGATAAAAGGTAATGAGGCCCTGGCTTTAATTACATAGACTAGAGACAAATTCAGTAATTACATGGGTGATTGCCACAAGCATCAAGATATTTTTAAATAAAACCTGTTCAAAACAATATATGGCCAAAAGTAAGAGGCATTTTATCTAATTCATATTTATTTACTCTTCACATCTCTAAGCTTGTGTCCCAGCTGCTCTTAGTAAAAACAGCTGGGATACTTCCTCTCCAAGGTATTATTTCCTCTCTATTAGAAGGACAGAATGCCATAATAATTACAAGATGGCTTCCGAAACAATTGTAATTTAAGTGAGGAGGATCAAACATAAAATCCTCACACCTCCATATAAATTTCAACGAAAATAACAACAGATTATTCCCCAGTAAAGGGCTCTGCAGATTCAGCATGTTAGATGTGTTTTTTTGTTCTTCCTACAATCTAGTGAAGTGCGTGAGTGGTGATTGTTTACACTTAACATAACTTTTTATCAGCGTTAAATGAAAGATAAATTTGCCTATTCCTTAAATATCTTCTCAAAACAGTTATGGGCTCGCCTCGCACTGGCAATTGACAGTTAAATTCCGAATCATATTTACCAAATAAACTACCAAACCTTTGCTTTTCACATTTGGCAAAATCTCTCCCACTTAAGCTTAAATCTCTTAAACTTGCCCCTGCTATGAATTTCATATTTTGTCTGTTAAATTTTACAGCCGAGATTTCAGCTTCGTATCTCAATGAACATAAGCCCAATTCAGACTGTTCTAGTGTCTTCCCACGGAATTCTGGATATTTACAGCCTTCCAAATGGCTTTTCCTTCAAACCAATTAAAATAGAAATTTTAAAGATTAAACCTGCTAATCCATAGATAACATATAGGCATAGCTGCCAAGGTTTCAGACTGCTAATGTGTGACATTTTCATAATTTCAGTGTAAATATGAGTGACATTTCAATAACTATGAGTGACACTTCCACACAAACAAAATCAAGCAATGAAGACAACGGAAGCATATAAATATAGTAAATTGCACCCATGTGAGCAACAAGAAACTCTAAGAAGATCTAAAAACTGCTGCAAATGACCTGTGGCTTTGCTGTTACTCAATATTTGTGACTGCTGTAATTTCTATTTTTATGCTCTTTGTCTATCATATATGGCCCAACGCCATTGTGTAGTATCATTTATATGCCTTATATCATCTATTTTATTTGTAAAGCACTCTAACATCTTTTAGCCCCTCTCTCACAAATTGTTCATTTGTTTTCTAGTGCTGCTCATACCAATGTAGGGTGCCAGAGCACTTTACATCAGACAAACATTATACCAACACTATGACTCTTTCGTGGGTATTCCAGTCTAGCAAAATGTTATTTGTAGCACATTTCCCCTGACAACAGCTGAAGTGGTTTCATAGGTAGTTCATCCATCCAGCAATACTCTGGAATGAAACTGAAGTGATTTGCAGTGTTCACAAGCATTTTGCCTGGTGTACTGCAGGAAATAGAGCACAAATTTGAAAATCGCAACTGGGGGCCCAAGCCAGCAGGATATTTGAAACTGAAAATATCCTGCACTGTCACCTTAGTACTAACACAGGCAGGCACGCACAGGCTGCAGCTGCCTGACCACGCGCTGCCATTTATTGTGTAAATCACACAGAGGCTGGTGGCACTTACTTGGGCAGTGGTCGCAGAGTCCGAAGGAGTGTGGCGGTGGCGCTCCAAATTGCTTGACACACCGTCTTTCTGCAAGGCAGTGGCTGCAGGCTCAATTAGGCCGCTACTGCGCGCTGTGGTAATTCGGGTTTGCCGGCACGGCCGCCTCATTAACAGTCACCCTCCACGCTGGCAGGCCGGTGAGTCCCGGGTGGGGCCGTCCAGTGACACGCAGACTGTCCTGGCGGCCGCTGCAACCCTGGTCACTCACTTGACTTCTCTCAGACTCCCTCGGGTCCGGCATTATTAAATTGAGGGCGGTTAAGGAAAACGGCTGATAGCACCCGGCGGGGCCGGTGCGAGTGGCATGCAGCAGGCGCGACGCTGCAAGCGCCATATTTGAATAAATTTGCGGAGCCGCGCAAAACACCAGCCAGGTGCCGCTTTACTCCACAAACTTCCCGGGCCCGCTCAGGCAGCAGGATGTGACGTCCCCCGCGGCGCCGGCCTGAAGCACACAACCTGATTGGCCGGCCGCTCCGCTGGGATTCAAAACGATACATTGTAGCAGTGTGAGCCTTCACCCTGCTAGCAGCTTTAATTAATAGCTCAACTGCAAGCCTGTGAGAGCAGTGGGGGCACAGCGCGCTGCCACACTTAACGGTTTTAAAAGCCAGCCAGCACTTCAGTGGCAACTGTGAGACATTATGCGTGACAACGCATTTCAGTGCGGTAATGCGGAGTACCACACTGAAATGCGTTAGTCTCACGCCTGATGCGTGATACTTGGCAGGACTGTATAGGATTACAGATGGATAACAGTGAATAGCGAGCATGTTTTTCTCCTAGGGGTTTTGAGTGACATCAAATGGGAATCGAGCAAAGATTAGGTTGTGTATTATGTCTCTCCGAGCTCCTGAGGTGAAAAAACATCCCCTTTATTCACTGTGAACAATCTACAGTTGTATGTTATGCACGGCCTACTCAAATCATCTAGCCCTGCGTTCAACAGTTGTGAAGGGCTTGTAAAGACATGGGGGAGCCACACACAGCATGGTCTAACCCAACTCAGCCACCTGCCCCATGTAACAATTAGTGTCCTGCCACATACAACATCACCTTCTGGCCATCAGGAAAAAATATCCTCCCAGACTACATTCACCGTTGCCCCCTTTCAAATCTAAAAAAATATTTTCTAGTATCCTACAAACCAGTCACACCACCCTCTATTCAATTAACTCATCTCCCACCTAAATAAATAACATTCCTGGTCTCCTGTCCCACACCCTACCACCCTCTGTGCCTTTCCATCCTTTTCCTGCCCAATGCCCTGCTCCTATTGGAGCAGGCAGTTGGCGCTGCACTGGCAGGATCTCAGAGTGCCCCCTGCCAAAGGAACCTGGAACTCCTTTATGTGGCGGGCGTAGCAACAGTGGGAAGCAACTTTTGTTTCCACTGTTGCAACATCATGCTGCGTCTCTCAGTGAGAGCCATACGTAAGAGTAGGGATTACTTTTGTTGAATAGGCCTTCAAAATATGTTCAACTGAAAATCCACCATACTTTGAATTAAAGTGACAAAGATCTTGCATAATACCCATCTTCCTGCTCTCTAACCATTGAATTTTCATCAAATGTCCTACCTAGGTACCTATACAACAAAACTCTTTGCAGTTTGATATTTTCCAATTTTCAGTCAAATCTATTTGTTTTTTTATTTGCCATCAGTAACACCGGAGTTAATTAATATACTTAAGTAGCAAGTTTTGCGCACAGTATACATCTAGGCAATTCCGATGTCGTCTCGGGCGTTGGTATGTACGGTTGAGGATCAGCTGATCATCTGCATATAATAGCATATTGATTTGTTCTCCATTCACTTTTAGTGGAAGACCTCTCGCATTTCTCAAGGTTTTCAGGGAGATCATACAAGAAGAGAGGTAACCGTAATGGCTCCTTGTTTCAAACTGTTCTTGGTAGCCGTTCTATTGTTGTCTCTCTCCCTGTTTCCCCACAAACACCTGGTCCCAGATCTGATTGTACAGCTACTAATCCTTCAAGCAGACATAGTGGAATTCCTTTTTTAAATTATTTTTTTTTATATAATAAATTTCAATTGATCATGTCAAATGCAAACTTAAAATCCTCAAAGCCCCTGCTAAAATTACAATTCATTTGATTTTATGACTGTCCTACTCAAAATCCTGCTTGTTCCAGTGGAATGAGATGGTATATTGATACTCCTCTAAAGCCCCAAAGTCACTTTTTTGAACATTTGTGCTAAAACAACAGTTAACTAAATCATTCTGTAGGACTGAGGATCATCTATATCCTTCTTAAAAATGGACTTAAATAATGATCCATTTCAACTACTTGGGTACACCACTTAGAAGCTATCAAATTGTAATAATTGTTTAAAAACGTGGTCCAAAGATTAAGATCCATTTCATGTGCCATGCTTGGGAAACCATCATTTCCTCCAGCATAGATTTAAAAATGGCTTCATTTTTTTAACACTTTGTATCAAGTCCTTCTCTGCTTTAGAGCAATGTAATTTGTTGGGTTTCTTATCAGTAAGTGTATCACGCATCTTGCCTATTTGCTCTTTCCATTGTCTCTTAGTAAAAAAAGTTCTTGAAGATTCACTTTTAGATAGACAATCACCCACCAGCAATTTTATTTTGTTATCATTTGAACTCATAATGCTTCCCACTAATTCCCAACATTTCTTGGTAGCTTTTTTTTACTTTTGTATATTCAAACAAACCTTCTGTTTCCTTTGTATGTTGCTGTGTGACATAAAATGTCTTCTTCCTTTGTATTTAAATGAACCCTCAGAGCCTGTCTAACTGTTCTTCACTTAATTTTGCACTTGCGCTCATACCATAGGTTTGAGACATTTTCCTTGATATCTTTCACAAAGTTGCTAACACATCAAAGATCTTGCCCATTTTAGTTTCATAATCCTCCACATTTATAGTACAGGTGTATACTAGATGAGTTTTGAGGATTTGTACCTCTTTAACCTCCAGGCACAAAGTTCGAAAAGAGCTTTTCCAACATTGCCGCATTCTTTCTGTCAGCTTTACCCATTTGACAAAGTGTTGCGGAAATGTGTGTGACTAGGTTCATGCTTTGTATGATGCTTTCTTGTTCATTTTACTATTTCTGCTTTCAAATCTACCAGAACAGTAGGGATTAGAATAAGCCAAGGTAAAGGAATTGGGTTAAATTAACTTCATTGCGTTGAGTTACGGGCTCACCTGGCACTGCTACTTGATAGCCAAATTCGAAATCATATTTCCAAATTAACTGCTAAACCTCTGCTTTTCACGTTTTACAAAATAATTTAAGCAGAAACATCTAAAGCATTCTCTGCTATGAATTTAATATTTTGTCGCCCTGAACATAAGACTAATTCGAGCTGTAGAGCTTCTATTTCTGTGTCAACGCTAACACTATATGTAGGCTGCATTAATACACATTATTGGACTTATGAAGAGAGAGACTGAGACAAATGCACACTAGAACAGTGTGTTATCCAAGTTTCAGCAAACAACTTTACTTTGTGAGTTACATGTAGTATTACGGAATTTCACTAATACGCCCTGCAGTACTAGTGAGCAAAACTGCAATATAAATAGCGACTAGACTTGTGCAAAAGAAAATAGACAAACCTGAATAAAAAGTAACAATAACTGACATTAACAGCAAACCATTAGCAGTTATATATTGTACATTGAACTATTGAAGGAGTATTAGCCCCACCTGTATTTTTACTGTCAATTGGTCAGCCTATTGGAAGAAATGAAAAGAGGGTTTTGAATCCTTTGTGAAGGCTGTGGATTGGGACATTTGTAGTGGTAAATGCAAGCTGGCTTCAGTTTAACATTGTCTTGAAACTAAGAGAGAGATACTGAAGCATCTTGCACCTCTTTTAATGGATGAGGAGGAAGATTTGGATGAATAAGAGTCAGCCTAAGCAAAATCAAACATGAAATATAAAACAAAGAAAAAGGAAGTGGTTGAAAGACACCAGTATTAAGGAAGAAGGCTACTGCCAGGGGAATCTGTGGACAGTTGTTTTTTACGGGTTTAGCAGAAGCTAGTTAACTATAGGTCGTTCTATGATGAAATGTTGAGTGCAGAAGAATTCTAGTAAAATTACACAATAGATGTTGTTTTTGGCCATCAATTTGACATTAGAGAAGACAGCGGAGATCGCTAAACAGTTTGAATACTTGTCTCATGTCATTAGACAACCTGAAACAAATGAGGGGGGATAATGTGCAGCTTGTAAGGGCTAAGGAAAACAAGACACAAGCTGGAGCTTGAAGGCAGAGTTCAAGAGTAGGTCGCAATTAAACCAGAGACGTGGCTACGACGGAAGGTATGATTCCTGTGTGGCATTTAAGGTCCAATATTGTCTGGTAATTTGGGTCCTGCTGCCATCCATACATTTAGGAGGTGCAGACAAAGGGGACACTTAGCCCACGTGTGTAGGGAAAGCAGCGCCAGGGGATATAGACCAGGTAGAAACAAATTCAGTGGTAGTGGGAGCAGAAGATGAAGAAAAAAAGTGATGAGGAAGAGTTTATTTTACTGGGTGGTAGAGGCCCTCATTTTCCTTCTTTGCAGCATTAGCAGGAGTGGAAAAGGCATTAAAGAGCTGATCAAGGTTTCGTAATGGTTAGCACAAGTCATCCTGGCATCGGAAGTGGGAAGCAGCTTGACGTTGTATGTCTATTGAACGAGCCTTAAAGTATTTAAGTGACTCAACACCCATTGCCCAATATTAATCAGAGGTTAGGGACCCTGAGGAGCATGACCATTTAGGGAGCCTGAGGAGCGTGACCATTTTTGGCAATTCTGGATCCCTCCTCAGTGTATCATCAAATGTGTTGTAGAGCTCCAAATCTTTGACCTAATTTCTCACCCAGGAGCTGTACAGGTTTGGCTGCATGCCCTTTCGTGTTGCTGCTGCATCTATAGTTTTCCCGGGGCAATGCACAAGCTAATGAGTAAGATCAACAACTTTACCTACTTCCAGCATGACATCTTGGTTTACGGGAAGACATTGGAGTAGCATGATCACACATTAAAGGAAGTACTTGACATGTCGAAAAATAGTGGGATGACAATAAAGCAAGACGTGTAGGCTGGAAACAACTGAGGTAGATTACTTGGGACAACGCATGGATTGTGAGAACATGAAACTTTAAGGTAGTGTGGTGAATACTGTGTCCTGAGTACTGTGGCAAATGAATAGCAGATTTTGCAGAAAAAACAAAACAATAGCAGAACTTACTCAAGAAGAATGCCAGATATGTTTGGTGTCAGAACTAGAAGGGTGATTTTGAAAATTTCAAAGCGGAAATGTGTGAAGTACCATTGCTGAAAGCATTCAACACATGTTTTCAGTCAATCATAGTTACTGATGTGAGCAACTATGATGCTGAAGTGGTGCTTTTGCCAGTAAGGCATGGCAAGGAAGTTTCAGAGGCTTATGCAATGAGGGCATTGATGAAAGCGGAATGTAATTACTCAGTGATGGAAAAGGAAACTATAGCCTGTTACTGGGGTGTGATGTATTTTAGGCAATGCAGGTGAGGAAGTGAATTTAAGGAGAATTTATAGTACCACTGACCATACACCACTGGTGTGCTTGTTTTCCACAAAAGGGAACCAGTAAGGCAACATCTTTCTTAACAATGTGGTCAAATAATTAAAAAGGGATTCTTGTTCATTTCGAAGCCCATGCTGCTGGTGGCAATAATGGAGCTTTCGGATCGAAATATAAAGAATGTGTGGTAGGGGAGACCCATCTGACAAAGAGTTGTGTCTGATGATATCAAGGTCTGAGAGAGAGGGGGAAGGATTATGAAGAGAATTGGGAAGAAGCCAAATTCGGCTAAGAGATGAGAACGCATTATAGTCTTGGCTTTTCCTAAGTCTTTAGAAGCCTCTTGCAAGTGTTCTACAGATAGGTTTTGTCAGTTTATTCTCTTATCTGGTGTTTGTATTTATCTAACATTATGTATGTATAATATACTCAGTTGTCTTATACATTTAATTACGGACGATGTGCACACATTGTGAATAATTTTTATTTTTTTTAAAGTATCTTTATTGGCATTTTTAATTTTATGATACAGTCTCATAAAATAAGTATAGGCAAGACATTCCGAAGAGCAAATATCAGGATAACCACAGAATATAACACTGACCATAATTCTCAGTACCTGGTCCCTAATACTTAGTGCTTAACAATGTTCAAAGTGGGGCCAACCACCAATAGTACAGGATGCCCAAATAATGCTTTAGGTTTGTGAAATTCTACTGCAGTTGTTAAATAATAATTCCAATATCATAAGTCTAACATAATTCCAAAACTAAGGGCTCAACTGGGGCAAAGGAAAAAAAAAAGGGGAAAAAACCAAATAAAAGACCTTATGCAGAGGGGGGAACTTACCATATATGCCCATATCAGCTTGTGGTGGGTACACTTTATATAAAGAAGAAGTTACAGCAGAGGGCAAGCGGGTTAACACACAGGGAAGAGACCCATAGCTGCAATTAAGGTTACCTCCCCAGGTCACACAAGATCAGTGGGTACTTCTCCCGCACAGCCTTTGGACGCTCTACACTGTCAGGGCCTCAAGCTTTCTCAGATAGCAATAGACAGTTCAAGCTAGGACACCATCGGGTGGGAACCCGTGTCTGATTCGGGGTCCGAGTCCATCTCCCTCGCCTCATGCCCCCCTGGATTCTCCCAGGTCGCCAACACCTCCCTCCACTGGCCTGCCATGGGGAGCTTCCTCATACCCTTAGATTCCTCCCAGCTGAGTGCTCTGCCCTCCGCTCCACCCCACACGACAACATCTCTATGCCAGGTCGCAAACTGTGGTCCCCTGGTAGATTTCCATTCCAGCGCAATACGGCGTTTCGCTAGTCCCAGCGCCAGGTCTATGAGTCTGTTCCGTACCTTGCGCTTCGGCGGTCTAGGAAAAAGACCTAAAATTCACGTTTGCATTGTGAGAGGTAAGTCCCTGCCTAGTACTTCAGCCAGCTTACCCAGGATTGCCTCCCAGAAAGGCCGCAGGATCCTACACTCCCAAATCATGTGACCAAAGTCCGCGTCTGGATGAGAACATCTGGGGCAAGAGCGAACCTCCCCTCCATATGTCACGTTAAGTCGATGTGGGGTCATGTAAGCCATATGTGTGTAATTGAACTGTAGATATTTGAGACGGGAGTTTCGGGAAATTTTCTTGGGATAGTGCAAGACCCTTCGCCACTCCGCATCCGTTAACACTTTACCCCCAATCTCATCCCATTTAGCACGTAGTCTGGTCAAGGTTCGCACTGAGGCCTCCTGGAGAGCCACATAAAACCATTTCACTAAGTGCCTTGCCGTTCCAAGCGTAAACAGGGCGTGGAGCACTGGGTGCGTTTCCGGCTCGCCTCTACCCACTTCCCACAACTGTGCAAAGGTTCGGGTCAGGGCTTCATAATGCAGGAACTGACCTGGGGGTAGGCCACAATCCTCCACGAGGCCATCAAAGGGAATTAGAGACTTATCCAAAAAACAATCTCCAACAGTGTCAAGCCCTACATCCGTCCAGGACAGTAGCTCAGTAGTAAAGACAGATTGGGGGTCGCCATGTGGCAAGCCCACTAGAGGTAACACAGGTGT
Source organism: Calotriton arnoldi (assembly GCA_963921515.1). Taxonomy (NCBI): domain Eukaryota; kingdom Metazoa; phylum Chordata; class Amphibia; order Caudata; family Salamandridae; genus Calotriton; species Calotriton arnoldi. The sequence continues at coordinate 2,143,297 of CAWUFW010000319.1, forward strand.
GTATTTAGCAGTTTGCCGACCTCTATTCCCACATCTCCGCCAGGCAGATGAAAGGCAGTACGTTGTAGTAGGGAACAGTACGGTGCGGGCGTCCTTGGTTTTAGCATTTTTGCCATTACCAATCTGGGACGAGTGTCCGGAAATGACAAGAATGTCCCCTCCTCGTTTACCTCTTCTATCCATTGCGCTAGCCACTGCAGCTGACCAGCCAGCATATAATATTCAAAATTCGGCACTCCCAGCCCACCCTCAGCAGCTGGACGCTGCAGTGTCGCCAGGGACACTCGGGTACGGCCATCTCCCCACACCAGATCCTGGAGCAGGGCGTTCAGGGGGCGGAACCAACTGCTAGGCACAAGGACTGGAAGGTTGACAAAGAAATACAGCAAACTTGGAAGCATGACCATCTTAGATAAGGAGACCCGGGACATCACTGGTAGCTGCAATGTACGCCAAAAGTGGACACACGCACGTAAAGAACGCACCGCCTTTCCTAGGTTACCCTCTTTCAGGTCGTCAAGTGAATGGAACACTTGTATACCCAGATATTTGAATGTGTTCTGAGCCCAGACGATGTCGGGCGCCAGAGTGTCCGGTCTAGGAAGGGGACCTGCCACTGGAAATAGGTACGTCTTTGCTTTATTGACCCGCAAACCCGATAGACCGGCAAAATTTGCTAGTATTTGCATTACCGTCGAGGTGCCCAACACAGCGTCCCCCAGATACACCAGAAGATCATCGGCATAGAGGGAAACGTAGTGTGTCCGTCCAGCAGAGTCCAGCCCAATCCCGTTTCCCCCCTGGCGAAGTCTCTCGGCCATAGGTTTAATCGCCAAGGCAAAAAGGAGGGGGGAGAGGGGGCACCCCTGTCTGGTCCCCCGAAACACACCATACTCCCTAGATATTGTTCTACCCGTTCGGACCCTGGCAGTGGGTGCTGCATATAACAACCGTACCCAACGGATCCATTCATCACCTAACCCCATTTGCCTCATCACTTCAAACAAATACCCCCATCCCACCGTGTCAAAAGCTTTTTCCAGGTCAACAGAAAGCACTGCAGCCTGGGGGTAGAGTGGGGCATCAGCATGTTACAGAATGGAGTAAAGCCTACGAAGGTTGTATGAGGTGTTACGGGCAGGAATAAACCCATTTTGATCCGGGTGCACGAGCGCCTGCATGTGCGGGACTAACCTACCGGCTAGCACCTTGCTCAGAATCTTGAAGTCCAAGTTGAGCATAGAAAGGGGCCTATATTCCTTGACCCCGGCCCTCGGCGACTTGGTTTTTGGAAGAGGGATTACTAGAGCACTCCGAATGGAGGCAGGCAGCTCCCCGGCCTCATTGGCATCCGCATACATCCTGACCAGATGTGGCGCAAGTATGTCTGAGAAGCGCTGATAAAATTCGGCCGGGAGTCCATCCGGCCCCGGCGTCTTATCGGATGCCAACGCATGAATAGCGGCTTTAATTTCCTGCAGGGTGATTGGGTCTCCCAACTCCTCCCTATCCTCATCCGCCAACACCCTAAGGGGTAGTGGATCCAGGAACTCCCCTACCACAGAGCAAGGGACCGCCGTCGGAGCCGCATAAAGTTGTTCATAATATGTGGCGAAAGAGTCATTAATTTCATCTGGGCAATACTGTAGCACACCAGCCTCCGTTTCCAATTGGGTAATAGGGGAGCCACCCAGTTCAGGCTGGATTAATCTAGCTAGAAGACGACCCGCCTTTCCTTCCTCTCTCTGCACCCTGTCAAGGTACTCGTTGTAGTTATAGCAGCGTAGACGTCCAAGGGCCACATTATGACTGGTACGTGCCTCCTACAACGCCAAGTGAGTTGCCTCCCCCGTACCTTGAATGTTATCTAACCTGCAAATGTTTTCTTCCAAGTGGAGTACCTCCTGCCGAAGCTCCCTATAGACCTCGGTCGCCTGTCCTAGGCAGTGGCCCCGCACCACCACCTTAAACGCCTCCCATTCCACCCGGACTGAGGCTGCAGTGTTGGCATTAATAGGGAAATACGTATCCAGAAGAGCATGTAACGAAGTCCGAAATGGGTCATCGTCCAGCATCGCCGGATTGAGTCTCCATGTGGGGACAGGGGGACACCGTCCTACTGGTTGGTGCGTCATCAGTAATGGACTATGGTCCGACAATGTACGGCCCAGGTACTCCGTGTGTATGATAGTACTATTAAAAGCAGGGGAGCATAAAAACATGTTGAGGCGCGTATGCACCTGGTGTACTGCGGAGAAGAATGAAAATTCCCTGTGACTGTCGTGTTGTAGCCGCCATGCATCTCCAAGCCCCCAGTGTTCCATCCAAGCACGGAACCCCAGAGCGGCACGGCGAGCCGGGGACCCCATTAAAGGCGGATGCGACCGGTCTAGGACAACATCTGCGACACAATTGAAGTCCCCCCCAAGGATTAAATTGCCCTGTACACTACCCGCAAGTGTAGCAGAGAAGCAGTCCAAAAAGCCAACCTGATCTTGATTAGGGGCATAGACATTTCCAAGTGTAACTTCGCGACCTGCCAATCTCCCAGCCACCAGGACATATCTGCCTCCCTCATCCAACCATGTTCTCTTTACTGCAAAAGGGACTCCCGGTTTCACCCAGATCAATACCCCTTTGGCAAAGGCTGAGCAGGCAGTCGCAAATACCTGGCCCCTCCACCTTCATTTCAGTTTACCAGCTTCCTCACAGTTTAAATGGGTTTCCTGCAAGAACGCTATATGGATGTCCCTACGCCGCAAGTATGAGTAAATATTATGACGCTTCGCCATGGACCCCATCCCTCTAACATTCCACGTTAGGAACCGTATAGGTTGCTGAGTCCCTGCCATTCCTGCTGCATCATACCGAGAAGCAGCCCGGTAACCACAGTCTCCACCCCATCCACCTGTTGCACAGAACTTCCTTCCCCTCTGCAATCATACCAGGTCATGAAAACAACAACAGAAAAACCCTTATGGTGATTAACTCCTCGATCCCAGGGCAGTCCAACAACGGTCAGCCGCCCAAACATCTTATGTAACAGTACGTGCTAAGTGAGGCCACAACCTAGTGTGGCGCTCAACGGGGGTAGGCTAGGTAGAGAAGAGCAAGAAAGAAGTGCAGAGAAGTGTTCCTATCTGGGAGAGCGCACCAGCCTTCAATAAGAACGGCACAGCACAGGGCCCAGGGTGGGCAACATTCAAACAATAAGTCTTTAGTTGGCTCAGCAGCCTCAAGTTACCAGTCTCATCAGATGATATCATCCGCAGTGCGAGGCGTCACCACCGGCATCTTCACGCTATCGCTATTGGAGGTTTCTGTGTCATTACCATCCGACTCTCTAGAGGAGCCGACCTCTGTACCTGGAGCTAAACTCTGGCTCCCCATCAGGTCTGCCACTGCTCGCAGAGCCCCGTCCCTCTCCTTCTCAGTCTGCGAGGGGGGTCGGTTTCTTGAAGGTCCCTTTGCGAGTGCGCTGTTTTTGTCGTTTCCGTTGTTCCATAGGCTGCTGCCCAATGCTCTTTGGACTTCCGGCCTTAGGATTCTCACCCTTGTAGGCCTCTAGCCAGTCCCATGCATCGTTAGGGCTTTCAAAATAATGAGCAGACTCATCTAGTAGGATACGGAGGCGGGCCGGGAACATCAGGGAGTATTGAAGGCCCTCGTTTCTTAGGGCTCTCTTGACTTCTAGATAAGAAGTCCGTTTCCTCTGGACCTCCAGAGTATAATCCGGAAAGAGTGAAACTTTGCTGTTATCCACTGTGAAGGGGCCGTCCGCTCTCTCCTTTTGCAGAAGGAGATCTCTGTCGCGGAAGTGGAGCAGGCGGGCCACCACCGGACGCGGGGGTCTTCCAGGTGCCAAAGGTCTAGCCGGCACCCTATGCACCCGTTCAAGTGTGTAGAAGGAGGAGAGGCCTTCCGGCGCTACGACAGTTTTGAACCAGCTCTCTAGAAAGGCCACCATATCCCCACCCTCTGTTCCTTCCGGCAGGCCTAGGACGCACACATTATTCCTCCTGTTGCGCCCTTCCGCATCCTCCGCCCTGCGTTCCAACTGACCCACTCTGTCCGTGAGAGCTCCCATCTGTTGTTCAAATGCCTTATGGGCGGGCGCCAACTCAGCCACGGCAGACTCAGTCTCCTTGACCCTCTCCGACAGTTTTTTATGTTCCTCGCGCAGCAGGCCAAGACCCACCGCGACAGTATTAATATCCTGATGGAGAGTCGCTTTAGTATCTGCTATTGCCTCCAGAACTTTGTTAAATTGCCGTTGGAAGGGGTCATCTAGGTTGGTTTGTGACTGTTCCTGCGCACTGTCTTCCGGGTCCAGCGTGGCGCCAGTCTGGCGACCTTTAGGTTTCCCCATGACAGCTAATAATCCCGGGTGGGGCCTCAGCCGTCGATGTTCACCAACCGCGGGGATCTGGATCAGCAAGGGGCCGCCCACCACAATGAGGCCATCGCAATGGGTTATAGAGCGGGTCTGTTCTACTCCCCCCGCCGTCCCCAGCGCCCAAGGGCTCACACCTTCTCACCCCAGGGTCCGATCGGGAGCACAGGCTTCTGTCACGCGGTAGGTCCGGCCTCCGGCGTCTGTTCCCGTGGGCCCAGCCGTCGCCTGAGTCTTGGCAGCCCTCCAGTGGCCCAGGCCATCGACCTCTAGGCCTTGTCCCGCTGATGGTCACTCCAACGGGACGATAATGGCGGTGTCCAATGCACCCGGTCCGCACACAGTGTTTAGGGTAGGGTGTGTTGGTGGGCTCAGTCCGCCCGCCGCTAAATCAAACTACAGCGCTATATGATAACGCAAGACACTGCCTGTAACCAGCCGGGTAGGTGAAGCCGTAACCTCTGTGCTGGCACAAGCTGCGTCTTAGCAGGGCAGAGTAGGAGTGCCAGTGCCCACTGGCGCCCCTCACTTGAGACGCTATCTGGTGCAGTCTTAGAGGCTGGCCATAACCAGGAGTCCGGGCGGAGGCAGCAAGGACCCCACCAACACCAGTCCAGAGCGGCAGGGGTGCTTGTCACGCACTTTCACTGAGCTCCGTCTCCAAGTTCAGGCTGCGCCCCTCGCTCCTATTTGTTCCTGGCCTAGTTGTCTTGCTCCCGAGGGCCCCAATCAGGCACCGGGTCCCTTGTTCAGGCCGACCTCCCGGTGCCTTTTATGGCGTCACCATCGCTGCATCAGAGGTATTCCCCCGATGCAGGCCCGAGTCATTCCAAGTTCCGCTTCCCCACACTAAAGTAATGTCAGCTCGGTTCTCCGCACCTCCAGTGGCCCACCAGCAGGGTGTGTTCTGCCACTGCTACTCCCTGGCGCCGCCGCAATCACCTGATTCTGGGGAAGGCACTCACTAGTTGTCGCGGCCTCCGCGCAGCCTCCCGGCCGGGATGTAGATTTCAGCTGTGACCGCCCCTGGAGTCGGCAAGCGCGGCTGCCGTCTGCCAAGCCGCGTCTGCCACCGCGGCTTTCAGCGCTCAGCCCCGGGAGCCTCAAAAGTCAGACCGAGTGTCCTCCCGGTCTCATCAAGCACCTGACCGGTGGAGGGGGGCGCTTAAAGATGCCCCGGCTGTATGTTGCGGCAGGAGAAATGATCGGCTGGTGCGGAGCTTCTCGCTCACGCGTCCGCCATCTTCTCCATCCAAGCCACGCCCCCATTGTGAATAAATTTATCATGGTTTATCCATTTTTTTTTTTTACTTTTGATTATATTTTCTGTTATCCTTAAGGAAGTGTAATGTGTAGTGTTAGACTTCTATTGTCTCAAGAACACCAATAGTGTACTGTCCTTCTGTGAGACCACCACAATCTTGGATGCTTTTTGTGGCACATGGATTGCACCACAGGGATTCTCGGAATAGGTGAAGAGGCAGTTGAGGAGGTCATAATATATTGTTATTCCTCCTGTGCATACTGACTGAGCCTTGAATAAACGCTTTCTAAAATAGTTGGAGAGTGCGACTATGATAGTGATCCAGCGCAATATTAGCCAACAGTATTCATACACCATATACTCACTTGAGCCCATACATTCACACTACACTAATACTTACGCTGGGTGTCAGATGTACTCTTATCAAAAATCCCTGCTACCAATTACCTTCTGATTGAAGAGTAATAACTTACCAATGGATCCTTTGCTAATTGGGAAGTTTAAAATGAGTGACATTCACTATAATTCATAATCCTGAAATAACCACTGAGTCAGGAAGTTTTAAAATGTTTATCTAAAGTTTTAGCAGAGTAAAATACAGAAAACACGGTACTTGATTGTAATACCCATGAAAAAGCATAGAAATGATTTTGCTAATCAATGACAGTGTTTAAAGGAAGGAAGAGAATAGAGACAGCAGCGCAACTAAAGGTTGCAGTATAGTTACCTAAAATGCGAGAACCAAGCCCCTTAGCCAAGGAGTTGGAAAAGATAGGACCCAGGAAGGATGAAGAGCAAAGACCTCTTCCAGGATCAGGACAGGACCGGTAACCTCTCTACAACGACGCCTGCGCCGTTCCCCTCTCAGATACTCGACTTCTCCTCGATTCTCCAGTCTAATGGACTCTGCCGCCCCCTCCTCAGGACCTCTTCCGGACAGGAATTCAGTCAGCAACCGATCAGCATGGCAGTCTGGAGCTCTTCTGTATGTTCTGAGAGTCTGTGCTAGCTAATTACTAATGCTATATTCTATTATACCCTTCTACGCCCATGTACCTCCCCTTAATGTTGCTAACATTATGGGACCACTACTTCTGATTGGACAGGGACAGGGGTGGATTCTCGCACCATGTCAATTTTGGCCTAAATTGTGAAGCCTATTGTTTTTAGCTTCCCGCCCCTTCAAATTAATACATTCACTTTATTTCCCACCCGTCTCACGACAAATATTATACATTTTACAGGAGAAAAGTAACAATTTGTCCGCCGGAAACATTGAGTACATCATCTTCGGCCAATAGGTCGTGGCCTTGGGAGACGTCCAAGTTGACTTCACTTGGCAGGCATACAGGTTTCAAGACACCAACCCAGGCCCAAGTTTACGAATTACTAAAAGTGCAAGAAGAAAATATTAAAATCACAAATAAAACGTTTCACTGTATACCCACTTTCCCTACTCTATTCTCATTTAATCATAATACTATCCTGCATTAGTAGCGTTAAGAAAACGACAATTTAATAATGACAGAGCAAGCTTAAGCATGTGAAAACATTTAGCGGCCATTTTAGTGCACACTGCGCAGAAGCAGAAGTTTCCCACCAAGCAAAGAAAGACGTCACACCATGTGATCAGGTTGCGACATGCGCAATGAAGTCCTGTGCTTTTAGCGCCATCTTGGTTTATAGACAAGCGTTATTCATTAGTAAAACACATAGGCAAGCGTCTATCCCTTTTGTGTTTGTGAATGCAAAGATTAGTATTGACAGTACAAGTTTAATAAATTAATACTATGAGGAGGATTGCATACAAGCAAGTTTCATTTTTGAAACCTTGCTCCATCAATCCCCTCTCTGATGGCGTTTCTGAGTCATCAAAAATACTACCCTCAATCAGATGCCAACTTCTAGCAATTCGTTTCATTCTCATTTTTACATTTTCTATTCTTACAGTCTCCTTTTAATTTCTTGTATAAATCACTTCTCCATTCTTCTAGTTCGATTTCATCTAGTTTTCTCTTCTTTCCTTTTCCTGTCACTTTATATGTTCCATTCTTTCTACAGCATTTGCACCATATTGTTATTGCTAAAATTATTATTGCTATCCCTGTTAAGGGTACTAATATTTTACCTATAAGTCCTTTTCCTATATTAGCAAACCAGGTTCCAATTGACGAGATACTATTTGTCAATCTTTCCCACACACTATCAACTTCCAGTGGTTTAAGTTCCTTCTCAAGTTTAGTTATATTCTGAATATACGTTCCAATTTCTGCACTCTTATCAGGAATGTAAGTGCAACATTGTTTCGTCCTCAATAATTTACAGACTCCTCCCTCTTTTGCCAATAGAATGTCAAGAGCAAGTCGATTTTGCATCACCATAGATCTAATTGCAACCATTTCAGCATTAATCATTAGAAAACCTCCAGCAGTATCCGTTGATAAACGATCAACCACTGTAGACAATTTACATATTTTCCTTGAGTTCAGAATTATTCCCACTGAAGGTATCAATGCACCAAATATATCACCTACAATTTCTGAAAAACTAGCTCTTTTACTACGTATTAATTCATTATAGTTTTCATTGCTTCTTTTTCAGTGTTTCTTTTTACGTGGTATATTTTTGGAAAAACTATTCCAAAATAACAACTTCCATACCACCGTGCAGGAAGCCTAAAGTAAGCCTTATTCCCGCATACATAATAAATTCCAGGAAAAACTGAATCTGTTCCTCCTTTGAGTCCCCAACCTCCAAGAATTAAAAAATTGTGTTCACATTCACTGGTACCAATGAAAACATTGTTAAAATCAGTCTTTAACCTATGAAGACAAATTTTCCCTGTCTTTACGAAATCCAGAGCCATTGCAGCTTGAGCTTTACTAGGTGTATAACTCCCTTCCTTCTCCGCCCAAGGTGGTAACTGAGCGTTATGCTCTGAAGCTTTCTTTTGAAAATCATGTCTTCTATCTTCTACTAAATTCAAAAATATCTTTTCTTCTTCTAGTAAAGAACATGTTAAATTGTGTCTATGTGCATGTGTTATGTCTATCGATTTCATTGTTAAGAAAAACTCTCCCATAAACTGTGGGTCTTGACTACTAAGCACTGGGTTCATATTCTTGCGAATTGGAACTTCAGAAAATATCACATCTAAGTTTGAATAATAATACTGCAGTCTACCTGTTTTATAAAATAAACTTGTTAATACACTACATGAGATGCCATATGTCCGTGGTAAATGATGGTATGTTAATCCTTCCGCTACTGATTCAGGTAATTTCATACAGACATAACAATTACTAACTTCCATTGTGTCTACATATTGAAACAATAACTTTGTGAAAACATTTAAACTAGTGTCGTTTTCATCTACTTCATAATGAATTTCTGCCTCATCTTCTGCCATTAGTTCTACTCTATTACCCTTCATGTTTGCTGTCCTCCCTTTAGTTTCGTTATTAATCTTCTTATCTATTATCATAAGGTAAGGAACTGCTACAATCAGTACTAGCCATACTATAAGCACCAATACTAGACTACATATGCAAATTGCACAGCATTTCCTACAACAATTTCGTTTTGGTCTCCCAATAACTCTATCATCAGGCATTTTTCGACAAGGAAGATTGCTCTTCTTATCTCTTCTTCTTTTCTTTAGAGGATTCTTTTGTTTAGTCAGGGTGGTCTTGTTTCTTCTTCGTATGTTAGTTCTGCACTTGTTCCTTCGCCACCACTGTCACTTGACTCTGAGCTTTCAAAATCTTCAAGAATAATATAAGTCCAGTCAGGACCCTTGAATTTGTTATTCACAAGTCTCAGTCTTTTACTTTTTCTTTTTCCTGACTTTTTCTCTTGTTCAGTTTGACTTGTCACTTCAGGTACTTGTTCTGGATCTTCACTTCTGGTTGTTATGTGGTATTTTACTCTTTTGATGACACTTGGCCAATGATCTCCTTTTCTTGTCTTCTTGGTTGGTACTGTTTCTCTGTTTACGTCTTCAGAAATCTCGTTATTTCCACTGCTCAATACTGCTTTGTTTTCTTTGATTACTGCTTCTTTTGCTTGTTCTTTTTCAGGTCTGATTTGTTTCTCTTCAGTAGCTCCACAATGACTTTCAAGATGTTGACCTTGTTCCTTTTTTATTTCTTTATGTTCATTTGTATTAACCCCTTTTTCTTTAGTGAATTCTTCTTGATCTAACTGCTTCTGATCAGGGCTTATTGCACTGTGAACTTCTGCAGCCTGACCTGATTCTTCTAGACCTGTCTGTCCCTCTTCAAAGTTTATTAAATCTTCACTGTTTTTAGTCCAATTTTCTTTCCCTATCTGATTTAGTTCAGGATCTGTTACTGTCTTGTCTTCTTGATCCCGAACTGTTTCTTCTTCTCCTATCTGATCTTCTTCAATTTCTTCCAATTTAGTTTGATTTCTCGTTCTGTGGTATACTTCAGGCACTTCTACCACTGGTATCCAATCCTGACTTGTGCTCTGTTGTTCTCCGTCAGCTTCTCTCGAACCTCTAGCTTGAGATTCCTCAGCTGGGCAACCTTCAGCTTCTTCAGTGATTGTCGTCTGTTGATTCTCTTCTTCAGGTTCTGGTACTCTCTTTGTGTGGCTTACGTGAATCCAATTAGGAAATCTTGCACACTTCACTGCTGTATTGGTGGTCAATATGACTTGACAAGGTCTGCTCCACCTGGGTGATAGAAACGTTTCTCTGGTGTGATTCTTCACTACCACCCAATCACCAGGATTCAGATCATGTTCTAGTTCAGGCTGCCTGGAAACTGCGTCTTCTCCAACCTGATGAGAGACAGAACGCCCTAGGTCAGCCAATCCTTTGCAATAATCCAGAACCATATCATCAGATATATTTACTAATTTGTTTGTGGGAACATGTGTTTGTCTCATTGCTCTTCCCATCATTATTTCATGTGGGCTCAATCCTGTCGTTTTGTCCGGTATGCTTCTTATTCCCATCAGGACAAGTGGCAATCCGTCTGGCCACTCTAATGATGTTGATGCACACATTTTTCCCAATCTTGACTTTATAGTGCCATTCAGTTGTTCAACCACTCAAGAAGCCTCTGGGCGATATGCACAGTGCAATTTCTGTTTGATTTGAAATGCTTCACAGATTATCTGGATCACTTCACTATTAAAGTGTTTTCCTCTATCTGATTCCAAAGATACTGGAAAACCAAATCTTGGTATGAGCTCTCGTAGCAACAGTTTTGCGACTGTAATGCTGTCATTTCTTCTAGTAGGGTAAGCCTCCACCCACTTTGAAAACAGGCACACTATGACTAGTACGTATTTCAGCCCTCTACATGGTGGTAACTGTATGAAGTCAAACTGGAGTCTTATAAATGGGCCTTCTGCCTTTCCAATCTTTCCAAACCCAATTATCGTTTTCCTGCCTGGATTGTGCATTTGGCAAGTTAGATATCTCTGGCAAAGACTCTCTGCAACAGCCCTGAATTTGGGATTGTACCAATTTTGTCTGAACATCCTAATCATTGCATCTCTCCCTATGTGTGTGTCTCCATGATGCATTCTAGCCATTTGTGAGAGTAAACAGTCTGGCATGACTGGTCTGCCATCTGCACTGATCCATATTTCATCATCTCCTCTTTGGGAACAACCTACTTTAATCCACAAATTCTTCTCACTTTCCTCAACCTCATCTTGCAATTTCTTTACTTCATTCCAAGTTTCAGGTGGCATATACAGCATAAGTTGGCAGCTGATTCCCATTCTTTCCACCCTCTTATTTACTGACGTTCTGGTTTTGGCACAATGTTGAGCCACCAGGTCTGCATATCTGTTGCCGACTACCACCCAGTCATCTCCTGACTGGTGTGCGGCACATTTCACCACAGCCAATTCTTTTGGTGATTGTATTGCTTCTAGCAATTCCCTTACAAATTGTCAATTTTTAATAGGGGATCCTGAAGAAGTCATGAAATCCCTCTGCATCCACAGTTGGCCAAAATCGTGCACAACCCCGTAACCATATTGACTATCTGTAAATACGGTCACTCTCTGATTCCTCCCAATTTTGCAAGCTTTTATCAAAGCAATCAATTCAGCTACTTGTGCAGATTTTACTCCTGGTAAATAGGATGCTTCAACTATTCCAGTTAATTCACATACTGCATAGGCAGCCGTTAGTTTACCATCTTCATGTCTTTGACATGATCCATCGACAAATAACTCCCTGTCTGGCTTTTTAAGAGGCTGTTCCTCAATGTCTGGGTGTGGTTTTGTACATAATTCTGTAATCTGTACACAATCATGTTCATCTTCTTCGTCATCTTTATTTGTTTCATGATATGGGTCTGGCAATAGATTTGCTGGATTTATTATTGTACACCTTACCATGGTCACATTTTCAGCACCCATTATTATTCTTTCATATTTAGTCAGCCGACTAGGAGTAAGATGCTGAGTTCGGGTTCCTGTCAACAGAATCACAACTGCATGTGGAACATACACTTTTACAGGATGTCCCATCACAATTGACTCGCTTTGTTCAATGCTCAAACAAGTTGCTGCTACTGCTTTTAAGCATCCTGGCAACGCGGCTGCTACTGGGTCCAATGTAGCAGAAAAATACGCTATAGGACGTCTGTCTAGTCCATGTCTCTGAGTTAGTACAGAAAGTGCACAGTTTTCTCTCTCTTGACAGAATAATGCGAATTCTCTTTTATAATCAGGCATGCCTAAGGCAGATGTTGAACAAAGTGCGTTTCTCAATTTTACAAAATCTGCTACACTTTCATCCTCCCACTCAACAGGGTCCTTTGCTTTCTTTTTCGTCATGTTAATTAAGGGTTTAGCCAACATGGAAATTTGGTATCCATTGTCGACGGTATCCTACTATTCCTAGGAACATTCGCACTTGTCTTCTCTGGTGGTCGACGCTACTAATAAGTCGTCGATATATTGAACTAAAACTGAGCTTCCTGGCATCACTAGTTTTTCAAGGCACTTTTTCAGTATCTGGTTGAAAATGGAAGGACTTTTTGTGTACCCCTGAGGAACACGATTCCACACATATACTTTATTCTCAAATTTGAATGAGAAAAGATACTGGCTGTCTGGATGCAATGGTATTGAAAAGAATGCTTGACACAAGTCAATTACTGTGAACCATCCTGCATTCCAAGGAATCTGATATAGTATTACTGCAGGATTTGGTACTATAGGACAACATGGTTCTACAATCTTATTTTCCTCAGGTCCTGAACAATCCTATATTTTCCACTAGGTTTCTTTAGTCCCATGATTGGTGAATTGCATGGGCTACTCATTACTTCTTTTAGAATGTTTTGTTTTACCATTCGATTGATTTCTTCAATGACTCCTGCTTTTACTTCTGCACTCATTTTGTATTGTTTAGTATTTGGGAAAATCGCACCTTCTTTTACATTAATTTGAACTGGATCTATTTTTGCCATAAGTCCTGCTTCTTTTCCGGTGAAATCCCATACTATTTGGTTTACTGTACCTTTTAATTCTTCTGGCAACTCATCTTTTGTTATCAACGAAAACATTTCATCTATTTCTGTACCTTGTTTTGCAACCATAATTTTATATACATGGTCCTCATCTGGTGTCTGAACTGCCACACCATCCGGCGTGCAGAAAATTGTACAGTTCATTTTGCACAATAAGTCTCTACCTAATAAATTCACTGGGCTAGAATCGCACACTACAAATTGGTGCATTTCTCTGAAGTTTCCTATTTTGACTTCCATTGGTTCTGTAAGAGGTGTTCTAATTCTTTGATTAGCTACCCCTATTACTTGGATATCTTCACAAGAGAAAGGAAGGTCTGGGATGTCTGCTGATCTCACAGTAGACCTTGTAGCACCAGTGTCCAAAAGGAAAGTAATATCATTACCTTTCACATTTCCTTCAACTTATGGACCAGACTGATCTACCTGTAAGGATGCGCCAAGTACGCACTCCTTCTTCCCCTCTCCTAGGCACCGTCATGAGTAGGAGTCACTGAAATTGTCCTGCAAAAGAAATTGTGATGTCATATAATCATTCTTACCACTCCCTCCTGGGTATCCAATGTCTGTACCATGTTTTACTCTGCTTATATTACCCTGAACAGGTGGAGGTGGTAATTGATTCTGGGGATTTACACCCTGCTGTGAATCATTCTGCATCTGTGGGTTTAAGTTTTGATTTGGGCCATTATTATTCCGAATCTTTTTACACTCGTCCTTCCAATGCCCCAATTTTCCGCATCCATGACAAGGAAACTTATTTTTAGCTTCTTCTCTACTCATTCGTCCTCTAAATTTTCCACCATTTCCCGTATCACCACTCGTTCCAGACTCTTTTCCTGGATTTTCACTCGGATTTTCCAAATTAATTCCCTGTTTCTCAGCCATTTTCGCCTGTGCCCACATCACTTTTTCCTGCAATTTCTTGTGTCTATCCTCAATATCGTCTCCACAATATTTTGCATACTTCAAAATTTCATCTATGGGCTTTCCCTGCCAACACAGCATGTGTTGTTTAATCATCTGGCAAATCTCTGGCTTCAGACCATAAACAAACCGATACACAAACTGACTCATGTTTTTGTCTCCAATGTCCTCAAATCCACTATACTGTTTAAAGACCTGTAATAGGCGTTCATAATAAGAATGTACTGTTTCACTGGCTTCTTGGGTAGTTCGATCTATTTTCACCCAATCTGTTTCTTTCGGGGATATTTTCCCTTTCAGGTATGTTATCACCTGCTGATACTTTTTCATCACGTCACTTGACGGGGCACCTGTCTATGGATCTCTGGGATACTCATCGCTAGGCCAATCCACTGTGATCTTACAATCTGTCCATATATCGGCAGGTACCACTATGTCAAACAGACCATCCAAATCCTTCAACAATACCTTTGACACCTTTACAAACCTTTCAACCTGCTTGTACCATTCAATTGGCTTTTCCCTCAGCTTTGGAAAATCATTCGTAAATGATAAAATATCCTGTCTGCTCCATGGGACATGTACATATCCTCCTCCCGCAACTTCTCGCATTGGATACATTTGATCTGCTTTTCCTGCTTCCTTCATCACATATTCAGATGCTGTTCTACTTGTTCGTGCTTCTTCTTTTTTCTTGGCCCACCTAGATCTCCATTTATCTAGATCTCCCCATTTTTGTAAAACTAACATTAATTCTCTTATTTGCAGTCTTCTTCCAGATGCATTCATATTTTCTAAATCTTTGTCTGAAAATTCTGCTCTATAGGGTTTCTGTAGTACTTTTGATCTCACTATTTCAATTCCCATCTGTAGTGCTAGATTGGACAATTTTTCATGAAATACCCTCACATTTCTAGTGATACTTCTGCACAGGAACAATAATTCTTCTTCATCATAGGTATTCAAGCGTTCTACTCCTACATTTCCTGCTATTATTTCTTCTAATTCAACTTTTAATTTATGAATATCCAGTACTTTTGGAGGTGTGCACTGTTTAACTGACCCTTGTACCCATCTTTCTAGATCTTCAGGTGTTACTATGGTAGCACTTTTTGTTCCTGATGAAGTTACTAAACTTACATCTTTTGAACCTCCAGGTACATCTCTTCTTGGAGTATTATTTACAGAACCTCGAATAGGTAAATCCATGAGTGATATTGTGGATTCACAGTCACTAAATTGATCCTCCATTATAACTGGAGCTTCAGGTTTGGGGTTACTCACAGGAGTATTTATAGGAGTCGGTACAGGTATCAATGGAGGGCAGTTTCCTTGAGTACCATATAATGGAACTACTGGACCAATTGTTACAGGAATAGTCAATGAATCAGGATGTACTTTTATCTGAGTTATTTTCCGTACTAATTCTGCTCTAGTCTTTTCTAAAGCTTCCTTTTCTTTGTCATGAAGTATTCTAGTCGGGGTGAATTCATGCATTACCTTTGGTACCATTGGAGTTTGTGGTGGTGCACTAGGAGGGCATCCACTTGTCCCTTCCTGATATGGTGGGGATTTCTTAACATTTCTTCCATAAATTCGTCTTCTGAATCCTCATTTCTTATGAAATGTTTTGTCTTTTCTGTACATTTACCTCCTGATTTTTCTCCTTCTGTGAATAATGGATACAGTCCCTCTGTAATCATTGCCCTTCTCCATTGTTTCATCTGACCCTCTCTTGACTCACGTAAATATCTGGGGTAAAATCCTGGGTAACTTCTATTACTTCTAGATCTATCCCGTTCAAATGCCTCGGTTTCCCATTCTTCTAGGGCTTCGTACTGAGTTAATCTAGGTCTGGGTTCTAAATCATTCATCCTCAATCTCAAGTTTTGAAGAATTCTTCCATTGAAGGTACCATTCTCGGGAAATGCTAATACTCCATCATTTTTGGTGTATTCTAACCAATTCTCCATCCATACACAAGTATGATAACCTCTCTCCATCATCATAAATGATGCTGGCGTTTTAGCTGGTGGAATAATAATTCCTTCTCTAGTTTTGATTGGTTTGTCCTTTTTAAAATAATTCTTAATCTTTTGTAAGAATGACATTTTTCTCCTTTCTCCGTACATTCTATCTAATCTTCTGTGTACAAAATTATATTCTGCAAAACCTAGGAATCTCCTATCCGGACGAGTTCCTGTTAAAGTCGGATCGCGTTTTAACATGCAAACCTTTCTCCACTAAGAATTTCGCTTATAAAATTTTGTCCAATCAAATGTCTGCTACCTTTTATGTCCGAGCCAATCCTTGCGCGGCCTTTTGGTGACGTTTCTCTGTCAACCCCTCCTTTACAATCTGCTCTTTTCTGTTCTCGCTGGTTTAACCAATCCTAGCGCGGCACCTGTGACGTCAGTACTACTCCTGACTACTGACCCCTCCTTTACAAGAGTCTCTCCACACCCGCTGTTTCGACCTACCACAGCGCGGCGTTTTGTGACGTCAGCTCCCTCTCCGGCAACTGACCCTCCCTTTACAAAAATTTACGCAAACTTATTTTCTCTATAAATCTTAATTAAATTTCAGTAACAACATAAAACATTTGCTATCGTGCCAGTTTCCACTAATTTAGAAAAAGATAGTTTCTTCCACACTTTAGTAAAACCTTTCCGTTTACTAATACATACACTACGAGTAAAACACTTCTGTCTACTCTTCACACAAGCTCCAGAAGTACCTGTTACTTCTTCAATGTTACCCTTACTAGGTGATATAACATCAAATTTTTATCAGCGTACCCTTTTTGCTATTACTCACACGCTTAGAGTCCCTAACAAGTACTTGAAGTCCTGCTTAACTTCTCAGTACTATTTCTGCCTGACAGATAACCTCACTGCAGTATGGCTTCCACTTGCCACCCACTATTCTTTTTACCTACCCCGGGGTATTCTGGACAACATATAACAAAAACTCAAAAATAAGCGGATGTTAGTTCATAAAAAATACAAATAAAATTCTCATTACCCAATTAACAAAGAGTAACAAAAACCGTCCTCTGCTTACCAGAAAACTGATCCAGCGCAATATTAGTCAACAGTATTCATACACCATATACTCACTTGGGCCCATACATTCACACTACACTAATACTTACGCTGGTTGTCAGATGTACTCTTTTATCAAAAATCCCTGCTACCAATTACCTTCTGATTGAAGAGTAATAACTTACCAATGGATCCTTTGCTAATTGGGAAGTTTAAAATGAGTGACATTCACTATAATTCATAATCCTGAAATAACCACTGAGTCAGGAAGTTTTAAAATGTTTATCTAAAGTTTTAGCAGAGTAAAATACAGAAAACACGGTACTTGATTGTAATACCCATGAAAAAGCATAGAAATGATTTTTGCTAATCAATGACAGTGTTTAAAGGAAGGAAGAGAATAGAGACAGCAGCGCAACTAAAGGTTGCAGTATAGTTACCTAAAATGCGAGAACCAAGCCCCTTAGCCAAGGAGTTGGAAAAGATAGGACCCAGGAAGGATGAAGAGCAAAGACCTCTTCCATGATCAGGACAGGACCGGTAACCTCTCTACAACGACGCCTGCGCCGTTCCCCTCTCAGATACTCGACTTCTCCTCGATTCTCCCGTCTAATGGACTTCGCCGCCCCCTCCTCAGGACCTCTTCCGGACAGGAATTCAGTCAGCAACCGATCAGCATGGCAGTCTGGAGCGCTTCTGTATGTTCTGAGAGTCTGTGCTAGCTAATTACTAATGCTATATTCTATTATACCCTTCTACGCCCATGTACCTCCCCTTAATGTTGCTAACATTATGGGACCACTACTTCTGATTGGACAGGGACAGGGGGTGGATTCTCGCACCATGTCAATTTTGGCCTAAATTGTGAAGCCTATTGTTTTTAGCTTCCCGCCCCTTCAAATTAATACATTCACTTTATTTCCCACCCGTCTCACGACAAATATTATACATTTTACAGGAGAAAAGTAACAATTTGTCCGCCGGAAACATTGAGTACATCATCTTCGGCCAATAGGTCGTGGCCTTGGGAGACGTCCAAGTTGACTTCACTTGGCAGGCATACAGGACACATGCGCAGAACCCTCTGTCTCTCGAGTTTCAAGACACCAACCCAGGCCCAAGTTTACGAATTACTAAAAGTGCAAGAAGAAAATATTAAAATCACAAATAAAAAGTTTCACTGTATACCCACTTTCCCTACTCTATTCCCATTTAATCATAATACTATCCTGCATTAGTAGCGTTAAGAAAACGACAATTTAATAATGACATGAGAGCAAGCTTAAGCATGTGAAAACATTTAGCAGCCATTTTAGTGCACACTGCGCAGAAGCAGAAGTTTCCCACCAAGCAAAGAAAGACGTCACACCATGTGATCAGGTTGCGACATGCGCAATGAAGTCCCGCGCTTTTAGCGGCCATCTTGGTTTATAGACAAGCGTTATTCATTAGTAAAACACATAGGCAAGCGTCTATCCCTTTTGTGTTTGTGAATGCAAAGATTAGTATTGACAGTACAAGTTTAATAAATTAATACTATGAGGAGGATTGCATACAAGCAAGTTTCATTTTTGAAACCTTGCTCCATCAATAGCACCTATTCCCTTCAAGGATGATCTGGTGTGTGGCGTATGATGCTAACTTGTGGAATGTTCATTCTCTTATGATTCTATCAGTGAGGCTGCGTGGTGCCTGCCACGTTGTGCATGGAAATGCACATCCTGGCCTTTTAACATTGCGAACAGTGCTGCAGCCAGCAGCACCGTCCGCAATGTTAAAAGGCCAGGATGCGCCCGCCAGTATGGCGGACGCATCCTAATTGGACTGGTGGGACCGCCGCATGTCTGGCGGGCGGTCCCAGCACCGCTATGATGGCAGGCGGACTGATGTCCGCCCGCCATCATAATGAGCCCCTTAGTAGTATACAAGTATGCCATAATTTCCGCTGTGTTAAGGGGGATTTACTAAAGTAGAAATCCACAAATCACGATTCATTGAATCACGATTGACACCAACTAAGCTGTTTTTTTTCCACTGACCTTGGTTGAACGTATGTGCAGAGAAAAGCTTTATAAATTGGGTACTTCTGATGAGACACAGTTGATGGGCTTTCAGGAGTAGAATAGAGAAAACAAAAGAACAGAGTTATCTTGGATGTACTTGAATCTCATCACAGCTGAGACTTTTACGACAATTTGAAAGAATCACTTGGAATGAGAACTAGTAACCAAGCAGGCCAAAAAGTTGGAACCGCCCGTCTTGCAGGGAATGCATGTTCCTGAATTAAAGGCTTGGACATCCCTGATTGCAAGTAGGAGCACATCTTTTGCGGCCTGTGCCAGAACCCGTATGGAAAGTGAGGGACTGACAGAAATTCTGTTTCCTAGATTATTTAGTCTTGTAATGCAGAAGATAATGCATGTAGAGTAAGGTATGGGGGTGGTTGTGTTTTTTAGACTATAGTGATGAGAGTATAGTTTTTGTAGGCATTAAAGGGTTTAATCAATATTTGATTTGGATTGAATGTATCCATTAAAGGGAAGTGTCTTGCCTTTTCTTTGCCAATATGAAGGTTATAATCAGAAATTCCCTAAAAGCAGGTGACAGCGCAGGAATTGGTGAAGCCCCATTTTGACATATCTATCTTACAGTCCCCAGGCAAGTATGCAATATCTGCTGAAGACTACAGCTGTTATATTCTAAAGTAGCATCCAAGGCTGGACAGGGGAGTCAAAAGCAGCCTCCTGTCTTCGTTTGCTTGAGCTATCGCTCTCTTTCCATCCATCCTCTCAATCTCTCCTTCTCTCTTCTTCCTTTCCGAATGCTTTGTCTCTACCTTCCTCTTCTCCCTTTCTTTCTCTCTCTCTCTCTCTCTCTTGAAGTCACCCAGTGCCTGCTGCAGTTATCCTCGGGGAGTGGGGGAACGTGACAGTGGCAACAGGAGCGGCATATAGGTCTGTTCTTTCGATAGCTGAGATCAGAAATGGGAGCTACACCTTACATATCTGCTAACATTTGAAAATCCTCATGTGGATAGATAGCCACATAGTAGAATCATGTTAGCCTTGCACCTGAGATCCCCAGATACAGTCGTTGACAGGCAAAAGCATTTTTTGTAGATGTCAAAAAGCTTTTTCAGACTGAATTGGTCTGAATTTAACAATGGCTTTGGGTATATGTTTTTTTTTTCTTTGTGGCATAGACGACGTAGGATATTGGAGAAGCTGTGGATCAAAGTTCAGAACCTCCGTGGTTATGCTATTTCATACATATACCTTATTTCATGTGTGGTCATGTTGCATTCCAAACGTGGTGGAAAAAAGGATAGAGGTATCTACATAATGGGAAAAGAGCAATACTAATTCCAGAAGGGGCTTTGTAGGAGACATTTCTAAACCGAGATTGCAGCCATCTGTTTTAAGACCTCGGTAACCCACCCGTGGCTCTGTAAAATTAGGGATAGTGGCTGAAAATAGTCTGGTCAAAAGGGTGATTTATAAAGCTCCAAAAAACTCTGGACAAAGTGCAATTTTTCAAGTACAAACCAAGAATCCAAGTGATCTTGCAGACCTACAGAAATGAAACTTACTCAAGAATTTGTGTTAAATAACAGTTTTTCATTATATATTTTTCTCTTCTTGTGTAAGAGAGGAGATGAGATTGCATTTTTGAGAATGCCAATTCCTTCTGTCCCCAGGTCTTGTTCAGATGAGAGAGCACTCACATTATCTCTTAAATAGTTATTAATTTATGCTTGTGCTGCAAGTGGTGGGTGGCACCAACATTAATTTTTGGGTCCTAGGGTTTAATTTTCATTCTCAGACTTTGACTCCGAGAAAGGAATCGAAAGGCAGTAGAGGGAAAAGAAGGGAAATTGAAACATAGGAAAACAGTGACGAAGTCAAAAAGTATGGATGAATAAAGAATCTGCATGATTGAGATAAATAGATAGGAAGTGTAGAGTGGTCCAAGAAAGAGGTGGAATTAACAGTGGTGAGGATGTGGTGCAGTGGCCAGAGCTGCCAACTCGGGAGCTGGGGATCTGGGTTTGTGTCTCTGCATCAGCTCAACATCCTGTGATTCTGGGCAAATCACTTAAGCTCCCTGTGCCCATTGACAGCGCCTGGTACCCTCACGGGTGATAAGCCACGCTATATTAATCTACAAATTATTATAATGATAAATTATCATTATAAATTATTATAATAAGACTAGGCGGCCTTGTACTTGGCGACTCTAGTGTTTGTCGTTGCTGCTCAAACTCTTAAAAATCTTTCGGATCCTGCGCTTACTTTTTCTTTTTAATTAAGCCCAGCTCTTGCCTCACAACGAGTGGTGGCCGGTGAACTATGAAATGGTTCTGCTGTAAATAGCATGCCCATTTTGTACCAAGCAAAGAGCATAGCGAGTGAAAACAGTTCAATCTCATGGGAGCCTGAGGGCACTCTCAAGCAAAGAAAATGTGGCTAGATGCTGCATTTTACATCATGATAGTCCAAATATTGTAGTCAAAAAGCTACAGGTTGTCCGAGCATAATAAATATTTGAATACTTAATAATCTGCCACAGTACATAGAAAAATGATTTATCTGTTGAAGCAGTTTTTTTACGAGCCACTCAGGAAAGTGTGCACCTAATAGAAACACAGGTTGCTTACCAGACACAATGTGTGCAATGACCCTAAAACAGTACCTGATATCTCTTTTCCCCACCCCAAGAAATCCATAACCTCGTTCTTATGCCATGTAAAGTAGCACATATTGTAAGCACTGTGATGAGAGATGCACATAATTGATTTAGCAACACAGGAAACAAAAAAGTTCATAATTGCCATTTTATGCTAGGGCAGTGGTTCTTAACCAGTGGCGTAGCAAGGTCAGGTGGTACCCGGTGCGGAAAATTTCTTGTCACCCCCGGCTTGACAAAATGGCAAAAATATGTGTTTAAAATACATATTTTTACCATTTTGTCACCCCCCTCCGTGATGACACCCGCGGCGGCCCGCACCCCCCTTCCTAAGCCACTGTTCTTAACCTGTGGTCCGGGGACACGTAGGGGTCCACAACGCCTACTCGGGGGTCGTCGACAGCTTAGAAAATTAAAATATTTTAATAGATAAAGATAAATAAAGCAGCAAACTGTAAAATTAATAAAAAATTAAAACGTTCCGTAAATCTAAATGAATTTGAACTTTGAGGCTAAAAATATAGTTGCTATCATATTGATGGTGGGAGCAGTGAAAGTGCATCTAGCAGAATAAAGTGTGGGCTATGGGTGACCTCAATTGAATCTAGAAAAGCTCCAACATTCGCATTTAAATTAAAACTTTTATTTATTTTTGTTTTTAATATTTGTGAAAGTTGATCATTTGTGTATATGTTTGATGAATGCTTGTTTACATATTGTTGTGTATTGTTTTGTGGTGCAAATCATCGAATTTGCTTAGACCGGGGCCGCTGGCTCCAGTAATGACTCGGTGGTGGTCCACGGATTCCAGTAATGATTAAGTGGGGGTCCACAACAGTCAAACGGTTGAGACCCACTGTTCTAGGGTGCTGCTGGTCACCCCGTTCCAGGGCCCTTCCAGTATGTATCTGAGTTTTAAATCTTTCAGAGTGATGCTAATATGTTAGTTAATTTTCCAGCCAGACAATTATGCGTTTAATATGCCAAAGTTTGTCTTAACATGCCAGCTTGCTAGTTCCCACATATCAGGGCCGGTATCTTAATGCCTGACCAGCTGCATATCTGGTCATGCCAGTATCAAAATGCCTGAGTCAAGCAGATTATTTATTTGTTTGATTATTTCAGGTATCTGCATAGCACAATCCTTGCCATACATGCAACTGAGTACTTCGTATTAAAAAAGGGACCATATATATAAGGAGCTTGAGAGGGAGATGAAAAAGGTTTCGGCAGTACAATAAATCCCTAGCAGATTTCTTTTTATTAGGGGGAAAAAGGGTTAGACATTAAAGTAAATTTTGAACAGATGTGCTGTTAAGTAATTTTAAGAAGGTTAACAAGTTAGCTCAACCGGTATAAGATCCTGAGTCTGAGTGCTTAGCAGAACAACAACTGGTTCAGTGTTCTGGATTTTTCTCATTTTCTGAATCTAAAGGGTAAGGTAGGTTTTCCTTCTGGTGTGTCGTTGTCCTTTATTGGTGCCTTAAGGGATACAGCTTTGTGAAATATGGCATTGAGATGAGAAATGGATGATGTGGGAAGGCCAGGTAACATTGAATTTATGCCTACTAAGTGGGAAAGAATGATTGCTTTTACAATTGTTTTGAAATTAGTTAAAGGAATGGTTAGTTTGAACTTTTTTAGTAGGAGCTGAAATGAGGTAGGTTTGGTAATCTTAGAGATATGAGGAGTCATGGTTAGTTTTTGGCCAATGATAAATCCAAACGATTTGGAGAGTGAGCCATCACAAGTGAGATGTCGAGCGCTATGGTCATTTCTAGTCATTCTGAAACAGGAGGTAAGGAAACCTTTGAGTGCAGGAAGAGATATTCAGATTTTGATGTGTGTAATTTGAAGTCAAATTATGACACCCTATTTGTGAGTTTTGCCAGTAAATTTTTAGACTTAATATATTTACGGGAGTTGGAATTTTTAGGTACTCTTGTGTATAGTCTGCATATTGACAATCGTATCTTAAAGCATTCAGCCTATGCTGATCCAGGTATAGGTTGGAAAGGGAGGGTCAAAAGTTATATTCTTGGTATTCACCACATTTAGTTGTTAAGGAGGGAGACCTGAAGAGCCCATGTTTATTATTTGGGATATGGAGGACAGGAAGGAATAGAACCATTTGAGCATTTGTCTTTCAATCTTCCTTCTGGGAGAAAGGATGTTGAGTCGGATCTGATGGTCAATTTTTGGGGATGTGGCTGAAAAGTCCAAAAGCATTAGGAGGCAGATATCACTCCCTTAGAGAACATTTAAGATATTGTTGAGTACTCTGAGGGTTACTCTTTTTTATATTGCCTTTAGGATGAAACCCATATTGGTACTTTAGTGGGTCATTAACATAGATCTGTGTAAGTTGTTGTAACAAGGTTTGATTATTTTTTAAGAGGTAGGCAATACACCCTGACTTCAAAGCAGAAAAAACATGCCTTACTCAAGGGAGTATTCTTGATTCTGGGAGTAGAGAAGACTTTCTCTTGAAAATATGCTTTTAACAAGTTTCCGGACATAGACTTGTCTGCATATGTAAAAGGCTTGGTAGAGTTAATGATTTGTAGAAGATAGTGAGTGTTGAGTCGTTTGAAAAAGTTCCAAGTCCTTATAAGCCACAAAATGCATGAACCCTCATTTCCTGTGGGGAGCCTAAGATATCCTTGGTAAGGTAGAAAGAGAAAGGGTTAAGGGCTACACAGTCAAGCAAGTAATGAAGGCGTTGTTTTGCAATTAAATGTGAATTGCCACAGTTGTAGCTCACATCTGAACCTGATCAATTGTAGTTTGTATACAGTGGTCAGAATAACATAGACTCAATTGGAAGGTGCATATAACATCTTTCTTAAGTTGACCATAAAAAAGTTGCCACTTAACCTTCCCTTATAGGTTTTAGCATACCTGTTGTATAATAGCTTTGTGATGTTACTTTATTGATGCGAAGAATCGTTCTTTGTCAATTAACATTTACATCCTATTTTTAAGGAGATTTGCAGCTTCCTGCTTGCTCACCATAGGAGATTTTGAGTCCGCATTGATAGGTATTTCGATTTATGAGAATGTCATTGTAATGGAATTGCATTAAAGACATAAAAATAGACAACGGGCAATTTATTTTAAAGGAAAAACTGTTCTCCATAGAAACCAATGTGTTTTGAACTCTTAATACCTGTCTGTGTGTTGGACAGGACCTTTTCAAAGCAATGTATAGCTCAAAGTCGAATGACTCTGAGAAATATATTATCTTTTTTTGGTCTACTAAATTTGAAATTCTGATGTGTCCTTCAAAGTACCCTTTTAAAGGTGTAAGCTAAAATAAATGAATAATGTATCCGGAGTTTTGACCGAACTGCCTCATCAAATTTAGCTGAAGAAGAACTTTTAGTTCCAGTTCACGGTCTTAAAGGCCCAGTATATTTATCCTAGGTGTCCTAGGTCTCTTGAAATTCAGCAGCCACTCAGTGGGAACTCCACTCACTGGCGCCACTAGTCACATAGTATTACCTTGAAACATGCTACATTGTTTACAATACACATAAAGACGCTTGCTTACTCTTCCCCCAAGATCAGAATCTGGCAGCAGGCACTTCTCCTATGTGGCCACATCTTAAGGTTTGAAAACTAAGAGGTGCAAGGAGAAAATCAGCGATGCTTCTGGTACAACCTCCCAGTTCAGATTTGACAAGCATCTCTCCTCCTCTTCCACAAGCAAGTGAAGTCATTTCTCTTCACAACATCTTGCCAGAGGCTAATATCTCCCCACTGAATGCCATTTCTTCATGGTCTCCTGAACACAATTTTTTCTTGTTTTTGTTTATTTTGAAGCCCCCTCTTTGTACAGCACCCCGCTGCTTTTTAGGGAGGTTTGCATTTTATAAATCTCATACATTTATGCAGAAATACAAACTCTAAAAGAGAAACAGGTCGAGGTACCCCTTCTGTCAATGCTTAGGCATCCTAAGACGTATACTGTGCTTTTGGCACTGCAAGTCATTGTATCTTGTCACGTTTTGTTGGTTGCATCTTCCCATAGAGTGCCTTAGTGAAAGCTTGCCCCTGTGTGCATACAGTGATCCCTTGTATGCATGAACAGGAATCGATGCACCTTGCAGGACCCCACAGTACATCACAATTGCACAGAAATTGTTATGAGGGGATGCTGCTTCATTGGCCCTTCATTAGTGCACACAATGCATACATGCAGCCTTTTTGTATTTAATTTTTTTGGATGTTTTTTCTCAAAGAGGGTAACTTTAAATCCCAGCTACATTCATATCACCGTATGTGTACGTTGGTTTATGCTTGTAAGGTTGTTTCCTCGCTGATGAGTATTTCACTCTTGCGTGAAATTAAAGTCTGCCTGTGTTATGCATTGAGATCAATGAAATGGATGTATAAGGCATGCCAGATGCCCATAGGCCTCCTGGCGCTAAAGTTGGGCAAGGGAGACACGCCTGAAGACACAGATTGAGAAAAGTCAGAGCTGAGAGAAGAGCCAAGTCTTTAGCTTTTTAGGAAAGTTCGAGAAGTGGGCCTCCGACCTTAAGTCAAAAGGAAGAAGATTCCATAAAATATGGCCAAGTAGAGAGAAAAACCTACCTTCCCACTATGAGTGGTTGATGCATGGACAATCATTAACAGGGCATTAGAAGACCAGGCTCACTGTAGAGGAGGAGACCTTTTGGACTGAAAAAAAGGACAGAAGCACAAGGTCTTAAACTTTACTTTATGCATAGATGTACATGTGACCAGTGCAACATCTTTAAGTGAGACAAAGTTGAATGGGGTGTGGGAAAAAATAATAAAGTACTCGCACTGCAGCATTTTGGATCTGTTGAATTTCCAAGATGGACATTTTGGGAAGGCCAAGGTAAAGCACATTGCAATAATCAATGTGCTGTAAAATAAGAGTGTAAACTACTGTCTTCTGCACAAATTCTGGAAGTAGAGGGAGAACCTTGCACGGTAATTTCAGATATTAGAAGCAAGATGACATGATAGAATTGATTTGATGGACAAAAGAGAAAGATGGATTCATATTTGCCTGGAGATTACCTGCATCCTCAGAGGTAGGAGCAGGTCCCAAATCCTAGGGGCCACCTGTCAGGTCCAGGACATTCAGGCACCTCCAATCAAGAGTAACTCCGTTTTGTCTAGTTTGAGTGAACAACAAAACATCCAATCTGCCACAGTAGAAAACTGATAAACCTTTGACCAGACTTGCTCATGTCCCCAGCGAACGATTCTACAATTTGTGTGTCATCAGCATAAGACAACAGCACAAACCCAGAGCTATGGATATGCTTGTTGATATGAATCCTGCAGACTATGAAAAGTGTGGGCCTCAAGTTCGAGCCCTGCAGAACGCCACACCTCAACATTTTAGTGCTGGATCTAAAATGTTTGAGGTACACAGCCCGAGACCTGTTACTCAGGAAGTAAGACAGCCGCCTTAACACAAGATCACCAATGCCCTTCTCCCTAAAATGATCAACAAGGACAGAATGTGAGAATGCGCTGAGACGCAGTAATTTAATTGCAGCAAAGCATTTGCTATCTAGCCTCATGCAGATGTCATTCTTGACTGCCAGCAGGGCAGCCTCCATGCTGTGTAAGGGCTGGAACACGGCCTGGTGGGACTACAGAAGATTATTAAACACAAAGTAAGAGGAGAGCTGGAGATTTCC
The DNA here is from genome assembly GCA_963921515.1 of Calotriton arnoldi. Lineage (NCBI taxonomy): Eukaryota > Metazoa > Chordata > Amphibia > Caudata > Salamandridae > Calotriton > Calotriton arnoldi. The sequence continues at coordinate 2,170,824 of CAWUFW010000319.1, forward strand.
CCTTTTTCTTGAATTTCTTCAGGATAGGATAGGAGAGAAATATGCTAGGAGCTAGCCAGTACTTGGGATCAGCAATTGGCTTTTCTTAAAATAACGGGGCCACTAGAGCTTGCAGATGCTAGAGTGCTGGTACATAGATGGATTAGTTAGGAGGCTGGAGCATCCCTGGCTGATTTAAAGGCCAGTAAGTTCTCCCTGGGATATGAGAATCGGAAAGCATACCTCACACCTCTTGACGCATGGGTGAATGCAGACTGGCTTGCCTATAGTGTTCGTAGTCATAGCCAGTTTGCTTTTATACACTGGTGCAGGCTGGCACTTGAAGCTTGCCCCCAAAGACAAGACCTCCGATCGTGATGTCAAGAAAATGGCAGCAGAGTGTTCCAGTTTTAGGTGGAGGGCTGTGTGAGAGTCAACATTACTGCTTCTTGCTGCCATCTTCAATCGATGGTTAAAGTGTGAGGTGCAGAAATTCAGATCAACTAACAGATAAGAACTTCAAAGTTCCCTCCAACCCACCAGTAAAAAATCAACAGCAATGCACAAATTCTGGCAGTGGCCAAGGAAACACAGCCCAGCCAACAAGGTTCCAGAATTACCCAGAGTAAATGTTAAAAAGTTGCCCTTGTTGTGGATATTGAGCAAATATTAAGCATGATTGTGTGGTTTGGAGCAATTGTGACATTCTGGAAAGTAAAAACCTTGCTACTTCTGTAGATTTCATACTGTCTTTCTGGTAGATATGGGCTCGTGATTGTGTGATTTAAGCGGCTCTTTAAATAGGCAGTTATTGTAAGGTACTGAGTACCTGCACTGCTATAATTTTGAAAGGAAGAGTACCTGCACTTCTCAACCCTGGACCAATTCCGTTAATGGGAGAGTACCGCCACGTCGCAATAGCAAACAGGCACTTTTGGACAGTACCACCTACACGTGTATGTATTTCCATTTAAAGCACTGGATTTAAGGATGCAACACATTCCTCCACCTTTGCTTTTTTTACTCACATATTGGTTTCTAATAACTCTGTAATTCCTTTTCTTTGTAGAATTCAAAGACTGAGGACCTAGTACACTGGACTTCATACTTATTGATAAAGGAAAAGAATCCTTCATTTTGTTGTAGAAATAAAGAACAAAACATTATACACAATAGAGCACGTGATAAAAAAAATATATATTCCAACCACAGATGTCCACCCAAAAACCTCACTCAACAGCACTCTCCAGTTTAGTCTGAATATCGCTGCTTGTATTCTTGGCCATGACCATATTCTTGTACTAAGCCCACTAAAAGGAGTGTATGGATGATGCTGTGCACTTTTTGCATCTAGGAGCACTTTTTGGTAACTCAAAATTAACTAAGGTGAGCTATCCGTTTACTCTGGAATGGATGACTCGGATCCCAGCCATTTACAATTCATCTTCTAATGGTAAATTGCAAAATGCTAGTGGTAAAACACTTTTTTCTATTTCTAAACCCCAGAATACTATTTGTTACTGTTACTCAATATTAGCAAAGTGTGAATTTTGGAGGGGCTTGTTTCTGTTTTAAATTAAGATCTCAGGGAAAGCAGTGTGGTCTTATAACATTTCTGTAAGAGTAATATTTATTGGGGTAAGAGTATCTATTGGTAGGTCTAAGATGCAGATTACAAATGAGAATAAGCGGGTGGGGCATACTAGAGAATGAGGTGGTGTTATTTGGGCCCTTCTGAATGTTGTGGGATCTGAGATGCATTAGACAAATTGGTATTCATCATATTATTTGAAAGGCCAGCTGAAAATGGCCTTCGGGAGGTATTGCTCTACCATGAGGATGGAAATACAAAAATGTGCCTATAGTTTAAAAAAAAATATTTATTAAAAGTATCTGTGATATGTTTTTGTAGCTTATGCATTATTAACTAAGTGATGTCGAAGCACAAGGAACACAAGTCATTTCCCCGACCTATTAAAAATGAAAACTCCACCAATCTTTAATAATAACAATAATTTCAAGTAAATGTTCTCTTTTGCGAGCTTCTAATAAATGTACCTAGCGCCTTGGTTTATAAAGGTGTAGACTCCAATTTACTTCTGCATCACACTCTCACAAGCTTGTTTCGTGTAGTGATCAGATTTGAAGTGCTACTCCCAATCTATGAATTTTCAGAAATTCTTTATAAACACTGCATTAAAATAAGTTTACGTCCTTGAAAACGGAAATACACCCAAAACATGTTGCAAATATAAGTAAAATCTATCCAGATTAAAATATTTTTTTTACAAAGATACAAAATGTGTGCAGAATCAGTATTTATAAGACCTGGATTTTGAATAAGGGAGACTTGCACAAAATTGAAGTCCCTTGAGGTTAATCTCCTTACTGTTCATTAAATACGGACCAAACACATTTGGATGGTAGCATTAAGGGCACAGCTGCCAAGGTTTCAGTATGTGTGACATTTTCATAATTTCAGTGTAATTATGAGTGACATTTCAACGACTATGAGTGACACTTTCTCGTGAGCAAAATCAAGCAATGAAGACGAGGCAAACATAAATATCAGAAATTACACCCATTTGAGCAACGAGAAACTCGAAGTTAGCTGCTTAAAAGCCTAAGAAATTATTCTAAAACGACTTTCATTTATCAGACTCTAGCCTAAATTGTGGAAAATAGATAAAGCGGTCTGGAAGACATTCCTAATTTAATTTTGATCATCTGAGGGACTCGCAGACTCACTCAACTACTGCCGGCGGAAAGCTGAGAGTGGGAGGCACTCATTTAGGACACAGCTAGGCAGGCTTAAAGCTAATTTTATTTTTGAGTCAGAATTAACACTCTGCAGAGGCGCACTGTCTGAGACGAACACTAAACTTACTTAAATTGAGGTGAGTCACAGCTGGGCAATTCGGCTTACGGCCGGGCCACCTGCCTCACTGAGTCCTCCTGGCTGCAACGAACGACTGCCTTGGCAAACGCGCCACCCAGGCTGCATTCAGGCTCAGCAGCAGCTGCACAGTGTGTGCTCTTTGCTCCAGCAGCCGCCGTGGTCCATGGAGTTGGGTCCGGCAGTCGCGGGGATTCATTGTTAAATTACCATTCGGCGGTGCCATTGCCGCAGCCTGAGTCCCACAAATGTTACTTAAAACTGCAGCCCCCTGCTCGTGCCGCCAGAGGCGGCAGCAGGATATGACTTCCTGTGCAGCTGAGGACCTGTTAAAGTCACTGTGTAAGTAAACTGAGTCGGCTGATCATGTCTCGGCAGTAGCCATTGGGCACTGCCTCTCCTGACCCATCACTCAGTCAGAAGGTAATGCTGCGCCGCCGTAATACTATTGATACACTATAGCCAGTTGTCAAGTAGCTCAGCCTCAGCCAGCCCCCAGGCCTGCCAAGAACAGTGCGCTCACCACGGCGCGCTCCTACTTCAGCTAGTTTCGCAGTCAGCATAGCAGTGCTACGGGTTGAAAGCAGAGGCAGGCGCTAAGCCTTTTATGCGTGACTTTGCATTTCAGTGCGGTGATGCGGACCACCACACAAATACGTTAGTATAACGCCTGATGTGTGGTACTTGGTAGGGCAGTAAGGGGAACTGTTGTTTCTTGTCTTCTTCTGTCCCTTAAAGGTGTACTACTTCTGTGATGTCATGCTGGAATGTGAGATCTGTCCTTCCTACCCTCAGAGATATCGGACTTTAATCTTTTTGTCATTTGCTGATTAGTAAATAGTGGCGTGAGGGTGTAATATGGAGTGGGTGGACCAAGTTACAAAAGGCTTTGTAGAAGACTTTGCAGGTGCTGGATTTTCAGTAGAGGATGATGGCTTTTTTACATTCTGGATATGGTAAACAGCTCATACTGGGGTCTTTCAGTCAATTCTTGCTAATGTGAGGAATGAGGGTTTTGTGGTAGCAGTTGGTCGAAAAAAGTGAGGTAAATAGTGCATATTGGCTTTTACAATTTGTGTGAGACAAAGATTGTGCAAACTGCTTTCCAAATTTAGTGGCAGTTAAATCTTTAGACACATTCGTCCAAGTATTAATCACTCTGAAGCGATGTCTTTTACCCAAATATTAATTGCACTGGCAGGGACTATGTTGATACATTATAAGCATAACAATAGTATTATTATTTTAAACAGATTTATTGAGTTTTCAGAGGCAAACAAGGGATTCATTACAACTGCGGTGCATTGTTGTGACAAGGTGAACTTTGACATAATGAGCAATATAATCTGTCATTGTTAAACAAGAACAGCAAACAAACATCCCCCCCCATAGGTCAGTACATCACACCCCATGTAATATCCAGCTTTACATATAAAAAAGGAAAGATGATGAGCCATATCATTAGACTTCGGGTTAGGGGGGCGCCCTGCTCTGTGGACAAGACAGGCTCGCATTGTACGTTGTAAACTTATTCAATGCAGAACGGTCCTCCAACTTTGAATCATACAGGTCATTGCGGTGACTCCACTAGAGAGCCTGCTGGAAAGTACGTCTCCGGGTTGGCCAAGCTATCCACCAGTGCTCCCCAGACTCGGGCTCCATCTATGTTCCCTATGCCCCTCTGTGCTTCCCTCAGGAGTATCCTTCCCTTGCAGCCCGTCCATTTTATCAGCTCCCTTTTCCATACTGTCAGCTGTGGGTCTCCTGTTGCCTTCCAATTCCGAGTTATCTCAGGTCTGGCAATGATACATGCTAGATCCTGAAACCTCCCCGTTATCTTTTGTCTTTGCAGGGTGGGGGAACCAGCCTAACAGACAGTGCCCCGGGGTGCACGGGATCTCCTTCTCAATGCACTCCCTGACCGTTTGTATGACTCCCTTCCAAAAAGTGTGTAGCGCAGGACACGCCTAGAACATGTGAAGGATGTGGGCTCCAATGTCACCACATCGGGGGCATGTGGCATCTAGTATATATGGAAATATCTGCCTATGCTCTTGGGTGCCAAGTATGCCCTGTGCAGTATGTGATAATTGATGAGTTTAAAACGTGCATTTCTAGAGACCCTTTTTTTTTTTTTTTTACTGCGTTTTATATAGCGCGAACTTGACCCGAATCGGGTATCAGAGTGCTTTACATAGCACCAGTTGCATTACATGAGGACACATTCATTTTTGTTAGGCACGGGGAGATTAAGTGATTTGCCCAGAATCACAGGATGTTCAGCGTCATGGCCGAGACTCGAACCCAGTTCCCCAGATTCGAGGTCGACCGCCCTAGCCGTTAGGCCAACTCCTCTCCCCTTTGTTGTTCGTTCTAGGATCTTATTCAAGTTTTTTCGGTTCAATAGGGATGTCAAGGTCCTCCTATCACCTGGTCCTCAGTGCGTCCAGAGACATCTATTGGTCTGTTCGTTTGGCCCTATAGAGACATGAAACCCTCCGTATGACACCTGCCGAGATTGCAGTATATTGACAGCTCTGGGACGTTGCGGGTTCAGTGGATCCCTCTCCCCAGTGTTTCTTTATTGCTAATGTGAGTGCCCTGTGAAGCAGGAAGTGCCCCTGAGGTAAGTCCAATTCCGCTCTGAAGTCCTCCAACGGGAGCAGCTCCAAATTCCTATACTGATCTCCCACCCTCGTCGCCCCCGCCTCAGCCCATTGGTCTAGGCCCTGCCAATTTCCCCCATGTGGGAGTGCCTGCAGGAAGTCCATTGGTAGTTCCGTCAAGTATGGGGGTCATAGTGCGTATTCTTTGCAAGCCTCTATTCCAACACTTCATCAATATACGAAACTCATGCGAGTCACCCGTGTTGGATCGCCGCACTCGAAGGAGAACCCTAAAAAGATCATGAAGTGGTGGCACGAAGGGGCCAGGGGTCCGATCTCGGTTGCGTCTGTGCGCAATTTCCTGGATCAGCCATTGCAGCTGGGCCGCTATGTAATAGAGCTCAAAATCAGGGACTGCAAGACCCTTCTCTTCTGTTCGGCGCTGCATTGTGGCTAATGCCACCCTCCTGTGTCCCAATCCCTAGATGAACTCAGTGCTCTGGGTTTTCAGTTCCCTAAACCGCGTCCCTGGGATCCATAGGGGAAGTGTGGGGGAAAAAAATTAAGAAGCCGAGGAAGAGCCACCATCTTCAGGAGAGCAGTTCTCCTCATCACGGATAGTGGAAGCATCCCCCAGAAATTCATGGAGGACCTCAGGGAACTAATTGCTCATCCTACATTGCCCTCTAATAGATCATTCTTGTTGTGGTAGATCTTGACCCCCAGGGTGCCCACTGCACAATAGATAGGTGCACTGGGGGTCCTCCCTTAGTGTAATGGGGAAAAGCCTGGATTTCGGGCAGTTAACCCGCAGTCCAGACAGGAGTCCGAACTCGATCAGCATGTTTCTGGCCCCACTCGGGTCGTCTTCCGTGTCGCTCAAGAAGAGAAACAGGTCGTCTGCATAAAGCATAACAATAGTTAATGGCAGATTAAATAAGGAGGGCTTAATTGAGGATAGATAGCAGAGTACTGAGAGGCTCTAGAATTTTTTTACCTAAATTACCAAGCTATTGGGTTTCATGCACTGACGAGGGATTCCATGGTGCCAGTTGCTAAAGCAAACTCATCACTGTGTTAACATAAACGAAAACTATATCTTTTGCACTTGGAATGGGTTGCTGTCAGCACGCGCACATTAGGATTTTTTTCATGTCCTGAAAGTAGATGTTATGTTGCACATGCAGTGTCTGGGTATACAGGAAAACCACAGCAACAATTTCCCCTGCGGGCACGTCCTTCCTGCTCTAAGTGGCTTTACCAGCAGGATATGTGGAGATGTGAAAGGAAGGACTTTGTCAGGCTGTTTAAACACACATCCAGAGTGGTCTGGATGATTGCAGGTGGTATTTGAGGAACTAAACAAAAAGACTGCAGTGCTGCAGTAAGGTGTTAGATGCTCTTACTGTCGTAGAATTGTGTGATGGAAACTGACTTACACCACACCTTTGCTCCGTTTTAGCTTTACCATCCAGTGGAGGTGTGCTTCTTTGGTAGTTAAGTTCAGTAATGACACTTAGTGACCGGTGGACTGATGAAGGTGATTCAGGTTTTTTTTCACTGAGGTGGGACCATCATGAGATCACGAATATGCAGAATATATCACTTCCATATAGCCCATCGCACACTAGCACCAAGAAGTCTGCCTGGGTCGCCCCCTAGACTCATTATGGCCACAATGCTAAATTACAGGGACTGGCATACAGCACTAAGGCTGGTGAGAGTACGGAGAATGACAATCATTCAGTAAGCAGCCAAAAAGTCTCTGGCCCGCGATGGACAAAACTGTCGGGGACACCTCAGACCCTTTTTGTTGACAATGACAAACTTGAATTAAGCATGGGCTGCAGTCGGCAGGGGATTTTAATGTAGTGTATCATCAGGTCAGTAGAGAGATCCCAAAATGTGGCCCAGACCTGACTATCCATTATAACCAGATGGACAATGAGTCAATGTAAGGTACTAAAATATGCTAAATGATGAGACGCAAAAAGGAGCCAGTTGAACATTTAATTATTACATGAGAGGAGTCTGCATGTCCATTCAACGAGGCATACTCAATACAATACGATCTACGCTGACTTGACTGGAAGGCAACCTTAAAATTTTAGAGATTCAATGTTCAGAGTGCCCCAAATCAACAAGGAGTGAAAGAACCTCAATACACAATTTCCCTACCGTGAGCAGGCAGATAGGGAAACTAAATATTTGGGAAAGCAGGTGAGGGTCCGCGAGTATGGTGAGGGTGACCGGCCCAGTTGGACATTAGCCCGGCTGATGGCCTTCAAGTAGGCATTGAGGGACATAATAGAGATAGAAGCCACCGATGCCTCAGCACCGGGCAGATGGGGACAGACTTTAATGAACTGTATGCAGACCCATATGCGTGGACACAACATTATCTAAACTCTTTGCTCCAAGAATATTTGTCAGAAGCCACGCTTGCGTGGCTAGAGACAGCACAAAAGGGAACCTTTAAATATTCCCCTCATTCTAGAAGAACATTTACTGACAATGTAATGAAGCTGTAGAAGATGGTTCCCATTCTGCTTTCTTGAGGGAAATGGTAATTGTTATTTTACCAAATCAGAAAAATTGCCACCTAAATGTAATTCATATAGACCTCTATCCCTTCTTAATCTCGATGCTAAATTATTGACAAAGGACATACCCTAACCACCTTTATTCATATATGAGAGGCTGCTCGGTGTCTCCTGAACAATCCGGATTCATTCTAGGCAGGTCTAGAGTAGATGCCTTGCAAGTCCTTTTCTCCATTACTCATCAGGTGGATCCCGCCCTTCCACGAAGCAGCAATATTCTAGTTACTCAAAAAGCGTTTGGCTCTATCAATTGGATGTATATGTTCGTGCACCCGATCGGAGGGGGAACATTTTATCAGAGCTGGGTAGAGCTGTGAAACAGTGGCCTGTTTCAGGATAAATGGCCAGCTATCCCAACGTATAATGATGCAAAAGGCAGCAAGTCCTGTTGTTGCTGCTACTTTTTCATTGGCACTGGCAACGGAGCCCCTTATTAGAATCATTTAAGACAAATCACTGTCAAACATGGGTAAATGTACTAGGTAAGCAATATATGATCTCAGTGTATGCAGATGACATCATTCCCTGCTAAAAATCCTGTCAGAAACACACCTTCCATACTCGGCAAGTTTGTTCTCTTTGGGCAATACTTGGGCTACATAGTAATTGGGATAAGTCATACATCACACTTATTACTGATAACACATTTCATTCACATTTTGAGTTCCCTTTGAGATGGCAACTGGAGCCTGTCCGATATCTTGGGGTCAAGATCCTTCGCAATATGGATCTTGTGTTGAAAGAAAACTATGGGCCAGTGATGCTTAAAGTTCAAGGCAAAGTAAAAACATGGTGAATGCTTCCCTTCTCAATGGCAGCATGAGCAACAATCATCAAAATGGTATTTTTGCCTCTGCCTCCTATTTAAAATTTACCAATCCTCCTTACGAAAGCCTTCTTCCACCAGATCCACTCAATACTGTCAAAGTTCTTATGGGCTAATAAACAGCCAAGGATATCACAGCTCTCCCGCATATATAGAGGCAGCTTTGCGATTCCCAATGTTGAACATTATTAATGGGCAGCTCAAGCTAAGCACGCTTATAGCTACTATAATGCATTGTACAGAATTCCTCCCTCACAATAGATGCAGACATGGCAAGGCCTGCGGCCTTAAAAACTGTAATAACTAAGGATTTGCCCAGACCGACAACGCAATGCAACACTGTAGTTAATACTGTATATGCATGGCACAAACTGGCAAAGTTGCCAGGAACAAAGCTGATATATCCCCCTAAACTCCCCTTGCTTACCAAACACTTCCTATCCGTAATACTGAGCCTTTAAGCAATACAACTCACTGCATTCAATTAAATGTCAAAGTGTTAGGTGATCTATGTATAGATAAAATGTTCATCTCATTAGATTAGTTTAGGAAGGGACGAGAAACGTTGTCTCTTGATATCTTTTTGTATTATAGACCAAGGGTTGCCTGAAGGCCTGCTTCTTCACATTCCATGCAGGCACTTAAAATATCATTCAACAGCAGACACAGATTACTGCCCTTCAAATTTCTCCGTAGAGTGCATTGTACACAGGTGAAACTGTACAGAATGGGCCTCGGAATAGGTTAAAGTTGTACACTTGCCAACACCCTATTGCAGATTTCATACGTAGGGCCTGGTATTGCCCGCTGGTAAGACTTCTGGGTACATTTTCAGAGATGACACATCACGCTTTGCTACCCACGATATTGGTATCACTTCTTGGATATATCAAAGACATACCGAAAGAAAGAAGGAGGCTCACTCATGCTGGCCAAGTGGCCAGTGGAAATTCGTTGGGGAAGAGGCATAGCACCGAAGGTCGAAAGCTAGATGTCTGACATGCTCTACTGGAATGAAATGCAGACATTTATGCGGATATGTTACCGCCAAAGTCGTGCCCTAGGGATATCCTAGCTCCCCTGCATGCATATCTAGCTAATAGATAGAGCTTCAATAGCCTCAATAACTACACATGGAAGGTGCGAGTACTTATTGGTGTAGTCGGTGTGATAGTTTTTCAAAAATGTGCTAACCTTGTATATCATGTATAAATATGGAGTAGTCTTATTCCCATCAAATGATATCTTAAGCTGTTATCTACCTTGATTATTGGTACAAATAGCATATGCCATTATGTACTGTAGTGTTATGTTTGTTAATCTCAATAAAACTTTACAAAAAGAATACGGCTACAAATTAATATATATTTTGTACTGTGGCAAATTTGATATTTTGAGGTTATATTTTTCTGAGGGTATTCGACAGCTCTCATTTTCAGACATTTTTTTTTTTTAGTTCCCTAAAGTGAGTAAAATTGGTTTTATTGGTGCAATTTCACTAGATCACTTGGGCATTCATTCATACTCGTAAACTGTCTCAACTGTGAAAATGGCATCCCAGTACTAAAAGCGTTTGTTACTGCAAAGCAGTTTCAATCATTGGAAACTCGAATCTTTGAAATATTGCCTTCGTGATCAAGGCTGTCAAGTATCCTGACTCCATGCCTGAGTAGCTCATTCAGGCTAGGTCAATTCTTTGCATTCTGGTACTTGTAATCTTTAATTGATAAGGGGTTAAACAGGACAGCAAGTCCTGGTACACAAATACAATAACTGGATATATGAACTATGCAGAAAAGGAATCTTGAGCACTATCAGTGACTTTTGTTAAACTTTACCTTTGTACTTGCCAGCTCGCCCCCCACGGTCTACCCGCCCAGTCTGTGGAACGCAGAATCGTTAATATAACTGCTTAGGTTATGGCTGCTAGGATTCAGTGTTTCAATCTACAGGGATTCTAGTACTTTCTATTTTATTTTCTTTAAAGTGATGTTCTATTCTGCGAAATAATGTCGAACAGATGTGAAGGATAATGGCGCACTGCCATTTAATTTCATATAGCTTATTGATTTACAGAAACATTTGTATCTGCTAGTTTGTACATCTGAAATGGCATTCCAGAGAATTTGGATTATGAACATTTCACGCTTCATTAAACGACCAACTGGTGATTGTTTTATAGACCATGCTTATTAACAATATAAAGAGATGATGATTGTTGTGCCTTGACTTAATAATTTAAACTGAACATACTGATTTTCTTTGTTTTTTTCTTTTACAGACACTAAGACAAGCGAAAAAATCCAAGAAAGTGGCACTCTTCAGGTGTTTGCAAATCTCTTAACTCCACAGTCTAACTGTACGGCAAAAGTAGCTCACATCATAGCAGAAGTAGCCAAAAATGGTGAGGTTTTCTACGAGAACTTTTTCTGCAGGAACATCTTCAGTTTTTCACCTGACCTGTCAGTATGTTTACTTCATTTTAGCTTTCATTTTGTAGACTAGACTTTATCCATCTCGCAACTTGTGTCCCTTGTGTGAACCCATTGATTTTTCATATAGTGCTCGATTTGTGTGCATGCCTAGCCTCCGTCCATACTTCATCCCTGCTGTCAGTCACTACCATTGTCAGTCTTATTTACAAGCATATTTGTGTTGTGCCGTAAGAATGTAAGATAATGATGGTCCTGAGTTTCATACATGATTTTGTATCTTACTCTGAAAATAGTGCAGCTGATCATGAGAAGATGGAAATCCCAGGTTACTGTGTTACTAAGATATGCAGGATGGCACTAGGGAACACATTTTTAAGTCTAGCCACCGACTGCTTTAGACTTTAATTACCTCATGTCATAATTTTTCAAAAAGTACAAAGTCACAGAGATAGTATGGGCTTTGGGTCAGCGTGTTTCAGCCATTGGTTTTCATGGTTTGCCGTTGCTTGGAATGGGTTGTCCATAAAGGCATTGGTATTTTATGAATAGTTACATAAACCTATCTATGTTCTTATTAGGTTTTAATGATGAGGCATCAAGTAGTCCATTTCTTAGATTCAGATACAACATGGATTTACATTGTTGGTGTGACAATAGTTTAATTTGGTCTTTTATGGTACATTGTTATGAAGTGGGTGCTATTTGAATATTTGGATGCCTTAGCTTGTCATAAAGACAGTGTTATCTACCGCTAATTTCCCTTGCATGTTCTTTTCCTTTTTTTGTTGCTGTCTGATTACTTGTTGGAATTAGTTTTTATTTTTTTATTCACAAAGTAAAGTTGTGCGTACACATGTCTTCTGAAAAATGATATATAAATACTTGCCTTATGTCTATCACCTTATTGTTATAAAAAAAACATAAAATGTTTTGCTAAAAGGCTACTAAATACCAATTATGAACGATCCATCCTACCCAATTTGCACATTCCCTTTCCACTTTCTACTAACACTAATGTTTTTAAAAACTAAACAGGCAGTCTCAAACTCAATCTATTTGCACATTGCTCAAACTATATTATAACAAAGTATGACCATGTTGTTACAAGTAACAAACACCCTTGCACTCCTACTTCATATCAACTGACTATATTCTTTTTGCATTGTAAAAAACTCAATTTTACTAATAAACATAGACTGAAGCATACTTGACCTATTGTCTAATCCTAGTCACAACAAAGTATAGCCTTACTAACACTGTAAAATATGGGGGTGATTCTCTTTGGTGGACTCATCCACTTATGGGAGCTCTTGTATAGTTTGTTTGTTTGTGTGGATCCTGAATTAAAAGGATGAATATAAAATTATCTAGTGGGTCACTAATCTGAATTTATTGTAGGTGCCCCAATAAGATTAAAGTCCATGTCTAAGATGCATAGGACTGACTATTAGGGAAGTTGCATGTTTCATTCAATAATAAAGCCCTCATGGGTCAGTGGCCTTCTTCAGGACTCTGATCCCAAGTTCCCAACCACCCTGACTATGCGCTTTATGGGGAGAGCAGTATTACATAAAACAAATACACTGTTGAATACTTGCTGTTGCTATTTGTGGTTCTTTTAATCGGGTCTGGCCTTTAAGGGAAATCAGATTGCTTATACGTGAATCAAAAGATTAAAACTCTTGTAGATAGATTGTCATTTATTTATTATACCCAATCCGCTGTGCATATACCAGTGAAGACTCTGCAAAGTCACCCTCATAAGGCCATGGGAGGAGACAAATCCCTGCAGTCACATTATGTGAAGGTATCAATATACATCAGATTGAGTTCTGTGAAAGACAGTGCTGTAAAATTTTCATATTTAAATTCTCAGAAAGATGTAGGGACTTACCTCATCAAGGGATGTCGTATTCTGGTACCCAGTAGTACCTCTGCCACCTGCTTGTTATTTGGAGGTTATTGCATCATGCATATGACTTCACTATGTCAGTGCATCATGGTGCATTATTATGATCCGCCCAGGGCTGCAGTAGTCTTGTTTTCATCTCAATTGTAGTTCTCATTCCTGGCTATGTGGCTACATTATATTGGGACCCTTTTGTGGCCGAGCAATACAGGAAATGGGAAAATGACCCTCAGAAATGTCTGCAACTGTCCACATGAACAGTTCATACCAAAAGCTAATTCCCTAATGAAACAATGTCAACAAATGGATACAAATAAAGAAGATGTTCTGGTGCCTACGGCTAACCATTAATTACATTGTGTCCCAGCTAAATGTGTTGCCACAGAAGCAACGAGCAGCCCAACATAGTGTCACCTGTCGTGAGTGTAAAGAAAGTATTCGTAATGGAAAAGCAATAGGCCTAGCCAATATCCATTGATTATAAGAAGTTTATATATGGCTACTTATGTTCATTCCGCAAAAATGTGTAGAGATAGCCAGATGTGAGTCTACCAATTACTCTGCAATGAGGTGGAGTCTAGTATAGTTAAACATTTATTGTATGCCAAGTGGTAACCTAGAGGGCTTGAACCACGACGTTTGCTTATTCCCTAGGTCCAGAGATTTGGCATCGGTCAGACCCGTTTGGTGAGTACTGCGTACTACACATCTAATCATCCGTTATTTCAGGACACCTTCTGATTACTTTTCAGAAACATCCCCTTTTCTTTGGATTTTATTTTTCTACTCATGAAGCGGTGCACACCAATCAATTATTAAACTACATTACGTGACAATGTCAAAATAGATATCTGAAAGATACACGTTAGTGACAGATTCCTTACCTTAGAATATCCCCAGGCGTCAGGCTGGATCCGGAAAGTTTTGCGTAGCAGTACCCCTGCGCGTCGGTAGGTGGCGTCGTCCGGCTCCGCGTCCGTTCTTTCTTTTTCCGCGCCAGTAAGCGCAGATCCGGATTGAGTAGTGCCCCAGTCATTTTTTGACTGAATATTTTTGAGACTTTTTGTCCAAGTTTTTCGAGTTGTTTCGACTCCAAGGTGTCAGTAGGGATGCCCGGCTTCAAGCCATGCGAGATCTGTAATCGCATGATGTCGATTACGGATCCTCACCGTGAGTGTCTCTTCTGCCTGGGGTGCGGCCACGACGCCCAGTCGTCCCCGAGTGTCGGTCCCTCGCTCCGAAGGCTTTGCGAGAGCGGTCTCGAAAGCTCCTCGAGGCCCGGCACTCGGCTCCGCGCCGCTCGAGGTCCCGGTCCCGTGAGAGGTCGAGGGGGCCAGTGGGAGTCAGTGGGAGTCCTCCCTCGGCACCACCGGCGGCTCCGGCCCCGGTGTCTCCGGCAGCTACGGCCCCGGCGCCGCAGGACCCCCTCGGATCCAGGCCTGGATCCCGGTCGACGCCGGTTGACCTAACGACACCTCCACCGGCGCCGACCTCACCGGTACCGTTCACGGTGCCGTCCGAGGCCCCGGACGGCCCCGTCCCCAGGTTCTCCCCGGCACCGGACACGGAGCTGGATCGACGTCGCTCGATGCCGATTCCGACGCCGATGGGAGCTTTTGTCCCTCATGTCCCTCCTCCTTACTTTTCACCTGTTTTGGAGGACGAGGAGGACTGGGAGGGGTCGGAAGACCCTCTCACAGCTCAATGTGAGCCTTATCAGGACTGGGCTGAGGAACTGGGGGATGCCAGTGGTCTGGACACCTCTCCTGACCTTGGCATGCTGTCTCCTCCTTCCGTGGCTACGGAGGAGGGAGCAAGTTATGCAACGGTGTTGCGTAGGGCGGCTGAGGCCCTCCGCCTCGAGCTCCCTACGGTGGCTGTCAGGACTAACCTCCTGACGGAAGTGCTTCAGCCGGCGGCTACCTCTTCGGAGCCATTGCTGCCATTCAACGATGCACTTTCGGACGTTCTTTTGGGCACCTGGTCCAGGCCCACCACAGGGGCTCCTGTGGACAGGAACGTAGCCCGACGCCATCGCCCGGCCCCAGGCGACCCTCTGTTTCTCTCCCAACACCCCACCCCCGAGAGCTTGGTTGTCCAAGCCTCTGCCTCCCAGAGCGCCTTCCCTACGGCTCCGCCGGATAGGGAATCCAAAAAACTGGACCAATTTGGGAAGAAGGTCTTTTCTTCCTCCAGTGCTGGCTTGCGGTCCGTGAACACCGCTTGCCTTTTGGGCCGTTACTCCCACTCTCTGTGGGATTCGGTGGCGCAAGTGCTGCCCAAGTGTCCTGAGGAGGTCCAGGCACTTCTCTCCCGTGCTGTTGCGGAAGGGAGAGACGCAGCGAAGTTCACTATCAGATGTGGCCTAGACACCGCTGACTTGCTAGGCAGATCGCTTGCTACGACAGTGGCGCTTCGCCGTCACGCCTGGCTGAGGACCACTGGTTTCTCGGGCGATGTCCAAAACACCCTAATGGACATGCCCTTTGATGGTGTCCGCCTTTTTGGCAATAAGGCAGACAGCGCGCTGGAGCGCTTTAAGGACTCGCGGGCTATGGCCAAGTCCTTGGGCCTCTCCACCTCGCACCCTCCGCAGCAGTCTGCTTTTCGCCCCTTTTGTGGCCACGGAAGGGGCGCCCAGTCACGTCCACTGCCCAGCCACCGGCCCGTGCAGCAAACGCCTTCGCGCGGCCGAGGACGTGGCTCCCGGCGGGTCGGGTAACCAGCGAGCGGGTCAGGCCACCACCTCCGCCCTGTCCGCGGCCTCCAAACCCTCCTAATCCGTCCTTTCCAGTCCAGAGCACGCCAGTGGGGGGGCAGGGTCCGCCATCACCATCCCCACTGGCGCACCATCACATCGGACAGGTGGGTTTTGGACATTGTCTGAAGGGGCTACTCCCTCCCCTTCGAGACTACCCCTCCAGCCATGCCACCTCAGCACCACCGCATGTCGGGGGACCATTTGGATCTTCTTCGACAGGAAGTTGTGGCCCTCTTGGCCAAAGGGGCCATCGAGCGCGTTCCGACCCCAGAAGTAGGGCGTGGTTGTTATTCCCACTACTTTCTGGTGCCCAAAAAGGACAAGGAGGACATGCGTCCTATCTTGGACCTCCGGAACGTCAATCGCTTCCTCCGGAAGGAGAAGTTCAAGATGCTCACCCTAGCTCAGGTCTTAACTGCCCTCGACCCTGGCGACTGGATGGTAGCGTTGGACTTGCAGGACGCATACTTTCACATCCCCGTCCTGCCGGCCCACCGTCGTTACCTGCGGTTCACGGTAGGCCTCGAGCACTTTCAGTTCACCGTGCTTCCCTTTGGCCTTACCAGCGCCCCTCGGGTGTTCACGAAGGTGATGGCGGTGGTCGCAGCTCATCTGCGCCGGTCAGGGGTTCCAGTCTTCCCCTACCTCGACGACTGGTTGTTGAAGGCGGGCTCGTCCCAGGCAGTCGTCTCCCACCTCCAGACTACGGCCGGACTCCTGCACTCGCTGGGGTTCTCCATCAATGTGCCGAAGTCGCACCTGGTTCCTTCTCCACAGCTCCTTTTCATCGGAGCGGTTCTGGAGACACCGCAGTTTCGGGCCTATCCTCCCGAACGGCGAGTCCAGGATATTCAGGCTATGATTCCGATCTTTCAGCCTCTATCCTGGGTTTCGGTACGGATGACCCTGAGGCTGCTGGGCCTCATGGCCTCCTGCATCCTGCTGGTCGATCATGCCAGATGGGATATGCGGGCTCAGCAGTGGGACCTGAAGTTCCAGTGGGTGCAGCATCAGGGGAACCTGTCCGATTACGTCCAGATCTTGGAGGGAACTGCACAACAGTTGCAGTGGTGGCTCTCGAACCGGCAATGGGTCACGGGCAGATCCCTCTCCCTTCCCCAGCCAGAGCACACAGTTGTGATGGATGCGTCCCTTCTGGGATGGGGCGGTCACATGGGAGAGGCGGAGATCAGAGGCCTCTGGTCTCCGGCGGAGTCCCGGCTCCATATCAACCTTCTGGAGCTCCGGGCGATCTGACTTGCACTGAAGGCATTCCTTCCCGGTAGGTGAGAGGCAAAGATGGCGACCGCTAGTCGGACGTGTGAGAGATGAGCTCCTCGCTGAAACTCTCCTTCTTCATAGACTACCGCTTATAGAATACTCCAATGACATGCTGATAATATACCGAGACATGGTATTTATGTGGACGCTTGGAAAAGGAAACGGAAAAAGGATAGAAAACTGTAACTGAATGTTGCTCGAGGAAAGCAAAGGCATCTGGCGGTGGCGATTGCTCTGGGCTCTATCAACCCGCCTAACTATTCACTTACCGCTCACCTACGTGGAAGGGAAACCAAGGGACTGCCTAACAATCGTCCTTGGTGTACGATACCCACGATACCAATTTGGTTGTCAGCCGCGGTAGTGGAAAACAGAGGCACGCGCCCTCGCTGGACAGCTCTTTGAGGTCGCTACAGACACGAGAGAGATACGCCCGGGTCCTCGGAGGCGGTGCGCTGGAGAAACTCTGTCGGTAAGCGCACTGTGTTGTGGAGGTCGGAAGTGAGAAGGGGCGGTGGATCATATGGGATGCAGCGACACACGCGGGTGAGCAGCAGGCAAATAAAGGAGTATTAACTTTGACAAACGCTGTAAGTACTGATATTTCCCAAACGGAACTGTACTATTCTAACCTGTGTCATCATGCCCCCAAAATCTGCTCGTGGTGGTAAGACCAGAGATCCTCAGGCCGGGAATAGAAGAGAGACCATGATGAAGGGTGGAACTAACGTAAAAACGTCTCTGGAGGGCATAACTGGCGATCTGAGTACCTCCCTGCATGGGGGGGAACAGCACGCGGATGTTAAAAAAAAAAATCCCACCAATGTTCGGAAAATTGAGAAAGGAGAATACTATTGGCATACAGGAAAAAATGGCGAATGTTGAGGCTGAGGCTGGTATTTCGGATAACACGTATACATCAGCGAATATCTCAATGGATGAAAACCCCGGGGTGTAATACATTTGCTGCATGACAAGGCACATCTTGATAAAGAAAAAGACCCCTCTTGGATTTTCAACCAGACCATTCCTGAGCCACAACAGAATGTATCGGAGCCAAGGCACGGTGGGCTAAACGTGGATTTAAACGCACCTATATTAGATTCCTATATGGGCCACGGTCATAAAGAGGGATGCGAAGATAAGACTAGTAAAGAGAGTAACAGAGAGGGGGACTCAGGGGAGAAGTTCTACTCTCTTTCAGAACCCTCGGATTCATCGGGAGACGAACATCTTGGTCATGATGAGAAAGATGGGGGGTCTAGATCTGGATCATTGGATGGGTCAACAACCAGTCTGTGGAATGAATTGAACATCTCTAATATGGACGGAAAAAGTCTGGACAATACTATGGTGCATAAAGAGTCGACAAATAAAGAGCAGGTACCCCTCCTGGGGCCAGGAAAAAGTTTGATGTGGGAGGTCTCCCTGTCTTCTGAACCTCATTCTGAGTCAAGCCTTCCCGGCGCAGAATTTGAGGACTCTTCGTTGGGCAATATGGGTGCAATGGGCGGTCAGACAGAAGAAATATCCTTGGCTGTAATATATAAATCTGTAGTAGACCATAGGCTCGAAACCCGCACAGAGAATCTGAAGACACATACTGCCTGCCGGAAATTACAAAATACTGTCAGGAGAGTTGCAAAAACCTGTAAAGAATTCACTGATAGAATGAATGAGGCGGAGGGGAGAATATCGACTCTAGAAGACGAAATGGCAGTACAAAAGACCACTCTGAAAGCTATGACCTCCCATAGAGATGACACTCAAATGAAATTAGTCGATTTGGAGAACCGATCACGCCGTAACAACCTCCGAGTATTAGGAATTCCAGAAGGTATCGAGGGTTCAGACGCCCGGAAATTTCTGATCGATCTCTTCTCTGAAGCCTTTCCGGACCTAACCATGTGGAACTGGTCTACTGAGATCCAAAGAGCTCACAGGTTCCCGTTTAGACAGCTGACAACCAAAAAAGGGCAAACCGAGATTAGACCGAGGGCTATTTTGATTTGTCTAAACAATTTTCTCGCACGCCAAGCCATATATGATCTAGCTCGACCGGACAGGAAGCGGCAGGGAAAAGGGGTGCAGTTTTTTGTAAGACCTGACTACTGTCACTACACTGTAGAAAAAGGTGGCAATTACGCCAACTCATAACTCCTTTTCAGAATAAGGGGGCGCAGGCGTTTTTGCTCAATCCAGCTACATTAAAAATAATCAGCAAGGGTCAGACACGATTTTTTATCTCTGAAATACAAGCGAAAGAATACCTAGACGCCATTTGAGTAGCCAGGAAACGGGGTCACTAGAAATTAATATACAGGACATTATATAGATAGATATATGGTTTGTGGAAAATAAAGGGGACATATATATGTCCGGCTAACATTACTGTAACTTGAAGAAGGGGGTCACCGGGGTCAAGTCTCTCTCCATCGTAAGGGCTATTTGCCCTTTTGCCTGGGTAGGGGAAAATGGGTGGGGGGTTGGATGGATGGGTCTGGGGGCATAGGGCTGGATGGGGGAGGTAGCACTGGGTTGGATGGTAGGGGGGTCTGGCTGGATGCTGGGGGGTGGGCAAGCTGAGGGGAGGAGTTAAAGAGGGAGATAAACAAAAAAAAAGGAAATCAGAAATGTCTACTTTTTGGCAAAGCACTAATTACGCGGTAGTAGTCCAGCAATGTTTAGTTAAGAGAGAAAATATTGTAAAATATGAATAATTTTAGGATATGTTCATCAAATGTTGGTGGTCTGAACGATAGGAAAAAAAGAGAAAGGGTATATGAGATACTTAGAACACTGAACCCAGATTTAATATGTTTACAAGAAACACACATTCCATGGAATAATAAGGATCTTTTAGAGATTAGAGGCTATTGTTTGGTGGCATGTTCTTTTCAGACCACCATGATCCGAGGGGTTGCTATATATACCAGGCAACGAAATGGGTTGGTCGCGCGGTCTGCAGCAGACAAATGGGGACGATGGGCTATAGTAGAGCTATCCACAGGGATGACAGTCGTGAATATCTATGGCTCCAATTTGGATGATGCGGACATCTGGAATGAATTGGAGATAGAATTAGCTAATTGGTCACAACGAATGATAGTGTGTGGGGATTTTAATATACACATGGATGTGAATAATACTCAAAATCAGAAATATGTAGGTAGGAAACCGAAGGTTTACAGAGCAATTAGGGCATTCAAAGATAGTCATGGTTTGTGCGATGTATGGACAGAGAAACAACGAAGAGATCCTGGATTCACATATTTTTCACATCCACATAAAAAATTTGTACGGTTGGATTATTTTTTAGCTTCCCAGTTACTGATAGATAAATTAGATGTTATTAAACTGCCCCAACTATATTCTGATCATAATCCTCTGATCTTGGAGATAAGGGGGCGAAGGCTGGTAGACAAGGGACGTCATGGTCATTCGATAAAAAGCTATTGATGGATGAGGAATTTTGCATATATATTAAGCAATGGGCCCAAGGATTTTTTGATTGTAACAGATATAGTGCCTCCCGTGAGGTGGTATGGGATACTTTTAAGGCCACCTTGAGAGGTGAGATAATAGGGTTTGTGGCTCGTACTCGGAAACAACACAAAGCACAATTCGATCTATTAATTAGTAAATTATCAGAACTTGAGGTAGAACATGTTCAAATAATAAATAAAGGCGGCTCTGAGAACTTATTGGGCGAACAAATGATTAAATTAGCTATCGCCAAATCGGAAATAAACGCGCATTTTCAGACTAAAGTGGCACAGATGTACCAAGCTAATCGAGGGGAAATATATGAGTATGGCGAGGCGACGGGGAGGCTTCTAGCTTTAAGAACAAGACAGAAAGTCGCCAGGAATAACATCTTAAAAATCAGGGATAGTAATAATCATTTAGTATCTGGCCCACAGAAAATTATCGAGGTATTTGAGTAATTTTATAGCAGATTGTATCAACCGGAGGAACGCTTGGGGGAACAGAGGGAAACAGAAGATGAAAGATCTATGCTACCAAGACTAGATACTGAAGCTGCTTTAGAACTAGAACAAGAAATAACCATAGATGAAGTGCAGATTGCATTGGGATCTTTATCTCTGGGGAAAGCCATGGGTCCCGATAAAATTCCGATAGAAATCTATAAGATGTTATCCTCTCAAATACTCCCCATTATGCAAGACCTATTTTTGAGTATACAATATAGAGGGATTCCACCCACATCATGGCAGGGTACGGATATGGTTGTCTTTCTTAAGAAAGCTAAGCCATCAGAAGAGCCATCCTCCTACCGCCCAATATCACTCATGAATGCGGATGCGAAAGTCTATTCTAAAATAATGGCCACCCGGCTGCAAAAGACTATCGCTACACTTATATCACCGTGGCAACATGGCTTTGTCCCCGGCAGGGGGACCACAGACCATACAAGACGGGTTATCTCAATCTTGGATATTGCCGAGGTTGAGGATAGGGAGCTGGCTGTGATCCTCTTGGATGCGGAAAAAGCCTTTGATCGGGTGGCTTGGCGATATCTATGGGCGAATCTGGTGGATAGGGGATTTACTTCTGGAACTATAAGAGCTCTTCAGGCCATGTATTATAAGCCGTATACTCAGATCCAAGTTATGGGTCACACGTCTAGAAGGGTGGAGATTGCCAGAGGTACACGTCAAGGCTGCCCTTGTTCTCCTATTTTATTTGCATTTTATTTAGATCCCTTTATTACCCGCATATTGCAGAATCAGTTGATCAAACCGGTTGTAATGCATGGCTATGAGACAAAAATACTTGCATATGCAGATGATATTGCGATTATTACAACAGAACCTTATGTGGCTATTAAGGAGATTGGAAATATGGCAGCAAAATTTGGAGAGGAATCCGGCTATCTCCTAAACAAAACCAAAACACAAATTGTCTGCTCCTCCAAGTGTCGGATGCAAGATCCTCGGGTAATCAAGGTAGCCACATATTTAGGGGTTAAAATAACAGCAGGAATCAATAATCTCTGGGCTATCAATATTGACCCTGTGTTGGAAACAATTAATAGTGAGCTTAGGCGTATGAATAATCTTCACCTCACAATAATTGGAAGAGTGAATGTAATCAAGATGAAGATATTCCCCAAGATTCTGTATTTAATACGTGCAATACCGCTGGAACTTGCCGCCACTAAAATACATAGAATTGAAGCTATGTTCTCCAAATTTATCTGGGGATATCAAAAGGTACGGCGGGCTTATAAATATCTGACGCTACCTAAAGAACGGGGTGGATGGGGAGCTCCCAATATACAGTTATATCACTGGGCTACTGCCCTGCAGCAGTTTGGAAGTCTATATTTTTTTCAAACTGAAGGGACGGAGCAGGAGAGAATACCGACCATATTTCAACTGGTTATGGGGAATGATGCTGTGGGATTATTGCAGAGACAAAGTGATCCAAATTATTCTAAAAAATCCCGATATAAATGTATTGAGAACGTGCTAAAAATCTGGAAGAAAGTGGAAAAAATCGCTCAAATTAGCAGGTATAATAAATATACATCACTGTGGCATTCAGATTTCCTGACGCGTGCATTCTATGATGGAATGGCCAAGAAGTGGGAACAAGCGGGGATTGTATCTTTGGCCGATCTATATTCTAATAAAGAGAGAAAGGCTTTTTTGGAACTAGTTCAAGGGTTTGACATACATCCGAATTCATGCTTCAAATATCTGCAAATACAGAATCGAATAAAAGGGCTCCCTAAAGGGAATATTGGAATGGAACCACTCCCTCTGTTAGAAATTATGAGAAACCCAGAAAGTAAAATCAAAGATTTCTATCAAGCATTACAAAAAAGAAACCTGATGATATAGCTAAAATAGAATCAAAGTGGGTCAACAAATTGGAGGATGGGGAGGTAGATATAGATATGGTTTTAGCAATTGGGATAAGGGTCTTTATGTCAGCTAATCTTAAAGCTCAACAGTATAAAACTGTATATAGACTCTATTATACACCTGCCAAACTATTCGGATGGGGAAAAAGACACTCTGATAAATGCCCGAGATGTTTGGTTGGCCCAGCAGATAGTATACATATGTTTTATTCTTGCGAAAAGCTGGGTCAACTGAAAGAAGGTATTGAAAAATTTTGGTTTCAGCTACTGAATAAAGAGCTAAAAATTACACCAACTCTGATGCTATTAGGATATGACATAGGGCTGAACTTGGCTCCAATGGAGAGGGATTTTGTGTTTCTAACAATGGCGATAGCTCGACTATTGGTTGCCACTGTCTGGAAGGATAGTGTGCCACCTACATATCATCAATGGCTATACAGATTAATATTTATAGGCCGCCAGGAAATTTCTCTCTATAAATGCAAAGGTGTAAGAGCTATGAGGAAAGGTAGGAATATATGGGGACCCTTGATAACCTGGATGGAGAGAAATGATAGACAAGGGATTGGATGAATATGTAGAAATATTGCCAAAATATAACTAGGAAGCTTAGCAATAATGATGTATGAACATTTATAATAACTGTCAACTGTTAATTGTGCGATCTTGGTTATATGAAAGTACTAAATTTGACCAATATATGTAATAATGTTATAAGATATGTATGAGAAGTCTGATTTCAATAAAAAAAAAAAAAAAGAAGGCATTCCTTCCCTCTGTCAAGGGGAAGGTAGTGCAGGTGTTCACAGACAACCCCACCGCCATGTGGTACTGCAACAAACAAGGCGGGGTGGGGTCGTGGACCCTATGTCAGGAGGCTCTGCGTCTCTGGACATGGCTGGAACATCAGGGCATATTCCTGATGGTTCAACACCTGGCAGGTTCCCTGCACGCCAGGGCGGACGAACTCAGCTGCAGGTGCATGATGGATCACGAATGGCGTCTTCACTCGGAGGTGGCGCAAGGACTCTTTCAACAGTGGGGAGAGCCTTGGTTAGATCTATTCGCCACCGAAGAGAACGCGCAATGTCAGCAATTCTGCGCGTTGGAATTTCCAAGGGGGCACTCGCTCGGCGACGCTTTTCGTCGCGAGTGGAGTTGCGGTCTGTTGTACACCTTTCCGCCTATACCACTTCTACCCAGAGTGTTGAAGAAGATTCGGCGCGACCGGGCCCAAGTCATTCTTGTGGCTCCGGACTGGGCTCGAAGAGTTTGGTATCCCGAGCTACTCAGTATGAGCATCGATCCCCCGATCCGTCTGCCTCTTCGGGAGGATCTTCTGTCGCAGCAGCAGGGGACGGTCCTCCACCCGAACAGTCTCCACCTCCTTGCATGGAGATTGAGCGGCGGCAGTTGATTCCTTTCGACTTGCCTCCCGAAGTTTGTGATGTGATTCTGGCAGCCAGGCGTCCCTCCACTAAGTTGGTATACGCCTGCAGGTGGAACAAGTTTGTGGCATGGTGCACAGCAAAGGCTGTGAATCCCCTTTCTGCCCCTCTTTCTGAGGTTCTACTGTTCCTTCTTTCTCTGGCCCAACAGGGTTCTGCCCTGGGTACCATCAAGGGCTACCTTTGTGCAATCTCGGCCTTCCTCAGGCTTCCTGATCAGCCCTCCCTTTTCAAGTCCCCTGTTGTTAACAGGTTTCTTAAGGGCATCACACACCTTTTCCCTCCTGTTCCGTTTGTGATGCCTCAGTGGGACTTGAACTTGGTTCTTACCTTTTTAATGTGCGCTCCCTTTGAGCCTCTCCATAACTGTCCTCTTCGTCTTCTCACTCTGAAGACAACCTTTCTGGTGGCTATCCCCTCCGCTCGGAGGGTGAGTGAGCTCCAGGCTCTTTCTTGCAAGCCCCCCTTTCTGTCTGTCCATCCAGACAAGGTTGTTCTTAGGACGCGTCCATCCTTCTTGCCAAAGGTGGTTACTGCCTTCCACATTGGGCAGACCATCACTTTGCCCACCTTCTTTCCGCCTCCGCATCCTTCCACAGAGGAAGAGAGGCTCCACCGTCTGGACCCAAAACGTGCGATTTCTTTCTATCTAAACCGCACACAGCAGTTCCGGGTGGACGACCAGGTCGGGCGGTACACAAGCGGACCATCTCCCGCTGGGTTGTCTTGTGTATCAAAGCCTGCTATTCTTTGGCTAAGAAGGAGCCCCCTGTTGGGCTACGTGCCCATTCCACCAGGGCGACAGCCGCCACCACGGCTTTGGGACGTGGTGTCCCATTGCAGAACATTTGTCAGGCAGCTACGTGGGCCTCGCTGCACACGTTTACCAAGCATTACTGCCTTGACAGCCAAGTCCGGAGAGACGGCTTTTTTGGCCGTTCTGTTCTCCGGGACTTCCTCGTCTGATCTTTGTTCGCAGACCCACCACCGGGGTTGGTATTGCTGGGGTATCTATTCTAAGGTAAGGAATCTGTCACTAACGTGTCTCTTTCAGATGCACAAGCGATATATCTGTAAGAGACAGTAGTTAATGACAGATTCCTTACCGCCCCACCCATCCTCCCCGTTCTGCGAACTGATTTCTAGGGTTAAGGTCATCCCTTTCAGGGCCCTAGTTTTCAGACACCGGTGTCAGTTTCTTGCATGGCTCTGCGTTTCTGGCGCGGAAAATCGTGCACAGAACTGACGCCAGCGCGCATGGGCGGCGTCTAAGTACTGGCCGCGACGTCATCCCGGCGATCACGACGACGGACGCGGAGCCGCACGACGCCGCCTACCGACGCGCAGGGGTACTGCTACGCAAAACTTTCCGGATCCAGCCTGACGCCTGGGGATATTCTAATGTAAGGAATCTGTCACTAACTACAGTCTCTTACAGATATATCGTTACACAAGTTAGTAACTTGTGCAATGTGCTTCTTTACTACTCTATCTTTAGCAGGTTCATAATTGCTCAAAACAAGATAAATTACTAACCACACCTAACACCTTTTGATTTTCATTCGATTTATTTGTGATACACGAGGTACTTGCAGTGTATGTAGCTGTAGTGGTTGCCTACAGAATAGGAGACTCTTTGATTATCCACATGTAATTCGCATATAGTTAGCACTTCTGAAGATCTCACTACTAAAACATTGTTTGTAATACTTACACCACTATTATAACAAGTCTGCATTCTTACCAGGTTCCCTTTTATCTTTTCCATATACAGGTAAATGAGGAGTGGGTTTGCACCTCATTTTACCTCTGTTTTGCTTACTTCCAACTCCTCGTGATTTTTTAATGTTTTACCCACATGCCACCTGTAACTAGTACACGCCCATTCACTAGTACACCCATGCACTGTTCAGTCACTGTCTTGCGTCCTGCAAGTTCACCTTCTATTGAAACTTTCAAAACTCCAATAAACACTTGAGAGACACGGCCTGGAACAACAAGGGTATCCCACAGTGGTATTAGTGCAACATGCACAGACCAGGAGGAGCAAGCATTGGTCCAATCTCCAGCCTCCTGCTCGTAGCATCTTATTATTGCACTATTTCTTTTACTGCTTTCGTTTACCAAATGTTCACCATGCATTGTTTGATGAAGAATTTCAAAGCTCGTTCCATTGATGGTATGCGTTATTCACGTGGGATCCCATTGGCTGGCAGTTCAAACCAATGTAGCTCCAAAGTTATATTTTGCTCTGTGAGACCTTTTAAGTTCACCGCTTCATTCATTCATCCATTAAACTTTATTTCAGTCACAAAAACCATAAAAGCAATAGAAAGAAGAAAATACATCATTTCAAATTCATCACGAGACCCATTGAGTTGCAAAAATAAAAAACACACAAGGATATAACAAGTTAAAAATAGAGCAACATAACCCTCCCCTATATCAGCATGCATCGGGCAAACTGACTCTTGTGCCGCAACACAATATACACATACATGCCCACCATGGTTCCACGGGTCAACCAGGTTAGGTAAAGTGTAAATGCTGCAAAACAAGCCTACATTAAAAGCAAGTTAATAAACCCTCTGTATAACATGATATAAATCGATGGTAATGTTACATAACGGAGCCTCATAAGATGGGCATTGAACACATAATAGTTGGAACATTTTTGCAACAGTTCAAGGGACGTACAGGCGTGTAATGAGAACAATCATCATCATCTGGGTTATATTCATATCTCCCAGCTCTGGGTGCCCCAGCTGCATGTTGGTTTGATGCCGCAGAATACAGAAACAAACTTGTACTATAGCGGGAGGCCCAAACGTTTCCTGGTCACTCCCACTGCAAGTAGAAATTTACTCAAACAAAAGACCGATCCCTGCTCCAATCTGAGCTATGAATTCGGAGAGCAGGTAAGCTATGCCGAAAACCCATGTTTCGGCTATAAGGTTTCAGCCATTTTTCTTCAGCACGCAGGTACAGCGGGCAGCTGAACGGAGTGTGTTCAATGTTTTCCACCCGATCCAAGTATAAAATGCAAATTTTTTGATCAGGGCACGCCTTATTCCATTTGGTGGTGTAATTGTTCAGTGCCAAGATGCCAGCCCTTAACTTAATAAAAAGTGTTTAAGCCCAATGCGGAGTAACCTCATCCAAGTGTAATTCGAACTTTGGAGAGGGGTTTTTAAGCAACCTGCCAGTGACACCGCTTACAACGCAGCACTTTCTTTCTTCCTTTTTACAACTCTTTCTTGTGGGAGTACCTTACCTCTGCTAATGCAGTCTGTTCAACAAAGTGGCCCTACTCCCAACTTCCATATTGTTGTGGCCTAAGATGTTGACTCATTTAGGATTTTCTTTCTGGGACAGCTGTGGGCACCACACACATAGTTGACATTGTTCGTTAATATTGTAGCAGTTTAATTAATGAAACCAGTTGTGCAGCTTTCTTTCCAGATACAGGTTTTTTATCTAGAAAACCAACAGAGAGGGGTAGGTATGGGCAGATGAAAGCTAAAAAGTGTTATTAAAATTAGAAAATTGTGCTCTGGGAACCCAAAAGATAGGATGTTGGACTGATGTTGGTGAAGTCAGGAAGGGTAGAGTTATGAAGAGCATAGTCACTGACAATCAACTCAACCTGTGGTCTGCTGGTAAATATGCATTACTTTTAGCAAGTCTGCCACTAAAAAAATTGAAACAAGCATTTGCAATGCAAAAGGTCTCAAATTTATGAGTTTGTGCTATTGTTATTGTAAACGACAATAGCTTAAATTCTCACAAATGCGAGACCTATTGCATTGAAAATATTTTTTGTTGTTTACAAGCGCCCAATGCCGCGCTTTCGCGTCAATAGAGGCCGTGCCCCCTTCTTTAGAAGAGCCACATCTAAAGAAAGGGGCACGGCCGTCATTAACCCCTTCCGTGCTCATGACGAGCTCAGCTCGTCATGCTGCGCGGTAGCGCTGTGCGCATGACGAGCTGAGCTCGTCACGACCCCACCCGCGATCGGAATGTCCAGCACACGAGCGGAATTCCGATCGCGGTCAAGGGATTAAAGTGAAAGCGCGGTATGGAGCGCTTGTAAACAACAACAAAAAAGGTGAATAAATTGTAAAAAAAAAAAAACATGCGGCTGCGTTCAGCGCCACTAATAAACCAAAGGCACTGCCACCACTGTGGCATGCCGTGCTATAAAAAAATTATAAAGGGTTAGGAGGGAGCGTGTCTTGCCTGAAACAGCAGGCAGGTGAAAACAATTTAAGGAAATAGCTTTACGAGGCTGTAATTAAAACCTACTGAGTAACGACAAACATAAGAGGCCCAGTCCTTATGGGAGGTTACAAGATGAGACCAGGCGGTATTAAGGAGGGACTACTAAGCCAATTGACCAATGAAAAGCCACAGCTTACAAAGGACAATGACACAAGCCAGTGAAAAACATGGGCAGAGAGTGGGCGGAGCTTCAAGCCAATACCTGAATACAGCATGCCTCGCAGAGCAGCGCATGCGCTGCCGAGGCTCGACCTAAAAAGGGAGCAATGTAATAGCAAAGTTACTGTGGCTCACATAAATGGTCACAAAAAGACTGTTTTTTAAGATAACGTAGACAGTTGCAGACCTGCTGTAGACATCTGTGTACTCAGCAAGTATATAATGCACGTTTTTGGTGTACTTCGCCCATAGATATGGTCACAAGTTTGAATCATTATAAAATAATTTGTGGGGTTAATGTGCCTTTGGCATGGCATTCCATGTAACTTATAGGTCACACTATTATGTTCCCTGTAAAATAGCTCAGCTCTGTAATCAGTTTGGTGCAGAGATTTCATTCCAGTCCTTTGAAATAGTGCAATGAGTATGCACTGCTGAAAACAGGTGCATATTATGAATATGTCCTACATTTCAGTCCTAAAAGGTCTTTAACCTATTGGCCATCTCTTTACTAATGTTAATATAGCTCCATTGAGTTTCGTAGTACATTGTTGTAATTACTGCAATTAGGCATGTAACCCTGAATACCTTATAGATACACAGCACTTAAAGTAACCCTAGTCGTCTTTCCCTGTTTATCTCTTTGCCAACTTGTGACAAGCAGAGTGTTTCTTTGTTTTCCCCTGATGGGCTGAGGAGTCTGGAGTCCAGATCCAAGTGCCTGGCTTTGCGCCCATCGTATTTTGACGACCACTCTGTGCCAGCATGGAACTCTGGCAGAAGACGTTATGTAGTGCCCTTAATTGAGGCATTTGGAGCTGAGCACTGCAATCTGGATGGTGCCAACTCTATGCCAGCACTACGAAATAAAGAACAAAATGATGGCTTCATATAGTTTTATCCATCTGAATATATGAAAGTGGTGACCAAACTGTAGTTAAAGCACTTTTGCTGTGACACAAAGGAACAAAAAAACACATTTTGAGGGCACTCACTAACCACAAAACGAACTCTTTTTTTAAATTCAGAACATATATTAGTAATGTTTTGTAACACTGCAGATTCCAATGTTACCATTTTCAGTGAAAATTCAGTTTTGAAGAATTAAATGTTCTTGTTTGTTGAGTGTTCATACTGCAACTCTGAGACAATTGTATTATGGATTTAAATCGGTTCCTCCAGAGTTATCTTAGTGGTTGGCTGGCAGATCTGTGTACGGTGGTAAATGATGTTCGTTGCACGTTTCATTTGCTAAGGGTGTTTGGGAAGGATAGAGCGTGCTTTGGTCTAAAGTGGTTTATGGGAAGCAGATGTTTGTAACTTGAACAAACTCCCCAGCTTTAAGCTAATGCAACATTTCTTTGCCTCAAAGTTGGTATTACCCCTTCAAATACTGTCCTGAGGAGCCTCAAAATTCAGATGCAGAGACTGTGGAAATGGTGGCATGGCCTCATTAATGTGATTGTATTTAACCATCCCTTGTAGGAGGCTGGCTTAGTATATGGTGCTCAATATGTAAGTGTAGCACCCTGCACTAATCCAGACAACCCTTATGGTGATTTTAGTGGTCTTAGACAATGTTAGAAAGCTCTCTAAGTGGTAGCTGTGGAGAGCAGCCTTCAGGCTTAGTCCAGAAGGAATGTAAAGCAGCTTGTTTTACCAGAACGTAATCTTATTAGTATAGATTAAGTGAAAAAGAACCACACAGTGTATTTATGAAAATATGTATTTATTATAAGATACTAACTAACACATTCAAATATCTCCTACCCGGAGATATACGCAATGCACACAATTCTTTGCAAAGGAAACAGGTAAGTAATTCGAATACACAGTGGTCACCGGGGGCGACCAAACCAAATACTAAAATAGTAGGATGCGAACCACGACTCAAGTCAAGACTATACCCAGGAGATGAAGTGCTGGGGACCCAAGGAACCACCTGAGGTAAGTACCCAGGAACCCCACGGAGGCCGTGTGCAGAGTGGGAACAAGACCGCGTGCTCAATTCAAGTCAATGGGTAAGTCGCAGTTGCAATTTTAAAGAAGGACCCTTCCCAGTGGACCCTGGGGAAACCCAGTGGAAAACAGAAGGATGGAGAGCCACCCCACCCGTGGATACCCTAGGAACCAGGATACCTACACCAGGAAATCCAGGTGCATAGGTGCGAAGTGGCATCGGAAACTGCAGTCGAACTCAATGGAGGACTTCAGGTAGACACAGCTGGCGAAGAAGGTGAAAGTGGAACCCAAGGGTGGATTCAAGATGAGAAGTACCTGCAAGCAGATGGGACAGAGTCTATGCCTCTCAGGAGTGACCAGGAGGCACGGAAGACGAATGCCCACCGATGTCGGGTGTTGCAGGAGAGTTGAAAGTGACCTTGGAGCTGCAGCTGTGTGGACCAGGTGACGCTGAGGAAGAACAGGAGCCATTCACGAGCTGTCTCAAGTCGGATGTTGAGGGGTTGGTGTCCGTCGGGAACACCAACAAGTCTTTGCAACTGCAAACAACATGGAAAACGAAAAAGGTGCAGTGTCGGAACCAGCAAGGTCCAAGCGACTCGCCAAAAGCAGGGGAGTTAGAGCTGGCCCCTAGCAATCTGGTGAGCCTGCTGGAATCGAAGAAGACCCTCAAGAGGACCCGCAAGTCGGAGGCACTGGAGTCGCGAGAGGACCTCTAGCAGCTCACCAAAGATGCAAGCCCACGATGCAAGAGATGCAGTGAGGACGAGGATCTTGGTCACAGGAGATGCTTGAGGTGGAGGGCTACTAGGAGACCCGAAGATCTCTGAGGAAGAGAGCCAACAATCCTTTGCAACGGCAAGTCGACACGGTGCACAGGGGTTTGGTTCCTGCGGCTCCAACAAGTGATACTGGCCTCAAGCTTGGTGAGAAGACAGTGCAGGCCTCGAGGGAAGTGAAGAACCACCACCTATGTTGTTGAGCCTTTCGGAGTCTGTGGGAGCCCAGGATCACAGCCTGGTCAGCTTTGTTGCAGTGCCTGCAGATGCAGGGAAGTGACTCCTTCACTTCAAGGGATATTGCTTCAGGTCCCTTTGATGTCCACAGGCCTTGGAAGGATCCTGTATGGAGCAGAGACACAGATGTTGCAACAGACCTGCAAGACGACGATACCAGGAGCAGCAGGAGTCTTCCCGGTTGCAGTCTCGGTGTCCAGAGCAAAGTCCAGTGAAGTCCAGAGTGCCCAGACGGTCGACGGTGAAGTGGTGTCTTCATATGAATCTTGTCCCACGACGAATCTAGGGACTCGCCCAAAGATAAGCCCTTAAGTACCCTAAGGAAAGGGTTGGGATGATTAAGGGGTCCCTCCCAGAGGAGGGGCAGGACAGTGTGGAGGATACTCCCATGTCCTTTGTCCAGTTTCGCACCAGAGCGGTAGCCAACGGCTCCCTGAACTGGTTTGAACTGGAGTATGCAAGGAGGGCACCAGATGTGCCCTTCATGCAGTCTCAGTGGCTCTGGCAAGCGCCTCCAGCCTGCCCCAATACACTAAACCCTGTCTGGGAGGTGGTCACACCTGCATGTGACAGGATATCTATTTTTCTGCCTTCCCCTGCTCGAGCTTGGCTCAGCAGCAGAAGGGCAGAAACATGTCTCTGGTCAGCAGCAGACCTTGCTTGATGTCCGGTTCTGGAAGACTGGTACCGGGAGCACTGAGGGCCTCCCCGGGGGAGCTTTACAGTGCATGGAATCATACCTCCCACACCGTTTTTGGTGTGGGAGGTATGATTCCAACATGTTTGATACCAAACACGACAGGGTTCGTTCCAGCCAGTTTAGAGATGGTCATCGCATGATGACGCATGGCCACTCTATGTATCAAAATGGCTGATGCACTTACAACCCAGGAGAATGGACTCCGAAGGTAGTAGGGGTGTTCTGCTCATGCAGAGGCACCCTCACACTTAGAACCGAGCACCCTGCCTTCAGGATTGAAAGGCCTGCCTTAGGGGTGACTTATAGGTTTTAAGTGCAGTGACCTCAGATATAGGGAAACCTATATCTGTCATAAGTGGTGCTAGCACCAGTTTACACAGGCTGCAATGGCAGGCCTGTAGTCACAATGTGAGTGATCTCTCATGGGTGACCTAATGCATGTTGCAGCCCATGGGAGACCCCTGGTGTACCTATGCCCTGGGTACCTCAGTACCATATACTAGTGACTTATAAGGGTACACCAGTAGCCAATCTGGGATGTACCCAAGTACTCACCATAACCAATTTAAGGGAGATAACACAGAGACTGGGGTCCTGATTAGCAGGATCCCAGTCAGACTAGTCAGAAACCATACCACCAGGCAAAAAGTGGGGGTAACCATGCAGAAGGATCCTACCTTCCTACACCCCTACTCTGATGCCATCCTGCACTTTAATAATAATAAATCTAAGCTCTTTTTTAAATTTGTTTTAATGAGAATCACACTTGCTGGTTAAAAGCACTGCGTCCAGTCCTCCTTGAGCACTCCCTACTCCTAGTATTTACGTAGCTTACTTCAGCCCCGGATGAAGCCTGTTACATTTAAATCATTATTAAGTCTGGAAACAGTGACTCAAGACAAGGGGCCAGGGAGCGGGTGTGGTAAGGTGGCAGTACGGGCTCTGCTTCCACCAGGAAGAATGCATTTGCAAAGTGCAAGTTAAGGATTTACTGTACAATCCGTTAGACACAATTGTCTGCCTCTGCCTGTATTGCGTTGGAGATCCATGTGCAATAAGGTAAAAGGCTGGTGTGATATTGTTCAGTTTGGAAGTAATACTTGGACCATTTTTAATTGTTTAAGGGAATAACTCAAAAGCGGACGTGCTGTCTAGCCAGGATGAATTTAAAGGCAGTCAGTTCTGAAATTAGTCCAGTTTCCTGGGGGACACCTTTATCGATAGTGGGTTGTTAGAGCTCATGTCCATCATATTTTGGGGCCATCCAAAAGGAATTTGCAGATTGTGCCAGTTTTATTACTCCATAAATCTTGCATTGGTGGTGGCTAGATTTCAAAGGAGGTGTCTTAAACCATCGCATTTTCATATTCTGAAAATACTACCCTTTTTTTACTTCAGGCTGTATAATTTTTAGACCCCTACATATTTTCGGCAAGGCAGTTACATACCTCGTTTTCAACGACATGGAACTCGAGCATGATGCTAATAGGCACCCTTAATTTGCATTATAACTCTCTGCATTCTCCCAGAGAGAGAAGACCGCAACATCATATGATCCATATGCAGATGACCCCAAAAAATAGCGCACGCGATGCATACTATCTTTACTGAGCAGCTGAACGCAGACCAATGACCTCTTTGAAGCAAGCCGTCGACATGGTGGTTTACAGCCCCAGTTTGGGAAGAGGTTTATGATGACATAAATACTGCTCATAAGCCCTTTTTCGGAAAGCCTTATGATTAGAGCTTGATCCCTCTCTTTTTTCTCATCATTATTATTATTATTATTATTAGTTTTAAGTTCAGATACTACACTTGATGAAGGTCTAAGCATGTACATATGGACACAACCAACTGTGAATAGCATAGTCAAAAGTGCTTTTACAAGATTTGGATTATATATTCTCCAAACTTGGTGAAATGCTTGAAGGCACCAAATCGAGGACGGTGCACGGCCACTGCGAAATGTACCAGTCCTCATTGAACCAATCACAAACCCTCCATTCCCATTTTGCAAAGAGGCCACGGCTTCTGTTTTGTGCTTATGTTTATTAATTCTCCACCATTACCATGCTTGATACGTTTCAGCTATCTGGATAGTTTTGGTCATGGTGCCGAGATTACTTAAAGTGATTAGACACGCCACAGTATACGTTTTACATTACTTGATTGTTTTCATTTATGTAGGTGTCTCGGGATGGTGGGCGCCTCCCCAACTATTATGATCTAATAGAGCTTCATTCATTAGAACTTGCACTTCACTAGTGATCACAAGTTGAGACAGAGTGCACACAGAGAGGGTCCTGATGAAAGTACTTTGATCTGGTTGTGGGCAGTCGGTTTTGAACTCAGTATTGTACACACTGGAGACAGGAATAAAGATTTTGGTTTTTCTATAGGTAGTTTTAGCCTTCCCCACTGTTCCCCTCAATAGAACAACTCCACCATAAACGAACGCATCGGGACAATGTCCCGATGCAATAAGCCGACATTGGTACACAGCTTGACCAGTTAGAGGAGGAGCCCTATGATGAGGGATTCCACACTATGGCTGAGTGAGAACTATTGTTTTATAAGAAGAATAGGTCGTTCATGCTTTAGCAGAGAGAAAACTCCCTCTGCACTTCTTCACATCTAGAGTACTTTTATGGTCATAGATTAGGGGGTGTACTCTGGGTTTTGCTTCCCTTTCCCCATTTGGAATTTATTTCCATGTCTTCATGCATACTGTTTGCTTTACTTGCACTATAAAAAGAGAGCAATTGATAATGCTTGATGCTTTTCATTAGTATTTCCAGAATCCTATCTCTGCAGATAGTGTCCTGCTCCTTCCACCAGTCCCACTAATGTGAAAGCAGAAGGAGGTCAGGCAAGAAGCGAAGTCTTTCATTGTAGAGGCGTTGTGAAGGCCAATACTTGGAGGGTTCTTATTTCTGCAGTCATGTGTTGTCATTAGTCGCGGAAAAAGGAAGATTTGTTCAATCATTCAGTGGCATCCTTTAAATCTCATGTTTGTTTGTTTTACTTGTGCTGCAAGGAGAGAAGTACCCTTGATCAGGACATTGAGCCAGAACAATGGGCCTTGGAACTATAGGACCCAATTATTTACCTCTGTTCTTTTCAACTTTTTTCATATGTTCTGCTGTTCATTTCTTGCTGACAGGTGTTTTAAAATGTAACTACTACCTGCAGGGGCGTAGCTTCCATTGGTGCCGTGGCACCAGAACCCACTTAATCCTCATTATTGCTTGATTATAATCCAAACAGCATCCAGGGGCCCCATTGCTTTCCTTGCACTCGGGCCCAAGACACACTGGCTACGCTACTACCTGCCCACTTCCTGCAGAATATTGGGATGCCCTGATATCGAAAGAGACCCAAGTATTTCTGCACTTGTTGACCATGAAATCCACACATGCTGTCTAGCTTGCTGGCTCTCACTGACTGTAGGCTTTTGCCTCTTTTGGAGAATGGTATTCAACCTAGCACAGTTTACTCGTGCATGTTTTTTTCCTTTGGTGTCTTATGTGGTGTCTTTTGCGGCTAGGAGTTTTGTCCTGCCCATCCGCTTCCTTGCAATTATTCCTAGGATTCAGTTTATGGTTGCAGTCACTGCCTTAAAGCATATGCAGTCCAATTTCCTGGAAGCTGATTCTCTCGATTGTTTCATAAGTGCTTGAGAATGTAATCAGCATGTGCACTTATGTTTCATATATGATTACTTGTCCGAGTTGACTCAAAAATCAAATACAGCGGTATACAGATCTCTTTGCAATCCACTCTCCTCTGATGTTTCTTAAATCCATTACTCAGGAACAGAACTATAGTACCACTCTCTTGACATATTTTTTTATGTGTTGGTGATGTGTACTTTAACGGCTGACCAAGATGGACATTAACAATTATGTCCACTTTGTTAATTGCTCTATCTTGGAATACCGAAAATAGCTGACCAGGTATAACTCCTTGGACTCCTCAGATATTCTGTTACTGCCTAACAACAGACTTTGTCTCTATATTCCCTCACAGACGTCCAATGACTCTTTTCCTAAGATTCCCACACAGGCTCATGCTGATCATGGAGCCCAACACTAGACCAGTGCTCTGAAGTGCCAGTATGCAGTAATAGCCAGATGTATTTTGTGAGGACAGACCTGCGTCAAATACCAACTGTCTTCCTGGTAAAACAACGCAATATGGCTCCCTTAACCCTCCCAAAGCACAACGTATTGTATGATACCGTGCATCTGCAGCTGAAAGCTTAAGCACACAAGATCCCGGTTTCAAATACTTGCATCAAAACAATATGGGAGATTGCATTTTAGACCTGGCTATACTTGGAAATCTGTGATTTCTGGAGGTACCATAAGGAAAAAAGGAAGTCGCGTTCAGCTGCTCCGCTTCCTTGTGCCAAAGGTCCCGTCCAGAACTTTGGTGGCCTTAGCTATTCCCAGGTTTCATCCTTCAGGACCACTCCTTGGACTGAGTGGCCCTTACCCTAGCCCATTCAGGTTCTCTTCTTTACTACAGGACAGGGTCTTTATGCAAGAAGACTAAATGTGCCTCAAGCTCCACTCACCAGTCTTCAGGGAGTCTGCATTTTTGGCTCCCTGTAGGTTTGCGATATTGTCCCCTCTGGCAGAAGACCCTGTAACACTTTTCCATCTTACATATTTCACTCCCCAGATGTTTATTCCTCCTTGAAGATAACCACCCCTTCCTACTGGAAGTTGTGGTTACACATTCCAGTTCCCAGATGGATACTGGTTTGTGGATTAAGCCCTGGGTTCCTAAGATACTTTTTTGAGACAGTGTTCATGGCTGTCCCATCTCAATTTCTCCTTTAATTGTGGCTGTTTTGCTTCCTAGCCCCACAAGCAGAAACATACCAGTGGTCAATGTGAAACATGCCTTCTCCATATCCAATGTGCTTATGCCTCCTAACCGGATTCTCCACAGACTGATGCTAGAAATCTCAGTACTCAGTAAATCTCTCTACTGGCCCTGAAAGATGATGATTTCATGAGAATGTTGAGCTTATTGAGGTTGCTCTTATTAGAACTTTTTATCTGGAAGCTTATGACTTGTATAGTTCTGGTTACCCCTCCTGTGTACCTTGTCTCACACCTTCTTGCACCAACTCTGCTGTATTCTGAACCTTACTTTTTGTGACTTTGTCTGTGTTTTAGTACCTTTCTCCTCAATCATAGGCATAGACATGGGTACTTAATTAATCCTGTAATCTAGTTTGAATAGGATTTGTTGAAAATGTGTATGCAAAATGTATTCCACTATAATCACAATGTGTTTTTCTAGTGTTAGGACCATTCACCAATTGCTGGTTTTTGCTGCTGTTCTGCCAACTGGTCTAACAGCGTTTGCCTAGTCTAATGATTAGCAACATCCTTAATAAGCCGGTCATGTTGTACCAAGAATGGAACACTGCTACATTTTTTGCTAAGAATATTGGCAGTAAATTAAAAAAAACCTCTAATGAATCACTTTGTCTCTATCCACTGGTGATGTTTAATCCATTTAACAGGTGAAAGGGGTCTGCCCTTTTAAAATTCCGGTTTCCAATGTCTTACTTCCAGTGGCATATAGCAGGAGCACCTTAATTTATACTTCCAGGACCACTATGTTTTATCCAGCAATAAGGAAACACACACTACAAGCACCTGTAATTTCTGACACTGGATATGTGCATGTTTGGTTTAGGTAAGAGCATTTAGCCATCTACCACTCGCGTGACTGGAGTACACCTTGTGTTGGCAGAGAAACTTAGCAGGATCATATGTGCCTTTCGCGAGTGGGAGCTGCACAAAGAAGAGGAGATGAGCATTCATTTCTGAGCCTGGGGTTATCATCAAAGAACACCATGGGATTTTACTCTCTTACAAAACTTAGCCAACTACTTCCACCTGGACTCTGGTGAATACTCCGATCCTTGCGATATCCAGGGAAAAGTTATAGGATGCCAGTCAGAGAGCAGGATACTTAGATTTTGGCACTGGACTATATTTTACTGCTTGCTACCACGCTGGCATGTCAGGATGCATTATCCTTCGTGCTCAGGATCAAATGGGAGCGATACGCTTTTCCATTTCTCACCTCCGCCCTAGACACCACATACACAGGAATATACGGGCTAGCGATGGAATCGGGAAAGAGGAATGGGATACGAGAGAAAATAGACACAAAGGAGCTCACCCACTCTGATCCATTACTAATGTTGATCAAGGATGCTTGCAGGATGTAGTGGATATCTACAAGACAGAGAAATATCTTCAGTAACTTGTCATTATGAAGTCTATGAATACAACCTAACAACATCACTGTATAACCAACTCTTTCCTTTGATGTGAATTTGGTAATTCCTGAAAACCAAACACAAGGAATAATGCAAATATATATACACTAACACTTGAGTCTCTGGTTTGAATAACTACATCAGGCTTCGTCACTATGCACTTTTCTGGAAAAGAACTTCTAATTTCTACTTGACTTCTGTAGAACTGCAAATAAGCAGCACTAATATTCTGTTTTCTGCAATTTGTATGTGCCAACTAGAACGGAAATTCCTTGTGTGTCGTTTGACATTTCTATATAGATGTGCAATATAGTCCACTTTAGGACTCCTAGTCCCTTCACAGAATAATCCTTAGCATAATGTAACAAGCCCTAGTCATGAAGAGTTCAGATAAATGTTTATAGAAATAGTTAAAAGTTCATTTTCATCCACATCATAACTTTTCTAAATACTTCTCTGTATTCCCTATGTCCATAAGCGACCATCTGGAGGAAGCAAGGTCTTGGCAAGGAAATTTAAGTTGCATGTAGAGAGGTCCCGGCAGAAGCAGTATTGTATCACAATTGCCGAGCAGTGATGCATGATGCAATGAAACACAGTAGAAATTATATCCAGTAAGTTGATGGAGTTCATGGCCTGCTGGGAATTGTAGTTAATTGTCAGCAGGCTGCCACGTATCACTTTGTCCTTGCGTATGCAGCCTTGTTCTAGGCAGCACAGGCACTCCGTGATGACCACCAGCCTTTCCTTCATTTAATTGGAACTTAGAGTGAACAGTTTTGGAGTACCGCTTCCCTACGATTATGCCCACCAAGCGGTAAGAGGCATCTCCAACCCTTGCTTCCTGGCATTGCCTAGTCAGGCGTGCAAGTTGAATCATCCTCATTCAGACAGAGAATTGTTTTAACGGCAGCGATTGTTTATAGACGTTCCGGTAGACTCATCAACTTATACGCCAAACACCCAGTCCAGAAACTCCACCCTGTTTTGAATTTAAACTTTTTTTTACTGTTTTGTCTCATGGATCTTTTAAACCTGCTTCATCCTTTGACCTTAAGCAGGCCACATGGAAGCAAGAGGTTGGATTCGGACTATGCCATTGGGAGAGTAAACATACTGTGATGTTACTCCTCCCACAAACCATGTCCAATTTTACAGAGGTATAAAGTAGTTCTAACATGTCATTGTTCTTTTCTTGCCTGTCAAATCTTTTTAAATAAACCATTTTATTGTAATTTGGTGCTTAAATATAGGCCCAGACGATGAAAAGCATTAGCAATGATGAAGACTAATGCAGACTAGCATTGTATCTAGACACAGTAATACAGAGGAGGAACAAAAAACAGCTCTGGGGGGGGCACGATTATACATTCCCATAAGACTGATCCTACACATGCGTGAAAGTGAACCTACCAAGGGCCCCAGAGCTAAGTGTGCGCGAGTTCCCCATGCCTTCCAAATTGGCAGCTCCATGAAAGCCTCTCGGATTTTCAAACGCGTCACTGAATCTTTATTTCAGCTTTTATTTTGAATCTGTCTTTGATGAGAGAATCATCTCCGACTTGAATGTTGGAAGGGCACTATACTTTAACCTTGATCGATCAAAGCCTATCTATCAGGAGATGAAACGGCTTTTGAATACAAACTATGAACCTAATCAGTCAAACTGGCTTAAAAGGCTTCCACTGCCTGCTGGTAGGACTGAAGTACATTTTACATAGATGGCAATGATACCCTTGCAGTTAGGCCAAGGTAAAAATAAAAAGCACCAACCTCTGGGTGCCATTTCTCTAGCACCCAGGTAAGCCTCACCTCCTGCATTCTGTATGGGTCTGATTTTGAGAAAGTTAGCAGTGCTGATGTAGTTTTCTCCATAAGCATAAGTTCCAGTTGAGAAATCTCTACCAGAGGAAGTACAGCCACCATGTGACATTCCTTTGACAGAGAATCCTCGGGGAGAAACTGCACCTGTGTAGAAACAGACTGCGATCTGGAGGATTCAGCATACCATCCTTTACTACATCAGTCTGGACTTGACCCTGGTCTGAAAATCTAGGAGGCTGACTGCAGAACAGGACTTCATCTCAAATCTGCAAGTGGGAGGATCTGCCGTGGCCAATGGAGCTCCAGCGACTCGCTGCTGTGGTGTGCATGGTCCCCTGTGAAGAGTCTTAATTATAAACACCGAGTACATCCCCATCAACAACTAGTATAAAGGCATGCATCCAGACTGGAGGAATAGCCCTCCTTTTCCTTGGAAGGAAGGATATTTTTCAGCAGATTTGAAGCGTTCTGTCTTTGCCACACCTAGAGGCCTGCACTTTCCCATCACATTGTCTCCTGTTTGACCGAGAGGACTTTTGTCCCCTGCTCAAATCGGTAGAGCCGTTTCCAGTGCCCAGTTATGATCCAAAGTTTCCTGCACCCAGGCACCTCGGGGTACATTCACTCCGGCAAAGACTAGTTTAGTGAAAGCTTGATTATCTAATAATTACACTCAGGATATCTGCACACCCTGCTCCTGTGTCCTTCCCTGTTGATCCAGGAGCCCTTTTGGGCTGTGGATGAGGCTGGTGACCTATGTTCATGTTTGTTCAATGGGGTATGAGTGAATGTCTGGTTCAGGAATGGTCCCACCATACCTTTTAACTCTTGTGGCCCACCAAGCCTCTGCCCTCATTACTAGTCAAGCATATCCTGTCAGATGCCCTTGAGACCTACTACTGTATGGAATTCCCATCCTCTGCCAAAAAGACATGGGCCATAATTGAGTTTCTCGTCCAGGAGGATCGTCAACTTGACAATACAATCTCATCTGCCTCTTCCTGCTAGACGTGCTGTGGTATGTGGTTTATGGTGTTTTCACCCACTTTTGCACTTTAAAAAAATTACCTTCAGCATAATTAATGTCCATTACAGTATTTATTTTGCAATAACTGACTAATTTAGCATTCTAGTGCTTAAAGTGCAGATCTTAATTTTGGGAGACTTTCAGAGTCGCATCATAGGCTTGCAGGTTTCAACCATCCCCTTGGATATATGACATTCTAAACATGAGCATGCTTTATTGTTATCTTTGCTGGTATGGAATGGATAGATATTTTTTCTGATTTGTGAGGGAAAGACTGTAGCCCCGTTCTTTATCTAAAAAACACACCTTCTGGTTTCCAGGGAAGACAATTTGTAATCATATAAATGCTGATTTCCCAGACTTAAGGATGAGCGAGGTTTGGTGAGGGCAATGCCCTCTGCTTTCATACTTGTCTGATATGTAATGCATAGGGGAGCATCCCTTCAGACTGGCCAGGAGTGCTGTCTAATTGTGGTGCTGCTGAATGCCCGCCCTTCTATTGCTTTTAGTGCTCGGTATCATCAGTGCTGAAGCCCATATTTAGTGGCACCTGATACTGGGTAAGCATGTACCTCAGATTCAGTCCTCATTGTCTCTGACTTAACCTGTGTAAGCGATTCTTCCTTCATCATTGGTTGTAATAACATTCGATATTAGCAAACAGTCACGCCCCATCTTATTGTGGTGAAACTGTCTTCATGGGGCCAGTAAATAAGTACAATGGCCATCTTCCTGCATTCCACTCTTATGAGGTTACTTTCAGGGACACTGCAGTCCTCTCCTATGAGGTCAGTTTAATGA
The DNA here is from genome assembly GCA_963921515.1 of Calotriton arnoldi. Classification (NCBI taxonomy): domain Eukaryota; kingdom Metazoa; phylum Chordata; class Amphibia; order Caudata; family Salamandridae; genus Calotriton; species Calotriton arnoldi. The sequence goes on from CAWUFW010000319.1 coordinate 2,213,544, forward strand.
ACCCACGTGGTCGAAAAATAAACAGGTGTTTCAGAACTCTTGAAATTCTACTTTTCAGTTGGTCACACATCTCGGAATACTCTCGATCAGAACCTTTGTGTAGATTTTTCATCTTAAATTGTATCTATTTTTTGTCACCTCTCACCCAGGGATACGGGTGAGACTCCTACACTTTCATTTCTGTTAATTTCTGGTGGCTTTAGTGATTTTGTAAGTGGATATAAAGGTGGAATATTGGATGCTCGTGGAAGGTGGTGTAATTTCTAGAATGTTAGGTTTTTAGTTGATCCTGTGTTGTTGGCTGTTAGAGATGGTGGTCTCTGGTTGGCAGTGGTTTGCCTACTGTCCAAGCAGGGACCCTCACTCTTGTTAGGGTAAGTAAGTTGCACCTTCAGAATAACCCGTGCTCACCCCCTTGGTAGCTTGGCAAGAGCAGTCAGACTTACCACAGACGCAATGTGTTAAGTATTTGTACACACACACAGTAACGCAGTGAAAACACCACAAAAGGACTCCACACCAGGTTAGAAAAATAGGCAATATTTATCTGATTTAAAACAAGACCAAAATGACAGAATCCAATGCACACAAGTAAAAATGCAAATTCTCAAAGTTTAAATGCAGTTCTAGCACTTAGAAATACAATAGTTCCATCTGGGGCTATAACGACGTGGATGACGAAGTCGAATCTCAATATTCAGGGCCGACCGAGATGGAGCGTGGGCCTGCTACAGTACCTTGGAAAACAATGACAAAACAAAGATGTTGCGAGGCGCCGGGGAGGTGAGGCGTTGATGGGGCCAGTGCGGCGTCTGTTCGGTACTGTTGGCGCAGGTCGGTAGCACGTCAGTACTCAGGATGGTGCGCTGCACAAAGGAGGTGAGGCATCAATGAAGCGAGTGAGGCGTTGGTTCCTGGAGGAGGTGCGGAGTCGTTGAGCCGGTGATGCCCGGGACGTTGCAAGGCACAGGGGAGCTGATGAGGCATTGATGGTTCCACTGGCGGTGCGGGGTCAATGAAGTGACAAGAGTCAAGCCACGCGGCGTCTGTTTCACAGTGTCGAGGTCACACCACGGGGCCACCAGTGTGGCATCAAAGTTGTGCACCATGGACTTCGGTGATGCGGTACTCGGGACTCCCTCTGTGGAAGTTCTTCGGAGGCTCTGCGGCGGTGTCGGAGCCTGTGTTGTAAGTTGTGGTTGTTGCGTTGAGTGGGGATACCGGCTCCGGTGTAAGCAGCGACGTTAGAGAACGGCGCCGGCTCCGAAGTCACACTCTAAGTTGATGTACCAGTTTCTTCTTGATGAACACAGCAAACTCGCTTCCAAGGGCCAAGGAATTGGATTTGGCACCTCTTGGCAAGCCCGGACACCTAGCATAGGAGCCCAGGTGCTGCAGGTGAAGTCTTTGATGGCCCTGAGACTTTCAACAGTAGGCAACCTCAACTCAACCCCTTGGCGAACCTCAGAAAGCATGATGTAGAAAGCAAAGTCCAGTCCTTCCACTCCCAGGACAGAAGCCGCAAGCAGCAGCCCAGCACAGCAAATTAGCAGTCCCTCCTGAAGCAACACAGCGCTTCTTCCTGGTAGAATGTCCCCAATCCAGAAGTGTTACGAGTATATGGTGTCAGAGGTCCAGTACTTATATTCATTTCAGCCTTTGAAGTTGGCAAACATCACAGAAACGTCTTTGTAGTGCACATGACCCTACCCTTCCTGGCCATGGCTCCAGACACACTACGGGGGTAGAGACTGCTTTGTGATGGACAGGCACAGCCCTATTCAGGTGCAAGTATCGGCTCTTACCACCACCCTAGCTCAGGAAGACCCATCAGCCCCCTGGTGATGGGCCATCAGGAAATACCAGGCATACCTCGGCTCCCTTTGTGTGTGACTGTTTAGAGTGAATTCACAAAGCCCAACTGTGATTCAACCCAGACATGTATTCTAGGGACAGGCAGAGGCACAGAATGGTTAAGCAAGAAAATTCCAACGTTCTAAAAGTGGCATTTTCAGACATGCAATTTAGGAATCAACTTCACTAAAAGATATATCTTTAAATTACGAGTCCAGAGACACCAAACACCAATTTTCTATTGGATCCCAATTGGAAGGTACTCTTGTAGGATGTTACAAGGCAGCTCCAATGCAATTTTTCACCACCAGGACATGTACCACTCACCAGAATATGTCCCAACTTTTAAATGCACTGCACCCTGCCCATGGGGCTACCCAGGGCCTAACTTAGGGGTGCCTTACATGTAATAGAAGGGAAGGTTTGGGCCTGGCAAGTAGGTGTACTTGCCCAGTCGACATGGCAGTTAAAAACTGTGCGCTCAGGCTCTGTAGTGGCAGGCCTGAGACATATCTAAAGGGCTACTTATATGGGTGGCACAGTCGGTGCTGGCTGCAGGCTCACTAGTAGCATTTAACTTACAGGCCCTGGGCACACCATGGTGCCCTGTATGATGGACTTACTAGTAAATCAAATAGGCCAATCATGGAGAAATCAAATACCATTACATTTTAGACAAGGAGCACTTGCACTTTAGCACTGGTCAGCAGTGGTAAAGTGCCCAGAATCCTAAAGCCAGCAAAAACGAAATCCAGCACGCAGTCAAAAATAGGAAACCAGAGTCCAAAAGACAGGGGAAACTATACCAACAGATGCCAGGTCTAACCCTGGCTAAGGCAGGTCTTTGTGAAAATGGGGAGCTGAGTAACAAGGCATTGGTATCTGCGTCTGTTTGTGGGCAATAGGCTGTTTAAATTACTGTCATTTCTCTCATCACATGCAAATCGTCAAAAATGCAAACACTGTCATGGGTTGGGGGGAGTAGCTTTACAGTCTGTGGCAAGCAGAACTTCTTTGCGTGGAAGTTTCCTTACTAGCACGTGGTCTACAGGCAATAACCTCTTCTTACTGAAGTCAACGGGATTTACTTCAGGGTACAGTCAGTCGACCTGGGAGAGGGAAGAGGAGAGTTCAGCTGGAGCAAAATAATGTAAAAGGGGGCCTTTCCCACCCACACTGCGACCATGCGGTCGCACTAATGGAAATGGCTGTACATGCGCCTGTCCCTCAAGTGGCAGTAGAAAAATCCCAGTGGAAGGAGAGAGATGTTGGAGCTTGGCAGACCCAATGGCATACAGTTTGCCAGTAGATTTTGAACAATATTAAGATGCCTGAAATGTACAACTACACAGTCGCCTACCAAAGACTTAGTCAGGGGGCCGACCCATCCCACCCTTCTAACCTTCAGGATGTGGCGGGCATCGGAGTACGACAAACCAGCACGAGTATGAAGACAATGTAAAACCTTGTTTTTTAAGTTGGGCAAATGACTCCTCTACACCATCAGCTAAACAGGGGACATTAGACAACACAATCACATATGGGCAAGCTTCAGGAGGCAAATTAATTGATATTGATTAAAATCCCGAAGCCTGGCCCAGCCTTGTGCATGCCAGTGCCCCTCTCGCATCGCCTTCGCCTCCCTCCCCCTCCTTCTACACCCGAGCGTGGCATTTCCACTCTCTCCTGCTCATGCATAGTCACATTGGAACGATTGGCTAGCGTACTAGCTGGGTGCTGCATGCCTGGGGCGGGGGGGGGGAATTAATCTTGTGTATCTCTGATTCTGTGGCAACCAAGCGTTCATAGATTGGCTTCAATTTACCCATCACAGCCTCAGTGAGACTTTTGCACAGGTTCTTAACTGACTCGAGTAGTTTGTCCTTGTCTCCAACTTCCGAGGCCCCACCCGCCGAAGGAGCTGAAACACAGTTTTTTCAATTTAGTGCTTAGTTCAGCTCTTTTTTTATTTCCAGCTTGGGCCCCTTACTTCGTGGGTGGGGTTGTGGTTGAGATTGAACCATCTCCGGCCCCACCTGACAGATTTGTGGCACATCCCCCTATCCCAAACAGACGACCGTAGCTCTTGTGTCGGTGGGCGATGTTTCCAAAATGGACTGAGGTGCACAGGCGGTGGGAGAGGCGGGGGTCAAGAGAGCGATAACCGATGTTCAGCCAGTTCGATTTCCTTACGAATTACTCCAACTGCCCCATTTGAGTCAATACTTTGTAACAGACTATATATGACAAGAAAATGTGTTCACAGTACCTGAATCAGTCAAAATGAAAGCGGGATGGCCCAGCCTCTTCCAAGCGAAGACGGGCTTGGTCTTGGCACGGTCCTCGCCCGGGTGCAGCGCACGCGAGCTGCATGGCCATGCGTGCTTTTAAGTGGGAGGGCTGAGGTGTCAGGGAGACCCTCTTTCACAGCAGAGGATCTTGAGGGTTGAAGTCCCCCTTACCAGCAGTCACAGAAAGCGTTGTTGTCCTCTTGAGGGATCCTTACCCATGTCAATCTCGAAATCTATGCTTGATCTTGCATTCTCCTGCATCAGAATTTATTTCAAAATGTTTTAGTGATGCCATTCTTTAATTTTATTCAAAGGGCACATCAGCAATTCACTAGATTATATGTTGAAGTGTAAACTGTTTCATCCCCTATTTTATGAACTGTTCATCTAAACAAACTTGCTTGCTGTAGACTTAACACGCAGTAGATATACATGTAAAGATTACTTTTTTGGAACTGATGAGCAATGGGGAAACGTCAGATTTATAAGAAGTAAATACAGCCTAGAAACTTAAACTGAGCAGGAGATGGAAGGTAAAAGGGGGAGGGTAGAGGATAGTAACCTGAGAGAAGAGTACATAATTGTTGTATGACTAAGTCCAGATCTATTAAATAAAATGTTTTCAAGGTTGACCAGTAATACGGACAAATTTGTCTTAAACCTGAATGCCACAGGATAGGAGCTATTCATCTATACAGTTTATAAAGACAGTACGATCTTTGGCACATCAATTATCTGCTTAAGAAGTTTTCCTCCAGTCCCACAGTGCTGCAGCTGTCTCCATTTGGCACGTGCACCCAATACGCTCTTAATTTCAGTCTAAAGAAAATCAAATAATTATATAATATAATTGGGTTGACGTGATCTGAGAATTTTCTCTGAGCAGTCATTGGTTTCCTTTCCATCAAAGCAGTTTTATTTATGTATTAGCTAAAGAAAAAATGCTTGGTGGGAATAAGAGGAAAGGGGGACTGAGCAGGGGAAGGTTGGCACTGAACAGGATTATAGGTTGGCTTATAGGAACAAAGCTTCTCAATACCTTTCCAAAATGGCTGAACTATTAAACAGAACCAGAATTTGGACATGCGTGCTAATCAGTACATACAGTGATAAGTGTGATGTCAGGTACTGTCCATTGCCATTTTAAAAGATGTGTAATCTATTTATTTTGGCAATAGAATTAAGTAATTCACCCAAAAATCAAGTTTGGCCTTCCATTCAACAGAATATGCAGCCTCTTGTCTGTGTGGTCGGAAGCTCACTTAGAATTCTAAATGTACATTGCCAATAAGTAGCTTAACAAGGTTTAACGCACTTCTACATCTGTCCTAAGTGCACTACCCTAGTGCTGAGAGTGTAGCAGTCTTAAAAAACAACTATTAAACCTAGTAAAAGCTCATAAATGAAAAATGTACATTCGTGAGAGAAACAGAATAAGCTTTAGCATCCAGAAGGACCAAACATTAGTATGGCGCAGGCGTGGATTAGCCAAAGATGCAAAGCAAGCTGCAGTGGAATTCTACCTCCCCAAAACTTCCAATACAGCAATGGTCCATGGTTGTGATCATATGGCTTTAAAAGATCAATGGAAATGGCTCACTTCTGGAGTTCATTATGCTTAGTTACCTCAAGGAGCACAGCTTAAAATTGTCAAAATTGGCAGACCGGGCTTTTCTGCCAAAGGCTGTAGAGAAGCTATGACCATTTCTGCCATTTCCACCTCCCCGCCCAACAAGACGGGCTAGCTGATAGATTTCATTGCCAGGCCTGACAAGAGAAGGGAGATCGAGCGGTTATAGTAAAAAGAGCTCCCAAATCAGAAACATCCATGGTACATGATCTCAGGAGCCGAGCTCCCTGAAAGGTTTGTGGAAGCTAAAAACAAGTGCATTCAAGGTATCCTCTCACGGTAGTAAAACACCCACAAAAGGACTCTTAGTAAGATCCATCTGCTCTCTGAACTACTTAGTCCTATCCTTGCATTTTCAGAGGATGTAGATCAGAGAAGGTATTGTGGAAAATCTTAACGTTCTAGCTGTCATTGGTGTAGTGATTCATGAGAAAAGCCACCTGTAGAATACGTCGTATACTTTGGAGGAAGCACCTAGCCTGACAAATTTGGCAGGAGCTAGTAAGACACTGCTACAGCTGTTTACAGCATGTTCAGAGCCAACAAAGGTGAGTGGGACAACAAACAGCGGTGGGCATGGGCGAACAAACTTTCCAATTGACATTGAAGTGTCTAAACTAGAATATACCATAAAGGAATGAGTTAAGGTTTCTGTAGCCATCTCCAGGAGGTCAATAGACAGTGAGCCTTCAGCTATTGTTGGGATGGAAAACCCACCACTTGGCTCTGGAGAGTGTGTGCTTCCCTCTTTTATGTAATTTCACTCCGCTGTCTCTGTGAACCCAGTGAGCTCAACAACCAAGCAAGACTGTGTCTCCATCCCTCTCTGTCTGGGCTTCATTACACTGTCGCTGGCGGCAGAGTGATAGTTAGTAAAGGGACAGGCATTTTATCTGTGTCCCTTACAGTGAGCTGCCTACTGGCCTTCCCCATATAATACATTCTGCCCTTTTCCCTTAATCTGCATCTTGTGTTGTGGGTTGAGTCTAAGCACTGTGTTCCCATTGGTTAGAGTACAGGGTGATGAGTGAGGCAACTTAGAATCTTGGAAGTTTGTGTGAGACTGCCTTTGTCAGACCAGTGCTGACCTGGGTGCTCACCATTTCTGTTCACACCCAACAAATCTGCTGTAGGTAGGTGCTAATGTGTTCTTGTGGATGGGGTTTGTAGTGCATCTTTGATTTGAAGCTTGCCACTCTGTATCTGCCTGTGCACTCTCCGTTCTGCTGCCTCTTCCAGCTTGATCCACATTCACAGAGAATGGAGGCTGCTGTGGGACATATCCACATCTGTACCGTGGCCAGTTGGAACCAGCCCAGGGGAGGCACATGTTTACCCATGGCCCGGGCATGTTCTGGCCATGTGGTGATTATGCAGGATTTGATTGGAGGAGCCCCACAAATTTTACAATTTGCATGAGTGGGGATTGGACAGCTCCAAGAGTGAATAATAGACGGCTTGACCAGTACTTTGTCCTAGTATCCTTTACGACTATGCAAGGAGCTGTGTACCAGTACAGCAGAGGATGACCAACTCCCAGGGATAGAGCCTTCGTGACTGCTGTCCAGTAAATAAGTTTGAGTTGTTAATCCTGTTGAAAGTGCTGCTAGACTGCCTTGCAAGAAGAAGCGCCTGGTTTACTGTGATAGAAATTGCTGGACTGTAACATGCAGATGAGAGCCTGCTTGAAAGAGGTGCTCATTAGCCCAACTCTCTGAGAGCCTTTGGGAATTTCCTTGAGGTGTGTGCTAAACCAGAATACAAAATTGCCTAGCTGCTGTGTGGGAGCACGAAACCCCAACAAGTGTCTGCCTTCCCCGGGGCCCAGGGAAAGGATCGTCCTCTGCATCAATGCTTAGTGACCACTTTTTCCCTTTTCCTCTCAGCACCACAGGAAATCTTGTGTAACCCATTAGTTGCTTTCAGGAACTTCAAGTACTCCCTCAGTCCCATCCTCTGGCTTGAAGAAGTCTGAGAGGTAGCTTGGTAATGTTGCCTTGGGTTGAAAACCGTTCTCTGTGTAAAGCAGTTCCCAAAATGTTTGCTTTGGAGGACCCTTGTTGCTGGTCTCCAACTTTACTCTCACTACTGGAGTGCATGCCCCCTGGATCTGCAGGCACACCTAGTGCTGGACAAATGCCTCAAAATAAAAGTTTAAAGTGACCTTACTGAACGCTCAGGGGTTCTGATGAAAGGGCTCCAACCCAACTATAGCCCCCATTGCAGTGCATTCCATTAGACTATGCCAGTCTCTGGACAGTGGGCACCGAACTTCACCCCTTTGTGTTTACTTGACTTCCTCCAGATTTCGGGTAGGCTATTATGGACATTTTGGGAGGTAGACATCGGTTTGGGCCTGAGTGGATTTGGTGGTGCATTGAAACCCCATAATGCTCACCAAGTCCTGGAGAAGGTGCACATATTGCAACACTCTAATAAGTCTCTTTTTAAAAGTTGCAACTGGAGCTGGTAGGACCCTTTATATATTGAGTGAGAAACTGTGATTTAGTAATGCGCTTTTGTCTTTCAGAATTAAGAAATGTGTTCTGAAGCCACAGACCCTGTAGTCGCAAGCAGTATTAAATAACGTTGCCCATAGAATTTAAAGTAATGGAAATCTAGCGCTTAGTGCTCAGGCCACCTGAACCAGGTCTCACAGATATGTAACCCAGGGCTGGAACCTTTCCACTGCACCTTTTAGAAAAGGGTTGTGTGTTGCTACCGAGTTGGAAAGTGGCAGAGCCAACCAAGAAGGGAAGCGGCCAAAAATTGGGATAATGTCAATTTCCTTTGCAATATGGCTTATTTCGAAGTGGGTTGGTTGGCCAGAGGTTGAGAGTATATATTACATCACCTTCATGAAGCCTGAAAAAGTGCAAAACACACAGAAGGCTATGGAAGCTTGGCAACACTGAGCAGAGACTCCATTTTTTAATTGAGAGTAGTTTATCATCTGTGATGATCTTTAAATGTTGCTACATTAAATGATTGTATGGATTTTGTACCAAATAGCATATTATTGAAAGTGTATTTTCCACCAACAATTCCCAGTGATGTTATGGCTAAACCCGGCATGAGTTGACTGAACAGTATATACAAGACCCAGATAATTCTGGTACGTGATTTGAATGGGAAAGTTTCTAATCCAGCTCTGGAGAAGGAGTTTGTGACCCAGAATGCTAACTGTGAGGTTTGATAAAAATGGAAGTTGTTTGCCAGAATGTACAGGCAAATGTGCTCTGCGCTATTAAAGTGGGTGATGTAACAATGATGTGCCAGCACACACTCCTTTAATCAGGTGCCGTCATGAGCTACCGACATATGAACTATGATGTGAATAGACAAACTGAAAATGGAAGATGTCACAGACAAGGAGCAACCTATCGTCTTTCGCTTTTTCTTTAAGTGGGTCAGTACTGGACTGGCTGCAGCCTGTGTCCAGAAATCCGAGTGGCCTAACATCTCTTAGGTTTTCATAGAAAGCTTCTAGAGACCAGATAATAAAACTTACTGATCTTTGATTGAAAGGGTTAGTTGGTAGATGGCAATAACATTGATGGTCAAATAACGTGGTTTGACGAGGATTTGTAGAACTTCCATGCTTACCTTCATTCATTTAGTCAAAAATGGCATGCGCTCTTTGTCAGCTGAGGTAGTTGAGTGACTAGGCCAAGACGTTGTATATAGAAAATAAAAATAACGTGTCTCCCCAGATATTGGCGGTGTTGCTCAGAATGATAGAGAAGGGTGATGCAGGGTTTTGGAGGTTGGTTGGTTGTGTGTATTGTATGGTATTTTACTATATTAAGTTGCTTCTTTAATACAGTACATTCATGTCACTGCTGTGACCCTGAAGCACTGTCAAGTGCTTGTCTTGTTTATCCCAACTCGGTTTGATATGCATGGCTGAGAGAGTGCATGTTTATAGTGTGTCCTATGTGGGAGGCATGAGTATTGTACATGTGGATTGGAGAGGATGGGCTTCAGTTGGTTCTTGCCATTTCTAGCTTAGCCTTAGTTGGGGCATAGAGTTGTAGCTCAATGGCGATGCTCATGTTGTAAGGTGGGGGAGAGGATGTAGCCTTACGGCTAAAGCAGTCAACCTTGGAGCGCTGGAACCGGGTTTGAGCCTCGGCAACGACACTCAACATCCTGTGATTCTGGGCAACTCACTTAATCTCCCCGTGCCTAACAAAAATGAATGTGTCCATCCGTAACGAAACTGGTGCTCATGTAAAGCGCTCTGATACCGGATATCTTCGGGTCTAGTTTGCGCTATATAAAACTCTTTAAAAAAAAAAAAAAAAGTGATCTTTGTTTGTATGGAGGGTCAATAATCTGGGAACAGCCAGCTCCATCGATCACCAGGCCAGTAGTATATTTTCCGGATCTGGATGGGGAGCTTTGCAAAGCGTCGCCATCTGAACCGCAAAAGAAACTCCACTAAGGCCCAACGTTTTGACTGTGGTCAGGAGCAGTGCTATTCTTGAGCAGGTCAGTCTTGATTAGTAGGTGCAGAAATTCTTTAGTAAATGAAATCAGCCTGACATCATGGATTCTGCAGGTCTTGAAGATTAGCATGGCTAACGGGAATCAGTGAAGGGTTTGAAGGGGTAGGTGATGTGATCATGATTATGGAGTTGTAGTAGTAGTAGTCTTGCTTAAGCATTCTGATGCTGTGGTCTTCATTGGTTAAAGCCTGTGCCTTGCCCTGCACGTTTGACCAATCCATTAGCGTAATCTAAGCTGGGGAGAACTATGGGGATGGTAACCTATACCCTGGGAGAGAACCTACTCTCTGGGAAGATACAATGCAAGGTCCTCATGGTGAAGTCGTATTTGGTAACCAGGTTTTCCTGAGGTAGAAGAGAGAGAGGTTCCTCATTTTGCTGATAGTGATTCGGAGTTGCGGGGGTAGTCCCAGTACTAGGTATCATTGGGAAATGGTGTGGTGCACTGAATAGTCACTGCAAGTGAGTATATCTGTTTTTAAAGCACTTAGGTTTACATGGTTGTGATTTAATAATCCACTGCTAAAAGGCAAGCATTTTGAGTGAGTCCGTCTCCTTCTAAAAGCTCTTCCATTTTAAGGATTGCATGGGTGTCATGAGCATAGCTGCTGAAGGTTGAAAGACTGGATGATGTCCATTAAATGGTTGAGATAGGCATGTGGTCATGGAGCATTAAGGGACATCTGCAGAGGACAGGAAGCTGTGGACAGGGGCAAAGAAAGGGAGATTATTTAAGAACTCTTTGTAAGATATGAGATCCCCTACAGCGAAGACCCTAGTATTTGGAGATCGTTGATTCTGTGTAGTAAGGGAGTAAGGTGTACTGTATCAAAGGTCTAAGAGAGGCCCAGGAGTAGGAGAATGGCAAGTCCATTTTGATCGACTTATTATTGGAGGTCATACCAAATGGGAAACAAATAAGATTCTGCATTGATGCCAGTGCAAAATCATGTTTGGTAGTATAAATGTATATTTTCGTCACAGCAGACGGAGGTTCTTCATGGCTGCTCTCTCAGTGAGCTTGCCTACATGAGTAAATGGGCCCACGGTCTGAAATATGCTCGACTGAGGGGTCGAGGCATTGCTTCCTGAGTGTAGGTTCAATGTAGAAAACTGTGCGATAGCTAGGAAGATAGCCAGATATGAGAAAATGATTGATAAGGTCTTTGGATATGAGCTCTGGATGTGTGGTTAGTAGGATGTCCTCAAAGGTGTGCTGGGGTAAGGACCCACAGTTGATCCAGCAGTGTTGGTACTTGTATGCTGTTTTGGGGATTTTATTCCTGCTGCATGTCACTTATGCAGTCAAATCATTTACATATCTGTAAGTGTTTAGGTCTGTGTTAAACCTAATAAAATGTGTTATAAAAAAAATTACATATACATTTGATAGAAGTCGAGCAATGTCCTCACCCTGCCTCACACCTCAGTTTGACTTGAAAAATATAATTCATTGCCCTGTAATCTGGATCCTATACAATATGGAGTGACATTTGCCTTGTTAAGAAAAATTATACTACCCGGTAGGCAGCTATTCGAGGCAGTTCGATAGTTCAGTTAAGTTTGATACTTAAGCTATTGATCTGACTCATGTATTCGGTTATTTAGGTGACAGTGAATACAGATTATAACATTATCAAAATTCCCACATCAAAACTAAAACATGCCTTGATATCTCAAATAAAGTCTGTGTCTGGTCTCACCTTGCCTGTAAATGACACAGTAGTAACTTGACATTATTTTTGGGGTAGTATAAATCACATGGATGATGGGCACAAGGCAAGCTGGATAATCCTTATTTCCGGTAATAAAGATAGGGGCTCTGGTTGCTGCTCTGTTGGAGAATAGTGCATGGCATTAAACAATTTAACTAGTGAGTGGGCTCATGTACCTATATTAAGTTTTACATTGCTTGGAAATCGTTTTTTTGGAACTGTTTTCGCACTTGTTGAACTACAAAGTCTTTTCCACAACCATCTTGGTCAAACAACCTACTGAATATTCAGTCGGATCCTTTTTAGGTCCAGCCTGGGCAGCGCATGCTCTGCTCTGCGAGGCATGCTGTATTCCGGTATGGACTTGATTCTCCGCCCAGTCTCCCCCCATGTTTTTCATTGGCTTGTGGCATTGGCCTTTGTAAAATGTAACTTTTCATTGGTCAATAGGCTTAGTAGTCCCTCCTTAGTACCACCTTGTCTCATTTTGTAAACTCCCATCAGGACACCCCGTTACATGTGTTGTTACTCGTTAGGCTTTAATTACAGCCTCCGAACACTATTTGGTTAAATGGTTTTCTCATGCCTGCTGTTGCAGGCAGGACACGCTCTCTCCCCCAACAGTTAATTTTTTTTTCATAGCAGGGCACGCCACGCTGATACAGTGGTGGCCGTGACTTTAGTTTGTTGTTTGCGGCCCAAACGCGGCTGCTTTTTTCTTCTTCTTACTATTTGTTCAGTTTTTTGTTTACAAGAGCCCCAAACACGCTTTCACTTTAATGTCGGCCACGCCCGCTCGTCTGAAGAAAGGGGCGCGGCCGCTAATAATTGAAACCGCGGCATGGGGCACTTTTACAAAAAAAAGCATTTGTTTGTCAACTTGACAAACAGATGCTTTTTTTTGTAAAAGCGCCCCATACCGCACTTTCACTTTAATGGCGGCCGCGCCCCTTTCTTTAGACGTGCCGGGCCTAAAGAAAGTGGCGTGGCTGCCATTAACGTGAAATCAGAGCATGGGGCGCTTTTCCAAAAATAGCATTTGCAACACAAAAGGTCTCGCATTTGCGAGAGTTTAAGCTATTGTCATTTACAATGCCAATTGCTCAAACTCTCGTAAATACGAGACCTATTTATTGCATTGCAAATACTTGTTATCAACTGTAGATAGGGCTTATTGATCACTGTCAACTTTCACATTACTGTTGATCTCAGTCTGCAGACATGCGACAAGTAGGGTTCTGCCAATCCCAATTCATATACCCGTCATCACGGGCACTGGGTGGCCACCAGTATAGGATGCATCGAAGTGAGCTTTAACTGGGGTAGAGCCAGACAAGAGCGGGAGGGGTGGGGTGGGGTAGTTCAGATGTTGGGTAGATATGTTCTTCTACCTCCACTTATATGCAACTTCATTTACAAGTTATCACTGTACGAAGACACATGTCTTGTATCCTGTACTACGTAATGTAATATCAAATGATGCTTGTACTCTACAGTCTGGATAATATATACTGTAAGATTTTACCTACAATGTGCTGCAAAATTTCACTATGCCTATCCATGTTCCTGTAAACTTGAAAAAGAATGAAAAATCAATAAAATATGTTTTTAAAAATAAACTGTTGATAGGGCTGTCAATATCTTACCATCCAGAGAATAGATGCTTTCTACTGAGGTTGTGGGGTGAATCAATTGAAGAGAGAGCAGAGACGATTTGAACTCCAGTAGAGCATCACTTCGGCCCTATTACGTGAAAAAGATTGTCCTTATAATCTGAATGATTATCCAAACGGAGTTGAGTATTCTGAATGGTTGACCTTTTATAATCCACTCACTTTAGTAACCACACAGAAATATTTCTTAGGTCATTGAAGTAGTGCAGTCAAGAGACAGGCACAGAATAATAACCCAATAAAGCATACAAAAATTCCCTTAATTTTCCTGCCACTGTCACACCACCACTTTCCTAGTCTCGCTTGGAAGCTGATAACTTTCTGTGCATATAGGTCGGAAAATGAAGTAGAACATCAGCTACTACTGCAGCAGCTCTGGCTGCTGTAATCTGCTTTCTCCCACTGAGTCCAGTGCACTGCAAAAGAGGCAGCAGAATCCCCACCCTTGCCAAAAAAGCATGGCCCTTCTTGTTCTCCGAGGCTTGTGGAGGTGATGGTCTGGCTTTGTTTGACATAGAAGAGCAGTGGCATCAAGTTATGTCCTCCACTGAAGGGAGGTTAAGAGTGGCATACTGACAGCTGAGGCCACTGTACCTTTTCTCTACTTAACTTAATAGAGAACAAAACATTTAACTGGTTTTGTTCATGAAAGATACTCCTGCCTGAATACAAGACTATACTGTCATCTAACGGAACAATCAAAAACTTCTGGTTTGCCCGAAGCAGCTATTGCTCTAGAGACGGCAAACATGATCATTAAGGTATCATGAGTTTTTCTTCGATCAGAGCTATCAAAATTCAATTTTATTTGCAGTTAATAAAGATTTTGCTGTGTGAATCCCCCAGAGCCTCAATATGTGTGAATGGCTTACTGTCTGAGAGCTTCCAACTAAAACTGGGGAGAGAATGTAGCCTTACGGCTAGAGCGGTCGACCTCGAAGCTGGGGAACCGGGTTAGAGTCTCGGCAACGACGCTCAACATCCTGTGATAATGGGCAAATCACTTAATCGCCCCGTGCCTAACAAAAATGAATGTGTCCTTGTGTAAAGAAACTGGTGCTATGTAAAGCGCTCTGATACCCGATATCTTCGGGTCTAGTTCGCGCTATATAAAACTGTAGTGAGCTGGCCCCTCGTGTTCAGGAGACATAGTAGACGTAGCCGTGATGTATTTCATGTAGTTTATTAAGTCCATAAGAAGAATAGATACAGAGCCCCACCAGGAGCAGCCTGCTAGCTGCTCAGCCCATCTTCCAACTGACAATACTCACACCAGACACCCAAGCATTCCACTCATGTCAATCACACCAACATTCTACACAGAACACTCACACTGGCTGAGCAGCTAGGGACAAGGTGAAAGGGAACATTACAGCATAACATGAGAATACTACAAAAACTCTATAAAATTTTTTTTTTTTTTTTTTTTAAACGGGAAGGTGACCATGTTATCCTCTCTCCACTCTTTTTTCTGTTGGTGGTAGTGTCATTTCTGGCTTCTGTTGGAGCCATTAACTCTTTAGAAGGTGTTTGAATGAATACCCAAACATACAAAAGGAGCATACACTGATGACATTTTAGTATTCACAAAAAAGCAGAAACTTCTATTCGAGCTCTATTTGGTTCTATAAATAAATATGCTCTTGTGTCACTGAACAGATTTATATCTGAAGTGTCCTTAATTGATCATGCACACCAGGTGTTCTAGGGTACACAAGCGGCAACCATCTTACTTGAAAAATTTGATGGTATGGTTGTGTAATGAAATCTGGAATTCAAACAGCCGCAATGAGAAATAGCTAAGGTGACACCACAATTGGACTCCTCGTCCCATGAATTTCCTTCCTGGTGTAGAACACTTGAGACTGTAAAATGGGTATTTGACCCAGTGGTAAACTAGCTGCTTGGTATTGTCCCAAACAAACTGCACAAATAAATAGTGGCAACAGCGCTAGATTTAATTGTAAATTGTCCTTGGAATGGCAATTTATTGATATGTTTCAAAGGGGCACATGTACAAAACGTATGAAATGCAATTTCCTAATAGCGAATCTCAATTAGGAAATTGCAATTCGTAATTTAAGAAAACTTAAAAGTTTTCAGTAGCAATTCCTAATGGGTCTCAAGTCGACCTACCTCATGAATATTAATGAGGTAGGTCGCTAGTTGTGACCCATTAGGAATCTCAGCCATCATAGGGATGTGGCCTTCTGGGGTCAGCAGACCATGTCTGTGATTGCTTTTAAATGAAGCAATCTTTATTTTTAATTTTTTTTAATGCAGCACATTTTCCTTAAAGGATAACGGGATGCGTTTCAAAAAAATAAATGAAAAGTTGTTGTTTTCATTTTTTAAGAGTAGGCAGTGGTATGTGGGACCACTGCCTGCTCTTAAAACTGTTTTACCAACCATTCTAAAATGGGAAGGGGTCCCTTGGGGACTCCTTCCCATCTGCAAATGGGCTACCACTATTTTTCAAATGGCGGTAATTTGCGAATATTTTGCAACCACATTTCCGTCGCAAAACATTCACACATACCACTGCGATTCTGTATCGGAAAGGGACGCCATAAACGCACCCCTTCCTAATACAGAATCGCAAAACCCAAATTGCGATTCAGTAACAAGTTATTGAATCGCTATTTGGCAAAAAGCATTTCTGCAGTCGCAAACGGCCCGATTCTGTGAATCGGGCAGTTTGCAGCAATAAAAATGGTTTATATCATGTGGCCCTAAATTCGTAGTTTGGGAGAGAAAACATTATATAAGTATAGACATTTGGTTCTATTTATGTCGAAGACAGCCTTATTTTGTACATCAAGACAACTAGCCAACACGTGTTTCATCCCTACATGGGTCTTTTTCAAGACACAATTCTTTGTTTGCGAATTCTCCGCGAGGGTGTTTATGTAATAGCTGTTACAATAGGCATAATGGTCCTTAGTCTTGTCGGGCTGGTATTGATAGAGCTCCTAAGGGATTAGTGAACCAGGTTTGTTCCATCCCTGAATAGTGGGTTAATTAATCTGTGAGGTACCATAGTGCATGGTTTTAGTCCATACTTTGTCTGGAAGCACATTTGTTTAAGGTGCAATAGTAACAGGCCACTACCGGTTACTATCGGTCGTACCACAGACTGACAAGTTTGTTTCAGACAGAAAATCTGTCCATACACCACTACTACCTTTGTAAGTTTCCAGTCAGACTATCTGTTGATTTCTTGAGGGATTTGGAGATGATTACTTTTACTTTACTACTCTTGTGATTTTAAACAGAATTTCCATTAAGCAGCTCAAAGTAAATACATATTTATGTGGAGTTTGTTTAGCTAATCTTATTTAATATCAAATGGCATACCTAATTAGAAAGGATGCCCTGTTTACAGCCCCCTTCACCTAATCCACCCAAGAGGCTAATGAGTGAAAGGGAATTATTGACACCTGCCAATAGTAGCGAAAACTGCTCATTGTCACCACATACCCAGGAATACAACTCAAGCCCTACTTAAACTACACCAAAGACTTATTTCTAAATACAAAATAGATAGTTACTGTCTTTATGATCTATAAGATGAAAATGGATAGCAAAAGTGTTTGTGGGAGGAGTTGGCTATATCTATAATGAACAAGATTGGTGCTTTATATCATCCCAGTGAACCTTTGTCTTTTGCAGAAATACAGGACAAATTTAAACTTTAGAATTTAATTAAATTCTGAAACTACAGGTGGCCATATCTTAATTTGGATGCCTTAAGAAGCCTGAAATAGTAAGTTTCATAACAATATTCTCAAGACATGGCCATCTGGTAACCAAAATTTGTGAACGACTGCCAGCATAATCCTCCAAACTGAACGGTAAAACTCAAAGAAAATGGGAAACACTCTTAAATGATACTGTGGGATATAATTTCTGCCAATTTGGAACTTGTCTTTCAATGCATAAATATCAACCATGTTGGCTCAAACCTGATTCGTGGCAATGCATTGGTTACTTTGACACCCTCCAGGCTTCTTAAAGTTAAGCTTCTTGAAGCAGACTCCTTCTGGCATTATGTTTCAGGGGCAGGGTCTCTATCAGATATGATGTTCAAGTACCCTACGATTCGACCCCTTTGGAATGAGATATTATATATATATATATATAGGTGATGTATTTTAATGTAATCTGGATCTTAATCCAGCAGTTGTGTACCAGGGTATAAACTCTGTCCCAACCCTGTTACATTCTAATCAGAATAAACTATTACTCATGGATCTATTCTTAGTATTCAAGGTTAAAACTATCCCCTCCAATTTGAAAATGTGAATAACTTATCCATAGTCACTTGGTGAGCATGGATTTGCTACCGGTGAGGTGCAGATAATACCACACTAAAACACTTTTACTTTGTGAATAGCAAGAGATCTCTTTGAAATAAGCTGTATTTACACCTAGGGAAAAAAATATAAACCTCCTTGAATCCCGGATATTGCTCGTAATAACTTCCCTTTGTACTATACTTGTCCTCCTGCAATGACACACATCACTAGTTTACTTACTCTCCTACATGGTAAACCTCATGATGGAGGTCAATGTAGTCTGGATTTCTTGAAATTGTTTGTCCATTTACTGTGTTCAAGCCCAGCCTCATAATTCTTTCACAAAATAGTGTTTACAATATATTTGTGTTTTTCAGTGTTTCTTTTCCTTGAGGAATAGATGCACAGAGAACAAGTCCTTTTTATGTTTTGACTACAAGAGAATTGAGCTGTTTGTAGGCGAAAGCCTCTTGTGGACCATACAAAAGCTTATTGTGGCCTTAGACACCCCCATTCCCCATTGCTTACCATTGGTTTGCTTAATTGTCATTCTTATTTACTTGCTCCTTATTAGATGCATTGCCTTCCTCTTCTTGTGTGTGTCCCTCCTATAGTGCATAGTCTAGTTACTGTCCTTTTGGTTGGATGACTTGTATTCTTCCACTGCTCACATTCAGGGAACTACTTTTTTCTTTGTCTTTCAGCACTCCATGAGAGTGTTATCTGGCTCTCTACCTTGTGTGTATTGCCTTCTTTTAAAACAGCTGCACCCCGCATGATCCCTGTTGCTCCCTCATCCGCCCCAGCTCATCCATTGCTTAAACTCCTCCCTGACTTCTCTTTTGAATATTTTTTGTTCCTCCCCAGGTCCAGCCTCAAGCGCCTCCATTGCTCCCTCACCCACTCCTTGTTGCTTCCACCCCGATTCCCTCACCGGCTCCACCATTACTCTCCACTTCCCTTGGTCCTTTTTCATCTTAATCTTTTTGCGGGCCCATCTGCTTCCATTTGATGCCGGCCTGCTCTGCCCTACAAAAAGCGCTTTCGAGTAAGTCAAATGTAAAAAAAAATTATTTACCTCTCCAAGTGGAGTCTGCCATCTTGGATGTGTAAATGGAAAAAAATGGCAACTGCATCATTTTGTAGGAGCATGCATGCATGGTGACACATGCCTATGCATAAGTCATCACGCATGCTTACGTAATCATGCATGTGAATGCCTACAAAATAATGATGACACCAGCAGGAATGTTTTTTGTTTTCTTTCTTTATTTTGGCTGATGGACATGGCATCAGCAAAAAATGCTTCTTGCCGACTTTGTAGACCATCGTCAAACACCATAGGCAAAGCCAATAGTTCAAAAAGGTGAGACGTATTAGCTTTGCCAATGCTTGTTATATGTTATCTACTATTCATACAACACTGCATCTTGGGTGACATGAAATATTTGTAAATCAATCTGGGAAACATCTAATCACAGACTTTAATAACATATTTTGATATCCCCAACTGATGTCGTTTAGCACCAGTAAATAAATATAATTATTTACTTTGTTAGGATGTTGCTGCAGCATGCTCCCAATCAATATTTTAGTAAATAAGATACTTTTAGAGACACCAACTTACTAAGTCCTCTCATTGGCTAGGCTATGCATAAATATTGAAGGAAATGAATTGTTATTTTTATGCAACTCAACAATGGTTTTTATAGCTAAGGAATGACATACACAGAACATTAGCAGAAAACCTTGAAAAGTTACAGAATAAAGAAACATCCTGGACATTTCTTCTTCGAGTAAGCACAAATATTACATTACAGACATCACTGTTTTCAATGATTTTACTGAAATGGAAAAACAGACACACATAGCGAAAAAGGTTTGCTCACCTAAAATAAATGGGCACTATTATTCTGCAAGCAAGCTAGCTGAGCCATCATCTTCCTAACTGAATCACGTCTAAATTAATGTGCCATAATGTGCCACCTGTCCGGTATTTTGCTGTCTCGCTGAACTTTACCAGGGCTTTCCCAGCCCAGCTCTCCCCGTACTGCTGCATCACTGCATCGCTTTTGCTCCCGTTTTCTCCTCACTTTGCCCTCGGTTTCTGACTGCTTTCTCCTTGCTTTATCCCCTGTTTTCTGATTGCTTTTTCTTTGCTTTTCCCCCGTTTTCTGATTCCTTTCTCCTTGCATTATTCCTAATTTTCTGATTCCTTTCTCCTTGCTTTCCCTGTTTTTCTGATTGCTTTCCCCCCGTTTTCGGATTGCTTTCTCCTTGCTTTTCTTATGTTTTATGATTGCTTTCTCCTTGCTTTTCCCCCCGTTTACTGATTGCTTTCTCCTTCATTTTTACTCATTTTCTGATTCCTTACTTGCTTTCCCTCGTCTTCTAATTGCTTTCTCTTAGATTTTCCCCCCGTTTTCTTGTTTTCTGACTGCTTTTTCCTTACTTCTTTCCTCGTTTTTCTGCTTTTTCCATTCTTTTCCCTCGTTGTGCACTGCTGCTCCTGCCTGCCGCTTGTTTTTCCTGCCTCCCGTCTAGCCCGCCCACCACCTCCCAGCACCCCTCACTCCTCCCAGGGCCTACTTAATGGAGGCAACAGTGCAGCCCCATTTAGCAGGTCACAGGCCCAGCTCTACCCGTGCTGCTGCATCACTGCATCGCTCTTGCTCCTGTAGTCTCCTCACTTTTCCCCCGTTTTCTGATTGCATTTTTACTTGCAATTTCCCTCGTATTCTGATAGCTTTCTTTTAGCTTTTTCCACCATTTTCTGATTGCTTTTTCCCTCGTTTTCTGATTACTGTCTCCTAGCCTTTTTCCTCGTTTATTGATTGCTTTCTCCTTGTTATTCCCTGTTTTCTGATTGCTTTTCCCCCCGTTTTTGTTCTGCTTTCTTCTTTCTTTTTCCCTCGTTTTTCAGCTTTTCTCCTTCTTTTCCTTCATTGTTCATTGCGGCTCCCAGCCGTTTTTCCCTCCTAGCCCCGCCCACCGCCTCCCAGCACCCCTCCCGCCTCTCTGGACCTACTTAATGGAGGCCGCAGTGCAGTCGCGCCAAAGGCAAGCCCGTCTGCTCTCATTCGCGCCCATCTGAGCCTTGTGCCACGCCCAGCGCCAGGACTCCTGGTCCCCAGCCCATCCCCAGATTCGACGAAACCATCCTCCGCTCCCTGAACACCGTATGACCCAACAAACACTGCTGCCGCACCGCACTCCAAAGTAGGACTGTTCTGCACCAGCACATTCACCGTCGCGCCACAAAGCACCACTCCGACCTCTCGCCCCACTGCGTCAGGAGCAACACACAGACTCCACTGCCTACTCCTCAACACGCGCTCCATGTGCAAACATTCCACCGAATTATTGGACCTTGTTCCACCTTCACACCCGACAGTCTTCCTCACCGAGACCTGGCTCAACCTCCCATCCGCCCCATACATTGCCACAGCGATCCCCGACACACACAAAATCACTCACCAAGACCGCACCAACAAGCTGAGAGGGGGAGCAGCCATCATCCACAAAGAGACCATACGACAACACCAACACCCCCATGGAACATCTCAACTTCAAGCTCCACACTAACAACAAGACAACCATCAGAGGCACCATCGCATACCGACCCCCGGGGCCGCGCTCCAGCTTCTGCAACGCCATCACAGACTTCATTGCGCCCCTAGACTTAGACTCCCAAGTATTACATCTTCATCTGCAACCTAAATTTCCACATCAAGGACCCCAAGGACAGCAACTCCGCACATCTCCTCGACAGTATGAAGAACCTCAAATTGACCCAGATCGTCCACGACACTACGCACACCGTAGGACACACACTGGACCCCATCTTCACCTCCAGCAACCATGTCAAAGGTAGCCACGTCACAGAACTCACATGGGCTGACCACTCCATCCTCCACTTCAGCATCTCAAGCCCCAGCACCGACACCCCCAAGATGACCACCGCCCCCAACCACAGGTGGAACAAAATTTCAGAGAACAGCTGGACGGACTCCCTCAACAGCTCCAACCCCGCTACCGCCGCCAACCTCAAACAGGGAATTAAGAACTTCAATGCCTGGATCACCAATTGCGCCGAAAGAATCTTTCCCATCGAGCAGCAACCAGAAAAAATCACCCAATAAGGCCAGGTGGTGCTCTCACGAACTCAGAACAGCAAAATGAGAGAGCAAAGAGCTGGAGCGGAGGTGCTGCACCAGCAAGGACACCTCCCACAGGCCGTCCTTCATGACCTCCCTCAACCTCTACCACTGCCTGGCGAGGGCAGCAAAGAAGGCAGCCCTAGACCCCCGAATCAAAAACAGCGCCAACAACACCAAGGAACTTTTCAACATCGTTAAGAATTCTCCAACCCGTCTGCCAGCGAAAACAACATCACACCCTCACAAGAAATGTGCAATAACCTTGCTGACTTCTTCCATGAAAAGATCGCAACCATATGCAGAAACTTTGAACCCCAACCTACACCTATGGACTAACTCGACAGATATGCTACCACCGCAACCGACACAAACCTTGGACTGACCACCTGGAACCTCCTATCCACCCAGGACACCACCTCCACCATGAAATCCATCCACTTGGAAGTTCCCACAGACTCATGCCCGCACCACATCTTCAATATCTGAAACCAAATGGATCGGCCAGGAACTCACCACCCTGTTCAACACCTCTATCACCACCGCAACATTTCCTGATGCCTGTAAACATGCCAAAGTTAGACCACTACCCAAAAAACCCTCTGCCGACCCCAGCACACTCAAAAACTGCCAGCCAATCTCCCTGCTCCCATTCCCTGCAAAGGTACTGGAAAAGATCATCAGCAAGCAACTCTTGACACACCTGGAGCAGAACCAGCTACTCAAAGCCTCCCAATCTTGCTTCCACAGCAATTACAGCACGAGATCGCCCTGATCGCTGCCACTGACAACATCCGAACCCTCCTCGACCAAGGGAAACAGCAGCTCTGATCCTCCTCGACCTCTCGGCAGCCTTCAACACCGTATCCCTCCACACGCCGATCGAAAGACTCCACCACATTGGCATCAAAGGGGACACGCTCAGATGGATCACCTACTTCCTCCCCAGAAGAGCCCAGAGGATCTTCCTACCACCTCCGAACCCAAGGATATTGCCTGCGGTGTCCCCCAGGACTCATCCCCACGCTTTTAAACGCATATATGACCCCCGCTGGCCATCCTCGTCAGATCCTACAGTGTCAACATAATTTCCTACGCAGACGACACCCATCTCATCCTCTAACTCACAGACGACCCCACCACCACCATGACCAACTTCCACAGATGCATGACAAGCATCACCAACTGGATGAAGAACAACTGCCTAGAGCTGAACACTGACAAGACGGAAGTACATATCTTCGGCAACAACGTGGAACGACTCCTGGTGGCCATCAGACCTAGAACCCGCACCCACTCCCTCCGACCACGCCAGGAACCTCGGAATCATCATTGATCGCAAGCTCACCATGAAATCACAGATCAGCGCCGTCTCCTCCGCCTGCTTCCTCACTCTGCACATGCTACATAAGATCTTCAAGTGGCTACCCCTGCACACGAGACGCACCGTGACACAGGCCTTCATCACCAGCCGATAGGTCTACTGCAACGCTCTCTATGTAGGAATCGTTGCACACCTACTACACAGACTTCAAACCATACAGAACGCTGCAGCCAGACTCGTCTTTGACCTTCCCCGACAAACCCACATCATGCTCCACCTCAGGCAACTCCAGTGGCTCCCCGTACAGAAGAGATGCTAATTCAAGCTGCTGACTCACGCACACAAGGCTACACAACTAAACAGAAGTGGACAAGGCTCCTTCTCCCACATCGCAGCACAGACCTGGAACAGCCTCCCCACGCAACTCCGACCCATCACCTCATTTCGGAATTCCGTAGGGCCCTAATGACCTGGCTGCTTGAATGAGCCTTGGGGACCTGCAAACGCATGGATACCCTATCGGGTGATTAGCCATGCTTTATAAATCCTGATTGATTGATCGAATTAAGCATTATTTCTAATTTATAAAAACTCACCTAACCTGGTTCGTGAGAGACGTTCTGCATCAATCAGATCAATATTATATACTTTCATTATATAAATGCCTTTGCAAGTTTGGTATAAATTCAATTAAAAAGTTTTACAATTCAAAATAAGATCAAAACAAATAAAAGACTATAAATTTTACTTAAGCCTTGTTGCAAGCACCCAAGTCAGTCATTTGAGGCGCTTGCTAGACTATGTGAGAAATGATTAGCCAGTGCATTTTTAAATTGTTTCAAAACGGTTCCGAATTTGTATTTTGTGAATGCAGCGTTGCGTTATACTTTCATCCTCTATTTCATACATTTGTAGTAATCTTGGAAATGCGCACCAAGTTTAGAGTGTTTAGGGACAGGTGTCTTCATTACCTAAGCAGATGTCAATGTATTGGAAGTGTTAGATTTTAATTTCAAATGCCCTGCAATGTTTAAATGGAATACACTCAATGGACTTTTACTTGGAGCTCTTTGCGGCATTTTCAGCAATGTAATGTCACATAACAGCCACTGGTTCATAGACATTATTAATCCAGTCACTTTTCTGCAGCTTACTGTGAACATTGGCATTTGTTCAACTTTAATTAAACTTTAGTTAAACCTGCTTAAGGTGCAAGGATCAGGGTCTGTGCTGTGTTCCGCAGCCTTGTTGATCACTAAATTTCAGAAAGTGCTGTACCAGAATCTTGTACTCTCAAAACCGATGCTCAGGTGCAACTCAGGTTCAACATTCCAGCTGGAATATGCTTGTTTTTAAATGAACCACTTTTTGTATCTATATATTTTATTACTTTACTCCTACTGTAGACAGAAAAAAACTCCTCTCCCTCCAATGAACTACTGTCTCATCCTATACCTCTCTCAATATATCCTCCACCTCCACTCTGACTCATCCCAAACCTCATTCTACTACCATGATCTCCCTAAGATCCTTTCTTAACTCTTACCTTCTCTATCCCTCCTTGACCCACCCCAAACCTTAGTCTAATACTATGATCTCCCATATAACCGTTCCTAGACTCTCCCCTCCTGTATCCCTCCTTTTTCAAGTCAAGTTTTTTTTTATTTTGACCCCCGGTCTTTAAACAACATAAACACACAGACAGTAATCATCAAAGACTAAATACATTCAACTAATATCATTAAAACACTTATAATAATAAAAGCCCAATCATAAGATTCATAAAACCGTGTTTTCCTAAAATATAAACAGAATATGATCGTTTCATAGGGTTATGGAGCAACCACTGGCATCACCATAAAAATTCTTTAAAACTCTTTAAAAATGGCAACCTGTGTCCAAATCCATCAAAACATTTTTTTGCGGTAACCATAAAAGCCACATCCAAATGGTGCATGTCCATTAAGAGCGCTCTAGCTTGCATACGGTTACGCATACCATATTTTAAGAAAAGCGGTTTTTAAATAGTCTTAAGGAGGGGTCAATAATTTTAGACAATCTATAAGAATAGGAAAATTGTCACATTTAGCACCCAAGCCACATGTACATTTGCCAGCTGCATCTATCATTGCCATTTTATCTCATCACTACTATAACAAGAGTTTATGCCCATTCTCAACCTTAGCAGTTCATGCCTGAACCAATGATTGGGAAGAAAATCTATGTATAGGAACCACTCATAATTTCTCCAAGAATTGAGCATAAATTGGACTGAAGGATTCCCTTGTAAATACTGCCTATCATATTCTCAATTAATTCCCTTGTTTAGGTTCAAAGATCATACCTCGTAGTTTCCATGTGAAAACTATGAGTACATAACCTAACACTCCTGTCTCTACATATGATCTCAAGGGTTTTCCTAACACTTTTGGCCCATTTTAATTCACTGCATAAAATCTCATTTTTGCACCATAATTATACCTTTTGCCCCACTCCCATTTTCAGGCACTGCCAGAATCTAACTGCTGCAGCCCGAGCCAGGTAGGTCCATGATGTCATACCAGTTTCCATTCTTGCTGCCTGTATCATTGAGGACCTTGGGAGGGACAGTAAGCTTTTTAGATATTTTCCCCCCTCCTCAAGTTCCCAACAATTTTTACCACTGAGGCTTAACAGCTCAGCTCCGTACTGAAATTGGGTGAGAATCATGGCGGAGTAGGCTTTTAACACTGGTCTGTGGGACATCTCACCATAATCTATATTAAACTTTTTCAGACTTCTTACTGAGGTAAGGGCTCTTACTTTCAATGAATCTAGGTGAACATTTCACTTTAAATTCTTCTGGAACAGTACTCCTAGGTACTTATATTCATTGACAAATTCCAGCTTCTTGGGACGTAGGCACCACCCATACCTTATGGGTTTTCTGCCAAAGCCTAGAATGTTAGTCTTCTCCATGTTCACCACAAATTATTTACAGTTACAGTATTCCAGAAACACATCCAGCTTCCTTTGCAAGCCTAACACTGTTAGATCCATAATCACAAGATCGTCCATGCACACAATACACGCTATATGACTGCCGTTCATTTTGGGGCTCTCTCCCTTTGCCGCTACTAAAACTAATGTCAAAGTGGCTATAAATGGGGAAAAGAGTAAGGGGGCCTAGATACATCCCTGCCTCAACCCGTTAGTAATTGGGATTTTCTGGGTCAATGTCCCCTCCGTATCTATAATTATCTGTGCCCAATTGTGTGAATGCAACTCTGGTATTAAAACTAGAAGGCTCTTAGGAATATCTTGTTTTACCAGAGTTTTCCATAAGCAATTCCAGTCCACCAGGTCGAATGCGGGCCAGAAGTCTACAAAGCAGCAGAATAAACTACCCATTTGCTCTACAGACCTCGAGCGAGGGACCATAAGCAGAAACAGTGGTCTATTGTGGAGTGGCTTTCTTTTTTTAATAACTCTTTTATTTACAAAAATAAACTTGTTGGTCATTTACACACATGGATGTTTGTTAAGTACGGTGTTGCATTCACATATTTACAATTCAATATATTTCCTTTGATGTTACAGCAAACAAGGTGGCCACAATATACAATTCTTTACAACGTTAATGCTTCTTCAAGGGAGGGGACAAGGGGGTTCACACAGATGTCCTCGGTATTCGTTCCATTTTGTCCAAATTGCTACCCATTTCCGGGGACATCCCCGAGCCACATAGACTGTCTTCTCTCGCAACATGCACCAATCCATGTCTTTTTTCCAGACACTTAGTGTTGGGGGTGCGTCTGCTCCCCATTGGCGTGCTATATTTCGTTTTGCAATCATCTGTCCCAGTGTCGCCCATATTTTGCCTTTTTCGGAGATGTCTGTGGGCTCCCAGATGTTTAAAATGCACCTTTTATTTCGGGTCGTAGTTCTGCCCCCAGACAGTTCGCATACAGCTGTGTACTCGTTTCCAGTAGGTTTGTATTAGAGGGCACTCCCAGATTATGTGGAGGAATGTCCCCACCTCCCCACACCGTCTCCTACAAAGCCCGTCCGTACTCCTACCCATCAATATCAGTCGTGTACCCGAGATGTATACGCGGTGTAGTATTTTGAGTTGTATCAGTCTCAGTTTTGCCGAAATCGCTACCTCCCGGGGGAGGAAAGCGCTTCCCTCCATTCTTCGTCATCGATCTCAAGACCATCAGTCTCCCACTTTCTCCTAAGGGCAAGCAAGGGATCAGGGGTGTGATGTATAAGTTTTTTATATGTGAGGGAGATAGCCTTCTCCGGTAGATGGCCGTCCAGCAGTCTGTCCTCCAGGGGGAGGATTCCGGGAGCACCGTGCCGGGTGGAATGTTAGACTGGAGTGAGTGTCTGATCTGTATGTACCGGAAATATTCCGTTTGCGCTAAGTCGTACTTTTGCTGTAGGGAGGCAAATGTCACCATTCCATTGGGCCCCCATAAATCTTTTATATGGGAGATCCCTATCAGGTCCCAGTTGCGAAACCCTTTTGTGCGGCCCAGTGTACCCAACCGTTCGGAGACCCAAAGCGGGGTTGCCAAAGTGAGCTTATCGGCCCATCCTAGCTTGCGACTCACCATATGCCAGAGTTGGACCGAATGTCTTGTAGGTCCCGTGAGTGGATATTTGTTAGGTCTAGAGTAGAGCGCAGCCTCAAAATTCCCCCCCAGAAGGAGCCATCTGTCCATCCCGTATCCGGGATCATCCCCTCCGCTATACGTGCCCTGGTTTATGGCTGAAAGGTGTGCCGCCCAGTAGTATTTCCGAATGTCTGGGAGGGCTATACCCCCATCGTACCACCCCAGTGTCAGCTTCTGGAGCGATATGCGCGGCGTTCCAGCCCACAACAGGTCCCTCTGAGTAGCTTCAATATCTATAAAGTACTTTTGTGGGACTAAATCTGGATAGTTTTGGAGGGCATATAAAAAGCGCGGGAGCGCCATCATTTTAAAAGAGCTGCCCGACCCAGGAGGGACAGCGGGAGCGTCTTCCAGATGGCAGTATCCCTTTTAAATCTTTGCAGGGGTGGTAAGAGATTCCGCTCGTATCGTGTCGCCACGTCCATGGAGATAAAGATGCCAAGGTATTTGAACCCCTCTGTGGTCACCCTGATCGGGCAGTCGCGCGGAATTGACGGAGGGGCTCCATGCAGGACGTAAAGCACTGATTTCCCCAGTTAATACTGTAGCCTGAGTTTCTCCCAAAATTTGTGAAAATATCGAGTGCCACTCTGAGGGACTTTGAGGGGAGGCCAGATACAAAAGGATGTCGTCCGCATAAAGCGAAATCCGGTCCTCCCATCCATCTGCCCATCGGAGCCCCCGTAGTGAGAGGTTTTGCCGTATCCAGGCCGCTAGAGGCTCCAGGGAGAGGGCGAAAGCAGGGGCGAGGGGACAGCCCTGGCGCGTCCTCGCTCCAGTGTGAAAACCTCTGAGATCTTATTATTTACCACCACCTGGGCTAGTGGTTCGGTGTAGAGAGACGCACCCACCCAATGAAGTTAGGGCCGAAGCCCAACTTTTTAGGACCGCCATCATATAAGTCCATTCAAGCGTGTCGAATGCCATAGCGGCATCCAACGAGACCACGACCGCGTCTTCCTGGATCGTGTGACAGCGTCCCAATACTCCGTGGAGTCGTCGCAAGTTGAGCGCAGTGTTGCGGTTCGGCATGAAGCCGGATTGGTCTGGGTGGACCAGTTTGGTGATTATTGGCTTGATCCTGTTTGCGGAGCAGCTTCGCGAGGATTTTGGGTTCAGCATTTAGCAATGATATCGGCCTGTAGGAGGCGCATAGTTCTCTGGGTTTCCCTTCTTTAGGGATGGCCACCAGTGTGGCGATGCGCTGGTCTCTCGGCAGTTTGCCCCGGACTATACTATCCTCGAACATGTTTTTAAGGTGGTGACCCAGACTGTCAGGTTTGAGCTTGTACAGCTCAATAGGGAGACCATTTGGTCCTAGGGCTTTCCCAGGCTGGAGTTCCTTAATTGCCTTGGCCAGTTCTTCTACAGTGAGTTCCCCCTCCAAAACTCCTCGGTCATCCTCAGAAAGGGTGGGCATCGCAATGTCGGCCAAGAGCGCGGAGGAGTCCTCCTCCGGCCTCTCCGACCCCTGCGGTATACTCTTTTGAAATGTGCTGCAAACTCGTTTATTATCTCCTGGGGCTCAGTGAGGATGACGCCCAGTTCAGTCCGAAGCTCAGTCACCACCCTCTGCGCTCTCTGTTTTTGTCCAACCAGGCTATTAATTTGCCCGCTTTGTCCCCTTGGTCATACAATCGGCCGTCCCTGGCTCTCGCCAGGTGTTTTGCGGCGTCTGTAGCTAGCTCTTTATATTCGGCCGCTTTAGCTGCATCTGGTGTAGAGCCCCCGGATTCCCGTTACCTTTTGCTCCCCCTCTAACACGAGAAGATCGCACTCAATGGTAAGCATCTGCGTCTCCTTTTCTTTGCGCTGCCCGGTGATCATAGAAAGGGCCTCACCCCGCAGCACGGTTTTAAATGCTTCCCAGAGGACAGCCGGGGAGTCCACCGTCCCAACATTATCTTGGAAGTATTGGTCTATCGCTCGGGTGATCTTCGTCTTGGTCTCTGGATTATGTAGGAACCAGGGGTTGATGGGCGCTACACAGCCTACCCTCTGTTCCCCGATAGTAAGGTGTGCCCATATAGGGGAGTGGTCAGATATACCCCGTGCCAGATGTCTGATCTCTCGAATGGCAGTGTCATTTTGCAGAGGTGCGAGGATGTAATCAATTCTAGAAAACGTGTGGTGTGGTCCCGAGAAGAATGTGTACTGTTGTAGGCTTTGGTGGCGCATACGCCCAGAGGTCAACTAATCCGAATGCCTCCAGGAGATTGGAAAGCCACATATGTCCAGTCGCGATATCTCTGGGTGGGTGCCTATCCATCCCCCCCGACACCACTGCATTGAAATCTCCCCCAAGTAGAAGTTGCCCCTCTGGAAGGGAAAGGAGAAGTCTACCCAAATCCTGATACGACTGGGTTTGAAGACCCGGTGGGATATAAACCGTGACCAAGTTGAGAGCGCGTCCTCCCACCTCCCCGAGAGCATCGCACAGCGCCCAGCGGGTCAGTCTCTGAGTGTTCAATGACAAATGGAAAGTTACGGCGCAACAGTATGCCCACCCCGCGGGACCCTGAAGTGAAGCCGGCATGCGCCGCCAGTGTGTAGCCCCATCTGTTTAGTGCGTGGCATGTGTTACCGAGAAGGTGCGTTTCTTGCAAGAGGACAACATCTGGGAGATGGCGTTTAACAAATTGTAGGACTATACTCCTCTTGAGCTTGTCCCCCAACCCATTGACATTCCAGCTAAGGATTTTAAGACTTTTATCCCACCTTGTAGCCATCGCTGGAAGTTATCCAAGTACGCAATCTGTAGCTCCTGCAACATCGCACCGGCCCATCAATACATTCCCAACCAGACCAAATCAAGCCCTCCCCCCACCCCCCAAACCTTACTAAACATTAAGACATAACAATGCAACTGCTGTCCCCCCCGCCTACCCCCCACCCTGCTACCCTGCCACGTAGGTTAATAACTACCCACATCCCCAACTAGCAGAGTGCCTTTCGCCCCCAAAAAAGGGGGTAGAGAGAGAAAATCCCCCTCCCCCAAAAGAACTAATGAGCGGGGAAATGCGCTGGCACCAACTCCGGCCGCTAAACTCCCATCCCCATGCATGTAGTATCTCAGCAGGCAAATGCACACATCTTACAGATAAATCCAGATGGCACCGTCAATCCCATCTCGCCCCCTACCATATGCATCTATCAATGTTCCGTAACCGACCTTGAATACTGCCCGGGAAGTGCAGAATATAAAAGTCAGGAGGTATCTCCAGCCCCATCGTCCGGATCAACCCATGCCGGGCATGGAGAGCACATCGCCCCTCCCCGGCTAGCCCAACCTCCGAAATCTTACGCCCCTATAACATATGAAAGACTTATACTTTACAATACTGCGTGCCAAGGTCCGAGAGTGTAGTCTCTCCAGTCAATGTGAGTCCACTAGTGTCCCTGAGTGCCGTTCATGTCGGGGCTGCGAGACCTCGATCGCCATGAGCGCTGACTCGTTCTGTCGGTCTCCGGCCGTCCATCCAGTGAGCCCGATGACACAGCCCGGGCGTCCCTCCACTTGTCACCTGTCGCTGTTGCCGACGTCTGTGTTGCGCCTCTGTCCAACCAGTCCTGCACCTCCGAGGGCGTAGTGAAGAAAAGGGACTTGCCGCCAGCAATGATTTTGAGCTTTGCTGGGAAGAACATCATGTATTGAATGCCTTTGCTCCGAAGCGCCGCTTTCACCCCATCAAATGAGCGCCGGTCCCGCTGCACTTTAAGCGTAAAGTCGGGGAAGAACCTAACCGTTGCATTCTCATATTGGAGGTCTCCCATCTGTCTGGCTGCCTGCAAGATGGCGTCTCGGTCCCTATAATTGAGTATTTTTGCAATGATAGTTCTCGGCGGAGCTCCCGGTTTGGGCCTGGGGATCGGCGCACGGTGCGCCCTCTCGATGGAGAACATAGTTGAGAGCCGTTTCGGTTTCAGACAGTTGAGGATCAAATCTTCAAGGAAGAGGTCCATGCTAGGCCCTTCTGAACCCTCTGGAACGCCCACCACGCGAATGTTGTTTCGTCGGGCCCTCCCTTCCTGGTCTTCGAGCTTCAAGGCGACCTGGCGGTGTTGGTGTACCAGGTCATTGACCCTCTGTTCGAGCTGTTTGGAGGATGCCTGGAGCTCTCGGATATCCGTCTCGTTGGTCCTTGTTTTTTCCGACGTCTTGTTGAGATCGGTGCGTATAAGGTTCATCTCAATGGACATCTTATCGATTTTCGTCTCGAGAGTGGTCCCCAGCGTTTGAATGGCCGCCATGATGGAAGCCAGGGAGGGCTCCGCCTGCATCAGTTGGCCCCCGGCCGCTCCCTCGGTCTGAGGGACTGACATCGGGACTGCGTATTTGTCGAGCTTGTTTGTCTGGGTGACCGCCGCCCCCTTAGGCCTCATTTTGCTGTCTCCTTTGTCCAGGCTGCCTCAAGCTGAGCTCCCCCTGTGATCTTGTGATTTCTTCCCGTGGTCGCTCAGTAGGTTGATACAGATAGGATAGGAATCTTCCGGCCGTCCCAGATAGGACTGCGCCGCGCTATTGCGATCCCCACTGCCGCCCAGCCGGGTCCGTGTCCGTTTTACTTGGCGCGCTCATGGGCCTGTACTACCCAGTCACGAGCGCGCGCTCCGCTCCAGCCAGGTCTCTTTGTCTTGCCGCTGGCCTCCAGTCCCACTCAGGCCTGCCAGGTGGGCCCAGTGGACGAGGTCTCCCTTGGTCTCCTTGGCCCCTGTCCGCCGCCAGGGCGATATGTCCAGATCTCTATGTGGCCGCCAGCATTGGCTTTTGGGCAGGGCCGGGTTCTCTCACCGCTTCATAGGCCACCTCTCACGTCCCGCCTCCGCACCTGGGCTCTCCAATGTATCCGTCACCTGGGGACCACCTCCGATTCCTCTCTCACACTGCTCCGGTCCCTCGAGGCTCTCCCCTGCTCCGTGCGGCTCGATCGGCAGCAGGTCGTCGGGTTCAAAGAAGGGGGCGGGCCCCACCACGCCGGCAGGGTCCCTCACAGCCCAGCTGGTTCGTCGGCGCAATTCAGCGGATCTCACCCGCAGTCGCCCGCGCCGCGTCAATCAGCGATACTCCTCAGGCCTCGCCGGGCCCCGCCGCAGTCCGGCTATTTCTCCCTCCTTCACCCCCTGTGGTCTGTCTGCTACTGGTGCCTCCCTCTGTCTTATATCAGGGTTGATGAGGGCGCCCCCCTGTGCGCAGGGTCCCCCACCAGGTTCGCCGTCGGGCCGATTTCTTAGGTAGTGGAGATAAGCGTCCCCCCGCCGTCTCATAGGGCCTTCAAGGCCGCCGCCGCACTCTCGCGGTCCCGGAAGCGTCCAGAGCCTTCGAGCCTCCACCTCGGGTGCCGTCCAAAAAGAGTGTCTCCCAGGGGCCGCTGTTCGCTTCACG
Organism: Calotriton arnoldi; assembly: GCA_963921515.1. NCBI lineage: Eukaryota > Metazoa > Chordata > Amphibia > Caudata > Salamandridae > Calotriton > Calotriton arnoldi. Next base: position 2,247,041 of record CAWUFW010000319.1, read on the forward strand.
ACCCCCTTTTGCTGTTGTGAGTGCAGTCAGTGGGGCCGTCCGGGCCCGGCCGCACCTCCGATGACAGGCGCCACCGCCGGCCCCAACGCCGTGGTGTTGCGTAGGCGGCCAACGGGCGCGCCCGCCTCCCGTCCTCCAGGCTCTCTCGGCCGCTGCCTCACGCACCTGCTATGTCGCGGTCACCGCGGCGTCCCCGAACCTCCGGATTTCGGGACCTGATGCCGCTTAAGTTTTGGAGGGCATTTCCGCCCCTCCGACGTGGTGCCTGCAGGATTTCCGACGGATTTTGGGGGAATAAGGGCTTCGCTCCGACGGAGCTCCCTGTTAGGCGGCCATCTTCGCTGGCGCCAAGCCACGCCCCTGGAGTGGCTTTCTTGAAGCCCCCTTGCTCCGGGGGTTTGATATGGTTTAGTTCGACCCATTCCTTGAGACTGCCTAAGATTATTTTAGTGAACAATTTTGCACCCACATCCAGTAGGTTAATCAGTCTATAATTCTTGGGAACTCTTGTGCCCCCCCTCTTATGTATAGGCCTAATAATTGCGCCTTTCCAATTGCCGGGGAACTGGCCAGTGGCTAAGATTCCTTGGAACGTCTGGTGAATGAATTCTGCCCACCAACCTGGCCTTATCTTAATTATCACAGCCGGAAGGTTGCCATAGGCCAGCGACGATATGTTTTTAATATTGGCCGTCAAGAATTGGCTTCTGAGCTATACTCTGCAGCCTTGTTGATCACTAAATTTCGGAAAGTGATGTACTAGAATCTTTCTCTTTCAAAAATGATGCTCAGATGCAACTCAGGTTCAACATTTTCCAGCTTTAATGTGCTTGTTTTTAAATAAACCACCTTATGTATCTATATATTTTATTACTTTACGCCTACTGTACAAATAAGAAAACAAATAATCCTCCACTCCCTCCAATGCACTACTGTCTCATCCTATACCTCTTTCAATATATCTCCCACTCTCTGACTCATCCCAAATATCATTCTACTACCATGATCTCCCTAAGATCCTTTCTTGACTCTTACTGTCTCTATCCTTCCTTCACCCACCCCAAACCTCAGTCTACTACTATGACCCTTTCTAGACTCTTCCCTCCTGTATTCCTCCTTTGACTCATACCAAACCTCATTTTACTACTATGATCTCCCTAATAACCCTTTCTAGACTGGCCCCTCCTCTGTCCCTCCTTTGAGTCATTCCAGACCTCATCTAACTAATATGATCTCTCAAATAACACTATCTAGACTCTTCCCTCCTCTATCCCTCCTTTATCCTATTCAATCAAATTAACAGACTCACATGTCCACCGCTCAAATTAACAGCTTATATTTCCCTATACTAATCCACCACTAATCCTTTGGGGTCAAAAGTAGCATGCTGCTTGCCGAAAAGCGCTTCAGCGCCTCGTTTGGGGTAGTAAGCGCTATATAAATACAATTGCAAATACATACCAGGGTAGCTCATGATCATGTCTTCAGGATACTTATGAAAATAATTTTCCTATCAGTAATTGGGTCATGCATTTCACAGAATGGAGGGTCAACTGGTTGATGCTGCAGATATCAAATCCTCCTTGTCTTACTTCTTTTGCTTTCTTCTTTTGCTTTCTCACGTCGCAGTAAACAGCAAGTCCATCCATCTCAATCTTCCCCAGAGGCCCTGTCTCTTGGAGTGGGATAATACAATAATGTTTGTCAAACTCCATCTGATCATTGCCTATTAACCAAGTTTGCAAAGCCGGCTAAATTCCATTACCTTAAAGAGCGTGTTCTCCCTGGGGTAGTTTTTCAATGCTGCATTTCTGTGCGTGGTTTCTCTTCTCAATTCTGATATTACATTGTTGTCATTCTAGATGTACCAAAAGTTCACTTTGGCTATATTTATTGTATGTGCTAATCATTTTTATTTTATTAGTTCCTTATTGAGAAAATGTGCTGTCATACAGTGGTAATCTTTTTCTGGCTGTTAACTTTTGTGTTTAGAGCAAATGCTACTGCTGAGGCCTTGTATAATAATTGGCTAGGAAAGGGTGAAGTCATCATCATCAACATCTTTATTCGGTCAATATTGACCATGAAAGCACAATAAAATCACATACAAAGATTTCACACTTCAGTAAAACTGAAATAAAATTTCACATTGAAGCTAAAATATTTGCCCTCCTTAAAATAATAAATGAAATTACTACAAATGGCCCTACAGAGGTGATCATACCCACATTTCACATTGCCTATAGGAATCCCTTAATGTCAACCAAATATATACTAAGTAATCAAGGGGAACCTGCTTCAAAGTCAAATACACGGATCACAATGCATATTTCTTCCTTAATCTCACCGCTTGAGTGATAAAATTGAGAACTGCAAAGCATATCAGAGGAGACTCAAGAAGCTGTAAATGGCGCAAACCCTCATGATGAGTATTAAAAGATCCTCCGCTCACTATAGGGCGCAGGAACCGTTTTCTGAAAGAGGTATACAAGGTGCAAAATAGCATAAAGTGGTTACTTGATTGAAGTGTCCTCCCATCCCATGAGCAACACGGTAGTGACGCGAACCAGGCGCCAGCAATAGGGAAGGCCGCTGGGTAATAATTTTGTATTCACTCTCAACCATGTAAGATAAAATCTGAATTCCTATGCCTTTATCCACGTTAAGTATGGCTCCATCTCTTGAGTGATTGAAAGTTGGACGTATGATTGAATGATTACCATATCGAGTGCTTTCATGATCCTAGCATCCTCTTTATTTATAAAGAACTTTTTCTTGACCTGGACCTTATAGTGTGCATTAATATTGCCCGGATTTTCAAAAAGACTACTCAATCCCAGCTCTTGAAAGCAATTTTTAACATATTTAAGCCATGGCACGGCTGTCCAGTTGCTTTGCAATAGACAGTCCTCTACTATTCTGCCTGAAAAAGCCAATTCATGAGTGGACCAAATTTTGATCCATAGTAAAATAGGGGCCATGTCTACCCTATCTTCTAGGAAGCTTACGCCCAATTTATTATGTGTTCTAAGGCTTGGGGTAGATTTTGGAATTCCTAGTAGTAGCCTATTTAAAAATGTATTCTCCACCACCTGTAGGGGTTTAGCTGCCATGTACCCCCAAACGCCAGTCCCATATTGTCAGCAACAAGGTTTTTGCTTTTATAAAGCATGAACATTTCTTTTGGGGGCTTATGTCCTAGTTTCTTGGCAAACCTAAAAATTGATTTGCACGATGTCTCCATGGACTGAGACCTCGGGTTAGTAATCTTTTCCACTTCATGTTGTCATTGAATAGGATACCCAGATAACCCCAAAAAATTGTCTCAAAAATTGGAGTCTCCCCAATAAAAAATGTTTGACCTGGTATTTATTGGGCCACAGGTGATAACGAAGGATTTAGTATGTTTAGTGTTCAGCCGGTGCATAAAATTATTAAAACCATCTAAAAGTGCTTGTAATCAGTTTGCTGTACGAGCTATTAAAACCGTGTCATCCGCATACAAATGTACGGGGACTAGACGTTAAGCAATTTTGGGGACGTCAGTTGTACAAGAGGTAAAAAAGATATCCAGGTTATTAATATAAGATTAAAAATAAGAAAGGAGACAATATACAACCCTGTTTGACACCCTGACTAACTCGAATGGGGGGTGTATGGTCTCCATTTTGGGTATAACATACCGTCATATAGGTGTCACGGTGAAGGCTTTTTAAAAATGCAATATGGCCAGGTCAACCCCTGCTCGCCCCATGATAACCCATAGGGTATCTCTGTCCACTAGATCAAAGGCACAGGAGGGGTCCATAAAGGCCATGTGTATGGCCCCTCTCCTGGCCTTCACATATTTACCTAAAATCAGGGTCAGATTTAGGGCTTGCTATGTAGTACCCAAGCTCGGGCGGAACCCATATTGGGCTTCTGAGAAAAAAAAAATTGTTCCACCCAGGCTTCCAATTTTGCCAGAATTACCCTTGTCAATATTTTCCCTGAGGCATCGAGCAACGAGATAGGGCGATAATTTGAGGGGGAGTTTCTCTCTCATTTTAAAAGATGGGGACTATTATAGAGTGCTTCCATAACTCAACCAGGCCCCCATTAACTGTGGCTCTGAAGAAGTTTGTGACCGAGGTCTAAATTAAATTTAAAAAGCTTAGCTGGGACCCCGTCTGCTTACCCATTGCAGATCTCCGGATGGCTGTACGCACTTCACCAACCGTGATCGACTTACTAGACTCTGAGAGCCGAGGGTGGCACCGGGGGATCGGCTGGTACCAGGGTACTTGTTTCACTGCAGTTTGTGTTAAAGAATTTGTGTGAAATACTCAACTCATTCTTGTTCCAATGTATGGCATTCTATCCCTTAATGGTGAAGTATCATCCACACCCCGTGAATACTGATACCGCAAGGTGTGTGTTGGACCTGGCTCTCTCTACAGGGTCCTCCCCAAATCTTTTGCCTTTTACCCTCCACTTTTTGCTAAATTTGTTTTTGTAGGCATTATGACTATGTGCACTTCACCCATGCTAAACAGTGCTAAAGTGCTTGTGCTCTCTCTCCAAAACATGGTTACATTGGCTTATACCCAATCAGCATATTTAATTTACTTATAAGTCCCTTGTAGAGTGGTATACCATATACCCAGGGATTGTAAATTAAATCCTACCAATGGGCTTGCAACATTTATTGTGCTACTCAACTAAGTAGCACCTTAAAACATGTCCCAGGCCTGCCACTGCTGCCTAAAAGTAGATTTAAACTGCCATGTCGACTTGGCATTTAAACCCCCTTACCAAGCCTTAAACGCCCCTTTTATTACATATGTCACCCCCTAAGGTAGGCTCTAGTTAGCCATAAGGATGGGTGCTGTGTAATTAAAAGGTTGGACTGTTACCTTTAAGTTTTACATGTCCTGGTAGCGAAAAACTCCTAAATTTGTGTTTCACTACTGTGGGGCTACCCCTCCCCTAGGTTAACATTGGGGATTCTTTTTTACATTTTATAAGCTGTAATTCTTAATGGGGAGTAGGTAGCTATATTATGTTTGGTATCTATGAAATTATATTGATAAACGCTCTTTAATGGTAAAGTCTGATTTTTCATTACTATTTTGAAAATGTCACTTTTAGAAAGTTGGCATTTTCCTGCCCTTAGCTCCTTTGTGCCGGCAGCCTGTCTTGGGTCCCATGACTAGATGTAGCTGGCAGCTAGACTTTGAGTTTCATCCAGACAGTCACACAATAGCGGGATTAGGTGTGCCTCAATGGGCCATCTGCTGGCAGGATAAGGAGGAGGAGGAGGAGGAGGAGGAGGAGGAGCTGAGCACAGCCCCACTTGCAACTGATTAGCCTGTGCTCTGCCTAAACACAAAGGGCCTAACAACCCCACATTATCGCTGCAGCCAACCTGGAGCCAGGGCAGGGGAGTCAGGAAATTCCATGCACTATCAAGAACCCTTCCAGAAGCTGCTCCCACCTCCCAGAAGAAGGACGCCAGGGTATAAAAATAGGATCTTCAGACCCACTCTTCAGTTTACTACTGGACCTGCGGAAGGACTCTGAGGACTACCTGCTGCTGTGACCTGCTGTGAACTCTGCATGACTGCTGCTGTACCTGGAAGGACTGCTTTGCTGTCTGGAGCCTGCCTTGAACCCTCAGAGGCCAACCCTGCTATTGAGCCCTACATCCTCACCTGAACACAGGGCTACCAGAGAGACTCCAAGGGCTCATTTGCTGACCTCCTGTGCAGAGCCCCAGGGACACAAAAGGCTCCCACCATCTTGAACCCTCACCTGGAACCAGCCTGAGTGAGTTCTGACACACCAAGAGGCGTCCCTCAAGTCCTGGATACTTGGTTGTGGTGCTAAAGGTGCCCAGATGTCCAAATCCCAAAACTGAGGACCAGAAAGAGACCAGGACCAACCTGCGCACCTATCCGCCTGGGGTGCATCCCTGGTTGGATTGACTTTTCGGCTACTCCCTCTACATTCTTCTCCACAACAGCAAATCCTTTTCTGTGGTCCTTTGCCATAGGGTTATCAAACCTCGTGGTACTGTTTTCGGCTACAGCACTCTGCCTCGTCCTGCTACAGATTTTTGACTTCCATTTAAGAGACTAAGTCCGAACGTAGATATCTTCACCGCGGCTATCCAATGACGACGCTGCCTTCTCTGACACCTCCTGCAGCTTTGCCTCGCTGAACTTTTCCTTCTCAGAACATTTTTCTCAAGACTTTTTATGAAGTCTGAAGGTAAGCGCTGACTAGGGCCAATCCACTTCTTGTATCACGCTCCATTGCAGTCGGTCATATTTTTAAACTTTGAGCCAGTCTCGTGCGACTAGATGTTCGCTGTTGGTGCTTGGATCTTTTAGGTTCAAGTTTTTATTAAAAACTTTAAAAATTCATAACTCCGGTTCTATTGATTGATTTTACTTGTGTTTGGGTCAAATAATTTATTAAAATGTACTCTATTTTTCTAAATTGGTTTGGGTTTTTTCTTGTGTTGTATTTCCACCTTATTGCTTTTTATGTACTGCATAAATACTTTACACATTGCCTCTAAGTTAAGCCTGAATGCTTTTTGTGCCAAGCTACCAAGGATTAAGCACAAGTTAATTTAGTGACTTTTTGTGTTTTAACCTGCAAGGGATTGTGGCTGTTGCTTGACTAGGGCTCACACCCCCAGTCAACCAACAACCCAATTGCTCACAGTTTGGTATTTACTGGGAGAGATAAAAACCCTCCGGTTGTATATTTGTCTCTGGAAAATGAGGAATTACATAGGGAATTTTTGTTCCCCTGTGTCAATCAATCTATAGATACTTTATTTGATTAAATAAAAACCACAAAAGTACATCACTTGCATAAAAACAAAGATAAAAAGTGCATTTCATCTTAAATACATATCTTCAATATTTAAGTACTGTAAAAGGATTCAGTTTAAAAGGGCCTTTGCATAATTTGAGCTGCTCAAACGTTTTTTCCTAGTTCTGAGAGCACCCACCAAAAAGCTTGCCACATGAAAGCAAATTTTGAGGGACTGTAACATTTGAAGGTGGATCAGGGCTGGTTTTACCTGCCAAAATCCGTTCCCTCTGCACAACGGTAAAATATAACATTGTCTTAGGGTCTGGTAATGATCACAAAATACAATAAAGTGCACTGTATCTTGGACCGAGAAATTATCACATGAGCATGGCCCTTGGCCTTCCGGCTTATGCTGCCCCTGGGGTTCTGCTAAAAGCCAATGCAAAAGGTTCAATCTTAAACGATTTTAAAGAAAGTGATGATTGGGTAAAATAACCATGATTAAATAGTGTTCCATTGTAGTCGGCCATACTTTTCGACTTTGAACCAGTCTTGTGCGATTAGATGTTCGCAGTTGGTGGGTTGATCTTTTAGGTGCACGCTTTTACTAAAAACATTAAAAATTCATAACTCCGGTTCTACTGATTGATTTTTGTTTTGTTGGTGTCAAATGATTTATTAAAATGTACTCTATTTTTCTAAGGTTTGGGATTTTTCTTGTGTTGTAGTTCCTCTTTATTGCTTTTTGTGTTCTGCATAAATACTTTACACATTGCCTCTAAGTTAAGCCTGAATGCTTTCTGTGCCAAGCTACAAAGGGTTAAGCACAGGTTAATTTAGTAACTTTTTGTGTTTCACCCTGCAAGCGATTGTGGCTGTTGCTTGACCAGGGCTCACACCCCCAGTCAACCAACAACCCAATTTCTCACAGTTTGGTATTTACTGTGAGAGAGAAAACCCTCCGGTTGTATGTTTGCCTCTGTAAAATGAGGAATTACACAAGGAATTGGTGTTTCCCTGTGAATTCCTCCAGTGTCAAATTTACCACGTTTTTCCCCTGGTACATTTTGGCAAATTGGACCTTCGGAAATTTCCAGGGAAAAAATTTGGTGGTGGTGGGTTTACCATAAATCTAGTACTTCTGATCCCTGTGCATATAGAAGTTATCTAGAGGATCAGAATGTAACCACCCCCCACCTGTAATCTAGGCCGAAGAATGAAGACTGGGAAAACAAAAGAAAAGCTTCATAGCCAAGTGAAAAAAATCAATGTCCTCAAGTGAACTAGATGCTAATTACATATTTTTTTTCCAGAATTTATGAGAAATCCATGTGTGGATGCAGGCTTGATTCCTCCCCTGGTACAGCTGCTAAACTCCAAAGACCAGGAGGTGTTGCTACAAACCGGACGTGCCCTTGGAAATATATGCTACGATAGCCGTAAGTGTTTAAATACTAAAATATGCTTTTGAAAATCCGCTTCCCACCTTTTAACTGCTCTACCGTTGACCTCATTTATCTTTTTTATTTTTATTTTAAGTAAACACGGCATCATGAACTGGCATAAACTGTGAACTGTTGTATGGGGGGTGGACTAGATTATATTATGATGTGCTGGCGATCCTGCTCCTGAGCACATTTGTAAGAAAAAGATACAAAAGCAGCTGTGTACATGGCAAGAGCTATTTGTTAATTTTTGAGTTATGAAAGAAAGGGTCCCTTTCCCCCTTTGGAATTATTTCCAGTATCACCTGTCACCATGACAAAAACGTGTCAACTGACCACAGTAATCGGACCAGGCAGATCGACTTAATTCCTTGTTCTACAAACCATGTTTTTAAAAACTCCCCTGAAAGCATTACTTCCTCAAGATCTTGGTTACCTTTTGTAAACATGCTGTTTAATTATGCTATTGTTATTCATATTAAAACATTGTGATTGTTTTATATTCGCGGTAATTGAAAATTGATTGACCTCTGGTTGAAAATTGTCTTGGATTTTTTTTCCCTGAAAATCCCGGAGTAGAAGATATGGATTATGCTGTTGTCATCGAATGGATAAAATCCGTGGCTCGCGACAGTGGCGTTTGCGCGATTGGCAAGAGCTTGTCAGTCTATGTTTGGAGTAACTTTCTGACTCTCCATTACTCCCTTTGATCATTGTGTACTTGATGCAAACCTGGACTATAGTTGATCTTTGACTCCTCTTGCAGTCTTACTCAAATGTTGCCTTAATGCATCTTCGGTTACCTTGTGCCTAGTACAGTGTCCCGTCATCACTATCACAAGGACACTTAGTCCTGAATTGGTTGGAACTGGCCGGAGAGCTATGGTAATGAAGAACAGATGCACTTCTCAGAAGGCCTTACATCATACCATTACTCATGATATTTTCAATTCAGTAGATTAAGTGCTAGCCTGGAGTCAGTTATTGTCTTACTTGGTGCTGAGGTTCAGACAAAGGACTTCTATTTTTAAGCAGTTTGCTGCATTATATTTCATTCTTTGATTCAGAGGCAAGTGTGGTGGTGATGGGTGTTGTGGCCAGCTCACACTGTGGCTAACCTCGGCTCCTTTCGTCATGCACTTTAAATAAAACCCAAGCTGTGCCCCCCAGTAGGTACCTCTTTCAGCAGAGTCTGGCTGCTGATGTGGAAACTAGAACTGATCTCCACAGCTCGCCAGAGACACACAGTGGCTCTTCATCCAGCACTAGATGCAGCTGAAAATATTCCAGTGGGTTTCACTCTGGGTTTCGTTTTAGGTCGAAGCCTACCAGACAGAGCAGCTGTGTGGTTTGCTAATGACATCTTGGGGACATCCGGAAAGCTTTACTGGGAATGCTTTCCGCCCGTTGCTTACCATTGGCTTTTTGGTTTGTAACTCACATTTTCTTGCTTTCTATTTGCTTCGTCACGCCACTCTCCGCCACAACACTCTATGCCACTGTACTCTGCAACCCTGCACACTGCCACTCTACTCTACGCCAATGTACTCTACTCTGTACTTCTCCACTCTACGCCAGTGCACTCTAAGCCCACCACTCTACGCCACTCTGATCCACTCTGCACCACTGCACTCTGCACCACTGCACTCTGCACCACTGCACTCTGCACCACTGCACTCTGCACCACTGCACTCTGCACCACTGCACTCTGCACCACTGCACTCTGCACCACTGCACTCTGCACCACTGCACTCTGCACCACTGCACTCTGCACCACTGCACTCTGCACCACTGCACCACTCTACCCTGCACCACTCTACCCTGCACCACTCTACCCTGCACCACTCTACCCTGCACCACTCTACCCTGCACCACTCTACCCTGCACCACTCTACCCTGCACCACTCTACCCTGCACCACTCTACCCTGCACCACTCTACCCTGCACCACTCTACCCTGCACCACTCTACCCTGCACCACTCTACCCTGCACCACTCTACCCCTGCACCACTCTACCCTGCACCACTCTACCCTGCACCACTCTACCCTGCACCACTCTACCCTGCACCACTCTACCCTGCACCACTCTACCCTGCACCACTCTACCCTGCACCACTCTACCCTGCACCACTCTACCCTGCACCACTCCACTCTACGGCTCTACCCTCTACTCCGAAACAATCTACTCTGAGCCACTCCACCCTACACCACTGCAATCTAGACTCTACCACTCTACTCTGCGCCACTCTACGGCACTGCAGTCCACTGCACTCTATGCCTACACTCTACACCACATTACTAATAAACAACACACTCTACGCCACTGCATTCTACGCCAGTCTACTCTGCACCACTGCACTCTATGCCACTATACTCTACAACACTATAACCCACTGCACTTTACACCATTGTACTCTATGCCTCTGCACTCTATGCCACTCTGCTCTGCATCACTGTACTCTATGCCACTCTACTCTGCGTCCCTTTACACCACTCTACTCTATGCCATTGCGCTCCACGCCACTCAACACTAAACCACTACACTGTACCCAGTGTACTGTACACAACTTTATTTAAAACCATTGCATTCTACACCACTGCACTCTACGCCAACTACTCTGTATCACTGCACTCTACGCCACTATGCTGTACTATGCCACACTTTATGCCACTTCACTCTACACCATTGCACGCTACGCCACTCTATACCATTGGGCTCTATGTCACTGCTCTCTACGCCACTCTATTCTACTCTGCACCACTGTACTGTATGCCACTGCTCTCTACAGGACTCTACTCTGCAACACTCTATTCTGCTCTATGCCACTGCAGTCTATGCCAATGCACTCTACTCAATGCATTCTTTGCCACTCTACTCTGTAACACTGCACTCTCTGCCACTGCACCACTTTACTCTGTGCCATTTCACTCTACGCCACTCTAATCTATTGTGCACCAACACACTCTATGCCACTTAACTCTACACCTCCGTACTCTACTATGCACCACTCTACTGTATGCCAATGCGCTCTACTTTACTATGCACCCCTGCACTCTTCGCCACTGCACTCTGCACCACTCCAGTCTAGGCTACTCCACTGTATTCTGCAACACTCCACTCTATGCCAGTGCACTTTATGCCACTACTGTATGCCACTTCACTCTACCCTGCACCACTCCAATCTATGCCACTTCACTCTACTCTGAAACAATCTATTTACATCACTGCACTCTATTCCACACTACTCTATGCTGCGTCACTCTACGCAACTCTACTCTGTGCCATTGCACTCTACGCCACTCTACACTAAACCACTACACTGTACCCAATGCACTCTACACCACTGCACTAGCCAACTACTTTGAATCACTGCACTCTACGCCACTATGCTGTTCTTTGCAGCACTCTGCGCAACTGCACTCTAAACCCCTGCACGCCACGCCACTCTACATCATTGTGCTCTGTCACTGCACTCTACGCCACTCTGTTCTACTCTGCACCACTGTACTGTATGGCACTAATCTCTACAGCACTCTACTCTGCAACACTCTATTCTACTCTACGACACTACACTCTACGCCAATACACTCTACTCAATGCACTCTAAGACGCTCTACTCTACAAGACTGCCCTCTCCACCACTAAACTCTCCGCCACTAAACTCTCTGCCACTGCAGGCTACGCCACTCTACAACATTGCGTTCTACATCACTGCACTCTACGCCACTCTGTTCTACTCTGCACAACAGTACTGTACGCCACTGTACACCAATGCACTCTACACCACTACACTTTAGGACACTCTACTCTGCAAGACTGCACCCTCTGCCACGAAACTCTGCTATTCTCCACCGCTGCACTCTATGCCATTGCACTCTACTCTGCACCACTCATCTCTATGCCATTGCACTCTACGCCACTACACGGCACTCTAATCTGCACCACTCAGCGCCACTGCACTCTACACGACTCTGCGCCACTCTGCTCTTCACCTCTGCACTCTGCCCTGCACCACACCACTTTGCTGTGAACCACTTCACTCTGAAACAATCTACTCTATGCCACTGCACTCTACGCTACTCTGCGCCACTGCACTCTGCGCCACTCTACTCCACTCTGACGCTCTACTCCATTAAACTCTCCTTCACTCCACTCTACAACACACTGCTCCACTCTGTGACACTGTGCAAGACGACTCTACAACGCTCTACACAAGTCCTTCTACGCCACTCCATGCCACTTTACTCCACTCTGTTCTATGACACACTCCACCCTGACACGCCACTCCATGCCACTCCACTCTGACACTGTGCCACTCTACTCCTCTCTACGCACTCTATTCTATTCCACTCTACTACACTACTCCACTCTATTCCACTCCACGACAATCTAATCCGCTCTACACCACTCTAATTTACAACACTCTACTCAACACCCTCTACTCCACTCCACTCTGCTCTACACCACTCCACTCTGCACCACTCCACAACACTCTATGCCACTCCACTCTGACGATCTGCTCCACTACACCACCCAACTCTACAACACTCTACTCCACTCTATGCCCTTTCACTCTACACCCTCCATGTCACTCCACAACACTATGCCACTTCACTGTACGCCAATCCATGACACTCCACTCAGTTCTTCTCTACACCACTCCACGACTCTCTATGCCCCTCCATAACTCCCCACTGTACTCCACGACACTCTACTTACTGCCTCGGACTAATGCCAGTAAAACGGATATTTTAGTGGTAGGGAAATAACCTTCCATCTGGTCCTCGAGTTGGTGGCCCAGTATTTTAGGATCTCCACTCTCTCCAGGCCACAAAGTCAAAAATCTTGGAGTTTGGTTTGGCTCCACCCCATCCTTTTCCGATCAAATTTCCGCCCTCACAGGTACCTGTTTCGGGATACTAAAAATGCTTAAGAAAATCCTAGGGCTCATCCCGGACTGTGCCAAAAAGACGGCGGTCCAGGCCCTGGTGACGTCCAGATTAGACCACTGTAATGTTCTCTATCTGGGGGCATCGAAAAGGGGCATATATGTGCTCCAACGGGTGCAAAAAGCGGCGCTCGGATGCTGTTAAATATCCCCAGATTTGCGCCCACTGTCCGTGCCATGGAAACTCTCCACTGGTTCCCTATTGAGGAGAGGATCTCCTTCAAATCCCTGTGTTATGCCCACAGAATACTACAGGGCAAAGGCCCGAATTATCTCCGCTCTATGATACATTCGTACCACCGCACACGCTGCCTGAGATCGGCCGGAACTGGACTGGTTAGCATTCCTAAATTCAAGAAAATGCTTTGGTGGCATCTCCTTCAGACACCTGGCTGCCAAGCAGTGGAATTCACTGCCTCTGCACCTCAGACTGGAGACGTCAGAATCAGCTTTTAGGAAACATCTTAAAACTTGGCTGTTTAGGAAAAATCTCACCCCTTAGTAATACTCCGCCCAGTCCTCTCTTAATGCCTTGATGGAATCCAGCGCGGGGACACTCCGTAATGGAGTAACCAAGCACTTTACAAGCTGCAAATAATAATTAAAAAAAAATACTTTACAACACTTTTCGCCACTCTCCTTTACGCCAATAACTTTTAGCCATATTGAAGAACAGCTGGGAAGCTGGTGTACAACATGGCTAAAACAAAGCCAGTAGCTCTACATAGGCGAGACCTATTGGCTATGCCGATGCTTGTTTATACCAGGCTCTCCATTGGTACTGCGGGTGCTATTTTCCGAAAGTTGCAGTCAGGTTATCGCCCACTTTTTTGAATCAGTGTTGCTTTTGCCAAAATGCCCACCTGTTGCATCTGACATTGCATAGTGCCTTATCTGCTTCAATTATTTCTGCTGTTGCGTCTAGTACACATGCCGATCAAGACTGAAATTTCTACTTCTGGGTGGAATTGGCCCAGAGTAACAGGAGCTCTCACAGAGCCCTGGAACAGACATCCCTTGTCTGGTAACACACCCTTGTTGTTGCTCACAAACAGCACAGCAGATTGGATGCTTAGCATGGGCCTGTTATGCCAAACACCTATGGACTGAAGTAATGTGGATAGATGCTACTGTCATAAATAACTTCTCAATCACTATTTTAATAATTAGGACTACAGATTCGAAAATGCACAACGAGGCACTACACCGGCTTCTTTTCCTTCATTGCTGTTCTTTTTATTCCCCAAACCCCATTGTGTCAGATCTGCGTTGGAGTTCTGCACAGTTGATTTGCCTTGTGTAATTCTGAGAGTTGTATTTCCAACCTACTACCTTTCTTGTAAAACAAGGCTATGAATCCAAAGATAAGAAGACTTATTTAATATTCTTTCTTTTTTTAATCTTTTTATTGATCATTTTATATTAACAGTAGATACACATAACATTCCAGGATAATTCCTTGGCATCATACAGCGTTCACATTTCCAGATACAATACAGAATAAATTGTTCCAGGTTAAGTATATAAGTACCTTGTCAGTCGGTATTTACAGTGGGAAATTGTTGCTCCCAATTTTAGCCAGCAAACATTAAACAATTAAACAACTGCAACTGTCCGCAGATCCGCATTGTGTTAGTATCGGCGTGGTCAATGAGAGGGGGAGAGGAAATCCGGAGCAGGTGAGTGGATTCTGGGCACTCGTACTGGCCATGTGTTAGAAATGGTGTCTCTAGTTGGCAGTCGGTATGCACCCTGTCCAAGTAGGAACTCTCACTCTAGTCAGGAAAAGTAAGTTACACAACTAAGATAACCCCTGCTCAACCCTTGTTAGCTTGGCACGAGCAGTCAGTCTTATCTCAGAAGCAATGTCTAAAGTATTTGTACACACACACACACACACACACACACACACACACACACACACTAACAGTGAAAACACTACAAAAGGTCTCCACACCAGTTTTAGAAAAATAGCCAATATTTATCGGAGTAAAACAAGACCAAAACGATAAAAATCCAACATAAACATAAAATATGAATTTTGAAGAGAATACACTTAAAAATACAGTTCCTTGAAGTCGATAGGGCCAACCGGGGCTATTGTGGCGTCGTGAACAACACAAATCCAACAGTTCAGTGATACAGCATCGGACAGACCCGTAAAACTGTACCTTTGGAAGTGAAGAGGCCTCAGGGACCTTGCAATTAAATCCGAAGTTGAGGAGTTGCCCGCGTCCGTGGGCATCGGTTCCGAAACTAGGGCAGAAGTCGTTGAGGCCTTGTAGTCGCACACGCTGGCGATCGAGCTCTGCAATGTCGAGGTCAGGAGCACTGTCGTCGGAGGGGCTGTGCCTGTGATGTCGTCGCGGTCCATGCGTCGTGCCCTTCTCGAGCAGTGACTGCTACGTCGGTGCTGGCATTGGCGCTGAAGTGCTGTCATCGGCAGACTCTGGGCTGCAATGTGAGATGAGGCGATGCATCGTGCTCTTCATGAGCGGTGCCCTGCGCCATGGTGCAGGCAGATGCGTCGGAGACTAGGTCGGAGTCGATAGCGCTGTCTTTGGTACGCCAGGGGCTTCGATTTCTTCGAGGCAATGCGTCGTGCTCATCACGAGTGGTGACCATGGCTTTGGTGCAGGCAGCGGCATCGGGGATGGCGTTGGGTTTGCTTTTCTGGAGGTTACAGCACAACCACTTAGTTCCAAGGGCCCAGGACTGGTTTTGGCTACAATTCTTTGTAGTGCACAAGACCCTGCCTTTCCCTGAGCTGGATCCAGATACACTACAGGGGGTTAGAGACAGCTTTGTGTGAGGACAAGCACAGCCCTATTCAGGTGTCCGTGACAACTCCTCCCACCACTCTAGCTCTGGAAGGCCCATAAGCCTGGTGATGGCCCATCAGAATATGCAAGGCACACCTCAACTCCTTTTGTGTGACTGTCTAGAGTGAATGCACAAGAGCCCAACTGTCAGCCAACCCAGACGTGGATTCTACAGACAGGCAGAGGCACAGAACGGATCAGCAAGAAAATGCCCACTTTCTAAAAGTTGCATTTTCCAACACGCAATTTAAAAACCAACTTCAACAAAAGATGTATTTTTAAATTGTGAGTTCAGAGACCCCAAACTCCAAATCTCTATCTGCTCCCAATGGGAAATTACACGTTCAGAGGGTTGCCACACTTTCCATGAAATGGCAATGGCACTTTTGGCCAGTATTAGTCCTAAATCAATAAATCTGACAGTGAGTTTGTTCTTTTGAGCATGGCTGTAGGCCTAGTAGGCATGTCCTTATGTCTTGGGACATGTGATCAAGTCGCAGGACCATACCATGTGAATGAACTCTGCGATGTCCATTCGACTTGGTATATATTTTCGCCAAATGGCTTGGCGTCAAAATGTTTGCTGCAAATTAATAAATTGATTATATTTAAAATGTGAATTTTTCATTACACTCCCAGTATATCTTAAAATCTTGTCCCAGTCGGTATCGGTGACCTCACTGTCCAGAGCTCTCTCCCATTTGTGTTTGAGTGGGTCAAAGGGCTTGTGCAGTGAAGCTAAATCGACCCATGAAGGAGTGTTACGGCGTGGCCATCTGCCCCGTGCGTCAGTAGCCTATGTAGTGTGATGTCAGTTTGTGGCTCCTCCTACCCTCCACCCCATGTGTCCGCTATCACGCTCATTAGTACACAGTGTGTGAGGAAGTGGCCCTGCCCAGCTCCCACTGGTTAGTAAGGGAGTCGTAGGTATGATGGGTTTCATTGTAGAAAAAATCACCCACTGTCAGCGCCTTGGCTTCTCCCTACACTCACTGGTAATGGCGCACAACCAGTGCTTTGAATTGTGGCGTGGGCTAAAGCGGGATCTCTAGGGTGTACACCACACCCAGTTTAGCGCATCTCAGGAACAGCTGCCAGCAGTTCCTGTTTACTCTCACTTCCCTAGTGGCATCCGGGGGTAGGGAAACCCCACCCAAAAGTGCTTCATAAAGGATAGCAGGGTTAGCGTTTTCTGAAGTTCTTCGCAGATGCCGGGTACCCCTAGAGCCAGCAACCTCATTGCCCATTGCAGCTGGGCTGTCAAGTAGTATGCTTCAGTGTGGGGCCTCTAGGTCTAAATCGTCGATTGGGCGCTTCAACATGGTTAGTGGCACTCTGCGCCTACTCAAGCCCCAGACCAGCTGTCGGAGCAACGCGTCAATGTCCCGAATGAATCTTCCTGGAAGGATAAGCCGTAGCGACACAAAATACTATAGGACTCTGGGCAGCAACAATGTCAGCGATGACTGTCCTGCCCATTGGTGACAGCGGCAGCACATATCAGAAGCCCATGGATTTTTGGGCAGCCTGGTCTCGTCCCTGTACACTTGCACTCTGAAGTACCAAAATGTATCCGCCTCCCATGGTATCATGGTGAAGTCGGTCCAGTTGCCGCATCCGGCAGGAACAAACAGGACTTACTCCAATTAATGGACAGTCCTGATACTTGGCAGAATTGTATCAAAAGCGTGACCACTGGGGAAGAGTGACAGTTCAGTATTGCAGAGATATATTAATGTGTCATCTGCATACATAGACACAATGTGGGTGGCTTGGGGTAATCATATGCCCCAGTCAGAGGCCTTTGTACGCAGTGCATGAGTTAACTGTCCCATTGCCAGGGCAAAGAGGGGGGGGGGCAGCCCTGTATTGTCCTCCTCCCAATTGGCCACGCATCCGACACCCCCGTGCCTGTGCGGACTATCTCTGCGGGCTGCTCATATAGGAGTTTGATCCACTGTAGGATATTGGGACCGAACCCGTACGTCTGCAGCACTGCAAACAGATATGGCCACAAACTCGTATCAAATGCTTTTTTGATATATGTCGAAAGAAATACCGGTAGTGTTGCCTCCAAACCTTGCTCGGTCCATTACATGGATCAGTCTCCAAAGATTGAATGCAGTACTTCGGCCAGGTATAAAGCCACACTGGTCTAGATCGACCAGCGTAGGCAGATATTGTTGTATGCGTAGTGCAAGGAGATTCCTCAGGATCTGCCTGTCAGTATTAATCGTTGACAGTGGACGGTGCGACCGAACATCCGTAGAGTCATGGTTTTGCTTGGATAGCACTACAATCAGGGTGTCTCTTAAATTATGGGAGGACCCCCATCTCGAACACCTCCATAAAGACAGTAAGTAGAAGCGGGGCTAGTCGGGTCTTATACAACAAGTAAAACTCTTCCGGGCCAGTTGTATTCCCTGTTGGAAGTTGTTTGATCACCATCATTAGTTCTTCTAGCGTTATGGGGTCTTTGAGGGCCAGCCCCTGGGATTGGCTAAGTATCGGGAGGTTCAGCTGCGCCAGTTATTCAGTAATCTCCGAGAGGTAGTGACTTGAAGGGGGGGGGGTAAAGGGTTTGGTAGTATTGTGCGAAGATGTCATTTATTTCAGCCTATGTGTGTCGAAGTGGCCCGCCCCCCATCATCCTGGATCACTCAGATAGGCGTTCTCCTTTGCCCAGCTCTCGAGCCACACAAGGAGCCAACCCGCTCTATCCCCCTTGTAAAGTTGTTGCGTGATGTATTCTCGGTAGTGCACATTCCGCAATCGAGCTAAGTGCTGCTCATATTGTCGCCTGACTTATTTCATTTTCATTTGCTGAAATAACGGTATAGATCAGCAAGTGCTGTTTATAATGGTACATGTGTCATTTTAAACTAGTAAAGTGAAACTGGAAATTCAGTAAATAAATAGCCTGTGTGCTGACACGGTTTGCTATGATAAAAATAATTTCTAGACTTCTGTCTTACTTTAAAATATACAATGAAATAATTCGGTTACCTGAAAAAGATTTTTCTTCTGTATTCATTGCCCTGGAGTATGCAGCCAGCACACGTGCAGCATTTAGTCCTAAAAGAGAGCGCATGTAGATGTTTACTAGTGTGATCAATTAAATATGCTACTCATTCTCCTTAAGGGTAACCATTCAAAATGACTTCAGATGATCGATCTGTTGCAGTCCTATGTAAAGACCAACATATTCTTATATCAAATAATTATTTTATATTTTGTATTTTATGCCTTTTTAGCTGCAGTTTTGCATTAAATATGTGCAAACATTCTTAAAGTCACTCTCTCATAGAGTGATAGAACACATTGTTCATTGAACCTATGGCTGTTTCATGCAATCATGTTACTTCAGGATCATTAGCGCCATTATCATACTGGGGGCGTGGGCAGTGGACGGCGCCGGGGGTTGGGACTTAAAAAAATAAAATAAACATCACTTACCTGCTGCTCCGTTTGCCAGGTGCCTCGTTGCTCATGCTCCTCTCCTCCACCGGAAGTGGATTGGCCTGAAAGCATAGGCTCCTCACCCCAAACGCCGTGAGAGCAGCACCAGGATTGGTCTGAGCAGCCTCGTTTGCCGCTCAGACAATGCCTGGGAGTCTGTGGTGTTTCTCCAACCTGGCTGTGGAACCACTTTCAAAGCCTGACGTTCCCCCTTGTTGTCCTGGCGCAAATGTTCAAAACAGCCCAGGCTCCCATCTTCTCTTAGCTCTACCATCCATTCTCTCTCTCTCCTTCTCTACCCTCCCTCCGTCTTTCAGCCCCGATGTGCCTGTTGTAATTACCCCCAGGGCGCTGGGGAAAATGACAGTCACCGGCAGCGGCCTTTCAAAACTGGCCTCCCATGGCTCCAGCCCACTGACTCTGCCGAAAACCCCAGGCAGACCAAAATGTGTACAAATAATGTGTACAAAAAATGTACACTGTCTGAACGAACAACCATGTTTTAAGCAGTTTTCTAATTTGATGCGTGCTTTGCTGATGTTTTAACTCCAAAAGAAGCTTATTTCACAGTTGGTAGCCAAAAAACAAAATCTTCTGCCACTGAAGTGAGTTTATGCTTTTTAAATTTGAAAAGTTTATAAACATTGCGAAAAAGTTAAAAATAACTTCACAAATTGTAGAAGTGAATCATCTCACTGCTGCATAAAGCGCTAGCTTCTAGCAGTGCATAATTTGTAAAAGACTAGTTTCCTGGCCCAAAGTTTTGCTCAGAATGCCGCATCCAACGCTACTGGATGTCTGGGGTTCAGTATACCAGTCTTGATTGCCTCATGACTCTTTCAACTACCACACAACACTCCCTGCCCTTTTATCTCACTTTTGCAGATTCTTGTTCATCCCTGCTCTCCCCCCTTGTCCAGGGACGGGCTTCGCTTTAGTGCAATCAGGCAGGGCCCCAGAGGCTGGTCTTACAGGTCAGTAAGTAGGCTGTCTGTAGGTTTTATGGTCTGGTGTCCCCGTTTTTACTGTTGATTTCTCTGATATTACTACAAACATTGCCTGTAGTAAGCACAAATACATATTGTCTCCTATATCCTGCAAAACAACTATACAGCTTGTCTTTAAAAGTCTAAAATAGCCTTGATTTGCAAATGTGGGCCGCTTTTTTTTAGCTATCTTATTCGCTAATGGGGGCCACTTTTAATTTGTGCACAGGCCTATATTCTGTCCCAGTCCGACTGTGCCTTTGTCACTGTTTTTACATCATTCTCACAATCCTTCTTTCTGCCTTTCATGCTTGTACTGATCACGAAAAATAAGTCCCAGTTCTCAAAAATGAGCGCACAGGAACCCCACTTGCAACCACCAGCTCAAATTAAGCACTGCTCAAGGGCCAAGGCTGCTTTAATATTGACCAACATATGGCCAACAGGTGAAATGTGGCAAGCGCACCGGCACACTTCAACAAGCATTTACAATGCAATAGGGATCGCACTTACGAGAGTTTGAGCTATTGGCATTGTAAATGACAATGCGAATAGCAATTGCGAGGCCTATTGCATTGCAAACGCAATTTCTGTGGAAGCAACCCATGGCGCGCTTTCACGTTAATGGCGGTCTCGCCCCTTTCTTTAGACCCGCTCGTCTAAAGAAAGGGACGCGGCCGCCATTAAAGTGAAAACGCTGTATGGGTGATTTTACAAAAAAAGCATCTGTTTGTCAAGTTGACAAACATATGTATTTTTTTGTAAAAGTGCCCCATGCCACAGTTTGACTTTATTAGCGGGCACCCCTTTCAAGAAATGGGAAAAGTTACCTTTAACACATCCTCCCAGCCTCAGAGCATTAGCTCCAACTATGGAAGAGTGGATTTATAAAGCAGCTCATAGTGGGAAAGGTGATTATTTTGGGGTCCCCCCCAACTTAAGGTGAGGGCCCAGATGATAACCTAGAAAGGAAAAGCATGCCGTGCGGAATGATTTTGTGGTGGTCCCATCGTACTTGGAACACCACAGGCTGAGTTATGGGCAAATATTTGTTTTGTCCAAAGGGCCCCGCAAAGCATTATGGGGTGAGTTTCCTAATGCAGTGAATTTTATAGTATCTGATCCCCTGCTGAGTCGGGGAGAGCCACAGTAAAGTTTTACTTTTGTTTACTTTACTTTCTGCGGGCTCCCAGCGCCTTTCCCTTTTTTGAATGCGCGCACAAAAAAAGCATTTGTTTGTCAAGTTGACAAAGAAATGCTTTTTTTGTAAAAGTGCCCCATGACACGCTTTCACAATAGTCGGCCGCGCCGTTTTTTACAAGAGCGGTGTCTAAAGAAAGGGGCGCAGCCGTCATTTTAAAATTAAAAAAAGAAAGTGTTGCGAGAGAGCTTGTCCTGCCTGCAACAGCATGGCAGAAATCCATTTAGCAAAATAGTGCTCAGAGGCTGTAATTAAAGCCTATCGAGTAACGACACATGTAACAGGGAGTGTCGGCATGGGAGGTTACAAATTGAGACAAGGCGGTACTAAGGAGGGTCTACTAAGCCTATTGACCAATGAAAAGCCACAGTTTCCAAAGGACAATCACACAAGCCAATGAAAAATATGGGCGAAGAGTGGGCAGAGCATCAAGTCCATACCACAAAACAGCATGCCTTGCAGAGCAGCACATGCGCTGCCCAGGCTCGACCTAAAAAGCTGTACCGGATTAAATGTATTTAGGAAGATCAGAACAGCTAAAAACTGCTTGGGCTTCAAAACACTGAAACCAATGCCTGTTGTCGATTTAAACTGCTCTGCTGATGGAATTTAAAAAAAAAAAAGTTAGCAGACAATACCCTCGTGCAACAGAAAACAGTGTTAGCGTTAAAAGTAAAACACATTTTTTCAGAGCTAACTTGCGTGCTTTGTTCAAAACTATTCTGTTATTTATAGGGTTGGTTTGTGTTCTCCGCAAAGGCGCTTCCGATACACTGTTAGATATTTTGCATGCCAACATTGCTAATCTCTAGCGAATGTGTTACCTTGACGATGTGTAGTCACTGTTTACTCTAAATAGGACCCCTGAGAATTAAGTTGCACAGAGGAGAGTGCTATCGGTGTTATGGCACACTAGATATCACCTTGTTCTCTGTAGAAGTACAAAAGTAAAATTCTTACAAAAATTCTTACAAAAAGCCTTATTACAGTAACAACAATCTTTCCCACAGTCTGCGTCTTTGTTATATATTGATGCCATGTGTTATTCCCTCTTGTTTGTTTTGCCTTGTACTCTATGCTGGGTTATATCCTCCCCGCCACAGTCACCCCCATCCCCGCCCCATGAACTCTCTTTGCCTCCTTGATTTCACCTAGATGGGTTTAGAATGTTGGTGGCTGAATATTCGCGCGAGACAAGGGGTCACCACCCATCTGAGAGCTGTGATTGTGCATTTATCGCTTTTATCTAAAAAAAAAAAAATCCTGTTTTCCCCAACTTGATAAACATTCCTTAAAGTCTGTTTCCATAGCCGATTTCGACACCACCATAGTCTGCTTCAAGTCGCTTTGTTTGTCAATCTCACATTGTTTTCGATTTATCTGCTTTATTGACATTATAACTGTCATGCTTGAGTCCATGTTAGTGGTCATTTTAGAAGTATCCCCTATGCTCCCTCCATATCTCTCTGTTTGCAGGTCATAAATCCTAGGAAGTTCTAACAGGCCAATTAGATGCAAGTGAATTGGCAGAAGATTCCCCATAATTCTTGTTTTCAGTGAACTCTGATAACCACTGTCAAATGTGACATTTACTCGCTTGTAGGTCTTTTTGTAACGTTCTGGAAAACTTTTCATGTAACAAGTAAAGGATAATGGAGATGCACAGCCAGACATCCAAAGCCCTACCTACAACCTCCATGACACTATCTGGCCACCATTCCCAAGCATGGCATCCTCTGCTTCTTTTCCTGCATCTTGCTAAAGGTTACGCCCATTAGCACTACAGAGGTGACAGAAATTTGTGTCTAGGTGTAGGTTGCTGAAAACCTTCCAGTGTGAAAACCGTATAGCCAACTGACACATTCATTGGATGATATAATCAGTGGTGTCATCTGTCATCAATGATGTCATCAGTGATGTAATTTAACATTTCATGAGTGATGTAATATGTGAGGCCAACTTAAGGTAAGAACTTAGTGGCATACATAACTATAATATCACTTTCACTTTTTTTTCCCCCAGTGAATTTCATTTTTAAAAAAAAACCATATTCAGTCAACTCCCCACCGCTGAGCACAACTTTCAGCCAGAGGCCGGGCCCTGCGCCTACGCCATGCAGGCAGCCGGAACCCTCTGTGTGCATGGACTTAGGATGTGTGCTACAAAGGGCTGGCTGCAGGGCCTGGCCTCTGGCCAAGCCCTGCAGCCAACCCTGCATGGGCGGTCAACCCTTGCTCTGCACGACCTATAGCCATGCACATCGGCGGGTTAGATGGTGGGCCTGGCCCCCCCCCGCAGGTAGCCAACTACCCCCCCACAAACGCTGTGCACAGTTTTTGAGGGGGTGGCCACAGCCACTGCACCAACCCATGCTACAGGTGGCCATACCCCCGCTTCACACAACCTTTGGCCATGCTCAACGCAGGGTTGCCCACACTGAATGGCCTACGGCCAAACCCTTCCTCCAGTCCCCCACGGACGCCAATCGCCCGATGGAACCAGACCCTAAGTTTTATTTATTTATTTCTCATGACTGCCTCTAAAGCTACACTTTCATGATACGTCAGGACCTTGCAAGCTTCACCTAGTGAAGTTTGCGCGGTTTGAGATACCAAGGGTGATGATGCTTGAATGACAGTATTGCGGAAGTAAGCAGCACATTTTTGATAACTTTTGAGCCTTGGGTGTGGCGGGGTTTGGGGGGGGTCCTGTGGGTCCCCTCCACTAGTGCCAGGGGGCAGAGTGTCCCTACTCTGCCTCCTTATATCATTTTTTTTTTTTTTTACTTCAGAACATAGCAAGTCCCCGAGTACTCAAATGGTAGCTGTGACATTTTTCTTTGAGTCGTGGCCAGCCCATCAGATCTCTTTGCACTCTGGGACAATACTGCAGAGGCCAATGGGAGAAAAAGCTCTCTTTGCCAATCATATGGCCCTATTTTTTTAATTGTCTGTACCATGGGGCTCTGCAAGAAAAACCGTGCATATATATCTAACCTTTTAACATCTTCATGACTACCCTGAGCACATCTTTAAACATGAATTTCTCAAACGACTGAATGGATTAACAACAAATGATGAAAAGCATGCTTTCTGAGTAAAGTTCTAACCTTTCGCCAAATTTGGTGCAGTTTCTTTAATTTGTGTTTTTCTATAATGCTTTTCAAAATTTCCTGTGGGAACTAACATGGAAAATCAACATTTTGGATCTACAACTTTTTCTTGGCCTCCTTTTGACAGATCACCTCAAAACTTTCCAGGAAGAAACTGAGGTGGATAATTTTTTTTCTGCATAATTTTGTGAGGATTTGTCAACAGGCACCAAAGCAAAATATAAAAATGCTCTTCCTATGGAAACTGTGAACTAATTAAACTGCAAAGTGGCAACCAGTATTTCCAGGAGTGGTTCTGATGCCATCATAAACTACAAAGTTGTTTGTAAATGTCACCAGAACTTCAAGATGGCAATATAGGACAATATTACATGTTGCACTTTATGTATTTTTTATATCACATGTTTAATTTGGTATAGTTAGTTTGAAAAGTTGTTTTTTTCAAACTGTGAAACGTTTATTAATAGTAAATAACTGGACTACATTCTCTAGTTGTCTGTAGTAAAAAGAAGAGGACAATTCTTAAATGGATAATTAAGAATGTAGAATCTTAGAAAAAACCTGTGTGTTGTTAAAATAACACATTGTGTCTGTAGAGTGAAGAGATTGTGGAATCTCTTCTCTTCAAGGTGCAGCTACTAATGGGCACTGATTGCAATAGAATGTTTAGGTTTTGTTTACCTTTCATAAATACATTTTTGATAAACAGTGGACAATGGTTAGGGCCAGTGAAATTTTGTGATGCCTTGGTGTTTACCGCAGAATTATGGTTTTACTACATTTACCATATAATTATGGTTTTGCTGCACTTGCCACACAATTTGCTGATTTCAACAAAGCTATCTAGCACAAATTTGATCCCGGTATCACCGTCGGAGAATATGCTATATAATATCACATAATTTGGCCTTTCTTAACAAATAAATAAGATTACACTATAACATAATTTGGTTTTTCTTTCCTGCATAGTCATAGTGGCTCTGACAATGTTGAAGCTCTACATAGTGATTTGGGTCTGTCATGATGGTGCTGAATCCCATATTTCAAGGGGACCTGCAAAATAACTTCCATATTTCTTAGTTCCCTCTGAAATCTGGGGTTTTTGAACCACTGCATTTTGTGCAATTAAAACACCCAAATCATGTAACATATAGAGGATATATATATATATATATATATATATATATATATATATATTAAACTGTGTGATATAGTCCAGTATTGCCATTGACTGGTTCTGGTGGCATCATAAACCATGAGCCAAAGACCAAGTGGTTTGTAAATGTCGCCAGAACCTCGAGATGTCAATACAGGAATTAAATATGTTACCCATTATGTAGTTTTTATGTTCTATGTTTATGTTCGTGCTGTTACCTTGAAAAATAATGTGTTTTCTTCAAAGTTTGGGCACCCAGAGGAATTATGATGTTTAGGTTTTGTTTACCTTTAATTAATTGTAAATAAACAATGGACTGTGGTGAGGACCCAGAGGATTTAAGCAAATCTGTGGCTACTGTGTTTCTGCACGATTATGGATTGACCACATTTGCTACATAATTTGCATAGTTTCAGATAAAAAATGTTTCTCACTCAAATGAATGAAAAGACTGTATAATTTGCCCTATTTGCCACATAATTGGGTCCGCTTGCCAAATCGCCTTGAAAATGAAGAAGCTCTGCAGACTGGTTTGTGGGTTGTCATTATGAGGATGAACTCCGTATTTCACAGAGTGCTGTGAAATACTTTTCATATTGCATTATTCCCTGTGAAATATGGGTTTTACACCACTGCAATTTTCTGCAATAAGAACACCCAAATATGTAAAATATACACCCACAATCACACACAAAAGCGTGTGTTCTACTAAGCCATTTTGCATTTCGTTCTTGATTTTGTTTTAGCACTCCTTCACCATGAATACATTTGTTCTATAGCCACATCTTCACTGAAAATCCCTCCACCCGTTTTTCTCTTTCCAGAATACAACGATTCTAAGTCCTTTCATCTCTTTTCGATAGGTTTCTGTTCCAGGCATTGCTCTGTCTTGGTAGCCGTCCTCTGAACTATCCTTTCCTCATTATAATCCTTTCTGTGATGTGATCTCAAGGGAGCTGAAGGTGCATTGACACATTGCAGGTTTAGCTGGCTCACAAATCGCCCAAAGGAATTCTTTCAAGTGATTGCTTGGCTAAATGTTTTACTGAAAGGGCACCTTTTAATGACTTAATGATGCAATTGTTTGTGGAGCATTCGGACTGTGATCCAATTTGATTTTATCCATCTTAAATCAGGTTATCTTCAGTGTTGTGGTTCTCTGAAAGTTAGTGAAGTACCTCAAATGTTTACCCTACGACATTTGCAGTTTAATTGGAGGCCGATAAATGGCACAACTATGTTTTTAATTAGAAATGTGGTCAAATGTATCCTGACACATTCTAGTGCTATCTGAGGATAGTTTCAAAGTTATGGTATAGATTATCTATTAAGAATGTATTTATTTAATCTTTTAAAGTCTTATAGGGCGCTCACAGAAAGCTGAGAATTCTATTTGTTACTTTTCAGACCATTTTTCAGCACTGATGCCAATAACTTGAAGACTGGTGGGGAAGGTATAGGACCACTGCATTGCCTGACCATCATCACTCCAATACATTGATAAAACAATTACATTGTGGGTCACTATAACCGCTGCTAACTACACGAGCAAACATCAGATTAGCAATTTATTTTGGGATCTTGCCCATTAATAAACATAATTTAAATGTAATTAATTAATTTTGAAAGTCAGAAGTATTAATGAAAATTAAAGTACCTGAAATCTAATAATTTAAAAGAAAGTAATAATTCAAGAAAAGGGGTTCGGGGTTGGTGGGTTTTCCCCTGAGATATTCTGATTACACGCATCAAGGACAAATTGAAAATTTAAAAAAAATACTTGTTAAAAAAAACTTTCTTGATTAACCTTAGGAATAAATAGGCAAAGTATATAGTAAAGTGAAGGTTAGGTTATTAATTTAAACTGCTTAAAAAACAAATAGGTAAATTACAAAGTTAGAGATAGGTTGTTATAATAAAATCATTTAAATTACTTAAAACCCCTTAAAGGTGAGGGAAATGTTACCATAAATAACCATAAATTGTTAAAATAGGGAAGTCTTAATTTATTTATGCAACACAGTTCCCAAATAAATAAATTAAATAGGAGGGTTCAAGAATTGTAATTTAATTTAATTTTAAGTTTTTTAAACTAAAAGCAAGTTACTATGAGGGATTCTGGGCTTATCCGTTATAGCATCTGACTTGTTCCAAACCGGTGCAGTAAAAATTATTAAAATTTGATGAATACAATAAAACAACGAAAAGCGTTTAAGGGGTTCAGGAGTTACTAATTGTTTTAAGAAAAAGCAAACAGTGTCCATAGAAAACCTAAAGTAAGTGTTATCCTATGGAACACGATAAATGGGACCTAGGCAATCGAGTGTTGAATACATCTTACGGGTTGTCCTTAGTATCTTTACCATGTTGGCTTGCAGGGATTTTGGAACTCCAAATCCTGCAGAGGGGCAAAGGTGCTGTAGCTAAACACGGCTGCCCAAGATTAAACATTACCTTCTTGTTGGCCCACAATACCCCTTAAATTTTCTGCTCAGAATCTCCAATTTGTGCAAACCTCGAAGAAGTGGTTGTCCAAGTCATTTGTTTTGGGTGGGCCTTGCTCTTTGTCCTAGTCCTTTGAAAATCAAAAAGGTTTTAAGTCCATAATTTGCTAAAAGTTTAATATCGTCTTTCTGGGTGCTCCAGTTGTTCCCATTCTTTCAAGAAATTGTCTTTGGTAAAAGTCCATTGCTATAGGAGATGAGCTTCTCAAACTACTCCCGTCAGGACCACAGCCTTTTGATTTTCGCCTAAAAAAAAGCACACCTCACTTTGTCCCTGGGCCGCCGCCTTTGTTCCCAGCTCTGGGAAGCTACTGCCCATTAGTGTATCTGCTGGATCTGTACCGAAGCATCTGCTTCCTGTGGGTTTGGAGGAGGTCAGATTCCCAGACCCTGAAGACAGCATTCTGAACTTGAAATTTAAAACAAGCAGGATTCAGTTCTCATTCCTTTTTAGGTGGCAGGAGTATACTGTCGGTAGTCTTTTGTTATCTTTCCATGCTCCAGGGGCATTCTGATTTGAAGCTAGGAGGATGTTTAATATATATTGGTCATTCACTCGTCATGGTGACTTGCTTCAACCTATCCCATGCTGTCCACAGCTAGATGCAGTATTCCATGGTTTTCCAATTTAGCGGTTCAGAGCCTTAGCTAGGTTTTCCTCCCTTATCTCTCTATGCGTACACTTGAGTCCGCCCATCCTTCTCTTGTCCTGTCCACCCTTTCGATCAAAGAGAAACACACTCCTGCGTGTCACTCCACTGCTGTCTCCCTATAGAGAAAGGTGCCAAACTGCCTCTGAGATAAGTCAAAGAAATTCCTTGTCGTGTTTCTCTTGTAACATGTTTGCTTGGGACAAAAAGGAGATGTCTTTGTATGGCCAACCTGACGCCCCGACCTCACACAAGTTTGAGGCTACCCTTTCAGTGCCACCTTGGACACAGCAGGGACGAAGGAACCAAAAAGCCCCACTGTCTCTTTTCTGTTCATTTATAATTTAAGACGTTGTTAACATTGCATCTTAATGCTTTCAGCTGGAGACAAGCCTAATTAAAAAGTAATTGCAAGTAGGTCTGCTTGGGCTAACTGGATTTGTTTTCAAGTTATGAAGAGACAGAGTTTAGCAACGTTTTTTAAACTCGTTCTTAAGACGTGCTAAAGTATAAGTTTGCCGACTAATTCGATTTTCACTAATTAGTAAACAGATTAAAGAACGGAATTTTAACCTCATTCTTAGCTTGAGCTCACACAAATGGATTTGGATTCAAAAGCAACGGATAAAAGGATATGTGCAACAAGAGCTTGGAATATCATGAGCGAACAGAAAAGGAAAGGGATTGATAAGGGAATAAACAAAAAGGGTAAGTGGGTGTTAAGGTATGAGGTGATGAAGACATAAAGGAAGGGATGAAGGAAGAGAGGGGTGAATTAGGGAAGGTACCAAGGAAGAAAGGCAGTATGAGAAGTAGCAAGAAACTTTTCCTTGATGGCTACATTCCATTACACCAAGTAATTGGAGTACAGTGGTCAGTCTTCCACACATTGCCTTTCTAGGATGGTTAACTACCTTCTAATTGTTTACCAGAAACAAATTCGTGGGAGTTCATTGCCTGTACAGGTCACCACTCAGCTCCTCACTTGTGTACATTAGTAGATTACTCACAATACTGGTAGATTTTCCCCCATAAAGTTTTTGTCTTATGCTTTAAAATGTCAAATTTCATTTTCTTGCTAAAGGTTCATTCTGATGCGAGAATGCGACTAATAAGAAAATTAGCCACTAATCACTTATAACTTACTAGAGGCGAAGTAGTCAAGGTGCTTGCTTTTCTTTGTAAATGGCAGTCTAAGAGCTGTTGCCTTGTGCAGTAATTTCAGCATTGTGGTTGGTTCCATATGACCCTAGGCATTTCACACCTAGGCGCGGTGGGGGTGGGGCAGGCAGGTGTCGGCGGCTTTGTGTGATGCAAGCCCTGTCACACACGGCTGTGTGGGCAGCCACTAGTGTCCATGGCTTTGCTTGAGCCTGATCAGAGTCCTGACACGGGTGGACAAATTCAGAGCCAGAGAGGGTGGATTCTGGTGCGCTCTTGTTGGTGATATGCTGGTAGAGTGGAAGCTGTGTGAGGGCGACAGGTAAGCACCTTTAGTCGTCCTACAACAGTGATTTTGAAGAGCCAGCCATGATCACCGGTACCATCTGGAAATTAAAATGGTGGCAGTCATGCCACACTGCAATCAATCCACCTGCTGTGCCAGCGATCCTAACAAGACAAAATCAGCCTAACATCAAACACTGTGCCTACACCTTGTAAACAATGCCCTCGGTGGAGATCCTCAGAATGTCGCTCTTTAGGCCACCTCTTCGATGTAGACGGGATTATACCGTTCCATCAACTCAAATCGGATTACGGGCTCCCTGAAACCGAAAGGCTCCGGTACTGTCAGATTCGACACTGGGCTCTCCACACCCAGGTGAAGCCATTTGCCAGTAGACACCTCTCCACTTATGAGAAGTGGCTTGTCACCCGCACCTCCGACAAAAAACTCATCTCGGACTTATACAAAATGCTACTAGACGGAAACACGCACTTGTACAATGCTAGCCGCGCGAGATGGGAGAAGGAACTGGGTAGATCACTCAGCCACAAAGTATGGGAGGGGGTATATCATAGAGCCCGCCACTCGGTGTATCATATGGGGCTGACCGAAACCCTCACTAAATTAGTCACCTACTGGTACTATACTCCAGAACGGCTTCACTCAATGGATCCCACTCAGGTAGCGGACTGCTGGCGGTGTTGCGGGAAAGTGGGCACCTTAGTACACCTGTTGTGGGATTGTTCACATATCCAGACACACTGGACTCCGGTACTGGACGAGGTAGACAAACACTTAGACACACAAATACCTCGCTTTCCAGCTTATGTCCTACTGGGCCTCCCAAACCCCTTGACTTATCCGCTCAAATCCCGCTGAGGCCGACTGATAGCGATAGCGCTGGGCTCTGCAGTACAAAACATACTAACACACTGGCGCACCTCTCAACTTCCTACTTTCATAGGGTGGCTACACCGTCTGTGGCACGTCCTGGGAATGGAGAAGCTGACTTTGACACTCGCAGGGAAGGGGTCCACGTTTAATGAGCTCTGGCAACCCTTTTTGTCCCTGCTTTCCTATCAGTTCCGGGAGATCACCTGTCCAAGGTATCTCCGCCTCCTTCGGCTCTCTGATCCACAAGTGGCCAGCAAGTAATATCCATGCTCCAGTTACAAGACTCCAACACTGAGTACATTTTTTTGCTTCGGTGGACAAGGGACGGGGTGGGGTGAGGGGTTACAATAGGTTTCCTTTGTGTTTTATGTTATGTTCAATTCTAATTTTATTATGTTCCTCATATGCTACGATCACCTAGCTGTGACCTGTGTTAAACGTGTACTATGGCTGCGATACAGCTTTTGCAATACCGAACGTACTGTATGTTGATAAATTCAATAAACAGATTTAAACCATAAAAGATGAGTAACGCATTTGGTTATAATCACGAGACAGGTGACTGCTGCAGGAAACACACAGCAGTGCCTATCTAAAGCAAAATGGTCTGGTATCTCTACCACACCCAGTGCCCTTGCAAAAATTATAAACATCAACAAAACAAAATGCCTGGCTGCAGTGCTTAATTTGAGCCGGTGGTTACCGGTGCTGGGCACTGGCACTCAATTGGCAACACCAGCTCTTATGAAAGTCTGCCACATGGTGGCGCTGTTTATCTAAATTAGACATCAGCACAACAGTGGTTTATTAATTCAATATACATTAAAAATGGCTAACTGTCTCCCAAGCCATTCTTATAACTTTGGGGACCTGGAAAAGTCTAAAATGTCACACTTGTAGATGTATGATGGTTAGTAATTGTGTTGGTACTTTCATTGGCAGCGCTGGCAGGGGCAATGGGTGGTGCAACCTGCAGTGGCCTCCTGATGAGGGCCCTGGCACTTATTTATTTGCAAATTAAGCAGTGCCTGGCTGTACTGAGCTAAAGCAAACTCCTCACAACGGTGTAATAGCAATTGTTTGTCTTAGAGCAATGTGATCTTCAGCATGTCTCAAAAAAGCAATGACTTTGGTACATCAACACTTTTTACAGGAGATTTTAGTGTATTACTCCTTTCTCATTATCTATCATGTATTTATTACAATAAATAAAACAAAAAGACAGATTAACAACAAATGCATTAAAGTATAATACGTTTCCAAGCTTTCCATTCTAATGGCTGCATGTTACTGGGTGACTTTACATGCTTTTTAGGTCACAGCCTACCAGACAGCCCAGATGTCTGGTTTGCTAAAGACATCTTGTGGACTTTTAGAAAGGTGACCTTGGGAATGTATTCCACCCTGTTGATTACTATTGGCTTTGTGGTTTGTAACTCACATTTCTGGCTTTCTATTTACTGAATATATTTGCTTTAGGCTCTCCAGGTTCAGTTTGTCCCTCCCGCTGTCTAAACAGTGTTAACGGTATTCTTCCACTAACTTGCTTTCTGTAAACAGGCCTTAAAATCTTGTTCTTATCTTGTCACATATGCTATGCATTCAAAAACTGAGGTCAATTGTCAGGCGCGGTCTTCCGAGGGTGCTTATTTACTTTTCTTTCTCTGACTTCAAAGTGAGAGAATTTGTGACAATCTTGCTGGATACTGGGGGTAAGAAAAAGTTTTCTTCTAGCATATGACAACATTTAAATGAACTGTGTAAGTATTTCAGAATATATCAGAAATATGAACACAAACGAAACACATTTTGTGTTATTTAAGCGTGTTGGAAACAAATACTTTAATATGATCAAAACAAATCGTTACACTAGGTGATGCAATTTCCACACATTTTCGTCTGTACACTGTACAATTTTATTAGTAAAACTGTGTCTGTGCAAATAAAACCATCTACTCTACGCCACTCTACTCCGCGCCACTCCTTTCTATGCCACTGCACTTTACGCCACTCTACTCTTAACCACTGCACTCAACGCCCATGCACTCTACGCAACTGTACTCTGCGCCTCTGTACTCTGCGCCTCTGTACTCTGCGCCACTGTACTCTGCGCCACTGTACTCTGCATCACTGTACTCTACACCACTGCTCTCTACTCCACTGCACTCTGACACTCTACTCTACAACACTTCACTCTCTGCCACTGCGCCACTGCACTCTGCACCACCGTGCCACTCCACTCTACGCCACGGCATTCTACGCCCTGCATTCTATGATGCTGCATTGTATGCTGCTGAATTCAATGCCACTGCACTCTCACTACTATACTCTACAACACTTTACACCAATGCACTCCACACCAGTCCACTCTACGCCACTCCACTCCACGCCACTCCAGTGTATGCCACTCTCCGCGATTCCAC
This sequence comes from Calotriton arnoldi, assembly GCA_963921515.1. Classification (NCBI taxonomy): domain Eukaryota; kingdom Metazoa; phylum Chordata; class Amphibia; order Caudata; family Salamandridae; genus Calotriton; species Calotriton arnoldi. The sequence goes on from CAWUFW010000319.1 coordinate 2,280,899, forward strand.
ATTATGCCACTCCAATACACAACACTCTCTGCCACTCCACAACACTCTCCTCCACTCTTCGCCATTCCACTATACGACACTCCACGCGACTACTCTATGCCACTAACTTTTAGCAACGCTGAGCATTGCATAGGCAAGACCTATTGGCTTTGCCAATGCTTGTTCTTTTTGTTAACTATGTTCAGCGGAAAGATGCTCATGTGGCGCCTGTGGTTAAAATGCTAGTCAATGCTGTAAAATCTTACAAGGGTACAGACAGACAAATGTATGTAAAAAAAAAAAAACCTTAAACGTGTCACCAAAGGCTGATATTTCCCATTTAGTTGTACAGTGCTACACGTGATCTATTAATGGCTTATGTATAACTCAGTAGACCTGAGTAAAATATGCAAAGCATGCTGCCAAATGCTATATCAGTTGCTGCACATGTCAAAATGACTTCGACAGGTGGAAGGCAGGTCTTTCGGTAACCAGAAGCAGTCATTCCTCCCTTTGTGTTGCTTTTCTTGTTATTACTGCCTCTAGGTTTTCCCTTCAGGTCGAGCTCTCTTGCTGATCAGGAGGAGCACCCTTTGCAATGCACGCTTCTAATGGCCTATTGTGCGGAGATAAATTCCCTAAGCAAGGCCATCCATGCGCTCAGCATAGTGGGGGCAGTGGTTAGGACGTTATTTATTGTACAACCGCCGGTGGTGGTTTGGAGCGTTTTAAATAAAAAAAATTAGCTTGAGCTATAATTGGTTTCCATAGAATTTTTTTTTTTTTTTTGTTTTTTTTTTTTGTGTGGTTTACTGAATACATTGGCTTCACATCTGCCTACAAACATTACCCATGACCGCCATGCATGGAGTGATAGGTCTTTTTCCAACTACACATTATCGTTTTGGATGCTGTACTATTAAAACATTCTGTTGTTGGCTATCCCTCTCTATCTAAGGCTGTTGTTGAAGGGCTGCAGAACTCCCAAATGTACCCCTAATGAATGGATGTGCAATTTGCACCCTTTCTCAACAATCTTTCCACAAAAGTCCTTTTTTAGGTAAATATTGTTTGGAAATTTTGAGGTATGATCTCGGAGTCCGCGGACTGGCAGAAGTAATTTGCAGCTCGCAGGGCAGGGTATCCTCTCTCTTAAAATGCTTTGACCTCGTTTGGTTTTGGACGTATTCTAATATGTGATAAAACAGCTTGTCCCATTAGTCAAATTCTTCCTTGGCATTTAACAACCCTTTTGTGCTTGCAGCATCAGACTCTGCTTTTGTATAATTTTGAGCACGCTGTTTAATGCTTGTATCCAGTATCACTGGCGTAAATCAGGATGTCATTTTGGAAGTATGCCACTTTACTCTCATTATAAAGTAAATCATGCATAATACTTCTGAAAACCAATAAAGCCGCTGCGAGTCCAAATGACAAGCTGCAAAATTAATATCTGCTCTCAAGCATAAGGAGAGCAGTCATGGCACGTGGTATGCGGAATGGAGGAGTAACGTTGTTTTCTGCTTTGCATTGTTCAACAAGGAAGCCATTTTGTTTATTTTCAGCTGTGAACTGCTGTGGGATGAGATGTCCTTTCAGTACATTTTGTATCAGTCTTAGTCAAAACGTGTGGTGATCCACAATTGGATAATCGTATACGTTCCTTGTTTTCTGGTTTCCTTTTCCGCTGCCTGCATAGTAAAGTATATGTAAGCACTGTAAATGCCCCTTGTGAAACATCTGGATTCTCCTACTCACCCAGCTTTCCTTGTAACTACCAAACCCTTTCGGAAACGGTGATGAATGCTGAACCGGCATCAGTCATTACTTTGGCATTACACCTAGACTTTAAAATACAATACAAACCGGCATTGGCAAAGCCAGTAGGTCTTGCCTGTGGGTCCTATTGGCTTTGGCAAGATACTGTGCAGCATGGACAAAAAGGGGCAAAAAAAAAAATAGGCATGATGTTTTGGCTGCACGATTTCGTAGGCGCGGGCGTGCATGATGACGTGCTTGAGATATACCAGTTTATTTTAAAAAAACTTCGGAGATGGATTGGTAAATTTAAAAAAATGAAAAAGAACTAGTTTGATGGTGCTTAGTAAAGGCTGCGGGGCAGGCAGCAATTTGCTGTCTTGCTCCCCTTCTCACCCCACTTTTTTTTTTTTTTTCTTAAAGACAGCAGGCATGGGAGGCAATGGAGGGGTGGGAAGGAGTACATGAGGGCGAACAACATTGGAGGTGGAGGGAAGAAGCACAAAGGTGAGAAAGCAACGCAGTGCGGGGGGGAGGTAGCTTGGCGGGGGGGGAGCACCTAAGAGAGAGCCTGCAATTCGAGGGAGACAGCAATGCGTAGCTGAGGCAAGTATTTGGCAGGAGGAGAAACACACAAGGGAGAGCGCTGGAAAACACATGCACTTTTATGGAGTACTTAAGCAAATTGAAAAAAATAGCAGTGAAAGGAAAAAAAGCTCATCGGAGAGATGGTAAAGAGACTGGGTTCAAGGGAAGGGACAAACGCAAGATGGACAAGCTGAGATAAGGAAAGGCATTGAATAGGAAGCCAGCAAATGAGTGACAATAAAGCCCAACCAATGGTAAGCAGTGGTCAGACTGCCAGTTCTTAGTAAGCCAACAATAGGTCTTTTCTAGCCAGTTTGCTTGCGCTGCCTGGTAGGCTTGACATAAAAAGTATACAGAGAATCCCAGTATCACTGAAGGGGTTGCTGGTGGCAAGGGAAACTAGGCAAGGTCTTAAGTTTATGGTGTTTCCGGTGTTCTAGATCTTCCAGACTCTCCTGTTATAGCAGGAATATTGAACACTGTTCAGGTGGGACCAGTAATTACTCCAGCAGGTCTCACTCCAAGTTCAGGGTGCCAAAGGGTGCTGGAAATTGGATGGAAACTAGAGTGCTCCCATTAACATGGGGCTACTACTGGACATGTTGGTATGCTAGTTAGGTTTGAATCACAATGAAAATTGTGAACTTGACAACTTGGGAAACGAAGATCGTAGAGAGATGGCTTACGCAGTCTTGGGTTTTGCATGATTAGCCATCTCAATGGAGAGCATTGCAGGGATGCTTGGTAAAAGTAGAGGCCATAGTATTCCTGTTGGGAGCGAAATGGAGGGTACAGGTTACGTCCAAAGTCCAAGAAGTTGTTGCGCCTTCTTCAGGCCACACACCCTGGCCACCACTGCGTCCTGATCCCCAGTACACGCTACCACAGTGTAGCGGGTGTGATACAGGGGCAGATCGAGGGGCAGTGCAGCTCCTCATTAGGGACATTTCTCCAGTGTCTCCCGCCTGACCTCGACCCTCTTTGAACTATGCTCTGTTGCTCCAGGTTCAGCCAGGGTGTGCTGGAATCCAGAACCCTGTGGCTCTTGGGCAGCAGGCTCTATGCTTGATGCAGTACTCTGCGTAGGCATCAGTCAGTGATGCCTTGCCGCGCTCTCTTCTCATTTAGGTGATGTGGCAGCTCCTCTCCATGCAGGCAAGTCCAAATTCTCATCTTCCAGATATGGGCAGCAGTGCAGCCGGGTCATCTGGTCGTACCCTCAAGGAACACAGGAATTGGACCCCGGCTTCTTTCAAGAGGCCTCTCTCAGTTCATGCGGCAGATTTTCTCTATGAAGTCCAAAAGGGTGCCTGTGGTGGACTTCGAAGCAGCAATACTCAAGTGAGCTAATCCCAGTCAGAGGATAGGCCACCTTCAGACCTGAACTAGTCCACCAGGAGAAGAAGGATCTGTGGGCATCTTACCGTGTTGTCCATGCCAGAGTGAGTGGGCGCTGCACATGGTCACGGACAGGTGTATGGGGAGGATGTATGTCTGCAATGCCAAGTGGCGCTGTAATGTTATTGGGAAAACACAACCTGCTTTTGCATACGTCAGCCAAACTGCTTTGACGTCAAGCCACTTTTTTGTTTCAAGAGACTAGATACACTTTAGCGACTGGTGATCATTTTTCCTGTTTTACATAAATTAACTAAGTTTTTAACTCACACGTTTAGAAGGGATGTGTGAAGGGGCGCACTTGTGACGAATTGTGATGTGCAAGGCCACATGATGGGTGACAACTCTACGGTGCTGTGATGTGGAAGCAACTCTCCAGCATCCAGAGGAGCACGCGCCTCCTGCATATTCAAGCACCTTTTGCATCAATATGCAGGTGAGAGAATGATGGGGTGTCTCCATGGAGGAGACCATCTAGGGGCCCGTCCTTTCCTGTCACAGGTATTCAAAAAACGTGCAATTTTGAAAAGAATAAAAAATACATGTTCTATAACTAAAATCAGACTGCATCCGGAGGTTGTGCAGATCCGACCAGTGTGCCTATACTCTACCCTAAAATGTTCAAATGTGCACATTTGACCTTGCACATTTCTTGAGGCTTGGGCATACAGGTTCCTGCTGAATTTGTACATTTTCATTTCACAATTCTGCACCCTTCATATGATCTGAAAATTATATAATCCTGATACTCTTTAAGACATCAGTAAACAAGACTTTCTAAGGTCTGTCTGAGAAATCTGTGCTATACAGTACAAAGAAATGTGGTATTAAATTGCCCAGGGCAGTTTGAAAATCACGCTTATTTGTAAACTGACGGGTTTGTAAAGTGTTTTACAGACACAGGTTTTTAAACTCCTCAAGGGTTCTCAGCCTCCTCTGCAGGTTTACTTTTACATACTTTGCAATGTCCTGTGGGCTCCTTTGCTTACTGATCTCATAAGAGAGTGGTTCTTACCACTGCTTAATTTGAGCCGGTGGTTTCAGGGTCTTGGCACCTACACTTTATTCTCAGCACCGTCTCTAATGACAGTCTACCACATGGTGGCGCTGTCTATCAAATTTTGAGATGAGCAGACCATGTTTAATAATCCAGTATACTTTAAAAATGAATAATACCTGCTACCAATCTCATTCTTATAGCGTTGGGTGGCCTGGAGTAGTCCGAATTGTCACACTTGTAGAAGTAAGATGGTATCAGTTATGCTGATACTGTCATGGACAGCGCTGGCAGGGTCAATCAGGGCCGGTTCTAGCGGGTGGGCTGGGTGGGCCAGGCCCACCCAAGCATGAGCCTTGGCCCTGGCAGTGAACGCGCGGAAGGCCAGTAGAAAATGGCCACTTTCATTGAAAACGTTCCTCCCAACGTTGTTTTTCTTCCTGTTTTAGGAGTTGCGTGATTGGGCCTGGGCTTTCTCTCACAGGTACCCCCAATCACTCATCTCCTTTTAGAAAGGTGGGCTGTGTCCCGCCCACTCATGCAGGTACAATAGGGGCATGGGAAGGGGACAAATCCTTTCTTTGGCACCGGGTAACCTTAAGCCTTTTGCTGTGTAGATATTTCCTTTTCTATTCCACGCTGGAGAAAAACAAGTTTGTTTATCCTGATTCACCTTTCCTGGCCCCTGCAGCTGCTTATCAGACGGGTCTGTGACGAGGAACCGAGCAGGTAAGAGAATGTCTGGCGATTCGTTCTTCTTTTTAAAATCGGGGAAGGTCCAGCAAGACACATACTTCGTGTATGCTTCATTTGCAATAATAAATGTCCAGATAACTCTGGTGATTAATGATCGTACTGGAGAGCAATCCTTTGTCTGTTGGTAGTTTTGAAATGCAGATAAACTGTATTTTATGTGGATAGCTCAGTGGGTTACTGCCTTTGTCACAGCACAGAGATTCTTGTGTTACTTGCAGTTCAGAAGTTACAATCCTATTATAAGACAGTGACCTACGAATTGTCATCAAAGAGCTGCATGCACACCTGAATGGTATAGTTCAAACTTAGCTTTTTTTGTGTTGTGATATAGTTAGAACTTCCCCAGTCTTTCATTGTTCTAATGTTGCTAAAAAGAGTTTGGGCAGATATACATTTTTATCAGTAAAGCCAACCCCTAACCACTGGGGTATGCTTTAAATCTTAAGTTTGTGCTTCTCCAGACCAAATCCTCTTAAAATATACTGCCCACCAGTATGGATGACATGTGATTCCTACACCTTGTAATCCTCATTGCTTATGTGACATTCCCTGTAGACTGATTTACATACTTGCATGATTGATTGGCTCTGTATAATGTGTGCGTGATGTAAAGTACTGTGACACCCTACACTGATATGAGTAGAGCTATACAACAAATGAAATGCATATTGGGGAGAGGATGTAGCCTTACGGCTAGAGCAGTCGACCCGAAGCTGGGGAACCAGGTTCGAGTCTCTGCAACGATGCTCAACACCCTGTGATTCTGGGCAAATCACTTCATCTCCCAGTGCCTAACAAAAAAAAAAAAGTGAACGTGTTCATCTGTAACGAAACTGGTGCTCGTGTAAAGCGCTCTGATACCCGATGTCTCGGGTCTAGTTCGCGCTATATAAAACTCTAAAAAAAAAATATATATATATATATATATGAGAGAGTGGCTACGGAGAGATGAGGGGTGCTGGTGGAGGGTGGCAGTGAGGGAGTCCGAGGAGGAGGTCATAAGGGGGAAGGGCTAGGGAGAGATGAGGGGCACTGGAGGAGGGTGGCAGTGAGGGAATCCATGAAGGAGGTCATTGGGGGAGGGGCTACGGAGAGATGAGGGGCACTGCTGGAGTGTGGCAGTGAGGGAATCCATGAAGGAGGTCATTGGGGGAGGGCCTCCGGAGAGATGAGGGGCACTGCTGGAGGGTGGTAGTGAGGGAATCCGAGGAGGAGGTCAATAGGGGGAGGGGCTACTAAGAGATGAGGGGCACTGAAGGAGGGTGGTAGTGAGGGAGTCTGAGGAGGTCATGAGGGGAGGGGCTATGGAGAGATGCGGGGCACTGGAGGAGGGTGGCAGTGAGGGAGTCCGAGAAGGAGGTCAATGGGGGGGCTACGGAGAGATCAGGGGTGCTCGTGGAGGGTGGCAGTGAGGGAATCCGAGCAGGAGGTCAATGGGGGGGGGGCTACGGAGAGATGACAGACACTGGTGGAGGGTGGCAGTGAATCCGAGGAGGAGGTCATGAGGAAGAGCCTGAGAAGTGTCACTTGCCTGATACTCCCACCTCAGAAACCTCCTCTTCCCATCATAGAGACATTACTTGGAAAAAACACTTTTTGAGAGTGATAACATTTAGAAAGAGATTTGGAAAGATAAGAATGCGCTTTACTGGGCCCTTGTAAGACTAAGGAGAGATAAAGGAGGGCCCTGAAGCAGGCCTGGCTAGACATAAGTGACAAATCGGGCCCGCAGTGGCCCACCCAAACAAAAATTCCTGGAGCCTGGCCTGGGGTCAGTGGGTGGTGCAAGCTGCAGGGGCCTCCCGAGAAGGGCCCTGGCAATTACTTTTTTACAAAGGAAGCACTGGTTATCCTTGTGGCACACTGGGCTGTATTTTCAACCAGAAAATGGGGGACTGGTCGAAAGAAACGCTCCAAAAAAGGCTTTGGGGTGATTATACCTAACTTCATGTTGCCAGTGCATCACCCATGTCATTTAAAGAAAGTCGGTAGCCCCCATGCCGTGTTGCCACATGTTTGATAGTAATATCAGAAACCAAATTTGCTCTCATACTCCATTTTGGGGCAGATTTCTGATTTCCATGTTCTAAAATCTGGGCAAGGGGATGTGGCTTAACAGCCAGAGTTGCCGATTTTGGAGCTGGGGAACCAGGTTCGAGCCTGTGCGTCGGCTCAACATCCTGTGATTCTGGGCAAACCACTTAATCTCCCCGTGCCTAAAAATGAATGTGTCCGTCTGTAATGCAACTGGTGCTCATGTAAAGCGCTCCAATACCTTCGGGTCGAGTTAGCGCTATATAAAACTGTAAAAGAAAAAAAATCTAGCGAGTGTTTCAGCATTTTGCTCCTGCAGCACAAACTGAAGCTGAATTTAAACACGTTGCTTTACAAACACGATTTATACAGTTTCTCCATACTAGGGCTGTCCTGCATAAGTCAAGAATAGCTAGGCAGTTGCACGAATTTCAGGTCAACCAATGTCTATTGAAATAATTTACATTTTTGGTTAATTTTATGTAACCTTACCTTTTAAGGGCATATGCAAAATCTGGGATGGGTCCATCCATCCTGGTTTTATGTTGAACAACCCTGCCCGACCCTGATCATTGTGACACTGTCTGGATTGCATATAATTCCATGCCAGGCACACATTTTAGAAATCACATTGCGGAAGTGTTTGATGAATGACTCCTGACTGATAATATATTGCGCAGCAGCAAGGACATATCTGTGATAATGACTTTGACAAATGTTCCTCGTACATCCCGGATGCTCAGCAGACCAACAAATTGGAATATATAACATTTCCAATGCCACTGTATTGGGAAAATTAAATCGAAACTTCACACGCCACGGATCTCATTAAATCCAGTTTCTCTTTCTCCTTCTAACCCCTGAGAATCGTTTTATGAAGCTAAAGTAGTACAGAGCGATGAGTTTGATTCTACGACTTCAGCTCCAGAGCAAGCTGTCAATTTAAGTGATATTGCTGCAAAAACATCATTCGTATTACAGTGGTAATCCCTATGTACTTTTGAAAACGCCACACTGAGTTTTAGGAGACTAAGTAGATTCAGGGGCGGCTCCTCCATTATGGCGGAGGAGCGTCGCCCCACTGAAAAATAACGTGACCAGCGTCGGGAGAGGAGCTCCGAGGCGGCGGCTGCTGGGGCAGGTAAGTGTTTTTATTTATTATTTTCCCCTCACCCCCGCCGTTCACGTTACCCCCACCACCCCAAATTAGAGCAGCTGCCACTGTCTCATTATTTGTAATGATTCATTTTGAATATGTACAGAGCGCACACCTTTACCCACGGAGTTAGGGAAGTGGCGTATACCATTCTTTATGACCCTGCATTGGCACTGCTTACATTGGGTCTTTTTAGGTCCAAAGCAAACACAAGGAGATGATGGACGGAGCGCTGACATTTTTCAGACACTCACCCCCAGTCACAGATCTGGGTTGAATCCATCATCGTTCTTTAGCTCACTTCGCCACCCCAGTTCAGACTCGGCTATATGCAAATCAGTCTTGACCCTGTGCCTCCTGGGAACAGTCCAGCCCGAACTGCCAAGCCCTCCCTGGACCGGAAACGAGCATCCTGGGACCGGTTTCGGGGTAACACCCCTCTTCAGCCAGGCTAGCTTGAATCCAGTGGCAAAGTGAGCACGGGACCCATGTCTGGGCATACCCTGCCAACTTGGGGCGAACAAAGCAAACACAAGGAGATGATGGACGGAGCGCTGAAACTTTTCAGACACTCACCCCCAGTCACAGATCTGGGTTGAATCCATCATCGTTCTTTAGCTCCCTTCGCCACCCCAGACTCAGCTAGTTTTGCCCGAAACCGGTCCCAGGATGCTTGTTTCCGGTCCAGGGAAGACATGGCTTGGCAGTTCGGGCTGCACTGTTCCCATGAGGCACAGGGTCAAGACTGATTTGCATATGGCTATGTCTGAACTGGGGTGGCAAAGTGAGCTAAAGAACGATGATGGATTCAACCCAGATCTGTGACTGGGGGTGAGTGTCTGAAAAGTTTCAGCGCTCCGTCCATCATCTCCTTGTGTTTGCTTTCTTTTTAGGTCCACCCAAGAGACAGTTTGTTTTTTCTGCAGCCTCATATGATAAAGAAAATTCGTAAATAAAAAATGCATACATTTATTCCTACGAACAGCAACGTTTTGTCAGCCCTCTCCATTCAATGGTCTTTTGAACCGTTCAAGATATTTGTTTCTGACCACAACAGTATACAGCAGTGGGTCAACCCACTTCAGCTATTGGTTCACATGGGCACATCCGCTTAAAAAGAAGTGCATTTCAGTGACAAGGCTGTAATCATTAGAGGCTCCACCTTGGATAATGGCTTTAAAGAGCTTGTCCCTTAAGCAACGCTTTTGGGGCTAAAGTAAGAAGTCACACCATCCTCCAGCTAGAAGACAGGCTGAGTGCAGGCTGGTCTTACAACAGCAGTCTGAGATACCCAAGAGCAACACAGAAGCCAGTGTGGGTCCACTTATGCTGCAGTTGCCAACTGTGCTTGTTATCCCCAAATCTTTAGAGAATGGCACGCGGACCCTTAAGGGTATACACTGGATGAAAGGCCACCGTACAAATGAAGGAAGGTTAATTTAATCTCACTCTTGGAATGGGAACAGGAAAAGATGACATCGCAACTGAAGAGAATGCAATATTATTAACCCTTTAAAAACACCCCTCTCTTTTATTTTCGTGTGTAGGTTTTTATTGGCATTTGTACAATACATGGAACAATAATGGCATACTGTTACAACCGTACAGGGTAATGTGCTGAATTACAAAGACTTGTATAAACCCACCTCCCTATTCCACAGTTACGATCTCTCTTCCTCATGTGTTAGCATAGAACAACAGACATTGCTTTGCATACTGTTAAGGCAGAATAAGGATACATTTTACATGTTATACAAAACAATGCGTATATTACTCCCCCTTGCAGTTAATCAGTGCATATTCCCCAGTCCATTTCCACCATCTGTTTTTTTTTGGGGGGGGGGGGTGTAAGTGCAACGGGGAGGGGCGGGGGCAACAATTTGGAGAGCATTACTGCCCATGCCTGCAAATCATCTCCAAGTTTATTGTCCCTGTGTGTTTTGCGCACGTGGCATTCCTCTGCATTCGCTTATTCAGTCATATCCCGCAACCATTCGTCAAACAAAAGAGCTACTGTGGATAACCACCTAATGGCAATCCTGCGCTTGTCTACCAGTCAACTTTCCCAATGGGAACAGTTTAGATTTAGAGCAGTTGACACGAAGTCCGGCACCTCACCGAACTCTGCGAGGAGAGCTAGCATGATTGGGACGGAGTATAAGGGCTGGCACAGATAAATCAAGGCATTGTCGGCGTACAGGAAGACCACTTGTGTATTATCCCCAATTGGGAACCCCCAGCCCTGCAGCACACCCTGGAGCAGGCAGCCAGCAGTTCCATCGAAAGCGTGAAAAGCAGGCAGGACAGAGGGCATACCTGCCTGGTCCCTCGGTGTAGGGAGAGCCTCCCCGACACCATTCCGCACACTTGCACCCTCGCAGTTGGTTCTCTGTATAACAATCTGTCCCATTGCAGGAAGCAATCTCCAATGCCTACCTTATACAGCACCTTCCATAAGTATTCCCAGGACAGGGAATTGAACACTTGTTCAATGTCAAGGAGTGCCAACGCATACGGGCCTTCCTCTGAGGTGATTGCAATTTACGCTGACTATCGCTGGTCATGCACGCAAAGGGGGTTCCTACGTGGAATAAATGTGCATTGGTCCTCATTTACCAATCAGGGCATGTGTGTCAGACGTCTGGATGCTAGTACTTTCCTAAGGATCTTCCCATCTACATTGAGCATCGACAAGAGGCGATATGACGTTACTTCTGCTGCATCCTTATCTAGTTTTGGAAGCATAGCTATTAGTGCCTCCCTCATGGAGGCAGGGAGCAGCCCCTTCCCGTATGCTTCGTTGTACACTTCCAGCAGTCGGTCTGCCATCGTTCCCGCCCTGCGTTGGTAAAATTCTGCAGGCAAGCCGTCACCACCCGGGTCCTTAGCAGTCTTCACGGCCCATATTGCTACCATTATCTCCTCTCTAGTCTAGGGGACATCTAAGATATCCCTTTCCTCTCATGTTGAGGAGAGGAGCCAATCTTCAGGCCAGTTAAATATACCACCCCTTCTGTGCAGCATCGCTCAGTGGTGCGCATCCTGCATGTGTGTGGCACAAACGTCCGAAATGCTTCGCTGCGTATGTATCATTTACCCCATGCATCGTGGACTCCAACCAGTGGAGGACTATGAGTGTCATTCCAGAGAAGTGTTCCAAGTAGTCTGCCACCCTTATCGCCCTCTATGTGGAGTCTCTGCTTGTAACTAGTGAGCATAAATTTGTCTAAACATGTCTCCAGCAACTCCCGCTTCCATTCTTTCCATTCGGGCAGTCTCTGAGGCTGCTCAGGCATACCCCTCTCCAGATCGCCAAGCCTCTTTTCCAGGACGTCTAGGGATCTGGAAAGTTGTTGTTTCACTCAATAGACTTTTAGGCATTCGCCACTCAATACCACCTTCATAGCATCCCATTCTACAGCTCTCGCCATCACTCTCCCCCCAATTCCCGCGTACAAAGCAGGAATACACCCTGCCTCCCGGGTTCCTCACCCTCCACACATTCTGGAGTCCCACACACGTCATGATCTCTTTAAGAGCACTCGTCATTGTCGGTTTGGTGTCCGTCTTAGGGGGGAGACGATCCAGACCACCATCCAGCACGCAATTTAAAACCCCCAACCGGGAGGACCTCACAGCTTATAAGATCAGCTGCACTTATTACTGACCCAAAGAAGTCCACATTGTCCAGATTGGGAGCAAACATATTCACCAGGCATATGTCTCTTGCATCCAATGCTCCTGAAACAATTACAAATCTCCCATGTGGATACATTGTGACCCCCTCTGCCACAAAAGGTACTCCAGCTGCCACCCAAATCAGGGCCCCCCCAGCAGAACTATACTCGGGCACGCAAAGATCTGTCCCCACCACTGCCATCTCCAGTGTGTGATGCAGTCACCCAATGTGTGTGCCTCCTTTAAGAATGCCAATGACACCACATAATGCCTGAGATGGGAGTATACTCAGCGCCATTTTTCAGGGTGGCCCAATCCCCATATGTTCCAGTTCATTTCCAGGCAGTATAGAAAACAGCACAGCTCCACAGGGAGAGAAATGTCACCTGCCTACGTATAAGAATAGGACGTGAAGCGTCTCTGGATAGTAAAGTCGGTATAAAGTGTCCAGGGAAGAGACACTACATAAATGAATAGCCTGTCAAATATGAAAAATAACAAGTCAAAACATCAACACATGCCACTTAAATGAAAAAATAAAGTGTTTTTACATTTATTATAGTAGATTGTTTTGAGACCACAAACAAATAATTAATCACTTTTTGTAGAAAATCAAATGGACAACACAGCATTGATATAAATATATACAGGATATAAATTATTCAAAATAAACATACAGTTTACCCACCATACTCCCAACATGTGATGATACAATAAAATAACACCTTAGCAAATACATTCTGCATCAACATTCACTCCCATACATTCTGCATACTCACAAACAATTAAAAAGTAAATATCAAAAACTCCTCAGAAACCAATAGGATAAGTATAATAGTGGGGAAACATTCACAAAATAACAAGAATGGTGCCACTAAATGGTTTCTGTCCTTGCCGACGCGCGTTTCGGTGCTTGGCTGAATACAGCCTTCACCTTCCTCAGGGCACAGAAGAATTCAAAATATCAGAGCAATGAGGTAGAATGAGGGGTAGTGGGAAACAGTGGTTACAAATATGAATTTGACTGCTACATGTGCAGTCACTATCACTCCTTGATAGGGGTACTCCGAAGGTAGCTACAAAGAAAGAACGAAAAAATCAATACATTCCCTGGAACAAATATAACCAACCAACCATAAATGAGGATACTAGAGGCTAATGGAAATAAAGATTCATTCCGGTGTTTCTATGCGTGTTAACATGCAGAGACAACGTGTGTCCTCTGAAACCCAATACAATGAATACACAATAAGAGATTCAAACTTGGATCCCGCCCTGATATCTAGCAGACCCAAGTCCAAATTAATGAACTATGATAATAGAAATACATAAACAATTATTACTAATTGTGAAAAATGAAGAAAGTACCAAGAAAATCCATCAGAAAGAGTGACAAGAAACCCAGTGCTTAAAAGATACAGCATAAGTGCTTTCACCAACCTAGTGAAGTCTACAACTATAGGAACAGAACAACAATAAAGGAAACCTATCCTTACAGATAATATACTGTTAGCCAAGATGCAGTACTCAGGGGGGTAAAGAACTATCCTCCTGGGAGGGCGTAAACTCCGCGGGTAAGTCTGAATAATGAAAAAAAGAAAAGAAATGAAAAGAGAAATAGGCATATCCTATCGATAAAGTGACCAAGCTATTCAAGCTTTCCTCATTTCCAGGCAGTAGTCATAAACCCCAAACAGCACGCATTCTCCTGTCCCACAGTGCACCTCTCACACTTTCTTTCATCTCACATTCATCCAGTATGTCCAGTACATGCTGTCAACATTATACAATTTCATCCTACACACCATATAAACAACACCACCCACTATTAACAATGTAGCAGTGAGTCTGAACAACTGTGGCCCCAGAAGGCTAGGCCAACCTTACAGTCCCACCGCCCCAATCCCCCCTCCGAGGCCTCAACCTCATGGAGTGCTGTGAGCCTTTCATCCCGTTCGGGTGGCAAGGCCAGAGGCACTCTAACCACCCACAACAGGACCACTTAGATCTCCTGCCAGCAACCAACACATTGCCCAATTGCTCTAATATAAGGAAATAATGCTGAAATCAATAGCAGATGCCCCCCACCCGTGTGCACCCACCTGTACATCATATTGAATTAACAGTTCCGTTACTGAGTCCAATGAGACCAACTATCAACATAGGGGGTTTGCCCCCCTCCTGTGTGTCACATTACGTACACAGACCATGCTGCGGAACGTCTCTGGTCCTTCTCATTCCACCTCTGGCGTCACTCCAGTTCCTGGTCTGTTTCATCACTCCTCTGTGCGTCCGGAATGATTCACGAGTGTCCGACACAAAATTAGAGTCCTCCAGAGTTCCATCAGGACACACTAGGATTTTCCCTGTTTGGCAGATACCAGAACTCTGTCCGTAATCCGCAGTGTGTCTGCGCGCTTTAGTGCTCCTCTGGGTGACATCTCTCCCACCAGCTTTGTTGCTCGACGACTACTTATGGGGGGCCCCTCCCAGCATATCCAGCCAATTGTTTGCCTCCCCAGGGGTGGTAAAGAAGTGAACTTTTCCTCCATACTGTACCCAAGGTTTTGCAGGGAACATGAGGATGTAGTGGAGGCCACGCTCCCTCAAACATTTTTTGGTTGGCATGTCTTTGCGGAGGTCCTGAACCCTCCAAGTATAATCAGTGAAGATCATGATGTGCCTGTTCTCATATATGGGGGCCCCGGTGTCCTCACATGTTATAGTATTGCGTCCCTGTCCCTAAAGTTGAACAGGCAGGCGATTATTGCGCGTGGCGGCGCCCCTGGTTAAGGTTCAGTGCCAGTGCTCAATGGGCCCTTTCAATGGTGAAAAACGGAGAGGCATCTGGTTTTCAGGACCATCGTGATCCAGTCTTCCAGGAATAGCTCTTCCAACTGGACGTCCGCGCTCTCGGGAAAGCCTACAAAGCAGAGATTGTTCCTCCTGGATCGCCCCTCAGTGACTTAAATCCTTTCCTACATGCGTGACTTGAGTGCTTGGAGCACGGACTCTGTTTTCTTTAGAGTCCACTTATTGCTATACCTCCGTGACATGCCCCTCTGCCTCAGTAACACACTGATATTTTCTGGAAATCAGCACGGAGCAGGCCCACCTCCAATGCCACAGTGTCAAAATTCACTAGCATAACTTCTCTGGGCCCCTTTTTTCTGCGATGATATCCGCCATTGTGGGGTACCCAGAGTCTTCTGAGAGATACTGCTTTGTCTTATCCCCCACCGTGCCTTCCTGAGGCAGTGGGTAGGCGTAGTTTTCAATCTTGTTCGACTGTACAGCCTTAGTTTGCTTATCGTTCGCCATGCTGTGCCCCTGAATTAGTATCTATCTAATACTCTTTATTCTTGGCCCCAGTCCAGTGTCCGTCTGGGGTCTGCCGTGAAGCTCCTGGGGTCTCGACCTCAGAGCCTAGACTTTCGCAGGCAGGGCAGTTCAGGCTGTAGCGCTGTTACCAGACGTGGCTCAGGCCTCAAACCTGGACTGCGTTGTCCAACACAGTGAGAGAATCGTCTCTCAGCCCACTGACTTTCCGGCCCCCAACTGGCTCTGCCGCGTGGATCCACAGGCCACACCTTGCAGACAAGTGGTAACTTGTTAATGCCTTCCTTTCTTCAGGAGTCGCAGGGCCACACGCCAGTGTCAGGGGGCACGCTAGGCGACCACCACGCTCTGTCACGCCAGGGCCCTCCCCTATGCTAAGAACCAGTCTACAGGGCCTGCTGCCTACCCTTCATTTATATGTCCATTGCCCACCTGGGCAGTGACTCCCAAATTGTGGCACTGGGTTACTAAACATCATTCCACTCCTCCCCACTGTAGCTCCCAGTGCTGGAGTCCCAGGCTTCTTTTACTGTCAATTTATGGCGTTGTTCTGTATTTCTGGTCCGGGCCAGTCTCTGTGAGTTTTTCAGTCTCCCGTGGCCCGTTTGTTACAGCCACAATGTCACCGTGCTGGGCCCGCCAGGTCCACTCCTCTGCCTGGCGCTGGAGCAATCATGCAGTCAGTTCTCACCCCGGGGGCTAGTCTCGGTGCCCAGTTCCAGCCCCCGCCCAGGGCCGGACTGGCCGTAGCGGGCACCGGGCGTTTCCCCGGTGGGCCGCCAGGGTGGGGGCCGGTTTTGGGCCCCTGGGGGGCCGTTTTTGTTACAGGGCCGTTTTTGCAGCATATCTGCAATATCGGCCCCAGTAACAAAATCGGCCGAAACCGGCCCTGGCAAAGTGCTTCGCCGCATCCCCAACCCCCGTGGGGGGGCCGGCCGAGCACTTTGCCAGGGCCGGTTTTGGTACCCAGTCCGGCCCTGCCCACGTCTCTGTCTCACCTTTCTTCGCGGGCCGCCTCGGCTAGCACGGCTGCAGGACCGAACTGCAGCTGCCCTGCTAGGGTGTCCCTCTGGCTGGTTTCACCTACAGCCTCGTTCAGGATGCAGTTAGGTTGTGGGGCCAATCGCTGTCTCTCCATCCTTTGTAGTCCACCTTGGTTACTGCGTCCGCAGGACTGCAACGTCGCTGCTCCGCTCAGGCGTCCCTCGAGCCTGTGTCACCCACGGCCTTGATCAGGTTGTAATGGGGGGCCCCCAGGGACGCACCTCCAACCACGGCTTGCCCCAGGGCGGCTCCCACACACTTCAGTCACCCTTCGATCGAGGGTTATGGACGCATAAACAATTCTGGGACCCTGCTACTACCACGCCAGCCCCTCCTTCTCAGTCCGGTATCTGCTCCTTGGGGTGTCATACACTTCAAGGCACCCTCCACTTAGGTGCAACGGTCCCTGGGGGCATCACCGCCCCAAAGTGAGCAGGATTGGGCAAATTAGTGCAGCATTAGTGCCAGATTCTTCCTTCGCCGGCGAGAGCTCCAGGGAAACGCTACCAGGTGGCCATCTCTTGCCAAGCTACACCCCAACACTCCTCTACTTGTGCTATCCAACCTCTGTATTTTTTCTCCCAATCCCTCCGGTCCCTTTCTCTTACTTACTGCTAATATTGTTTTGGTACTTACTGTGAGGTCCCGATTCTATCTCCAGATTGTGCTAGATACCACAAATAGCAGTTTTTACTCTCTACAAATTGCAACGAAATAGTTTAAAAATGCCTGCATGAACTCTAACATAATTTAGCAGCATCAGCTGTCTTATAAGACCTGTGTTCAGAAGCCCAACTTCAGCTGTAATCAAATATTCTTGTTCTCAAAATAGTTTTTTTTACTGTTAGTGCCTATTATTCACGCCACTAACATAATGTTTTTTAAACTATTGTTACCCCCACTGTGCCGGCACCAGCTATCATCTCTCACTCTCAAGCTAAACATAGCAACATTAAACTTCACATAAATGTTCATGTGACAAAAAAGTGGGAGCATTAACTATATGTAACATGTATATTCCAGATTCCTAGTATCTACTCTGCCAAATGTTAGTAAATTACCTCGGCAAGTTCACTTTTCGTGCTTCAAAATGCTTACATTACTTCCCCCCAACTCTTCATGCTCAAAATGGCTGTATTAAACCCACTAAGTACTCATACCTAAAATGGCAGCCTCAACTGCCTTAAATATTCATGCCCACCTTACACAAATCAAGTCAGACCTCCACCCTTCCAGTATCTTGAGGGATCACTGGATAAGCTGAACCCTCTAGTCTGGGTAAAAAGATCATCCTTGAATTGGTGGCTGCAGTCTGATCTGTGCTGCCTCTACCACCAAAGTGAAATGCCATAGAGTTTGGACCTACCAAGCTGCCTCTTGTCTTCCCACCAGATATGAATATGCAGCCTGGGGGCTACCTTAGAGCCATCTATGGTGAGAAGAGCACTACCTCATTCCTAACTCCAACTTCTGTTACGCTTCAAGTATGGAACACTGCACTGAAGGCACTGGGTTGGCAGGGTAGGATCACCTGTGCTACCCTGCTGTGGGATACAGCAAAATTGGGCACCTTGGCCAAACAACACAGTTTTTACAAATGGGATTTAATTGAACTGTCGAGATTGGGGTACTTGTGAGCGCATGGGGAGATATCCTTTGCAGACCTACAAAGGGATTACCAATTAGCACACATAGAGGCATATCGCTACCTGCAGATTAGCCATGCCCTACACAGGGCACTTCCACAGGGAGAGGATCTCCCTGAATCCCCCCCCCACTGGAAGATAGGCTGTTGGATAATTACATGGGGAGAAAAGTGATCTCACTAACTTACTGCAAACTGTTAAATAACTCCCCGGAACTTTTGACCTGACACCGAGAAAGCATGACCTAGGGAGTCTGGAAGATGATGAATGGCCGGAGGCAATTGCATCCCCAAGGGAGGTGGCTATACACTCATGATTCTGGCTAGTGCAACTAAACAATTTTTTTTACACAGGTCTTACCATGCCTGCGCAACAATGGTTAAAATGGGCAGGGTTGAGTCTGCGGTGCCTCAGGGAATGTGGCCGGGAGGGGACATTCTTCCATATGATATGGGACTGTCCAGCACTCCAGAATTTTTGGGTCACGGTGACAGCCTGTCTCATGACTGTTTGCGGGGGTGACATGTCACCATCGGCAAAGTGGTGCCTCTTAAATATTTGGGATGTGATCGAACTGAATAGTAGAGAACGCCTCTGGGTGACGCAGGGTTTTATTGTGGCCAAACATAACAAAGCCCGGCTGTGGAGGGCTACATCAAATCACACCCTGAAGGAGTGGAAAAAAGACATGGATTGATCTTTGCAGATGTGAAAGGTCGTTTATGAAAGCAGAGGTTGCCCACATAAATAGACCAAAATCTGAGGAAAATTGAATGAATGTAGGGGGATGTTGTGTGCTCCTAGTGAACAAGTTAATCCTATTGCGCTGTATTAAAAGTGCCTGGATCATATGGCTGATGTGTTTGATATTGTTGGGGAGGAGAGGAAACTATGAGTATCTGAAGACCTGGGGCAATTGGTCATCATTGTACTGTGTCTCAATGATCTGTGATACGATACTGTCATCGCAATGTTTTCTCTCCATAAAATGAAAAGATTTCTTTAAAAAAACAATTGTCTGGCACTTAACGTATTTGAACACTGGCTTTTCATTGTTGCATGTTAAAGCCAGCCCTCCCTACGTGCGGAAGGATCTGCTTTGTGAATGTCGGGAAGTGCACAGTTAGGCAGGTTTAAGCAAGAAAGTACATTTGCACAATAGATTCTGCTATCTAAGAGTTCTTTCACCAGATCCAGGCTTTCTACATTATCGAACGTTTGATTGAAAACTGCGCTGCGCATGTTGTGATGCACTTGTGGTCATTTGAAGCAATGTTTGCGAGAAACTAAATTACGCTTCTTTTACTATATTATTCCATTGGTTTGGAGATCAGCTATGAACTGTTGGTTCTGAGTAAAATTTTAAATATTCAATTCCAAGTTGATCCATTTGGTGTGTGAAATTTAGTTGATGAAATCACTGACATGATTGCCATAGCTGCCAAGTTTCTTAGGTCCATGCGCGATGTGCTATTCCAGTCCAAATTTTTGCCTTTGAATTCCGGGACTTGTAGTCTTGTCTTTCTGTTTTATAATGGAATGTACACGTCTGGGAATTTAAAGGCAAAAATCTAAACTGAAGCAGCACTCATGGACCTAAGCAACATGGCACCTATGGATTCCTGTTGTATATTTTGTTTGTTTAAATCTCACAAATTAATATTTGGTTTATAAATTAGTATTGACATTCCCCAAATGTTTGTCACTGGTTGGGAACGTCTTGCATGCTGTGAGAAAGGGTTGAGTAAGTAGAAGTGTTGTTATTTTTTAATAACTTTGTTGGAGTTTTATTTGCGGAGACTGTGTGTGTATATATAACTTTGTTTGATTTGTAACATAGTACGTTTTTAATATTTTTCTGTGAATAAAATATTTATTGTATGCACCTTATATCGTCTTCAGATACTTCTGTGCAATGAATAACAAATTGTAAACAAAGATTTTTCTGTTGTATTACACCCTATGGGCACAGTTCTGTATTCCCCACATTGATTCATAAGATGAAGGCTTATGTTGCTTCCTGGAAGACGTCTGGTCTACAGAAATGCGCACTTGTGCATGCTTTTTTCTGGCCCTTAGTCGGGAATCAGGCCCCTAAATATTAATTTTGCTTAAGAAACGATAGGCCAGATGTACCGTTCCCATTCGCAAACCAATGATGTGCAATTTGCATACCACTGTTTTACGAATGGGAATGCAATTTGCAGTGTAACCTATGTAAAGTAGATTGCACCCCAAATTGTCCACTTGCATTGGTTCACGGAACGACCTGCCTAATGTATGTTACTTAGGCATATCCCAGTTTTCAACCTCATCTGATTGGCTGCAAATGAATGCGGGTGGAGGCTTGGTAAGCACAGCTGTCCTCTGTCCTTGCATTTGATTTTCCAAACAGGAAACATGTTTTGTAAAGCATCTTGTGTTCCTTAAGGACACAGTTGCTTCTTTGGGGCAAGCAGGACTCTGGACCACAGCCACCATCCCCCCGGGCCGTCTACAGTAGCATCCTCCTCCTTGTGAATCAGTTACCACCCAGCTCTGGGTTCAGTAACTGATCAATGGGTTGCAACTGCAATTGTGGTCACACATCATTGACACTTCCCTTTCGTAAACACAAACAGGAAGGGGAGGCCCCTTTCACGCTCCCTTCTATTTGCGATTTGGAAACTGTTGCAAAAGTCCATTTACAACTCCGAAAGGCTTTTCCCAATCATAAAGGGGCTTCTTAGTACATTTTAGCCCTTTTTACAGGCTTTGTTCATCGGATCTTTATAATTCTTACCTCTACAACTTCATGTTCTGGATTAGTGTGATTAAAAACTAAACTGTTTCCCTTGGAGGAAGATTACAGCTCATCAGAGGGCCCTATTTACTTTACACCTCACCTGAGGGCCCTATTCACAGAAAGTTTTACGCTTGTGCAGCTGTGTACATTAACTACTGAAATATGTCATCTGCGGATCTGTGCTGATCACAACAAAGGGCTGGTTATTTGTTGTATAGACCACAGAAATTGTGGATGCACCTGTGCAAACTGAGGTATGGAAGTCGATTTTAGCACAGGCGCGCACTGTTCTTGATATGATCCGTAAGTCACAAATGTCATGAATTTTACATTTGGAAGGTGCACAAGCGACTCCACTAGAATTACTGCATTCTCAAGTTTATGGTTATGGGCGGGGGTTCTGTTCATTTATGGCTAAGCAGCCTCCAGCTCATACGTTCATGGGTATTTGTCTCTTGCAGAACATTTCTCACCCTGGAACCACACGTAAATGTGCTCTTGAGAATGCGGGAGTAAGTGTTTTTCCAGGGTGCAGAGGGGAAGGGAACATCTCTATATTTAATGAGGATGCAGGGAAATATTTTCCACTTGGAGAACAAAAATACATTCTGCTACTGCACATCTGTGTCCCATTTGTTCATGCGGACGTTTTAGCTGGTGGAAAGGTTGTGTGTCTAAATTATGCATAGTTGAGTAGTACAGCAGACACAAGACGTTGTAGAGATCCTGGAATAATTCGGGTATTCTTCGTGAATCCTTAAGACACTGCAGTTCTGCACCTGCATATTTCCTGTCTTTTTCAGCTTGGGTGACTTGGCCCAGTATGGTGTATATTGCTGCACATGTTATGGTGTTTGACGGCCACACACGATCAGAAGCTCTGAACTATGTTTTACGTACTGTAATGCAGCTTTGTCAGGATTTTAAAAACGTTATTTTGTAATTTAACCATATTGCTTAAAAATTCTCGGCAGAAGATAAACACATAATCCTTATCCCTTCCAGAGGATTTGTCCTTCCTGTCTGATAGACATAGCGCTGAGGCAGGGTTAGAGAGAGGAAATGATTTAAATTTAAATCCCAAATTTGCATGTGACCTAAATAGGGTACCTGCTGAGAATAAAATTGAATGAACCGACCCTGTCTTTTGAATCAGTTTTAACATAAGTTGTTTGCCCAGCATAATGTACCATGGATCTGTGACATTGTATGACAGCAAGCATGTCTTAAACATTCCATGCAGTACTGCATATGCGTGACTCTATTATTAGTCAGCGTGATTAGAGAGTAAAATGTACGTTTTCCCACTCAAATTAATCTGTAGAACTACAAAGTAAGCGTTCTGTTCTTGTAAGTCAGACACACTTGAAACTGCTTACTTCTTAAGGTTTTCAGGTTCAGTAGTAGCGCAACAATTTTGAGATGTTGATTGCCAACTTACACCAAGCATTTCTCACCAAACACGTTGCATGTATTTTCTCTGAGAATCAAAGCTCAGCAGCTTGCCTGGGCATTTAACCACATTCTCTAGAGTGTTAAGATTTTTATTAAGGTAGAGTGTTTTTGACATAATTCTGTTGTGGAAATAAGCAAAATTTCTTGAAATAGTATGCAAAATCCCGTGTAATACAGCAAATTGTGTCCAGCTACTTGAGCCCTAAAATGGACTTAAGGATACATTTCATGCTAAAAAAACAAGCATTGAAAATGCAATAGACGCCTTTGATTAAGTTAAAGCCATTTGCTTTGCTAATGGTAATGTATAACAAAGCAAATGGCTTTAACTTAATGAAAGCGAGACCTATTGCATTTCCAATGCTTGTTATGTATACCTATACTTTAGCATAGGAAGACTCCACAGTCTGGATCGAGATCTCCTTATGGTAAAGTATGGGGAGATTTAAAAAGGTTTATTCAACTTTATACTTAGTAAAAAAAATAAAAATGTTTTAAGTAATGTACATAAACTGTAATTATTGGCTATAGAGAGAAAAAGCAACAGCACACTTGAATTTTAAATTAAATCTTTAATTTAAATATATGAAATTAAATAAAATATTATTTGAATTAATTGTTTCCTTTAATTAGGCACATACAGTGCGAGCAAAAGTGCATCACCAACAACCACGCTTCTAGAAACATACGCGGTTGCAACAATGATTCCATTCAGCTTCCGAATCATAATGGAAGTACTCAGCTCAGCATGAACCGGACGCCGAATGAACGGCGCGTATCATGTTTTCTTCAAGTAGTGACTACATTTTTCGAAGTTTAAATTAAAAATGATTTCCAACTTAAAGTAACACATTTGTTTAATGTTTAGCAGATTTGTATAGCGCTTTATCACCCGGGAGGCTATCCTGGCACTAAGCTGGTGAGAGCCTAGATGAACTAATTACAACCAGATGGCCCCTGCGTGCATACGAAAAATGTAAGTACGTGTGACTTAGTTTTGAATTATTTGTTTCCTTTAATTAGGCACATACAGTGCGAGCAAAAGTGCATCACCAACAACCACGCTTCTAGAAACATACGCGGTTGCAACAACGTTTCCATTCAGCTTCCGAATCATAATGGAAGGACTCAGCTCAGCGTGAACCGGACGCCGAATGAACGGCGCGTATCATGTTTTCTTTAAGTAGTGACTACGAGCAGGTTTTTGATATGCTCCGGAGGCTTTCCGAACTCCCGTCTGTTAACAAATCCATGAAAATTACCAAACTTTGCATACGCTACTTAACCACATGCCTATGTGTGCATGTGTTGAATCTTCAGTAAGCGCGAAAGTGAAAGCATTTCACTCGTGCTTGGAGCTGAATGCCAAAGAAAAACAAGCTGCGCCAGAGAAATGAAAGGCGCGTCAGCCATTGTCGAAGATAAAAGCGGTAATAGCAAAAAAAAGTGCTTAGCGGCTAATTAAGAGACCCTGTCTCCCGCCGCAAGTAAAAGATCCAATCCCGGTGGGCGGGCCAAAAGCGGACAGGGTGGCAACCAGGAGGGATTAAAATGCCTCCGGTGCAATCATTACACTGTGTTTTGCATAATCCATGACGCCAAACGACGCACACGAATGAAAATTGCAGGCGGAGCACAGACACGACTTCTGGAACCGTATTGATTCCAAGAAGCCCTCGCTTGGCGAGAGCAGCGCATGCGCGCTGCTAACGCCAGGCGAGACCTAAAAAGTACACAATCCTCTGCGACGTGACACCCAAGCAGCCATTTTGGACTACTTTCCCCCTGTTCCCCTGCTCGTGTTTTTTCTTTTCTTTTTTGTCAGTCCATTTTAAACTCCCGCCAGTGCAATACGTACGTGATCCAGCAATATTTGGTTCTGTGGAGGCTGTTATATGCTACCCCTTCGCCCCTGACTTTGACAACAGGCAGCAGGCCTGGCAGGCTGCCGCGTAGGACAGCGCCAACTCTCCTGGGGAAAAGTCCCAAGCCCTGACTCACAAAACAACTCCAACCCTCAACAGTGGAGAACCTTCCCCTGCTGCAACTGTTCCCATCGACCCCCCCCGAGCCATCTCTCCCCCTCTGTCCTCCCCGACCTTTGTAACTCCTACCTCCCTAAATATCCAATTGACCCGCCCACCCCTCACTCTACCATTCCCGTGATCCTGGGGACGAGCAGAATCCCTTCCTCCCCCGTCTCCCCCAGACCCCCAACACAACTCACCACTATCCAAACATGCCCTCCCCGCATAAACAACCCAAAACCCCTCGCATGCATGCTGGTCAATTGCCGCTCAGCTGTCAGGCATGCGACTGAAATAGCTGAAACCATTCTCAGCGAAGACATTGACATTGCCTTCCTTACGGAAACTTGGCTCAAGGCCCACTCTACATCTATCCTTGACCTACTCTCCCCCCCCCCCGGTTACTCCATACTTAGAAAAGATAGACTAGATAAAATTGGAGGTGGTTTAGCTATCGTTTTTAAAAACAAACTTCAACTCTCGCTTGTCAAGAACTCTGACCCTGCCACCTTTGAATACCTCGGAGCTGAACTTAAAATTCAGGGCGCCCCACCGATTCGCCTACACAATATCTACCACCCTCCTGGCGAATCCCTTCCCTTCGCTGAGGAACTTTCCGACCTCCTCACCCAATCCTCACTTTCCAACTCTAAAAATCTCTTCCTTGGAGACTTCAACCTCCACTGGAATGACATCAAAGACCCTGCTGTTAATCTCCTCACGAATCTTCTGGAGATCAGTGACCTTAAACAAATTTGTAACTCCCCAACTCACACCAAAGGGGCTACTCTTGATGCCATCATCACTAATAATGATTTGGCCTCCCTTTCCAACATCATCCCCATCGACTGGTCCGACCATCACCTCATCCTCTTCACAATCACCACTACGGCCCCCCCCCCTCCAAGCCAAAAACATCAAACTGAAGAAATTGACCAGAAACCTCCATCTTATCCCCCCCGGCGAGCTAGAAACCAAACTCAAAGCCCAATTCCTGCTAACTCCCCTCTCCCAAAATGCTAACACCCTCACCGAGCATTATAATAAATCAGTTACTGAGGTCCTAGACCAAGTGGCCCCTCCCAAACTAAAAGCCCAAAGAAGCATACCTTCCAAATCCTGGTTCAACTCTGATCTTAACAACAAAAGACGCTCTCTTAGACAGGCCGAAAGAACCTGGAGGCAACACCCGTCCCCCTCCCATCTAGCCCTCCTCCGATCTGCTAGGTCCAACTACAAAAAACACATCCTCAATGAAAAGGCCTCCTTCTTCCGCACACAGCTTGATAGGGCCAAAAATAGACCTAGATAACTATTCAGCATCGTCAAAAACCAAACATCCTCTGCCCCCCTTAAGCTGATAGCCACAAACGAGAAATGCGAAGAAATTGCAAATTTCTTCTCTGATAAAATCACTAAAATTGATCAATCCTTCCTCTTAAATTCCCCCAACCCACTACTTTCTTATGACATTTCTCCTGAATCTCCATCCTCATCTAATCCTCCCCAGGTCCCTTCCCGTCTCTCATCCGTTACCTTCCCACCTGAATCTAACCCTTTTCTCCCCCAGCAACAAAAAAACAATGCCTCCTGGCATAATTTTCACCCTGTCACGGAACATGAAGTCTATAACATCATCTCTAAGCTTAAACCATCCTCTCACACCAAAGACCCTATGCCCTCTAACCTTGTCCAAGACCTTAAACATATCATTGCCCCACTCTGGACCACCATTATAAACTCATCCCTGACCACCGGGTGTGTTCCCGCCTCCCTCCAACTGGGTCAAATCACACCCATCCCCAAAAATCCCAATGCAGAACCCAACGACCCTAATAACCTCCGACCTATCTCTAACCTCCCTCTTCTCTCCAAAGCCCTTGAAAAATGTGCCCTGCTCCAACTGGAAATCACATCAACACGTTCGACCTCTTTGACTCACTGCAATCCGGCTTCAGAAAAGGATGCAGCACAGAATCTGCCATGCTCAATATAGTGGACGACATTCATCACTCGACAATGGTGAGTCTTGCCTACTCCTTCTCCTCGACCTTTCCGCTGCTTTCGATACTGCCTTACTTAACACTCTTAAAGTCTGCTTTGACCTCAATGGCCATGTCCTCAACTGGTTCACCTCCTTTCTCCAACACAGAACCCAACAAATCAAAATCGAGAACTGTCTTTCCAACCCCACACCAATCTCCCTCGGTGTCCCCCAGGGATCCATTCTCTCTCCCGCGCTCTTCAACCTCTTCATGGAACCACTCACCCTCATTCTCAAACAAGCAGGAATCATTTACCACCTCTATGCCGACGACACTCAACTTTACTATAAGATTAAATCCCACTCTGATGTCCTACACCTCAATGACACCCTGACCAAGATCCAATCATGGTTCCACCACAATCATCTCAAACACAACCCTAAAAAAAACGAAATCATTCTCTTCTCCCCTAAAAACAACCCTCTCCCCATACAAGACTGGATATCCGACCTTAATGCCCTCAACTGCTCTCTCACCACTTCCAATTCAGTTAAATCCCTAGGCATTACCATTGATAATAACCTTGCTCTTACCTCCCACATAAAAACCACAGCCAAAGGAGCTCTCTTCGCTCTCCGCCATCTCAAGAAAATTAAACACTTCATCCCGGCCGATGACTTCAAAACTGTTGTCCAATCGCTGGTCCTGTCTAGAATAGACTATGGTAACGCTATCCTCGCTGGAACACCTAAAGTCCATCTTGCACCTCTCAAATCTGTGCTCAACCTAGCTGCGAGACTTATCTTTGACTTCAAACAGTTCGACCACATCTCTCCCGCACTTAAAACACTCAAATGGCTTCCCATCGAAGGCAGATCCACCTATAAGATTGCATGTATCACGCACAAAGCCCTTCACCAAAACTCCCCATGTTACCTCTCAGACAAACTCCACAAAGCGGGCTGCACCCGACCGACAAGGAGTACCAACGCCCTCATACTTATCCCCCCTCTGTTAAAAAAGAAAAGCACACAGGCTCGATCCTTCTCTGGAAACGCTCCTTCCATCTGGAACTCCCTGCCTAAAGACCTACGCTGTAACCCTTCCTACATCAACTTCAAAAGAGACCTCCAATTATACCTCCTCAACAAATATTGGGGTCAATAATACCTACCTCAGACACCGTCTCCCACTCTTCGCCCCACCAGGCTCCCCCTTTTGCCCTCCTACTCTCTCTCCTCCCCTTTCTCCTTCTTATCTCCCCTCCCTCACGCTACTACTTCCCCTCCCCGCAACCCCCCCGCCCCTACCTTTAATTATGACATCTAGCCTCAAGCATGGCCTCCCACTGATCTCCCATTCCCCTATTCCTCTAACTCCCACTCTCCGTATCCCCCTCCTTTATCTTCTCTTCTCTTTTTCACCTTCTCACACCCACCCTAATCTAATTACCCTCTACCCACGTGAGCTTACCATTGTACTCTTGTAAATAGCACTCGTATTTATCTGCTTTCCCTGTTATATTGGTTCGTATGGCAATGTTTTTGACCAAATGTATTGATTAATGTACCTCCTCGCACTCCTGTAAAGCGCTCTGATACCCCTGGGTCTAGCCAGCGCTATTGATGGAGCAAGGACTCAAAATTGAGACTTGCTCGAATGCAATCACCTCACAGTATTATTAATTTTGTATTGTTTATACTAACGTTGCATACACTACACGAATAGCAAGGAAGCTTGCCTATGTGTTCTAACTAACAAGTAATGCTTGTCTTTTTCTAAAATGGCCGCTAAAGCGCGGGAACCTTACTGCGCATGTCTCATCCATATCACATGGTGTGACGTCTTTCTTTGCTTGGTGGGAAATTTCTGCTTCTGCGCAGTGTGCTTTAAAATGGCTGCTTGATGTTTTCACATGCTTCAGCTTGTTCTTGTATTATTATTAATGTCGTTTTCTTAACGCTACTAATGCGGGATAGATTTATAAGTAAATGGGGACAGAGTAGACAGAGTGGGTATACAGTGAAACTTATTATTTGTGATTTTAATATTTTCTTCTTTGACTTTTATTAGTTCGTAAACTTGGGCCTGGGGTTGGTGAACTGAAAACTCGAATGACGTGGGTTCTGCGCATGCTCCTTGAAAGACTGCCCAGAGCGGAAAGGATGAAGTCAACCTGGACGTCGTCCAAGGCCGCGACCTGATGGCCTATATTGTCATATTCATGAAATGTCCTTATAAAACTGTAACATTGTACATGAAAAAGGCACAAACTTTGTCATGAGACGGGTGGGAAATAAAGCAAATGTATTGAATTAAGGGGCGGTATTCTAAAACAAAGAGCTTTAAGAAAAGGCATTTAATCAATATGGTGTGAGGATCCACCCCCTATCCCTGTCCAATCAGAAATAGTGGTCCCATATTTTAGCAACATTAGTGGGAGGTACATGGTGTAGAAGGGTATAATAGATATAGAATTAGCTAATTAGTTAGCACAGGAGAGCGGAGATGCTGACAGGAAGAGCTCCAGACCGCCAAGCTGATCGATTACAGAAGAGGTCCTGAGGAGGGGGCGGCGGCGGCGTCCATTAGAAGGGAGACACGGGAGAATCGAGGAGAAGCGAAGTACCAAAGAGGTCACCGGGCCTGCCTGATCCAGGAGGAGTCTTTGCTCTTCATCCTTCCAGGGTCCTATCTTTCCAACTCCTTGGCCAAGGGGTTTGGTTCTCGCACTTTAGGTAAATATAAATGCAACCTTTAGTTGCGCTGCTGTCTCTATCTTCTCCTTTCTGAGGGACCGTCATTAATAAATAATTATTGTTCTCTACTTCACCTATGATATTTGACTAAGTACCATGTGTTTTCTGTAATTTACTCTGCTAAATCTTTAGATAAACATTTTAAAACTTCCTGACTCAGTGGTTATTTCAGGATTATGTATTATAATGAATGTCACTCATTTTAAACTTCCCAATTAGCAAAGGATTCATTGGTAAGTCATTACTCTTCAATCGGAAGGTAATTGGTAGCAGGGATTTTGATAAAGAGTAACAACTGATAAAACCCAGCGTAAGTATTAGCGTAGTATGAATGTGTGGGCCCAAGTGAGTATCTGGTGTATGAATGCTGTTTGCTAATATCGCGCTGGATCACTATATAAAACCTTTAAAATAAATAAAGTGTAGGACCACATGTGCAACTGCACTGGCATTGCGCACTTCCAGCAGAAGGTGAGGCACCACGGAGTTGATGTCCTGGATTGTGAGAAGGACCTACTCAACAGTGATGTGGCAGCATATGGTAAGTGATTTTAAAAATTTCTCAATTTTATTACTTTACGAGAGTATTTACATCGCAGATAAGTGTTCGTGAGTTTAATGTAACATGCATGTCCTTAGATTTATTATATAGTATTTTTATTGCAGTTGCATTTTTATAGTGCTTACTACCTCTGACGAGGCACTGAAGCGCTTATGTGGCGAGTAGTACACTACCCCTGGACCCACAGTTAGTGGTTAATGTAGTGATTTTTGGTTAGTGTGTTTAGACTTTTTTTCTCAAAGGAATCCCTTCCATGCTTTAACTCAGTAAATTTGAGGTGGAGTTGGGCATAATTGGTGAAAGATTTGGTTGTTAGTTCATGTCAGACATTGGTGAGGTGAATAGATGAGCAGAGAACATTAAATCATTGATAGATGGCAAGCTAGTGATTACCTGTATTTAAAGAAGAGGCATTATGTGCTGTGGGTCGCAATGTGGTCTGTTCAGAACAAGCAAGCATAGAAAATAAACTAGCGAGCATGCAGCTCTGTGTAGGAGTTGAATTACGGCATGCAGCTTGAGAACTCGCTTAAGTAAGGCAGAGCATCGAGGCGAGGTATTTACTCATTTTATTTGTATATTGAATTTTGTTTAGGAGTTGGCACTTAAAGGTATCCAAATTAGGCTGGCAGGAGCCAGTTCTTAACCATTCCATGTACTCCCTAAAGCCAGGAACAAATATTTTTTGCACTTTAAGTAAATTAGTGGTAGGGTGTGGGATGTGGAGTTGTGGGGGGGAAGGGCAGGGTTACTGGAATTATGTGGCAAAAGCTGGTCAGAAATATTGTGGCCGGATTAACTCAAATAATTGAGTTGCATGGAAAGTCAAATATGCATAAAACAAAGCCCCACACTTCCCTGTGCAGTATAACTTCGCAGTTGAGCCATTTTGTTTAATTATTTGATGGCAAGTAATGTAAATAGTAATTATGCTTAAGAATCCCAGGGGCCTAGAACCACATAATTCAAGTGGCCGTAGGTATAAGAACCCACAACTTTGTGTAGCTAACATTATAAGCATGTGTTTACAGTGGGTGCTACAATGTATGTCTTTTTGTTTTCTCCTTTGAAGAGCCTGCTGCTCCCATCAGAGGCCAGGCCTCGTCAGAGGCTGAAGCCGCATGACTCCTGGCCTGACTTGGAGGTTCCTACGCCACTGCACCACCACAAAATCAAGGCCATTGCGTCTCTTTGGCCGGCCGGGGGATTTAGAGAAAGAGAATGCAGAGACATAGGCTTTCTGAAGGAAACCAGCTGGCAACAACATCAGACTTCAGCAAACAGCTAAGAAGGAGCAGCAACAACGACAGTCACACAGCAGCCAGCTACATCTACCCAACCACAGAGGTCCTTCTGCGGAATGTTCTTGAAAATCAAGAGAAGCCAGCAGCTGTACTGTACAATGCCTTTCTGTACTGGATTCAGTTTTTTTATTTTTTTATTTAAATTAATGTTTTTTTTTGTACTTGTAGTCTGTTGTTGGGAAGGGTTTGTAGGAAGGGAGGTGTTTCTTGTAGGTGGAGTGTGTGGGATGAGTGGTGGTCAGGTACTGTAGTTTGATGCTTTTTGGGGTTTAGGGAGGGGTGAATCTATTGTAAGTGGTGAGAGTGGGATGAGCTGGGGAAGTGGTATTGTATTTTGATTAGTTTAGGGAGAGGGTGGCTCTGGGGCAGATGGTGTGGGCGGGTGTTTTTTTTTTTTTTTTTAAATAAATATTATTGTGTTATACTTAATAGGTTATTAGTTTAGTGGTTTGCTCTCCTGTTTGTTAATCAATTGCTCCACTTGTAAACTAGGGAAGGTTCACCTATCTAACGGCAAAGGCTTAAACCTGACCCATCATAAAGAGAAGTTCCATGATCCTGTCCACATGAGCTCCCTTCCCATACCACCCCAAAGCAGGCTTCTACACTCTTGGAATCAGTGTCTGAAATCTGATCATGCTCCCACTCGTTACGTGTCATTTGAGACCCTTTCCATTAGTAATAGCCGTGTGCTGCCCTCCTCTCATAAGTCAACACTAAGTAGTTGTACATATAGAATAGATGCCACGTTCTGCCATGCACCCAAATCTCTTCCTACTTAACCCTTGAAAGGGATGGAAGTCAGCTCCCTCAGTACCTGTGAGTAGCCATTGCTACATGGCCTTTTTTGTCCAAAGTACTTACTGGCCCAAATAAGGAATATCCTGCTAGTACCCAGGTTTTATATTTCAAGCGGAGCAGGTGAGCCGGCAAAAGTGTTCTAAAGCATGAAAGAAGGTAGAATCGGTGCCAGATCCAAAATAGAGGTCAAAATAAATCAACAAAGTACTCCTAATATAAAGGCATTTTTGTTAAATAAGGTATCCTCTTTGTTTTTATACAAAAATAGTTCAAGTAATATAACTCACACAAGTTATAAGCAAAATATACATTAAGATAAACACGCAGATGAGTCAGGAGGTTTCTTCAACAATTTGGTTCCCTGTGATGCTTAGATTATAAAAAGAAAGTGCCTAGCTTGCCCTGAGTATTATTTTCAGCACGAGGCAGTTCCATAGGCCGGATAGGGTGGATAGCAGGGTCGAGTTTGCATTTGCTACTCTCCTCCAGTGGCAGTTTAGCAATGCATACAGCATTTCTGCCCCACCAAATGTGAGATCTGTTGATGGAGGAAATAGATTACAGCACAATAGATTACACAGTTGGGAGCAAGAGTATTAGGGAGGTAAAATTGAATAAAAAGTCTGCAACTGTATTTGGGCATTGTCCATCTTGGAAGCAGGGCAGAACTGCAGAGCAAAAGCACCATGGAGGTTCTTTACAGAAGGGAAGTCCTGTTTAATGAGAAAAGAAAATGCCACTATTTGAGAGTCGAGGCAAATATGGTGTGCAAGGTCTCAGTGTCAGGAGCAGCAGCTGACGCTGCATGTACCCTGAATGACTGATAACTCAATTATCAACAAGCAAGGTTAGCTATGCTTACCATGTCTGCCACATTAATCTCCCCAGATCTGAACCCGACAGCTGTGTGAACCGTAACATCGGGTATTTTACGATTGCAATGCTAGTGCTTGAACTATTACGATTCCGGGCCCGTTCCATCTTAATACAATTAACTTTGCCCTTAATATATGTTGATGCCTGCAAATTAATTCAAATTACATTTGTTATCCTTCAAGTTAAATGCATGTGCCTACCTGTTTTCAAGATCTTCTCTGGGCGATTGGTAATAGCAAACCATCATCTCTCTGTTCTTATTGCTAACTTGCACCATGCCACATCACCAGGCCGCAATCCAGCAAGTGCGTGCAGTCGAGATGCACGCTGTTGCCTTGACAGCAACCGATTACTAATAACAAACAGTCGTCCCTCACTTCATGTCACGTCATCACACGGTCATCCGACATGTGCGTGCAATGGAGACTCACTCTGTTACCTGGACAACAACTAAAGAACCACAAACATGTGCCTAAACTCTTTCTTAAAATACCATACTGCATCACGTCATGTTACCCAAGACGAATGCGGTTTCATGGACAACAACTAAGAATAAATGTGCACGCACAAATGTTTGTGAATCCACTGTCTCCTATCCTATGTGCATTACCAAAACCACGTGCTTCATCTTGCATTCCATATGATTAACATATAATATAGCCTGTACAGATTATAATTTCAAAAAAATGATACCAACACTGTGTCAAGCCATTAGAAATAAACCATTTCACTGGAAATCACAGTATGAACTGACATTGCATTTCAATCAATACGTATTTTGGAAACCATACTGTGCAGTGACTGTTCCATTATAATTAAATAGTTTTTTTTTTGTTGCAAAGCATAAGTGATGACTTTTATTATTTGAGTTTATTAATTAAAGAACACTTTTGATCAAGTTGTAATAAGCATTCCACGAACGTTAATGTCACATGTCTTTCTCCCAGCTTCCTACCATTCCCAGGAGATCCTGAAACCCCAGGGGAAGAGTGTATGAATGCATTTAAGATTTAGATGATTGCTTCTGGAGGAGAAAGATTTATGGATGACAGGAAACAAGCTACATTATTACACTTGTGCAAGGAAAAATAGAGAATTTACCATATTTGTTCAAATTTACAGCCCCAAGATGGTGGTGATAATTTGACTTTATATGTAGAAATATTAAAGGAGTTAGAGATTTATTTTGGACAAAAATCTAATATACTCGAACCCTAAAAATTGTTTTCAAGTATACAAAAGGAGAATGAAACAATTGCTATGTTACGTGTCTTAGAGCCTTACTGGTCAATTGCACATTCACAGATAATCATGATGAATATGTACCTAATCAAACGAAGCACATGTCTAATAAACCTATTCAAAAGAGATTGTGGCACACACACCACCGAACATTGTTGGAGGATCTTGACATAACTAGAGGTGACAAGCTAACAGTGAAGTGAGTGAAAATTATAAATGAAAATAAACCAACAAGTATTAGAACTGTAAAGAAAAAGAAACAATGTGTATTGTTCAGCCCAAAGCCTGGAAAGGAAAATAGAATATTAATGATAATTTAGACCTAAAATGTTGTATACGATTTAATGTATAAGATGCAGAAGCATGAATCATTGGGCAAATGGTAACTCCTTCCCAGCCAGGAATGTTACATGCATTAAATGCAAAAAAGTGAGTTACTGTGGTTGTAAAAACTGAATTGCAAAAATGATTACACATTGAAGTAATAGAAGAAAGTGAATCGCCGGATTGGTTGGTGACCATAGTTGTTGTACAAAATCTGATATCTCATTAAGGGTGTGTGTAGATCTTCGAGATCTAAATAACGCAATATGGATTGATAGACTTCCATTACCCACTATAAATGAAATGCTAGCTGCAATGGGGAAGAGTTAAAGGTTTTCTACAATATACTTATCATCCTGCATCACAGCATATTACTTCTTTTATCTCACCATTTGGGACCTTCGAATACAAATGCATACCTTTTAGACTGGCATCTGCGTCCTCAGTCTTTTATAGGATAATTCAGAAATTGTTTACAGTTGGGCATGCTATTTTCAGGTTAATGTAATAGTTTTTGCTACGGATGAGAACATGATGATAGGTTGAATGAAGCATTGGAAATTTGGCTTTCAAATGGGTCGGCAGTAAAAGCTGAAAAATGGAAATTTCGAAGTACACTGCATAAGAAACTTAGGACATAAGATTGATGATGAAGAATAGAACCTAAAGACAAATTGCTGCATAGTAAAGCCACATGTGCCGGAAAATAAAAGGTTATTCCTTGGGGTCGTTGAATTTTACTCAAAATTAATTAAAAAAATCTTCTCAGATAAAACATGAAAGATGAGGAAGTTGCTGAAAAAATAAGAAATTGGAGTGGAAAGAAACTTGTCAACTTGAGTTTGTTGTCTTAAAACAAGAAATTGCAATAAAACAACCTCTGGGTAGTTTTAGGGCAGCTAATAAAACCGTAATAACTATTGATGCTGGTTCCTCTGTTCACAGGGTTGTATTAAGCCAGATTCACTGTGGATAAAAAGTTATTGCATATGCTTCATGTCCGTTGTCAAACATTGAACAGCGCTACTCAGATATAGAAAGAGAAACACAGGCTCTATTTTGGGCTTTGAAACACTTTCAAACGTTTGTGTGGGAAGTTACTTTTGTTATACTTGTGGATCACAAGCCTTTAGTTCATCTCCCATCAACTCAAGGGCCAGCCATTGCACCTCCAAGGACTGAAAGGTGGTGGGCAAATTAAAAAAGAATAATTTTACTATTGAGGTCGTAGCTGGTAAGAATAATTATTTTGTCGATGCTCTGTCAAGAATTAAATTCAAAGATGGTTTGTGTAGCAATTCTGAGCGGCATGCAGAAGAATATGGATGAGTGGTGGCCATTGAATACATGCATATGCAAACTATGCAAGAAGAACAATGGAAACAGGCTATTAAAGATCAAGTAGAATTATAACCTCTCAGTAGATGGATAAAAGAATGTAGGCCATTGTGACTGGAAGGATGGGAAACATTATCTCTGTGAAGGATGAACTGATGGAACATGAATGGGGTGCAAAATTGATACCTCCTGTGAGTCTAAGGGGTAGAGTGATAGAATATTCCCACAAGGGAATCTGGGGAAGAACATGACTAAGAATAGATTCAGATAATCTTGTTGATGGCTGTATATGGACAAAGAAACTGAAAGAGTGGTAAAGGACTGAATTGTGTGATAGGAGCGAGAAAATACATTGAACTGATACACAACCATTGAAATTTTCAGTGAAAAAAGGGGCCAAAATAGCAATGGACATAATAGATCCCATGGATACCATTGGTGTTCAAATTGGTTTGTCAATCTATTAGCCAAATATTATTCCAAATGGTTTGAAGTTGAAATTGTTTGGAAAGTAACAAACAGGAGTGTCATACAATTCAGGGAGAAACTGTTTTTGAGTGAAGGCTATTCATAAGAAGTGAAGACCGATAATGGGCCACAATTTACTTACAATGGGTTAGAGAATCATTTATCTATCCAGGACATCGTACATCAACACTCTGCTGTTTATAATCCCAGAGCTATAGGTCTTGTTGAAAGAGTGATTAGAATAATTAAAGAGAATGTACAATTAGCTGAGCCAATTGTGGATCAGTTATAGAACATGTAAAGCAAATGTTATGGTCCTACAGACCTACTAAACATAGTACAACAGGTTATTTTCTGCTTACATTTTTACGTTGGAGGAAACGTTGGTTGGCCTACACCATGGAAAAGGTTGACCTGTCCAAAGTTGCTTGCAGTGAAGAAGTTGAAAGAAAAGTGCAGGCAAACAAGAACTGTATGAAAAGAAATATGATAAAACCCATGGAGGGTGAAAGGTTAGGACTGAAAGAGTATGTTAAAGTCAAATTACACTGGCATGGTTGGGAAGGAGAATTGATATTTTTGGATCCTTAATTGGTTAAGCGTATGGGCAAGAATTACATTGACTTGGAGGATGCATCAATATGGAATATGGGGTAACTGATGATAAATGAAAGAGCAGGTGTGGCAGTAAAGAACGGATGGGAGTGATCTTATTGGAAAAAAGACAAAATTAAAGAATCGTTGCAATGCCTCAAAAGTTGAAAGATTGTTTGTGGCTAGCTCACCCAACCTTTTCCTGTGAAGAGCATCAAGTACAAGTGTGATATGAACAGTCTTGCATGTTTTCTTTGCGATTCTGTAAATATTGTACCTAGTTCCCCATTTCCTTATTTGACCCATTATTATAAATCCTTACTATGTATTACTTACTTTTCTTGTATGTTATGTACAAAAGGGGTATATATAGTTTTCAGTGTTATACTACTTACAAATCTTGGGGGTCTCAACCATTGGAAGGTTAGTATATTATCAAGGGGGCCTGAAGTGATTGGAATTGTGAGGCATTTGCATTCTTGCCACTGGGCTGCCCTGGGAAGCATTTCTAACAAACCCATTCCACACATAACGTAGTGGCACTGGATTTTCTTCACTACAATTGAAAGAAAGGAATGCAACAGACTGAGGCCTTGATTATCACCATTTGCATTTTAAAATTGAGCACACAAGTCCATTTTTGTTTATTTGCATCCTTTGGCACACCATTTATAATACAAACGAGCTGTGTTACTTGTTTTTATAGCATACATTGTGTTACATTTTAGTTTTTAATCCGGTCTCTATTGTTAATGTCCATCAAGTACTTCCTCTGGAAGACGCTCACTTGTCACACTTGTGATGTCTGAGATATTACCCTCGTCCACTCTTGAGTCTTGTGAGACTGAACATTTTTACTAATGAAATTCATATTTATTTTGATCTTAGTGAGTATTTCTGTGTCTTTGCTGACTTCACATGTCAAAATATCTAAATATTAAAGTTTGTGACCATTTGTATAAGCCTATCTATTGTGACCTATTTCTCAACATCTATTGGCTTTGACTTTAGCAATATCATCTCGTCCCCTTTGTAGCACAAAATCATTTATAAACTTGTACTTCTCAAACAGACATTGTAGCATGTGTCCAGTGAAGTTCTAGTGGGTCAGAACATCTAGTATAAGAGCTTTTGCAAGGACTTTATTAGCTTAATAATCCTCAAGCACTACTGGTCTTTAAAGTAACTGATAAAATATAGGCAAATCTTTTGACCGTTGACCAGTAAATAGTGGGCTACTTCTTGCTATTTGAGGAAGTCCTTCACAATCATGAGGATATTATGATCTGAACAGAGCACCCTGAAGTATCTTTCATCTGTATTGGCTTTGACTGTGTTACTGCCCTTGTCAATGGCAACAAATCCAATCCGGAGCCCCCTCGGCTGAAACAAATTGTAGACTCTGGTACTAAATTCTTCCAGGATGTTGATTGAGAGCTGTGTGTCAGCGGAGAACATTGCAGCGGTTGCATGCTGATGAATGCCTTTGAAAGCATCAGTACTGAGTATCAGCATTTCTTTATCCGCCCTGCAGGAGACCTAGTGTGTAGTAATGCACAAATAGATTGTAGCTTGACAGCTCTGGCACAGCGATAGTTGAAAAATAGGTCTGCTTTTGAACCTTCTATTTTGACTTCAGGCCGCCATAAATTCCAGAAAGTCCAATACTTCTACCGAAGAAAAGGAGAAGAGGTCAATCGCTGTCATTTTGTCCATTTTCCCTTTGTAAAAATGGACCAAGTCGTGGGTTAATTAGTACGGCAAATCCTTCTCAACACAACCGTGATTATGCTAGGTTTGTGCACGTTTTTTTTTTTTTTGCGTTGAAGCTGACGATTATGACAATACCACTTCAAGTGACTTTTAAGGAGGAGGCTGCTTTGATGCTTTGGAGTGTCCGTGATATCCCACACTTCCATGTGCCGAGCAGCCATTGCTGCTGGTTCCCAAGGCACAATGTGTGATGCCAATCTGCTTGTCCTGCCAACATCTTCATAATCATCACCTCCTTCTGTCAGTTTGGGCTCTTCTGTGCCAGCCATACCAAATATTTTATGTGCTCTTTTCATAGAATTGGCTGATTGTTTTTCATATGGGCCAGTTAGCCTTCCGTACCAAGATGTTTGCCTGGCATCCCATGAGCACTGGTGTGTGACTAACTGCACTGTCTAAAATGTATTTCTCATTCAGCCGAAGTACAAAAAAGACTCAAACTGTGGAGGAGAGCTCCTTAAGAAGCCAAATACATAAGAGATTGTGGGGGAGATAGGCAGGGGTTGCTTTAGGGTGGGCAAGTACTACGATGGGGGTTGTTGATTCACTGGCAAACTCCTTCCACTGCCAGTCAATGAAAGTTGTTGTTCCGCACTGGGCAACAAAAAAAAGGACCGCTGGGGCACCACATTTTCTCACTCAAAATTCCCTGTACAGGTCAAATGTTGGTTGAAAGAAAACACTCCTCACATTTCTGTGACAGAAAGTTTGCAATGCTTTGGAGACAGTAAAACTCCCACCACTTGCTGTGCCCACACTTCTAGCAATAAAAACAGTACCTCACATGTATGGCTATTAATAGTAACCAACAGAAACAGGCCACATATTTGGCCATTGGAGGTCAATATAGTGTCAGTATTGCCTTCACTTGGTCTCAGTTTTGGCCTATTCTGTTCCCTGCATAAGGCCCACCACATATGTGGCCCACTGTTTTTATCAGGAGAAGTGAGGAAATTTTGGATGGCAGGACGTTTGCCATTTGCCTGATGGTCTGAAGTTTTCTGTCAAAGAAAAAAAGATGTGATATTTTTTATCCAAACTTTGAAATGTGCATGGTATTCTGGGAAATAAAACTTATTTGGATTCATTCAGGCCACATCACTGTAGGTTCCCCTGTTCCTGTAGTTCCCAGAAATGTCTGTGCTTGGTAGGGTCCCCTAGATGCCGGCCGACCCTGCGCCCAAATGCTGCTGGATCCCACTTAGAATCTCCCTCATCAAAATCTTTCCCTGGTGTATAACGTGTAGATGGAAATCCCATCCTTTTCTGACATCCCTATTCTCAAAAGATCTAGTGAATACAGGTTTGGGTGAAGCCTTGGGAGGAATATGTTCCTATATAAGGAAGACTAAAAGAAACTATCATGTTTCCTGAAAAAGGAACATTGAAAATTTGACACCTCTTGTTAAGTGTGATGTCCCAGCCAGCCAATTAGGGTGAGGGAGTCTGGCACATAGAAATAGAACCTTTAGAATGTGTAAATGTTAAAATATGTCTGTGGTATGTTTCCATACAGCCCATCTATGACCTCTGTGACCAAAAGACAAATACCATAAACCAGGGTTTTCTAGCATCTGTTTCCATTTTTCCACAATACACAACGACCAGTTTATTGCATTTAGTTACCATGAATCCACAGAAAATCCTTACATTTCTAATACCCCCATGCTTAGTACATATGTTCATGTGCAAGGGCCACAGGAGGGTATTACCATGTTTTGTTAAAAAAATGCTAAAAATCGGACAAACCTGTTCAGTGTTCTACTGGACAGTTAGTAAGGTCAAAGGGCTCTGGTTTGCAGCAATACATTCTTTAGTTTGCACAAAATTAAAAAAAAATATAGTTCTACTTTCCTCATATTCCTGAGATTATTTGTCATCAAAATGAACACTGCACCATAAACAGTGATTCTGCACATTATTACAGGCTGCTTACCGCTGCATCAAGCTGTGTTTGTCACGCGCCGTGTCATCCCATACACCCCGACGCTGGTGATTCTTGGCTCGCCACGAGGCAACTGATTCACTACTAGAGGGGAACTTGTGGACTGGGAAGGAGGTGGCATTCGGACTGTAGGAGACCTTTACAGGGATGGCACTCTTGCCATATGGCACACTGATAAAGGAACACAGGCTTCCCCCGGGACAGTTCCTATTGCATGCTTCACTAATCGGGTCTTTAAGCTGCAATTGGGGGGGGACATAACGAATGAACTCCCCATGCATTTAACTACAAAATACTCCCCCATGCATTTAACTA
This sequence comes from Calotriton arnoldi, assembly GCA_963921515.1. Taxonomy (NCBI): domain Eukaryota; kingdom Metazoa; phylum Chordata; class Amphibia; order Caudata; family Salamandridae; genus Calotriton; species Calotriton arnoldi. The sequence goes on from CAWUFW010000319.1 coordinate 2,321,825, forward strand.
CAAAATACTTGCATATACTTGGGTGAGGCAAACACTTGATCAGATGGCTAGCGGGTTCGTTATGCACCGACACAGCACACCCCCTCACGCAGTTACTCGGCAAGTGGGAGACTAATTTGGGTCGTCCTTACACCAATAAAGAGTGGGACACTGTGCTGGAGAGCCCTGCCATGATTCCCCGAAAGGCCAGATTCCGCCTCATTCAACTGTATGTGGTACACAGGGCCTGCCTCACTCCAGAAAAGAAGAAATTGTTGTTTTGGGCGAACTGACGCCACCTGCCCCCGATGTCAACCGATAAAAACCGAATTGCTGCATATGCTTTGGGCTTGTCCTCGTCTTGTGCATTACTGGAGGGCTGTCATGGACAGGCTGTTACACTGTATGGAAAGAAATCTCGCACACACATGGGAGGTCTGTAAACTGGCGAGGTACAGAAGAGGCAAGAAATACAAGGTTATATCCTGATTCATAGATTTAGGACTGATGCCAAGCACCTGATCACAAGCAGATGGTAATCCTGCGCTTATTCACCAACTGTGCACGAGCAGAGAGCACAGCCCAACACAGGGAAGACAATCTGGGTCTCAAAAAGTACCCTGTTGCCACACATTGGGATGCGCTCATGGCAGACTTAACCACCGATACACCATCCAGCTCAGGCTGCTTTGACCCTGGCGAGGCGGGGAGAAGGGTCTGCACAACGCTTCTCGTGTGCGATTCTTCTTCTTAGCTGGGCGAGTGCTAGCTGGTAGGCGCGGGTATGGGGGCTATCGTCAGGAATGCCTATCCTCACCCACGTGCGCATGTATGCTGCATGTAACGACGGAGTCATGTCTCTAGCTGCTTAGACAATGTCAATCATTAAGCATCTTCTTTTAACGGTAGCCGTGCATATAACGCATGTTGTAGGCTGTGGCCTTGTTGGGGAAAACTGTTTATCTTTTTTTGTACCCGATAAGCAGACATAGCATCTATTAATGTGCACCAAAGAGAACTACTACATCCGAACCAGCTTTGAAGTATTGCATTAAATGATATGTAAAAAAGCTTACAAAGTTTGTTATTGTGGGATTCGAGCTAACATTAGTCATATATGCTGATATTGCTAAAGCTGTAAAAGGAATGTTTATGCTCTACTTTGAAAACAATAAAACAGATTTAAACAAAAAACAGTGATTCTGCACAATTTTGTGATATGTGCTCATATTATATAATTGATTGTGTACCTAAAAGTAAACGGGCCTTCCATTGGCTAAAGCTTAAAACCATTAAAAAAAAGTATACATCCACACATACACTTGCCATCTGAGTTCGTCTGAACTAAATGAAATCAAAACAAATTGCTTGTATGCAGAGCTTAATGATCCGACAAAACAAGCACATACCTTTGGACCCAGTACCTCCTGGCTGCCCTGTGACGTCCCTCTCCCCCCGATCTGGGTCAGACAGTAGTTGATTGCGCACACTGTATCCGAACAGTGTTGTTGTACACCAGGACCCTTCCTCACAGACGCAGCCTTCTATATTTGTCACTCAGCTGTGAGTGGACCATTCTTCGTCATGCCTTGTATCACCATTGGAGTTGGGATACTAGCTATTTGTTCCCCAACTGTCCGGTACTGTGCAAGCATGCAGAGATCACTCCTTCAAAACAGGATGAGATGTATATAGAGCTCGCCCCTCCACCCCACCAACAGTACATAAACACAGTTCATACTACTGGGTATTCCACACCTACGCCACAGGTCTCTTGAAGACTTTGAATTGTGATTTTGTATTGCATTATATGTTACCAAGGCTGCCTTGTGATTCTGGCAAACTCCTTCAGTTGTTACTTTGTGATGAAGGATGAAGCAACCAAGTCTCTCCAGGCTCCTGGTCACATGCAGTAAAGAGCAATTGTGGAACCTAATGCTGCAGATGTTAGCAGCACTGCTATTGATTTTCCACCCCTTCACTTATCCCTCCCATGCATATATTCTGCCCCTTTACAGCTTATATGTGCACTCTGGATTGTGGTGAGTTACAGATATGTGCAACGAACATAATGGTTGATGGGGGTCCCTTAGTTGCTCTCGGTCGTACTATCTGGCAGTTGCATATATGTGTGTACAAATAGGTCTTCAAGTTTTTCATGAACAGTTGATGGTTGGTTAGAATGTCAGATGTAAGGATGAATTGTACCAACATTTGGGACCCAGTACACTTGTTCCTGCATTTTTCTTTTCTTGGACCTCTTTGAGGCAGAAAAAGAAGACTGGAGCTGAACAAATGTTCCTGGCTTTTCACGGTGGGGGAGAGGGTTGGGTGGGGGTACCAGTTTGTGCACATTTACATTGCCCCACTACACAGTGCCTTGTGTTTGGCGCACAAGATCTTGAATTGTATTTGTTGCACTACTGGAACTCAGTGTAGCAATTCCAAATTTCGGGGTATGTGTATTTGTTTCTTTGGGCCGAGGTCCATCTTCGCTGCTTTGTGTGGCTTGGATTTTGGGTGCACCGGTCATCCAGTCTCAAGAGTATCAATCATTTTGCCAATTCAATCCGGCAAACTGAATTCAAAAGCGGGATTTTTTTAAACAAATTTTCAAACTGTCACACAGTAATAGGAGTCCTACAGTAATTTTAGGCGGAAGTGCTTTCTTGAAGCATTCTTGAATAGTCACACATTTATAGTTGAAGTGTACCAAACCTGCAATAGTTACTAACCATACCAACTTCGTTCCAACTAAGTCTCTGGTGATGTCAGTTGACGTGCAAACTTTTATAATAAACCTGTATCATTAGACACAATTAATGATCTTCAGTTTTATTTCATGATTCTTAGCCATTGAATTATTTTTGCAGCTGCAACCTCCTTCAGGTTAGTGTATGTAATGCCTTTAGCTAACTCTGATTCCTGAATCGTAATTTTCTGTGTTGGAGTTATTCTGCGGTTTCCAGAGATAGGGGTTATTTTGTTGCAGCTAGGAGTGCCTATTGGCAGCATATTGACATAGATATCCCTTCCCTTGATGACAAGACCAGTGTAAGGTATGTTAGTAGTCTGTCTGCAAATTATACTGGAACCTCCGAGTAGAAGCATCACATCAAAGCCCCATAAGTAGCTGTCCATGTGGAGGCTGAGTTAGAAATAGAAGGGAGAATGCTACAATGGATTGGTCTGCCATGGACATAGCACACCGCTTCAATTTTCAAGGGTTGCGCCTGCAAATGGTACTTAAATAAAATGAATGACAGAAAGCGGGATACCAAGTTGTTTATTAATCTGAGTAACCAAAACTCACTGTGATAGAAACATTTTTGAGAAACCAAATTAAGATACAGCCTGTGAAGTTATTAATTTAAGTCCTGCGCAGAGATAAGTTCACTAAGTAGCAGGGATATCCTAAAGAAACAAGCCCAGGAAAGATGACTGTAAAGGAAGCAATACTCAAATAGTGTGGACTTTACAAGGTGAACTTAATGAGTAGCTTTGAAGATCTTTCGAGAAAGAATGGTCTCAGTTCCAATGCGCAGAGCCCTTGGTGAAGAACAGGCAGGTCTTAAATGACCCAGAATACCATGCACATTCTACTCCATGTATGACACACCTAATTGTAGAATAACTAGTCTAGATCTGGTGTAACCACAGCAGTCATATTGCCCCTAACGTGTACACACACACACCACCTAGCTACCCCACTTACAGGTTGTCAACATTAGAAACCTCATGAACTTCAACAATATGAGAAATAATGTAATGTGGGTGAAGATTTTAAGATTTGGACCTGTCAGCTTGTTGCCCAGCGAGCCTTTGTACGTCTCTAAGGATAAAATGTTTTTTCTGAAACCACCACCACATCTCTTTACTCATTCCTTTACTGCATTGATTGTTTATTTTAATAAGATGAGATAGCGTTTTGATGCAGTTTCCTCTTTTAGGTACCGTCGAGTAGCTTGGACCAGCAATTATTGGGCTCTGTGGGTCTCTGGGATATTTGTCAAGCCTGGTAGTTACTAATGGGAACCCCAGTAATAGGTAACATGTAGAAGTAAAGAAATTCAAGTGGCACAAGTGTCTTTCACCCAGACCTACAGCATATTGCAACTTGTTAAGTGTAGGAAACAGGCATGGGTGCAGTAGATCTCTTTCCAATCATTTGAATGTTTGACCTGTTCAGTGTACTACATAATCTGTATGAAATGGCAGCACGAAAGTCCTTTAACTGCTGCCATGTTGTTCTTCAGCCTTTGCCGTTTAAGGAGACCTCGGGGTAGAATCACCTTTCAATTTTCTTTATAGCTTCAACATTTGCAACTGCGATGCAAGATAAGGCAGCCTAATGTTATGATTAGGTTCATTAATACTGTGGGGTCAGTCTCATCAATTTCATGGGGTCAATGTTAACCCCAACTTTTGCCTATGCTTATAGTCCATCTTGTTGGACTACCCACTTAAAGGCCAGGAATGGCTTTCACCAGCATTCCTAATTAGGAGCACAGTGCCACAAGTCCTGATGATTTTAATGTTCCTCCCATGAGTTTGGAAACAAGTTACATTGATTGTTGTTGTAGGGGTGATTTATTTGTTGGATATTTTGTTTACCTTAACTCTTTTTTTTCCAGATGAGGGCAGGATGGCAGTTGAACAAGCGGGTGGTGCACAGATTGTAGTTGATCTCTTGAGGTCACGGTGCACAATAACAGATCCAGCCAATCAGAAGCTCATGACTGTCTTTTGTGGCATGCTGATGAACTATAGCAATGACAATGGTAAACAAGACTGAACACTTGCTTTATATTTTACGCAGGAAAATCTACTTTCTTTAAGTCTAAATTATTTGAGCTTGATGATTTTAAAATAAAATGTCAATCAAACAAAATAACGAATCAAAGTTGATCACGTAAAAATACCTCAACTATAAATGATAAACCCCAAATGTTTGACAATTAAATTGTCTTCCAAGCTGACGAAAGATATCTGTTAATCTTAAGCAGTGGTAGCCATGTATTGCTCTAGTAGGCTACCGTGTTAATAACTGCATGCCTACATTTTCTTAAACGCCTAATAAAATCTTTCCTTTGATTGACTATGAATTAAATCAACAATACGTTATTTCTCTTAATCATTCTTATGGCCACCTCTTGTGTAATGTCTTGCTGACATTTTATACACATTTTGCAAGTCCATGTTTGGAGATCTATCCGTCCTTTCAGCTCTGCTAAGCTCTATCACTTTCTCTCTGTTTCTAACACTCAAGTCTTTTAGTAGGATAGCACATTAAGTGGGTCAGCCTTTATTGGTAAAGAGAGTTTGCATTTTGTACCAAGATTTTGTATTTAGAAGCATTTTGTTAAAATATAATCATTAAAGAACCGGAGATGACTTCCCTTGAACACCAATCCTGCGCTGAAATATGCAGTTGTCTTCTGGAAGCAATATATTTATTGATATATATAAAAAACAAATCAAATTTTTATGCGGAGAATAGTATTGTCGATGTATCTCTTCTTCATCAGTGAGGATAGCTTTGTGTTCATGAAAGATCAGTGCCACCTGCCATGAGAGCAGTAAATTTTAACCGTTTGTCCTTGCTGATTGGATGCTGTAAACTCCTGTCTAAGGGAGATTCACTGAGCTTATTGCAACACACTTTGCTACCTAAAGTGTATCATTTTTTCAGTAATCGGGAAAAAGTTTGTGTGGCATGATCTTTTGAAACTAGACATACTAAATATCAGAAAGCATTGGCCAGCTCTTGGACCAGGCAGAGTTCAGGATCACAAAGGCCATGGACAAAAGACTTGGTGATGGTGTAGTAAAGTACGGTAGGCTGGCCTTCCTGTCAGTACAAGAAGGTAGGGAAGTGCCCAGGAAACATGTTGAAAATTGGGAAAAATTAAAACGGTAGAAGAAGTCTCCTTATAACACTCCCTTGGTCACTGTCGTCTTTCGCATCCAAATCTGGCTTACTGAGCCCTCATTGGCTGATACGTGACTCACATTGTTAGTTAACCTTATACGAAGTCAGGAAACTGGACCACCTTCGATCTAACATTGGCATCTAACACTTGCGAAGGACTCAAATTGAGGGTGCTGTGTTTGGCTGACTTTAAGTCTTTGTGAAAGGCTGAGCTTGAGCTTCTCTTGGTGTCTTTTTTTGCCTGTGAATGCCCAAAACATGCACTCCCTCATGCTACTCTGCCATCAATTGGTTGAAATTCACCTAGAAGAGTTTCAAGCTTTCACCCACCGTGGTTACTCTTTGGGCTGCTGTTCCACATCAAGGACTCTGGGACAACTGGCCTCTTTTTGATGCTTTTTCCTTTTTGTTCTCTAAAGTAAGAATTTTTAATTTAATGGTAAATGAAAAGTAATTCCGAACAAGAGGTACACCATCCAAACCAAGCACCTTCATACAGCTCTACGGTGCACAGTTAAACTTTAACTGGTATTATACTCATTTTGTATTAATAAAAATAAATAGTCTCTTCTGAGCTGATCATCTACCTCGGTGAATGGACAATTCCATATTTTGGATATGCCATCCTTTTGTTTCCCGATCAGTCTGTAGCCCATGATGTCATCCAAGTTGTTGTTCTGTACTGATAACTTAGAGCCTGCAAACAAATAGAATTTGCTTCAGGTATAAATTGGTAATTTTTAAGAAAAAACAGTAAAACAGATTACTTCCTGTAGGCTGTGGGATGTATGGTAGGCACGATTTTCCAGCTGCCTAGTCAGATTAGAAGAAGCACATAATTTAAAGCAAAATTAAAATGATCCAGGTATGGTCGAAGAAGGAACCCTGGTAGGAATCAGTGGCTCAAGTGTCTGTCTTACCTTTATAACATTATAGAGGCACGCTCATGCAGCTCAATTCCTCCAAGCCAGAACCAGTAAAGGCTCTCTTTCACACATAGATCCACAAGGTAAGCTTACACAATTTGAGATGGAACCAAAATATCCACAGACTCAAGGATTGGATTTGCCTGGTATATATTACCTAGCAATACAAGTGATTCTATCTTTTTGTGTAGCAATGCATTGGTTGCTGATTTTAATATGCTTAGCTTACATTATTTTTATGTTAAAGAACGATTAGCTGAGCGTCTGTGAAATACCAAATGCAGCGAAACACACAACGAACCATGAAAGATGATGATTGGAAAGCAGGGCCACACTAGAATCGACAGCATCGTTGTCCACCAATGCAGGCCCAGCCCACCGATCATGAGGGTTGGGAACCAGCAGGCTCTCATCAGTACCGATATTCCCTCTTATAAATTCTCCAGGTATTATGGCCTCATATCTAACATAGACTCATCCCAAAAAATAGTTGGGAATGCCAGGTGATCCAGCGGATAACCACTTCAGCTGGCACCCCACTCCGCTGATCACCACAAACAAGTTAATTAGTTACATGTCACCTATCTACTACCACTGAAAGTAGAATCTAGAGACTACAAGGGAGGCTGTCAGCATGCATTCATGCCAAGGCTATCTCACTAGAATGACTAGGTTGTGGTTGTGGGTCAAAGGAAATACCGGTAACCATGCAGCAGCATTCTCTGTGGGAAAGTCAGTGTGTTGAAGTAAGAAGGCAGCCTACTGATGTCATAGGAGCACGTCCCAATTTCCGCTCCATTCTCCCCTCATCCACTTAGTTTCCGTGAGCTTGCTGCCTGTGCCTAGCAGGACATTCCATACTAGTATGGTTTAACATTGCTAATAAAGGCAAGAGAATCCTCAAGACATGAACAATCTTCTGTACATTGGAGAAAAAGAAACATTGCGGTGCATCAATTAGAGATTCCAAATGTGAAGTAATGGGTCTACTCAGTTCAATATTAAGAACTGCGACAGAGTTGTGTTCCCTCCTTTGTAACTCCAAAAAAAAAAAAAAAGTCCCAGAGACATTGGCATTAGGAGATTAACTCTAAATCAGATAACTATATTTTGAGCTAGAGTTCCCAATTAACATAGAGAACACCGCAGGTGCCTTGCTATGTCAGTCTCTGCTACCAGCTATATTCTCAACTTGACAACCTTGTCATCATTTCCTGTTTTCCTTCTTGCTTAAGTTGGCTTTCCTTCACCCCCATTATTAGCTCCAGTCTTGAAGATTAGCAGTGTGATGTTCTGCTAGCTTTTGTAGTAGCTCCACCAGTTTTGTGTTCCCAAAGTGTAGCGCCATCTGTTTTAGTCATGTGTATGTGATTTGATTTTATGTTCATCTATTGCAGTTCCAGTGCTATAGAGTATTTTGCGCATTTGTCATTCATCAAATGAGTGTGCACGGATATTATGCAGTATGTGGGACATTATTTTCAATGATATCCAGAAATTGTTGTACTTGCATGCACTAACTATATTAGCTGAAGAGTGGCAGGGTTCGCACACCCAGTACTCTGAGGTTAATTTACACCTTAACAAATGTAGTTGGTATCATGTTTTTTGTACCTTTATGTTCCCATTTCTTGCTCTCTGCGCTTAAGTGAATTTCTCTGGGCTATGTTACATATTTCTGTTCCTTAATCTAGAACTCTTATTAGTTTCATTTCTACAGTGCCACGGTAAGGAGTTGATTTGAGCTGATGCCGGTCTTTCCAATGCAAATGCATATTTGTTCGTTTTACTGCCTGTTTGTTATTTCTGCTTTTTGAGCTCCTCCAGTGTGGGCTGAATTGTCGGTCCGTCTAAATGGGGAAGTATTTAATTCAGCAAAATAGTGTTACAAAAATTGACACAGTATTTAGGTTAATGTAAAAGCATTTGTGTGGCAGGGGTGAGGGAGAGCTATAGACATATCTTAATAGTGTCATCATCTCAAGGAATTATCACTTTAAAAATGATATCAGTGCTTGCTCCCCTATCACATTGATGAGGCCCAAAAATGGCAAAATACTTCTGTGAATGTTGAATATAATGGAGGTCAAGACCTGATATTATTCAAACTTTTTTTGGGGGGGGGGGGTGAATCTCTGAAACAGAAAGCTTTATTTAAAAATTAAAGATAAGGCTTTACAGATTATCAAAAGACATACATTTTTACAATGTTCAATTAATGGATAAGTGAACTAGATGCATCAAAGTAGGGAGTTTATCATCTATCAGATTTAGGTATGTGTAGCACGCAAACCTAACTTCTGGAAGTAGTGATGCTCTCTATATGGAGGGGAAGATTCCAGGGGTTCATATATAGAACAAACCTATAGTTAATACTGATACTTTTTGAAACTTTTACAGAGTGTATAGTGTGCCAAGGGTGTGTTATGTAAAATTTCCTTGTCCTCCTTTATCTTGTCACTTTAACTTCGTCAGCCTGTAGTCTGCATTAAAATTAATATTACCTTGACACTTCGTTATGAATATTTGACATAAATATTGAACCCTTACTCTGACCCTAATGCAACTCATTCAAATATCTATTTTGAAAACTGTATTTTAAAGAATTAACAAAAAGCCATTGCCAGTGGGCAAATTCATTGTTAAATGAATGTAAATTGAATGAAATTATGGAACTCATCCAAACCCTAACCATTGTTAACTATTGGTTGATATTAAATAAAATGTTAACTAACAATTAGGGATTGCTAGCTTAACCTCGGTGCTAAAGCTACCCAATTTGTAATATTTGATTGCATTAATGAAACTATATTCAGTTGCATTTAAATGTATGTAAGACCAAATACCCCTGTGCTCACCCCAACTTTAACCATTGGTAAATATTTAATTATATTAATTGAATTATTTTAAGTTCATATTTTAAAAAATAAATCTGGAACCCTCCCCTAACACTAAAGCCAATTTTGGCAATTACCAAATCCAATTATTTCTTATTTATTTAATTTCATTTTAACTACATTTATTTATATGTTTTTAAATAATAAGTATTCCTTTATTTAAACCCCTTTCCCTTAAACTATGTAATGATGCAGAATACAAAAGCAAGCAACGTAATGGTGTTGCCTGTGTTATTTTGACAAACTAAAGTTTAGAAGTGGTAATGTATGCAACTTATTGGTATGCTTTCCAAGAGAGGGCTTGGATATTTTGGCTTGGGACTGTTGGCTGGGAAAAAAAAGAAAGTATTCTTGTCTGCGTCCACAAAGGTTTTCGAGGTGATGGCTACTTAAGGCTTAGTTGTAGCCAAGAAGGTTTGTAAGTTGTGTTTCTATCTCCTTCTTAAACCTGAGGTGATTGAGGGCAAGTCTTGTATGTAGGAGGATGACATGAAGCCCTGACACCATGCAGTAAGCACCATATTTTAATTTAGGTAGTGGAAGTGATATCACCTGCTCCTTAACGTCTCATGACATCACAGGAAATTACATTGCACAAACTTTGTGTCTAGTGATTGACCACTACATGCCTTTTCCAAATTCTTTATTGAAAATGGTAGACTAGGACTAACAAAAGCATCAAAGAAATTAACTCTAAATACTGATTGGATTGGAAACAGGTGTAGCTGGGTTGCAAGCATCGGCTTTTTAAATAGTCCTCTGCAAATCAGTCTCCTTACCCAAAGCATTTCGAAAAAGTTGTGCTTAACCTCATTACATCACAACTCCCCACAACCCTTTCCCTCCCTTGAGCCTGACAGCCCGATCAGTAGCAAGCCCAACCTGTGCTTGTAACATATACCTAAAACCTACCTTCCTGCCACTCAGAAAAACCCTCCGAGTATCTTGTCTGCCTCTCTCCCAAAACCCAACATTCTTTCCCCAACAAAGCCACTAAAGTGTCATGCAGCTCCATAAGGTTGCCTTCCATGACCACAAAGGACAAGAGTACTCTGCTGTCCCTGAAGTAATGCTAATCCTCAAAGCAAATATGCCATGCCTCCCTCTACTCAACCCTTCCTCCAGAGTCCCTACAAAAATTTCCAATTCCTCTGTTAACTTTCCTGTGAGCTACATCAATAGCTCCTTGCAAAAAGACTTCCTGCTACACTCTCCTCAGCATCAACTTAGTCCATTAAACAGTGGTCTCTGTGCTTAAAATCGTAATCTCTCTTATGTTGTTCGGTAAAGCAAAACCTTCTAGTTAACCAAGTCATTTTTGTCTAAGTGCACAACCAACACATTAGAGAAGCATATCTACTGTCTACGGCTATCAAAACTGAGCTGTCTTCCACATTGCTTAGTCTCTGCTTCTTTGGCTGCCCATTTTACGGAGGAGTGGCCACAGATCCACACTGACACTGCTGCTAAAATGGGGCCACAAACACAACCTAAGGGGAAAACAACAAAATTATTTTTGATCACCACTAAGAGACATTGAGGAACCCACCACTATGGCTGCACATACCTTCTATAACCGATCTGAGCTGATCCAAATCACTAATCCTGCTTCTATGGTTGGTTTCAGTTTCTGCCCCAATACAAAAGGAATGGGTCACAAATTAAAATACCATCCGTAGCACTCTCAGTAACTGAAAACTCCACAACATTGTTCCATTCTCATGAAAAAATATCCTGCCACCATTTCCCAAACCCACTCCCACATATGTCTACCATCGAGCCACAGGGCAAACCACTACATCTGGGTACCTGCTTAACCGTATCAATTTGCAACAGGCCCTCTGACGCTGAACACTGAAGAACCCCAAAAAACAAACAAGACCCAACTAGTACAAACAACCCTAAGTCTGAACTGTTGATACAGATTTCAGGTAACACCCCCACCAAAGGCACTAGCAAACAAACCGTGATAAGTCTCCTCCTTCTTCTTGCACCAGAGACCTACCTTGACTGTCCCTCCAGTTTCTCTTCCCCATGTTTCCTACTGACAGTTCATATCGCCAAAATAGTTTCCCCTAAAACACTACCCTGGCTAGCTTACCTGTTAGCTTATCTGCAATCAGGATGGCAGACAAACTTTTTGCGATAAAGCTCCTTGTAAAATTCACCACCTCTTCTCTTGCTGTATGAAAAACTGAGCCTCCTCTTTCTAACACCAGTGCACCTGCGCTTCAAACTCCAAATATACCTGCCGAAATGCTTTCTTCATTGAAGGTGCCAGTGACTTCCCGTTTACCTAGACTGTCCTCACTGACTTATCTGCCAAAGCTTCTTCGGTATTTCTGATCTGTGTAACTTCACCTCTTGTGCAAAGTCATGGAACTGCTTCCACTGCGAATGAGACAAAGCAACCCCAATTTCTTTCTTCACCTCTGGAACATCTCTGGCTCTAAAAACAATGGTAAACTGTGTGCAGCCTAACAAAAAAACTCAACAGCTGTAACATCTTGACATCCTTTGCAGACTATCTCCTTAAAATGTTAACCACTGCAGTGTTCTCCAAATTGAATAAAACTTTCTAAAGCCAAAAGTACTTACTACTCAAAACCGGTGCCACCACCAAAGGAAAAAAATCCAAAAAAGGCAATGCTGCACCCCTCTTCCTTCTACTACTCATGCTAGTGCTCCACACACCATTTTCCTTGCTAAAACAATCCGAAAACACAACGACCAGCCGTGTCCAAAGAATTTGGATGCTCCACTCCGTTTTGTCACCGAAGTTCTCAAAATGCACACTACTGAAATGTTAAAAAAAAAAAAAAAAAATTGCCCATCACATTATAGATCTGTCTTCGCCGCATCTGGAAATGAATTCTATGAAGTGGCACTGACTTATCTACCAAGGCCAATGCTAAATGTGTACAAAACGTTCTAGCTGCCACCACTATCTGAAAGGTGAAGTTCAAATGGCCTAGAAGAACTTGAATTGACTTCACTTCAATTTTCTTCCTCACCAACCTGTTGTCAAGCAAACAAATCATCATTTCGTCCAGTGTCCACAAATGTTCACGCAGCCCCCAGGCCAACTGTTTCCATGGCACCTCAGACCTTGAAATCTGCCATCAATAACCAAAAAGTGTCTGGGGTGCCCTGACAGTACTTTAAATTCTGGGATCCCACTACGAAAAAATCATCCAGGTAATGCTCCATATGCACACAACTGGACACTTCAGTAAAACACCAATGAAGGAATGAACTGAACTTTTGAAAAAGAGAACAAGGGATAGAGAAGTACTGCCTTATCTACATATTTTTTTCTTGACGCTAAATACCCAATAACTCAGTCCTCAGGTTGAATGGGCAACGGCCGAAAAACCAATTCAATGTCACACTTAGCTATCGATGCCCTAACTCTCACTCTCTTGAATAGTTCAATGGCATCATCCAGAGGCACATAATGAACAGATGAGTGTGTCAGGTATATAATCATTCACTGCCTACCCGTCTGCCCTTGATGTGTGCTGAATCAACCTGAACTGTGCCTTTACTTTTGTGGACACAACACCTATCAGTAACATGATCAGTCTCTCTATTGGCCAGCCATCGAAGGGTCTCTCCATCTACAACATTCCTAACACTACATCTGGGTATTCCCTCACCGATATCAAAGTCTGAGCCAATCTTCTACCCAAAGGATCATTGTAACCTAACCTGAACCTCTTTTCAAACTTTTGACCCATGCACCCTGACTCCTCCTTGACTAAAACAATGTGTCACTGGACTGGGCATTTCCCCCACATTTTGAGCACTCTTACCTAAATTAGCATTATTTTCAGTTGCAAGCGTTTTTGTTAAAGGCCCAACATGCTCTAATGTGTGCGTCTTTGTCATACGGCTTCTACTTTCTCAAGTAAAACTGTGCATTTGTTGGACAACATAAACGTTGGAAATGTGCAAGACTGATTCTAAGCACTCCTCAGAATTTGTTGGCCTTTAGTCCTACTAACTCACAGTGCACCATCTGCACCCCTAACCTTGCAGGGTAACAAATGGATGTGCAACCTCAGAACATGACATCCCTGACCCCAAGGAAATCATGGTAACAGATCTAGAACCCTTTCGCTTAGTTACTTATGCATACCCAAAGAGATATACAAGAGGTACACAGTAAAGCATTTCAATATTTATTGAAGCATTGTTATTCTTGAGTAAACTACTTGTGCTGCAATGATTAATAGAAGGAAACAGAATGATTGGCAATTACAAGAATGGTGAAAAAGATGAACAGTTCAACCATTTTGCTGATTGCAGAAAAATATATACAAGTACTGTAATATAGAGTATTCCTACCTAGCGCATCCTAACCTATCGTGTTTAAGGTGAGTGAATCTGCCAAACACCCTAGGGTGGTATAACTCCCCATTACCTGTGGGTAAGTGTCAGCAAGCTGCCCGTCTTGGTGTAGAGTTGGACAGCATCCCTTGCATGAGGTAACAGGAATCAGCTGAACTGGACTTCCAGCATGGACTGGCCTCAGTGCCAGCGAAATGCTCCTCTGCCTAAATAAAGGCTTAATGTCATATATACATATAAGCACATCCTCCATGTTACCATGCCGAAGCCCCAGTCAGGCCGCTATTATTTATTCTATTTTGATAGCTCTGTTGCTGAGCGGGCAAAAACAAATAGCATCTTGTGTGCTGAATTTGGCCCTTGTACAGAATGTTCAAGGTGTTCTGATAGAGTACCTACGAAGTGATATTGCAAGCAAAACTGAGTTCGAGTAATGTTATTCTCTGTGTGCACGCCAATGAATGTGTGTCAAATGTCACTGTGTTTTGGGAGAGAAAGCAACGTAAAAACATGAGTATGTAAAAATGGCGTTTCTTAACCGGGCCTAATATCTCCACATGACAGCTTGTTCTCGATCACAACCGCCCACGCCTCCTTGGGTGGCCCACCCTTAAAAGTTTCAATTCAGTACTGGCAGCCCCCTGGTTGTTTATGTAGTTAGCACAGGTCTATGTCCAGCTCACCTTACTTACCCTCAGCATCCTTACCAACCTTGCTCCGAACTCCTTATCGTAGTCGACCAAGGCCAAATCTTCAAATGCAGGTTGTGACTTGTGTATAGTATCCATATACTTGAAAAGTGCTACACAGTACTGAAGGATACAAACCCCTGATAATAAACTCTTAATATAAATGAGGAAAGCTGATGTGCAATTCTCAATGGTGACTGGCATCTCAGACCTCTGTTACAGCTCACACTCCTCTTCTTTTGATGTTTCTTTTACCCGGACCTATCCAGGCAGCAGTTTAAAAACATCAAATGTTCACCCATCCAACTTTTCTTCTTTTTTACTGCCAATATTAAATGTGCCACCAAGTGCTTCATCATACCTATATAAGGGGGTTTCTTGTGTTCTATCTCTTTACTATCCTCACCTGACTTTTTTGCTTCTTTCCTCTCCATTAGTCAAGTTTTGTCCTTGGTCTACACTTGCCTCTGTCAACTATGACCTTGCTTTTTATAATTGACCTTTCACTCCCTTTTTCAAATACCTCCTCCCCAACACCAATGGAGTGAACACAAGATTCATACGTTTTTTGCATACTCTGACATCCCTGGTTTTAATATCAGGGCTCACACTGAATCCTGCTGTTCTGCAACCATCTTCCATGGCTAACTCTTCTTCTAAACTATGTGTTTTGAATTCCTTTGCACCTTAATAGCACCAGGTTCGCCCACTGTGTAGTATATATCGGGCCTCCGCCTGCCCTTCAAACCTTCTGTCCACCAATGCCATTCCTCCTGCCTCTCTTACTCTAGGTTCATTTGACCCACCAACAATCTCCCTCTCCTCCAACTTTGTCTCTTCTTCAAAATCCAGTTCAGTATCCTTAGCAGCCTCTAGAAACATACAGCCACACCACTTGTATCCTCTGTTTTCCAACACTTTCACCAGGCCGACACCCCACACCGTGCTTCCTCTTCAGGCTTAGGGCGTGGGGCTGCACAAGACCGTCCCAGCGGCAAGGTCTATGAGCAATCGGCTCATCGCCACACACCCTGATTGTTGGCGCCGGGTTACGTTCAGGGGGATAAGGGCCAACCATGCCCCCTATGCTGTTTGCCTCAACTTCCCTGGCTACCTTGACCCAAACACATTTTCCGCATGCACCTGGCTGTCTCCCCTGCCTTCTGGTCTTCTGCAGTAATGACCCCAGTTGGTCCAGCACCAACCATTTTCCGACCCATAAATTGCTGTGTAACACCTGATGGTGCTGCTCTGTGTCAACTAGGTCCTTTTGAAAACCAACATGCTGGCCACTTATAACTCAAGAATGGTGTGGCCTGGGTGTGATGTGCCCTTCCTCCGTACTATACTCATGGCCTCCTGTCAGGGAATTTTCCTGGTCAGTCTGCTATCTCTGCCCACCCCCTCAGCACTGTCGTGTAGTTCCTACAAATCAATATAGGATCTGCGCCTTTAGACAACATAAACTGGGGGATTGGTGTCCAGACTGATTCCAGACACCGCCAAAGGATATGTTAGTCTGTTAATCCTGCTAGCTCACAGTGCCACTACAAGCCTCTCTTACCAAGGAGGGAATAGCTTCTGACAGCTATCAAACATGACAACCCTGACCCCTCGGGGATCATGGAAACAGTACAGTACTTTTCGCTCAGTCACTCGTGCTCACTTTGTCTCAGAGAGATGCACAGAATAAACGGTGGGGACGTTTTCAATAAGCATTAATTGAACCAGCGTCACTCTAGTGAAAAATACGTGTGCTGCAAAAACCATTAGACGGAAACATATCTGTATGATTATGAGCACCAACAGAGTAAAGAAGAGGTAGAATTCTACCATAGTGCTAAAACAGTTAATATATGCAGGCATATAGATACATAACTGTAATAATGCATACTCCTAAGATGCAAACCCTAACTAAATGTACCTAGCATGGATGTAGGTGTATAGCCAAGAATCCCCTTAGGATCAAGCCAACCCCGTTACCTGATGTGAGTGAATGAAGGACTCCGTCTTGGTTTTGAGATGGACACCCCGCGAGGGATGTCAGACCACTGCATGCTGGAGTGTCTGTGTGCAGGAACCTCAGCGTCTCGCGTCAGCTTAGAAGTCTTTTTCTCCTCTGGTTTGCAGAGCGAAGATGTAGTGCTTATATACCCGAAAGGTACCCTCAGGGGTTCTACCTGGAAGTTTACTACGGGCATGTCTGGCAAGGATGACGATAGAGGTGACCCTTATACAGAGTTATTATGCAGAAGATGGTAATCCCGCTGTGATACTGAGAATCCTCATGCATAATACATGAGGCTAGTTTTCAGAGAAAACCACACGACAGTCATGTAGTACCTAACTAGGTAAAAGGTCAGTGCCAGACCCGGTATGTAGAACAGTGGTAGGACAGATGTAGGTAAAAGGTCATGTAACTACCTAGGCCTATGTTGGGGTTCATAACAGCACCAAATTCTTCCCCCTTCCTCTTCTATGTCGCACATGCACCGCACAATGTCCGTTGCCAAGCATGTCACCTAACTTGCTTCGCCTCTGCCTCCGGTTCCTGTAAGAGGAGTTTTGGCATTCACCATTGCAGCCCACCCCACCTCTTTTACACAGCAATGATGCAGATGGAGGTGGAACCGTCTGTCTGTGTAGGTGCCTCCTGCCAGCTCAGCACTGTAATTGTGCCCGCCGTGCTGTCAGTCTCCATGCCCACCCATGCAGCGTGATCACTACGCCCACTTATGTGTCTTAAGCTGATGTCCTGACCTCCTGTCGGAGGCCTCACCTCATATGCGCCAAACTTGCAATCACTCAGGCCCACTACAATTGAACAAGGCACTCTTGCTTCATTGTGGCTAGCCACCTGACGAGGATGCTGTTTATGCATCTCCTGCCCCATGCCCATAGACTTTGATTCACCAAAATGCCAGAGGTAGCGGAAGTGACATCACACACTTTGACCTTAATGACATCACAGGAAGTGATATCATATGATCTTTGACCCTAAATGTCCCTGGGATGTTTTCACATGACCTTAACCCTAAAGACTTTGTAATATTTGACATCACTGAAGTTCTGAAATAGCTGCATGATTAGTATAACAAAACACAGACAAATGGCCATTTTAGAAACCACCTAAATTAGGGTGGTGACATCATCTTTAAAAGTAGTGGGATGTAATACTTAACCTGAACTGTAGTTTTTCACATACATTTGCTAAAAAAACAAAGATTATGAAAGGTTATTCATTCATATTCAATTACTTTCGAAGTGTGCCAAACCAATAAAACCTGACGCTCTCGCGGAGTTCACTCTATTATTTTCAGAATGTGCTATGGATGCTCCCAAAGGTCAAAAATCACCTCCATTGTGCCAAGGCCAGCATTTTTTCATGGATGCACCCCCCCCATATGCAATGTGTGCCCCCTTATACCAAATATTATCTACAATATCCCAGTGTCAGAATTTAGCAATTAATGCCATCATATACCTTAGGTTACCCTTATGTCAATTCAATCAATTCAAACTTTATTTTGCATTTAGAAAAAAATGCATAAAAGTACATAAAAAGCAAACATTTCAATAAATTACTATAAAATAATCATGTACCTAAGGCTTTTCCGTAAAAACATCATTATGTCAAATTACCTCTAGTACATCAGGGCCGGAATTTTGTCATGGCTGACGTCCCTCCAGTATACCATGGTTTTCCTCTCTTACGCCAAGAAGTATCTTCAATGAACTAGTGCCACCCTTTTGCCATAAGTGCCCCCTTTGCCAACAAGGTCCTCAAGTGTGGCAGTATTTTTCCATGTGTGCCTATTATGCCAAGAATTTCCTTGATCATTCCAGTGCCAGTATTTTCCACAGGTGCCTGTCATGATCACAATTGCCTCCAGTACGCCAGCGGTAGAATTTTTCCATGGGTGCCTCTGTAAGCCAAGAATTACCTTCAGTATGTCAGGGCCAATAGCAGACTAGTAAGCATAACATCACATTCTCACTCACACTCTATTACATTCACTCACTGACACACATTTTCTCTCACACTCCATCATTCATTCTCATTTGCACTCATTTATTCTCACTCACTATCTGGCACTCACTTCAGCTCACTCTGACTCAATCATACTTACTCATACTCACTTGTACTAACTTCGTCATTCTCACATACTCTCACTCACTCATTCTCCTTCATTCACACTGTCACTCAATCATACTTTCCCACTTGTGCACTCATTCTTATTCTTGTCACTTATCATGACTCACTCATGCTCACTGACACTCAGTCTCACTCACTCCCTGTCACTGACTCTCATTCACAACCTGCCTCTGACTCTCCCTCTTTTTCACTCACACACTCATATTCGCACATACACACACTCACAAATACACACTCTCTTGCATATGAATACACTCTCGTCCACAAGCACTCACACTACATATATTTAAAAACATTTCTTTAAATTACAATATCTGCCACTGAACGTCTCATTCAAGCTCCTGGTGCTCCATTTTTTTGTTACACTAATAGTAAATAATAAACTATTATTCACTACTAGTTTAATAAAAGAATTGGCAGAAAACAAAGGTGGAGCACAACGCCCATAACGGTGAGCTGCTTCTGTCTTCTTGCCACTGATTTTGCTACCTCTGAAGCTAGGGGCCACAAAGCAGTGTCAGGGGTCACAGCTGCGACCCCTAAATGACGTCCATGCCTACGCCTACATGACTCTTCCTAACATCTGCTTTTTCTGCCTCAAATGAGGTGAGGACACATGCCAAAATAGCTGCAGCTACCCCTTCAGCTGACATCCTGGTGGGCGTCCCTTGACTAAGCAATCAGGCCTGTACCAGTACCCTAGTTGCCAAAAGATTCTACCACCCGGCATGACGTAAAAGTAGCACAGCCTCCACCACAGCATTCGCTTTCTCGCTAGCAATATTCCCAATTTTGTTACAAGGTCTAAACCCATTACTAATCTAACAAATCGCACAGCTACAAGTAACCCTCATGCCACACCTACCTGGAAAGAGAACCCCTGGAATCATACCTTATACTAAATCTCTATCCAAGCCAGCGGCGGCTCCTCAATGGCGGAGGAGCATCGCCCCACTGCTTGGCTCAGAGCCAGAAAAATGAAAAATAAAACAATGTTGTAGCATCGTTTTATTTTTCATTGTCTCCTGTGAGCCAGCGCTGTAGGGCGGGGCGGGCCGAGGCATGGGAGGGGGAAGAGCAGTGCTATGTGCGCATATGTGTTTTCGCCTGCCATCTCTAGCCAACCAAAACACACATGCGCACTTAGGTTTCTCCTGCCCATCTGCATTGAGCAGCCGGGCTAGAGAAACCCACAGACTCACTGAGCGGAGCATATTTTCAGGCTGCTCAGGCCAATCCCCGCGCTGCTCTCCTAGTAGAGCAGCGAGGGGATTGGATAGGAGTCTGTCACAGAGGCCTCCAGGAAGAGAAGAGTAAGGGCGACACGGGAGGCGAGGCAGCCGTCTGCTTCAGGTAAGTTCTTTTTTTTAAATTTATATTTTATTACTAACTCACCCACCCCCACGCGAAAAGACCCTTCCCGCATTCCCTCCACGCGCCCACCACCCTTTGTTTGTGGCGGCCATCACTGATCTAAGCCCTGCCACCCAAGACTCCTCCACCAGTCTTTTACAAAGTGCCTCTTCGACCACACCACCCGCCTGTAGAGCTTTGGGAGTGGAAGCCCTAAATGTACTCTGGTCCCATTCTTAACCTCATCCTTTAATGGGACGTAGTTTCAAAATGAATTGTTGGCTTTTTAAATACCTGTGCAATAAACCAGGTTCACACTACTGCTATATGTTTATTTTGAACTTGAGTGCTGTCCTGTTTTTTGTTTGTTTGACTCCTTTTATTTGGCAGTTGTGCTTTTTGTTAGCTTTTGAACCTGCGTGTTTAGCTGTAATTCCCAATTATTTGCTCTGCATTATACACATGCCCTTATTGTCTATGAAAAGAACCTCTTGTTTTTTTGTTTTTCAATCTTCACTTTTTAATTTGATCACATTTTAGAATTAGTATTGCACAGCTTGATACATGTCATTCCTACTAGGTGCCAACGCGTTACAGATGCTATCATGAAAGGATATTATTTAATCTTAGAAATTCTTATGTGATCTTTCCACTTAATTCACAATATAGCTTTTTGAAAACATTGTTTTGAATTTTTTTTCCATCTGTTGAAATATGATCATTTTATGTTTTGCTCAGGTGTTTTTATTCCTTTATTGAAATATGCTGTGTTGTATGAAAGTTGTTTTTTTATGACTTTGGAAGATGTGTACGTTCTTTACTCCATTCTTTTGTCTGTCAAATTCTTGCTGTGCCGTTTCCCTTGTAGCAGACAATTTGTATTCCTAATCCCAACCAGTAATGAACCATCTTTCATTTTGTAATCTTTAAAACAAATGTACATTTCTGAAAGTTTAACGCTTTTTTATGGAAATCACACTTAATGGTGGCCTGTAAATACCTTTCTCAAGTCCCTGAATGCTTCACTTAACTAACATTTTATTGTTTCTGCTCTTCCCACTGCTTTTATCTTCCGAGACTTTCTGAATTATTTTTCCACAAGTTTCAGTGTTTTGAATTCCATAGTTGGATAATAGCTCGTTCTTACAGTCGGGTTCATATTCATTTTTCTAACATTTACCATATTCAGTAAAACGTGGGTGCGAATGAACATTTGATAGCTTTCCGTTTGTTTTCTGACTTTTGAGATCGTTACCTTGTTTTCTGAGGAATTGCCCTTTGTTACTCCATTTAAAGAACTTTAACACGTTTTTTGATCTTCCTTTTTTATCTAGATATGCTGCAAGCTCAGCTTATTAATATGGATGTAATCCCTACACTAGTGAAACTGCTGGGCATTCACTGCCAAAACACAGCACTGACAGAAATGTGCCTTGTTGCGTTCGGCAATTTAGCTGAACTTGGTAAGTCTGATTTTGCATTAAGCCTATCATTCTATGTCGCATGGAGCTGTTTCAGTTATTTAGTGTATCAATCTTTGTAAGTTATTGTGTTTTCGAATAAGTCCAGATTCTGAGTTCCACTGATTGACTGAGAGGTAAAAGTACCCTCTGTTAAATCCGCTTCTGCACCTCACTGCTCCATTCAGAGTTTTCCATCCAGCAGTGAGGGGTAATGTGCAGTTTTGGAGTTACTACATTCAAATTCCTAGCATTGTCCCCTTTTTAAACCTGTTTTTCCTTTGCAAATTTTCCTAATTGTTAACCAGGTAAAATATGCAAAGGGGAAAAATTGCAGGTGTGCATAAAAAGGTATAAAGGATCAGGCGCAAACAGTTTTGCCCACGATCCCAGTATTCCTGCGGCGTTCACAAAGGGTGTAAGAATTGGATTATTAATTTGGGGGGGTGACTACCCACCTCAAGGAATATTCACAACCCTTGTCAGGGTGAACCCTCAAAGTCAATAAATTAACTTGAGCACAAACCCCTGGTAGCTCTGTCACAGAGCAGATTGAACTCGATTTAGGGCAATCTGTAAAGTATGTTTGTGGCATGTGTAGCTCTAGCTACATATGCAGTGCATACTCCTGCCTTCTAGTGTTGGGCATGGATGTGTGCAACTTGTTTTTGTTCAAATAAGTCTTTTTGAGTCACGAGGTGTGGTGACTCTATCTATTGTAAACAAAGCGCATGGGCATCGGGTCCATAGTTAGATTGTTTTTCTCCACCGTCAGGTTCAGACATGTTTGTGGGAGCTCCAGTTCGACGCCACGCGTTCTCTCTAGGCCTTCGGCACCTTCCCACGTCGATCCACACAATCCCGCTGTTCGTCGGTCACCACCTTCGGGTGTTGCTTCAACTCGGTTTCGCGGTCGAAGAAATTTCCATTTTGGGGCTCTGCCCCTCACAACTCCCATCACTTCGGCAGCCAAGATGGAAAGAACTTGTTGGAAAACGAGGCAGCATCTGTGAGGCCTGCACAAATAACATGACTACATTTGTCCTTCACTGGGAACCAAACACCCAATTGTAGCGCCTGACTCTCAGAGGGTAGCGTTGCAGAGCAGTCTGAGGCTTACTCAAGGGAGGTGGTGTGGGCTAGTAATCGCCAATTGCAGGTGCGCAGAAATAACACTCAATAATTGATTGTCCAGTCTGTACTTTGCTTTATAAAAGTAAGAGTACATTTATTAAACACACACACAACTCAATACTATGCACCAATTTACAAATATACATAAGCTGTTGGAATTACTTTGTGACATTGCATAACATCTCCACCCCTCCCGCAGGGGGGGTGGGGTCTAGTACCACCACTCCCATGTATGCACATCATCTTGCCCCCCAATGCAGTTAGTTGAACATCACCTGGAGCGAGGGCCTTGCGCACTGGCACCATCCCAGTGGCGCCCCACCCCATTACCTCAACACGCATTAAAAATAGGTTCCCCTGCCCTAGTGACACATAACCCTGACTGAGCATCTTATATTGACCATACAGTATGCACCCCTACATCTTCAGGGCTAACAGTCTGGGTTGTTCCTCACTTATGCGCAGCAGCAAGAATACATGTTTAGGCATTACTTTAGAATGACAGTACTCATCACTTTTGTGGATCATTATAATGCATTGCAATTCAATCCCCTAAAGGCATCACAGATGAAGTCACAGGATCACGCATATACCACCAGACACCCTAGCAGGAATGTCTGGCAACATAACCCCACTTTGCTTATGACATCACCTTACACAGGTACTTCACATTACACATGTGACCTTCAGTCCCTCTAAAAGAAATAACCTTAGTAAATGCAGTACGGGTGCAATTACACCTCTTCACCTCCAGGGGATGCCCTTCTCCAGACATCCCCAACTCAGCCCTTCACTCTGTTAGGCACTTCTCAATACACCCTCAGCTGTAGAACAAAAGTTCCAGCCTAGAAGGTGTTAAATGCCAGCTGAGCCCTTGAGGGGTTATTCTATTCAAGTCCCCATGTGACTTGTGGAGGGACTCCTCTTCGTGCTGGGGGGGGAGACTGCGCTTCTCCAGCAGCTCCCCCCAGCACCTTTTCACAATTGAGGGTGACCCCCCTCCTCTGGGGGGCCACCAGGCACCAAAAACGATAACTTCCCCATGCCTTGCAAGGCATTATGGGGCGCTTCAGGCTCCTTCTTATGAATATTTTATTAGCGGCTCTCCCGCTGTGCCGGGGAGAGCCGCGATGTGGGCCTCCGGCCGCTTCTTGGGCCTCGGTGGGGGGCCCGGTCCCACCCGGACCCCCAGGTGAGCGTAGGCGGCTCGGGGAGCCCACCCCGGCCGCTCCTCCTCTTTTCCGGGGCCCGGTCCCACCCGGGCCCCTCACACCGCTTGTGGTCTTCCTCGGGGGGGCCCCGGTCCCACCTGGGACCCCTGCATGGCCATTCGTGAAAGGGCAGCCGGGGAGCCCACCCCCGGCTGCCCCCGCCGGCTCCCCGCCCGGCCAGTACCCACGCGTGCTGCCGCGGGAGCCGGCAACTCAGTTCTGGTCTGCCCGTTCCGGGCAGACGGGCCAGTCTTCGCCGGCTTCGGGGGAGTGCGACGGCACTCCCCCACCGCCCCCCCCCCCCAACACGCCAGCCATCACCGCGGGGCCTGGAGATGGGGTCCCGGGCCCCAGAGTCTTCTTCCCGGGGGGCACAACGGCGCTCCCCGCTGCCTGTTCGCCGCACGGGGCCCGGAGATGGGGTCCCGGGCCCCTCCCCCTGCTTCACGGGGAGCGCGACGGCGCTCCCCGACTTCAGCATCAACGGGGGCCAGGGTGGGCTTCTGAAACCCCCGCGGGGCACCTTCACGGGGGGGGCGACGGCGCTCCCCCGCCTCCATCTTCGGTGGGGGCCAGGGTGGGCTCCTGGCCCCCATGCAGGGCACCTTCACGGGGAGCGCGACGGCGCTCCCCGTCTTTACTTCTCCTTGGGGGCAGCCCCCGGGACCTGACCCACCCCGGGGGCATCTCGGAGACCAGTGGCGGAGCCCCACGCGCTTCGTCGGTCTTCTTAGGGGTCAAAGGTCGCCTACCTTCCGGGAGCCATATCTCAGCCCCTGGGGGTCCGATCTGCCCCATTTTCACGTCTTCTTGCTCCTGGTGGCGCCCCCCAGCCACTGGGAGCACTCTCCTTCACCCTCCGGGTCTCTGAGAGGGGTGGGATTCAGCAGGGAGCTGTCTTCACTGGCTCCCTGCGCCAGCCTTTCGCCTGGCTCTCCTCCTGGGCCTCTCTTCTCCCTGCGCAGAGGCCCCTGCTTCTGCGCACCAGTCCTGGGCTCTTCTTCTGGTGCTGTTAGGGCCCTGGGGGGCAGTCAGGGTGTTCCTCCTTCCAACTGCCCATTGCCAGGCTCCAGCACCTTCCGCCTCAGCAGACCACACCCCAGAGAGAGCTTCTCTTCCTGTGCAAGCACTTTTTAAAAGTTGAGTAGGGGGCTGGCAGGAAGTCTCTGTTGGTCCTATCAAACAGCGACACATCACTTCCCTGCCCCTGCTCCCTCCTTGTCCAGCCTCTGGGTTGGTTCAAAATGGCTTCATCCAGGGTCTCTGGCCACATGGTCTCTGAAACAAGAGCCCTTCCCTCCTTGGTGCAGCCTGGTTCCTGGCACCGTTGATAGCTGCTGATGGATGGGCCTGTAGCCCCACCCATCTTCTCTTCGTGGAGAGGAGGCCTTAGCTTGTGGAAAAAAAAGGTGATCAATCCAGCCAGCTGAGGTCAACCCTCAGCCTGGCCCTGGTTATGACTGACTCAGAGAAATGTGACATTTCTGGATGACCCAAAAGCAGTACAAATATATGACTTTGGACTCTGCAGAATACTTCTTCTCACACCCGTTACAGTGGAATTTAGTGCGTGTCTGGAATCTGTAGGCCTTAGGAAAGTGACACTAGCCCATGGGCTCCACTTCCCCATAGGGGTATAATGAAGTAAAAAACACAGTCAAACACACTGACTTTCCCTGGGATGTTTCTTCCCAGTGTATAAAGCCTATTCCATGTCACCACCCAATTCTGCATAAGTTCTGCCACACCATTCACTTTGTAGCTGCTCCTGGACTGCGCACGCCAGGAATCTCCCCTGCGCAGCCCCTACACGTGTGCACACGCATGTACACAGGTGTCTGCATGTAACCTTCCCGGTGCCCCTTACTCCAGCTGCTGCTCAGCGGCCTAGTCAAGCCAGGGGGACACCAGTAAAATCCACATGCAGTCTCTTTCATCATGAGTTCCCTGTGGGTGAGTCCCAACCTATGAGGCTCTCCCACAGTAAAAGCTCAACAAATAGGTGCTCAAAAAGCGAAAAATCCGGGCGGCGCAGAGTGTCAGAACCACCTTCTAACAGGACTCCTTTCTGGTTCTGCCCTACTTGTCACGCCAAGTTCCCAAGGACAGATTTGCACGAAGTCTATAACTTGTGCCTCTATCGGACCACCGAGAAGAACCCTGTGCTGCGTGTCTGGTGTTCCGCAACAAAAAGACACTTTGGAAATGAAGAGCACAACGCATTTCCTCGGCTTCAATGGTGTAGCGCTGAGTAGAGGACAACGCCCCAGACATTTTCACCATATAATCCCCAGACTCCTGATCCTTGGGATGACTACCAGGTAGATCCACAAGCTGACACTGACCCAGATTTGTACCCGGCCAATCCATCTCCCCCTGACGACACAACCTCATACCATGAGGTACTACACAGAGCAGCAGCTTTTCATAAGGTTGAACTGCATATTCGACCTGAGGAGGATGATTTCCTTCTAGAAACCCTCTCCTCCACTCAAAGGTACCTCCAATACCTACCCATGTTGAAGGGCATGCTAAAACCTGCTGGGGAATCTTTAAGGAACCTGTGAAAGCCAGAGTCGTCATGCCCCACATTGATAAATTTAAAGCTTCTCCCTCATACCCCCCTACATCACCAGTCAATTACCCCCTGGCTCGCTGGTGGTTCACACACCCAGGAAGAGAGCTAACTCACAGGTACAGGAGATGCCTGCCCATCCCCAGACCAGGAGAGCAAGAAAATAGATTTGATTGGTAAGCGTGGTGCAGCACAATCTGCCAAAGAGTGGCGCATTGCTTATTTCCATTGGCTTGCTCTCTCGGTATGATCAAGCCCACTGGATTCAAATGGAAGATCTTATACAACATCTCCCAGACCAGTACCCCAAAAGAGGGCAGGAGTTGGTGGTGGAGGGAAAGTTAATCTTGTCACGTGGTCAGAATAGGCCTAGTCAGAAACATTGCCATTTACATGCTCATGTTTCTTAAGTTGCCTTCTCGTTTACACACGATGACTTTGACATACATTTGCATGCATGACAATGCAGGATAACATTCTCTGAATCAGCATTGCTTACGTTTTTACTTTGTGGGCACATTATCACGACACCTTGAACATTCAGTGCAAGGGATAAACTACACTGCACAAAATGTCCTCATTGTCTGTAAGGCGACAATGCTCTCCAACTAGAATAAACAATTGCGGCCTGGCAGGGAGTTGCTACATGGGTGTTGTTCTTATAAATACACAACCACTTCCGTGTTGAGACCGAGGAGCACTCAGCTGACACTGCAAGATCACTACATGCCGGAATTCCAGCTGTTGATTCCTGTTTACTGACACAAGGGATGTCCAGCTCTACGCCAAGACTGATAGCCTGATGACACTTAAAAAAAAAAATATATATATATCTTTATTAGCATTTTTTCCTTTAATAGAAACACAGTAGTTTACTTGTACAGACAATCACGTCGTATACAATATTTCCAATGACATGCGTATTATGCCAAGTAGAGCTTCACTAAATTCGATTATGTTCCATAGACAGTAGTGCGTCTAGAAAGCAAAGTCCTGTACACCTGGAGTCTGTACCAATAATTATATGTACTCAAGGGAGTTACTCGTAACGATCTGCAAAGATATACATTTATTTACAATAAACCAATCGCTTCTAACAAATTATAATGGCCCTTTTGGTGGTATGTCTCCCAGTGTCATTCGACCGTGTGTTTGCCCCATGTGCGTTTGTCGGGGGATATGGGTTAATCTAACTTGAAAGTCTTGTCAAATATATGTGTTAATTATGTGCCTGGGGGTGGTCATGCGGGGGGGGAGGCACCTCCAATGCGAGGGGGCTTCAACCCAGCCCCTCTACTCCCACTTTAATCCTGCTCGTCAGTTGATCTTGTTCACCCAGAACTATCTTCCTGTTGGTCTAGTGCCTCTTCCTCTCTTTCTTCTACTTCCGGTTCATGTCTTGTCTCCCAGTCTCTCAGGACCTCTGTCCAGAGCTCCGCCAGTGGGCGTCTTCGGATCCCCCTTGCATCTTCCTGAAGCAATGCCCTCTGTTCTGCTTTAGCCCAAGTGTCAACACTATTCTCCCATGTCTCTATCCGTGGAGTTATGTGTGATTTCCAGTGTTGGGCTATTTGTCTCCTCGCTAGGACCAATGCAAGGTCAATAAATCTGTTGCCTATTTTTTTGGCCTTCGGTCTGGGAATCGAGCCCAGTAAGCCAACCTCTATTCTGTTTGGGAGACTACGTGCCAGAATTTTCTTTATCATATATAGTACCTTCTCCCAGAATTCTCTCGAATTCGTGCATTCCGAGGTCATATGTGCAAACCCCACATCCGCTACCCTGCATCTAGGGCAACACTCTGTCGCGTTGCCTCTTATGATATTCAGTCTGTGGAGCGTTGGGTATACCATGTGCACATAATTAAACTGTATCACTTTAAAGTTAGAATTCCTGGATACTCGTCTTGGGCTTTATAACACCCCACTCCATTCTTTGTCCGTTAGAACTCTCCCAATAACCTCATCCCATTTCTTACGAGTACGGTCCAGTGGTTTCTTAACTGTGTCTAATAGGGACCTATATAGCCATTTAATCAAGTGTCTAGCCGCACCTAACGTTAAAATTGTCTGAAGCACCCAGTGTGTTTGCGGCTCCTGAGAGTTATTGTGCCATAGGTCCCCAAATGTCTTAGAGAATGGTATGTCAGAAATTGCCCATGTGGGAGGTCAGTTTGAGACATAAGGTCATCTATAGGTATTAATGCCCCTAAAAGGAATCAATCTCCCACCGTGGTTATCCCTGCTGTTGTCCATTCTGCGAACTCAAGTCGCGTGTACAGGGTGACAGGGTCTCCATATAGGATCCCCACTAGTGGTATCTCAGGAGCATAGGGATGGTCCACGTTTGTGCGTCGGCGAAATCTCTTCCAACAATATAGTGTCACTTGTAAAAGCACGTTGGATTTGAGAACAATCACCACTGGGTGCAACAGCTTGGCCACCAGCCAACTTTGTCTGTTTCTCCACCCTTCCTCTTCAAGCAATTCCAGATTTCTACCATCCACCCACTGGGCTAGCCATTGGAGTTTGGACGCTAAATAGTACAGCTCGAAGTCTGGTGCACCTGATCCCCCCCCCCACCTCCTCTGGTGCCCGTTGCAATATCTCCAAGGATACTTTGTTCCGCCCTCCATCCCATAGTAGTTCACCACACTAGTCACATTGATTACCTCCTCATTGACCTAAATCTATGGCACACCCTTATGACATGGTTGTCATAGATCGAGTCGAGAGAGACCACAATCCACTCTCTTCTACCTTCCGCCTCTCGTTATCGGAAAAACCAGTTGATCCTGCTGATTTAACATCTATCAGAGATTTACTGGTCAGTAACGGCATGAGGAGGCTTAAATGGTCCAAAATAATCCGTGTTCCTGAATCACTGTCCACCATCAGTAGGGATGTGGATGATGCGGTCGCCGCATTGGAGGCCCTCCATGCTAGTACCCAACCAGTAGGCCTGATGACTACTATGCATATTTCTTTATTTGATAAAGTATGGTCTCACTTTCAGAGACCTTGTAGTAGAAAAGGCCCTTTTAATCAAACACGACAGAACTGGTACAATAAAGAATGCAGCCTAGCTCGTAAATCCCTCGGGGGAGCCGTCGGAACAAAAAATCCGAACTCTATAAGGGATGCTAGGAAGGCTTACAAAACTGCGCAGGCAAAAGCTAAAAGCAAATGGGATGAGGGAAGGTGGCAGGAGCTGAAGACAGCATGTGCAAGGAGTAACTTGCAACATTTCTGGGCTCTTGTAAAATGGGGCAGGGGTGCACATCCTCCTCCCCCAGAAAATCATGTTCCCCTGAATTGTGGGTAAAACATTTCTCCCTTCAGTATTTTATTGATGCTACTGAGATCTGTGAACCTCTAATAATTGCCCCTAGCCAGTCGTTGGGCCTGGTATTAGAACCATCGGATGTAATGGTCGCCCTCAATGCAATCACGGGGGGAAGAGCCCCGGGCATTGATAGCATTCCTTCAGATGTCTTCTTACACGATAGGGAGAAGTGGTGTAGGTATATAACCCTGCTAGAAATGGTCTTGCCCAGGGCGCCCCCATCCCTGACTCGTGGAAGGGGGCAGAGATCATACCAGTCTATAAGAAGGGGGACAGGTCACAGCCCGAGAATTATCGGCCCATTAGCCTCATCGACTCCATCCAAAAGGTGGTGGCACGCTTTGCCTTGGGAAAGGTACAGGAATGGGTAGATGACAATAACATTCTAACTCCCCACCAGGCCGGGTTTCGTGCGCATACTAGCACAATAGACCAGGACTTTAGATTCATCCTGATATATTGGCGAACAGTTGTCCTCGGAGAAGGCCGCATGTATGCAGTGTTTGTCGACCTAAAATCGGCTTTTGACCTAGTGTCCCGCAATAAATTATGGGTGGTGTTGCGGGACCTTGGTATGTCGGCAGACCTGCTAACTTTCCTAGTGCGTCTTCACGAGAACAACTTTGCCTATATAGTAAGTATACCAGGTCAGGGGAGTAACCCGATAACCCCTGGGGAATGTGTGAATCGCAGGACGCCTGCCTGGGGTCCGGATCGAATTCATTGCCACACGGCTCCAGTGTCTCCTCATCTCTCTTCGATCCGGACCCCAGGCAGGCGTCTGCATTATCCTTCTAACGCACTACCTGATACCGCCCTAATTTCCCGTACTCGGGCCTTGATTTTGCACCCCGCCTGCTTGGCTCCTTGCTACCTGCAACTCGGCCGGACACTGGACAGCCTCCTCCTGTCACTCCAGGTTCCTTCCACCTTCCGAGCGCCGTGGCGTACCCGCCCCAGCCTTATCTTCATTGTCGCCGCCGGCATATCACAACCCGCGGTCCCCCTCCTTCCTACCCTCGATTCCAGCGTGGCGCCATTTACAGCGCCATCTGCTCAGTTGCTCCCGTCTCCCGCTCACCCCCTACCGGGTTGGAAGTATCACCGGTTTTTGGCCCTGATGAGTCACGGGACCTCTCCCAGTGATGAAACACGTGTCGGCTGGTTTATTGTATTCAACATAGTCGTTGTTGAAATATAAAGAAACGTTTTTGAACCAATACTGATGTCGACCACTGCATTTATATAACGAATCAATACTGAATGTTATATTACGAATACCCTCACCGCGTGTGCCCAGGACTACGCTTACTTTAATTGTGGATCCTGCGATTCACACATTCCCCAGGGGTTATCGGGTTACTCCCCTGACCTGGTAGCACCACACCAATACAGGTCTATAGTTAGTACACGCAAGGAACCCACATTGTTCTCCCTCTTCATTAATGAGGCTGCTAAATTTTTATCCCTCACACCCACTGATGCCCCGACCCTTGCTGGCTCTAATGTCCCTATCCTAATGTTTGCCGACGACATGCTTATTATCTCTAAGACTCCAAGTGGATTACAGCGTGCGTTGGTTTTGTTTAAAGAGTTCTGCAAGCTTAGAGGGCTAAAAATAAATGCTGATAAAACAAAACTCATGACTTTTAACAAACATTGATCATATAGGGGAAAACTTACTATGGAGGGTGTTCAATTAGAGGAAGTAGATGTATTCACGTATCTGAAAGAGACACGTTAGTGATAGATTCCTTACCTTAGAATATCCCCAGGCGTCAGGCTGGATCCGGAAAGTTTTGCGTAGCAGTACCCTTGCGCGTCGGTAGGCGGCGTCGTGCGGCTCCGCGTCCGTCGTCGGCGTCGTGATCGCCGGGATGACGTCGCGGGCAGTACTTAGGCGCCGCCCCTGCGCGCTGACGTCAGTTCTTCTTTTTCCGCGCCAGTAAGCGCAGATCCGGGAAGAGCAGTGCCCTGGTCAATTTTTGACCATACTTTTTGGTGATTTTTCACTGTTTTTTTCCAGCCTTCAGGTGTCGTAGGGATGCCCGGCTTCAAGCGATGCGGCGCCTGTGCGCGGATGATGTCCGTCACCGACCCGCATTGGGAGTGTCTCTTCTGCCTCGGCCGAGGCCACGACACCGAGTCTTGTCCCGAATGCCAGGCCCTCAACCCGAAGGCTTTGCGAGAGCGGTCTCGAAAGCTCCTCGAGGCCCGGCATTCGGCTCCGCGGAAGCCCCGGTCGCGTGAGAGGTCCAGGGGTCGCTCGCGGAGTGCACACCGGTCGTCGGCGTCGAAGTCTTCTTCGTCCGGTAGAGTCTCGACACAAGAAGTCCAAGAAGCATCGTCGCTCTCGGACTTCGCCTCGCCGGTCTCGCGACTCGGCTGAGGCCCCTCCCGGCACCGTCCCCGCCCCCGCGGCCCCGGACTTGCCTGTGGAGTCGCCCCCGTCATACCCGCCCTTCCCGGGTTCGGGGGCGGATCCGGCCAGGTACAGGAGTTCCTGTCGGCCATGGCCCGCCTCTTCGGGCCTTCAGGCCCCTCCGGTGCGCCTTCGGGCCCCGCGGGCCCTGATGGGGTTGATCCGGCGTCGCCGGCGGCTCCGGCCCCGGCGTCGCCCGAGCCTCCAGCCTCGATCCCGGCTCCGGCTCCGGCCCCGGCCTCGATCCCGGCTCCACAACCCCCATCGACGCCGGTCGACCTCACGACACCTCCGCCGGCGCCGATGTCTCCGGTGCCGTTCTCGACGCCGCCCTGGGCTCCGGGCGGCGTCGTCCCCCAGTTCCTTCCGGCTCCGGACTTGGACCCGGAGCGACGTCGCTCGACGCCGGCTCCGGCGCCGATGGGACCTTGGGTCCCAAATGTCCCTCCTCCTCCTTATTTTGAACCAGAGGAGGACCAGGAGGACTGGGAGGGGTCTGATGACCCTCTGACACGCAACTGTCAGTATGATGAGGACTGGACAGAGAGTCTAGGGAGGCCAGTGGTCTGGATACTTCTCCTGACACTGGCATGCTGTCTCCTCCCGTGGCTACGGAGGAGGGGGCCAATTTTGGTACGGTGTTGCGTAGGGCTGCTGGGGCCTTACGTCTCCAGCTCCCTACTTTGACGGTCAAGCCTAACATCTTGACAGAGGTGCTTCAGCCGGCAGCCTCCTCTGCGGAGACTGTGCTGCCGTTTAACGACGCCCTCACGGACGTTCTTTTGGGCGCCTGGTCCAAGCCCAACACAGGGGCTCCTGTGGATCGGAACGTGTCACGACGCCATCGCCCCGCTCCGGGCGACCCCCTGTTTCTTTCTGTCCACCCCACTCCTGAGAGCTTGGTTGTCCAAGCCTCCGCTTCCCAAACCGCCTTCCCTACCGCTCCTCCGGATAGGGAATCCAAACGCCTGGATCAGTTTGGGAAGAAAGGTTTTCTTCCTCCAGTGCTGGCTTGCGGTCCGTTAACACCGCTTGTCTTTTGGGCCGATATACCCACTCTCTGTGGGATTCGGTGGCGGATGTTTTGCCCCAGTGCCCTGAGGAGGTCCAGGCACTGCTTTCCCGCGCCATTGCGGAAGGAAGGGATGCGGCCAAATACACTATCCGTTGTGGCCTTGACACCGCCGACTCGCTGGGCAGGTCGATTGCAACGACGGTGGCGCTCCGACGCCACGCCTGGCTGAGAACCACTGGTTTTCAGGGGATGTCCAGAATACTCTCATGGACATGCCCTTTGATGGAGTCGGTCTTTTTGGGTCCAAAGCAGACCATGCGTTGGAGCGCTTTGAGGACTCACGGGCTACTGCCAAGTCCCTGGGCCTTTCTGCTACACGCCCTCCGCTGCCTTCTGCTTTTCGCCCCTATCGTGGCCACGGTAGGGGCGCCCCTTCACGTCAGCAGCCCAGCCACCGGCCCGCGCAGCAGGCGTCTTCGCGTGGCCGAGGACGTGGATTCCGCCGTGGCGGATCGGGCAACCAGCGTGCGGGTCAGGCCACCACCTCCAACCCGTCCGCGGCCTCCAAGCCCTCCTAGTCCCTCCTTTCAGGTGCACGGCACGCCAGTAGAGGGCAGGGTCCGCCATCACCTTCCCCACTGGCGCACCATCACCTCGGACAGGTGGGTCTTGGACATTGTCCGAAGGGGCTACTCCCTCCCCTTCGAGACCACCCCCCAGCCATGCCACCTCAATTCCACCGCATGTCAGGGGATCACTTGGTGCTTCTACAGAAGGAAGTCACGGCCCTCTTGACCAAGAGGGCCATCGAGCATGTTCCGACCCCAGAAGTAGGGCGTGGTTGCTACTCCCACTACTTTCTGGTGC
The DNA here is from genome assembly GCA_963921515.1 of Calotriton arnoldi. NCBI lineage: Eukaryota > Metazoa > Chordata > Amphibia > Caudata > Salamandridae > Calotriton > Calotriton arnoldi. The sequence continues at coordinate 2,356,139 of CAWUFW010000319.1, forward strand.
CCAAAAAGGACAAGGAGGACATGCGTCCTATCTTGGACCTCCGGAACGTCAATCGCTTCCTCCGGAAGGAGAAGTTCAAGATGCTCACCTAGCTCAGGTCTTGACTGCCCTCGACCCTGGAGACTGGTTGGTAGCGTTGGACTTGCAGGACGCGTATTTCCACATCCCCGTCCTGCCGGCCCACCGGCGTTACCTTCGGTTCACGGTAGGCCCCGAGCATTTTCAGTTCACCGTGCTCCCCTTTGGCCTTACCAGTGCCCCTCGGGTGTTCACGAAAGTGATGGCGGTGGTCGCAGCTCATCTGCGCCGGGCAGGGGTTTCAGTCTTCCCCTACCTCGACGACTGGCTGCTGAAGGCGGGCTCGTCCCAGGCAGTCGTCTCCCACCTCCAGACTACGGCCGAACTCCTGCACTCGCTGGGGTTCTCCATCAATGTGCCGAAGTCGCATCTGATTCCTTCTCCACAGCTCCTTTTCATCGGAGCAGTTCTGGACACGACGCGGTTTCGGGCCTATCCTCCCGAACGGCGAGTCCGGGATATTCAGGCTATGATTCCGATCTTTCGGCCTTTATCCTGGGTTTCGGTAAGGATGACCCTGAGGCTGCTGGGCCTCATGGCCTCCTGCATCCTGCTGGTCAATCATGCCAGATGGCATATGCGGGCTCTGCAGTGGGACCTGAAGTTCCAGTGGGCGCAGCACCAGGGCAACCTGTCCGATCACGTCCAGATCTCGGAGGGGACTGCAAAACAGTTGCAGTGGTGGCTCTCGAACCGGCAATGGGTCATGGGCAGATCCCTCTCCCTTCCCCAGCCAGAGCATACAGTTGTGACGGACGCGTCCCTTCTGGGATGGGGCGGTCACATGGGAGAGGCGGAGATCAGAGGCCTCTGGTCTCCGGCGGAGTCCCGGCTCCATATCAACCTTCTGGAGCTCCGGGCGATCCGGCCTTGCACTCAAGGCATTCCTTCCCTCTGTCAAAGGGAAGGTAGTGCAGGTGTTCACAGACAACACCACCGCCATGTGGTACTGCAACAAACAGGGCGGGGTGGGGTCTTGGACCCTTTGTCAGGAGGCTCTGCGCCTCTGGACATGGCTGGAACATCAGGGCATGTTCCTGATGGTTCAACACCTGGCAGGTTCTCTGAACGCCAGGGCGGACGAACTCAGCCGCAGGTGCATGATGGATCACGAATGGCGTCTTCACTCGGAAGTGGCGCAAGGACTCTTTCTACAGTGGGGAGAGCCTTGGTTAGATCTATTCGCCACCGAAGAGAACGCGCAATGTCATCAGTTCTGCGCGTTGGAATTTCCAAGGCGGCACTCGCTCGGCGGCGCTTTTCGTCGCGAGTGGAGTTGCGGTCTGTTATACGCCTTTCCGCCTATACCACTTCTACCCAGAGTGTTGAAGAAGATTCGGCACGACCGGGCCCAAGTCATTCTTGTGGCTCCGGACTGGGCTCGAAGAGTTTGGTATCCCGAGCTACTCAATATGAGCATAGATCCCCCGATCCGTCTGCCTCTTCGGGAGGATCTTCTGTCGCAGCAGCAGGGGACGGTCCTCCACCCGAACCTGTCCAGTCTACACCTGCTTGCGTGGAGATTGAGCGGCGGCAGTTGATTCCTTTCGACTTGCCTCCCGAAGTTTGTGATGTGATTCTGGCAGCCAGGCGTCCCTCCACTAAGGTGGTATACGCCTGCAGGTGGAACAAATTTGTGGCATGGTGCACAGCAAAGGCTGTGGATCCCCTTTCTGCCCCTCTTTCTGAGGTCCTTCTGTTCCTTCTCTCTCTGGCCCAACAGGGTTCTGCCCTGGGTACCATCAAGGGTTATCTTTGTGCTATCTCGGCCTTCCTCAGGCTCCCTGATCAGCCCTCCCTTTTCAAGTCCCCTGTTGTTAACAGGTTCTTAAAAGGCATTACTCACCTCTTCCCTCCTGTTCCGTTTGTAATGCCTCAGTGGGACTTGAACTTGGTTCTTACCTTTTTAATGTGCGCTCCCTTTGAGCCTCTGCATAACTGTCCTCTTCGTCTTCTGACTCTAAAGGCAGCCTTTCTGGTGGCCATCACCTCCGCTCGGCGGGTGAGTGAGCTCCAGGCTCTTTCTTGCAAACCTCCCTTTCTGTCTGTTCATCCAGACAAGGTTGTTCTTCGGACGCGTCCGTCCTTCTTGCCAAAGGTGGTTACTGCTTTCCACATTGGGCAGACCATCACTTTGCCCACCTTCTTTCCGCCTCCGCATCCTTCCAGAGAGGAAGAGAGGCTCCACCGTCTGGACCCAAAACGTGCGCTCTCCTTCTATATCGACCGCACGAAACACTTCCGGGTGGATGACCAGCTCTTTGTTGGCTACGTGGGCGCCAAAAAGGTCGGGCGGTGCACAAGAGGACCATCTCCCGCTGGGTTACCTTGTGCATCAAGACCTGCTATTCTTTGGCTAAGAAGGAGCCTCCTGTTGGGCTGCGTGCCCATTCCACCAGGGCAACGGCTGCTACCACGGCCTTGGGCCGCGGTGTTCCGCTGCCGGTTATCTGTCAGGCAGCTACGTGGGCCTCGCTGCACACGTTTACTAAGCATTACTGCCTTGACAGTCAGGTCCGGAGGGACGGCTTCTTTGGCCGTTCTGTCCTCCAGGACTTCCTTGTCTGATCTTTGTTCGCAGACCCACCACCGGGGTTGGTATTGCTGGGGTATCTATTCTAAGGTAAGGAATCTATCACTAACGTGTCTCTTTCAGATGCACAAGTTACTAACTTGTGTAACGATATATCTGTAAGAGACAGTAGTTAGTGATAGATTCCTTACCGCCCACCCATCCTCCCGTTCTGCGAACTGATTTCTAGGGTTAAGGACATCCCTTTCAGGGCCCTAGTATTTTTCAGACACCTGTGTCAGCTTCTTGCATGGCTCTGCGTTCCTGGCGCGGAAAGTCGTGTACAGAACTGACGTCAGCGCGCAGGGGCGGCGCCTAAGTACTGCCCGCGACGTCATCCCGGCGATCACGACGCCGACGACGGACGCGGAGCCGCACGACGCCGCCTACCGACGCGCAAGGGTACTGCTACGCAAAACTTTCCGGATCCAGCCTGACGCCTGGGGATATTCTAAGGTAAGGAATCTATCACTAACTACTGTCTCTTACAGATATATCGTTACACAAGTTAGTAACTTGTGCACCTAGGTGTCACCATGGAGTAAAAGATTAAATGGAGACCCCACATTGAAAAAATGGCACTAAAATGCAGACAACTAGCGGGAGCTCTTAGTAAAGAATTCAGTCTATCTTTAACTAAACCTGTAAGCCCCGTATTACAGATTTACAATGGTTAGCTCAGTCCTGTACGGCTTGGAGCTCTGGGGGTATGAAAATTTAGCACAGCTAACCTCCGCTGAAAATAAGTTTTTACTTGCAATGACTAGCCTCCCCAAAAGCACTCCATCTCTCCCACTGCTTAATGATATGGGAAGGCATTCATTGGCGGATCTAGTGAGGCTTCCCATATTATATTGGCGCAGAATATGGGTTACCCCTGAGCTATCCACCTATGCAAGCGGTCTTAGGGATGTTATAGAAGCTGACCGCTACTACAAAATAGGCTGGCTCAGAGATATTAAAAGGACGCTGATCACAATGGGCCTGGCCAATTTGTGGGAGAATCCGTCTGATTTGCTGTCTCTACCTAAAGTTGCATTGAAGGAAAGATATTGGGAAATGGTGAGGCTAAACAGCAATAGAACGAGCGATGGTACCACGCTGACTGGGAGGTTTTTGCAGGTTAAACCTCGACCCCATCTTGAATCTTACTGGGATATTATATCTAAGCCCCTTGACCGCAAACTCTATTTTCAATTTAGAGTTGGTACCCTGCCCCTAAAATCTTTCACTGCAAAATGGTCATCTGGAGACAATAAGTGCCTACATTGTGCTGAACAAGCCGAAACGTACCCACATGTTTTCTTAGTGTGTCCTGCTTATGTTACTCCCCGAAGGATCTGGCTAGTGCCAATATGTAAGAACCTGGGTACCAGGCAAAGTAGTTAAGCTCTAAGAATCTTGAGGACGGACCCTTCGCCTTGCTATGCTATTCCTCTAGCCAAATTCTTAAAGTAGATGCGGTGCATTAGATCAAAATCTGTAACAATTGAGAATAATTTTTCACCTTTGCTAGCTGGTTTCCCCTCCAATGAAACATCGATCTGATCTTTTTATAGGGTGCTATTTAAATACTATTGTATAGCGTTCCTGTCTGTTTGCATTTTAAAAACATGTTTTATCTACTTTTTAACTTTCTAACTTTTTACCTACGATTGGTGATTTACTGTATGTTTGATTTTACTTATTTTATTTGATTCCCGGCAGCAATAATATGGATAATTATGTACCTCAAGGTTTTCCCTCCTCTGGGTCGTGGCTTTTAACAATTGCAAATTGTTATTATTGTATTTAGTGCATTCAATGTGATTGTCACATTGATGAAGATTTTCGATTTTTAAACTGATGAAATGATTTTTTTTATATCCTTCTGAATATAGTGATTTGATAGATTAACTCTTCTGATGAAATTTGTACTTTGTGCTGTACTTGCTTTTATGACAAAATTGTCAAAATAAATCTTTTTGAATTGAATAGTTCACGGAGTGTCTGGTTTAGCTCTGCAAACCACGTAGGTGTGACTATCCCAGGCAAGTCCACAAAGTGGTATAATAGCCTGGGAAGCATGATCATTTTTGAGAGAGCTATACGAGCCATCAACGGTAGCTTAAGGGAACGCCAGAACTGCACACAGGTTTTTAAGGACCTTAAAACCGGGTTCAGATTGCCCTCCCTCAGATCTGCTAACGTATGATATATTTGAATATTGAGGTATTTAAATGAGTGAGGGGACCAATTCAGGCCCACGGGGAGATCCACCGGTAGCGTGCCCTCACTATTTAATGGGAAGGCATATGTCTTGGTATTTAATGGGAAGGCATATGTCTTGGTCCTGCCAGTTTTGCATAGGTGTCCATTATATTTATTGTTTGTTCTGCTCCCTGACCACCGTCTCTCAGTTATAACAGGTCGTCCGCATAAATCGAAAATGCATGTGAGTTATTCCCCAGGTGTATGCCCAGACCCTGGCTCTGTTGTCTGATGGCGATAGCGAGTGGCTCAATTGCTATCGCAAATAGTAACGGGGACAGTGGGCAACCCTGTCTAGTACCTCTATATATCTTGTACGCTTCTAACACCACTCCATTTGTTTTGACCTGTGCCGTAGGGGGTGTGTACAATATTCTCACCCATTTAGTCCACCTTTCCCCCAGCCCCATCGTTGCCATTGTGACTTCTAGAAGTATCGTATTCTTTTTCTTTTCCGGTAATCTACCCAGTGCGTCGTCATCGGTCGTCAGTTGGGCTTCCCTATCATATAGCTGAGTCTCTAAGTCTGTGAGGTCTCCTAGGATTTGTCTCCGCATTCCCCCTCTCTGACTCACGCAGTGGCCCCTTACTACTAGCTTGAAGGCTTCCCATTCCACAGCTCTGGAGCTGGCAGTGCCCTGATTGAACCAAAAGTATACCTCCACCGCCGTGTGTAATGACATGCGGAAGGGAGCATCTCCAAGAAGAGCGAGGTCTAGCCGCCATGTGGGTGTCAAAGTAGGCTCTGGGATGGGACGAATGTGCAGCATGAGCGGGTTGTGGTCAGATATGGTGCGTCCAAGGTATTCCGTGCGTGTGACAGCGAGTCCAAGCTGAGCCGAGATTGTGAACATATCTAACCTGGTATGTAGCCTATACATGTGTAAACACAAGGAGATGATGGACGGAGCGCTGAAACTTTTCAGACACTCACCCCCAGTCACAGATCTGGGTTGAATCCATCATCATTCTTTAGCTCACTTCGCCACCTCAGTTCAGACCCAGCTATATGCAAATCAGTCTTGACCCTGTGCCTCATGGGAACAGTCCAGCCCGAACTGCCAAGCCAGGTCTTCCCTGAACCGGAAACAAGCATCCTGGGACCGGTTTCTGGGTAACACCCTTCATCAGCCAGGCTAGCTTGAATCCAGTGGCAAAGTGTGCAAGGGACCCACGTCAGGGGCATACCCTGCCAACTTAGGGCGAACAAAGCAAACACAAGGAGATGATGGACGGAGCGCTGAAACTTTTCAGACACTCACCTATGTGAGCCTGATGACCCTGACCCACAGGTAATGGGGAGTTGGTCCACCCTGGCAGGGATCTGGCAGATCACACACCCTAGGCAACACTAGGTTAGGGAGTGCTAGGTATGAGTACACCATACATAGTACTTATATGCCCCCATATATTCACTGTCTTAGCACATTGGTGGAAATATTCAACTTTTTCACTGTTCTTATAGTGCTAGTTACGCTAATCTGTTTCATTCTACTAATTAGCGCAGGCTTCAATAAATATTGGAATGCCTTGCTGAGTATTTCTTGTGCATTTCTTTAGGTATGCATGAAAAATCCTTACAAAAGAGTTCCAGATCTGTTACCATGATTTCCTTGGGGGATCAGAGTTGTCATGTTCTTAGGTTACACACACATTTGTTACCCTGTAAGGTTAGGGGGTGCAGATGGTGTACAGTGGCTGGCTGGGACATAGGTCAACATATCCTGAGGATGTGCACAGAATCAGTCTGGAACAATTCTGATGTTTATGTTGTCCAACAATGCATAGTTTTACTGCACGAGGTACAAGCATTACGACAATCTCTAGCACTAATATTTGTTGCGCCCTGGACGCCGCAGACAGAGCTGCGCACTGCATTAATTCTAGGCTCCTGCTAATGTGACATGCATGGCTACATGTCTCCAGTTTTAACCCAGAGGTAAAACAACACCTCCTTAATGTACCCTTCAGTGGCAATCATCTTTTCAGCCCACAGGTGGATGAGATGCTCGAAAAAATAAAGGATACTGACACGGCTAACGCCATAGGGGTACTACAGACACCTCCCAATAGAGGTTCCTTTCACTGCTCCCAATAGCGCAGCCAAAGCGGCTGCACCCCGGAGACTTCCACCTCCTATACCAGGCAACAACAGCAAACCCCTTCAAGGGGTTTCTACAGGGGTGGGTATAAAGGGAAAAATGGCAGAGGTAGAGGTAATGGGGCATTTCCCCAAGGAGCTACTGCCCCAAAACAATGACACTGTCTTCCTTCCCTCCACCCACCTAACATCTGTCAGGAGCAGACTTCCGGGCTTCCTGCCCCTGTGGGAGGCAATTACCTCAGACAGGTGGGTACTAGACATCATATGGGAGAGGTATTGCCTAGAACATACCCAAACACCACCCAACATTTCTCCGGCAGCCACAAGTTATCCATGGAGCACCAACGTCTGCTCCAAGAAGATGTGCTTTCATTACTTCCGAAAGGGGCTAAAGAGCCAGTGCCGCCACAGCATTGTGGCAGAGGAGTATACTCCCTATACTTTCTCATTCCCAAGAAAGATGGCTCCCTCAGGCCTATACTTGGCCTTTGGCCCCTCAACAGGTACATCCCGTCAGAACATTTCCACACAGTCACTCTTTAGGATTTTATCTCTCTGTTGAGGCAAGGCGACTTAAAGACCGTCCTTGGCTTAAAGGTCACCTACCTCCATATTCCCATCCACTCCGCCCTTCGAAGATTTCTGCGGTTTGTGGTGAGTGGACAACATTATCAGTTCAAGGTGCTGCCTTTCAAGGTCACAACCACCCTCGGAGTCTTCACCAATTTCTAGCCGTGGTAGCCTCTCACCTGAGGCAGAGTGGCATCCACATATTCCCTTACCTCGACCACTGGCTGATCAAGTGTACCACGTAGCAGCAATGTCTGGCACATACGCAAACAACTATAGACCTTTTTCACAAGCTGGGCTTTATGTTAAATATAGCCAAATCTTGCTTTCAGTCCCTACAGGTATAACCTTTCCCTCACCCTCATCCTAGTAGCCCCAACCTTGGCATACCAGCCTTGGTACTCCACTCTGCTGGAGCTCTCCCTGGTTCCTCACGAGAAGCTTCCCAACAGACCTTCTCACACAAAACCACGGGGTCTCCTACACACCAATTCTCAGCAGCAAAATCTTGCGATCTGGTTCCTGAGATCATAGAGTTTGGTTATTTCAAACTATCAGAAAAATGTTTGTCCATTCTTTGTGAAGCACACAGGCCTACTACCAGGGTCTGTTACAATGCCAAATTAATGCGTTTTGTGCACTATTGCCTTCCAAAACGTATCAATCTTCTCACACCATCAGTGCAAGACATTGCCTATTACCTCCTTTACCTTCAACAGTAAGGCCTTGCCTACACCCCCATTCGGTTACATTTGGCTGCTGTGGATGCCCATCTACAAAAAAGGCAACACACTTCCTTCTTCAGGGAACCAGTCATTAAGGCCTGCATGGAAGGACTTAAGCAGGTTATCCCACCCAAAAGCCCCCTTCTCGGATATGGCATCCCATCATCCTCCTCCTAACTAGGCTCATGGCCTCTCCTATTGAGCCTCTTTACTCTGGCTCGCTTCAGTTTCTCTCAAGGAAAGTAGCCTTCCTTTTAGTTATTGCTTCCTTTCGGCGAGTCAGTGAGATGCACGCTTTCACATTAGAAGTGCCTTTCCTCCAAGTTCATCCCGATAGGGTGGTTCTCAGAAGCAACCCCAAATTTCTCCCCAAGGTGGTTTCCACTTTTCATCTCAGTCAAACCATTGAGCTGCCATTATTCTTTCCAGAGCCTGTAGCAGAATGCGCCTTGCACAACTTAGATGTCAAAAGAGCGTTATTGTATTATGTGGATAGAACAAAACCGTTTCGTAAGACACAGAACCTTTCGTGGCCTACTCTGAGCCACATGAAGGTCATGCCATTTCCAAGGCAGGAAATGCTTGTTGGCTTGTCAAGTGTATTCAAACTTGTTATGCCAAAGCCAAAAGGCCCCTGCCTATACCACCAAGACCCCATTCCACTCGCAATAAAAGGGACCTCCATGGTTTTCATAGAGAACATGCCACTAGCTGACATCTGTAAGGCAGCTACTTGATCCACTCCTCACAGGTTCACTAAGCATTACTGTGTAGACATCCTGGCTAGACAACAAGCTAGAGGTGGCCAGGCTGTCTTACGCACACTTCTTCAATCTTCTGCAACATCTTCAGGCTAAGCTACCTCTTTTTTGGGAGGACTGCTTTACAGTCTATGCACAGCATGTGTATCTACAGGTACACATGCCACGAACTGAAAATATTACCCTGTAAGAATCTGTTCATGGCATGTAGTGCTGTATGTAGTTTCACGTGCGCCTTCCCTCCTCCCCGGCCACTTGAGGTCAGTTGCAAATACACCTTCCTTTATTCTTTATTTGGCATGGTCATCTCTTTTGTCTCTATATGCTCCGTCTACATCTTCATCCTACGGGAGGAAGAAAAACTGACTTAACTATGGTGCCTTTGCCCATGCGCATTGTCTACAATAGATGGAATCACCACATCTCGTGACTTGAAAAGACTTCTTCGAACAAAAACAAGTTGCACATGTTTGATGCCAACACTAGATGACAGGAGTATGCACAGCATATGAATTTACAGCACTATATGCCACGAACAGATGCTTACAAGGTAAGTAACATTTCCCTTATGCAATACCAAAACAAAAATAGAGTCAAAATGCAACACAATAAAATTCTAAACCGCATTAGAAAAATAGAGTAAAATATAATAAACAAAATGACACCAAAATGACAAAAATGCACTAAGGGGAACCGGAGATACACATTTTTAGAGTTTGTAGTAGAAATGGCGCCAAGAAGCCCAAACTGCCAGTGATAGTCTAGGGTCACAGTAGATCAGGAGTTAGGCACAATTTGACGCTGACAGCGATGGAGCGCAGGTTGAATACACAAATCAGGTTAGTCCTAGTGAAAAATGTTACCTTTTGACATTAGTCCCAATCCACCACAGAAGAATACTTCCAAAGCCCTCCAGGATGCCAGGGAGGCATTTAGGGACTCACAGGTTGGCAAGCAGAGGCTAACAGCAATGTGCAGTCCAGGGGTAGTTACTACTGGTCAACTGAGCTGTTTCAGGCAAGGACTTCTTGTAGTTCGTTGCGTCCCTATAGCTTTAACAAGAGGTCAACCTTATGACCCTTGGAGTTCACTTCTTCCTCCTGTGTACAAGAATGAGGTCCAGTTCTTCAGGGCTCCTCTCAGGTTGCAGACAGCAAGTTCAGTTCTCTTCTGTTTTTCCCCAGGCCCAGGAGTATCCTGAAGTGGGTACCTGGAGATGCCACATTTATGCCTGTACCAAGCTAGTGGGTGGAAATGACTCCTGCGCACACCCTAATCAATAGGGTAAAAGTTATTGAAGCCAACCCTACCAACCCTGGGCATTTTCAAGACGGTGAAAGTCTTCTGCCACACTAAACGTGGCCTCTGCTGGCTAGGTGTGTAGGTAGGGGGAGTGTAGTATGGTATCCTAGTGCCCTCCTACATCTAACACTAAAATTCAGTTTGGGACAGCCACTGTATTCACAATACACCTAGAGACAGAAGTCTGGTAGAACAAAAGTAGTTTTTTTCCCAGTACCCAGACAGTGATACACAAGAATTGTTTTGGAGTCCTGCTATCCTTCCTTTCAAGAACACCCCAAAGTGTTATATATAAACCCAGCAGACCTGTCAAGCAGGATTTGACATTCAAGCAAGATTTAACACTATAATGTCAAAAAGGATGCTCACAGCCACCACTCTGCATATCATGGGAGTTTCACAGGAGCCTTCTCTGCCCATTCAGGTCTGCCTATTGTTTGGTCCTGGTAGGTATTTCACACCTTCTCCACACCTATTCAAATGCTAATCAGTGACTGGGGGAACTTTGAGAGCCAAAGCAATTTAGCCTCCAGGAGTTTCAGGCAGGGAAAAGGTGACCTTCCAAAAGTTATTTTCCTTAATTATCAAAAAAAGAGACTTCACCACTGAATTGAATTCTGATAGCTATTAAAAATAGTTTTTTTGTTTTTTTTTAACCTAATCCCATTCCTGAGATACAGAATTACAATTTGAAATCTATACTCTGGTTTTCTACATCGGACAGCTAGGCCTGCCACAGTATAGCTTTTGGGTGCAAGTCACTGTAAGGAAATGTTAACATTGAATTTCTACATGTCCTACTTTTAAATACCATACACCCTGCCTAGTGGACAACAAGGCCTGCATAGGGACCTAATACTTAAAGGGAGGTTTTGACCTGTCAAAAGGGTTTATTTCGTCAGATCAATTTGCAGTTTTTACACTTCTACAGTCAGGCTACACTGGTAGGCCTGAAGCCATGTTTGCCCTGCCACTGTAGTGGATGGCACAGTATGTGCTGCAGTCCATTGGTGGCATTTAACTTTCAGGCCCTGGGTACACTTTGTACCATATGCTAGGGACTTCTAGGTAATTTAAATATGCCAATCGGGTGTATACTTATTTCCTCATGTTGAAAGGAGGAACACAAGCATGTTACCTCTGGTTAGCAGTGGTGAAGTGCACAGAGTTCTACAGCCAGCAAAAATAGGGTTCAGCAAAAAGGCAAAAATAATTGGGGTGACACTGCAGAAAGGGCAAAGTTCCAGCACCACCTCTTCAAAATCTCTTTACCATCTTAGGCATCATTCGTCTATCCCCCACTTCCCTCTGAAATATTAGGTTTTTTTTCTTATACTGGTCTGAACTCTCATTGTAAACATACCCATAGATCTAACATAAGTGGGATACGCATTGTTGTGCTATGTATAATGCTCTGATTCCCTCACTTCATAAATACCCCTAATAAAAATAAACTAATTACCTATACCTTGAGAACCATGCATCTAAATAAGCATTTTTGCGTATCATATATTACTAAATTTACAACCACTATTTCTGTCTTCACGGTTGTGCAATCTCTTCACCTCCATTGACATGAGCCATGCACTCTTACTTTAGATGCGATTTATAGATTCCTTTTATTAAAACACAACTCAAAAGGATTTTGAAGAGTAGATATTATGCTCAATGACCAATAAAAACTAGTGTTTCCGAGTGCTTGAATCATTTTTTCAAACAAGAGTTTCTTTGTACCTTTCTTTTCACAATCTGGGCTCTAAAATTTTACTTGCAAACTTTTTTCTTTACTTGTTCACAGTGACAGTAACTGTGCTTGGCCTGTCACTTTAAGTGTTGCCGTAGCTACATGCTCTCTGTGGAGAGCCATCTTGAGTTGTCCTTGGCTGCATTTACCCTCCATGTTATGCGGCAGACTCCTTGTGGGACTCAATAGCTATAACTCAACCCGCAAGACTTTTCTATGCTAGTTTGCATGAGCTGACTTGTGCACAGGAGCTGCAGAGAACGTTTCTGAGAATCCGTTCACAAATCTAGTAAATATAGGGTGTAATAGCCCATCTATAACTAGATCTGCTCTGTTTACATTACAGTAGGCTCTGTGAGAGTCTGTTGTGTAGTGCCAACCTGCCTCTCCATGACCCCATTCTCTTTTTGAGCCAGACTTGGCTTAACACAGGTACTTGATACCAGTTACCTGGTAAAATCTCCTAATGTCCTACCTACAATTTCCATTGCTTTCATCTTTAGAGGTGAGCTGGCTTGTAGGGGCATTTGGAAATTCCCAACAGCTCTGATCACTCTGAAGGGCTAGTGGTGCAAGGCCAGAAGGCACACATATGCAAACTTCACTTCTGGAAGGTTAGTACTGCTGGGGCAGTGTCAGTTACATTTCAGGGCAGTCATAGTGAAGGCTGTTAGGTTAGAACGCACTTTTGAATAACACAGGCTAATAAAAAATGGCAGATAATGCTGGGGCATTTCCAGACATAGTTTGAAATCCTCTCAGAAATGCTGCACGGGCTGTGGTAGAAACAGTCCTTGTCCCTCTAGCCTTCAAAGAGCCATGAGGGCTGAAGCAGTGAGTCACAGATCAGGCTTGCCCATGAAAGGCCATTAGGGCTGTCCTAACCTGGTTGCATTACATGCTTAAAATGTATTTATCTTTCGTCTTACTATGGGTCCACGTTTTCTATCTTATCTGAAATTGTTATATACAGACCTTACGGCATCGGTAAGGATTGCAGGGTCCACATCGTATACATTCTCTATTGGACTAGGCACTCGCCAGGGCTGTCCTTTATCACCATATCTCTTTGCCCTGGCAATGGAACCCCTTGCGGCGTGGGTGCGAATGGGTGCACAGGTAGCTGGCTTTGAATGGGCGCAGGGCCTCGCAGACCGCATTGCATTATATGCCGATGATGTCCTCTTCTTTTTAACAGATGTTAATAAAACAGGGCCAAGATTGCTTCGTATCATGCAAGTATTCGGAGAGTCGTCGGGGTTGTATATGAATCCCCGCAAATCTACTCTGTGGGTTCTAGAGGAACAGATGGAGTTGGGGTCTTGGGTATCGGCGATGCAAGTTACAACAGTGGGACTGAAATATCTGGGTGTCTTTTTGTCGGATTCACCAAGTGTGTCCTGGGATAGGAACCTTGTTCCAATATGGGCGCGAGTGCGAGAAGAGATGAGGACATGGTCACACATGCCCCTATCTGTTTATGGTCGGTCGGCCATCTTTAAGATGCTTTACCAGCAGCAGAATCACCCATACCCCATTCCGCCTCAGTGGTTTCCCCAGGTCAATGCGGCTTTGGGTCAATTTCTATGGGTGGGGGGGCATCCAGAGTGGCGTTGTGAACCTGCTTTCAATCGACCTATTGTGGGGGGCTGGCCACATCGGATGTCCAATCATACTACATGGCCTCACACCTGTTGATATTAAATGAGTGGTGGTACGGGGACAGGTCAGATCCTGCATATGTGGTACATATGTGGTAGAGAGAAGACGCATCGGGGATTCTACCCTACATACTATCCTATATTCGGCACCACTGCGCAATTCTTTACCGTCGGCTACAAGAGTAGTATTCCAGGTCTGGAAACGGGTCCTACGTAAGATGGGGTGGTGGGGCAGGTTGACGGGAGAAACCCCACTATGGTTTAACGGACGACTGCCGCAATTGGCAACCCTATTGGGATTTCGGTGCTGGGATAATATAGGGGTCTCCGTCTTGGGGGGATGTGATGCGTGGCACAGTCCTGAAGTCTTTCCAAGACCTACAGCAGGAATATCGAATGCCAAAGACCCAATTCTATAAATATCTCCAATTTAGACCATAAAATCTCCAAAATCTATCAGTCCTTGGTGACAAATAGCCCCACCACATTAGACAAACTTAGAGGGGCATGGGAGGGAGATCTCGGCCCACTAGATGGGGATGATTGGACAGAGGCACTGGCCTCCCCGCGGGAGGCAGCAATCGCGATGCGCCTCCGCCTAATTCAATTTAAATACCTACATCGGGTTTACTATACCAGGGTCAGGTTGTGGAGAGCGGGCCTAGTGTGCTCCCCAACATGCTTACGATGCGACTGGGAGGAGGGAACCCTCATTCATACGATTTGGCACTGCACGACACTCACGAAATTCTGGCAAGGGGTTTTGGCCTGCCTCGCGGAGGTGCTGGGGTGGGAGCTCCCCTCTTCACCCCAATTGGTACTGCTACATATAATGGAGGGTGTCGGGGGGGGGGGGGAAATGTATATAAACGGCATCTATTATTACTGGGGCTCACACTAGCTAAGAGGGATATTGCATGAAAAAGGAAAGCGGAGGCCCCACCTTCTTTGTCAGCGTGGAAAAATGGCCTAGATTTCTGTATGGGACTGGAGATTCCAATATTTAAGGCTAGAGGATGCCCGCAAAAACATCCCAAGATCTGGAGGCGATGGGCAGACTATCGAGGTCTTTACCTTGAACCAATTCCTTCAGTAGATGCTTTAATCCCGTAATGAGCATTCAGGACTATGGAGTGATGGACCGACGACTTAGTGGCACTTTCTATGTGGGGAGGTGGGTATCAATGTGGCCTTAAATGCGTAGTGCTAAAATAGTGCAACTGGGGGGTGTTACACAGTTTACGTTATATTGTTTCTTTTTGAAAATGTCTATTCTAAATGTCAACGCAATTGTCTTGTACATTTCACTGAGGCAGAAGGCATCTGGGTTACAGAGCCCTGCATTGTATTTGACACTTGACACAATAAAATTTGTCTCTAAAAAAAAAAAAAAAAGTATTTATTTTGATTGTCACTGTAGTCCAAGGAAACGTTCTTAGCTGTGTCATCGCTTAAGAGTTTCACCATCTCTATGGGGCACATCTGGTATTGATCCATCCCGGCACCGAAGTCCTCGGTGCCAAAACCAAAAAATGTTCCTCCGAAGCCTCAGAATCCGATTTTCGACGTCCCACCACCAAAATCGGACCCAAAACAAAAGGAACTTTATATAAATCCACATACAGGACATGTCCTTACTAAACTGCCTCAGAAACGCAAACCTGAATCCGAGGACACACTATCATATTCCTTTGAAGAAGAAGAATGTAGGTACTAACCCCCCTCTCCTCCTCCTCCTTCACCACGTTCCCCTGCACAACCTTCTCCACCATTGGAGCATTTACTCATTACACCAACTAACTCTCCACCACCACCACCTGATGATGATGATAATGTTGGAGACGGGGGGACAACATTTTACCAATAGATTCCTGGAAGGATTACTACACTGATTCACCCACAGATAACGACCCAGATCTTTACCCTGCAAAGCCTTCCCCTCCTGACGATAATGTGGGATATCTGGAATTACTTGCTAGAGCTGCAGAATATCATGGAGTACAGTTACACAAGGATTCTCTAGAGGAAGATTTCTTATTTGAAACACTCAGTAACACACAAAGAGCTAGCCAGACTCTACCTATGCTTAAAGGTATGATGAGACATGCCGATGATATTTTTAAAGACCCCATGCGTGCTCGTATTCTCACCCCCAGAATAGACAAAAAATATAAGCCTGCTCCCTCAGATCCATTTTTTATTAAAGGGCAGTTACCACTAGACTCTTTGGTTGTTTCTAATGCCCATAAACGGGCCAATTCACAAACTACAGGGAATGCTCCCCCTCCAGACAAAGAGTCAAAACTGTTAGAAGCCTCTGGTAAAGGAGTAGCTGCCCAAGCAACAAATCATTGGTGCATTGCTAACACCCAGGCCCTACTAGCCAGGTATGACAGGGCACACTGGGATGAAATGGAGCAACTGCTTCAATATCTTCCAGATGAGCAAAAGCTCAGGATTTAGTGCAGAAGGGAAGCTCATCTCTAATTCATCAATTAGATGTGCTTTAGATGCTGCTGACACTGCAGCTGGAGAGATCAACACTAGTGTGTTATTAAGGAGGCATGCATGGTTAAGGATTTCTGGTTTCAAACCTGAAGTCCAACAGTCTATTTTAAATACTCCATTTGACAAGGAGCATCTCTTCGGGCCCGAAGTGGATAAGTGATTGGAAAAAATGAAAAAAGATACAGAAGTAACGAAGTATATGAGAGCTCTGCAGTCCCCTTCTAATCGTGGCTCCTTCTATCCTGGAGGGTCAAAAACCATGTCCTCAGATAATACTACCGCCTCATACAAAGGCAACAATCAATCTTCCTCTACAAGAGGTTTCTTTAGAGGAGGGTACAGAGGTAACAACGGCAAAGGTAGGGGCAAAGGTTCCACACCACGTAATTCCCCCTCCCCTAACAAGCAGTGACTTGCCTACACTTCCCCCCGATCATTTAACACCTGTCGGGGGACGTCTTCTACAATTTCTCCCCATTTGGCAATCTATCACCACAGACAAATGGTTGTTAGGAATTATCCAACATGGTTATTTCCTGGAGCTTACCAACAATCTTCCAAACATTCCACCACGCTCTCGCAAAATGTCACCAGAACATCTACACCTACTCAAACAGGACGTCCAGTCTCTCTTGTTAAAAGGAGCCATAGAGCCTGTACTGTTACAATATCAAGGGTCAGGCGTGTACTCCCTATATTTTCTAATTCCCAAAAATGGACGGCTCCTTGAGACCTATTTTAGACCTCAGGGAACTAAACCACTACATACTGTCAGAGCATTTCCACATGGTGACACTTCAACAAGTGCTCCCACTTCTACAGCAGGGCGCGACTTTGTCTACTCTAGACTTAAAGGACGCATATTTCCACATTCCAATTCATCCCGCTCATCGCAAATACCTCAGATTCATGATAGCGGGTCACCATTGCCAATTCAAAGTACTACCGTTTGGAGTCACCACTGCTCCCAGGGTATTTACCAAATGCCTGGCAGTAGTCACAGCCCATCTGAGAAGACGGAACATCCACGTCTTCCCATACCTGGACGACTGGCTCCTCAAAGCCAGCACTTACCAAATGTGTCTCCAACACACTCAAACCACTATTCACTTACTTCACCAACTAGGATTTACAGTGAATGCGTTGAAGTCTCACCTACAGCCTTCCAACACACAAACCTATCTGGGAGCCACAATAAATGCTCAAAAAGCTCTGGCCTCTCCCAATACAGCCAGAATTCACAGTATTCAGTCTCTTCTCACTCAGTTCAAGTCCAACCAATCATTACCAGCAAGAGTATTCATGCAATTGCTAGGGATGATGGCGTCTTGCATCGTAATTGTTTCCCACGCAAGACTTCACATGCGTCCACTTCAAAGAATGCTTAGCAAGTCAGTCGAACCAGTCGCAAAGTCAAATGACCGATCTAGTGTTGGTAGATGGCCGCACCCATTGCTCTCTGCAGTGGTGGAACCCACAAAATTTATCCAAAGGGCGGCCCTTTCTCGACCCTGTTCCACAGACCGTGCTAACAGCAGACTCATCGCTCACTGGTTGGGGTGCTCACCTACAAAATCACACAATCCAAGGGTTATGGAGTCTAAAGTACATGAGTCTCCATATAAATCACCTAGAGCTACTAGCAGTGTTTATAGCGCTCAAAGCTTTTCAAACTCACCTCATAGGCAAAGCAGTCCTAGTCCGCACAGACAACATGACAGCTATGTACTATATACAGAAACAGGGCGGGACAGACTCTCTCCAACTGTCACGCCTAGCACAATCCATTTGGAAATGGACTATAGACCACAAAATATATCTCCTGGCAGAACATCTTCCAGGAGTAAACAATCAGATTGCAGACCTTCTCAGCAGACAGCGACAGCAAATCCACAAGTGGGAACTTCATCCCCAGATTCTCCTCCCATACTTTCAGAAATGGGGTTTTCCTCACATAGACCTGTTTGCCACAGCTCAAAACGCAAAATGCCCAAGCTTTGTCTCCAGGTTCCCACACCCACTCTGCAAAGGCAATGCCCTATGGTTGAACTGGTCAGGGATATTTGCTGACACTTTTCCGCCTCTCCCACTCATTCCGTTGGTAGTTCGGAAGCTCAGACAAATATCCCTCAAATGTATTCTCATAGCTCCCACATGGGCACGTCAACCTTGGTTCACCACTCTGCTGGAGCTCTCAGTAGTTCCACACCAAAAGCTGCATCTCAACTCCAGTCTCCTCACTCAGAGCCATGGAGAAATCAGGCATCCAAATCCCAAAGAACTCAACCTAACGATTTGGCTCCTGAAGTCATAGAGTTTGGTTATTTACAATTACCACCAGACTGTATGAATATCCTAAAAGAGGCTAGAAAGCCTACTACTAGGGCATGTTATGCAGCAAAATGGAAACGGTTTGTTATCTATTGCAACAATAACTATCAATCCTCTTGATACTTCAGTGCAAAACATCATCTGTTATCTCTTACATTTACAGCAATCCAGACTAGCCTATACATCTATTCACTTGCAGCTAGCAGCAGTAGCTGCATACTTACAAAACAGACAACACTTATCTCTATTCAGAGTACCAGTGATTAAAGCCTTTATGGAAGGATTAAAAAGAGTGATACCACTGAGTCCCACCTGCACCAGTATGGAACTTAAACATGGTCCTTACTAGGCTAATGGGTCCACCTTTTGAACCAATGCACAGGTGTCCATTACAGTTCCTCTCATGGAAGGTTGCTTTTCTCATTGCAATCACTTCACTAAGGAGAGTTGGTGAACTTCAGGCATTAACTATTCAAGAGCCTTTCTTTCAGCTTCACAAAGACAGTGTTTCTTAGAACCAATCCCAAATTTCTTCCTAATGTAGTTTCTGCTTTTCATATCAATCAATCAATCAGTTGAGTTACCTGTGTTCCTTCCTCAACCTGATTCTGTAGCAGAACGAGCTCTGCACACACTAGATGTTAGAAGAGCTTTACTATATTATGTAGAAAGAACAAAAGAATTTCGCAAAACAAAACAGCTTTTGTTGCTTTTTCGCCACCACACAAAGGCACTCCCATATCTAAATCAGGCATAACAAGGTGCATCGTGAAATGTATCCAAACATGTTATGTGAAAGCGAAAAGAACTTTGATAATACCACCTAGAGCGCATTCCTCTCGCAAAATAGGGGCTACCATGGCCTTCTTAGGGAATATTCCCCTAGCTGACATCTGTAAGGCAGCAACATGGTCTACACAGCACACATTCACCAAGCACTGTTGTGTAGATGTGTTAGTGAGGAAATAAGCTAATGTAGGCCAGGCAGTACTTAAAACACTTTTTCAAACAACTGCAACAGCTACAGGTTAGACACCGCTTTGGGAGTATTCTGCTATATAGTCTATGCAAAGCATGTGACCTACAGCTCGCATGCCTCGAACGGATAATGTTACTTACCCAGTAAGCATCTGTTCTTGGCATGTAGAGCTGTAGAATCACATGCGCCCACCCGGGTACCTCTAGTTGTTGCAGTTTCTTAATTTACATACATACGCATGAACATCTATATTCTACACTTACTAAGTCCATTCTCACCCTCTGCGGGAAAACAATCTAACAATTGAGTTGATGCCCATGCGCACTATCACCGAAAGGAGGAGTCACCTTACCTCGGGACTGGAAAGACTTCTTCGAAGAGAAACACCTTGCAAACATCCAGACCCAACACTAGATGGCAGGAGTATGCAAAGCATGTGAATCAACAGCTCTACATGCCAAGAACAGATGCTTACTGGGTAAGTAACATTATCCTTTCCTAGGGGTGCCCTGGAATCCTCCATGTTTTTGTGGGCAATGTCTGCTGGGTGGCATGGGCTGTCATTGCTGTAGCACGAAGAGCCAGTCGGTTGTCACAGGTGGTCATTGTTGGAGCTTCGCATTGGCGGTCACCACAGGCTGTCGTTGCTGTAGCCTGAAGTGCAGATCTCTTGTTAATGGGTGATATGATGGTTGGTAGCGCCGAGAGTGTGCTTACTGGAGCTTTGCATTGGTGTTGGTAGAGTCGTGCCGTAAACTGACCCGGTTGCAAGAAGCCCAAACTTCAGGATTTCAGCTTTCCTTCTTCGGAGGACCTCATAGTGATGCCAGCCAAGGGTCTACGACCTTGAGTGTGCCTTTTTGGGGATCAGGAACAAACTCCAGCAGAGCCTGCAGGTCTCAGACAGTTCCATTTGCAGCTGGCCAGCTGCAGGGAGGCCTCTGCAGCTTGTTCGGTCCCTGTAGCTCAAAGAGGAGGTCAGCCAACTGACCCGTGGAGTCACTCAGGTTGGCCTGGGATGAAGATAAGCAGGCCCGCTCTTCCTTCTCAGACAGCAAAGCAGTCCTCAAGCAGCAGGGCAGTCCTTCTGTAATGTCTACTGGTTCAGAAGTGTTTTGATGAGTGGCTCTGGAGGTCCTATATTTATACTTGGTGCCAGCCTTTGAAGTGAGGGAATTCTCTGTAATACTCCCCACATCTGTTTGCGGGCAGTTCTTCTTTTCCCCTCTCAAGGCTCCAAGAAGACTGGAGTGACAAAAGACGGTGCAGGCAGGGTGTCAGGTGTGTGTGTGTCTGTCTGTCCCTCCCTCCAATGGGGCTAGGTACAGCTTGTCCCAGTCATCCTGCCAGGTTGGCCCATCCTGTCCATCCCTAAGCACGCTTTGTCACTGTCTGGAAGGAATACACACACCCCAACAGCAGAGCCATTCCAAGTCATGTGGCCCAGGACACTGGTAGAAGGCACTGATGTTTAGGACAAAAAATGCTAACTTTCTAAAAGTGGCGTTTTAAGAATTGGGACTTGAAATCGGATTTCACTATTGAAGAGGGATTTAAATTACAATTCCTTTGAGTGTAAACGCCATATCTCTATCTGCTGCAATCAAAAGCTATCACTTAATAATATAATAAGGTAACCCAGTGTTAGTCAATGGAAGAGATAGACCTTACAACTGTGAAAAACAACTTTAGGATTTTTTCACTGCCAGGTCATGTAAAACATAAGTATATATGTCCTACTGTTTATATACTATGCATCCTGCCCTATGAGCCTTTAGGGCCTACCGTAGGGGTGACTAATTTGTATTAAAAAGGAAGGTTTATATCTGGCTAAAGATTTATTTTGTCAGGTCGAAATGACATTTTAAAACTGCACTTCAGGCTGCAGTAGCAGGCCTGAGACATGTTTTAAAAGGCTACTTAAGTGGGTGGCTCAGTGAGTGCTGCAGCCCCACTAGTAGCATTTAATTTACACGTCCTGCGTACATGAAGTACCATTTACTAGTAAGCCTGGGCGTAGTTCGCGAAGTAGCGCTACGCGAAGCTACGCAAAGTGCAGTTCGCACTACGCGAGCTACGCGTAGCACTACGCGAACTGCGTAGTGCACTGTTCGCAATGATTGCACAGTGCCGGATGCTTGTCCGCACTGTGCAATCATTGAAAACGGCATCTTGCACAGTGCGAGCTGTCTTTTACTGCCGCTCGAGTAGATTTTTACTCGAGCGGCAGCTTTCTCAACGCGGACTGGTAGTTTCTCATCGCGAGCGGTCGCGAGCATACGCGACCACTCGCAATGAGAAACCTGACCTCCCCGCGTTGAGAATCTCGCCGGGAGGTTTATTTTCCACGCTCGTGATCGGCAACTTGATGTTGCTGATCGCGAACGAGGGAAAAGTCTCGCCGGGATGTCATTTTGCTTGCTCGCGGTCGCCAACTTGACGTTGAGGACCGCGAGCAAGCAAAAAATGACCGCTGCACTACGCTACGCTACGCGTGTTTGCACTGTGCTACGTGCAATTCGCGTTGTGCGAAGTAGCGCAAACTCGCAAACTACGCGAGCGTAGCGTAGTGCTTTGCCCAGGGTTATTTACTAGGGACTTGCACATAAATTAAATGTGCCAATCATGTGTAGCCAATTGTACCATGTTTTAGGGAGAGAGCACAAGCACTTTAGCATGCACAGAGTCATAATGCCAACAAAAAGGGGTCAGAAAAGCAGCTATACTTCCCTAATACTTTAAAATTGAATATCTTCGGTTCTACTGATTGGATTTTTGTCGATCTGGTATCATTTTATGTATTCAGATTGACTCTATTGTCTACATTGGTGTGGGTTTTTTCTTGAGGTTGTTTTCAATTTTGTTAGTTTGAGTGCTGCATAAATACTTTACACATTGCCTCTAAGTTAAGCCTGACTTCTTTGGTGCCAAGCTACCAGAGAGTTGATCAAAGGTTAATTTAGTGACTTTTTGTGGTTCACCCTGATCAGGATTGTAGGCTAGCTATTGCTTGAGAAGGGCTCACACACCCCTTCAACCAACATCCCAATTGTTTACAGTGCCATTTAGGTGTAGGCCAATTTTACTATGTTTTTAGGAAAGAGCACAAGCACTTTAGCACTGATCAGCAGTGGTAGAGTGCACAGAGTACTAAAGCCAGGAAAAACGAATTCAGCAAAACAGGAGAGGTGAAGGCAAAAGGTTGTGGGGAATATCATGCCAAGGATGTCGGGTCTAACACTAACCAAATATTTTAGTTCCACTGGCATCATCTAGGTCTTTCATTAAATTGAGAAGATCAATTTTGGGGCTTAATGTCAATTGCCTTCCCACAGCCTCCGATGGGACTAGCTATCTGTGCGTAATTTAATCAAAGAATCCCACACCGAAACTTTTTCTTTCAATATCTACTACTGTTTCTCAGATCCCAATATGGAAAATGTGATATGTGGTTTTTTCAGTGACACTTTTTTTTACCATGTTTCTAGAAACCGATAACTAGGAAAACCTGGACAAATGCGGCAAGGTCTCGTATTGTTATTGCACATTCAGGCGATACAGGCAGTAGGAACCAATTCATTTGTGCATAACATTGTCAAGTATGTAATGACCCAACCTGCCCAGGCTTCTTCCTCCTTTAAAACATGTTTGTTCCTAAATCCAATAAAGCCATTTTCTTGAAAGAATGGGTAAATGTTTTCCCTGTGACCAGTGCCATGAGGACGACAAAGCCATGTGTTCTGTTTGGCAGTATGCCAACTGAACGATGATTGCGAGCTCTACCATTCAAGGAGCTATCTTTAGATAAAGTGGCACAAACAGACACATTAATGTCTACAATCAGCTGACGGCCCTCCCTTAGGATGCTAATTCTGTCTTGGCATCAGGCAGAGCGGTGGGCTGCGAGAGTGAGGATGACTCTCGGCCCTAGGATGTTCCCATAGACTTATACTTTGCAATCCAAATGCTTGCAAACTCCTAGATATTCTATCAGCAGACCTCCTTCTCAGAAGGATTTACATGTGCACTTCTTTGTAATTCCGGTACATTTGCATGATGTGATGTAGTCCTTGAACATCACAGAATC
The DNA here is from genome assembly GCA_963921515.1 of Calotriton arnoldi. NCBI lineage: Eukaryota > Metazoa > Chordata > Amphibia > Caudata > Salamandridae > Calotriton > Calotriton arnoldi. The sequence goes on from CAWUFW010000319.1 coordinate 2,379,811, forward strand.
CACAAATGAATGCTGCTCAGTTATTAATCACTTCTGACTACTGGTTCACTACGGCCGGGGGCTTCATCCCACCTAGCCTGAAAACCAGAGGGAGGGATGCCAGCCTTCGAAAATAAATTGCCACAGATGACAGCATAATGATGGGTGTATCAATGGCACCGGCATGGCTCTCTAGACATGCACTTGTTTTACAGGGGACTGTTTTTGTGCTTCTTTATAACACATGCACAATCCATTGCCGTGATGGGCTCAGCAGGCTCAAAGCTGAAAGGACCATATATCAAAATAGGCCTTCCCAGTATGCTCTATTCCTTGCCTGCTGTCCTGTGAAAAGCCACAACAGGACAATTTGTGGAGTCTAAGAACACTGAATTCAGATGGGTACATCTCAAGATGCTTGGCTTAGGAAAGGGATTGTCACAGACTACCAAATCTTTGAGAGGACGGTGCTGGGATGCAAGAAGTGGCTAACCATGCACCGCCTGTGTCTGCAAATAATGCCTGACTCCAGGAACTTAATAACGAGGAGAAGTTAGTGGCATGCACACTGAGGTTTCCAGGCTGCAACAGGTGTTCATGCCTTGTGCAGTCCAGCACCCCTGTCACACACACTTTCTAACTCTGGCCCTAAATTTACAGTTCTGGAAAATCTAGCACATTCCTGGATTTAATGCATTATAAATACAATTTTCTATCATAAACGTCCACAACTTCTGAATTTGTGACTCAGGATGCAGAATTTACTATCAAATTGATTTTTTATGAGTCCAAGTAACATAGTTGCACAACAAATCGCATCCTGTTAAACAGTAGCAGATCACTTGATTTCACCCTTGACTTATTGTGACACTTTCATACCTCGCTACGCTAACAGGATCACCATCGTGGGATCCTGGTGGTGCTTGGCTTTATTTCAGCTTTGAACAGAGAATCTAGGCTGTGTGGTGCTCTTGTCTAGGGCTCATAATGCTGGACATTAATTGCTCGATCCCAGGTCCTCATTGTGCATGCAGGTGGATCAACAACTGAGCAGTGACTTGCAAAAAGTGCTATTTCCGCCTGCAGGGGTAAATGGGTCTGCAAGACCTGGGCTCCATCGCATCCTCAAACTTTGGGCCCTAACACTAACCCAGAAAACTAGATCTCAATGCAGAGAGAGGTCCCTATTCATTGTTGTCAGCTTGTCGGCCCTCTACCCTCTAGTGGTTATCACCACATGATGACTTAAACTGGACAAGCAACAAAACGTGATGGCAACGTGGAATGGATCTATATAAGGAGGCCAAAAAGGTGATATATGAAGCCAGAGGGTACCCCTTCAAATGTCACAAGATATGCTTGGTTGAATTATCATGGACTGGGTGAGACACCAGAAATGAATGCCAGTTTGGGTGATGAGGAAGAGGAAACACCAAGTGGAAGAGAAATATCTATACCTGGTCATTTGTAGAGACCCTGTACCACTGACATCTCACATATGGATTAATATGTATATCTGATGGGTACACTGAATTATTAAAATTTTGAATTGCCTATTCCTGTTAACCCCTTCGATGCGCGTGACGAGCTCAGCTCGTCATGCTGCGCTGATAGCGCTAGTGCGCATGACGAGCTGAGCTCGTCACGACCGCACCTGCGATCGGAATGTCCAGCACACGAGCGGAATTCCGATCGCGGTCAAGGGGTTAAACTGATCGCTCCATTGCTGGACAAAAGTTGTGACTTACTTTTTATGTTGTATAAATTTTAAAAAACAAAAATAAAAAGATTTAATAAAAAAAGAAACTGAGCAATCAAAACCCGCTAATGAATGTAACAGTGCCTGAGGCGATTTCAAATGTGATTCTTCAGAGCACCTGTCAATTCCAGATTTTGTGTGTGGCGGTCCAATACGGGTGTTGGGGGTCAAGGCCCCACCAGCCTAAGAGGCGGGAATCAGGGATGGGGGAGGCAGGAGAGTGGCAGACTGGGCTGCTGCTCTCTTAGTACTGAGCCTGGCAGCTAAGGGTCCAAAAAAAGTGTTGTACAGACAAGCACTGAGCATCTGTGGGTGAATTCCTTCAATTTTGTCCTAGGCTTGCATTGCCAATGTGAGTCTGTATGACCCTGGCCGCACTAAACAGCTATAATGAAGACAACTGATGTCCAACGCCGATAAAACAAAAGTAATGACTTTCGGGAGATACAAGAGCAAGTCGAATCTACGCTGGAGGTTAGGACACCTAACCATCTCGCAATCATCAACCTACAACTACTTAGGCATATGGTTTATTAAAACTGGCAAGCCCAACTTACAGTTAAAACCTATCTCTAGGCTGTCTGTAGGAGTCATTTGCCTTATCCAAATTAAATTCCTAGCTCTGTTCACCACCAGCTGATGCCATTACTTGGTTATACATGCCAAGTTAATAGCAACTCTCTTATATGGTCATCAAGCCTATACCGGGAAATGTTCTTCTTTACTGGATAGATTACAATGCATCACCTACAGAAGACTTTTCCAGCTTCCAAAATACACCCTCCGCTCTCTTCTTCGCAAGGAGTTTGGCTCGGCATGCTTTCTTTAGTATTATTACTCAACACAGCAAGCTAAACCTGTTACCTTAAAGTAGGCATTCAGGAGATCTACTCCAAGTCAGATAACCCTTGGTCTTAGTACCTAATACAAATATTTAAATGTTAACATGGCTACTTTAGCTGTCACCACATTCTCCTATTCAGGCATAAACGCCACCCTAAATAAACCCTATTTCTCTTAAAAAATTATTATTATTTTTTTTTTAAAGCTGACCTAGACTCTGTCCAAGTTAGCAGCTATGCCGCCCCAATTGTAAAACCTTATGAAGGAACGGAGATGCAACCTTATTTGAAAGCTGCACTTAGTAGGACAACCAGGCTTAAAATGTTCATTGCAAGACTCTTGGTACTCCGAAATATTGACTTTCACTCTGGCTGAGCATCAGTATCTGGCACAGGCCCCTGCAGCATGTCCTGTAACTACAAGAGAGAGTCCATGCTTCACTTGCTCCTTGATCTTCACCTGCAAGGATGCCTTGGATTTCTGTTTGACAACTAGCATCCCCATAAACCTGGCAGCTTCTGGCATTTTGAAGTACATTGACGTAATATTCACTGCCTTTGCATTACGAGTGAAAGCAGCAGGTGTTCTCTGAGCATGGAATCACCAGTCCACTCTATACATGCTGCTGGATTTAACGTTTTATCAGCTGTTTTGCCCTTGATCAGAAGTTTCTTCTGCATTTTACCCCTGTACAGCTTGTACAGCTCTGTTGGAGCAGTTTATAAACTGACTTGTACTTCTTGTGTTATCTCTCACCATTTGCACAAGGTTTGGCACTTCTGTGTGCCTTCTTTCGACGCGAAGTAGTTTACGCAGAGACTGACTGCTGTTTTGCGATGTTATTATTTAATTCATTTGTACCAATTTTAATTAATTGACGCAATAAAGATAATTATTTATTCATTCATTGGTAAGGGCTGGAAATCTGTGCCAAAAGCAGCATTTGTTTTAGGCTCAGGGCAGGCAGTTACTGCTAACTAATCCCTGACGTAAGTTGAACCCACCCTGCACATGCTCTCCTTCTATTCTCATTGATTTCCCTTCAGTGGTTCAACCACTGAGAAGAGTAGAAGGGTTCTTGGAGCAACAGAGGGAAAGTATGCATCTTGGAAGGACAGAATACATGACCCTGACTCATAACTGCCTGCTAACTCCTTTCTCAATATGCCCTAACAGCTCTCTCCTGTATCCCCTTGCTCTCTAGCTGGGGATGCCAGTTCTCCTTGCGAGTCTGCAGGCAGAGTGTGATTCAGGTCCGCAGGACACAGTGTGTGTTATCTAGGCTATGAGTGTATGATCAACGGTATAAGACTCTGATTTGTCACCAAATACAGGAGGGAATCCGGGAAATAATAGGTAATCATTAATAAACAAGCATTAGCGAACACTAACTACTATAAAGTCTCTGGAGGCTGTATCCCGGGCGTCTCAGCGCAGAGCGTTGGTGAGGGTAAAAATGTATGCATACTGGGCTGCAAAAGAAGATAATTCGAAGCACTCCTGGCATTCCCATGTCCAAGTTGTGTGGGGGAGTGATGGCACAGTCTGTATTGCAAGTCTTATCTCAGCAGTGGCAGCTGACACCTCGTCATATAAAGTTAGTGTAATTTGCGCTGTCTGTGCTTAGTCCTGGACCTGTGCGGGGCCATTCCCACCTCCACCTGACTCTGTGCCCATCTCATCGTCATCCCATCACTGCCTTCCAAGTCACCCCTCTCAAAGTCCGATGTCCAGATGTTACCAGCTTTCCAGTACCACAACGCACAATCGCGTTATGGGATGTCTCCGGAGGCCTCTGGCATCCTCACTGCAGATTATACTTTCCTTAGCCCTAGCCCAGGTGGTAACTTCTTTCGCTTAAACCTCAACTGTCGGTCCCATCCGCGAAGTCCATGTCAGTGCAATCCTGCGCCTAGCCAGCGCTAGGGCTAGATCCAAAAACCAGGCGCCTACTTTGCATGCTTTAGGTAGGGAGAAATGCCCCAACAGACAAGTTTCCACTGTGCATGTTAGCGTGCGCCTGACCGCTGTATGAAGGCGAAGCAGGACCGCATTCCAATAACTCTGAAGTATAGGGCATCCCCATGTCATGTGTCTAAAGTTTGCATCGGGGAATTGACACCGTGGTCACTCCCGGGCATCCCCGCCATAGATAACCTGCAGCCTGTGTGGGGTGAGGCAAGTCATGTGTAGGAGGTTGAATTGTATATATTTCAGTCTTGTGTTGCGACAAATACGTTTGGGGTACACCAGCATTTTGTCCCAGTCTCTGTCGGGGATGTCCTGGTCTAGGATGTCTCTCCATCGGTTCCTGAGGTTCACCAGTGGTTTCTGTCCCATGGCATTGAGTGCTCTGTACCACCACGTCACCTGATGTCGCACTGAGCCAAGGGAGAGAAGCATTTGCAGCACCGGATGATGTGGGGGTTCCTCCCTTCTCAGGTTCCATAAGTCCAAGTACGACCGCACCAATGCCTTGTAAATGAGGAATTGGACATCTGGGCAGAGCATGGTGCACACATGGTTCCTCCATCTGGATAAGGGCACCCATTTCAAAGCAACCCCCCCCACTATCGTCACTCCGGGCGCCACCTAGGCCCAAAGTTGAGTCGCTGTGAAGCATCGGACCGGGTGGTCCCATGGGACAATCCCACCAATGGGATAGCCGGTGCATACAACGTCGCCCTGCCAGTCCCCACCACTCTGCGATGCTAGCTATGCAGAGCGACCTGTAACAGGACGCTCGGCTGAGGTATTTGCACAACAGGGCATAATAACTTCGCAAGTAAAAGGCCTTGATGAGGCGTCCGTCCCAGAGTATCCAGGGTGCCCTGGCGTGCGTTATCCAGCCATCTGGTCACCCAAGACGGCTGCGTTGCTCTTTAATACAGTTCGAAATCTGGAACCCCAAGACGCCCCGCTCCAACGGGCACCGCAGTACCACCAGAGACACCCTGTGACGGCCTCCATCCAATACCAGCTTACGAAGCAGGATGTCCAGCTGTCGGAACCACGTCCTGGAGACCTTAACTGGAAGGTTAGCCAAGAAATATAGCAACCGTGGGAGCATCACCATCTTGGAGATTGACTCTTGGGCCATAAGCGATAAACGCAGCGATCTCCAGAGAGTGACGCAGGACCTCAAGGATCGCACCACTTTGCCCACGTTCCCGTCGCTCATGTCATCCAGCTGATGATACACCTGGATACTCAGATATTCGAAAGTCACTGGGGATCAAGTAAGCCCTGCTGGGAGATCTATTGGTGCGGGGGTATCTCGATTACAGGTGAACAAACATGTTTTGGATCTGTTCACTTTTAACACTGATATTACCTTGAAATCGTCTCCAGTGCCTAATTGCTTCCCTGACCCCTGCAGATCATCCAGACAGGTAAAGGAGGAGGGCATCTGTGTAGAGGGAGATAATGTGTTCAAGGCATCTACTGAGAGTCCACTACCTCCTCTCTTTCCGGAATAGTTCTGCTAGTGTTCCAATAGCTAGTGCGAAAACTAGGGGTGACAGAGGACAGCCCTGTCTGGTGACCAAGGGAGATGCGTAGGAGGCAGAGATGGTAGCGGCTGTTTTAACACGTGCGGTCGGTCTCATATATAGTAGGGATACTCATCCAACCCAGGCTTCGCCTATACCCAGTCTGCGCATTACCTCCTCTAAATAATCCCATCTCATCGAATCAAAGGCCTTTTCAAGGTCCACTGACATATGCAGCGCCTCCGGTAGAGCCTGAACCTCAGGGTGGTAGAGGAGATAGTAGAGCCTTCTAAAGTTTAAGGGTGTATTACAGAGTGGGATGAAGCCATTTTGGTCTTCATGCACCAGGCCCGGCATGTGGGGAAGCAGTCTGGTAGCCATGACCTTACTCAGGATTTTGAAAGCCATGTTGAGCATGGACAGTGGGCGGAAAGCTGGAACTGGCGTCCCAGGAATTTTAGTTTGACAGTCTAGAATGACAGTCACGCTTTGTGTGGTTACAGGTAGGCTCCCTCCCTCCTGGAGTCCGCATACAATGCCTCCAATTTAGGGGCCCCTATGCTCGTGTATGTCAAATAGAATTCCGTTGGCAGTCCATTTGGACCCGGGGTCTTACCAGTAGCCATGTCTTTAATAGCCAGTTTAATCTCTTGGGTAGTCTCTGGGCCCCCTATGCTCTCCCAACCTCCTGTGTCAATGTAGAGAGGCGTAAGTGGTCTAGGAACGCAGCTAGCAAATTGTCTGGGAGGGCCGCTGGCTACCATACAGGGTTTCATAGTATTGTTTAAATTCATCAGTTATACCCCGTGGGGAATAAACGGGGTCCCTGTGGCCGATGACAGGTGTGTGATGGGTGCACCTCGCAATTTCAAGGTGAATCAGCCACACTAGAAGCCTCCCTGATTTTCCTTCTTCATAGTGCTTTTTCTCAATGTAAGTCTTGTGGCCATGACAGTGCAGTCTCTCTAGGATGGTGTGATACTGTTCCTTTGTGTCAAGTAAGAGCTGGTTGTTCGGCTGGGTCTAGCCCCAAGGTGTTTTCAGTCGTGTGAAGTGTGGCATCCAGTGTGCGAAATTCCTCATTTAGTTGTTTGCTAACTCCCACTGATTGCCCCATGCAAGGACTCCGGATAACTACCTTGAAGGCCTCCCACTCCAAGAGGCTAGTTGATGCGGTACCCTGGTTTTTGTCAAAGTATTCTTTTATAGCTGTCTGCAACATTTCCCTATTGCACTGGTCTTCTAGCATTGCCGGTTGTAGACGCCAGGTCGGGATTGCTGGCCTTTCATTGGAAAGCCTAATGCCCCAGGAGGAAGGGACTTTGGTCCGAAATAGTGCTTCCCAGGTACTCCGTGTAAGTGGCGTGGTGGCTCAATCCCTCTGAGCAGAGGAACCGATCAAGCCGTGTATGTAGGGCATAAAAGGGAGAATAGTAGGAGTAATCCCGCTCTGCCCTTTTGTGATCGCCAGATGTCTATTAATTCCCAATGTTGGAGCCATTCCTGAAAGCCCGTTGCTATTTTATAGGGTGGGTGTCCCTAGTAGTGGGGGAGTAGATTGGTCCAGCAGGACATTGGCCACACAGTTATAGTCCCCACCCGCTAGCAAATTCCCGTTCACCAATTGCCCCAGTGAGGCCGACAGTGTATGAAAGAACGACAACTGGTCATGATTAGACGCATAAATGCTTCTCAGTGTTACTCCTTCCTTAGCAGCCTACCCTTCACTTATACATATCGTCCCTCCGTGTCTACTAGTGTATGTAGGGGCTCAAAGGGGGTCCCAGGTTTCACCCATATCAATACCCCCAGGCACATGCAGAATAAGAGGTAGCGTATAGTTGTCCACGCCACCTACGGGGCAGTCGCTCTACTTCAATCCTCGTAAGATGAGTCTCCTGAAGCATAGCAATATGGACCCCCCTACGTCTAAAGTATCTATAAATGTGGTGGTGTTTGGTGGGAGACCCCATTCCCCTCACATTCCAGGACATACTCATTAGCTGAGTGTTGTTGGTCATGTGAGTATGTTTAACATCCGTAACCCCCACTTACTCCTCAACCGGGTCCCCTGCATCTCCCCCCAGTGACAGCTCCCCAGAGATAAGAAACAATATATGGCCCAACGACAAACTCCCCGTTATCAGAGCCACACGTCAACGGCTGGTCGCCCAAACTTACAGTAACCATCAAACAGAGTCATAAGCTAGGCTCCACGAAACTCCTAAAAGGGCTCAAGTGGTAGGGTGCTGGAGAGGGTGAGCCAGAAATCCTTGATCCGCTCCAGCCAAAATGCTTCGTGTATTAGATCCCTGCTTCTCGAAGTGCACTTTTCACTTCCATATGAGAGGCCCTTTTGACTTGTACAGCGGCAGTTTAGTCCGGAAATAATAATGATACTTTGCTACCCTCGATTGTATAGGGGTCTGCCTCTCGCGCGCCCTTTGCAGGAGGACATCTCTATCTCTGAAGTGAAGGAGTTTCACCACCATCGGACTGGGTGGTCGGCCAGGGGACGGCAGCTGAGCAGGCACTCTATGCGCCCATTCAAGGGCAATGAATTGTCAGGCAATTTGGGGCAACCTCTGTCCGAAGCCAGTGTTCAAGGTAGGCCACCATGTCCTTGCCTTCAGTGCCCTCAGCGAGGCCCACTATGTGGACAGTATTCAGTCGATTTCACCCTTCCGCATTTTCAGCCCTATATTCCAAAGTGCGTCCCCTGTCCATCAGCGCTGCCATCTGCTGAGTTAGGTCAACGTGCACCGGGTGCACTTCTTCAAGCCGTACCTCTTGTGGTGTTCTGCTCTCAGGAGGCCCAGCACTACAGATACAGCACCAATGTCCTGCTGGAGGGTGACCTTTGTGTTGGCTATGGTGGCCAGTATCCTATTGAAATGGAGTTGCAGAGGAGGAGCCGCACTCTAAGGATCCTCCGTGTCTCCCTGTGAGGTCAGATCAGGTTCCAATGTCCCCGCCATGATGCCTGTCTGTCTAGTCCTAGGCTACCCCATGTTTACCCAGCTGGATGCCAGCCCCGGAGAATGGCCACCAACCGCATGCAGTTGCACTGGTCCACCAAGGCAGGCCCGATGCCGCTTACTCTTGGGGGGACCTATGCAGTTTGCACATATACAGGAGCTCAACCGTAGGCCAGGCGGGTCCACTAGGTCTTTACAAGTGGGCGGGGAGGTACACACTCGTTCACCACGCAGGGCTGTCATACGTTAGAGCGACATCCGGTTGCCCGGTGCCTTTGATGTCCCACGCAGAGGGGTGCCCTCTACCCCCGTCCTCCCAGGTGCGGCCAAGCCGGTCCAGCTCACCCGCATGTCAGACCGCAGGGCTTCAACCACTGGTCTCTACATTTCTTTAATTATAAGGCATTGGGGTATATCCCTCAATGAATTCCCTAACCCATGCTGGCAAAAAGCAGTCCTGCAGTGTCTCACCATCGGTCTCAGGAAGCATACAGTACCACAGAGAGAGACAGTCAATTAGGCCCGCACCCTGAAACGGAGGTGTCGTCTGTATCCTCTAGGGCAGTCCTCCAGCAATATGACCTCTCACGGCGTGGACATCTTATCCCCAGTAGCACAACTGCAACCCCTAGGGAGGGGGGGGTCAGCCACCGCACATCTGTCGACGCCGCAGAGCCCAGCTATCCGGTGTCTCTCAGCCCTCCCAAACAGGTTATTAACATGGGGTCCAGCCACTGCCCCCCTCAAAAGTTGCGGGACCCAAGCAACTCACCCCAGGTAAACCAGCAGCAGGACCAGCAGCCAGGGGACCTGTGTGTGTCTGGTAGGCAGGATAGGAAAATGTATCTGCCAAAGTTCAGGAGCCCTCTCAGAGCCTCAGTCCAAAGCACTGCAGCCTCTCCAGCTGCCATCTATTTTTTATGTTCAGGCCGTCTGGAGCAGCTCCTCCAAGCACAGACCCTGCTCTGCACTACCGGTCCGTGCTCTGCTCTCCTCCTGGGCACCCAGACGCGATCTCCACACAGGCCGGCTCACAGCACCTCTCGGCTCTTTCCCTCGGCGCTGGTGCTCTCAGAGCATTGTGGGAGCCGGTCATCCACCCCAACCAGCACGTCGTGCCGGGCAGCCTAATCCGCCAGTGGTTATCCAGACTCCATAGGAGCAGTCTGCGACCCCCCCCACACGGGGCAGGCTGAGCTCACCTGGGGAGCCCCGCACCTTGAGTCTCCGTAGCCCCGATGGGTGGAGACCAACAGTGCTCACTCGTGCCTCGCTCAGTTCTTCACGGGCCACACGGCAGGGTCTCACAGCTCCCAACTCCACCAGTCTCTAGGTTGCCAGTCTGCTGCTAATGGGCATTAATAATGGAGGCCGCCTAGCAGACCGGGCTGAGGCTTCACCTCCACACCAGCTCCCTCTGCGTGGACCTGTCCGGAGTATCCACGCAGCCGAGCCAGCGCCACCACCTTCATATCTCGATGTGGCCAGAGGGACCCCCAGCAGGGTGATTGTGGAGGGGAATTGAGTAGACCAGAGCAGTGAAATCACATGCTTGCCATGATGGCTGGCTGGCCACGCCTCCCGGAGCACCGCATTCTTCATCGATGTTGCCCAGCAGTAAGGAACCGAGGCAGCGTGTCCAGAGGTAGACGCATCACCTCCCCTGACAGTAAGGATCTAACGCATCACCTCCCCTGCATAGCAGTAAGCAACCAGTGCATCCCTCCCCTGGCAGTAAGAAACCGACACATCATCTCCCCTGGGAGTAAGGAACCGATGCATCATCTCCCCTGGGAGTTAGGAACTGACGCATCACTTTGCTTTTTCAGTGCCTCACCTCCCCTGCAACTCGCACGTCTCCGAATTTTAACGCAACCAAGGTACTGTGCTAAAATTGATGCTTCAATAGATTCCTATGGACTACATTTGCTTAACCTTTAAAAAGGGATATCTTTATTTGTGTATGCTGGATTTTTGTCATTTTGTTCTTGTTTTATTCAGATAAATATTGGCTATTTTTCCAAACTGTTGTGTACTCATTTTGTTGTATTTTCACTGTATTACTGTGGGTGTATGTACAAATGCTTTTTCACATTGCCTCTGAGATAAGCCTGACTGCTCGTGCCAAGCTACCAGGGAAGTAAACAGGGGTTATCTCAGCTGTGTGGCTCCCTTACCCTACTTGGACAGGGTGCAAACCACTGCCGAGAGACACCAATTCTAACCGGATGAAAAGAGTCTATAACCTCTTGTTTCTGTATTGATTCCTTGTAGTAGCTTGCAGACCTGTACCAAAAAAATGAAGAAAAACTTTTTATTTTTATTTTTTTTTTATTTTTTAGTGGGTAACAAGCTTGGTTGGTGGCATGTAGTTGGAAATGTTTGTCTTCACATTAGTTTTTAAATCTTAATTTCCCTGTCCCACATAGCACAGCTGGAAATCTTAGTTCGTAACTCGATACCTACAATGGGGCAATCTGCCGGTGTTACTGGGCTGGCGTTTGACCGTAGAGAGGGACGATTTATACCACCTATGTTTGGATGACGCTCAAAGGTGTTGGGAGGCCTCCGCTACAAGGGTATACGAGTGGGGCGACAAATCAGGCAAACTATTACACTGGCTGGCTACTAGAGAGCTGGCTTTGAGGGTAGTGCCCGACTCCACCAACCCAGGCGGCATGATGGCCGACACTGGCCCTGCCATAGCTGTTGCCTCTGCAGGCTACTATGAATCCCTCTACTCGGCGATGCCTCATTCCCCCTGGGAAACGCACAAACCACTTATTATGGCCCTCCCCTTGTCCAGGCAAAGCCCAATTGAGAGAGAGAGGCTCTGGAAGGGGCCCTAAAGGAGGAGGAGCTCAGCAAAGCCCTCGCAGATCTCCACTCCGGCAAAATCCCTGGCCCTGATGGTTTTGCTACAGAATACTACTGTAGGCTGTGAACACACATTTTTTTAAATTTTTTATTTATAAATCATTGGCCATATACAAGCAGTTATAATCATGGACAATGGAAATTAATGCACTTCTAATATGCTCATGGCATTGACATTTTACATTTTGTAAGATAGCTAAGCCTGGGCCCTTTCACCAGACCCTTATACACCATACAACAAAATGGTGTCCTCCATATCCCCTCAGTTGGTGTTCCCTGTAGCCAACATCTGGCATGCCCAATGTACATTGACGAGGTGATGGGTCGTGACTATGGGATCTGTGGTATATCCCATCATATAAGTGGGGTGTCCACATCTATTGCAGCGGGGGAGGTATATTGGCATCGGAGGTAGGAGGTGAGCAGCTCCCAGATGTCACGGGTGGCTTCCCTGTGGCATCAGGTCCCAATATGCAGATAATTGTTTGTGGCAGTACACGATGTCCATGAGCAAATCTTTGGATCTAGGAGCTCGCGCCCTACCCCAGTGCATTGCCACCTGACTCTTAGCGAGGAGAAGCAGTAGCGCAATCAGTTTATGGAACTCTCTGGGCCCATCTTTAACGTATCCCAATAAACCCAATAGTGGGGAGAGTGTGACTGGCATACTTATAATGTCTTCTAGTATGTGAAAGATCTCGCCTCAGTAAACTGCAATTTCAGGACAGCGCCACCCAAGGTGCACAAAGTCTGATTGCGGCGAATGGCAGTGCAGACAATGGGAATCGGAAGACAGTCCTATCCGAAATAATTCTACAGGTGTGCGATATAGTCGATGTAAGAATTTAAAATGGATCAGGCGCAGCAGGTAATTGGGAGATAGCATCTCAAGTTGGCTGCAGCAAAATGACCACTGCGCATCGGACAGGATGATCGCTAGATCTGCATTCCAGGCCTCACATGTCTTTGAAGCAGTCACTGGCGCAGTCTGTTGCATGTGCCGGTAAAGAGATGTTATCATCTTGCGCTGTGAGGATGTTGTGTGTATGTGTTCCAAGGCTTGCAGTGTCTTCAGGGGGGATGGAAAAGTGTCATGGATTGTGCGGCAGGTTGCACGCAGTTGGAGATAGAGAAGAGCGTCCAGTGGTGCCAGTGTAGTGTTGCTGGGTGCCTCTGGGGGGTCAAGGAATCAACCATCTGGATACAGGTCTGCAAACGTGTGGATGTCTAACCTCTTTGTGCGATTAATTGCGCCTTTATCTTGTAGAGGAGGCACTAAGGGGTGGTTGGCTACCGGGATTGATGGGGCATAAAGCTCTCTAGTGCCTGCGCGCTTCCCGAGGCCCACCCATGCCCAGTGCATACATTGTGTGGTATCAATTTCAAGGGCAGGCGATTTGTATGGAAGAAACAGTGCAGTGGTTAGTGGCCACGGGGAAACTCTATCTGTCTCGATTGCGACATGGGGTTGGAAGGGTGTGTGGGGTGAGTCCAATAATATAAAAAATGTGTCTGAGCACACAGCGCGTATAAGTGAAAATCTGGTGCACCCAGCCCACTCTGCGATTGTGGTAATGTTAACAGTTCGTATTTCATCCGCGGTTGTTGGCCGGCCCATATCAGCGTAGTCAGGTTGGATTGGAGTTGCTTAAAAAGCTAAATGTAAGTGGGATTGGAATATTCACGAATAAATAAAGGAATTTAGGTAGCACTACCAATTTTTGTAATGGATATGCGCCCGCCATAGACAGGGGTAGTTTAGACCAAACCGGAATTTGCTCCTCCAACCAGTTCATGACCTTTCCGAAATTGTACTGCCATATCTCTTCAACATTCCTGCTTACCAGTATGCCTAAGTATTTTACTGGGCCCTCAGCCCACTGTAGTGGGTAGTCCAGAGCGAAGGGAGCTGTCGCTTCTGGCCAGGGGGAAAAGTATGGATTTTGCCCAGTTCACCTGTATGCCGGAAAGGCCGACAAATTGGACTACTTCCCGGATCAGGGGGTCTAAGTTGGTCTCCGGGTCTCTTACGCACAGGGTGACATCATCAGCATATAAGGATATAATGAGACCCCGAGATGTGAAGCTTAGCCCTCTCTTGGCATGGTGCTGGCGAAGGTGTGCCGCCAGGGGCTCCATGGCGATGGCGAACAGTATAAGAGAAAATGGGCATCCTTGCCTCGTGCCCCGTGTGACTGGGAAGGGGTCTGAAATTAGTCCATTGAGGCATACCCGAGCAGTGGGCAAGATGTATAACAGGTGGATTTGCTCAATAAAGCTGGAGCCTAATCCGAGCCTATGTATTAAAGGGAAAAGATAATCCCACTCCAGTGAGTCGAATGCGTTTGTCGCGTCAAGCAATACAGCCGCCACTGGCGTTTGCGGGTGCAGTTAATGCATGGTCGCGAACAAGGTTCGGAGATTGTGGGCTGTTGACCCACCGGAACGAAGCCGACTGGTCCGGTCTAATCATCACCGGTAATAACAATTGAAGTCGGTTTACCAGTACTTTGGCAAATATTTTATTATCAGTGTTTATTAGAGATAGGGGCCGATAAGAATCGCATTGATTGGCCGGCTTGTCGGGTTTAAGCAGTGTGACAATTACAGCTTCTCTCAAGGATGGGGGTAAAGCACCTGTTTCCGTAGATTCTTGGTACATATCCAAGAGTTTCGGAGCTAGAAGCTGGGAATACTCTTTATTAAAGGCAGCAGGCAGGCCGTCAAGCCCAGGAACCTTATCAGGGGAAAGGCCTGCAATTGCTTGTTGTACTTCCTCTACTGTGATCGGACAATTTAGAAATTCCCTATGAGCGTCAGATAGCCAGACTAGTTGAAGTGACTCTAGATATGCCTTAAGGTCTGCGGGGCTTGCTATGGGGGTGGCAGAGTAAAGCTGCGCGAAAAAGGCGACCATGGTCTGCAAAATGTCAGAGGGGGTAGATCTGTTTTGACCCTCCGCATCTAAAAGAGCAGATATCTAAGCTGAGGCGTGAGGTTTTGAAGGAGTCGAGCAAGGGTCCTGCCTGGCCAGTGCCCCTCCCCATACCTGCGGGCTTGAGTGTCCTTATCTAGGAAATGTGTTTCCCGAAGGGCTTCTTCCTGATTTGTGGACATCTTATCTCGGATACTGGCCAACGTGTCCGGATCTTCGGTGTGGAAGAAGTGGGACTTCAGATCTGAAATGTCCGTATCGAGTTTTGCCAGCGTTCCGCAAATAGATTTAAGAATACCGTGCTGTTTTGCGATGCATGCACCCCGTATAACAGTCTTAAATGCGTCCCAGAGTATGGAGGAGGAGCCGACCGACCCAGTGTTCAGCTCAGAGTATTCTAGGATAGCTGTGTGTATTTCTGCTCTAAAAGCGGAGTCTCGAAGGGCACCCTGAGGCAGTCACCATGAGAACGCGCGAGGGAGAGTATGTGGCAGTTGAAGGGTTAAAAGTACTGGGGCATGGTCTAAGAGTGTATGTGAAAGGTGGGTGACTGACAGCAGCCATTGTTGCACGTCTTTAGTGGTTAACCAGTAGTCAATTCTGGACCATGTTTTGTGTTGTAAGGATAAACAGGTGCCCTCCTGAGTTTCTTGATGAGTTTCCTGCCAAACATAAACTAAGTGATTATCTGCAATAATTGCATGCAAAGCAGTGGCTGCAGACGGGTGAGGGCGCCTAGCGCAGCCTCGCCTATCAAGCACATTGTCTAGGAGAACATTAAAATCCCTGCTCCAGAGCACTGTTCGCAGGCCAACGCCAGTGATTAGATGCCATACTTTAATGAAGAACTCTGGATCATCTACATTTGGACCATAGACTGAAGCCAATGTTATAGGGTGGTTAAATAACGTGCCTGCCAATATAACATATCGGCCATCTGTGTCACTAAACACTGGGTCGTTTTCCAAGCAAGGCCCCTGCGCATGAGGACACATATCCCTCTCGCATAATTGGAATAGGTCGAAGTGTACGACATCCCCCATCCCCGCGTAAGCAAGCTGGGGAGACATGCCCTGGATAAGTGGGTTTCTTGGAGTAAGCAAATGTCAATTTTGTGTATGATCAACTAAGCGTGTACTAGTTGAACCTTCCTGCAGCCATTTAGCCCTTGTACACTCCACATAAGGAAATTAACCGTGGCCATTCACTTATACTTTAGCGGAAGAAAAAAGGATCTTGTAGCGGGGAGGCCGCAACTTATTATGCATGTGTGTTTTGTCAGTGTCTTGCTTGCGAGAGTGCCGAGTGCTGAGGTATCCATGTATGGATTCTGGCCAACAACTTTCAAACATTTCTAAACCCCTCCCACCCAAATCCCTAAGAACATTGAAATAACTTTCAGCCCTCCCTCCACCCACACCAACCACCCAATCAGGTTGTGATTCCCAACCCCTCAACATTTATAACTGGGAATTCTCCCTTGAGGCCGTGGAGACTCAGAGCTAACTACCCGCCTCAAAGGCTGGGTGGCCGAGTACAATTACACTAGGGCGTCCCAAACGCATCCAAGGATGGAAATCGACATTGTTACGAAGAAAGGGGACATAGTTACCAGGTTCGAAATGCCATGTTTCCGAAACAACAATCCATACCAAAGTAATACTTGCAAGGCAGATATTGGGTTAACTACACGTTTACACATTACAGGTTACTGTTCTCTGTATTCCAACATAAACAGTACTTGATTACTAATCGTTGTCGCTCAATCGCCCTTCTGCCGAGGAGTGCGGCGAGCCCGCCTGGGATCGTGCTGGTTTTATTTTCTGCTTGGCAAACTTAAGGGCTTGTTTTGCATCCGTAAAGTAATGGGCCCTGCCTTCTTGCATGATCTTGAGTTTGGCCTGGTACAAAAGGGCATACTGCACACCCGCCTGTTGTAACAGACGTTTGGCAGGTAGGAAGTCTCGTCGAGCAGGCTGCACTGCCACGGTGAAGTCAAGGTAAAAGGATATATTGTCTCCTTTATACTGGATACGTCCCTTTTCTCGAGCCAGCCTGAGTATTATGTTGCGATCTTTGTAATTCAGCAGTCGCACCACAATAGGTCGTGGGGGGTGCTCCAGGAGACGGTTTGGGCCCGAGAGACCTGTGGGTCCTATCGACGAGGAACACCAATGACAGGTCCACTCCAAAGAGGTCTCTAAGTAAGGTGTCCACAAAATCCTCCATTTTGGTGATCGCAGCTCTCTCCGGCACCCCCACAATACGGATGTTGTTACTTCTCGATCGGGCTTCGAGATCTTCGTTCTTAAGCTTTATAAGTTCCAATACTTTGTCCATTCATAAGAGCTGTTCCCTTACAACTGCCTGATTGTCATCAGCTTCTGAGACCCGGGTTTCCAGCTGGTCGAGTCTAGTATCATGATCATCCTCTCTCCCTTTCACTTTGTCTAGACGCGAGGTGAGCAGGTCTAGCTTGGAATCTATGTTTTTCAAACTAGTTTTGACATTTATGAGTATTTCTTTCAGGTCCAACTCGTGATCGTCGGAATCCTCCGCCCGAGTAGACGCTGCCCCATTATTGTCTGCATGGTCCGCTTGTCTGGCGCTGCGCTTTCTCTCAAATGAGAGCTTGATTTGGCGTCCCTCATGTTTGCCCATACTTGGTGAGATTGGAGGCCAATAGTTTGTATCCTGATGTGGAAGGATTTGTTCACTCGTTTGTGTCACACCAAGTGCAACTGGGGGCTCTGCAGGGGACGAGTTCCAGCCCCAACCGCCGCGTTCTCCCTACGCCGCTATATGAATTAATTAATGTCCTGGTGGCTCAGGTGGATGCTCACTATAGGACAGATCACAGCCAGATTCCGTCCAGTGCTGCGCCGTGGTGGTTAGTACATGTGGTGTCACAACTTTGCCAGGGACTGAAAGAACTCCGTTCCGTTTGTATCTTAAGAGTAATTTGCAGGCCACTCTTCCAGTCAAGGGCAGGCTGCACGTGGCTGGTCTGACAGGGTCTGCACGTCCGGCCCCCTTACAGTCTGGGGATGAGCAGTTTATTTGATGCACTTGTGTTCCCCACCAGTTTTCACTGTCACCTGCTCAGGGTTCTGCCCGCCTGGGGTGTGATGAGTGTGTGTCCGCCGTGTCCACAGTGTGTCCGCCGTACGTGACATGATGAGCGGGCCGCGCCGGGGTTAGCGTGGCGCCGGCGGCCCGACGCGGAATCCGGCCTGGGTTTACTGCCCGCTCGCAGCAAGGAGGTATGGTATGTAGATAGGCGATTGCGCCGCATCCCCTCACCCCCGTCAAAGGCTTTAGCTTCTTACCCGGGTCACGGCGCTGTGCGGTGCCTCCAGAGCAAGCATGCAGTCCTCTGCGACAGCGCTCCGCTTGTACGTTCCAGCCAGGAGAGAGCGCGGTCTCCCGACCCACGAGTCAAGTGCGCCACAGGCACAGGCCACATTTCTGCCAGGCCACAGCTTCCTCCTCAGCTCCACCTGAGCGAGCGCCGCAATGTTAGGCCCGCTCGGTCTGATCACCGCCCAAACAGGACCGCTGGTGTCTGTGCGAGTCCTGTGCGTGCAGATGCTGCTAATGGACGCTCTGGAAGCAGTTCATCTGTCGGATTCCTGACTCGGCCGGCAGAGCTCGCCTACGGCGCGACCATCTTGCAGCTCGGCGAGACCACGCCCCCTGTGAACACACATTTTAAAAGCCATTCTACAGATGCTCCTGGAGGTGGTTGACAGAGTTCATTTCCCTCTCGAAATAGACCTGGCCACTATAGTAGTCTTACTGAAACCTGACAAGCCCTTGGATCAGTGCACATTTTATCGACCCATCTCACTTATTCATTCCAAGGTTAAGATGTTTTCCAAACTGCTAGCATGACGCTTGACGCCAGCCCGTAACAGACTGGTTGGCTCAGACTAATGCGAGTGTATTCCCAGACGTATCACCAGACACTGTATCCATGAAGTCCACTGTGGCCGGAGTAGATTCAGGGACTTAGTGTGTCACAGTGCTGATGCTCCTCGATTTTCAAGATAGCCTTTGACTCTTTCGCGTAGGCCTTTCTCCAGGAGGTGCTGGTCAAAATGGGTCTAGGCCACAAGTTGCTTATCTTATGTCCGGACCTTGTACACTGTGCTACAAGCATTGGTGAAGGTGACGTAGTGGGTCCCCCAGATTTTCAATTCTTCGGGGCACCAGACAAGGGTACCCCTGTCCCCTCTTCGCTCTGGCCATAGAGCCCCTAGCAAGTTGGATATACTGCGATGCCCAGGTGTGCGGCTTCGACTGAGGGATGGCACTTGAAGACCGAATGGCCCTCTGCGCCGATGACGTCCTCTTATTCATGGCACAACTGGCAGTGATAAGTCCCGCCTCATGTTTATCCTTGATGCTTACAGAGGAGCGTTGGGACTGCAGGTGAACTGACCTTAATACTCCTGGTCCCCCTTTGGAGGGACAGGGAGGATGAGAACTGACACCTGGCCTACCGATCCGGTGCCTGAGCTTCCGTTATCTGGGGATCCATATGACATGGGATATGGATCTCGCATGGAGCCTTAACCTTCACCCCCTCACATGTAGGGTCCTAGCGTACCTAGACAGATGGATTACACTCCTGCTCAACAAATTGGGGCGGGTGGCCCAGTCTAAAAGGATGGTCCTACTACAGCTCCTTTATGTACTTCAGAACTTCCCCTTCTCTATTCCTTACCACTAGCTCACTACTATAACTCCCAGACGAGGAGGTTTCTTTCGCAGACAAACCTCCAGGATTGCCTTTGATAAATGTGTCCGACCTTCGACTGGGGTCTGGCCATTGCAGACATTATTCTCTTCTACTGGGCTTCACACATTGTGGTGAATGACTGCATATGTGGGGGCTGGGTGGATCCCTCATGCCGGATGGAGGTGTCACAACTAGGCTTTAATAACCTTTTGGGTATGTTGTATGGCACACCAGTTCCCCAATCCCTCCTGGAAATCACCAGAGTGGTCTTCCTGGCCTAGCGGGCTGCATTGAGATGGACCGGATGGGACGGGCGGTGACCCTGGAGACCCTTCTATGGTGGGCAGATGGCTGATACAGACAGCGGTCCTTGAGGGGTTCCAGGGATGGGAAAATGTTGGCATTTGGACGGCATTTGGGAGGATGACCACCTGAAATCCTTCCAGGGTCTTCAATCAGAGTTCTCCCTTCATAAATCAAATTTTTTCGTTATCACCAACTCCGGCACACTCTCTTCGGCTATATGGAGCCACTGGCCAGACTCCAGATTCTAACCTTCTGAAAGCCCAACTGCTCATTGGCCC